>OX438883.1:19107606-20546739 GCA_949315895.1 Anania crocealis
CCGATGCAAGGATTTGAAAATGAATGACCTCGTATTGCTAAAGGATGACGCCGCTCCGCCCCTCTGTTGGCGTCTTGGCCGGGTCACAGGGATTTTTCCTGGCTCCGACGCTGTGCCTCGCGTTGCTGACGTTACCACATCCCGTGGTGTTGTGCGCCGCGCTCTCAACCGACTCTGCCTCTTGCCAACCACGGACGAGGAAGAGTTGAAGGCTATGCCTTCAACGCCCCGGAGGATGTCTACGCGCGACAGCGCCGACAGCTACGTCATAGCTACGTAATAGAATAAGTTTAATTTTGTATTTAAGATAGCTGTTAGTAGGTGCTTTAGCTAGAGATCTATAGTTTTAGTTATGTTGTAAAATCACCTCATACATCATACGATTTATTAAGCCAATCATAGCTCTCCCTTCACTTTACTTGTTAACCTTGAAGCCCAGAGGTGGGACTCTCAGTAATAATGTGTTTGTATCTTAATTTTATCATGCTAAGGTCTAAAATAGTGAAGTGTTAATTGCCTTCGTATAGTAGTTTAGAACGTAACTCTTGATATGCCACTTCACATTTGGTCGCTGTCGCCTTAGCACTGTCCCTTGTTAATTAATTATTATTTTAAACTTATTAAAAAGGAGCAATTATAGTTTGAAACAAGCTTTTATTTCTCCCTTTGTTCGAGTAGCGAACAAAATTGGCGACCGTGACAGGACACGCCGCTCCGCCCCTCTGTTGGCGTCTTGGCCGGGTCACAGGGATTTTTCCTGGCTCCGACGCTGTGCCTCGCGTTGCTGACGTTACCACATCCCGTGGTGTTGTGCGCCGCGCTCTCAACCGACTCTGCCTCTTGCCAACCACGGACGAGGAAGAGTTGAAGGCTATGCCTTCAACGCCCCGGAGGATGTCTACGCGCGACAGCGCCGACAGCTACGTCATAGCTACGTAATAGAATAAGTTTAATTTTGTATTTAAGATAGCTGTTAGTAGGTGCTTTAGCTAGAGATCTATAGTTTTAGTTATGTTGTAAAATCACCTCATACATCATACGATTTATTAAGCCAATCATAGCTCTCCCTTCACTTTACTTGTTAACCTTGAAGCCCAGAGGTGGGACTCTCAGTAATAATGTGTTTGTATCTTAATTTTATCATGCTAAGGTCTAAAATAGTGAAGTGTTAATTGCCTCGTATAGTAGTTTAGAACGTAACTCTTGATATGCCACTTCACATTTGGTCGCTGTCGCCTTAGCACTGTCCCTTGTTAATTAATTATTATTTTAAACTTATTAAAAAGGAGCAATTATAGTTTTAAACAAGCTTTTATTTCTCCCTTTGTTCGAGTAGCGAACAATTAGTTATATGATAATTGCTCTACAGATTTATAGAAAAACTCAACTTGCTTAAATATAAACATTAATACACACACGTTTAGCTAAAAATGAATACAATTTAGAAGTACACTACTACACACACTTATATATTAAACTATATAAAAATAAATAAATAACTATTTTTGGGAAAAAATATGTTTTCGATAGTTTGGTAAGAAGTCAAAGTTAACATCCAGAATTCCAGAAAACTTGTTATATAACCTACATATGCGTGGAATTGGCGAGCTTTTGCCGAGACGAGTCCTGCGGAGTGGCACAGATAAAATATTTATCATTTTGTTTCGTGGATATCGATAGGGAATCTTATAACGAAATTTATTTAAAATTTGCGGACAATCAATTTGGTTCCTCGAAGCTTTGAAAAAGAAAACTAAGTCAAGCGCGTCTCTTCTTTTATCGAGATTGACCATCTTAAATCGTTCTAATCTAGCCTCATATGACGGTACTTTTTTGGTTATTCCTTCGGAAAAGGCCAAGTGCCACAGAAACCTTTTTTGTATCCTCTCAATTCTCAGTATATGGTTTGCGTAATGTGGTCGCCAAACAACTGAGCCATACTCCAATATGCTACGGACCAAGCAGTTGTAAAGTAAAATTTTGGTTCTATGATTTCGGAACGATTTAATATTTCGAAGAACAAAGCCTAATGATTTTGATGCTTTATTGATGATTGTATCTATATGTGGAATAAAAGTAAGTTTTTTATCCAGAAGGATGCCCAGATCTCTGATTGTGTCTACTTCTGTCAGATGTGAGTTATTAATTGTATAATCATATTTAATTATGTCAGTGAGCTTTCGGTTGAAATTAATATGAAAGCATTTACCGGTGTTAAGACTCATCGCATTCTGTTCACACCATTCCGCAAGGCGATCAAGGTCAGTTTGTAGCAAAGCCGCATCTGAGTATGTGTCTACCACTTTTATAATCTTTAAATCGTCAGCATATAAGAAGGGCTTTGAATGTCTAATGTACTCTGGAATATCGTTAGCAAATATGTTGAAAAGAACTGGACCAAGATGGGAACCTTGAGGGACACCAGCATTAATACCGTACCTGGAGGATTCAAAGCCATTTGCAACAACGATAAATGAGCGATTATTAAGGTATGACTCGATCCAACTTAAAAGCATCCCTGAAAAACCGAATGAAGCAAGCTTCGAAATAAGTATTTTATGAGGAACTGTGTCGAAGGCCTTACGAAAATCAGTGTATATTACATGAACCTGCCTTCCCATATCCACAGCTTCCACGACGTCCTCGACAAACGAGACCAAATTGGTATTGGTGGAGCGGGACTCAACAAAACCGTGTTGATGCTCTGAAATCATTTGTTTGATATATTTTTGTATATTCGAGCAGACCATTGACTCCAAAATCTTTCCAAAGCTGCCCAAGATAGAAATAGGTCGGTAATTTTTTACATTAGTGTTATCACCGTCTTTAAATATGGGTACCACCTTAGCCACCTTCCATTGTTCCGGAAAGATACCGGAACTTAGTGAGGAATTAAATATTTTGAGTAGTGGTGATACCAGGTACTTTGAACACTGTTTGATAAAAAATGGTGGTATACCATCTTGACCTGCACCCTTACTAATATCTAACTTATCCAATTTATCCTGCAACTCATCGTGATTGAACTGAATAGTAGAGAAGACATCAGATGTTTTAGAGGGCCTCGGCACATAATTGTTGTTTCGGTCTTCGTGCTGGCCTATGGACGCAAAGAAAGCCCCAAACATATTGCAAATGGTGAAACCATCGCTAGAGCTTCCGCTACCATCTGATAAGCTACTAGGGTAATAGCTGTTGTCTTTCCTTTTTAATTTTATGTAAGTCCAAAAGTACTTAGGATTTTTCAATAGTTGGTTTTCAACATCTTTTATATACTGATTATAGCATTCCATTGCTAATTTATCACACCGTTTCTTTAATAATTTAAGTTCAATGACATCTAATGCGTTACTATATTTCTTTACTTTAATTCGTGTCCTCTCCTTCTCTTTCAATCTATGAATTAAATTTCTTGTGTACCATGGCGGAAACTTAGTGCTTTTTTTTGTGTAGTATGGCACGTGTTCCTTTAAAATACTTGCAAGTATTTCCTGAAATTGACTAACCATTTCATTGACATCTATACATTTACAAAATATTGAAGTCCAATCGAGTTGCTGTAAAGATATCCTTATCCTTTCGTAGTCAGCTTTGCGAAAATTAAAGAATTTACTTTGTGGATTGCGAGGTAGACCTTCGATATGATTAGTGGGTATCGTAATAAGCAGCGGAGGATGAAAAGGATCAATTTTACTCAATGCATTTGAATTACCAGAAACTTGACAGTTAACTATGTCAGTAAATACCAAGTCTAATAATCGATTATTGCAATTTCGCTGTCGGTTTAACTGTCGGAAGTTATTAATGAAATGGAAATCTACCAAGTTTTGTGCCACACCGGGGAGACTGCCCGAGAGTTCGCCCACCAAATCCCAGTCAATATACCCGTGATTAAAGTCCCCTACAATTAATTTAGGCAGCTCGCACTGATCAAAAACTCTGTTACAATTATCGAGAAAAATGTCGACAGACGCTTTGGTAGCAGGAGGAGGCAAATATACAGTACAAAGGGCGTATTTATCTAATGAGTTTCCATTTTTCACTTCAAAAATTATCCATAAGTCTTCGGCGGAGCTTTCCCAGGCAAAAATACGTTTAGAGTTTAAGGATTTACGAACTGCTATGAGAGTTCCGCCTCCATCTTTCTTTCCGGCAATGTTGTTCGTTGGCCTATCTCTCCTATGAACAGTGTATCTATGATCGAAATATTCTGTACTAAGGAAACCATCTTTTAACCATGTTTCGGTCAGAATTATAACATCGTAATTACTACTACACAGATTTCTATAAAAAGTCAGAGTTTTAGTGCGGAGTCCTTTGACATTCTGGTAGTATAATGATATATTACTATTGAATTTTAAAAATAAAACCATAAAATGCATGCAAAACATTATTTAGAAAGGTAAAACAATAACAGGTAGCCTACACAATTTTTCCTAGAGAGGTGGTGTCTCTAATTAAAATGTAGTCTGCGTCATCCGTTTTACGCACAAAGATCTTGCCGTTCCTTGTCCAGACATATTTGTAGTTCTTTTCCTTTGCTTTCAGTCTGGCAGCAGCGTGAAGAGCCTTGTTACTTGGTGTCAGGTGCTCCATTATGAAAATGGGTACTTTTTCGCAGTGTAGACCAATATCGGCAGTGTTGAGTTTGTCTTCAATTTTCTTCTTGGTCTTGTTATAGCTTTTTACAGCAGCAAGGAGCCGGTCGCGTACCACTGGGGAGTTAAATTGCACCACAATGGATCGAGGGCGGGCGCCTTTGGGGTCAATTTTGGCTATACGAGTGCACTTTACAATATTTTCCGGCTCCAAAATGCATTTTACTACCTTGCTTACAGACGTAACAATATTTAGTAAATTTTCAGTTTTTCTTTCAGGTACGCACTGTATCTCTATATTATTAGCTCTTGCTTGTTGCTCCAAATGATCAACTCTATTATTTAAGTTTGTGATGGTAGAACGCATGTTGGTGTTCTCATCACGCAGCTCTTCCATAGATTTAACCGCAGATTGATGCTGGTCCTTGAAATCTTCATACTGATGACTTATGAAATTCATTGACTCCTTCAGCTCCGTGATTTCCGATTTTAATCCTTTCAATTCCTTGCTCACAAGGGCGGTAAAGTTGTTATTCATTTGCGAGATTAATATGCTCATCTCGGATTTAAATACCTCACTAACAATTTCTCTGACTTCATCGAGGGTAACTGGCTTAGATCTCTCTTCGGCGGGGGACGAGATCGCAATACGCTTAGATGACCGCTTAGTGATGTTTTCGTCGCTGGTTTCAGCGGCGCTTTGACGAGAAGTGCGTACACATGTTTCCTCTAGATTTATCTGCTTCCCAGCACATTTTGGACACCTCCACTTTTTCCCGACCTTAGAGCTTTCTATACCCAAACATTTGATGTGATAAGTCAAGTGGCAATTAGCACATACTACGTGATTGCCGTCGTCTTCGCTGTTGACACAGCAGCCCCAATCTGGTTTTGATGTTTTTGACATTTTCAAGCGCCTATATATATTTTTTTTTCTGAGCAACAATATTTGCTTACAGGTGCAATAAATACGAAAAATCAGTCCAAAAATAGTTTAAAAAAAAAAAAAAATTGATTTACAAAATAGTCCACAAAAAAGAAAGAAAAGAGAAAAATAAAAGTTAAGTGTCCGTGATTTGAATCCGGTACTCTAAGAGAAACCGAGACAAAACGAACTGCGCTATGCGGGCTGCAACTAAACTGGCGAATTTAATGAACATAACACAGTTAATCTTGAGCAGCTTTTGTTAGAGGGTGGCTTTTAAAACTTTGGTGTTATTGTTGTAGGTGTTAACTCAAAGTCACTGACTAATTGCACCAAAATGAATGTCACTGCACCAATAAATCCCGCAAAAACACTGCCACTTTATTGTACTTAGGATATTAGTTTACGCCGTTAGATTGTACTTGTTTTAGCGCACTTTTGGACGTAGGTTTCATCGCGAATAACTTACTTAACTGTGTGTTAAAATATAAAGCAAGATTGTGATCTAGACTTATAGACAAAGATCTAAAAGTTTTAAATTAGATCTTGCTTCAAGATATTATAATAACGCCTAAATTTTACTATTATAAATAAATATGTTTCATGTTGTGCTCTATTTATGGATACTGGCTTTTGATCGCAACTTTGTCCTTTAGGACTTTGGTATTAGGTATAGAGAGAAACGAATAATGTTTGCTAAAAAAGATATGACCAACTGGTAGCGCCATCTATTCTATCAAATACTATGTATCACTTTTCACGTGACTTCACATAAATTACAACTATTACGCCGTGTTCGCGAGAATCACACGGGATTTCAGTATAAATTAAATACTGTAAATGATTTTGATATCGCTACATTACTGAAAAGTGTCATCATAATCCTCTAAGAAGTTTTTGCGTGAAATAGTAACTGGCCCTACATACAAACTTTCGCGATTATTTAGAAATGGTCGTGTACAACAATATCACTTGTCTATCTATCAATCTAAGTGACGACCATTTGGATCAGCGGTAGTAAACGCTGCTTCTGATCCATGGGTCGCGGGTTCGATCCCCGCACAGTACAAATATTTGTGTGCATGAACATGTTTGTACTGGTCTGGGTGTTTTCTATGTATTATAAGTACGAATTTACAAAAAACTAGTATTTATGTAAGTTTATCGGTTGTCTAGTACCCCATACGACAGGGTACTTTATAGTAGCTTAATTTGGAACTAGATGGCTCTGTGTGTCCCAGTGAGGCATGTCTTAAATATTTATTTATTTATTTATAAGTATCTTATGTGGATAAAAATGATCATATTATTATAAAGGCTTATACATTTTATTAATGTAACACGTTAAAAGTTGTTTAATCCAACTATTTGTAGTAGTTGCACACAGCAATTTCGCGATAAATAACCCAGAAGTATATCAGTACCGCCTACAGTTATTTAAATCACATAAAATTATATCTGATTACAAAATTATGTGTTGAATGTTACAATTTCTGTAAGTTGACCTAATCCGTTCGAAACTATACGTTTCCGCCACAACGGTGTTTTCTTTCATAACATTATTAGTATAATGGTGGTCATAAAATTGTGTAACAGTAAATTGTGTAATGTGTTTAGATTTAATTAGTTCATAATTAAATAAATAAATAAAATAAATGTGGACAACATCACATACATTGTTCTGATCCCAATTTGAATAACTATTTAAAGCATTCGTATTTTGGAAACCAGAAACAACGAAGGTACCACAATCACGCCACGGAGGTGGTATGGTAAATAATTTCATCATCAATTTTAAGAATAAATCAAGAGTGAAGTGAGAGTTATTTGTTTCGGAAAATCTACCGTAACGGACGGAAAACCCGTCGGTTAAGCCATCGGTCCTGGCTGTTATCATGACAGCCGTTAAGCCCTGTTGGAGGCCTTCGGGCGGCTTAAAAAACGTCCAACGGCCGGGGTGGTGTTGCCTCAGCGTTGCCCTTGCCCTCCACCAACCCGCCAGGCCATATACAGGCCATAATAGGCCAGCGTGGTAGAACTAAGGCTTTAACAGTGAGCTCAACAGTGAGCGAAAATTAGTTGTTACTTTTTTTAGACGGAAAAAAAATCCAGAGAAGCATTTAAATATTTCAGTCTGCTAAATTACGATTCAGATTGTAAGAGATTTAAACTTCTGATATAACTATCATAGGAGCAAGTTGTTTTAGGTTACCAATACCATAATTTATAATTAAAAAAAAACATCCTTGTTTTGTATGACGCATTCAACAGTGCTGGAATGTCGGAAAGTCATATGAATAAAGGTAACTAGATATTTCCGTTACTGACCGATTGTTGTGGAGATCCTTAGGGTATGCCTGAGTCATCGCTTGGCCGAGATGATGATGATGATGATGATTGTGTTAGACAGCTTAAATAAAAACGTAAATCTAAATATGTTGATAAGGCACAAAGATATTGTTGACTGGTAGAAAGTGTCAAGCGCGCAAGGCCGACTTGAGGTCAGCCGGATATTTGTTTATGAGTATGCCTACGTTTAATTAAATATTTTTACACTCTTCTAGGCCATATTTCACTTCGGAAAAATCTATTTAAATAAAATAGAGTCATGTTAGTAATATAAAACTGGTCCAACCGTTCTTAATTTATTAGACCATTCATAAATTAGGAATGGTTGGACCAACTTTCATGTTCTTGGATTAGTTACATTTGTCTTCACTCGGAAATAATAACAGAAAAATCACAAAAAATATGAAGAACATGATAAAGTACATTTTGGCGTCTTACGTTCTAATGATAAGTACCTATAGGATAGTTGTTTTTTTTTAATGTTTGTGGGTACTTCGACTTGTAACAGGCTTAATATTATGTAATTTCATTAAGGTTTAATCTTGTTGGGGCTGAAAAGTAAATTTAGCAGCAGTGTCCATGGACAATAAAGCTTAATAGAAAGCTTTAATGATCTTACGCAAAAGAAACAACAGGACATAATAGTTATAGTTAATTGCGGTTAACATTCTTATACCAAGGCCTTTTGAGGGCGAGGCTTTTCCCATTTTATTTAAGTTTCAAATCCGGTATATTTAATCCGGTTCCAATTTGGACATGGAAAAATGTATGTTTTGTTTATTTTTAGTTCAGGATTTCCCGATATCCGAAGTAGAAGCGTTAACATTCATATGGGTATAGGATGTAATTAACATTAAGTTTAATAGTTCAATGAGGTTTTTCTTAAAGTCCGAATTCACAGTACGTTCAAGTATGATGCACCGTTTCAATTTATGTAAGTACCTATAGTGATTAACTTATAAGTTTCCCCTAAGGATCTCCTCAACGAACGGTCCCGTGCCAACAGCATCCTGCGACTTCCCGACACCTGCGCCAAATAGTTCTATTCCTTTTTTAATTCTAAAAACTAAAGCCAGTAGTATTTTGTTTTTAATCGTCATTAATTATCTATTTCGGACGAATACCATGAGTCCCAAAATACGTATTGAAAGTTTTAAAATTTGGTATAAGTTCGGAATAATAAATTTATTACGAATAAACAAATCCCATTGGTATTAGTTTTTGGTATTAATAAGGAATATATTACCAGATCATCAGTCCGCTTATGTAGTGGGAAGTCTATCCAACTTCTTGCTACCGCAATCTCACAACAGCTTGAAAATTTAGGTGATGAATTGATGATCTTTTAAGAGGAAATTGTTTCGGGATCTCGTTCATGTGTTACCTTCTTAGGGATTATTTTTAGGAATGATGTATATAAATAAATAAAATAAATAAATATACCTACGGTTCACGGAAGAACTAATGTTTTTGAAAAGCGGAGGTCTTTCTCTTTGGTAGAGCAATGTAAGTGACATTAAGCACATTTATTTATAAACATTATTTATTAGATGCTGGACAGTTATATTGTGACTGCATGGTTTTTATGAGAAATAAATATTCTTTAAGCTTAATAAATAAGTATTCTTAATGTCACTTATACTGCTCTACCTAGGAGTCTAGTAGCTGTTTAAAATTTTTATTATAGTAAAAAGGAAATAATGAAAATATCGCCAACATCCAAACGCGAGACTAAAAAATTTATATTTTCCACTAACTCATTACTAGAATGAATAAGATACGAAACCCTAAACAGTCTGACGAAAAAACTCTCCTCCTCCGCTTTTTCGGTTGACAGCAACACATAGATAAGGTAATGATTTATTCGATATCTCAATGCCAAATAGTTACTTATGAACAAGTCCACACACTGTCATGTCCATAAAATTGATAACGGTGTTATTATCACAATTCATTGTTTTAGATTTGACCATGAAACAGTAACAAGGCTATAATTTACGAAAAATGCTGCACGCATTTTCTTCCGACTGCGCCAACATATGGTCTGGTCACTGATATCGATCATAATGACATAGTAATTAGTTAACAACGACTTAACATATAACTTAACAAGCGATTTCGACACATGCTCGTGTTTGATCGCAGTGACAAATCAGCCTCATGTCCGGTTCGTGGACTTAGTTGCGTTTGCGTTACCTATTTGTATTCTCACTTTGTTTCCTAAAACAACGGCGGTTAAGGTTGGTACAATCACACAGTTGTATAATTAATCTCCTCTGCTGGACCCTGCGTCTGGTGGGGTTGTTATTGATATTATAATATAAGGTACTCTAGCGGACCCCGCGAACTTCGTATCCTTCGGAATTTTGACGTCTTAAATGTCATTGCTATCTAATATGGCGTGATTGGAAAAAATATCTAGAAACACATTTCCTTCATTTTTTTAACGTTAACTTTTCGAAGTTTATCGCAACGAAAGTTTTCGAAGTTTTTCGAACTTTAGCACCCCGTTGGTCTAGTGGTTTAAATACCGGGCCAAGATCTCGGGGTCCCAGGTCCCCGGGCCGAGCAATAAAAAAGTTTCTAATTTTCGAATGTTGCTCGGGTTTGTAATCACCAACCCGCATTTGGCAAGCGTGGTGATTATGCTAGTACACCCATCATTGCTGTGGTAACTGGAATTCAGTGATGGAGGCCTTTTACCTGCAGTGGGATGATTATAGGCTGTTACTTACTACTTAACTTTTCAAAGTTTTTAATAGTTGTTATTCTATTCCTGATGAAGACGAATCCAGTAACACCAAAATAATAAAAATCTGTCCAGCCGTTCTCGACTTATAAGTGGTGTAACTATCACGACTTTCTTTTATATATATAGATAGATTTACAATGTAACTTTAAGTATTTGGTCTCGTCTTTTGTTGCAAGATGTAACAATTCACGTTCAAATTGTACAACACGAAGAAAAAGAAGACTAAAAAAGTTATTTTCGGCTATTAAGTGCCGACAACATTGTTTCGGTAGTTTTTTGCATTCTTATCCTCGGTTTTTTTTGCAATTTATTTGTAATACTTGGTAAACTTCTGGTCCAGCGGTTTAATTACCAGGTCAATATCAGGTTCGATTCCCGGGACGAGCAACAATTTTTTTCGAATTTTCAAACATTGCTTGGGTTTGGAAAGCGTGGTAATTATGCCTTTACCCATAATTGCTATAGTAACTTGAATTTAATGGAGACCTTTACCCTGCAGTGGGATGATTCTACATAATTATAATCACCTAAGCATGCCGTTACTTAACTTTTAGTGACTTTTTGCAGCATCGGTTATTTAATCAAGCGAATATTTCCCACAGTAGAATTATATCTGTGTTATTACTAAACAAACTCTGCTATCTAGCGTTTACAGGAACGTGAATGAGATTGGCCATTCCTCTAGTCATTATAACTTATGTACATAATAACACATTTTGAACTGCCCGCCCTTAGTGCTTATCAAACCACGCCTCACAAGTAACTAGGTAGTTACTTGTAGTGATGTGTTGAGACGGCCACACTACAGCAATTGTCAGAACTCGAGTAAGGATATATTTGATGTATTTTAGTCGAACATAGGCTTGAAGGTTTGTACTATTTAAGTTTTGTATACTTCTAATTTATTTAAATATATCATTATCTTCGTGATAAGGTTGCTCAAAGGTAAGGCATTAACTATTACTAAACTCAATAATTATTTTCGTCATCCAAACAGAAACAAAACTGAGTTAGCCCTTTTACTAAATCGGATTAAATCAAGAAACCATGCCGGCATCAACGCAACGTAGAGTTGTAATTTTAAATATAACTCAAATTTTGTAGACGAAAACGAATACTTCAATGGGTCTTTATTAAGTTAATCGGTACTTCAGTCAGTTTGACTCGGCACATCACTAGTTAGTAAGTTGTACACTGTGCCCACACTGTTACAGTCACGATAATCTACTAAATCAATTTAACCTTTAATACAAGTCTTAGCAACACAAAAGGTGGTTAGTTTAACAAATACACTAGCACTTTAGTTGCATCGCCATTTTAGGATTCTGTTACCTAAGGCTACCTATAACCCCCTTTATCACAGACTAATGTTTTCATCAAAACTAAGCTACAGATCGCAATTACGTGTGGATTGAATTCTGAATTTGAAACTGGCTCACAAGAACAAAGTAAGTATTTTCGTGATAATTAAAAAATCATATAACCCAAATGCGAAATGTCAACTTATCAGCGATGCCCTAAAAAGACCGAAACGAGATTAAAAATAGAAAATAAAATTGAAAGAAACTACAAACAGAGAGAACTCTTCTTCGGTTTATCATACTAAGTACTAAGTCCTACTTTTTAGATTGAGATTACATAGTGAGCATAACTACCTAGTTCCCATTTAATTTCATTTGTAGTTTTAATTTATAAGTGTATAAGTACTTGAATGGATTTGTACTTAATTTTTTTTTGTGTACCTTCTTCCGATCTCATGTTAGTTAAGTGGCGGATTGATGCCTGCATTGTGGACTAACCTCAGTGGTTAATGACAGTGCAGTTGAAAGTGTATGATTCAACGTTTCTGTAAAATGATAATAAAGGAAAAAAAAACATCATTATTCTGTTAAATTTTTGTTTGCAGTCGGTACCCATTTGCCTATACAGGGTGAAATTTTAACCACTTTCTAAATTTTAATATAGCAATCTACGAGGCAAAAAACAAATGACGTATTTTTTCTTTTGGTATAGCCCAGTACAAAAATGTGAAGATAAAGCACTTTGAAAATGTGCGCCAAAAAAAAAAAAATTTGATAATGCATTCTAGTAGCACTGTTTTTACGCGACGTGCATCTCATTTATTCATTACAATACTATCCATAAGTTTTTGTGTTTCCCTTTATACCTTAACAGGTCTGGGACCGTAAAAATTGAAAACTATATCGCGAAAAATTTTTTCGGGTGACAACTTAATTTAAATTTTTACTTCATAAATAGGCTCTAAATACGATACTGAACGCATATAAAAATTTTGGAAAGTGGTTAAAATTTCATCCTGTATACCGAAAAAAAAAACATGGGGACCCTTACTAAATCACACACATAATTAAAGTTAAATTAAACACGAAGATTTAAGAGAACTTAAAATGTTTAGAAGATGTCAAATAATTTTGTAGCACTGACATCCGAAAAATCATAAAGCTCTAATAATTACATCAGTATATAAACTTGAAAATTGTATGTCTCAGGCGGGACATATACTAATATACTATATCAATTTTCAAGTTTATATACTGATATTATAATTGCAATTTAAAATATCAAATAAAGTACTCTAATTGCATCATTGGCAACAGAATGAAATCGTTTGAAAACGCAGCATAATTGCAAAATATTAAAAAACCATAAGGTAAGCTACAATCTGATTGAATCAAAAGTATTAAGTCCCTTTTGTGAGAAATACGCAATTAGAACCAATAAAAATAATTGCACTGATTGGCACCCGCGTTCTGTGCCGAGTAGGTATTTGCAAACTAGTGGGTTTCATATAGATAATTGAATACGTACGAACCTCCTTGATATTTTTACTGATTTGTATCGATAATATTTTCTCTGTAGTTATTACTTAGCACGTTACTAAGTATGGTAATATATTTTATCATTTAATAGATTTAATTAAACTGTTTTCCGCGACTACGTGGGAAATTTTTAAGTATGCCACGGGTACCTAATTTTTTCAAGGGATACTTTTCATCCCGTAAATATCGTACCTACTTATTTGTTCAAGTCATATCAACTTGTATCGAAATGACTCGAACATTGCTTGAAACAATATTTAACTTTGTTTTACTCTAAGTTAAACCATAGTAAACACTTTAAATACTAGACAATAACTAACTAGAGCGTAGGACTTCAGGATATTTTAAATTAGACCAGTAGTCCCTTGACGTTGGGCAATATCTAAGATTTTCTCTCAGCTAATTAGCTCTTAGTTGCCAGTTACTGGACACGAAATTTGCAAAGAATCGAGTCTTTAGACCCATTAGAGTGTAGGACACTAATTGAGTTCCTAAACCTCAAAAACAAAATTAATAATCAGTAAATTAGTTGCTAGTAAAAAGATAGTTAAATTTTTTGCTTTACAGTAAAAAAACATCGATACTTACCTTCCCCAACCCTAGAGTACACATATAGTATTGCAACATTGTCGTGTAAACCATTTCGTGATACTGCATCTAATGTACTGTAATGTAATATCCTTTTTGCTATTGCAAAGGGTAATGCTGGACAGGAAGAAGTAACTGTGTAATGGTTTTAAATTAGATTTAAATACATAATTATGGCTGACGATAATTAAGTTTAACGGTTTAGCAGTTAAAAACTGATTAATTTGGCGATACAGCTCTGTTTTTAATTTTATGGGTGTTTAACTGTGTAAACTGCGTGTGATAATTTCATGTATGCACAAAGTACACATACGTTTGTAGTTTCATAATTACTGGGTACATTGAGTTCGTTAATTTACTTTGACACTATACCTAAGGGTAGGATAAACGTAACCGTGGCCATAAACGTCTATAAATTTCGAATTTGTAAAAATCCCTATTGAACCCTAATAAAATTGACCTAAATCCGTAAATGCATCTTTCATTTCAATTAGTCTTCAGGTATTATATCTACAGGAGTAGACCAATAGAGGAATAGTGAGCTTTTTTGTTTGTTTTCTGTATTAAGTTTAACTTCGTAAACTTTTCACGGTTAGGCCCCTGATACCCATGTGATGTATGGCGTATAGCTATTTTCAACATTTGTTTGATTGTTTATACAACAGCTGTTTTTACTTGGTTTTGCCAAAAAATGTCACACCCCTTAAGATAAAAAAATACATTTGAATTTAAAATATTACCGGTCAAAATCATGAAGTACTTAAGCAATTTATTTGAAGTCGGCGTCAAAGAAAATATCACCGACAATCGTCACGCACATCTTAACCGAGCACACCACATAACCCGTCTATATTTCGCTCATGGATTTCCCACGAAATGACAAAACATTTCATATCTACACATTAGCCGCGTGTGTTATTGTGTGTTAATACGATGCATAGACAACACAGGCGTGTAGACTCTGATTTTTCCTTTATTTTCATTTGAAGTTAACTCCGATTTTTAAATTTTTCCTTTATTTTGATTTGCAATGGAATCACTGTAGTATTATATGCACCGACATAGCACCAACCAACTAACCAACCAGCTATTATAGCCTTGAAATAAGAAATGAATTTAGTGTAACGAGATCCAAATCGCAAGTACAATACCTTGAATCAAAATTTCGACTCGAATCCACAACTTTCTGTTTACTAAACGACTACTGTAACCATTGATCTACCAAGATAATGTTTTTGTTGACAATTGGTCAATGATTTACAGTAAGTGCGTAAGCCAGAGAAGTTAAATCAATGTGTCCTTAAAATATTCAGACAAAGATGAAG
Source organism: Anania crocealis (assembly GCA_949315895.1). Taxonomy (NCBI): domain Eukaryota; kingdom Metazoa; phylum Arthropoda; class Insecta; order Lepidoptera; family Crambidae; genus Anania; species Anania crocealis. The sequence goes on from OX438883.1 coordinate 19,122,984, forward strand.
TTAGACTTTTTACTATTTGCCTATCGCTCGTAAACATTAGCTTCTATGGCGTCTCTTAAATTGAAGTAGTCTGTGATTTGATGTTATCTGTCGATATAAATGAGTTGCATTCGGCTCATACTTCATTGTATTCAAATGTTCGGACACCTACCAATGCTATAATAAACGCCATTTTTAATATAAGTCGAAATTAGTTGCGCTGCGTTGCGTGTTTCTGTACACAAAAAAATATATCGTATTCGATGTCACACTATTTTGATGGTCAAGGATAATGCGATGTGCTATTCGACTTTATATGTATATAATAGAAGATAAGATATAATGTCAAAATTAAATACATAGCCCCTATTTAACCATTTCGATTGTAGAATATGTAGAATACTCGATTTGGTAGGCAAAATTAATTTCATAGTGCGATCACTGACACATAAATTAATTTAATCAAATAACAAAAACCTGTACTGAGCGACACAAAAACATCTTGTGAAATATTTCCAAATATTTCAGTTTACAATCAAAGTAAGTTTTATGGACTTTAGTTTTTACGAAACAATTCAACATTTCTTGGGCCAATCTCAATGACTTACGTAACTGCATTCATTCGCTCCGTATTCATTTCAATTTATATGACGTAAACGATTTTGACTTGTAGATAAACCGCTTTTTAACTAAGTATTTGTTTAATTAGTATTGCATATTTTTACACAACACTTTTATTTGGGCACGTTAAGAATTAATTCAGTAAAAATATTATAAAAGTGAGTTTGAATATAAAATGTGATAATGTAACCAATTTCATTATACGAGTATTGTCCACATTCATTCTAAAAACAAGTAAGTGTTATAAGTTATAACAGTAGTCTTTTTTTTTCTTTTTATTATTTTATTTAATCTTTATTTCCTGTTTTTATACTATGTAGGTAGGTATGATGTGATTAAATTAATATGAAAGTAATATTTTTTGTTATAAACAACCGATATTGATATCAGTCCCATAAAAAAAGACAATTCTAGCCTACTTACACTTCTAACTGGCTTCTTCTAAGATTAAATTTAAATTGATGCAAAATGTCATGTGTCACACCTAACCTAAGTAATAGGTACCTAAGCATTATAATGAATAAATAAAAAGACAAAAAGATAAAACCCTAAAAAAGATCCCTGTACGAATAACAGGGGACAGATAGCAGAGCCCAAGGCAAGAAAAAACCTAAGTAATACAAATTGAACCTTACGTACATGACTTAAATATTAATGCAACTAAAGCATAAGAGCACCCAAATGTTAAGCGCTTATTTGGCGAGGACTAGTTTGACATAAACAAAAGCACTTTTTACATAAATAAAACAATATGACTTTTTTTTTCTGTGTTTTGTTCTGTTCAGCCGATCTAGCGTGATTGAGAAACAAACATTAAGACTAACGACAGTTTAGTAAGTTCAATAATATCAGATTTTGTTGTTAGCTGTTGTTGAAAAACAATTGTACAGTTTGTTAAAACATCATGAAAGGAATCCGATATTTAAAAATAATTTCTCATAAAAGTAATTGTTGTCAATTTATCATTTCGATACCAATCGCGGATATTACTTGGTTAGAAATATGAGACCTTCAATTTTTAAATGCAACCCAAATAGATCGTTATCATGCTATAGGAAGTGTACAATCCACGGCTTATCAAACTTATTTTAAGATTTTCAACTAAACGTCGAACTGATAGAGTTTAATATATATTAAAAAAATTAATCGTTTGGTGTTTCTTTGGTTAGCGGTTGACTGCAATGTGCGTAGTATAGGATATGAACGTTCTCTTCTGTTTGAACTTACTAATCAGCGCTACAACAACGCAAAATTTTTACATAAATATATCATAAATTAGTTAGTTGTTTCGAGATTTCTACCATACGTACCTTGTTTCTATGAGTTTCCGATATTTCGGCACTGTTGCAAGCGCCATGATCGCGGAAGAACTCAGATAGAAATCTCGAAACAACTAACTCTTACGATTTATTCGTGAATTGGTAGAATATTATTTGACAGTATGAATTATTTTTTGTAAATTTACTAAATTGCATAATAGTGAATGAGTGATAGTTTCTTTTTTCTAAACTCATAACTATCAAACAAGTAAGTAAGTATCCTAAGGAAGTAAGTATCCTAAATAATTGTGAATAAAATGCTTATATCATTTTTACTGTCATCATCATCAGTGTCAAGAAGAAGTATAGAAGTCCATTTTTCGACGCATTCCCCATAAAGCGTCTCCTTCCTCAAAGAACACTGGGCTAGTTAATTGTAAACATGTGCAGACAACGACAGGTCAACCTACCATGAAACGTCAAATTTTCTCAATTGATATAGATCTCTATTTGTTGGACTTAAAGTTGAAAATCAATTCAATGCCCTTTAACTTTTTGGGTAGGTTGATCTGCCGTTGCCTGTACATGGATCATCAGGCCCCTAATTCGCGTAACCGAATCGTATCATAATCGTAATTGAACGACAGGTTTTTGACAGTTCTAGTATGGGCTAAATGTCAAAATCGTCCAATTCAATCACGATCGAACTGCGATTCGGTTACGCAAATTAGGCCCCAGTTTACTGCTGGACCTTTTCACAGGTCACAGGCGGGTTGGAGATGAAAGTTTACCCAACCATTGTTGGGTTGGGTTTATCATTGATAAAGAGAACGCCCTTCTGCCAGTCTTCAATTCAATTCAATTCAATACACTTTTATTGCACCAAAAATAAGAAAACAGAAAATTTTGTTTAATAAGGTGGTATTATCGCTGGTAGCGATCACTACTAGACAACCTTCGGGTAGAGGAAAACTAAGACTCAGATGAATAGGGTAACGCAGTGCAAGGTTAAAGACGAAATAGACATACGTATTAAACAGTAAAATGGCTTAAATAATCGGCTTCTATCACACAGTTAATGGTTTCTCGCAATAAAATGGCAAAACCCTACATAGTTACATTATGATTATAAGAGGCAGGAGTGGGAGCGAGATGCTTACCCGAGAAGTTCCTTTTTAACTTATAGAAAACCTTGGGCCACTACGAACCATTAGTCCTCTTAAACGACCAAATATGGTTAGGCAGGGAAGGCTATTAGTCAGTGAGCGCTCTCCGTGCGTCAGAAAGAGGGCTACTCCAAACCTTCACCTGGGTTGAAAGTCCCACATACAGTGGGTCTAGCACAAAAAACTATCGAATTCGAATAGTTTGCGTGTTCGTATCGCCATCGAAATATTAAGTATGAAAACTTAAACAGCGCTTGCGCGGTCAAAACGAGAACTACAAAACAAAGCACGAACTTTGTGTCGTTTGCTTTCGATACGCAAACGATTCGAAGTCGATAGTTTTTTGTGCTAGAGGTACTGTACGAATACGGCACTGAAGTTTTTCGGCAATGAGCTAGTGGAGTGGAGACTATGGATGTCTAGAAACTTCATATCTTTTTAAGTACTTGAATAACTTTTTACCTCTTGGGATTGGATTGACACATCAATTTGTTTAAAAATATTTGTACACAGAGTCCTAGCCAAGTCATCATCATCATAACTGGTCTATATAAGTACAGTGAGACGTGCTTCTACAAAAGAAGGACCGTCTTTGCCATAATCGCCACGCTTGACATGCGGGTTGACTATTACTGTTTGGCCAATGGTGGACTCCTTTAGGCGGCTCTTACGACACTTATAGGAAAAGAAGGGGTGGTGCTATGGAAATTATGATTGAGTTATTTTACGCAAGTCATGCGTGTAACAGAATATTCGAAAGTAAGTATAGGAAGCCGATTGCGCTTAAGGTCGTCATATGAACCTGTTCCGACCAATTAAGTGTCACTATGCAATTTGAATGTTTGTATACTTGATTTTATTTAGTAGAAAGTAAAGCCGAGTTAAGGTGGTATACATAATCTAAGAATATGTATTACGTGTCATCCTGACCTCTTACGTAGAAATACTTGAATGAACATAATATATTTGAGTTCACAGGGATGTTTATACATCACTGACGCTTAGCGTTGGATTAGCATTTAAGCAAAAAAAATCAATTGTTTTTGACATCAAGTCTTAGGAGGCACCAAAAACGACTCACAAAAACTTTGCTAGCAAATAAAAGATGAGTGAAGAAGATCGTTTAGGAAAGGTTTTAAACCAGGAGCTAGATGAAACAGGGAGCTAGGTATGACCGGATGCTAGATATAACCAGGAGCTAGATGTAACCGTTAGTTAGATATAACCGGTAGTTTTATACAGAATGAAATTTTAACCACCATTAATTTAAATATCAATTAATTAATGAATTAGGTTAAAATTTCATCCTGTATAACCGAGATTTAGATAATAGTAGTTAGAAATAACCGAGAGCTCGATATACCGGAACTAGATATGAACCAAAGGCCTGATATAAACGGGAGTTACATAACCGGGATCTAGATATGACCTGGTCGTTTGGTGTCGGCAGTTTTATTGAATATCACCACATCTTCTTTTCCTATGGGTGCCGTAAGAGGTGACTAAAAGAGTGCTGCCAGCAGATGACAGACAGCAGCGTCGTTTCTCTATCATTAACCAAGCTCCCATTGCAAACCCGCCTCCCTAGTGGGATGATTATGGCGAAAGCCTCCATGAAGACCAATTTTTTTTTAAACAATTGCTTGCTCTTGACGACATACTTACCTCTACGGTCAAGAAGAAGCCTAAGATGGAGCGAGCTTACCCAGAAAGTGGCACTGGTTCTCCCACACACCAGCGGAACACAGAAAAACTGTTTGGCGCTGGACTCCGGCAGGAGGGTGGTAGCATCCAGTCAGCCTCTAACGAAGCCTACTACCGCAGAGGCATCTGTTAGCCGTCATCATTGGTTAGAAAACCAAAGCTTCCGTTTCCCAGGGTGGACCACTAGGTGGTAGATTCCACCACCCCTATTACTACTAAATCAGTAGTTTTGCAATGTCCAGCAATGGCCTGTTATAGACTGGTTATGATGACATATTACAGGGAGGTAGATATGACTCTCTATTTTTAGTCGGTCCCTCATGTCTGAGGAACGTGGTCAGCTTCGGGGTTGCATGGAATTGATAATCTGCTTCCCTCGGTTTTTGTTCAGCGCGTCTTTTAGCACCGTGTTGAATGCGGAGGATGTCCTTATTTGGTCGGTCCATATTGTTGGCGAACGACCTCGCGACCTTTTATCTTCGGTGTTTCCAACCACTTTGAGCTTTTCGAGGTTGTCGTCCCCTCTGCGCATTGTGTAGATATGATGATGATAGATATTATGAAGATATAACAGGAAGATAGATATGACCAAGAAGATATCGGCTTCTTGGTCATATCTACCTCCCTGTCATATCTATAACTATAAGTAATCGGGAGCTCTATATTACCAGGAGCGCTACGTTACTAGTTGCGTGTTATAGCCGGTATTGCGACAGAACCGAATCCTGCAATCCGCGGGCGGAGAGCTACTAATTGTTAATAATAACTTTATGCACTTTATTCTGAAAGTATTAGCATTACACAGTTGAAACTTGGTAGGTAGTTGTATTCTGTTGTCCGCTTTACGAGTTTTATATATATAAAAAAAAAAGATATTTTAGGGGGGCTTCCAATACATAGAACTAAAACGAAAAAAAAAATTAACTCAAACCTATGCGTATGGGGTATCTATGGATAGGTCTTTTAAAATGCCATAAAAGTTCATAAAACCATTTTTCCAAAAGTCGAACATTTGGAATCTTTCAAGTGTTCGACTTTTGGAAAAATGGTTTTATAAACTTTTAGACTTACTTTTAAACTAAGCAAGTGAACATTTTGAAAAAAATACATAATGAAGATCTTAATAAATACTTTCAACGAAAATTAGTTTGAATAAGATCAAACAAGCAGTTTTTGAGAAATAGCACATTTTTAACAACCGCAAATGTAACTTTGTCCTTCATATAAACACTATAAAAAACAAAGTTGTTTGCAGTCAATTAAATATTGTGGTATTTTGGGTAAGTAGAAGTAAGTGGACCCCTAATTCAGTTAAGTTGGTACGGAACCCTCAGTGCGCGAGTCCGACTCGCACTTGGCCGGTTTTTTATTTCCGAGTGAAGACAATGTAACTAACCCAAGAAGAACATGAAAGTTGGTCCAACCATTCTTAATTTATGAATGGTCTAATAAATTAAGAATGGTTGGACCAATTTTATCTTAGTAATATGACTCTATTTTATTTACATAGTTTTTCCCGAAGTGAAGTATGGCCTAGAAGAGTGTAAAAATATTTAATAAAATGTAGGCAAACTCATAAACAAATATCCGGCTTTTAAAGTCAACCATTGCAAGTGGTGTGACAATAACAAAACATAAAGTAACCAATAATTATGCGCGTTGACTACTAATTTAGGTGGTTTTGCAAAAAAACAGTAGACGCTTTAGTGTGTAGGAAACTGTTGAGGCCAAGGAGTCAAGTGAAGTAGAACAAATGGAAACACCTTTCCTACCCATTTCTAGTTTTAAGGAAAAAATAATGTCCTGGAATTGAATACTTTAGTATGAAAATGTAGAAATATATTTGCTTACTTAGATTACTCCGGGTTACCGTTTTTAAAGATTAATAAAAACGTTCAGTTTGTAACTTTACATTTATTTAAAGATTCAATTTTTTTTACCATTTAAGAACATCTGAAAGTAGTATTCGCTAAATTAGCCTATTTAAGTGTGCCATTGAAGTAATAGGACCTTATTAAGAAAATCAACTGTCTGGGTCCATTCGGAACTTCCGTTCTAGTAGATGACCAGTCACACAAGCATCTGAGGCAATTAAACCCAAATAAGGGGACAGGCAATGTAATCTGTGACTTCCCATAAAAGACAAACTGTAACACTTGATATTAAGTACATGACAGTTTTTGGTAATAGATTGTTGTTACAGAAAAGTAAGATCAGCCAGGTTCATGTAAAAAAAGAAAAAAGAAAGTAAAGTAACAGCCTATAGTCATCCCACTGCAGGGAAAAGTCCACCATCATTGAATTCAAGTTACCACAGCAATGATCATAAACACCACGCTAACCAAATGCGGGCTGGTGATCACAAACCCAAGCGACGCTCGATTCTTTCGAATTCGAAACTTTTTTGTTGCTCGACCCGGGGATCGAACCTGTGACCATGTGTGTTTGGTTTACCTGAAATACTGTTAATATTGTTATACTCACAACAAACACATCGACGGGAAATTAAAAACCACATTTATAATATTCTAAAATTTATCTTTCATTTCAACGTTTATGAACCGTTTGGTAACGAATCTTTACATTATCAGTGTCGTAACATAAAATTACGCCTGGCTGGTTTTTTTGAACTATGTCCACCATAAAATACTACACATTTTCATCTAATGGATTGCAGCTACGCTAGTCAGATTTGGCGCTATTGCGCCAATTATATTATTAACAGTTGACATTTTTATCAGATTAATGTGAGAATACGTGGGGTAATAAACAATAAAATCTGAGTTAACACGATAATCACGGTTTCTAGTTCTAAAAACTTCTTTAGCGTTTAATTTTAATTACGTTAATGTTTCAAAGTGTTTCTGGCATTAAAATTCATGTTTGCAACAAAAAACACAACGTATCGAAATTTTTGTAAATTGTTTTTACAATGTTTGCAGGGTCATTGACGTTTTGTGCCTACTGTTTAATGTCAAATTAAAAATTTACATTTTATAGTAAAATGTTTTGGTTGCTCTAAAGAAACTGAATAATTTAAGATCATGAGTACTTACTTATCGCCAGACATGCAAAGTAGCTAATGTAAAACAAATGAATTACTTATATTCTGACCCGTGGAATATTTCGCAAGCACCGAAACAAATGCCAAATGATACAATATACAATAATGGTACAAATGACTCTGGGCATGGACAATGTACACCCAAGTAAGGTACATTATTGCCTAGAGCTAGTATGATTTAGAACTGACAATGTAAACACACATTATAAATATATCAATAAATTGAGCAACAATGAAACCATACACTGCCTTACTTTTATCCCAGTGGAAAAGTCAGCTTTTATAAGTTCCACATGCAAGTAAGCGGAGGAAGACTGGACGACCCTGGTCGGTATATTCCGATCAGGTCCCTAATTCAGTTTACCAAATCGTATCACAATCGTAATTCAATAACAGGTTTTTGACAGTTCAAGTATGGGCTAAAAGTCAAAATCGCCCAATTCAATTACGATCGAACTACAATTGAAATAGCTGGATAAGGCCCCAGGCCGTCTAAGTCGCCGACCCAATTGGAATGGGCCGGGACGCGGTATGGCTAGACTATAAAAAGCATCGAGGTTAAAAAGACATGTGTTAAATGTACCATTTTATTTTCAATCATTTGTTTGGGAACTATAGTACAGTGTTACCACAATGAACAAGTTTTTCAATAATATCAAAAAAGGTGTTAAATTACGTTTTAGGCAACGTTTATTTCAGCATTTATTTAATGAGAAACAAAAGAAATTAAACTCGAAATTACAAATTCAAATTCAAAGTTTTTGTTTTCATTGAACCACAAGGAAAAAAGGCAATAAGTTAAAAAAGATATACTTACTTCATCATTCATTATCATCAAGAAATAGTTTGTATGTTGATGACCAAAACTATTTCTTTATCGATGATAAAACTTCCTAACCTTATGTTTCTTCAATAAACATTTTAAATTAAAAAATTACAATATCACGTCAAAACAATCATCAACATCAACTCACATCAGTGAACTGATGTAAGATGACTGACTCAAAGGTTATCCTTAAGTCCTTGCATCAATAAAAAAAAAATTGAGACCTAGGTAAAATCTTTTGGGCTAAGTAGCCCAAAAGATTTTACCTAGGTCTCAATGGGGGCTATCGCTAGTGAATTTGCCATTAGAGGCGCTTGTGTCGCGTGAGGTCCAATATCATTCACTTTGGTTTTAGCGGAATTTGTTGCATAAATTATAATTTCTTTAATTTTCCTGCTGGAAAGTGATCTCTTTCGTAAAATATCGCAAATATGGATTATTTGGCGAATGTGAACGCTTTAAAAGCGGAATTAAGAAAAAGCGCAAAAATAGGCGGCCTCAAGAGCAACTATTTCAGAAGTTAGTTTTGTTGATATCAAGGTAGTTATTTACAAACAATATAACCTTAATTAGATTCAAGATATAACACTTTGTTTCGGCGCCAATCGCATTTGACAGCTATACCTCCGGACCTCAGTCTACAGTGGCGCCAATTGGTGAGCAAAGAAACGGTAGTCCTAATTGCAGGTGAGGTGGTATGCTAACTAACTAGTTAGCATACCACCTCACCTGCCCCCATTTTCATATGTTAAACGTTCTTCCAATCACCTTGTATAAATATATGATATTACTTGTTCATTACTTCTTACGATTTCCATCTTGCGAAGCCGAAACCAAAGGCTTAGCGTATTTTTGAAGCACTACTTTAACCCTTCCCAAAACTATAGAAATTTGGAAAAGATAGTCTCCTAAATTGGCTCTAACGGCAATCGAAACCTGTTTAAACCCTTGTATAGCAGGCAGACCATCGTAGCAGTTCACTAATCGGGTCATAAAATCCCATTTGAGAGGAACTTGAAAATATTATTTAGGCATTACCTAAATTTTTTTAATATATTATAATATAAACTTGGTAGAGGTCTAGACAGTCATAGATTTATGTAAATAGTAATCTCTTGTATAATTTATTGTCACAGCACAATAAATGCCACGATAAGCTTAAGTTTTGTTTAACGTTGCAATTAGTTCAAGGACTTTCAAGCCTAGGTTAGTCGATATTCAAAGCATAAACGTGACAAAGATAGTATAGAATTTTATATTTACTGTTGCACCTCCTTACGTTCGTTAATTCCACTTGACACCACCAAAACGACACCACCGGTGGTGTCATATGGAATATCTAGTCCATATGACACCACCGACTATTAGTGATGTTACATACAAAAAAATAGACTTGCTTAAAATCCATACATCTGTTTGTGTAATAGGAACCATCCCAGGCGTAATCAGACCCATCAAAGTTGCTTAGTTGATAAAGTTTATATTTAGGTATCTTTATCTTTATGAACTTTTCTTTTTTACACAAAAAGTAAAGTTCATTAAGGCCTAACGTAACAACAATTGTGGACATGCTGGTAGACTAGTTTGCTGCACTGTGATTTCCGGTCCGTTCTTTAATATATTAAAATGTAAATCTATTACAGTTATGTATTCCAGAATAGTTAAGTAGGATGTGACAAAGCAACCGCAAGAATGTTAGAACTCTTTTATTTAAGAACATACAACGACAAATTTTTTCCCTCTTGTGAAAGAAGGTAACCCTAAGTTTCAATAAACGACTCTCACGAGAATGTTAATACGGCGATCGAGGCTAACAAGTGCTTACCTATCACTAACGTTAGTTTGACAGCTGAGGCAGTTCCACTTGATACGAGTCCAAAGTAGTACGTTGCCTTTAAACCAGGAAGCAAAACATATATTAGTCCAAATTAATGACAGCAGTGACCTTAACCATAATTTCCTTACTTTTAAGTCCCAAATATCTGTCAAAGTAATGGTGATTAATGTTAATACTATAATATAATATTAAATAATAAATAATGTTAGTTGAATTTAGATTTATTAGACCTTTTTTTTTACGCGAGGAAAATGCGTTACGTACCATCTCCACTGCCCTGGGGGACTGCAGGGCGGTATGTGGGACTGCCGGCGCCCTGATAAGGGCGCTGCTCCTGGGAATGAGACCCAGGAGTATACCCACTAAAATCCTCGCGTCACCCGCCGCGCTGACTGACGGCAGTGTGTGGACGGACTGGACTGTGGTTACTCGACAGTCCACAACCCGCCAGCGGCCACCTCCGCCCTGAAAAGGGCAGACCTCCTCAGAGGGAAGACTTATTAGAGCACTACACTGGAGCAGATAGCCTTGAAGCCAGGAGTTCAAATCTAGAAAAGGGTAAAAATGTATGATTATTGTATAGTACCTACCTAATAAGGATACTATAATTTGAAGTTGCCTAATTGATTTAATTTGGTCACAATCAAACAAAATTATATAAAATTCTGAGAAATTCGATAGAGAATTTTCTTTCCCAACATTGAAATATCGTGCTGAGCTCTCGATTAAAGGGAGATAAAACATTTTTATCATTATTCAAGTCACGATTGATCAGGTATTAAAAATCGCCTTATTGTCTTTTTGTGACTCTAGCAATCGTAGAAATTATTCGATTCGGAGATTTAATGGAATGGAGACTGGTTGAGCAATGGTTAATTATGCAGTATAATCGTTTTCGAGATCGCTTCATTATCTTCAAAATCCTCTGGTAGACTCGTAGTTTGGTTTGGTGCCTATATTATAAATGTACACACTTAAATAATCAGTTTTGAGTAGTAAGTAGGTTATACCTATAATCATCACATGGCTCATCATTAAATTCAAGCTACCACAAACAATGGCTTTTGAGTATTTTGTATAAAACATAACATACTCGGTATTGACAGGTAGAGCAGCTACATTATCCCAGGCGTCTGCCTTGTCGCTGCATTGCACTGCCACGATCGGCATAGCAATAGTTTTGTCCAATTTTGTCGTAAACAGCTATTTAAAGTAAAGTAAAGTAACAGCCTATAATCATCCCACTGCAGGGAAAAGGCCTCCATCATTGAATTTAAGTTACCACTGCAATGATGGGAACTGGCATAATCACCACGCTTGCCAAATGCGGGTTGGTGATCACAAACCCGAGCAACGTTCGAATATTTGAAACTTTTTGTTGCCCGACCCGGGGATCGAACCTGGGACCCCGAGATCTTGGCCCGGTATTTAAACCACTAGGCCAACGGGGCGCAATACTAAACAGCTATTTAGTGAATAACAACGACCCGGCAGGTCTCGTGTTTGACTCCTTGTCAGAACAGCTTAAGAGACGTGGGAAGTGTAAAAGCGCGCGCAAGTTGTACTTCACTTTTAGTAGGTCTTGTAATAAGTCCCGTATGAGGGCGAAAAAATTTACGTCGTAAAACAAGTCACGTATGATGTCTGTAACAAGTGACTAGCAAAACTTTGCCTGCAATTTATCCTTAAATATAATCATACGATAAGAAAAGTAAGTGAATAAAAACTCAAAAAGTTTTTAAATGGATGCGCACTTATCACAAAGTTATAGAACAAAGTCTGTTCCGTCTGTTCTTCTCTACGCTTAGAGCTTTTAACTTCGCAACGATTTTAATGAAGTTTTTTATAAATAAATTAAGCAATTATAAAGGTAGGCTTATCGTATGATTTCATCTAACTTTGTTTTATGTTGTTGTAAATACATCATTTACACCTGTACGAAGCTGCAGTAGGTCGCTAGTTTTAAATAGGTCACAAAAGGAATGACGCAGATAAAAAAAAAATAAGCACCCACAAATATTTTGGGCTCGTTCAGTAATTCGTCCCACAAGACGATCGTCCCAAATGGGACGAAACGGACCTATTTAGTAGATGGTGCACGACTGGCATGAAAACGATAATAAAGCTTCTATTATGTCAGGATTTGAATTGAAAGTAAGAGAAAACAAACATATGTTTAGGTATATTTGCTAAAATATGACTGTCATTTAAATTTATTACCCACTTTTATAAGTTACTACACAAGATGATCGTGATAGCCATACCCATAAGTGTTCCGAATTAGTCTTTGTAAGTGCTAAAAAGTTACACAATGCGATGTTAGTGACCATATTAATAAAAACCGACATAACGTTTATATACAAAGAAACTATTATGAAACTCATATCTTTAATCGTTTATTTTCGAATAAGCCGCCTACTACCGCTACCTACAAGTCTACAGTTCTCGATAATTTCGCCCACAATTTGCATGAACACATTTCACCGGCATTTTAGTAGGTGATGTCAGATAATACTGACTATGTATTATGCAGTAATTTTAGCAATAACGTATTATTTTGCCAAAAAAATTAGGTATCTGTGAATTTACTTTTCTCGAAGCATTTGATCCTTGGGGGATACCTGTCTAATACTTAGATGATACTGAGATGATTTACGATGAAGTAAAAACCTTGATTTTGGATTATGCACATTTCATAGTAAGTTGAAAATCTGATGACACGCCAAATTTTAAAGACAACTTTCTTCTTATGACACTTTAGAAACTGTGACACCAAAATCTTAAGGGATATCAACTAGATTAGTAAAATAATATATATGTTTGACTCTGACTGTGTAGAGTTCCGTGGCAGTAAACTTATAGATTCTGTACAAATCATGTAAACCAATAGCACGCTGTCTGTAACCTTTTTTGTATACAGGGTGAAATTTTAACCACCTTTCAAATTTTAATATATTAATCTACGAGACAAAAAACAAATGACGTATTTTTTCTTTTGGTATAGCCCAGTGCAAAAATGTCAAGATCAAAAAGATAAAGCACTTAGAAAATGTCCGCAAAAAGTCTAAAATTTTTGATACGGCTGCCTAGCAACACTTTTTTTACGCGATTCGCATCTCATTTATTCATTACGATACTATTCATAAGTTTTTGATTTTCCCTTTATACCTTATCAGGCCTAGGACCGTAAAAATTGAATACTATATTGCGAAAAATATTTTCGGGTGAAAGCTTGATTTACATTTTAACTTCATAAATGGGCTCTAAGTACGATACTGGAAGCCTATAAAAATTTTGGAAAGTGGTTAAAATTTAACTTTTGTATATATTTGATTCGCTTGCGTTTTGGTTGGTTTATGTAGATTTCGGTCACGTGTGTCCTGTAGATTGATGAGAAATTGTCGCTGTGTCTTACGCGAGACCAGTTTGTTTCGTTTTCATAATTATTATTATTATTAAGATAAAAAAATACACTTAAAGTTTTTGTAACCTTGTTGAACACAAACTTGATTTACGAAAGTATAAAATAAAGAATTTTTCTGTCATTTTACAACACGCCAACTTTGACCCTTTTTTTTCTTTGATAACAAGTCGTATTACTATGTTATGATAGTATTCCTGCAAATATATCATAATGTTTTATATTCAGTTTATGATTTAAGAAAGTATAATGTTATGTACTAGACCCATTATAAATTCAGAAGATTTTTCTCAAATTCCATTCTATCAACATGTAAAAAGTTTTTAAGATCACGAGTTTTTTATGATAATGTTTCAAACCCCTGACCCTCTATCATTAAGCCTTCAATAAACTTGCTCTAAGTGTTTTGACTTAAATTATCTAGCTAATGTTTTTCTGCCAAAATTAAAGGTTATATGTGACAAATTAATTACATTATTTTTGTGTGCCTATAAATGATAAAGCTTGTTACCCAGCCGACATTAAATTTCCCTTATTAGATACGACAATATCAGCGACTCTGTTGAAATTAGATCAAACAACATTTCGCGACAAACACGTAGACCTAATCCGGAGTAGCAATATGTAAACTCACCTTTTTATCAATACGACGGGTGCTACGTATACTAGTGCAACCGGAAAAACAATAAAATATATTTCTTTTCTTTAATTGCACTTAAATAAAGATTATTAAGAAACCCAACCTTTAATTTACAATTTTCGACTGTCTAAGGTGGGACTCGAACCCAAAACCTTCCGCTTACTGGGCAACCGCTCTAATCAATTGAGGTACCAATACATTGGTTGTGTCAGTTGACGAAATTATTCTAGGTATTATTTAAAAAGTATATATATTTAAGATATCATAATTTATTTAAAACAATACAAACTTGAAAAGTGTAAATAACACTAATTTACCTAATCAACCATTTGGTGGCGGTCTAAAATAGATTCGCATTACTCTTCTCTTCATATGGGTGTTGTAAGACGTGGAATTGACTGATACTTTCATGATTGTGTAGGTACAATAATGTAGGTTACTTGCATCAGTTTCAGTATATACGTAACTGTCGATACACGCAGCACAGGTGATTCCAGGTTTCAGCGATGATTTTGCAGCGCAAACGGTATATACTGATATTACTGACATTAATTTTATTTCTTAATTGTACTATCAAAATGTATTTGGTTTAAAAATTATTGATATGTGCAAAATCTTTTTTGTTTCATAGAAAATTGTAAAGCACATTGTTAAGCCTTCGTTTTTCTTACATTTCCTGAAATACATAGCAGTATGCACTAGCACAGGTGTTGATTGGTACGTCATAAACCATACAAGAAAGCTTAAAAAATAGAAAAAAATATTGTCCATGTTAAAATAATATCAAATGCTAATTAAACATTTTTGTATATACTGACGTTCTGAATTTTAATTATATCTGTTTCAATGTGTCAAAGCTATAATAAAACATTCTTTAAACTTCTGTTTTTTTATACTTACACTGATGTACGTAGAACCTGTCGAAGATACTAATACAACATGCGCCTACGACACTAGACGGTAACTCGCTCTATTGAACTACTCATGTCTCTTTCTTTGACAGCGTTAGATCACTTTGCAATACATACTACGTTTTATGTCAGACACTTGTTTCCGATGTGTGTCGCAACATTCCATCAATACGACTTTATTGTGGAGTACCTATAACACTAAATTTAGAATATTCATTTTGATATTTCGCTTCCTTCAGCAGTAAATACACTTTCTATGCACTTGTTAGAATATGTGCGTTATGTAATGTAGACTTTAGAACAGACTTATTTATGACCGTGGAAGTAGGGTAGGATGGCAGCGTCAAGAGGATATATGACCTAATTGTAGTTACTATAGTACGAGTATAGTGTTCCGAATTAATTATGTGAAGTAATTATGTAGTAAATATGTTAATCAATAACTTTCCAACTATTACAAAGTGGTTAATTTCTCATGTTGATTTGACGGGAATGCGATTACAAGAGGATGCTATGTGAGGCAAGGTGTGATCAAAGGTTTTTTAAGATAGATGCCTTGTTTCCTAGCAGGTATACGTATTCTACCTGAAAAATATACAGTAGATGTTTCAATAAATAAATACTGTCATAAAGTGTGAAATAAGTTAACAAATTTTGAGTTGTGCGATGATTGTCAATGATTTCTGATTTGGTATCACCTCAAAGTTAGAAGTATGATTAAAATGATAAATTATATTTGTCACTATAGTAACTTTAAGCTAAAGTTCGCAAACAGTTGCGGCCATAACTAATACTTAATAAACTCACATTATGGACATTATGTGAACGTTTTTCTCTACATGGAGATCTAGGCGTAATTAACTTTTTGCTGCCCTCTAATGTGATCACGGTATGAAATTTAATCTATATTACAATTTAATGTTATGTCCGAGGTCTATATTCGTGCTGAGCAATCTAAATTGTCGCGAAATAAGTGCAACAATTTAATCATAATTATTGTGTGCGAGGACGTGATCGTTGTGTTTTGTTTTTCTGAAACAAAAAAGAGTTTTATAAAATACAAATTTGTTTGTTCTTTTTTATATTCTATTTTGCTTTTTAGGGTTCCGTACCCAAAGGGTAAGAACGGGACCCTATTGCTAAGACTTCGCTGACTGTCCGTCTGTCCGTCTGTCCGTCTGTCCGTCGCTCTGTCACCAGGCTGTATCTCAAGAGCCGCGATAGCTAGACAGTTGAAATTTTCACAAATTATGTATTTGTGTTGCCACAATAACAACAAATACTTAAAACAAAACAAAATAAATATTTAAGGGGGGCTCTCATACAACAAACCCGTTTTTTTGCCTTTTTGGTACGGAACCCTTCGTGCGCGAGTCCGAATCGCACTTGGCCGGTTTTATTTAATTTATCCAATGAAAATAATTTATTATACCTTACCTACCTTAAAAATATTAATACAACATATTCATTAAATCGTATTTATTCTTATCTAAAACTTATAAAATTTTAGTATACGGAAAAAAAAGATTAAAAGCTTGTCTTTGGCATTATTTTGGTTGTATCATCGTTGGTCAGGTAATTGATTCGTATCGTGCACGAGTCTTATTAAAAACCTCTACCTCTCGATTGTATGTCATTCCAGACACAATTGAAATCAATTGTTATCGCGACCGCCGGCGGTCTTATGATCCTGTAGGAGTTAAAAATTTGATTTCTTGAAAGCATGGACACAAAATAAATTGTGACTGTTACTTATAAAACTTTAAACTTTAATAACTTTCTAACGGAGGGGTATTTTCCAAAACCACTTCGTTTGTTTAAATAGTATAGGCCTATACTTTCTCCCATAGCATAGTTGCATCATGCTCTGGTACACCCTGTATGTTCTTCTAGTAAAAGTAGGGCTAATTACGGTTTAGTCAAGGTTAAGTGACCACACTAATTATTTACGGATACACGAAGGCTGTTCACCGAACTTATGATCTGACGATGACAAGGTTAAAAATTGTATCGAGCCAGATTAAATTGTGTAACTCCTTGTTATTTGACAGTGGCACCTGTCCGATTGTAGATAATTCGTGCAAGTCCAAGCTTGCGTTTGTTACATAACAAAATTTGCATATGTTGCAAGTTGCAATGCATAATCTGTATCAATTCGTGTACGAAATGGCGTCATCTATGCTATCATCGTATTTGGTAAGTTCATTTTGCTGACGACTGGGTCTCGTCACTGCTGGAACGCTGGCTGCAGCTCCATTTTCCTATATAACAACACCTTTAACATAGAATAACATAAGATACTATCAGTTTATATAAATCCACTGTTTTTGGAGATACCTGTGTAAATGTCTCTCCAAATGGATATGTTTGCTATTACCGGAGTATATTGCAGGCGGATTATCGATCGCAGTGTGATCGATGTTGGAGAGAAGACGCTGCCTGTTTTCTACCGGAAGTATTTTTTTAAGCAGCCTCTTATCATGACACCCATAAGACGTGATGGGATGGCTAACTGAAGGCTGACCCTACACGGCTATCCAATTGGGCAGTTAATAGAAATTTAAAGAAAAAAAATATAGTGATTTTAGCCATACACCATGACTAGCATTACCCGTTTTAATAGAGTTTGACTTGTTAACAAAATATTTTCTATTGTTTGACTTATCTAAGGAATCTAGCCGATTTTTTAACGAATAAACACAATTTAAACTGCTTAAACTCTAATCTTTCTATTTAATAGTGGTACCACAAACACTCAGACCCTCGGGTCTGGGTTTGTGATATTGAAACAATGGGTTTCTGATTCCTTACCAAACGTTGACCACATATGAAAAAAAAAAGTTCCTTGAGCTTTTTTAGTGAGCAGGTCAACCGTTCTGTTTATCCTGTGTTAGAATGGACGGTTAGCCAACTGTAGTTCAGACACGCCGTGTAAGGGCTCGCGATAGGGAAGCACAGTTTAATTGTATTGTTTTAACTCAGGGATCGTCAACCTTTTTCTACATGCATTCCACAACAGACTTTTAGATTGATCCGAATCGAAGTCTTGTGAATCATTAACAAAAAATCAAATTATACTCGAATTGATTTTTAGGTTTATTTGTCTGATTCTTTAAAAAAATGAATAAACAACTTATTTGTCTCAACAAAACGTTATAAACATACTAAGAAGGCTTGATTATATTGTACCAATGCTGAAACAAGAAATACACTGGTTAGTGAATAAGTACATAATATAATACAACTTAGAGTGTATAATAGAAATCATACGTTTGAACTTTATATTTAACGAGCTGTTGCCCGCGACTTCGTCCGTGTCAATTTCTGGTATATGATCGCGATTAAGAAGTTCATAATTAAATACTCTCAATAAACAACACATTTATTTGGTTAATTCGTCGATAAAACTCTTTAGCAAATAATTGGCAATAATGCATTAATTTCGACCAAATTTGATTACGATAACAATTTTTTTTTTGACGGACCTATCACTGAAACCTTATATGGAATGCTTTAATCAGTTAAACCGGGCAGATTGTGGCGAGCGCTGAAGGCGCAAGCGGTACGCCGGTGCGGCCGAGGGTGAGGCTTTTTTTCACTAATGCTTCGTTCCTATAGGTTGCAGCGAGATTTTATTTAGCCGAAAACCTTCCTCGATAAATGGACTATCCAACACAAAAATATTTTTTCAATTCAAACTAGTACTTCTTGAGATTAACTCTTCAGCTTTATAATATTAGTATAGATAAAAAAATAATTTCTATAGTATTATTGATTACATAATTAAATAAATGTAAGGTATTAATCTGTTCCAGCTCACAATAACATCTTTGTGTAACATTATCATTTAAAAACAATAGTGAATGTCTACTGTAAAAGTGCCTTTTGTGACCTATTCGCAAAAAAATACTGATTTCACGATTTATTGAGAACGCTGTTAATACCTATGCCACCTTCTACGGCTTATTTGTGGAAATAAAACTGATTCCACGGCTTACTGAGAACGCTGTACCTATGCCAGACTGTATGATATAATAATAAAAAATAAAGAAATTTACTACTAAGCTAAAAAGTAATTTATTAGAATGTCTGAAACTGTTGACCATCCCTGTTTCAGGCCAATCTCCATCGCAACAGTTAGGCCTTTGCGGGTATTGTTACTGTTTGATTGATCTTTTTACAGTAATGGTACACGATCGCAATTAAGCGTACGTTTGTTCTGCGCGTGAGACGCGGGCGGGGCTTGTTAGTGTTACCTTTTCAAATATTTTATTTATTCTCTCCCAAGTGACGCAACGTCAATGGATTTCCTAACCGCCCTTACTCCTTTAGCGTTATAATAATTGACTGATTCACTAAATATAAATAGGTCACATAGAAATTGACAAAATTTTTAGATGCTATATAGAATTTAATAAAATTTTTGAGTCTGACAATCAGACAAAAATAATCTGCTTTTCTAATAACAACATAGACTTTTTGTAATATTATATAAAATGTAGTCTTAATTGTAAAGGTAACTTTATTAGGATCTGAAAATTAGTAAAATATTTATGAATTAACGTTTTTTCTATTTCCGATGAAACCGATTGTAAAACATTCATAAAAATAGTTCTTTCAGATGTTGGAGGTACTTACAGAGATCCCGCCCTTTACAGGGAAGGAGTTTTGGGTCTCCTACCGGGCGCGTCCCCAGGTGGCGGATAGGGGAACGCCCTCCAGACATGGAGGGTACCGGCCATTTGGCCGGCGCGGACCAAAACCCACGAGGGAGACGCTTCCAGTGGGCTTGGGCAGTCCGCTGTTGAATGCGTCTCCAGACGGTGGTAGCGGGCTTCGGCCCGTGGCCTGTTGTGGCCGTTCGTGCTGGAGGGTGCGACGGCGGTGTTGCCGTTGGGGCGCCAGCCCCGCGGCGGACGGAAGTCGCTCGCTTCCCAGTATGGTTTGAGCTATGCTGGGCAGCGAGTGGGCGTGAGACGTTGGCGGCCCCTTGCAACGACATGCAATGTCATTGTAAAGGGTGGCCACGGATCGGGTCGGCGAGGTTGCTTGCGGACCCGACCCGAAGTCGTAGATGGGGGAGGACGAGAAGGCATACGCCGAACTCAACTTCCCCCCTCTAGCAGGCTAGTGGGCGTTGGGCCGGGGGGCTCAACGCTCGCATTGCACAGCTTGCCAGACTGGGGGTGGTTCCTGGTGTACAGGATCACCCATATTTTATGCCTGAGGCCCGGCATAGGCCGTACGTAGGCGGTGCATGGAGGGCATCCTAAGGGAAACCCATACACTGCCAACATACGTTGCAAGGTACACCGCAGGTCTTTTTAGTGGGTATGCTTGTCGGGCACCGACAAGAGAGTCCCACATACCCTACTGCTGCCCCTGAAGCAGTAGGTATGCGTAATGCATTTTTTCCTGCGAAAAAAAAAAAAAAAAAAAAAAAAAAAAAGGTACTTACAGAGATCATTGATGAAATTCCGCTGGCTTATAACGTGAAGCCTTAAATAAATAGGTCAACCTGCAAAATTTCTGGTGAGTTCAATGTTTAGAGCAGTCGCCCGGTAAGCGGAATGTCAGCCCGATAAATGAAATTATTATTCTAGCTAGAATATGTATTTTTAAGAAATATTTACATTTAAATCTTATCACAAGAGCTTTCTCTTTCAGATCTCTTCTTCTACGGGACAGTATGTAAATTATATTGATATTTTAAACAGGTGTATAGAAGTGTAAGTATATCAGGGAATGAGTGACTTTATGTAAAAGTAAAGTCTATAATCATCCCACAGTATGGAAAAGGCCTCCATCATTGACTTCAAGTTACCACAGCATTGATGGGTGCTGGCACAATCATCACGCTTAACAAATGCGGGTTGGTGATCACAAACCCGATCAACGTTCGAAAATTCGAAACTTTTTGTTGCCCGACCCGGGGGTCGAACCCGGGACCCCAAGATCTTGGCCCGTAATATAAACCACTAAACCAACGTGGCGTTATTTTACTTTAGGTAACTGGATTTATTTAATTTATTGTTCAATAATAGATTAAACAAATACATTTTGAAACAATGAATGAATGAACGGAACAAAGCGTTATAAGGAGCTTTACTATTTTATCCCAATTCATCAGAAAAAGACAATAACCCCCGTATTTATAAACAAGTAAAAGTAATTACTTGACTACAAGTAATTACTTGAGAGACAATTTGTATGCCTTAATCAAGAAATTACTAGAAGTTATAACTACGAAAAGTTAGCATTTTCAGCCAAATAATATGACTATTAATGGTGACCAATTTCTTTCACTTAAGCACTGGGTATGGTGACCCATGTGCTTTACTGAAGCTTTAGGTAGTGAAACCTGAAGTTATGACTTTCTTAAGCAATAAGTAATTACTTCTTTATAAATACGGGGGTAAGACTTACACCCGTATTTATATAGAAGTAACTACATATGCGCAAGAAAGTCATAACTTCAGGTTTCACTACCTAAAGCTTCAGTAAAGCACATGGGTCACCATTAATAGTCATAATATTTGGCTGAGAATGCTAACTATTGCTAGTTCTCACTTCTAGTAATTACTTGATTAAGGAATGCTTATTGTCACATAAGTATTTACTTTTCGCCAAGTAATTACTTTTACTTGTTTATAAATACGGCTGTAAAAGTTTTGTAACAAGTCATTAGGTACTTATAAGCGCATTATGCCAGAGGACATGACCCTATCTGATCGACAATGCATGCATTATAATTTCTTATCTAACAATAATCGCTAACCACCTTAAATTGCAGGTATTATTAATTTTGATTTCATATAAAAATTTCGAAAGCTTACTAATGATCAAGTCGCCCACGGAACAGTTAATTTTAAACGACCTTGGAGTCAGATAACATGCATCTATCTTTTAACAAGAGCCAATCATTGCTGTCGATTAGTAGGTAAATCAAATAAACGATGTATTGATTTTTAACCGACAAAAAATAGGAGGCTTTCAATGTGACGCGGTAGAAGAGCTTCTTTTTAATATATGACCACACCTTTCACCTTTTGATGAACAAAATTTCTTTTAGTTTAAAGATGGTACCTTTTTAAATTTTACAGCAGCAACACCGTTATCCAATTATCATGAATCTGCTTCATAGGTCCCAGTAAATTTAAAAAATAACCTAGGTAATATTGGATTGGATGGAGTAAATTTCTTAAACATAACATTATTATTATCATATTATACTAAAAGAGTATTTACTGGATTATCTACTACAGAACTATTTCTTTTTGGTATACAAAATAGGTATATTTGAATTAATGCCTTCCAGGTGACCTTTGCTTAGTTTGATAAGTACGAATGGAACAATGCAGTAATATCTATCATTATCTTGTTTCATGGGAATACCACATTCGTGCACCTACACGGTGCAGTAAAACTGCTCATTATTGCCACATTGGTAAGTCTTGTAGCGTTATATCCTTAAGAGAACAGCCAGCCCATATCATCATTTTACTAAATAGATTTGATAAGACGAAAATACTCGGTGGTTCTAAATTTGTAGCGGTTCCATAACTTTGACAACTTTTTTCAGGTTAAATCGATAACGAGTTTTTTTGTTTGATATGTTGCAGTTTAAAGTTAAGCCACATTATACAGGTTTATAAGTAAGCTCTGCCTCGGACGATAGAAATCTAGAGTTGGATTTGTGTATGATGATTGTCGGCGAATTCTTGTTTAACACCAACTCAAATTTGGTGGATTAGTTTAGGCTTTCCTTTAATTCTAGTAGTCAGTTAAAGATATAAAATCAAAACTGAGATACAGTTAATTGTAAACTTTCATCATAATACAAAAGTCCACTGCCAAGTATAGACATACCCTATTGAACGACACTAATGGGGACTACAGTTTCTTTGCTCACCAGTTGGCGCCACTGACTGAGGTCCGGAGGTATAGCTGTCAAAGGCGATTGGCGCCGAAACAAAGTGTTATATCTTGAATCTAATTAAGGTTATATTGTTTATAAGTAACTACCTTGATATCAACAAACTAACTTCTGAAATAGTTGCTCTTGAGGCCGGCTATTTTTGCGCTTTTTCTTAATTCCGCTTTTAAAGCGTTCACATTGATCGCCAAATAATCCATATTTGCGATATTTAACGAAGGAGATCACTTTCCAGCAGGTAAATTAAAGAAATTATAATTTATGCAACAAAGCCCGCTAAAACCAGTGAAAAGTGAATGATATTGGACCTCACGCGACACAAGCGCCTCTAGTGGCGAATTCACTAGCGATAGCCCCCATTAGGGACTATGAGTTACTTAGGTCATCAATATCTGGTTAATAGTCCTACTTATCCACGCTTCACGCATTTCGTATTTCGTGATCGTAATTCGTAAACCTTTTTTTCTCGACTTCACTGCTACTTGACATGATATAATGTTTAGTTGGCTGCTACATATATTACTGGGTAAACCAAGTGCCTATTAATGATGAACGCAGCTAATAAGTCAAATCCTACTTGGATCATTTCCACTAAAACGTGCGCTCATACGTTATGTGGTCTGTATTTTTTTTATGTAATCCGTTAGAATATTGGGATAAACATTAATTATAAATCAATACTATTATCGCTATCTACTAAGAAATTTTATTGTTGTTCGATTGTATGACAAGTAAATAAGGCTTAAAATCTTATAACTATTTCGTAATTTTATGACTAAGGGTGTCTGGCGTGGCTTTACTGACTTAGCATTTGCGCTAGCTTAGTGACACTGCCAGCACAAGGTCTGTGGCAACGCCTGCCTCTTTACTGTCACTTTTCGTTAATGAGCAAGAAATAATTGTACCGAGGCAATGTTGTTGCATACGAGAAATTTAACAAATATGCGGCGACCTTGCCCGACCTTTTAACGATATCATAACTCGAACACACTCACTTATTCAGTTTATTGGAGCAACTTGAGACATATTAAGTTCAACAATTTGAAATATGATGAAAGATGTCTTTTAAGTTGTAAATAATGAAGGAAATTGTTGACAAACCAATTTAAATGGGATCAAATATCACAGTAAATTATTTAACTATTAATTATTGCTATGGTAACTTGAATTTCAAAGAGATACCTTTTCCCTACAGTGGGATGAATACAGGTACTTACTACTTTACTTTATATAAACTATTAATCGAGAAATATAATGTGACAGTCAGGGCCGCGATCAATAGGATTTGACGACTTTCCTGCTAAATTAAATAAAAACTAAATGGGTTTTAAGTTTAACCACAGATAAGATAATGCTGTTAAACTGAATTTTTGCAGTAATATTTAGCGTTTTCTTTTTGATCTAGCTACTCCTAAAGTTCATGATACGAATAGTTTTAAACATAACCTTGTTTGTATTTTATCAGGCCTAAAACTTAGTTTGTATTGTTTTTGTTTTAATTCCTGGCGCTTGTAAAATGATACTCGGCCGGAGCTTTACTTTTTGAACTTTTCTCGACACATTGAAATCTGTTAAGACGCTAGCGAAAGCCAGGCCTGATGTAAACCACGCCGGTAGGAATGCCTATAAATCTTCCGAATCTCTTAAACACAAAGTAAATAATAAAATCCAAGTAAAATGTGCATGAAATGACCGGTTTAACTAAGTTTATTGGGATCAATCTAAGTAAAATAATACAATTAAAAATGAAATTTTGTACTAAGAAAATAATATAAGAAATAAAGGTTGCATTTTATTTAGTTTCTTACATTATACTTTGGTTAATTAGTATAAATGATGATATGATGTAAAATCATCAACCAGTACATTGTTCGTATTCACGGATATCTATAAACAAATACCTTATTTGAATAAACAAATTACCTGCCTAACATAATTTATTATGCAGGTATTTACAATCATAAATTGTGGATTGAAAGAAAAACTATTTATAAAACCGGATCACGTGTTTAATTAACATAAAACTTAATTGTAACGGATTGATTAGAATGTTTGTAAATGGCAAAGTAGAGTCGCACGCTTTATCGGAAATGACAATCAAATTTATTATTTCAATATTTATGTTGCTAATATGATTTTCTCCTTGATAGCTTAATTCACCACTTTGATGTAATTAGACTAAAGACAAAATTTCACGTCCTGTACAATGTCTGAATAGCTCTCATCAAAGAAACCTTGCTTTATTCAATAATTTCATTAGACAAGTAGTTTTAATGTGAGACAAAAGCTAACTACAAAGCTTTTCCTAAAACCATTTGCCCATTTCGTGTACGGTCAACACCAGACGTTTCTGAACACTTTAGCATTTCCTCAAATATATGCTGATTCTTGCTGATTCGAATTGTAGATAGAAAATAAACAGACCTGTAAATTTGACATACTAGAATATTGATGCCGACTGTTGTACAGACTACAGCACATTAAGCTAAACACTAAATGGTTTGGACATGTTGAGAGGATGTATGAAAGCAGGTTGACTAAAAAGATATATATGGCGAGTATGAATGGAAATGTTGGAAGGGGAAGGCCTCGACGAACTTATCTTGATCAAATCGGGGAAATTCTAAAGAAAGGTCAGGTCAAGAGTACCCTAAACCGGCGAGCGTGTATGAAAAGATTAATGAATGTGGATGAAGCGAAAATAGTCTGTAAGGATCGTAGCAAGTGGAAAGATGTGGTCCCTGCCTTCCCCTCCGGGAAAAAGGCGTGAGTGTATGTATGTATGTATATTATTTTATTGCAAATTTTCTGTGTAACATGGTAAGGTAAACGCCATATTTGATGCCAATGACATTTTTTTGTTGTGTGACGTCTTAAGTCAAAATCCAATTATATTATTCTGAGGCGATACGAAGTTCGCGAGTCAGCTAGTAATTATATATAATCTGAGGTGCAAGCCACTGTACCACATAGATAAGTAATTTAGTTCAATGTCCAATAGATTCACGGTTTGATCTAGTACAACTAACTGATAAGGAGTTAACTGGACGCCTTATCAGATTGCAAATCTATACGTCAGTCCACATCATACCTTAAATATGGGCTGCGTAATACTTAAGGAAATCGTACATTGGTAAATTGGCGCTAAACAATTGTTGATTTATTAGTATTAGGGAGTTAGGGCGACGGTTGCGAGAGAAAGGAAATGATCCCCGCTCTGGGTTCTGGTTGGTTCAGCAGGTCTCCGTTGCCATTCAACGTGGCAATGCAGCCAGCGTAATGGGAACCTTAGATCAGCCGGGCAGCGGGGAGAGACTGGAATTACATCTTGCTAGTAATAATTCTAGTAAATATAAGAGTTTGACAACGCATTTTTGCTGATTATTATTTGAATTATCATAGACGACGCATTTGGCCGATTTAAATTTCTTACAATTGTAATGTTATTATTGGTTTTTGTCTTTATATCAAATCAATTTGTTAAATTGATATGTTTAATTTTTATATGTTGAAATAAATATAAAATATTTATTAGTTGAAATAAATGTCTACCTAATGTTACATTTCTCTTAAACATAAAACTCAAACTGAAAATAGACAAACGTGATAAAAAAGAAACTATCCATAAGACGTATGAAGTTTAAGTTGCTTTCTTTGCCAATATAGTTTTTTTGAATCAGCATTGCGTTTCGGCGATCTCGTATCATTGCCCATAATACATTACTTGGTATATTATAATAACAATACACATATACATATCTATGTAATTACTCACCTAAACAGAAGTTTAAAAAAATGGAATTACGTATTCTATAATACATTATTTAGGTGTGTTCTATTTGTCGCTTCAGTGTACGAGGTTCCTAGCACTAAGAACACCCAGACGCTTTTAGTATTAATCTAATAACCTAAAGCGTTTAACGAGCCGGTGTCGACCACATAAATATTTAGATACATTCTCGATGCCTAATTAAGAGACATTATACTCGTATTTTTAGTGACCCCTACTTATAAGGCTGAACATTTAATGACGTTTTTCTTAACTTTGCAAAGAACCGTGGGTAGTTCTGAACATATTATGTTATGCAAGTTTTCTCTTGAAACGTAAACTGGTTGATTTGATCGGTAGATAGACCCTAAACAAAAGTAGACCATTGCCAGATTCAACACAATAAATGGTCGCAGTAACTAATAGATAGCCAATCTCTAGACTATCTTAAGTTAAGATTGTAAGGATTCATAACAGACTGACTCTTAAAATAAGCTGACAAGCATATTGCAAAAAACTAAGGTTTATTTTTGTTTATACGCTGAGAACCATGTGTAGTATTACGGATTGGTACAGAATGCCACCACCATTGATCAAACTGCCATCGAAGTGGCACTATTAGAAAAATCCTCATGTAACAACCCATGTCCAGTAGTGGACTGGTGGAAGCTTTTGATGATGCTGACGAGAAGCTTATTTTCTATGACTGCAGGTTGATTCTAAAAAAATACTACTTTATTCTAGAATTATTGAAATTTTTTTCAGTTTGCGGAGTTTGACTAGCATTGCGGCAATCGCCACTGATCTACTGCTATTTTTAACAAAGGCTCTACTACATCGCGGGGATGCACATAGTCACTCGGCTCTACTTGACACTCTTATACTCTACGGGATAAGCTCCATACTCCATACATAAGAAATAGCACTGCGTTGTGGAGTTGGGATGTAGAGGGGCGAACCACCATCTTCCGCCCCAAGCCAACCTCACCTGCACGCGGTGCATCCTGCTGGACGACGAACGAGGCTCTGGCGATTGACCGACCGATGGCGGTATAACCATCCAACGGAAGGCGTAGTTAAGTGTACCGGGCCGGTGACGGGCAGCAGCGTCATCGGTGCAAGAAGCTACGCCCTGCGATCGCCAACCCGTCTGCCCAGCGTGGCGATTATGGGCATTACCTCCTATGCAGACGCACAAAAAGCCACGGCCCCCAGTTCCCGGCGGTCCCGCTATTCCTGGTCATGGTGGCGACCACGGTTACGGCGGGACGGGGGGTGCGAAGAATCTCCGGGTTACGGGAGGCCACCAAAAACAACTGACTCTGGCGACGTACAACGGACGCACGCTACGGCTAGACTCGCATCTGGCTCAACTTGAGGTGGAACTTGGGAAGATTAGGTGGCATATCCTAGGGCTATGTGAAGTCCGAAGAGAGGGGGAGGACACCATAACCCTCGAGTCGGGCCACCTAATGTACTTTCGTGAGGGAGACCAACAATCCCAAGGTGGCGTTGGGTTTCTGGTAAATAAGTCCCTTTCTGACAACGTTGTGGAAGTGTCCAGTGTGTCGAACAGGGTAGCGTACCTTATTATTAAGCTCACCGAGAGGTATAGCCTCAAGGTGGTTCAAGCGTACGCACCGACCTCGAAACACTCGGACGAAGAGGTGGAGGATATGTTTGATGACATATCAAAGGCCCTCCACTTCACCACTAAGACTCACTACAGCGTTGTTATGGGAGACTTCAACGCTAAAGTGGGAGTACAGAATTGCAACGAATCGGTAGTAGGATCCCATGGATTTGGATGCAGAAACCATAGGGGGCAAATGCTTGTCAACTTTCTCGAACGGGACGGGCTCTTCTTGATGAACTCCTTCTTCAAGAAACAGCCCCAAAGGAAGTGGACGTGGCAAAGCCCCGACACTATGACGAAAAATGAGATTGACTTCATCATGACCAACAAGAAGCATATATTCAGAGACGTCTCCGTGATTAACAGGTTTAATACCGGAAGCGATCACCGACTCGTTCGAGGCTCTCTGAATATTGATTTTAAGGCTGAACGTGTCCGTCTGATGAAGTCAAGGCTCCGACCTACTTTGCTCCAAACCATGATAGGATCTGAAACGTTCCAGTCAAACCTGGAAAACCGACTCGCTGCCGTGGAAACCACAACAGACGTAAACCAGAACCTCGAAAATGTGGTTCGGATCCTCAGGGAAGAAGGTACGAGATTTTGTGAAATGCAGCGTAAGGGCAGGAAGTCAAAGCTTTCGGAAAGAACTTTAGGGCTGATTAAGGAACGACGTGAAAACCCACCCGTCACTTCGTCAGGAAAGCGCGCTCTAAACCGAGAGATCAGTAAGCTCGTACGACACGACCTCCGTTGCTCCAATACTCTTGAGATTGAAAGAGCGATCGAGCAAAATCGGGGGTCGAAAGTGTTCGTACAATCTCTTGGAAGAAGCCACCTGACGAAACTGACCACAGCAAGTGGAGAAGTCGTTGCTTCGAAGCCAGCAGTCCTTTCCGAAGTAGAACGCTTCTATGGCCGGTTATACGCTTCGCATGCATCTCGACCTGATCCCGAAAATGAGGACCCTAGAGCCGCGTTAACACGCCACTACACTCAAGACCTGCCAGAAGTCAGCATTGACGAAATCAGGATGGCTCTTAAACAGTTGAAAAATGGAAAAGCCCCTGGAGAGGATGGCGTTACAACAGAGTTGCTAAAGGCTGGAGGTAAACCCGTACTGAGGGAGCTTCAAAAGCTTTTTAACGCTGTCTTGTTTGAAGGGAGAACTCCGGAGGCGTGGAGTAGGAGTGTTGTCGTCCTGTTCTTCAAAAAAGGAGATAAGACCCTGCTGAAGAACTATCGACCCATTTCCCTTCTAAGCCACGTCTATAAGCTGTTTTCAAGAGTCGTCATGAACCGCCTTGCGCGAAGACTTGACGAATTCCAACCACCGGAACAGGCTGGATTTCGGAGCGGATACGGCACCATAGACCACATCCACACATTGCGGCAGATTATACAGAAGACCGAAGAGTACAATCAGCCCTTGTGTCTAGCATTCGTGGACTATGAGAAAGCCTTCGACTCGATAGAGATCTGGTCCGTTCTGGAGTCCCTGCAGCGTTGCCAAGTAGATTGGCGGTACGTGCAAGTGATGAGATGTCTCTATGAAGCCGCCACCATGTCCGTCCAAGTACAGAATCAGCAAACAAAACCTATACCATTGCATCGAGGAGTGAGACAAGGGGACGTCATTTCCCCGAAATTGTTCACAAATGCAATGGAGGATATGTTCAAGACGCTGCACTGGAAAGGACGAGGCATCAACATCAATGGCGAATACATCTCTCACTTGCGATTTGCAGACGACATCGTCATTATGGCAGAAACGCTGCAGGACCTACAACAGATGCTAAATGACCTGGCTGACTCTTCTGTGCGTATCGGCTTGCGAATGAACCTGGATAAAACCAAGGTTATGTTCAATGAACATGTACTACCGCTACCGATTGCGATGCACGGCGCCGTCCTCGAAGTTGTTCAGAAATACGTGTACCTCGGGCAGACATTGCAGTTAGGTAGAAACAACTTTGAGGATGAGGTGAACAGAAGAATTCAGTTGGGTTGGGCAGCATTTGGGAAACTACGTCGAGTCTTCTCATCGTCGATCCCACAATGCCTAAAGACGAAAGTCTTCAATCAGTGCGTCCTACCCGTCATGACATACGGAGCCGAAACGTGGACACTGACGGTACGGCTAGTCCACAAGTTCAAAGTCGCTCAGCGGGCTATGGAAAGAGCTATGCTCGGAGTTTCTCTTAGGGATAAAATCAGAAATGAGGTGATCCGGCAGAGAACTAAAGTTACCGACATAGCCCACCGGATTAGCAAGCTGAAGTGGCAGTGGGCTGGCCATATTAGCCGCAGAACCGACAACCGCTGGGGTAAACGAGTTCTTGAGTGGAGACCGCGTCTCGGCAAACGTAGTGTAGGACGCCCTCAGGCTAGGTGGAGTGATGATTTGCGCAAGGTGGCTGGCAGGAGCTGGATGCGAGAAGCCGAGGATCGACCTAAGTGGCGTGCAATTGGAGAGGCCTATGTCCAGCAGTGGACTGTGATAGGCTGATGATGATGATGATGTGGAGTTGACGTCAGGTTAACTGTTGCGAAGGCCTATGACCGCTCTTGCCCACTTCTTCTTCTTGATCCTTGCCATTAATATCGTCTTCACCGTTGTCAATTTGTTTGAATTTATTGGAGGAAATATTTGATCGTTGCGCACTGTATGTAATGTGCTATGGTTGGTTTAAATATAAAATTATGTCGATATTATGATTATAGGATTAGCTCTATAAGTGTCACTAAAGGCTGAAATATTTACATGAAAAAAGGGGAAAATAAAAAATTGTAAGGCTATTTATTGTTCAGATAAAATTGGTCAAATTAATCATGTATATCGGTAAACAGAAAAAATGTTACGTCAGAGTTTCTATCATGTAATTTGTTGATTTGTTGACTTATTTACTCATAAAAACCTTAAGTTCTTCCTTTATTATGGTGCCAAAATTTTGGATACTCATGGGAAATCTACAAGGTGCATGGTAGGAACACTATGAAAGTTTAAATCTTTTTATATGACGTATTAATCAAACCTGCCAAATGATCAAACGAATCAATTAACTTAAAAAAAAATGTAAATATTTAACTACAAGGTATTATTAAAGCGTATCTGACCATTAATGTCTACATAAATTTTACTTACGAATAAATAAACTACTAATAGATATTTTATGATTAATTAATACCTTTTAAAAATATCAATAGAATAGTATTTAAATAAATTACATAAATATTCAAACAGACGTTTTAACCATTAAACCAGTTTTATAGACAATTATATTCGAAAGTTTGATTATGTGTTTGTTACTTACTTATCGTTTTATAATAAGGTTTTAAAGCCTGCAAGTCTAAATTTCATGATGGAAGTTTCTTGGTCATATTTGCATTTTTATAAGGATTGGGTAGTCAATGAAAAAAATTGATTTATCGCAAAAAAATTCAAAACTTAGTTCTTGAAATAACTACCTAACTAATGTAGACGGAGATACCAGCCAAAACTGTTAACTGCTTTTCATTCTGGCATTCTTTCGAATTGTATGTATGTACATTATTGCTAAAAGCGGCCGCTTTAGGCGTTAGCGACAAATTCGACTATATAAACAACTAAATAAAAAGTGTGATTCAATAAATACTAGAGGTAATTTGCTAAAATGATACTGTTCTAGTTGTTTGAGAATTGATTTTGTTTAGAAGTAGTAAAATTAAATCAACTGGGGGCGTCATTTAGCTCTAGTATTCCTCTTAAGTGAGTGCTGATACTACTGAGTATAATGGAGTGACAAATAATACGATTTTGATACGAGCCCATTTCCATCGACCCGGACTGAATGATTAATAGTCGAGCCGTCAACAGGTTACTTAAGTATTATTAAGTTAGCATTAAGTGATACCGCTTATATTATTAAGTAAGCTTAAACTAATAATCTGTGTTGAATTGAATCTTTCACTGTGTGTTTGACGTCGTCGTTATGTAAATATAAGCCGTTGAGAAGTGAAATCGCATCAAAGTAGGCCTATGTAACGATCTAAATGATCTTTCGCAATGCTATTAGTACTATTTACCGTGCACCGATATATTGTTTCCTGCTGAGCAAACTTCATTAAACAAAACCATTAACTGAGGTAATGCGCGGACCTAAGCGATTCCACTGATACTCCGGTTTGATAATTTGCTCTGGTATTTCATTGCTTTACTATACTTTCTGTTTCATTCATAGATAAAATAAACAATACAAGATTACATTTAAACATCAGGTGTTGCCAGTATAAGTTTTTTTGTGTGGTTTTCCTTATAATATACAACGTGTTCCTATTGATATCCCATTACTCTAGGGTATTAAACAGACCATGGTAAAGAATCAAATTGCATAATATGAATTATTTTTCAATTTTTTTTTGTTTAATTTTTTCATACAAAATAATTCTAAAAAGTCACGACTGTTTATGTAAAACACACTTACCTTGTTATAAATGAACTTTTAAATGTAAACGATTTACTCGTACCTACTTATCAACGAAACACCCACACACGTCAATGTTTTTTACAAGTTACGCTCTCCCGCTATTTTACTACACCACTTTAGTGTAACTTTGCCAACGTCTCGCAAAACTAAGGATTCGCCATACTGGTTACATTTTTTTAAAAATTTAACCAAAATTTATGTTATATTTGAAACTATTAATTTTTGAACCACATGTTCTAGGGCGATTATATTATTTTTACCTATAGAACATAACCTTAGAGATATTAGATATCAAAAGGAACACGTTGTATAAACATTCCAAATATGTCTCAAGACAAAAGTCTTTCACCAGTGCGTGTTGCCAGTGATGAATTATGGAACTGAAACGTGGTCTTTTAATATGGGTCTCATAAGAAGGCTCAAGGTCCCACAGCGGGCAATGGAGAGAGTAATGCTTGCTATTTGACGACCATTTGGATCAGCGGTAGTAAACGCTGCTTCTGAGCCATGGGTCGCGGGTTCGATCACCGCACAGTACAAATATTTGTGTGCATGAACATGTCTGTTTGTACTGGTCTGGGTGTTTTCTATGTAGGTATTTTAAGTATGTATTTACAAAAAAAAAGTATATACGTAAGTTTATCGGTTGTCTAGTACCCCATACGACAGGGTACTTAATAGTAGCTTAATTTGGGACTAGATGGCTCTGTGTGGCCCAGTGAGGCATGTCTTAAATATTATTTCCCTGCGAGATAGAATCAGAAATGAGGAAACCGTAGGAGAACTAAGATAACCGAAGTGGAAGTGGGCTGGACATAACCGATAGCAGTTGGGACTAAAAGGGTATGGAATGGCGACCGCGCACTGGACGTCGATGTGAGGGTAGGCTCCCACCAGGTAGACCGATCATTGTGGAGATCCTTGGGGGAGGCCTATGTCCAGCAGTGGGAGTCAATTGGCTGAGATGATGATGATGATGATATAAACATTCCTTTCTAAAGTAGAGGAGACTGTACAAAAAAAACCTTTTAATTTCATTTTTTTTCTCGGCACTGCTGGACACAGTCGTTTAGCGCTCACACTTTAGGCAATGATGTTGTTTTTTTTTCTGACGCTACTCCTTTATTCGCCCCTTACAAGAAAAGGGGTGCAAAGCCTGTGAAATAAATTTGTTTATTAAAGTACAAGCAGTAACACATTAATATAAATAAATATGTCCGATTAAGTTTAACTTCATATTTACTGTACTATCAAAATGAATGTATATCAAAGTCTTATAAAAGTAGATATAATTTATTGGTTGTTTAATACGCGGACATACTCAATAGTGTGTGACAATGATTGATAATAATCCAACACTTTGTATAATCTGTTACATAATAATCAATTTACTGGATATTACACACTGATTGATTAATTGTCAAACTAAAGATACTTACATAGGCTGAACAAAATTGACTCTACACAAAATTGGAGTCAAACAATCAAGTCTATATGCTATCTATTTTAAGTCGTCAGATTTTTAGTCATTAACTAGATATGGGTGTCGTGAAATAAAATTATTACAAAAGTGGTAAGTAGAAAATCTATACTCATACTTATAATATTATAAAGCTGAAGAGTTTGTTTGTTTGAACGCGCTAATCTCCGGAAGTACTGGTACGAATTGAAAAATTATTTTTGTGTTGGATGGTCGATTGTATCGAGGAAGGCTTTAGGCTATATAACATCACGCTGCAACCAATAGGAGCGAAGCATAAGTGAAAAATGTTGCAAAAATTATCGCGATCATAAAAACAGAAATTGACGCGTACGAAGTCGCGGGGAACAGCTAGTAGGTAATTAATAATTTGACTAAGACTTACTGACAGAAGCTGGTACCAATAGCTTACTTGCCTTTCGAAACACCACCGATGACCGGGAATCTACCCTAGGACCCTTGGGTAATAGGCATACTACCTCATTATTATAACAAACGGGTCGTCATCTTTGGTCACATAATTCTACACGCAAACTTATTGATACCATAATGGTGATGGTAACCGTAATGGTAATCATACCTCAAGAATTGAAGAAAGTTTCTTGGCCTAGCTACTACGGTAAAAGGCCACTTTTATCAAAAAAAGACGCCTATGAGCATAGGTTTTCAGGAAAATAAGTCGCCGGTACACCTAGTTCAGGGCCTTCATACAGCAGTTCGGTACGCAGTCATCATTCCAAAATATTTTTGCTCCAACGGCTCCTCTTGGATTGGAAGATTTTGTATTTTCCTGAAGTAGGACCTACACAAATTACTTGTCAAATTCAATTATTATAAAAGTAGATCTTTCGTAAGCCTCGTAATATCGGTGTAAGTACATTGGTTTCGATTCGCATAGATAAATAGCATAAGTATGCTACAAGTGTAACTAGTAAGATTATTATCACTGAGTAATTCACTACCGGGCGTTTGCAAGATAATTGTTTACTTAGTAGATGGTAGTTACTTTCAGTGGAGTTAATCATCGCTGGCACGCGTACTGTAGGCTGGTTACCAAAAAGTAGGTACAGTCTGCTTAGGCCCGAGTTCACCAACAGACGTTTAAGTTTAAACAGCGTTTAAAATATTATTTGACATATTTTGTGTGGGAATTGTGTCAAATTAATCGTCACTCTTTATTAACGGGCTGTTTAAGTGTTGGTGAACTTGGGTCGTCTGATAAAAAATGAGTATTGAACGTTAGAACGTTTGCGTTTGAGAGAAGCTTGCAATTTGACACGTATCTATGTTTCAATATCTATATAATATTATAAAACTGAAGAGTTCGTTTGTTTTTTTGTTTGATCGCGCTAATCTCAGGAAGTACCTACTGGTTCAAATTGAAAAAATATTTTTGTGTTGAATAGTCCATTTATCGAGGAAGGCTTTAGGCTATATAACATCAAGCTGCGACTAATAAGAGCGAGGCAGCAGTGAAAAATGTTGCAAAAATAATCGCGATCATAATAACAGAAATTGATGCGGTCGAAGTCGCGGCAACAGCCAGTTATTTTATATGCGATCAATCATGCTTAACTTTATTAAGTAAACCTATTTCTATGATTTAGATTTACAATTTCCCTACAAAGAGTAAAAAGATTTCAAGTAATTTGATTTGGATTTGTAATTTCCCTACAAAGAATAAAAGAAGATTAAGGGCCTTATCATACTAGCGGTTCGAAAGCGGCTGCGGAGCGGAGCGGGCACGCAGCGAATGTGTTGCGGACGCGTAACGTAACCGCTGCGAATAAAAACGTGGACGCCATTTTGTACAGTCTCGTTCAAACGTCAGTCCCATAGAGTAAAGTAATACCCTGGAAATAGAGAGCCCTCTACACAGTTTTTAATGTCACCCGAACTTCTAATGCGAGCTTAGCGCCATCTGTTAGATTTACTTTCTATAGATACCTAGTGTAGGTATATTTACGTATCGATTTATAATATATATAGTAGTCGCTCTCTTGCATTCGATTAATTGATAATGGATCCTCCCAATGCGTCGATGTTTTCGTTTTCTTCTCCGGCGTCTTCGAAGTAACAAAGCTAATAGCCGAGTTTCCTCGTCGGAATCCATTTTGTTACTGACTGTATTGAACGTCGTTAACCCGCTACAAATACGCGATGGAAACGTTGCGAATCTGCCACGCGTCCGCGACGCATTCGCTGCGCAGCCGCGGCGTGTTCGCAACGCATTCGCCGCGCACCCGCTCCGCTCCGCAACCGCTCCCAAACCGTTAGTATGATAAGGCCCTTAAAGTACAATAAAACTGTTTTTCACAAGTTAAAATACTGAGAGAGAACACAACAACATGAATTTATGATGCATGGACATATAATTTAATTTATATAAAATAGCTGAACATCAGATAGATTTTGACCGTAAAAACTATAGATGAAATAGGAAGCGACACTCTAATGAGTAAGCTTTCACCAATTAATTTTTGCAGCTGTAAGCTGAAATAATAAACTGCTAATGATCTCTTGTTTTATTAAGAAACATTCAGGCCTTGAAACATATGACCATAATACCAAACTTATATCACACACAACGTATTATGCAATGATAGTTTTAACGTTGACTTCATTATCGCTTTACCAACAGTTTAATAAAAAAAAATATACGTAACAATTAACGTTGTAATTGCTTTTGCGTTACAATAAACGACGAAAAGTGAAAGATAAATAAAGATTATATTACACTAGCGTTACGTACGGCAAGTATGTTGCATCAGTGAATTAGGAATACAAAAGTGGATCAAAACTAATTGTAATAAATGCTGGTGTCTATAATTTTTGTTTAATAAGTTACGAGCTGTTATAAGGAGGTTGGATATAAGAAGCGAGACAAGCCTTCAAGTGTCTCACGGACGCGTTTGTGTTTTGTTAGTAGAAATATTAGGAATGTTATTGTAGCAAATTGATTATCTTTTGCCTTCACTTGCGCTATGAATACATTACAGGTATAGGTGACTTTTATCGCTGTCGATTTTTTTTAGGCATTAAGTATCGTATTTAGAGCCCATTTATGTATTAAAAAACGTTAGCTTCACCCGAAAATATTTTTGGCAACATAATTTTTAATTTTTATTGTACTTACTAAGCCTGTGAAGGTGCAAAGGGAAAATCAACCACTTATGAATTAGTAATGTTATGAAAAACTTATGAATTAATAATAAGTGAAATGCGCATCGCGTGAAAAGTGTGTTGCGAGGAGGCCGTATCCAAAATTATAGATTTTTGGCGGACATTATCTAGGTGTTTCGTCTTCATATTTTTGTGTACCAAAAGAAAAAATACATCATTAGTTTTTTGTCTCGTAGATTGGTATATCAAAATTTGGATGGTGAATAAAATTTCATCCTGTATTAACGTTGTAACTGGTCGATGTATGTATTATATGTAGATATTGAAGACAAACTAACACTTAGTCATCAGCCTATACCTACAGGATGAAATTTTAACCACTTTCCAAAATGTTTTATAGGCGTTCAGTACCGTTTTGAGAGCCTTCTTATTAAGTAAAAAATGTAAATCAAGTTGTCACCCGAAAATATTTTTCGCGATATAGTTTTTAATTTTTACGGTCCCAGACCTGTTAGGGTATAAAGGGAACATCAAAAACATATGAATAGTACCGTAATGAATGAATGAGAAGCGCAACGCGTAAAAAAACTGTTGTTAGGCGGCCGTATCAAAAATTTTAGATTTTTGGCGGTCATTTTCTAAGTGTTTTATCTTGACATTTTTCTACTGGGCTTTATCAAAAGAAAAAATACGTCATTTGTTTTTTGTCTCGTAGATTGATATATATGTATTTTATTTATTTAATAAGGCACACCAACAACATAATATATTAAACACAATTTTTATAACACATTCTTAAGAGGAAACACTATGGGCGAGAGAATTGAAAAGTAGGTATTTGTAAAACCTATTGCTATCGCACAGTGCCAAACGCCTTCACCGCAGAGCGTTATAAAGACAACTGCTTCTTGGACCAAAAATACCTACTAAAAGCACACCAAATCAACGTTTCGTAGTCCCCCGATTACTTTTTCAAAACTAGACCGATTTTGATACTTTTTTCATTAAAAATTAAAGAAAGGCTTTGGCCGTGTTCGTATGTTTTCTTTTTTTTCTAAAATTTTGCCAAATTTGTTTTCTGGATGTTTGCACACAGCGGAAAATCTGGCGATTATTTCGATTTTTGAGGGCTCATTATCTTTTTTATTAATTAATTTATGAAAAAACAGAAAACATAGAAACATGCTAATAGTGGCCATAGATATTTGTAATAAAAAATGTTGCTCTACTGGCTTTATCTAGGGAGGAAACAGGGGACTACGTTTGTATGGAGAAACGGCCTTTGTGTTTCCTCTTAAAGTCAGTTCTGATATATAAATATATGTCACTTACAGGTGAGCACAACATTCCTATAATTACAAGACTATCACTAAAGTTAAACTAGTTAAATTAAATTAATGAAATAAATTCATATCAAGGAACAAGATTTTGTTACTTAGAACAAAGGTATTTAAATTTGGAAGGTGGTTAAAATTTCATCCTGGATAATAATATGTGCACCATTGGACTCGGGCCTCTCTAAAAACTGCAATCAATTTAGACAATAGTAAAGTAACACTGCTGCCCGTTTTATTCTGGTCGCTGTTTACAATAGTCATAAGAAGAGAATGGGCGCTGATATTATTTTAATGTGCCGGCAACACACGACACATGACACATTAAAAAGCCTTAAAAAACCTATTTTTTTCTAGGATTGGGGACTTGAAACTAGATATAGTGTTACAAATAAGGAGACTCCCGGATATGTGTTGGGAATTTTAAGGTTATCTTTTGACAATATCTAGGGACAGAGAGAATGGGAAGGTCATAATCATCTCTACGGGAGACTTGTGTTTATAGGATCTTTTTGGCTATCTCTCTTGTGTAGGCCGAATGAATGATTCATAAACCGTTTTTAAACTCTTCCCGATCGTGAGCTGTGAATAAATTGTGTAGTGAGAACGCCAAACGACACCACAGTATTGGAATTGTATAATTTTCATCATGATTATGTTTTGCGTCCATATCACCACGTTTGAATAGTTAACTAATTTCAGGACAAGTAAAAATGGTTTGGCGGTGTTTAAACAAAGTTAATGGCAGTAGTAGGTACTCGTATAAATAGTTATACTAAGCTCAGTGGGATATACAAGTTACAGAGTTGTTATAACTTATAAAATGGTAATTTGAGCCGTTTCACTAAAAATAAGTCAGATAAACTTGTTAGTTTCGTAAAATAAAAATTTACTAATCATATAAAATTATGTCACAAATCAAATTATTCGGCACTTGTGACATGAATAAAACTCTATACTGCGTAGCCTGATACGCTCTTGAGCGTTTTTTTTAGACTTCCGATTATGTTGAGTACTTGGTTGTTAGCATAACTGGCCTACACCTATTCTCGATGAGTCTATTATACTGTCTATTTGAGCGGATAGTTTCTCGTAATGGTATGCAAATACTGTTAAATAACACTTCATAAGCACCTGAACATCAAATTGCGATGTCTACATGCCAAACTAATGATTCTGATCGGTAGTTTTATTTATATTACGTATCTGTATTAAAACGTATCAAACGCTTTATGAAAAACTAGCTGTTGCCCGCGACTTCGTACGGGTCAACTTCTGTTATTATGATCGCGATTATTTTTGCAACATTTTTTACTAATGCTTTGCTCCTATTGGTCGCAGCGTAATGTCATATAGCCTCAAGCCTTCATCGATAAATGGACTATCCAACACAAAAATATTTTTTAGATTCGAACCAGTACTTCCTGAAATTAGCGCGTTCAAACAAACAAACAAACTCTTTAGCTTTATAATATTAGTATAGATTGCTTTTTACTCTGCGTGCAAAATGGCGGAGATAATTTTTTTCAGCGCACGTTCTGATAGAAAATGTATAATTTCTAATTTGTCACCGATGTTAAAAAGAAAATTTTACGGTTTGTTTTCATATTTGAAAACTGACTGAAAAGTGTTACATGTGTACCTTGTACAGGTACCTTACATTTTGTTAGTAAATTAATGCGTCTAATCTTATTTAATTCACTTCAATACAATACACTTTTACTGCACAAAACAAGGCGGTCTTATTGCTGATAGCGATCTAAACCAACCAACTTTACGTAGAGGAAAACTAAGAGTAAACATTTTTACATTGACTAAGTATATCACATTGGCTTTTATCTTGAAAAATTACGGTTACCATAGGATATTTTCTCTTCGTGTAAAAAGTCGCGAGCTACAACTCTACTAGTTAGTAATTTAGTGAAATATTCAAATAGTTCTCACTTGAGCTATGCTGTAACAATTTATTAAGACAGATTTAAACTTAATGTATTACAATAGCCTTCAGAACAGCTCATTATTGTAAGCGGACCGCAAAATCGGTTCAGTGATAGCGGTATGCGGATCAATTAGGCATGGTAGCTGGGGACACTCGAACCACTAGGTCAACAGACCTTAGGGCTGTGTCAATATCGATACCTACGGATGTTATTTGAATTTGTAGTTCTAAATACAAATCCAAAAATCTGTAGTTGGGAGAGGTCACAAATAATGTTTCTTGTGCGTGCTGTTGTACAAATTATGTTTAAAATAAACTCATTTTTGCAGTCCCGCTACTATGATTTCGATGAAGATAAGAAACCTACATTACCTTACCTACCTTATCAATTTATTTTGATTTTTTATTGGTCAGTTTAATGAGTAAACAGTAGAAACTACTATCTCCGTCACAATTCTACTTGGGGTTTGAGGTATAAAAGTGGTCAAGGAAACAATAATAACACTTGTGTTAAATTGCTTTACTCGTATTGTCCTAATAAAGAATGAAAAACAATGTTCATAACAAACTAGATAATATTTTAGTTAAATTCTAGCTAGTTGACCTGTACAAAGCTGTTGCTTCTAGACACATGTTTCTTTAGATTTAGTTTAATGCTTTGTAGATAAAATCTAGTTAGGTTTGTAAAACATAAGCTTACTTTGGCGAAGTAATTGATGAAATTTCTTATACTATTTACTAATTACAATGTTCATTCATCGAACCAATCGTTTTCTAAGAACTATAAATATATGCATCTGTTTCATATTAAATACTGCTATCTAACACGTATAGTGTTGGCGTAAACTCAAAATAAAAGATATGTTTCTTTGTTATTAGCTGCTTGGGATCCCGTCACACCATCAATGAAGTCCACAAACCATGAAAACACTGGAAATACTCCGGACACAAATAGTTCATAATGTGTGGATAGGAACATAACTGAAGATCAAAATTTGAGGCGGTAGTTTTAAACATTATGAAATATATTTATTTTGTACAACAAACACTACAATTTAGGTACGCATAATTCCATTACATGCATGCAAAACTTAAAGTAGATATAAATGGAGTAGGTAATGAAATATCTAATCTTACATGCTACACTGATATACCTTAAGACATTGACAACTATTATTTCAAATGACCTACCTACTATTAAACGAAGAAAAACTTGTCTACCCATTACCACGAGCGCTGTAAAGTGTTCAAAACGTCGGGATTTAAAACCAAATTATAATGTTAAAATAAACGTAAACATAAATGTGTAAACATACTTTTCTTTCTTTCATTTCAATTCAATTCAATTCAAATATTTTATTGCGTTCTATAATGTTACAAGGATGTTATAAAGTATGATGTAGACAGTTCATTATAGACCCTGTTCGGGCACAACAATACAATTTGTAGTAGACGGACAGAGAGGATGACGCCATAATTACATAATATTTCAATACAAAAGAACAAATAAACACCTATTATTACTACATACATAATTTACTTACTTTCTAAAATTTACTGTATATTAAATTTATAGATATCGACTAATTTGGTGATAGTTATTAATTTATTTTATATAAAATAACAGCTAATTACATATTTTTATTAGATTATATTATTAAACATTTATATAAATTTGAATTTGAGAAATAAAATAAATTGTAATATTTGTTGTCATTGTATTAATTAATTTGGTTATATATTTTTTAATTTTATTAGATTTTCGTCATTTAGGTATTCATTTATTGTATAGTAGCAATTTTTTAAAAGAATAGATTTTATTGATTTTCCATATTTTATTTTATTTGATTCTTCTTTTATAAATTCCGGTAGTTTATTGTAAATTTTTATAGACATGATTAGTGGGCTTGATGAATGAAGCTTTAGATGGACAGGCGGTAACATTAATTTGTTCTTACGAACACTTCTCAAAGAGTGGTTCGAGGGTAAATTCGCTTTGTATAAAATTCGGGATGTTTTCGGACGAATTTACATATTTCCAAGATATACATACATGGAAAGTTA
The DNA here is from genome assembly GCA_949315895.1 of Anania crocealis. Classification (NCBI taxonomy): domain Eukaryota; kingdom Metazoa; phylum Arthropoda; class Insecta; order Lepidoptera; family Crambidae; genus Anania; species Anania crocealis. The sequence continues at coordinate 19,166,159 of OX438883.1, forward strand.
AAAATCAGTTAAAATCAGTTAAAATCAGTTTTATTTCTGCAAATAGGCCCCAGGAGGCGCTTTTACACGTCCCAATTTAAACCTACCACTGCTTCGGGACAAGTCTGGGCTAGTGCCGAGAAGAAGCAGCGCAAGAAACTCGGTCACTATTGTCAGCCTCTTTTTAAATACATTTTTACAAGGTAAGGTAATTTTTACAAGGTTTAAGCAAGTACGAGCTGGGACAACTTAATGCCATACATTTCTATCATTTAAATAATCATTAACAGTGTAATAGCCCTTTTTCATTAAAATAACTTTGACATACGATTTAAGTTTATGTACAGGGAGTTCAGCAATATCCTTTGGTAATTTGTTGAAAATACGGACACAATTTCCCATAAACGATTTTCCTACTTTTCGCAGTCTGAAGCCTGGAACGGCAAGTTTATCTTTATTTCTAGTATTGAAATTGTGTACGTTACTTTTCTTAAGAAATAAATGTATGTTCTTACGAACGTAAACAATATTCTCGAGAATGTATTGAGAAGACACTGTAAGTATATTAATCTCTTTGAAGAGCTCTTTCAGCGAGTCACGGGGTCGAAGGCCGTAAATAGCCCGTACAGCACGTTTTTGTAATATAAAAATTGACTCAATATCTGCCGCTGAGCCCCACAACAGAATTCCGTATGACATTATGCTATGAAAGTAGCTAAAATATACTAATCTTGCCGTTTCAACATCAGTCAATTGCCTTATCTTTCTCACAGCATAAGCAGCAGAACTAAGTCTTCCAGACAGCACCCTAATATGAGCACCCCATTGCAAATGAGAGTCTACAGTTATACCTAAAAAGGTAGTTAAATCTACAGAGTTTAGTGGTTCATCTTTAACAATTATATGAGTAGCAGCAAATCTTACATTGGGCATGGTAAATTTTACACATTTTGTTTTATTTGCATTTAGTAAAAGATTATTTGTTGTAAACCAATGTAATAATTTAGAGAGGGTATTGTTAACATCATCAAATGAACATTTGCCCCTCTTAGTTTTAAAAATCATTGATGTGTCATCTGCAAACAATACCATCTCACAAAGATTATGTAAATAACACGGAAGGTCATTTATATAAATTAAAAATAGCAGGGGTCCTAATACTGATCCCTGAGGGACACCCATAATAAGGGCAGACCCTGAAGACTCAGCTCCATTTATGCAAACCTTTTGTGTTCTGTCCTTAAGGTAAGAACTTATTAGATCCAAGGAATCATTCGATGCACCATAATGTTTAAGTTTTTTAAGTAATGTTACATGGTCTACACAATCGAAAGCCTTTGAAAGGTCACAAAATACACCTATGGCATCTAGCTTACTCTCCCAAGCATTAAACACATGTTGTAGAAGAGCAACTCCAGCATCGGTAGTATTTCTACCTTTTCTGAAACCATATTGGTTGCTATTTAATAATTTATTTACACTAAAGTGTGATAAAAGCTGATTAAACATTATTTTCTCGAAGATTTTACTTAGCACTGGCAAGATAGATATAGGTCGAAAATTGGAGGGGTCACATTTTTCGCCAGACTTAAATAAAGGAATGATTTTGCTAAACTTCATTAAAGTTGGAAACTGTCTATCATCAATACATTTGTTAAAAATAATAGCGAGTTGAGGGGCTAATGAACTTATAATTGTATTGATAATGCTGACAGAAATTCCCCAAAGATCCTCCGTTTTTTTCATATTGAATTCTCTAAAAGTTTTTGTAATTATGTCAGGGTTTATATGCCTAAAATTAAATAAAGAATTGCACTCATCGACAACAGACTTGAGAAGGGATTCAGCTAGATCAGCAGAAGAAGCAAGCCCTTTAGTAGTAGAGGGTGCTATATTTGAAAAAAAATTCTCAAATGTATTTGCAACCTCTGTGTTCGTGTTTATTAGCTTATCCCCTAACTTGAGAGAGTAAGTAGGATTATTTGGTTTTACTCTACATGTCTCTTTATTAATAATATTCCAAGTAGTTTTTGCCTTATTGTTGGAAGCCGAAATTAAATTATAAAGATAGATTGACTTCGCTTTTGCACATACTAATTTAAATAACTTAGAGTATTTTTTAACATGTTCTATAATATGTGGGTTTTGAGAATCTGCCTTTAAACTATATAAATCATATAATGTTTTTCTGCTTTTATAAATACCAGGTGTAGCCCATTCATTAAACTTACACTTCTGTTTATTTAATTTTACTTTTTTCTGTTTAACCGGGTGGACGACTGCGTTTCTTCTAATATATTAACGTTGAAATCCCCACATACGACTACTTTCTTATTCGATTTTGAGAGCTTTTTCAGAGCCTCGTCCATAACAGATTCAAAAACGTGGTAGTTAGCTTTGGGGGGGCTATACACGCTAATTATGATATATTGTTCCAGCTCAGCACACGCTAGTTCAATAGTTCGTTCAACCGAGAGCGACACAATGTCTTTGCGTTCTTTACATTTTAATTCATTTTTTACAAGAATAAGTGACCCCCCTCTTGGTGCAGACTCCCTTATGAGCGAACTAGCGACTTTATAATTTTCAATGTTTAATATTAGTTGATGTTTTTTAAACCAATGTTCTGTAAGACATATCACATGAACATTATAATCTTGTAGAAATAATCCTAAACCTAATTCTTTGCCGGCCAGGCCTTGTATGTTTTGATGAACAATATTAAAATACTTATCAGGCCTAGCTTTTGTCTTTCCTCTTAGTTTAAAGCCTCAGAGGTCGTCAATGGAAAAATATTTAAATTAGTACAAGTACTAACATGTTCATAAAATATATTTTTGCTTTTTTTAGCAAAAAAGTTAATATTTATATTATATGCTAACAAAGTAGCAATTTGTTTTTTTATTTTATGAGGCAGGTGTACAGAGCCGCCTGTCAAAATAAAACTATTTTTAATAAATTTGTTTGTGTCAAAAAACACAAACTTGTCACTATGTCTTTGACATAGGTTATGTAATAAAGTATTCATTAAGTGAATACTCATATTAATATTATTCAAATTATTTTTACAGAATGGAAAGGCACAGAGGAATATTTTTTTAACACATAATTTATCCAAAATAGAAAATGATTTTATAATACTATTTTTGGTGATTTTTTGACTATCACCTAACATTAAAATAATGGTACTTGAGGCTGAAAATACTTCAGTATTTTCTATTTTTTTAATTATTTCATCAAAAGATGCATCCGGCATGCAATTATTTATTACATTACAATTTAATTTATTGTTTAATATAGAGCCGTAACCAATTCCTAGCCTATCCGAATATAAAATGACATCATTCGACTCCTCTTTAGATGTTGCCTTAATTACATTATTTAAATTTGAATTTAAATTTAGGCAAGACAAATGTGGATTTTCAACTCTCTGTTGGTAAGTACACTGTGTTGAATTTAACGTAATATTTGGTAATGATTTATAACTAGTATTAGCATTGCCAAGATCTAGTAATTGATTTGCAGCCAGGATGTGTTCATTAATTTGGTCCTGGGCAGAGTTATATAATAGTGTCATGGATTCCAGCGACTTATGCAACTTTGAGATGTCATCCTGCAATTGTCCTATATCAGAGTCATGTTTCAACCTACTTTCTTGTAATTTTTGACTATATATTTCCAGGCTATCAACTAAATCAATACGTTGCTTTCTCAACTGAACATTTTTATAAAAGCATTTCTGCTTTTTAACAAGTTTATTTGTTTTTATGATGTATTTATTTAATTTGACATATTTTTTAATGTTATTTCCACTATTTAATCTAATTTTACTATTAACTTTGACATCGGTTTTATTTGAAGTATTCAATTTTGGAGAAAAAGCTAATTCACCCGGGGTGCCAACCAATTCCTCATAGAGGTTTAATGTCTGTGCATAGTCCTGTTCTTGTTTTTCATCTTCCAAATGAAGTATGGTCTTGTTGGCATCTCTAAGTTCTTGTTCAAGCTCGTTGTTCCGTCTAAGAGTCTGCTCAAAGATATTGCTGCATTGTTCAAACGTGCTGACCGTGTTCAATAATTCATCACGGTGTATGGAGACCTCTTCAAGTTGTGCATGAACATCAGCTAATTCTTTCTTTAGTTGAGAATTCCGCAAGATGATCGTTTTAAATTCCTCTTCGCTATCGTCTCTTTCCCTAAGAAGCTGGCTACAACTTTCTTTACTTTGTTGCAATTCCTCAAGTGCCTTTTTTAGTTTCATCTCTGTGTTATGAGTGGTCATCTTGCGAGTCATGATACCAGTCTGGGTAGCCATTATGTGTGTTTCAGTATGGTCCCAGCCTGTAATAATGCAAAGAAAAGTGTGCGACAGACGGTTTGGAAAGAAATAAAGAAATTAAGTTTATGTAGATATTTTATGATTTAATGTGTCAAGAAGTGATGACAAGAGGGTTATTGTTTATTTATTATACAAGGTATTTGGTGGAATGCTTATAATTAATTAAAATTGGAGCTTTAATGTTCTGTATCAATGCCCAATTTATTTAGGATAATGTATCAATGTTTATTTATGGGGGTAAGTACAAAAAAATATAATATAGTATGAGCAATCTTAAAATGGACTACTTTTAATAACTAATATTGTCTTTTATCATCGCTTGACTACTGCAATATACCTTTAATGTATTACTGTATAGTTTAAGGAGTAAATTGTCTGCGGTTAAAGGGTTGTTATCGTCAACTTTACTTCCACTATTACGTCAAGTAAAGAGAGGCACAACAGAACCGAATCGTAATGAATTGTGGCGTATCTCACTTTCGTGAGGTTTGAGCAGTGTCTGTTGTTGAGATAATAGGTATTTCAGTAGCCAAACAACCGACAATTACCGCGAAACAATTATCTATAGTCTGTTTAATTTTCGTTAAAATAACCTCAATTGTTTTATAGGTACCTAGGTACTATACGATTTAAATTAACTAATATTATGATTTCACAAAGCATTTACAGATTTATATGTATTAAGAAAACTGTACTCTCCTGGTTTTAGGTGATCCGTTAGGTCCTTTCAAATTTCGTCAAGATTGGTGTCAAAGCCGGCCGGCAACTTTTCCAATACTTAAGTCACGAGACACGGTTTAAACTTGTACAAAAACAATTTGCCTTTAATGGTTATGCCCTGCTTTTGTTAACTATTCAATTATTAACAATAAATTACACTTTAATCTAATTTAAATTAATTAAAACTACAGCAGCTGATTGCACTGCGTCTGACAGCTAGGGTTGCCAGGCCAAAAAAAAAAACAAAACAAACAAACAAAAAAAAAAAAGGGGAAGTATGTTAAATTTTCTAAAATATGGTTTGCAACTTTCAGTCTGTTTAGTGTTGGCGAGAATTCTAATTAGCTTTTTTTGCAAGATAAAAAGGCTGGATTCAAACTATACATAGTTCAAATTCGACTTTCGAGAATGCAAACATTTGTATCATATCTATCAATATCAAGTACCTACAAATTATTGAGCACTACATTGTATACGAATAAAAAACTATCGATGTTTCCGTATCTCGGAACAGTCATCACTAGTCCACTTTTAGGCGTTTACGAGGCACGCACGACCTGCCACCGGAATGCACACCACCATCGCTGTACCGATCGACATGTTAACACGACATGTAGTTGTAATTAATAGTCGGGCGTGTATGGCATAGTACCATAACTCAGTTATGTATAACTACTGCTAACATCTTTGGAGACTTACTGCTCAAAGGTGCACAAAGGTAAACAAAGGGTAATGGATAGAATTAATTATGGAAAAATAGGAGGGTGATCAGAGAGAAGACCACTTCCTATCTTCAACATTATTCCAATCTTAGCTAGTGTGGGAAAGCAAGAGAGTAGTTTTTTGTGTCGATCTCCGATATTTAGTCTTTAGATTCTCTTATAAATACGTCTTTGACGGGCTTCTTTTGAAGCTGCGGCCCCTATTTTTTGTAAGGTACTTCTTTAGTCTCGTTTCTAACGGAAGGGGCGGTCCTATCATATTTTATGCCTGCTATATATAAAATTTTAAATATTTATATTTTAATTGTAGTACCTACTAAGTGGTTTTGGTCAAGGTTTTGAAAATACAGTCTCTCATATTTTGCGACCCATAACCAGAAATATGTAGGCTTTCGATCGAAGTTTTCTTTAAATAAAAATATATGGATGAATGTCAAAATAAAATCGTTACTTCATCATAAAATTTGTAATAGAAAAAACTTTTTTGCCAAACAAGCACTTAAATAAGGAACCAATTTTGAGTCAGCGATTTTCCAATTTGGAGTTGCAACATTAAATTTAATTAATGGCTCATTTTCATACCTATCAATTACTGTTACTTTAAGTTTTATTTTTAGGGCATATTTATTTGGGTAACAATTAATTTGCATAGCCTTAGGGATGGAATTTTCTAATGACCCTGATAAAACAAATTGCTTTATAATATTGTTTCAAAACTACGTGTCAAATTGTCTGGTTTTCCTCGGTTGAAAAAATAGCAAACTATTAATATAATTGTTCGTTATGACAGCTAGTATTATTAAAACCAAATGGCCTACAGTAACTGCGATTTGCAATTAGCATATGATTTAATTTTATTGGCCAACTATCCAGTTGTTTTAATTATAATGTAAGTAGCTAATAATTCGCGGCTATTCCGATCGAGCCTAGGACTTTAATAGCAGTAGCTGCGCGCACGCAGGTACGCACCACACTAGCTATTACTATTAAGTAGATTTGTAATTTCCAATTTTGATATATATTTACAACTAACAGAAATAGAGTTGTTTAAAACCCTGTGCATATTTTATATATGTGAAACCACTCCTGTTTTACGAAGTAAACCAATTGCAATTTTATGGTTTCAGATATCATTTGGAACCAAAATAGTTTAAGACGTTGAAGAGAACAGAGTAGTTTTCATCTAGGATATCATCCCTTAAAGGGGTGAAAAAGGGGGTAAAGTTATGTCGATTACGAAAATTTAAATTGATCCCTAAAGACCGCAACATAACCAAGAATAAAATGTGACTAGGAGCAGAATATTTTAAAAAACACGACATGCAGATAAAGCAAAATACAACTGGAAAAGCGACACCAAATTTCATGCAGATAAAGCGGTAGGTGAAGTGTTAGTTATAAATAAGTCTTTAGAAGGGAAAAAAAAATTTTTTTTTCAAGTTTATATACTGATATCTTTAGAAGGGACTCTGTTGTTTAATTTTGCAAGAGACGATACCTTTATACAATTTACAATATACAAAAGAAATATGATTGACTATCTTATACCCCTGACTTTGTGTGTGAAATATATCGGTCATAGGAAATGTACATTTTTTCGGGATGTGAAGTAGCTTATGTGTTATTCAGTCCATATAAATAAATTAGCAAGATTTAAATAACACCTCCATAGTGATTAATTAAGAGTTTTATGGCATGAATTGCCTTTATTGGGCTATAATCATGGTGAACTTACAACAGTGTAAGTTTATGACACCTCTATAAAAACTCTTATTACTTCAATGCTCTTTGTATAATTGGCCCACTTGCCTACTATTTTTCATATTATGAACAAGGACAATTAAGAAATATTTATTGTGAAGTAGATCTTAGTTTATGAATGGAATCGAAATCCCTTAGCCATAAGGCAGAGGTGGTGTCAAAATATTAGTTTTAACTAAAGCTGTTTTAGGCATTTGTGGCAAAATTATGTCTTCCACTGTAGCAGTTGCAGCATAGCTTCATTCAAGTTTTTAAATAAAATTAAGAAAATGTACATTATTCAGTGTTAGCCTACCTAGCTCAGATCGAAAAAAATTATTGCATATTGTCTTAGAATGCTTCATACTTCTGATATTTGACTTATTATTAAACGATTACGCTAATTGACAAGACTGATTATTTATTTAGATTTGTAGTACCTAAATAAAGCACAATATTATAAGTTTCCCATAGATTACTGTTTCTTGTCTAAATAGATAATTCGACTATAAGGATAAAAACAGAACAGGATTATATTTCATTGAACATTTATTAACCTTTCACATCCTTAGGAAATTTTATGATTTCTATAACAAATATTCTTATGTAATTAATATATAGGTAAACACTGCATTTTGTTATTCCCCAACAAAAAGCATCACATTGTGGGTGGTGTCAGTATCTGATGCCTTACTCTGCAACATGAAGTTCGTATTTACGGATATATCTGTTTCTTTCAGATACTTTAAGACATCGGTATGAGTGATAGGGACAGATAGATTCGAATATACGGACATTGTGTTCCGGAATAGGGCCTCTAGTGCATTTGGTAATGCCTCGGTCACGAAAGTGGACGTTGCGTTATGATTATGATAGAGGATAATCGATTCAGATAGTGATAGTTCTGGAACATATAACTTCCTAGTCAAGTGCAGTTAAGTAATTGTTTGCCCCACACTTAGAGTAAGTAATACTAGCATTAATTATTTTTACGCACGACTTATATTAAATTTGTAATTATTCCTAGGACTACTAAGACTCACTTTTAAAATGTAATCTTTTTAAGTACTATGTTAAAAAGGAAAAACTCTGTTCAAAATTAAACGCAGTAACAAGAAAATCTTTTTAAAATCAATACCTAAGTACTCAAATTAGATATATTAGCAACATTTCATCACTTGCTAATTTACTAAAAATTTGTTTATTCATAAGCAAATTTTCAAACAGCAAAGTATTCAAATAAATATCTATATCCTTTATTTGATATTTTAGCAACTTAATTGCACTTATAATATCAGTATAAAAACTTGAAAATATCTATATTACTTACACACCTTGTTTGTAATGATCCTTAAGGGAGGCCTAAAACCAGCAGTAGGCGTCGTTGGCTTTATTGATGTGATAATGGTTGTATATCTCCACTGCTGGTAGAGCCAGCAAAATTCAACCTAAAAGATCCTATGGTTCTTTTGAAAACTAACTTTGCCATAATAACCGCCCTTGGCAAACGACTTGTAATGAATATAAAACCGAATTGCCATATATCAGAGTACTTATCAAAATTATACGCCTCATGACTATTAAGTTAGTTGGGTGGTTATTATTTTAAGATCTAATTTCTCCAAACGTCAATAATTACTAACAGAATATTAGCTCATGACGAATTGGTAATGTGCCTACTTGTAATCAATTGCCAATAATTTCAGAATACTATAGTGCATACCTTGTGCTTCAACACGTTATACAGGTTAATGGTTTTTGCTATCCTAAATCTGTATAAGTACCGTTTAACTAAGTAGAGATATAAAAAATAAATTTTCGTTTGATGCTTTTAGAAACCTAGAAACTTCTAAAAGCTTATTTTAATTTTTAAAATTAAGTATAATAGCAATCAAAAGTATCCATTAAATTATACAATCAAAATTATAAAACTCACATTTTAATGACAGAAAGAAAAACTTCCATGTTTAGCTCATGAGTTATGGGGTGGTGGGATCTACCTCCTAGTGGTTCACCCTGAGCAACGGCATCTTTGGTTTTCTAACCAATGATGACGGCTAACAGATCCCTCTGCGGTGGTAGGCTTTGTAAGAGGCTGCCTGGATGCTACCACCCTCCTGCCGGAGTCCAGCGCCAAACAGTTTTTCTGTGTTCCGCTGGTGTGTAGGAGAACCAGTAAGTACCTCTGGTTAAGCTCGCTCCATCTGAGGCTTCTTCTTAACCGTATAGTTAAACATTTAGTCAAGAGCAAACCCATTATTTATAAAAAAAAAGAGCTATAAAGCAGCGGAAGAAGACGGGCAGCAGGGTTTTCTCACCAACATTGGCCGAGCGATCACCATCAATCATCAATTTGCCTGCCAACGTGGCGAATAAGTATGGCAAATTCCTCCTTGGAGACGCCTGCGTATTTAGCAGTGGACTGATGTAGGCTGGTGTTATATACTTACAATTCGGTTGTATTTCTTTAATAATCCGGTCAGTATTTAAGTAAGAAGGAGAACTAAGATGACCGACATCGCTCGAAGAATTGCGAAGCTAAAGTGGCAGTGTGCGGGACTCATGATACGAAGAACCACAAAACATGGAAAAAGGTTAGAAAGGCTGTCAACGTCATTAGTATGAGAACTGATGTCGCCGTTTGCGCCCCACTACACATAAACGAGTTTAAAGAACGCCAATCAAGCGAATTCTTTTGATGTTAAGTCGAAGCGGCGTCAAAAGATACCAATCACAGCGCTCACTTACAAGCATTTGCTCATAACCTCTTGTGGCGCACCTGCCCCTACCTACATCGCCTTTCTTACCATTTTTCATGTTCTTTGCGAAGTAACGATGGCCGTTGGAGTGGGAAGGTTCTGAAAAGGCGATCGCGCACCAGGTGGACCAGGTGAACCGTCGACCTGGTGAAGGTCGCGGGAAGCCGTTGGATGCAGGCGGTGTGGGACTGACCGTTGTAGAGATCCTTGGGGGAGGCATGTCCAGAAGTGGGCGTCAATTGACTGAGATGATAATGATTTAGGTATAACTTCAAATTGCTTAAATGACTCGTGTATGGTATTTCTGCCAGCTGTAACTAAGTTGTCTATTATAATCTACCTTTTCAAACATTTCAATTTGGTTAAACATTATAATTTTAACCGTAACGTAAAATTAATCGTGTCTGTATGTACTCGTATATAGTTATCAAACATCGATCAAGAACCAACGAATTAGCCAACTAATTGACTGGAATTAAGCTATCCTGTTATTAGAATACTTATTTAGTACTTTACTATAATCCTATGAATTAATTATTTGACTATATAACAAACTAACACAGAGTTTCAACTTCAATTTCCACTACGGAAAAGGCATTGTTCCTTTTGTACATTTTTACTCATTTGTGCAATAAAGTTTAAATAAATAAATTTATTTTATGAAGTAGCCCATAAAAGCTATGATAATTTCCAAGTGCCTATCACACAGTAGAGTAATTATGAAGTAATTGAATGACGTCACATATAATTTCCAGAAATTTAAATTATCTCAAACAGCCTTAAGCAGAAGATAAAGAAGAACCTATTGTCAATTTTTCTTATTGTTTGTGAATAAACAATAAAAATCCGAATGTGTTTTTTTTTTCTATACTTACGCTTTGAAGTGTCTTTACAATATGACACATTTTAACATTGAATACAAAATACAAGCTAAAAATTAAGAAAGAGCGTTGAACTTTTCATATATCTTTTAACACTGAGGCCTTGGTGTTAGGCGTTGCGATCATTCTATATTCGACAAATATGCGATAAAGTCACAATAAGTATCGTGACTGCTCCCGACAGAGCTTTGTCACGGCCGACTGGCCACTTACAGCGAATAAAATGTTACATTAAAAATGATACAATTACTGCATAGTTCGTATATGGCTTGGTATTTGATAAGGTGGAATTCATACCGCGTGAACTAATTAGTTTCTTTAAATTTTCAATCGGCGAAAAAAAGGGGTTTTCTCTTTTTTGACATATGAAATGTTTGACATATACTTAAATCTCCGATGATAAATATCACTGTATATTGGTATCATTTAAACTAGGAAATACTTTGAATTTATATCTGCAAATTTAAGAAAGTAAATATTGATTAGTTGTTGAGATTTAATTGAGGATTAGATTACGATGGGACTGAAATACTCTGTGAAAGTCCCAAAATTAATAAACAGAAAAAAACTTTGATCCTTTGGTCCAACATAATAATGTAAACTTTTTAGCAACAAAGAATTGTCATAACATGTCTACAACTAGTATTTTAATTGTAGGTTTTTTGAGTTAAAATGTATATTGTTACCAACCATTTTCCCACGAATATCATGCCATATCTTTTAATTGCGATTCAATTGTCTGGATATAAATCGTTTTATTTTAAATATGTACGAGTATTATCCATTTAGATAAGCCAGTTTTTGAAGGATATCTAGATTTAATACGTCTCAAGTTATATCCGTAATTTACAACCGATGAAAAACAGAGGCGGTGTAAATTTTAAATTATGAATTTTGAATAAAGGTCTTTTTTCAAAAAGATTTTGAATTGTTCGCATATTGCCAGAAACGCAAATTGTCAAGTGATCACTAGTAAAATGACAATAACGCAAAATGACAAATACTCAAAATGACAGATATATGCAAAACCTTACCAAACGCCCAAATATGCAAAAAGACACAAAAACAAGGTTTTAGACAAAGTTAAATTCCTCATTAGTCTTCGAATACAAAATAAGATTCCCGTTTGGAAACGTTGCAATCATTTGCAATGGCTTGATTTGCCATCTTGTGATACAGAGATGTATTAGTTTTTCTTAATGTTTAGTACCTTGCACCGCCCTTTTCAGGCCCAAACCAAAATAGATGAAGTCGTTTCCCTAATTCCGTAGCAGGTGGAACAACAAACTAATATACCAACCTCAAGCAATATACAGGCTGTTAGATAAAGGGTATAAGCCGAAACTAGCCATTTAACATATAAATATAAATAGTATAGTGAAGTCAGAAAGAACGATGGCCAAATCATACCTGAACGTGGGCATTAATGATTGAATGAAATTTATGAATTATTTATTACATCAAAAGAACTTGTGGTTTTTTAGAAATAAATGTTTTTTCTTATAATTTTTGTAGGTTAGGATAACATTATTGTAGCTTTTGAACGTGTCCGACCGATAATAAGTTTCGTTATACGTTCTTAAATAATTACTAGCACAAAACATTGGAAAAAAATAAAATAATTTCACTTAAAAAATACTTCTTATGATTTTGTCATAATGTGTTTATAAAATAGCTTTAATATTCAATACGGGGAATATTATTAATATATTTCAAATGACATTTAAGAGCGAGTAAAGGAACGTCAGTTTTTAAAATGACATATGTCTTTACCGGTTTGTCTTGCAGTCGATCTTTGCGTTTGCATCGATGTGTATTTTGCGTACTGCTATGCAATATTTTGTTGTGTTTATTTCTTTTGACCCGCATTTTGTTCAACTGACTCTGATATCTGCTGCTTCTTGTCTTAGTTTCCGCATATATTAGTAAATGTTATCGTAACCTAAGAAGGTAAAAATAATTATATTTCCAATTAATGAAGTTTTTAATGAAATATTTTGCTACTTTCATATTTACAATGATGTTTTCTAACAAAATTATACAAAATTATCTATAATGAGTATCAGGTCCAACTTCTATGAAATTTGACCGATGATCTTTGATCTCATCATTTTTTTTTTATTTTCATAAAAATCAAAATTTTTGATTCAGATTTGCATAAAAATATTTTTTTCAAAAATGATGATATCAAATTTCTGTCTTCACCATAGTATTTATATGCATACATACGTTAACATAGGCTGGTTTAGGCTTTCCATTTACCTAACACCCTATATAGTTTTTCATTATTTTACACAGTCCTGTTTAATTCCAGTTATTATGCCAGTACACCCATCATTGCTGTGGTAACTTGAATTCAATGATGGAGGCCTTTTCACTGCAATGGGATGATTATAGGCTGTTACTTTTCTTTTTTTCTACTACACAGTCCTAATAATAGTATGCTTATCAGTTATAGTTTTATAGTTTTTAATGGTTTTTGAGGTTCGATTTACCTTTTCAATGATCAATAATCTTAATCATGAAATACATACCCAAACAGCTGTTAAAATTTTGTAAAAGCCATCTTAATCATTTCTTAAATTTACCAGTTCAACTTCTAATTTTGAAATATTTTGCCCGTTGAGCCTACTATATATTATATACTATACTTTATGCAAATCCGGTGAGTAGGCCGAATAAAAATTGCGTAAACCACAAATTTGGATACAGATGAAAGTAGTTTTTAGTTGTTACTCAACAGTCAGTCTAGAACATTTGATAATGCTAATGAGTTGATCGGCATCAGTATTGACGTAGCACTAATTATTTTGACGCAGACATTTATTAACAACATTAGCTTACATAAAAATCCTGTAAAATACTCCGTCTTATTTCGCCTGTCGAAACGAAAGTATGTTTTTTTTAATTATCTTCGGAAGTAGGTACTCAGACAGTATAACATTACAGAAAATCTGGGGTAGCCTTAAAGTGGAGTAGGTACAAGAAACCTAGTTTCTGCCAGGCTACAAAGGAAAAGGAGCAAAGTTAAAAGAACCCACCCCTCTACAAGAGTTCCCTATAAAATTAAACAACACAGGATTATAAAATAAAGAAATATATGTAATTTACGTAACTAAAAAAATTGGTGATAGGTGTGATAGCTCTGTCATTTTCAGATGAGAGGAGAGTTTCTCCGAAGAGCAGAGGTGGCCCAGCAGTCAGCTTAACGATGCCAGGGTCCAGTTACGCAGAGCAATAGAGGTGGCCCGGTGGTCAACTTGACACCGCCAGGGTCCAGTACGCAGGGGAAGAGAGGAAAAATTAATGTTTGAAACTTAAAATCGATACTTCGCTGCGTGGTGCACAGGGGCGTGAAATATAATATCACCATACTCCTTCTCATCCTAGATGCGTCTAAAGAGGTACTACCACAATACGACAGCTGGAGTTTTTTCTGAGCCATTGCATTGGTAAAATTGCGATCGACAACCCGACACAGCATGACCATTTTCGCAAAATTTTTCTATGGGAGGCCTACGTCTGTAAATTGATGCAGGCTGATGATAATAAAGGTGATAAAACTAAATTATACCAGTCTACGAAATTCGCAATCTTAATTATATAAATAAATGTGGACAAAATCACAAACCTTCATTGTTCTGATCCCATAAAATTAGTAAATATTTAAAGTACTCGCATTGTGGAAATGGAAATCAGAAACAACGAAGGTACCATAAACACCTAGACCCGAGAAAATGTTTTACTTCATTGACCAGTTTGAAAATCGAACCCGAGACCTCGAAGCAGGCAACACCTTGAAAACCTCCTCCTTGGTGAAGTCAAAAACAACTAACTTAATTAAGCGTTTGTTCATTCAAATATACCATAGTAGCACATCCTTTTCAATTTCATGCGCAAGTGCAACCATTAAAACTAAAAAAGCCCACATGTTATAAAAGTAGCACATGCGTAGGTACTGTAGAGTTATAAAACAATGTGCTTTTAAGTCTATTAAAGCTTTCAACGATAGGACCCACAAAAATGCATCCAGTTATACTTGCAATGATCTCAATGATACATGACCATACATTTGCATGTTAATAATAACAATCAGTATACCTCAGCCATTAAGCGATGCATGAGTACCAAATTGATGTTACAAAATCACTGCCTAGCTTGTTACTAATCTCGATCACTTATCTAAATAGTGGCTGTTGCCAAAAATCGATAAATGATCAATGGGTAAAAGGTAAATCAGTTCAAGGGCAGAATCGGCGCGTGCGCACTCGCCCACACCACGCGTTTGTTGTTGATTGATCTAAGTGTAATGAAATTAAATTAAAGTAATGCATTTGCGTATGAAAAATGATGAATATAGTTGCGATTGTATAATCAAGTTCAGCTTTTTCATTTATACAAATAGCATGCTAATAAAGTTATGCTAATTCTAAAATTTAATTCCAAAAGAGATAGAATAGACTTTAGGGTTATTTTTCAAGTTGCCCTAACTAACTAATTCACGCAGGCAAAGTTGCTGGTAAAAGCTAGTTAGTCAATAAATCTAAAACTTGTCATGATTTTTATCATAAAACACCAAACTATTTAAATATATTAACTGTCAAATATTTTGACATAATTGTAACAACTAAATCGGCTTTTAACGTGCCAATATTTGGTTTAGACTCTTTAAAACGCGATTGGTGTAATAAATAATAATTTATATGGACTGTAATTGCTCTTAGGAATGCGTTATTGGCAATACGGTGGACAAGTGAGATAATATTCAATCAATTATTGCAAGTTAACGAAAGTTTCTGATTGATGATTTGGTTTGCTGTGGGTGTAGCTAGAGGCAATTTTACAACGTAAAGGCTGGTTTGTACAAGATAGCAAATTGTAAAAGTAAGAAACAAAATCCTTAATTATCTTTACGTTTCCTGTGTAAAATTCTGGTGACAGATAAGAGTTTGACATTCTCTTAATTTATATTTTTACTAGCGGACCCAACAGACGTCGTCCTGTCTTAGTTATAAATATTTATTACGAAATGGTATACGAGTACAAAAAAAAAGGTTACCAATTGTTTATTATTATTATTATTTATGATTATGATACACAACATTCTTTGTTTTTTTTCTGGCGGGTATATAAATTATAGTTTTGTCGGTATTCCGACACGGAACACATTACTGGCCATGTGGCCAATGTTATGTCAAACGCCATAAATTAAAAAAGTTTAAATTGTCAAATGCGATGAGGTTACATTGCAAATAATTTAGTATAGTGATTAAGTTTTCTTAAATTTACTAATTTTTCGCGCAATTTTCTTGATTTTTTCTTTCATACGAACATTCTCCTGACAATTAGAAATAAAACAAAAAAATAAGTAGCGAAATCGGTCCAATGACCAAGGGAAATAGGGATTCATTTTTATATATTATATAGATTTTTAATTTTAATGTAGGTACCTATTGAGTGTAATTTGTACGTCTCATGTAAATTCCGTATTTCTTTGAAAGAAACTTCGATGATACAGCGAAAACATGTTGCCAATTGTCACTAAGGTTGTTAATTGCCCAAAATGCCAGCGTTTCATTAAAAATATAAAAATTATCCAAAGGTAAATCGCATGCCTAACATACCTCTCGACCATTCTGCATTTATTTTCATTTTGATACGAGGGCGGGTCAATAAGTCCGTGACTTTTGGAATAAAACACAGATTTTTTGATAAACAAATCATTTTATTTTTCAACGTAGTCTCCCTTGAGCTCTATACACTTTGTCCAACGCTTCTCCAATTTTTTTATCCCTTCCAAAAAATATGTTTGTCGAGGTCCTCAAAATAGGCCTTTGTTTGCGAGATGACTTCATCATTGGAGTCAAATCTTTTTCCACCAAGCCATTTCTTCAGGTTTGGGAACAAAAAGTAGTCACTTGGAGCCAAATCTGGAGAATAGGGTGGATGAGGGAGCAATTCATAGCCCAATTCATGGATTTTTGCCATGGCAACTGCACATGTGTGCACCCTTGCATTGTCTTGGTGGAAAAGAACTTTTTTCTTGGCCAAATGAGGTCGGTTTTTTTTCAAATCGTCATTGAAGCGGTCCAATAAGTTGGCATAATATTCCCCATTGATTGTTCTTCCCTTTTGAAGGTAGTCAATGTGGATTATCCCACGTGCATCCCAAAAAACAGTCGCCATAACTTAATTGGCTGACAAACCCGCCTTGGCCTTCTTTGGCGCCGATTCACCCTTAGAAACCCACTGTTTTGACTGTTGTTTGGTCTCTGGTGTGTTGTGATGGATCCATGTTTCGTCCATGGTTACAAAACGGCGCAAAAACTCCTCCATATTGCAATTAAACAACGCCAAACCTTCCTGTGAAGTTGTTACACGATTGCGTTTGTGGTCGACTGTGAGCAAACGCGGCACTCATCTTGCGGAAAGCTTTCTCATGCCCAATTGATCTTTTAAAATTGAAACCACTGAGCCATGCGAGATCCCTACGGCTTCCACAATCTCTTGCACTTTCAATCTTCGGTCGGCCAACACCATATCGTGAATTTTTTCGATTGTTTCGGGTGTAGAGACCTCAACTGGGCGTCCAGGACGTTCGGCATCTTCAGTGCTTTTACGGCCACAACGAAATTCAGTAAACCACTTTTTTACCATTGTAATCGATGGTGCAGAGTCCCCATAGTATTTATCAAGCTTAGCCTTGGTCTCGGTAATGGTTTTTTTCGCAAAAAATAATGCTTAATAAGCACACGAAATTCACCTTTTTCCATTTTTTCCTCAAGTTACTGGGTAGTCTGATAAAAATAGCTGTCAAGCACAAACTAACTGACGCAGCAAGTTCAAATTTTGATAGGAATCAACTGACAGATACCTGTTGACAGGAGTAGTGTTGCTTTTTCAGTAAAGAGGTCAGAAATTCAAAAAGTCACGGACTTATTGACCCGCCCTCGTAGTAAGGTTTTACACGTCCGGCGACTTGTAGTGTTAGGCATGGTAGTTAACCATATTTAAAAAAAAACTAAGGCACACGCTCACTTGCTTTATCGTGGGTTGTTTATATACCCACTTTATTAGTACCTACCTAACCACTTAACGATTACATTAGGTACACAGTTATCCATTAACTAATCGGGTTTAAGCCCGCTGTGGGCGCAACCACTGTGACAATACAGTAATTATAGTATTCGCAAGACAGCTATAACGATAGATCATACAAAGAGGGTCAAAGTCACCGGCTGACCCGCTAGCAGGTTATGTACTCGTAACATTCACCTTGCGACTCGAATGTACGGTCACGGAATTTATATGTCTAGTAGATTTAAGTCTCTTTAAATTTGGCAGGTTATAAAACTCATAAACCAAACACTACCCTACTTGCAAGATGAGCGTCGTAAAAGGTGATTAAAGGAGTAATAGCTAGAAGAATACTGGCATATCCTCGACTATGTAATATGGCAAATCCTTAACTTGACTGACCTGATTTGTTCTGCTAATAATGTAAACTCTAAGTTACAAATATTAGACTCACTGTTTTAAGGGGACTATTTGAGCTAAGTGCTGCCCCCAATTAATTTAATTTTATAACTTTTAGACACAATCAAATCTTAAAAAAAGTAGAACAGTATTATTTTAGCAAATTAACGCCAAAAGCGGCCGCTTTTAGCAATAATTTACAATACGAAAGAATGCCAGAATGAAGGCAGTTAACAGTGATTCAATAAATACTAGAGACCCGGGGATCGAACCTGGGATCCCGAGATCTTGGCCCGGTATTTAAACCACTAGACCAACGGGGCGTTTAAAATTGAGTACTACGGAAGAATATTCAACCCCAAAAATTAAATCCGTAAGTAGACTATGGGCTATAACCTAAAAGCAAATGTTTACTAAAAGTTATACAATTACCTACTAATTTTTAAGAACATATTTATAAATATATCCCTATTATATTATGATTATTATTAAAATATAAAATCACTTCATCACCATCATTATGACGACCATTTGGATCAGCGGTAGTAAACGCTGCTTCTGAGCCATGGGTTGCGGGTTCGATCCCCGCACAGTACAAATATTTGTGTGCATGAACACATCTGTTTGTAAATGTCTGGGTGTTTTCTATGAATTTTAAGTATGTATTTACAAAAAAAAGTATATAAATAAGTTTATCTGTTGTCTAGTACCCCATACGACAGGGTACTTAATAGTAGCTTCGGATGGCTCCGTGTGGCTCAGAGGCATGTCTTAAAAAAAAAACATCAGCCCACCGTAACCACTTTGTGGCGAACCGAACCTCCTTACATTTATTATTTTATTTTTAACCTTTTACTTGTCATCGCTCTATAAATTGTTTGTTTTGTTTAGTTGTCATTGTTCTTGCTTTCAACACGTAAATTATAATTGTAAATATTTTTATTTATTTGATTTATTTACTTTAATCCTTTCCTGATCCCTCATTTCCTCACATCGCGTACACACTTCATATTTTAGTCCACAGTTGGGCACTTTTCCAAAAGGATAAGATAAGATAATAAATAGGAGGAAATAAGCCATAATCACCACATTTGGGATGGGAGTTTCTGCAATGGTAGGAAGAATACGTTGCTGCCGGTTTTTTTCTGGCAGTACTCCTGTACTCCCCTCTTACGAATCCCCCAAAAAGACCGAGGGTGGTGCTATTGTTTTAACGTACCGGCGCCACACAACACGAAAAATCTTACATAATATTATAAATATGAATGGATGTCCTAAAAGAGAGCAGCGCAAGTTTACGACGGAATGGGTACTACACGATCCGATGCGTCGTCGCGCGCTGCGCTGCGTTGTCCAAGCGTCTTCGTACGTTAATATTAGGTTTAGTTTGTACTGCGCGTGCGTCGTCGTTCCGGCGTCGGAGTGCTGCACCACTCCCCTGCTTCGTCTCTCGCCTTCAAGTTCACAACACGTGCGCAACGCACGACGACGTGCGTCGCCACAACGGACCGTGTGGCATGCTCTTCAATTTGTATCTATACTTAATATTGTAAAGCTGAAGAGTTTGTTTGTTTGAACGTGCTAATCTCTGGAAGTACAGGTCTGATTTAAATAATTATTTTTGCGTTGGATAGTCCATTTATCGAGGAAGGCTTTAGGCTATGATAATAATGTATAATCACGAATACCTCGTTGAGGTCATAATATAATTTAATTACATCATCATGCCTTTATTGTCTGCAAAATTATATTATGTAGTGAATAAATAAATATGAAATGTGAAATATATAACATCATGCTGTGACCAATAGAATCGAAGCATGAGTGAAAAATGTTGCAAAAATAGTCGCGCGAATATAATTATATATCATAACAACAGAAATTGACGCGGACGAAGTCGCGGGCAACAGCTAGTGTAATATAACGCAGCGACGACGCTCCGTCACCGCAGCGCAACGCAGCGCGTCCGTGTGGCCTCTCTCTTATTACTCAGTCAGGCCAAACCGAGTGAACAGATCTAAAAGAAATTTGACCGGGAGGTAGTATAATATACAGGTGAAATTTTAACCACTTTCCAAAATTTTTGTAGGCATTCAGTATCGTATTTAGAGCCCATTTATGGAGTAAAAAATGTAAATTAAGTTTTCAACCGAAAATATTTTTCGCAATATACGAGTAGTTTTAAATTTTTACAGTTTTAGGCCTGTTTAGGTATAAAGGGAAGATCAAAAACCTATGATTAGTATCGTAATGAATGAATGTGATGTGCGTTGCGTAAAAAAGTGATTGAGTGAGAAGATTTAAGGCGGACATTTTTAAGTTTTTTATCTTGACACTTTTGTACTGGGCTATATCAAAAGAAAAAATACATCATTTGTTTTTTGTCTCGTAGATTGATATTAAAATTTGGAAGGTGGTTAAAATTTCCCCCCGTATATGATCAGCAATAGAATATAGGCTTCTCGAAATCCCGAAAAATTTTCCAGTTCTCGTAGGATATTTGTTTTTCATATTTAAAGGGACCGTCATGATTTTTTGTGCAGTGGTCGTCTATGGGCAAAGAATATGTCTATGGGTCAAAAAATAACATGGTCCCACATTTCATCCTCAAAAACGGTTCCTGTGGGATGAATATAATTTTTTTCATTAGAGGATTTTAACGCGAAAGAAGTTGCGGTTAAGAACTAGTATAATATTAAATCAGTCATCATCCTAAAATGAATCGCCTAACTTCAAACTCGGATAAATCCAATTCTAGGATTTATTGCGATTTGCGAAAAAGGGGAAAAATGTTTTAGACATATTTATCTGTCGAGTTCTTGAGAAATAAGCCGTTAAAGTCATAATATTTTATCTAAGATAGATAGATCCATGTTTTTTTTTTAAAGGTAGCTAAGTCCATGAGAGGCAATCAGGTAATTGCGTTTCTTCAACATGGCCGCCATTTGACGTAAACTCTGCGACAGTAGGCACCGTGCGCTCCCGTTTTTTATTGTTTCTTTGCTTTATTCAGACAGTTCCCATGGATAGGGAAGAGCGAAAATTCGGTAATTTTAAACACCTAACCTATGCGTTGTTTGGAATTTAGAGTTGGCACTAGTGTTGTGTTAACCATTATCGATTATTATTATTTTGTCCTTACACTATTACACAATAATTTAGACATAATAAGTACGTACCTACATTTACCTACATTTTATTCTCCGATCAAATTTGTGTAGGTATGATCATGTAAGTTTTAGAATATAAGACGTGCTTTGTGGAGTCGGTCGTCTGGATATGTTTTGCAGTTTTGCTTATTTTTTGTGCGCGTTTCTATACTTTGTAAATGTAATATATGAAATGTCGGAGAGTGTATATCTATTTATATAATTTATAATAAAGTAACATTTTTTTCCAAATTTAACTTAGGGGCAAATAATCCCACAGACATTCATTTTTAAAAATATGATATTGGTCGCCCACCAATGCACGAAGAAGAAATTGGAGAAGATGACTCGGAAGAAATATTGAATTTTGTTTAAAATTATTAAATTCCTAGCTCTAAACGTGTTTTTCCAAAGATGGATAAATTGCATTCCATTATATCAAATGAAGGTAAATCCAAACTAAATATTACATTTTTAAAAGAATGGCTGGTTTAAATACTGAAATTAATAAACAGGATCATTTTCTTCAATACTGATGCCATAATGAAAAAAAAACTGCCTTTCAATTCATGTAATTAAGATTATAAACACTTTTTTTGAAATATCTCCTAACAATGTAGAGTCGATTTATCTGAGTTTGAAGTTATGCGACTCTAATGGTACTTTTAAAACCCGTAAAAGTTGCCATGCAGGTTTTAGTATTTTAATCAAACAGGAGCAATCTGAAATGCAAATTGGACTGTACGGTTTTGCTAATAAGTCACCGACATTGAATTACCTTGCCGATAGTGGCACGAATGCAGTAAATCTCTACTCTGCGTCTCTATTACTCTATAAACGGTAGTACCTTTCTTCTTCGAAAATTGTTCGTCCGAAATTCAAAATCCCTAACGCGTTTGCTATAATCATCACTATCCATAATGTTCGAATATACGAAATTTTATTATGCCTAATTTTTTAAATTCTAATGCTTTTGTGTCATAATATCGGGTGCTATAATAATTAGATATACTGGTTTTTCTTGCTATAAAGTCACATGTCTTTAGTGTTAAATTGTATAATGTATGTTAGTCCGAATAGTGGTTTATAATAATTGTTAGTTCTAACACAGATAAGATAATCTAAATCTAAAGTCTAATGATGGTTTATAGTAATACTCGTATTGTTAGTCCGAATGATGGTTTATATTAATATTGTTGGTCCTAAAATTTAATGTTTAAAAGTAGGTTTAGCTTGGTTATGTTATCCTCATGTAGTTTAGTTATTATAAGTCACATTATCATATACTTGTAATCGTATGGATTTAGGATTTCGTGTCAAATCTGTCTCAGAACCGTATCAGCCAGCCCCTACTTCATGTGGTACTTGTCTGCCCTACCCCTAGAGTGTAATTCAAAAAGACGGAGGCGCGGAGGGAGGCAGCCCCCGCCCGCTGTAGCAACGTTCGCCGCTCAAGCTGAACCTGCGAAGGAAAGCGTGGGTGCCTGTACCTTGTTACGCTAGGGCGGAGGGGCTGCACTTCCCGTAGCGCCGGAGCACACGCAATTCTAAATGCATTATGAAACATTACGTTAGGACTTATAACTGTTATAGAAAAGCCTTTTAAGTCTTATAACATTATAGATTGCAATATTTATAGCAAAAAATTTTAGGATAAATTATATTTAGGGATTTGGATTTTAGAGCAAGTTAGTGATATTATGAGACATTGAGTTAGGGCTAATTATCATTCGGACAAATGATGATTAGGTCACAAAACATTATGACACGTTAGATCATGGATAAAAAAATTATGAGACAAAATAGAGAACCGCTATAAACAAGTCTCATTCTCTCTCTCTCTTTTTAATAAGGTATTTTAATGGTACCTGTCTATAAGTGACTGAGTTTCTTTGAGCTCTCTCTGCTCTGCAAAAGCCCACATTTGCCCCGAAACAGTGGTAGGATAAAATTTTAATATTTGGACATGTAAAAGCGACTACGGTTTAGCAGAGATAAAACAAATTTTACTGATTTACTGATTATACCTAAAATAATGTCTAGCATTGAAGTGACACAGATAATTAATGCTCATTAAAATGATTTAGCAGACATTTTTTTTAACATTAACAAACAATCCTAAACATACTTTATTGATAAGTAAATTGCTAAAATATTATAAAAAGTATATACTTTATTTCGTCCGCGTCAACTTCTGTTATTATGATCGAGTTCAAGAAGTTTTTAAAATAATATAGCATAAAGCCTTCCTCGATAAATGGCTTATCCAACACAAAAATATTTTTTCAATTCGAACTAACAGTTGTAGAGATTAGCGCGTTCAAACAAACAAACAAACTCTTCAGCTTTATAATATTAAGTATATATGTCATGAAAATTAGGGTGTAACCGGTAAAACAAAGTTTAAAGTTTCCCAGAAACATGTTTATATAAGAAATACCCAATATTTATTTGATAATTTGAATACAAGCTCTATTAGATACAGATTTTTTCTAAAAATACACTCAAAAGAATACACTTAACATGCTGACACACATTCTTCAGTACACAGTTAGATGACATGAATTATATTATTTATTTAGATGTCCAATCATGTCATTTCCATTATATCTTATCACAAGTTAATATTCTATCGAAGATCCTTAATGTTCTGAGTATATGGATAATGAGTCAATGACAGAATTTTAGTTGCCCAATAAGATGACATAATGATAGAATATCATGTTATGAGATGCATCTGATCTTTTCAATAGGCTACTTGACTGCTATAAATTTTGGCGCAGTTGTTGAATATTATTTTTAGTATATTGGTTAAGAAACCGGTATTTATCATTTTCAGATGTTTATCATTTTCAAAAGTTTGAGATTGCTAAATATTTCTAAAATGAAATTATTTTTTTTTTCTTTTTAAATTTTAGCTTTGAAAACGCTGTCGGCTATTTTGTGAATTCATACATCTTTAAACAAACTGTGTGCGTCATTTTAGGCGTGACATTGACATTTATGACACAAGTAAATAAATAACACTATGAGGTAGTAATGGACTAGTAGTGTTTGTTTATTTTGACTCGTATGACGTCACAGCACAGGCCACAGATAGTCTAAAGCTTTCATACGTCGCACGAAAAGTGAACTTTAAACTTAAGTTTTGCGGTTTTCTAGGTCCTACAAAAATATATTTTTTGGTTTATTTGGACATTAAATTGATGATAATGATTTATATTGATTGATATAAATCATTTAAAACCTATTTCCAAAAAGAGTCAACTAGCCTATTACCGACCCATACCACAGGCTATAATACGAGTATATGCGAAGGTACTAGGCACTAGACTGATAAACGTCTCGCTAATCATGTTTAACTTCATGATAGCTAGTTTGGCTTTAGGTTAGGCCAGGTGCAATTTAATATCTTAGCAGACTGTTCAGTATTATACTTCTAGACTGACTCATATCTTTATCTGTTACTTAGATATTATATTTTACTATTGTCCGACATAAGCCTATCTTCGTTACAGAGAACAAATGTGTACAGGTAATTCACCGCGCTTGGCTCACTGATACCCGTGTCCTTCTGGCAGTACCTCGTCAATCGCCTTTTATGACAGCAATAGAAAGAGATGGTGTAGTGCTCTTCTATTTTGGTGCTGGCATACTCACAATAAGGTTACGTGGTGTTGCAAATTTTTTATTAATGGTTCAAGAATTGATATTTCATATTTAGTTATTACAAACGTGGTGCCATATTTTTATCACTCTATTCAGATCTGAAAAACGAATGGCTACCAAACTGTATGGAAACAATCATAATTAACTCAACATAAATCAAAGGTTTGATTCAGATAAAAGTATCGGAGACCAACAACGCCCTTTTAACCCATATTTAGCCAGACCTGTGCAATATTGAGAAATAACACTTACAAGTTAACAACTATTAATTTCTGAATGTAGAGTAAGTAATATTGCAGAATTCATTCAAAGCATAAAGTAAGTTAGAACCGAATTAAACCCACGCAAATATCGTTAATGTGAACTTACTAGTTGTTGTTTTCGAAAGCGTAGATATCAAATTAAAACTATCCAATAGGGACCGAGCAGTTTTCAGGTTAAAAACTACTTATGTGCTAATTCAGCTTGATCTATATGACTTTTCATCGGCGTCAATTTTTTTTTGTCGTTTAGTTTCGTATTTAGAGTATGAAATTAAAAATGTACCTATATCAAGTTTTCACACGAAAATATTTTTTTCGCAACAGAGTTTTAAATTTTTGCGGACCTAAGCCTGAGAAGGTGTGAAGAGAAAATCCACAACTTATGAATAGTATCGTATCGTAATGCATGAATGAGACGCGAATAAAAAGTGTGCTGCGAGGAAGCCGTAAATAAAATTTTAAATTTTTGGAGGACAATTGTTTAGGTGCTTTATATCGTAATTTTTGTACTGGGCTATACCAAAAGGAAAAATACGTCATTTGTTTTTTGTCTCGTAGATTGTTGTTTTAAAACTTGGATGATGATATAAAATAGATTCCGTCCGTTGTGGTGTGATTAGGTCACAAAGATCCATTTCGCATTAAAATTCATAATATTCGTAAGATTAATAAAATATTAGGCCAGCAGAAACAAATTTATGATATCTGTCAAAAGTATTTTCAAATAAAAGTAATTTAGCATGAAACAAAATCATATTATTAATTTTGTTAGTTTAATCTAATAGACTAATATTGAAGTTTCATTAAATATTATCCTTTGTATGTGCATTGTTACATAAGTTTTCTTATCTTAAAACAAAAACCATGGTTATGCTCCTGAACTGCGTTTAATAGAGTACTTTAAAATCACCAATACTAGTGGTAAAATAATATTACTTATAAATTGGCCTGCCATAATTTATATCAAACATCTAAATAGTAGAATTATTGGTCTAACAAGTAAGCAATATTGGTTTAAGAACATTGCCGCTTCGGGCTGTGAAACCGTTCATAATTCTTATGTTGATGTCAAAATTTGCGGAGTAAGTATACTATTAAACGGTTATAAATAATACCACGCTTTAAACAAGCTTTGTTTACAAGTTATATTAGACACTTTTACCGTTATTTTGTTTTAATGAACCACCTGTGTTTAGTTTGCTACGTACGTAGCGCGGCCATTACAAGTGTACGTTGTACCTACATCAGGCTATACTTGAATATTTTTACATAATCCTACGTAGCGCAATTTCAGTTTGATATTAATTAAAAATTTATATATATATATACTATACATTCTAACAACCCATAATTTTGTAAGTGTGTAGTTATTGGGCATTGTAATAAGATCATTTGATACATAATATATTATACATTTTGTGTAAAGACAATAAATCCAGTTACATAAATTACAGAGCTCCAATAACTAACAACTTACGTAACTGGTTTATTGTACTAATTATTTATGCACATGGAAGTCATTCTCGTAAACTCTCAAAAGATAATCATTTTAAGACAAAATTACACAATTTTCTTACCAAATAAACGAATTTAGACGAACATTGGGCAACTATCAGAAACTTTTAAGATACTGATCTAAAAATATCGTTGTTATTATAGTTCCGTTTTCAATTAATGAGATAGCGTTAAGAAATGACAATTTGGAAATAGTCTTATCAAGATTTATTGTAATAAGTATGAAATTAGTAGTGTCAACATTATTGAAAGTGCACTAGTTTCAAGTTTTTTATAACTGTACTTTACAAACCTGTTGAAATCTGCCACCGGTGACAGTATTCAATAGTAGGTATTTAGTATTCAAAATGTGAAGAAAGCTTTTTATTGAATAACTTATTAATTAAGTATGACACGGTTATCTGTCTAAGTGGGTTCTAATGTCTGCAATACAGTCCATAACTTAACATTTATAACTTCTTTGGATGTTAAAGCTACTATGATTGTGTAAAAATGGTTTTAAATAAAGATTATTTATTTATTTAGGTACTAGTTAGCTTATTTGCGCGCGGTTCTGCTCGCGTGAACTATTAATACTTACATCAGTGAGATACAAACTAGCTTATGGCCTTTTGGGTAACCTATTAAAATCTCGAATTTGTGTTACCCGAATCTTTTATATTGGTTTGTTCTGTAATCGGGTTTGTATTTTATGTATGAAAGCATAACAGTTAAGTAGACAGACAGACCAAATTTAGAATTTTTGATGTTAGGAATAAATAAAAAGTAAAAAAAGTAAGTAACAGTCTATAATCATCCCACTGCAAGGAAAATGCCTCCATCATTGAATTCAATTTACCATAGCAATGATGGGTGCAGGCATAATAGGAATAAATGATAAGGATTTATTTATTGTTGTCAACAATACAGTTCACTAATTCCTATTGATTTGAAGATTGTTTCAGTTCGAATTGAATGTTGCCCGCGTCTGATATAAATCAAGACTTAATGGGTCAAAGAGACTGGCTGTCTCCACAGTTGTGCCTATTACATATTCCTGTGTCTTCTATGGCAAACGGAATAGAGACCAAAATGGAACCGAGAAAATCTATAATTAATAGACAGTCAATACTATTATCATACCAGTCTACAGCGGAACAACCATTCGGACCTAGATTCGTTAAACATTATAACCGACGACAAGTATGTCGTTTGAAAAAATATGAATGCTCTCCAAAGCAAATTGTTAAACTATTCACCTAATAAACTTAATATTTGTTTACTTGCTCCGTCCGCATTTTAATTCTGTTGAAAATTTTGGTTTTAACACGCTTTCGACTATATCGCAATTTCAACTTTATCATAATGAGAAACTATGATTCCGATGCAGATTTCCCAATTTTGCATCTCGTTAAGGGATGCATTTCTAATAACGAACTAGCTTATGTCCTTTGCAGTGTATTGAACTGGGTTTTTAAACTAGTTTCGTTTTATAGCTAAATGCAATCTGTTAATACTCAAACCAATCGTAAACCAAACCACTTATTACTTACCGCAATATCACGGAAGTTTTTCGTTCATAACGTTTAAATCTCACTGCACCTAGCAATTAGGTATTCTATCAATTTTAACTGTTACTTCACTGTCATAGTCTGCATAAATTAATAGGCGTCAAACACTATAAATCAATGTTTCATGGTGTATGAAACCTCAGGTAAGCACCCGGAAAATGTATGAAGTAATTTTTAACCAATTATTTCATTACACGGTCGTGAAATAAGAGTGACTAATCAATATTATACAGGATGAAATTTAACCACTTTCTAAAATTTTAGTATCGTATTTAAAGCCCATTTATGAAGTAAAAAATGTTAATCAAGTTTTCATCCGAAAATATTTTTCGCAATATAGTTTTAAATTTTTACCTACAGTTTTAGGCCTGTTTAGGTATAAAGGGAAAATCAAAAACTTATGATAAGTATCGTAATAAATAAATGTGATGTTCATTGCGTAAAAAAAGTGTTACTAGGCGGCCGTATCAAAAATTTTAGATTTTTGGCGGATATTTTCTAAGTGCTTTATTAAGCTATTGCATAGCTTCTATCGCGGGCCTTGAGCGCGGGGACCGAATCCAGAAATTCCGTAACGAAAAAACCTCACGCTCCCCACTTCGACCGGCACAGCGGTGATACGGCTGTTCGACGAGGTGCGTGCAGTTTGACGAGGCGTTTGCCATTCGACAAGTGGGTGCCGTTCGACGAAGTGGGTGCTGTTTGACGAGTGGGGTGCTGTTTGATGAGGTGGGTGCTGTTCGACGAGGTGGGTGCCGTTCGACGAGGCAGGTGCCGTTCGACTAGTTGGGTGCCGTTTGACGAGTGGGGTGCTGTTTGATGAGGTGGGTGCTGTTCGACGAGGTGGGTGCCGTTTGATGAGGTGGGTGCCGATCGACGAGGTGGATGCCGTTTGACGGGTGGGGTGCTGTTTAACGAGGTGGGTGCTGTTTGACGAGAGGGGTGCTGTTTTTCGAGGTGGGTGCTGTTTGACGAGAGGGGTGCTGTTTGGCGGGTACGCTGTTTAACGAGGTAAGTGCTGTTCAACGAGCGAGGTGCTGTTTAACGAGGTGGGTGCTGTTTGACAAGCGGGTGCTGTTTCACGAGGTGGGTGCTGTTTGACGGATGGGGTGCTGTTTTTCGAGGTGGGTGCTGTTTGACGAGAGGGGTGCTGTTTGGCGGGCACGCTGTTTAACGAGGTAAGTGCTGTTCAATGAGCGAGGTGCTGTTTAACGAGGTGGGTGCTGTTTGACAAGCGGGTGCTGTTTCACGAGGTGGGTGCTGTTTGACGGATGGGGTGCTGTTTAACGAGGTGGGTGCTGTTCGTCGAGTAAGGTGCTGTTTAACGAGGTGGGTGCCGTTCGACGAGTGGGGTGCTGATTAACGAGGTGGGTGCTGTTCGAAAAGCGGGGGGCGTTTGCCATTCGACGAAGTGGGTGCCGTTCGACGAGGCAAGTGCCGTTCGAGAAGTTGGGTGTTGTTTGACGAGTGGGGTGCTGTTTGATGAGGTGGGGTGCTGTTTAACGAGGTGGCTGCTGTTTGACGAGCGGGTGCTGTTTTACGAGGTGGGTGCTGTTTGACGGATGAGGTGCTGTTTCACGAGGTGGGTGCTGTTTGACGAGCGGGGTGCTGTTTAACTAGGTGGATGCTGTTTGACGAGCGAGGTGCTGTTTAACTAGGTGGGTGCTGTTTGACGGGTGGGGTGCTGTTTGACGGGTGGGGTGCTATTTAACGAGGTAGGTGCTGTTCGACGAGCGGGGTGCTGTTTAACGAGGTGGGTGCTGTTTGACGCTCGCAAGCTATGCAATAGCTTTACCGCGGCAGTCTCCGAGTGCCACACGTCTTTTTCTTGACATTTTTGTATTGGGCTATACCAAAAGAAAAAATACGTCATTTGTTTTTTGTCTCGTAGATTGATATATTAAAATTTGGAAGGTGGTTAAAATTTCACCCTGTATATACTTAAATTTTAAAAAAAAATATAAAACCTATACCTACATTAAATTAGTTAAAATATAGATATTACTTGCTCTTTATTGTGAAGACGTCACTATTTTACATTGTATCCGCTAAAATACATCAGTTTAATGGGAAAGATGTTCTTGTTTCAATACAACTTATTTCTAGACAAAACAGTATGGGCCTATAATAGTGTGTAACAATATATCTCTGAACCATTTACTATTTATATTTACTTTAATGTAATGGATAATCTCAATAATCAACAATCCCCTAAATTTGACGACCATTTGGATCAGCGATAGTAAACGTTGCTTCTGAGCCATGGGTCGCGGGTTCGATCCCCGCACAGTACAAATATTTGTGTGCATGAACATGTCTGTTTGTACTGGTCTGGGTGTATTCTATGTATTATAAGTAGAATGTATTTACAAAAAAAAAAATGTAATTTTATCGGTTGTCTAGTACCCATACGACAGGGTACTTAATAGTAGCTTAATTTGGGACTAGATGGCTCTGTGTAGCCCAGTGAGGTACCTATGTCTTAAATATTTAATAATATTCAAGGACCTCTCATACTAAACTATGCGTTGTTATAGGCTACAGTTGATTAATAATACTTAGACAGTAATAGCTATTAACTAATAACATAGCCTACGGTATTCAAATTGCCAACGAGAGATGATATTAGAATGCCAAAGTCAAAGTCCCACCCTAGATTAGTAAAAATTAAATATGGACAACATCACATACATTGTTCTGATCCCAATTTGAATAACTATTTAAAGCACACGTACTTTAGAAATCAGAAACAACGAAGGTACCACAAACACTTAGACCAGAGAAAATGTAGAAAAACACTTTTTTTCTACATTGACCCGTTCGGGAATCGAACCCAGGACGTCGGAGCAGGCGACACTTTGAAAAGAGAGTTATTATTTAAAATTGTATAGTAAAGAAAAACATATGTGTCAAAAATAAAAGTTGGTTAGCACTACCAAAAAGATACCAAATGCAGAGACCTTGGACATCTACAAAACAAATAAGTCGCAAAACCGCTTCTAATCACAAATCCAATTACGGAGTTATTCAATCAACAAGTGTAATAATTTCGCCACATTCACCAAGCCGTTTCTGAATTCATTATGTTACCTAGAATTTATCTTAAGCTGAATTATTGTAACATTTTACGCACTACTGGGCGCTGTGGAAAAAAATGGCATCGTTTCTTATGGCCTACAGTGCCGGATTAATCCATAGACAAATAAAGCAATTGTTTAGAGCATTACGTCTTAGAGGCACTAAATTTTTTTTCTATTCGCCAAGTCATAGGCTATGTCATTGGTTAAAAGCTATTACTGTTTTATTAGTAGTAATCTAACTATAAAGTATTACAACACATATTTTATTATGAGGGGTCTATCCCCTATCCTATCTTTGAATATTGTAGGAGAGCTTATTGAGAATATTGATTATTGAGATTATTGATCGCATTAAAGTATAGTAAATGCTATACAGATTATCAAACGTCAAGTGAAACTTAACTTAATAAAAGATAACAAAGATATTTATAAACCTGACGCAGGAAGGCTTCGATGCCTCTTTGTCAATGTCAATATAAGAGTCAAACATACTAATTTATGCGTAAGTTTGTTTGTTTGTTATTCAATCACGGCAGAACGGCTTAACGGATCTAAAACAAATTGGCATAGAGATAGAAGATAGGTTACTTTTTTACTACAGAAAAAAATATTGTTCCTGTGGAATAGTTCCAAATTCAAAAATCCGCATACAATGTCGCGGGGAGCAGCTTAACACTTATCGGGAAACTAACCGCCTGTCGACGTGATAACAATAAAATTTATATTGTGTCTAACAGTTTGTCCCGAAATGTGTAAATAATTATTTTGAATTAATGCATCACTTTTTGTTTTATTCTCATAAAAAACTATAACTAGTTTACTAATAAGATTGAACTAAGGGCATTAAGCAGCCTTAATACGGCACTGGTGGCCTGACCTACCTTCTGTCGCAGATGAAACTAGCAAAAAGTGTTTTGACGTTACCAAAACAGGTAATCCTAACGCCTTTGTTAGCTTGATGATGCTTGACATTAAATTAGCCAAGATTATTTGCAACTAGGCTACATTCACTACATCGTAATATAATGAAAAATAATTTATTATAAAATATCGTAAGACATTTTGCAAGAAAATCGAGGTAATTAATGTATTTCTACATACATGCACAGTATTTATTTAATTGTTTTTAGTATAGTCTGTCGAGAAATTTATTTCAGTTAATGAAATTAAGTTTTTAGTAGGTATTAATTAGTATTTATATACTTTTTAGCGAACCTAGGTGCTAAGTAAAATTAAATATTTTACGGTCACGATTTTTATTGTATTTCATTCAATTAATAAAACTCTTAATACGAGTAGTTAAATTTTTTAATTAAGTTTCGTCAAATTAAGTCTGATCCATTCCAACTTGTGCAAATCTTAGCAATGTAAACGTTGTTATTAGATCATCAGATTAAAAACGGAAGTGTAGGCGCAAGCGCATGTTGCGTCTCCGAACAGTAGCCGGGCGACGCACAGTGGGGCAGAGTTCCCTGATGGGTGCCCAAAACTGAATCAGTTTTCAATAGGCATGTTTAAGTAAACTAGAGGACTTATTTGACATTGTCAAATCAAATTAAATCTTTATTATATAGTTATTGCTACTGTACGGGCTGTGGGTTGCCGGTTTGTATGGCTATGACCTACTAGCCCGTACGTTGTCTGACTACAGAAGGTGCCTATTGGGTGCAGAAATAAAAGTAATAATTGTCACTGATTTCTCTATTCGGTTTCCACAATATTGTTACAGGAAATGGTGTACAATAAATAAAATGGTAAAATGGCTTAGCTATGTGTGCGACGTGGAACGACTCGGGAACGACTGGCGTCGTCGCCGAGCTCGCGTCTGACTCTAACCAAAAATGCTATATCAGCAAAACTGCACGTACATAGTGTGTCCCTACACTACCATTATTAGGTATGTTTTATTTGTCATCATCATCATTTCGTATGGCATACATCCAGCGTGGATCACATCACACATCAATGTTTTATTTGTATCGTGTCATATGGAGCTGCCATAAAAATTAAAAGCTCTACTCCCCGCTTCCTACGAGAGAGTGCATAGTTACAATTTGAATATTGAAAATTGTATTACCCATTTATTTGGCCTGTGAGAGGCTTTTAGCTTTAGTCACAATTTTCATTCAAAAGCAAAATTATAAGTTTTTAATTTTTACTACAAAAATCTAAGTACTCGTATCTTGTTTCTAATTCAATGTTATTACGAATTGAGTAAATGGATAAAGGCAGCGACTTGAAATAAAACTGTTCATTTCTCTATTGAAATAAATGGATCATACAAGTTTATTTAAACTGACAACCAACAATAAAATAACTCTGTTATTTTAACTCAGTACTTAAGTAGTACGGGTACCTACTATTTTACGTCGATAAAATTGTACACAAACTATTACAGACAATGTTGCGGTGTATTAAATATCTATTCATTTCGTTTAAGATAAAATCTTGTATTCAAATTTTACAAGACAATGTCAAAACAAACGTAATCGTGTCAAGAACTCGATAAAAGCGAGTTAATTTAACCGTACCGCCTGCGTTATACAATAGAATGTAACAAAAACTAGGCTTGGGTAACGTAGTATTTGCTATGCTTGTTCAGGTACTTCGCACGTAGTGATCACCTCTTCCGGCCTGTAATGTATCATTTTGGGTCTTCTTTTGCATAATTTAAAGTTAAATAGAGCAACACCGTGTTGGCAATTGCATCCGTTTGTGTTTTACCTACTTATTTGGGTGTAACATTTGTATTGAATAGAAGTTATAATTAAATTAATTAGGCACAATGGTGCTTACCTGATCCTTTTTATAGTTGGACTAGATTCTGAAGGACTTATAAAAGAAAATAATATTTTTTCAAGGTCTTTACATTTTTGTTTGGATGTAATTATGTAATGATTATTGTTTTCTTGCTGGAGGATTCTAATTTATCATTAAAAATAACCAAGAAGAAGCACTACTAAACTATGTTTGCTTGTTACCAAATGTAACACATAAACAAAAATCAGACAGTAATTATACGGTATAAGTAGATTTTAATTCCGAGATACTAGGTAGATGTTACTCGGCACTCCCTGACCCGTGCCACAGATAAGATAATACTAAAGTCCCGTGCTAAGTGCGTTCATAAAAAAAAACCTGTCTGTCTTGACTCAAACTTTTCGTCGAGCTCGGACCGTTGCGTTTAAGGAGTTTGATTTTTTCAAATCAAAGAAGTGTTTTACAAAATAACTGTACTTATACTGAAAACAAGCCATTTGATGTACAGTCGACAAAACTCAATCATCAACACGCAGTTTTTGAACATTTTACCACTAGCGGCGAATGGAATAAAGATCAAAATTATTTGTAAAAAAAAACTTTTTGTGGTACTTAAACAACCTGTTGACTGTCCAATAAACAAGTTCAAAGTTAGTGGGGCATATCATTTCGCAAGTCACATTGTCAAAAATAACTAAGATTACTTTTTAATCATTTCTTTATTATGTTTTATAGTGAATGATGATTCTTCGGTCAATTTCTCGTGTCAGCCTTGCATGCCTTGTTAATGGTGCCTCGCAACGGAACGGTGCTTTCCTTGTTTGAATATCAATAGATTAGTTATCGTAGAAGGCGTGCATAACACGATGATGAGATAGAAAGTTAAGACAATAACTGTAGATATCGTAGCGGGAATATATTAGGGGTTAAAGTATGAAATTGCCGTTTTGTATGGACGATATCGAGAAAAGTAATTTTTCCATACTAACAATTTTTTAGTTTTTTTAAAAACGCTTGAACCGTTTTCGATGCAATTAAAGGTGAAAGTTAGATGGTTATAAAGCTACGCATTATAGTATTTAAATTTCTGAAAATCAAAGTATATAATACAAATATACTTAATTGAAGCAAGAAGGTCAGCTGACACATTGTAAGGGGTCGTTTTAACGACTTTGCATTTTTTTTTAGTCAAAAGTTACTTTATATAGTTTTTGATACAATACAAAAAGAATTACGGAACAATATGACTATACTTAAGAGCTATAAACAAAATAAAAAGTGGGAAATTAATCGGCAATTTCATACTTTAACCCCTATTATTAAGATATCATTTCCACGGATTGAGTATAGGGTATGTAATTTCTCACACATGAGTGTCGAAATTTATTGAGTGATTATAATGGATCAGCCCTCGTGAAATTCGGTGAATTAAAAATTGTAGAGTAGCAGAACGAAAGAACACTGGTGTGAGTAAAACTGATGAATTTAGAAAAATTACAGGCCATTGCGAAGATATCGACATAATTTTATTTTTAAGTCCAACTTTTGCTTTACCTTTTTTACTTAAGAACTTCCTCGTTTCTTTCAATTATTATTATAATCAACCGCTTATCTATTAGGTGGAGTCGTACTATACTGTCAAGCCACCCCCACAGATCCGTCTCAACTCCATGGAACTCTTTACTGGAACACGCTTCCGGGCACACGACCACGATTCTTGCGACTCAGTTTAAGTCACAATGCGAAAAAACCTAGAAGACTCTTTTATCTTTTTAAGACTAAATAATATTGCAAATGCGAAAGTTTAGATGGATATTTCTTATTCGATCACGCAATGATAGCTTATCCGATTTTGATTAAATTCTAAGTTTTAATAATTTATAGTTAGGATGGAATTCCGTATAAACTAATATTAATACCTGGAAAAAGTACAGATCCTGTTGAATAGTTCTAAAATTTAAATTTCACGCGAATGAATGGTTGGGCAATATCTCGTTGATGCTAAATAACAAATATAAAAAAATATAAGGATAGTTACTTGTTTGGCATAAATTCGAGTTCGTTACTTGTGGTATCCTTTTGTCAGATTAATATATTGGTTTGGTTGTTTTAATTGTTTGTAAATATATAGAACTATCGTTTTGAATTTGAAGTGGGACTATAATAATATATAATATATTTTTTCGGGAAACAGTTTATTTTTCGAAACTTGATATAAAATATTATCACGGCGAAGACACTGGAAGTATTAGGGGTTAAAGTATGAAATTGCCGTTTTGTATGGACGAAATCGAGAAAAGTCATTTTTCCATACTAACAATTTTTTATTTTTTTTAGAAACAGGTGAAAGTTAGATGGTTATAAAGCTACGCATTATAGTCTTTAAATTTCTGAAAATCAAAGTATTTAATACAAATAACCTTAATTGAAGCAAGAATGACAGCTGACACATTGTAAGGGGTCTTTTCAACGACTTCCTTTGAAGTAATAGGCACTAGTATTGCATTTTTTTTAGTCAAAAGTTACTTTATTTAGTTTTTGATACAATACAGTGATACAATACAAAGAATTACGCAATAATATGACTATACTTATGAGCTATAAACAAAATAAAAAGTGGGAAAATAATCGGCAATTTCATACTTTAACCCCTATTATTAAATAGTATCAGTGATACTTTAAGGCATACATTTTTGCACTTTTAAATACCTTAAAAATGGTGTTAAAAGCAAATCAGTTTAACAGTAGCAATACGCTTAGAAAAAAGTTCAACTACTGTACCTTTGTACATTATGTCTTATTCTTGTGTCACCACTTATGTGATCTAGATCGAGAGCAAATGCCTCAATCGGACCAAAATGGCCTATTGTACTTATGACATTATCGTGTACCACGATATGGTAATAATGGTCTAAGTAGTTCGGCCACTTTCAATTTTATTTTTGAATTCGAACAATTTCATATTGTTTTGACATACTTATCATGGCAATTTTGAAAAATAATAGTGAAGAAAATACTTGTTATTAAGCTAATTTTTTAAAGTTTTTTTTATTTGTAGGTACTCTCATCTTTCATCATCATCTCACTTTTATTTAGCTTGAAAGTTTAACTTAGTTGATTTCGGAAATTTCGTTTTGAGTTTTTTTGCCTTAAAGTTATACTCGTACCTAAGAATTAAAAATATTGTATGCACCTGTAGAGGCATATTTATCAAAACCTACTTTTGCCTTGTACCTACTTTTAGTTATCCTTTAGCATGTCAAATTATAGGTATGTTGATGGAGTACCTACCTTATTCAATAAATAAAAAAAACGTTGGCGGGTAGTACCGTCGAACAATACTTTTTCAAAAAAAAGTAAGTACTTCATACATTTATTGTATTAATGACTGTTAAATTTTGACCTACCAAAACAGTACCAAAATTGGCAGTAGGTACCTACTCATAGTTAGTGTAGTTCTAGGCCGGTTACAAACGATACTTTAATAGCAGTTATTAAAAGCGATCATAATTATTTTTATAAATGTATTCCTGAGATTGTTAACGATTTTCGGTCAAAATATACCGTAATCTTAGGAAAATAGCAATATAAATAAATAAATAAATAAATATTTAAGACATGCCTCACTGGGCCACACTGAGCCATCTAGTCCCAAATTAAGGTACTATTAAGTACCCTGTCGCATGGGGTACTAGACAACCGATAAACTTACTTATATACTTTTTTTTTTGTAAATACATACTTATAATACATAGAAATCATATAAATCGGTTCTTTCATATACATAAATAATTCGTTTTTAATACTTTTAGATAGTGTGGTACTAAAGGGCTTTCTGAAGTGATAAAATAGATTTATACTGTCGACACTCATAATAATTAAGACCTTCTTTGTGAATACAAAAACGTAATTGCGTAGCATGATCATAATTATTTTTATAAATGAATTCCTGAGATTGTTAACGATTTTCGGTCAAAATATACCGTAATCTTAGGAAAATAGCAATATAAATCGATTCTTTCATATACATAAATAATTCGTTTTTAATACTTTTAGATAGTGTGGTACTAAAGGGCTTTCTGAAGTGATAAAATTGATCTATACTGTCGACACTCATAATAATTAAGACTTTCTTTGTGAATACAAAAGTTAGATTTGTGCAGGTTAATTAAACGTCGAAAAAACCGTTATTCGATTCAAATAATCAAAACATTATTTAGGAAATAGGTCACAATCAAAACATTCGCTTGGTGCATTATAAAGTTTAATCAAAATGCTTATTGGCACTTGTTTATAACCAGCCAATACCATTTTGCATAGTAATGAGGTCATTACTATTTCAAAATAATTGTTTACGACTGTAATATACGTTCAAATTCTTAACACTTGCAATTGTAGCCTCAATATTACTGAGGTGATACTGAATTCGTTAACAACACTATTTTTCTGTTCGGTAAAAAGCATACGATCTTACAGCTTTAAGAATACAGTTTATATTTGAAGGATTTTATAAAAAGTTGATTTATGAACACCTTGTTATATCTTAACTTGACAAGTGTGAAGGTGTGTAAACGCGAGTTGTCCTGTCAATGGGTTGATATAGAGTTCATTACTTTGATATATCGGTGCCTAAGGTGTCTTAGGATTATCATATTCGCATAGTCAAAATCTAGATGAAGCATGGACAAACCTAGTAATGAGGTTTTCAATTATTTATGACATTAAAGCAAGGCAAGTGCATGTCAAGGGTTTTATGCCATATTTCCTTGCATTTAATTCGGAATCCTTTGCGTGATTCCGTAACTAATGTTTAGTGTAGGTATGGGTAACTCCAGAGAACATTTTCATGTTCTGTGGGTAACTCTAAAACTGTAAATATAACACCATTGTCCGTTTCTATTAGGGTTAAATAAATGAGATTGCGAACGTACCGTTATTTTATTTTATTAGTGGTGACAAGTATGAAGCCTAGCATCGGTTACTATCAAACACAACACATGCATAGTGTAAGTAAGTAAGGGCAAGTAAGTTTAGAAACATATATTTACTAATTTTAGAAAAAGTAAGTGAAAAACAATATTTATAAAAATATTTACGCAAGTTACAATTTGTGTTGTTGCACGGTACCTACCTACTTGTTGGAGTATTTTTGCTTATTCTATACAAAATGAATATTAAGTCTGCTGTTATTCTATATTTACCTATTGATATTTTAAATAGAATATTACGTCACATTAAGCATAATTGACAGTGTCAGGAAAAAATTTTAGCAGTGTAATTGGCATTCGATCCTAATAATTATTTTAAAGTAAAAAACGTGTGGCAATTGAATAGTTCCTGGTTTTTACCATAGGAATGTGGGACGATCCCGGCAAAAATACAATAGCACTACCTAGCATCTTTCAGTATCTTCCTAATAGATGTCGTAGAAAAGCGACTAAAACAATATTACCAAAAGGCAGATATTAACGCCTTCTCTACCGACACCCTTTGTTCCGATATCAGAAAGCTGCTGAGGCCGACATGGGAGTCCCTAAACAGGCTTCAAACTCAGGTAGGCCGGAGCAAAGAAAATCGCTTCAGGTGGGGATTTTCGCAGGGCCAGGACTTGCGGTGCCAGTGCGGTTGTAATCCGCAGACTATGGCCCATTTACCATCTTGCTCCACGTGCCCGACTACCTGCACTCAGGAGCAGCTAATGGAGGCCACGGATAATGCCATCAAATAATGACTACACTACGTTATCGACGATTAGAACAAGACCTAATGTTTCTATATAACCTTGTCAATGGCAAAATTAAAAGTAGTGATCTCTTAGAGAGGATCAGACTGACAGTACCGAGTAGCTTACCTCGTTTTCCTATTAAGACCTCGTTGGTTGGAGTGTACGAAAGGGTGCGCAGGACATAACCTAACCTAAACTTAACCTAACCTAAACTTAACCTAACCTAAACTTAATCTTTTTTTTTTTTTTTTTGACGCAGGAAAATGCTTTGCGCATACCCGCCGCACCGGGGGGAGCGACGGGTTATGTGGGACTCTCTTGCCGGGTGGCAGCTATAGCGGCTGCCAACCGGCAAGCATACCCACTAAAAACCTGCGGTGTACCCTCAACGCTGTGTGACGTGACGCTGGCTCCCGATTTGGATTCTACAACGTCGCGTCAGCGTATAGCCTCATACCAGACCTTCCACGTGGAGGGACCCATCTGTACACGAGATGGGTCCCCAAGTAATGAGACCGTGCAGTGTGGGTGTCAGGTCCCCCGACCCTTCACCCACTGGTCACCTCATATCTAGGGAGGGGGAAGGAGGCGGTCGAAACGCCTTCTTCTCCTTCCCGGGCGTCTGCGCCGGAGCGCGTGGGCATTAGGATCGTCTTCCCTGGCCCGTTCGTCGGTCTCCTTTTGCAGCATTACCTCTTCGCTGAAGGAGACCATTGCGTCCCACGCGCTTGCGCTCTCGAGCATCGCTCTCACAACGCTCGCGAGCTCGAGGTCCAGCCCTACCACCGCAGTCAAGGCCCGACGCTGCTCGACCCAAGCTGAGCACACCTCCAAGGTGTGCTGAGCCGTGTCTTCTACAGCACCGCACCCGTGACATATAGGGGATGGCTCCCTTCCAATCAGGCACAGGTACTGACCGAAGCAACCATGTCCGGTCAGCACCTGCACCAGGCGGTAGGTGAGGGAGCCGTGCTTCCGCGCGACCCATTGGTCCAAGACCGGGCGAATCGCCTCTATGGTTCGGGTTCCATAGCGGGGATTCTCCAGGTCAGCCGCCCATTGGCGCATCAGCTCTTCCTGAGCAAGGAGCCGGGCGCGGTCAACTTCCTCGGGAGGCGGACGCTCCCCAGCTTCACGCCTCGATGCACGAAATTGGTATACGGCGTCGAGGACTTCGGCTTCAAGCTCCCATGGGGGAAGTCCAGCCAGTACGCAAGCCGCTGCATGAGAAACCGTCTGGTAGCCTCTGATGGTCCGCAGCGCGATTGTTCGTTGCGGCTGACGCAACAGACTACGGTTCTCTCTGTCAATAGACCCGGCCCAGATAGGGGCCTCATAAAGTGCCATGCTTTTTATAACCCCAGCATAGAGCTTACGGCACGCTGTACTGGGGCCTCTCAGATTCGGCAATAGCCTACTAAGAGCTGCTGCTGCTCCGACAAGTTTTGGGGCTAGCCCCCTAAAGTGGGAATGAAACGTCCACCGCCCGTCTAGCACAAGGCCCAGGTACTTCATCTGGGCCCCTATTCGTACCCGACTGCCCGCTACGTTGATGTGAGCTCCAGGGGGAGGCCCACGACGTGGCCCATGGAACAGGAGAGCCTCGGTCTTTTCCGGGGCCACCTCCAGGCCCAATCCTCTGATTCGGGCCACAATCATCTCGGTGGCCACCTTAATTCGTGCATATAGCTCGGGAAGAGCCTTGCCTGTGGCCACGATCAGTGTATCGTCCGCATAGCAGAGCACGCTTGTTCTGCTTACAAGCGCACCCCGCAGCACACTGTCGTAGCCAATGTTCCAGAGGATCGGCCCTAGGGCCGACCCCTGTGGGACTCCGCGTACAGTGGGCCATTGGACTAAAGTGCCCCGTCTGTCCACATAGACAACCTGTCTTTCGGCGAGGTAGTCCGCTAGCAATCCAACGAGATAGCCCGGCACGCCGTGGTGGTGGAGCGCAGACACTATCACGCCAGACGGCAGCGAATTAAATGCATTGGCGATGTCAAGTGACACCGCCAGTGCCCTTTCCCCTCGGGATACAGCCTCCTGCGTGTTTGCCTTCAGAGCGGACAGGGCGTCAAGAGTTGAGCGCCCCGCTCTAAAGCCAAATTGTCTCTCCGATAGGTTTGGGCCTACTTCACTGAGCCGCTGGACAAGGCGTAAGACCAGGATCCTCTCCAACACCTTTCCGACCTCGTCCAGCAGAACGATGGGTCTATAGGCGGAGGGAGAGTCAGGAGGACGGCCTTCTTTCTGTAAGAGGCAAAGACGACCCTCTTTCCAGAGCTTAGGGAACCGTCCGGTCCTTAGAATCAGGTCGAACAGTCCCCTCAGCTGGTCCTCGTTCTCCTCGACCTGCACGTAGAGGCAGAGGATTTGGCCTGGGACCCCGTCTGGGCCCGGAGCAGTCTTTTTGGCCCGCAGATGGTCAAGAGCTGCACCCAGCTCTACCTTCGTGACAGGCGGGATTGCGGCATCATGCGGTTGGGCCGCTACGCGATGTCTTTCTGGGGTGTGGGAATTTCCCTGATTGGGGAACAAAGTTTCCACAACCCCCCGGAGGAGATCCGGCTCCATCGTCTCCGTGACAGGTGCTGTTCGGCCGCGCAACTTGTTGCGGGCTACTCGGTACGGGCGCCCCCACGGGTTGCTGTCCAGCTCCGCGAGCATTTCATCGTGGGCTTCGGCCTTTCCTTTAAATATGGCCTCTTTTAGTGCCTTCTTGCATTCCCGATAATGCTCGTGGAGGCGGTCCTCGGCTTGGTTACGCCCATGGCGGCGACGGTGGCGCGTTAAGGCCCTTCTTGCCGCGTTACTGGTGTCACGGAGGCAAGCTATCTCCAGGCATAGCTGCGTCGCATATTGTAGTCAGCGATGCCCGAATGTTGCCAGCCCAGGTGTCGACGTCGAGGGGTGGAGTGGATCCCTTGAAGCACCATGCCTGGACAATGGCCGCCTCTTCGGCCATCTCCGTGTCCAGTTTGGATATAGCCCATTTAGGAAAGGCTGAATGGCCGGGTCGCCGGTTTGCCGTAGAGCTGAGGGAGGAGGAGATCTCGAAA
This sequence comes from Anania crocealis, assembly GCA_949315895.1. Lineage (NCBI taxonomy): Eukaryota > Metazoa > Arthropoda > Insecta > Lepidoptera > Crambidae > Anania > Anania crocealis. The sequence continues at coordinate 19,209,548 of OX438883.1, forward strand.
CGGATGTACATATGGTCCGAGAGGGTCTCCTCCTCCACCACCCGCCAATTGATAACTCGATGAGCAGTGGCAGGGGTGGCGAATGTTACATCCACCCTCGAACTGCCCTGCGGCCTCACACATGTGGGGGCAGTGCCGGTGTTGAGCAGAGACAACCCGACTTCCGCCGCCCATGCCTCAAGGGCCACCCCCTTAGGGTCGGTGGTCACACTGCCCCACGCATGGGACTTCGCGTTCAAGTCACCCATCAAAATGACTTGAAGTGGCGCCAGCCTCCTGACTATCGGGCCAAGAACTCGGAGGTAGGCCTCGAAGTCAGACAGCCGTTTGTTGGGGGAGAAGTATCCGCCGACAACAGCATATTCTCCCCATTTCGCTGCTACGTATCCGGGGCCACTTTCCCTGAGAAGCAGGGGAGTTGTCGTGGGCCCAGTTCGGCAGCACATTGCCACGTCCTTGGTGGGGCTGGCCAACCAGTGTGCCTGAGCTGGGACATAGTAAGGTTCCGACGCCACGGCAACATCAATGTTCCACTCCGCTAGGGCCTGGTGGAAGAGATCCTGTGACCCAGAGGCGTGGTTGAGGTTCCCTTGGAGGAAACGAAGATGGCGACTATCCATCTAGCATTTCCTCCTCGCGCTGTTCGGTGCGCTCTTCTTGGACTCTGGTGAGAGGCGTAGCAGCCAGTTTTCCTCTTACTGGTGGGGGGTTACAATTCCGACCCCCCATTACATGGCCAGCGTCGCGGCCGCTCTCTGCACACAGGGCGCAGTGAGCGTTCGCCGTGCATTCGGCAGATTTGTGCCCCGGGTTTCCACATCGGAAGCACAGGCCGCTACGATCCACCGGAGATGGGCACAACATCCTTGTGTGTCCAATCCCCATGCACTTAAAGCAGCGCATAGGACGTGCCTCCAGGACTTCTACCCGTGCAGAGGTCCAGCCTATTAAAAAGCGGCCAGCTTCGGATAGATTCCTGGCCACGGCCAGAGGGCTGGAAATTGTGGTTGCACCCAGACCCCGCGTGCCTGAGCGAATCTCTCCCACCTTGACCGCCGCAGGAGAGCATCCGGTTTTGCTGGCCACTGCGGCCGCGACTTCTTCTCTGGTGACTGATTCATCCAGACCAGAGACTCGCACCTCAGCTCGCTTCTCCGGCCTGGAGACAGTCACCTCTCCACCGAGGGCTAGGGTCAACTTGGCGGCCAACTTGTCGGCCTTTTCCGGCACTCTGCACCTGGGACTTCAATAAGACGGGCCCCAGTCGCAGAGTTATGGACCTTAATGTGCGGGATCTCAAGTTCCGTAAGGTCCACTGCGGCCTTGGCTCTTGTGAGGACGGCCTTGTAAGTGGCCCCCTTCAAGATCGCCTCTGGCTGCAGCGTTAGGACAATCGCTGCAGTGCGGGGAGGGACAAGTTTAGCCTTTGGCTTGGCTACGGCTTGAGTGGTTGTGGCGGCTGAAGCTGCCGAAACTGCTGGGGGCTGGCACAAGGCACCCTGGGGGAGAGGGCTGCTACTAGTTGGAGCAGGTAGAGTTTCCGCTGCTGAGGCCGTCTCCCTCTCGTTTGCCCTCTGCGATAGGTCAGCCATGCACCTCTTCATGGCCAAGATCTCTTTTTTGAGGTTATCGACCTCCCTTCTGAGGTTGCCATTGTCAACGCGCAGTCGGCGATTTTCCTCAGTCTCGGATCGCGATGCCAGTTGGTCAACAATGGCAGTCAGTTGGCTGGCAGCCCTATTAAGTGCCCCCTGCATGGTGCCCTGATTTCGAGGAGACCCGAAGTACCTCGGAACAGAAGAGCCCACCGCGAGCGCGTAATTCCTCTAGGTTTAGCTCGCCATTGTCAATAATGGCCTTGGGATCCGAGAGGTCTGAAGAGACTGTCCTAGAGCCAGATGAGCCACTCTTATTCCGACCCGACAGGTTTGCTTTGGCCCGTTTATCCAGGTCAGCAGTGAAGTCCCGTTCTGCCAGGTCCTCCAGTCGCTCCCTTAGAAGGTAGTTAGCCCGATGTAGACCTCTTGGGGCTTGAGCTCCTTTTCCGCGGCGAGAAGAACTGACTTTAGCAGCCGGGGCTGTCTCCTCGTCGTCGCTAAGCTCCGGGATGTAATCCTCAAAGAAGGTGAAATCTTCTTGCCGGCGCTTGCGTGCGGCTTTGGAGGAATTTTCTAACCCCGAAGTAGAGTCCTCCATCTCTACCTCAAGTATGCTCCTGGTGTCGTCAGAGCAGGCTGAGAGCCTCTCCGCAGAGTGGTCCCGATCGGGCTGCTTAGTCTTTTTTTTTGCTTTGGACTTAGGCATTTTAGTGTCGAACCTCAAAATGAGACCTTTCGCAAGCAAATCAGAGTCCACAGATAGAGCCAGTGTCGCGCAAAAAGTGTCGTCAGAGTCCGTAGGCAGAGCCGAGTCAAAATAATGCCAGAGATCCAATCCGTAAGTAAGCCAAGTCGTCAAAAGTAAGGGAATCTAATTTAGGATCACGAAAACAAGTCCCCAACCGGGGGGGTTCCAGCCTAAGGGGGGGGGGGGGGAAATGTATTCGGATGACTAAAAGAGAACAAGCAAGGAGAGACGTCGAAATTCCAAACAGCCCTGAAAAGAGCTCCAACCGCAAGCGGGAGAGTGGATGGTGATTCCGAACGCCGGGAAAGAGCAAAAGACTGCTGAAAAGCAGCTACCAAAGCACGTGAGTGGTGAGGATTTGGCCTCGCTGGTGACACTGCGTTACCGTGTACACCAGGAGTTTCCAGGGGACGCCAGCTGTAGTAGGGGAATCGTCAAGAAAGCATACAGCACACGTGGAGGCACCTCACCCCGTCCCCCAACCTAAACTTAACCTAACCTAACCTATTTCCAGCACAATCGTTTCTGTCACTAAATGTATCATAGTCAGCTTTTTGACAAAAGATTTGCTTTTTTTTCACATATGTCAAATGAAATGCGTTTTATGTATGGTGCTTACACTATTATCGAAAAAGAAACATTTAATGATATTTAATTGCTTACAAAGTCCAGTAGATTAGGAAAAGTGTAGGTTAGGTTAGGTTAGAACAGTGACCATACAAAGGCGTGAAGGCGAGAGAGCGTAGCGAACGTGCCGCGGCAGCGGCCGCCGAGCGCCTCAAAAATACAAAAAAAAAACGATTAATGATTCCTAATCTCAAAATTCTATTAAAATACTTTTTTTACCGCGCGCCTCCCTGATTTTACTGAGGGGGTTTCCCCCCTGCCCCCCTCACCCTCCCCCGCCCCTTAACTCTACGGTCCAAGTCCTAAACTTTTAGTGACAGAAACGATTGCGCTGGAAATAGGTTAGGCTTAGGTTAGGTTTAGCGCACCCTTTGCGACACTCTGACCAAATCGTTTACCCAGCTTTCCGCTAAAACCAATCGGTCTTCATGCACCTCTTCCTAGATGTTTTTCTTTTTATAATGAAAAACAGATAACAGGGCTAGATATTTTTGGTGACACTTTGTATAAATTTAAACAAAAGCTTAGGGAACTTGCGCAGTAGATAAAGTTTTGGTCATTTTTATTTCTTTTAATTCCTTTTCTTTCGTTTTAGATTAAAAATATTATTTTTTCTTTTTCTGTGTTAAAAAAGTCATATATATATATATACCGACTATGTTCGCCTATAGTTGGTATATATATATATATATATATATATATGACTTTTTTTTTATATAAGAATGTATTTATTATTTTGAATGTTTTTATGTATATGCTGTTGGTGTTCCTTATACAGTAAATAAATAAATCAAAGTGGCAGAGTACTGGGCCTGTAAAGTATGACAGAGTTCGTCATCGACACGTAGAAGACATCTTTGAAGTGATGACGGCTGATGTTGATAAAAATCTTGAATTAACACATTCGACCACTTTAAGTGACTACCGATTTTCTTACTTTGTGGAGTGCAAATTGCATGCCTAAGTTCAAAGCCAAATACCGACAGTGTATATTAAAATGTTTTTAAAGCTACTTTGATTTCACCTATTGATTTTTAAATAGGATATTATGTCGCATTTAGCATAATTGTCAGTGACAGGGAAAAAAAATTGCAGTGTAATTGGCATTCGATTCTAACAATTATTTTTAAGTACAAAACATGCGGCAATTGAATAGTTCCTGGTTTTTACTATTATGTTTTTTATGAAAATGAGTTATAAATAGTTGCTTCTAGGTTGGTTTATTAATATGTAGTTATTAAGCTAGCTTTAAACTGAGCACAAGGTCTAAAGTTGAAACTCGTTACTTCATTTTAACATAATATTTCTACTAGCTGTTGCCCGCAATTCCGTATACGCGTGGCATTATGAATCAGAACTATCTCAGTGTAACCGTAGCCTAGCCATTCTCAAGCATGCCTGATATACACAAAAACTTAATAAAATAAGTTAAGCCGCTATGGAGAAGTTCGGAAACAAAAACTGTTTTATATTTTTTCATAGTAAGAAGACGTCCACCATAACCTTTTACAGGACCAGCCGCTTATAATGTCTTTTTGGTTTGTTTTGTATAGCGAAACGATCATAGTCCCATAATGGAAAAGAAAACTCCATCTCTTGAATTCCAATAATGAAAGACTGCATAAAATATAATACATCTAACGACATATTTTGCATGAAATACTTAAGTTTCTTGATTCATCGATGCCATACAAAATAATCCATGTTGAACGTCAGGCGCCGACTCTGGCATTAATTAACGAATGAGTAGGTACTCTTCCATGCAAATCAAGCGCAATATTTTGGCGATATAATCAAAAAAGCTACGAGCTCGTATCTCTTTCAGCCGGATTATGAATAAAAAAGATAAATGCAGTCAAATTGAGAACCTCCTCCTTTTTTGAAGTCGGTTGAAAACTTCAAAAAAGGGGATAATACAGCAGCGTTCTCGATTGAGTTATATGAAACAGAAATTTAAGCATCGTAAAAGTTAAATAGTATATTATTCTCAAACTTTTATATACCTAAAATCCAGAGCTATTCAAAAGAACAGCAAATAAGAAATTAAGACGCCCTAATAGACTGATTTTTAATGATATACCACATTCAAGCAAGTATGGGAAGAGTGTACTCTGCAAGTGTGTACGCATTTACAATAAAATACCAGAGAATATGAAGGTGCTCCCTATTAATTTATTTAAAAACAGACTATTTAGATGGTTAAGTGAGCAAAACTTTTATGATATAAAAGATTTTCTATGTGGCAAATGACTTATAATTAATTGGCCATGGTTGATTTTGTGACTTTATTTAAATTTGCATGCAATTTTATATAGCAAAACATGTGATTCTCAAAAATTGTAACATCTTATATACCATGTTTTAAGCAAATAAACAATTTCTATTCTTTCTCCACTTCACCACTAAGACTCTTTCTTTCTCCTAATCAATGTATAACTTATTTAGTGATATTTTGTCACTTAAAACTTATTATAGGCTAAATTTAAAAGGATTTACTTATAATGTAATAACTGAAAGTGTCATAAAAATGTAATTAACAAACATTAAAAAGCGCATAGACGGCTCGCAGTAACAATTTAAATATCTTGAAAATTAATTAATAAGTAGCTACTCTAATTCTGGGACCGGTTCGCACGTAACTGACTTCAAATTAATTTCGTTACGCAATATAAGCCTGCAAGTGTCTTCTTTCTATCTGACAGCGGATTAGTTAATCAGGGTCGAGAATTAACTTTCTAATTGTCCACCCATATGGCCTATCAAAAACGGATTGCACTGACATAATAATGCTATTACTGTTAAACAGTTTGTCCTGACTAAATGCTAAGTAAGTCAACACTTACCCGAAAGATCTCGCGGTCCCAGGTTCGAATCCCGGGTCGGGCAACAAAAAGTTTCGAATTTTCGTACGTTGCTCGGGTTTGTGATCACCAACCCGCATTTGGCAAGCGTGGTGATTATGCCAGTACACCCTGGAGGCCTTTTCCTTGCAGTGGGATGATTCTATGCTGTAACTTTTACTTTACCTACTTTACCCCGAACTACGAGTATCACTGAGTGTTTTTGGAACTGAAGTAAATAACGTGTGCTATTGGTTGAAAATTAAAATTAACCACCCAGAGAACAACAATGCGTACGATTAAGTACTATCTGTAGATAGGATAGTTTAGGTTGCATAGGTAATCATTGTAAATTTAATAAATCTATTTGATAATAAGCTGGAAAAATTTCACAATTAATCGTTGACCATTTGTATAAGTACATGTTACTTATAATTTTACATCACCGATGTAATTTAATGCATTAAAATAAAACAATCAGTCCCACGCAAAAAGACATTTTAAACTTTCCGAGTTGAAAACTAGGGAGCTGAGGTAATGCAAATTCAACCTTGCATTACCATAAGCTTAAGAGGAAACACTAAGGGCGAGAGAATTGAAAAATAGGTATTTGTAAAATCTAATGCTGTCGCGCAGTGCCCGAACGCCTCCCCGCAGAGCGTGATAGAGACAACTGCATCTTGGACCGAAAATACCTACCAAAAGCACACAAAATCAACGTTTCGTAGTCCCCCGATTCCTTTTCCAAAACTAGACCGATTTAAATACTTTTTTCATAAAAAATTAAAGAAAGGCTTTGACGTTAATTTTGCCAAATTTGTTTTCTGGATGTTTGAACACAGCGGAAAATCTGACGAATTTTTTAGATTTTTGAAGGCACATACCTATTTTATTAATTAATTTATGAAAAAAAGGAAAACATAGAAACATGCCAATAGTAGCCGTTGATTTTTGTAATAAAAATTATTGCTCTACTGGCACTATCCAGAGAGGAAACAGGGGACTACGTTTGTTTGGAATAACGGCCCTTGTGTTTTCTCTTAAAGTTGAAATTAAGGTAAAAGAGCACACAAATATATAATGGTGAAGATGAGGAGGTGAGGAGGAAGTTTTACTGTCACTGATTGTGTATTTTTTTGTTTTACTTCAAAGTTGTAATTGTAAAGACATTACCTATTATAAAGCGTACTCAATGTTATTTGATATTTGAAACACCTGATCGAGTCTCGGAGTTACTAAGTGTTTAGGTCATAGACTTTTTTACACTTGTCCGACTACATTGAAGTTTCACACCCACGATTTTTTTGCAGTCTACTTTGCAATACATTCACTTAGTCACATAATTCATCAAAATATTTTTAAAATAAATTATAGCAACGAAAAGCATACCATAAGTAATGCTTTCTGAGTCCACGTCAATGTTACACCAATTTTAAAAAGAGTAAGACACCTTTTTTAGGGTTCCGTACCCAAAGGGTAAAAACGGGACCCTAAGACTTCGCTGTCTGTCCGTCTGTCCGTCTGTCCGTCTGTCTGTCTGTCTGTCGCTCTGTCACCAGGCTGATATCAAGAGCCGCGACAGCTAGACAGTTGAAATTTTCACAAATTATGTATTTCTGTTGCCGCAATAACAACAAATACTAAAAACAATATAAAATAAATATTTAGGGGGGGCTCCCATACAACAAACCAGTTTTTTTGGCCTTTTTGGTACGGAACCCTTCGTGTGCGAGTTCGACACGCACTTGGCCGGTTATTTTTTTAAGTTAAAGCTTCTCTTCTGTCGTAGGTACGTTCATTTGTTAAATTAAAAAAGTAGTATATTTCGATAAAATGTAAGTACATTCAAAAGTGGCTCTAAAATGTGAACACCAAAATTAAGGAACCGTTTACTAGAAATACATTGAGTAGAACTCATTTTAGGCGACGCTAATTAAAGATCTGAGTCAAGTTTTGTATGGGGAACGGATACTGTATTTTTCTGCTGCTTACTTCTTTCTTTACCATTCTGTACAGATGAATAATAAAGAAGAAATTCATAAATCCATAGAAGACTATTTTGTTACTATTGTACTTAGGTGTAGTAAATATACCGGTTTTTTTTCCTGCGTATACGAGACCCTAAGCTGACCTCAAAGTGACCAAGGGCAGTTAACGCAATACTTTTCTCACTTTGAACTGGATTTCCAGTAGACGTTTCTAATGTTATATTCAATATTTGTTCGTTACAACATTATTAAGTAAAAACCTAACAACAACTTTGGTTATGTTTCGATTATGCATTAGTGTTGTCTGTTTTGGATGCTAGGTTTCTTATTTGCAAATACGTATTGAGTGATTTTTTATCATTGATAGATTCTATCTATTAGGAGTTGTATCAACTTTAACCTAAAATAGCCTAACCTACTTTTAACAACCTTCATCATCAACCTTTAGGTTCGTAATCGTTTGTAAAATAGTTTATGAAATAATCTTATTATGTCCAGCGAAAAGACCGCCTGAATATTAGAGCTCTATATCGAACTCCTGGGTTATATTCAATTCATTTAGTGTGCAATAAAGAGTGTTTATCTATCTATTTTCTGTGTCTCTTATTTAAGCATAGTAGCCACGCCAAAATATAATTATTATTAGAACCCCTTCCCGTTATGGGTGTCATAAGAGGCGACCACAGGAGTCCTACCATAACAAGATGGGCAGTGCCTTCTCGTCACCTGCCAATCATGGCGATTATATAGGTAGTAAAGTCTTTCTTCAAGAGAGATATGTGACCTATGTGGGACTTGTATGCGCTGGTGATGGTGGCTTTAAATAATCCTGAGCCATACAAAGCTATTATTTTGTATATCTTAATCATCGTAACGTGGAAACCCACAGAACATAGATTTCCATGTTCACTGTGTGGAAACCCGTTTAAAAATATGTATATACCTACTAGTCTTGAGAGTATGGTCTTATAGGATAGGATTGATTTTAATTTGAAATATCCGACAGTTTCGGTTTCGGTTACGGATACTTGCAACATCCTTGTCTCCATTTGGCAACTCACCTTGCTACACAATGGATTTTAGCTTAACGCTCTGTATCGTTTCATTGTTGAACATTGCAAACTATAGGTATTTTGTGTCACGGTACGTTAGTGGATCATTTGAGATTGGATAAAAAAAAACCTTTTTTTTAAATTGACTAATTGCGTTTGACGGTCGACTGCATAACTAAGTCATTTTAGAATTGTAGTTTTGTACGTGGAGGATAGTTCATAGCCAAGATTAATTTTAGTATGCATAACGTTTGATGGATTTTTTGATTAAATTTTTTTTACGATCTGGTCTACCCAGTCAGATCAGTTCACCAACAGACGTTTAAGTTTTAAACAGCGTTTAAAATATTGTTTGACATATTTTGTATGGGAATTGTGTCAAATTAATCGTCAATCTATGTTTACCGGCTGTTTAAGAATTGGTGAACTCGGGTCGTCTAGTAGTTTGTGATTTACTTTTATACATCGTGTACAGAGAGTAAGAGCATGGAACAGCGGCTTTACAGGGTTAGTACATAAAAACTGTAATATATTTTTAATGTGACGTCGTGTTAAATCTTATCATTTTTGGAACGAAGTTTTGGAACGAAGTTTTGGAACGAAGTTCCTTATCGCGCGTTGCGAAAGGGGGCTAGATGGAAAAAATTGTAACGACACTTTTTGAACGACACTTTTTGCTATATTATTAGGTGTAAGCCGTTTGGCGTTCGCGTGAGGGAGAGGGAGAGGAAGAGGGAGAGGCAGAGGGAGAGGGAGAGGGATAGGGTGATGGAGAGGGAGAGGGAGAGAGAGAGAAATAAAAATAAATTTAAAATAAAATAAAATTTTATTACAATTCCTTCACTAAAAATGGACTTCGTTCCATCCAGGTGTCCCTTGACACCTCTCAAGTTTTTTTTATTTTAATAATTCAGGTTTAAAAATTTAAGAACTCTTCCTTAACGTTTGGTTACATAATGGTCCAGTCTTTAAATTGATTCGTATGTCCTATATGTACTAATTATAATTTCTAAATAATGTAAAGTGACGAAATTTGTGCATGTTTTTTCTGAATCTTTGACCATTATTTTGCAGTGTATTATTCGGCAGTTATTTTGACTTAAGCCTATACTTTCTCCCATAGCCGCTTCATGCTCTGGTACATTCTGTATAAACCTTTAGCAAATCAAAATATTTTAATTTCAAGGCGACTACTAGAGCTAAGTGCTGACCCCAATTGATTTAAGACTAGACTCAAAAAACTAGAACAGTATCATCTTAGCAAATTACCTCTAGTAGTCTTTATTGAATCACAATAAGCTTTTCATTTAGTTGTTTATAAAGTCGAATTTCTCTCTTTAGTCGGTCCCTGGTGTCTAAGGATCGTGGGCAGCTTCGGGATCGCATCTGGAGCGGATGATCTGCCTCCATCGGTTTCTGTTCTGCGCGTCCTTTAGCACCGTGTAGAATGTGGAGGATGTCCTGATTTGGTCGATCCATCTTGCCGGCAAACGACCTCGCGACCTTTTACCTTCGGTGTTTCCAACCACTATTAACTTTTCAAGGTTGTCGTCTCCTCTGCGCATTGTGTGGCCGAAATAGGACAGAATACGTTGCTGACACGTGGTGGACAAGCGGGTTTTTATGTGTAGCTGGTTCAGGATTGATGCATTGGTGCGTTTCGCTGTCCACGGTATTCTTAACATGAGTCTCCAGCACCACATCTCGAATGCATCAATCCTTTGCCTTTCCCGGGCCAGGATGGTCCACATTTCTACTCCATACAGGAAGATAGGGAATACCAGACCACGTACTAACCGTATCTTGGTTTTGATACAAATTTCTCTTTTCTTCCAAATGTTGTTTAAACGGGTCATAGCATCCTTTGCCATGCCGATTCGCCTTTTATTTTCACTGACACAGCTGCCGTCGTTACAGATTTGGGCGCCCAGATAGATATAACGGTCGACGACGCTAATGCCAGGAATGCTGCAGGTGACACTATCTAGCTTTCCGGCTCGATCCACTACCATTACCTTAGTCTTCGCTCTGTTCACGGCGAGACCAGTGTTGCCACTTTCTAGTCTTTGAAACAGCTCGATCATATCCCTCATTGATGTTGTCAGAAGAACGGTGTCATCGGCATATCGAAGATTTGACAATCTCTTGGCACCCACAGGGAAACCTTTGTCCCAACGTTCGATTGCCCTCCGAATAATATATTCTCCATAAATGTTGAAAAGTGCAGGAGACAAAATGCAGCCCTGTCTCACTCCTTTACTGGTTTGGAACATATTGGAACGTTCAGTGCCTATCTTGACATACCAACGGTTCTGAGTGTAGAGACTCTGGATTAAGGCAACGAGATGTTTAGGAACTCCCATTTCCAGTAGCACATTCCATAGTTTATCCAAAGGCTTTTTTGTAGTCTATGAAGCAGAGGACCACGGGGTAGTTGAATTCTCTGCTCTTAAAGTCGAATTAGACGCTAACAAAAGAATGCCAGAATGAAAAGCAGTTAACAGTTAATAGTGATTCAATAAATACTAGAGGTAATTTGCTAAAATGATACCGCTCTAGTTTTTTGAGAATTGATTTTGTTTAGAAGTAATAAAATTAAATCAATTGGGGGCAGCACATAGCTCTAGAAGTCCCCTTTGACTTGTTAACAAGAAAAAGTATGTTAGCAAAAATAACTAATTCTGAGTCAGTTCGAGTCAGCCGTCGTTGATGTTTGATTGGTTTTGTATTTCAGGGTGAAGTCATGTTTCTGAATATTCTCTATATTCTAGTAAATATCAGTATTATCACTATATATATATATCATCGGCAATATAACTAATATAACTAGAATGTTATTCTGTATCACCTTGAGTGATAGCGTCAGGTGCTAAAGGTTTTATTTTAAAGCATGTTGGTCAGTGGTCAGTCGTATAAAATTGTTCATCAGTTTAAAATAAATAAATTATAAATGTGGACAACATCACATACATTGTCCTGATCCCAATTTGAATAACTATTTAAAGCATTCGTATTTTGGAAACCAGAAACAACGAAGGTACCACAAACACCCAGACCCGAGAAAATGTAGAAAAACAATTTTTTTCTACATTGACCCGTCCAGGAATCGAACCCGGGACCTCGGAGCAGGCGACACCTTGGAAACCGGTGTGTACGCCACTCCGCCACGGAGATCGTCAAAATGTAATGAAGGAAAACTTAGGAACTAATTATCTTTATGAGTTGAAGTCCGACACTAAACATAAACGACCCCAATATAATTTACCACTAGGCTGCATAAATGGTAGAGAGACAATTTCTTTTTTCAATCAAGGAAAAACGAAATCTCACACAAAAGTATACAATACAGATAATTATCAAGCACCTCCATATAATTGATTTTAGGTAAACATAAAAAAAAAAGTTTTATAACAGTCATCTTCCATCGGGTCAGTTAGGTCACTAGTAGGTCCAAAACTACAAGCCTTGTATTACGTGATCGCTCTTGCATACTTTCAAGTGATCTGATTTTGAATTCATATAGACAAAACAATGGATATAGATTTATTTATTTTTATTTTATTTATTTTATTTATTAGATTACCAACAAGATTTACATTAGTACAAGATACAGTAACACATGACAAGTGTAAAAAAACTAATCTAAACGAAATCTTACTTATAGGTAATAACGGCATGCTAGAAATTAACAACAGTACCTTACAGTAGTTAGTATTGAAGAAATAAATATTAATATTAATAACTTTAATCCATTACATCTTATAAAAAAGTGTTTGACTCAATAGTAATAAGATTTGAATAATGCATTTTGAGAGAGTATAATGTTTACTTCCTAACGGTTATTCGTTTAATTTGAAACGAATAACCTTAACATACCATCTAGTTTACAGCACATGATTGAATAATTTTATTGTTCTATTTTTCCTCTGGGCACAAACTCCTTAACCTTGTTTTTGGTGTTATGAATGAATTATGTCTGAACAGAACTCAAACAATAACCATAATATTATCCATGTCCATAGCAGATGCAGAAAACAGAAGGTTCACTACCTAATCTGAGAAGCAAAATTATAATGGTTTTCTTAATAAATATGCGTAATATGCGTTACTTTTATACTTTTACTAGCTGTTGCCCGCGACTTCGTCTGTGTCAATTTCTGTTATTATGATCGCGACTATTTTTGTAACATTTTTCACTCATGCTTCGCTCCTATTGGTTGCAGCGTGATGTTATATAACTTAAAGACTTCCTCGATAAATGGACTATCCAACACAAAAAGAATTTTTCAATTCGAACCAGTACTTCCTGAGATTAGCGCGTTCAAACAAACAAACAAACAAACTCTTCAGCTTAATAATATTAGTATAGATATCGTTCTAATATTATTTTTTGAGTTTATGTTTGAACGCAAATGCAGTGCAGGTTTTCCAAAATTCATTTTAAGCACTCGTTGTGAAATAATAACTCGATACCTATATGATGGTGTAATTCTGGCATTGGCTAAAGTTTTGAATGAGTTTGCTCGATAAATACTTTCCCTTATACACCTTTATCTATAACCAAAAATTGAAAAGATGTCAATGAGAACGATGTAACGAAAACTGCATGGTATAATGAGATGATTGTTTGGTAGATCTACTCAATTAATCCACGCAGAACAGGGAATCATCAATATCTAATGTGATTTTACTACTTTGATTCTAATGACATTGCCAGTATGTTTATCATCGCTTCCAAATGCTGGCAATGTCATTAGAATCAAAGAATGCAAACGATGTATTAGCGCAAGTAACACTAGCTATTTCAGAAACTCTGTCAACTGTATCAACCAAGCTTTGCCAAAATCAGATGGATTTTGCAAGTGCTTGCTTTATTCTAAACAAGCAAATATAAAACGTTTAGTCTTTTATTTCGAAATCTGTATTTTTGCATAACGTCTAACTAAATATCGTTTGCTCTATTAGGTGTCTAGTCAATGTATTTGTGGGAAAGAGAACCTTCTGTGTAAAATATGTATTGTGTAATTTATGTTCATGAATGAATGAATGGCGGCTAATCCGAGTGCTATAACTAGGCCAGAGGTGAGTTCTTGCGTAACTCTCGTGAACTTAAGACAACGACTTTGTAAACATTTGTTAGCAGGTTTTATGCAAGATTAACTATATGTATGAGATTTTAAGGGATCAAGATTCTCTTACCAGTGAGGGGGTCCAACTTCGGACTGATATTATGAGCTGATGATGTTGATGACTACAAAATAACAGAAAAAAAATAGCAAGTAACTTTACGAAACGGTATGTTATTTATTTACTTTCTTTTACAGCGGTACATACGATTATAGGAAATAAATATGTAACAGGTAATTGCTTGCTTGAAATAACTTTAAAATTAGATTAATTTTAACTTTTGTTAAAATTAAATTTCTATTTCAAGAGATTTATTGCCTAAGCATTGATAAATGTCATAATATGAGTAGGTACGATAACTTGTGACGTCATTATTCATTTTGCCATACAATATAATTTCGTTTTTAACAGCCTTGTTCATCGAAAATATTTTAAGTATCTTGACTACATATGACAAAAACGCGGACACATGATAATAAAATTTATCACGCAACAATGGCGACTAATCACCTTAACTGACAGAGCTCTAAGTCCAACTTTCACTTTAGCCATGGCTATCAGATAAGCTTTGAAATATATCCAACGCCTTTTCCTAAATTCCTGTTCCGATGACCTCACGACCGTGCGTAATGAGCCTATGGTTTATTCTATGGGTGCACTAATTTGTACCCTATGACATTTTAATAAGGTGGCTGTCAATTTTTAGATAGGTCGTGTCAAGTTGACAGCGCAGCCTTCGGCCACTTCGGCGTCGACCTTTGTCATGACGCGAATTCCTTTTACGTTGAATAAACAAGTATTGAGTAATTATTTCATAGTGAATGTTGGTTTAATGTAATCTGTCTAGACTGGTTTTTATTTTAGGGTTAATGTATGTTTTGACAGGTTAGTTGCCGGTCGTTTAGATTAAGGATATCTATTTTTTAATTTTAACGAATATGTTACTTATTTAATACTGAATGTACTTATAATGTCTTGAATAAAAATTTCGACTTCCTTAAGTGGTACTTCAACCCACAAAAAATTCGTCAACGCACAAAATTACTCGGTGGAACAATTTTATTGTTTAGAACAGACCCTCAGTAACCGAAATTTTTGAGGTCAAGTCCCACTCGAGACTGACAAATTTTTATTTATGTAATTGTTTTTCAATAATAAAATTTCATTTCGGCAAATTGCATAAAAAACCATTTCGAAACATTCGGAAATGATGTTTTTAAACTTGTGTTTCATCTGATAAAAAATCTGTATTTAAATTGCATAGAAATTGGTTTTCTATTTATTTTATTAAAATAAAATGTAGTTGATGCATCTGTAAAACTGAAGGTATAGATATTAAATTTATTCGCGCCGCCTTCTGATGTCAATTTATAACCAAAGCAGCAAGACAAAGGCACGTTGATACTTGTACTTCTATTTTATGTAGTTCTGACTCCAGTCTCTATTTTGTAATTTAAAAATATTCTAAGCCCTCAAATCGTCCAGCATACCTATCCTCTATTTTAATATAACTCCGAAAACTTAGAAAAAACAAAATAAACAAAATAAATAACAAAACCTGTAGCGATTTTCGGATATGACTTGAAATTAAAAGTTAAATTAAATTCATAAAAGTTACTCAATACGAATCAAGTTTAATTAGTAGGTAATCACATTTTAACTGCATTTCTCAGGACGGAATATCAAACGGAAAACCGCAATAACCGTTAGATCTAAGCGGACGTATGCAAGTAGATAATTTCATATAATTTAAATGGTTCCTTCTTTTTGCAATACTCTATATAATGTAATGAAACGTTACATTGATAATGGCCTTGGGTGTGATTTATTACATTTGGTGTTAAAACTTTTTAGTAAATCCGGTTTGAGCTAGTTGGCGATAAATAAATGTAATTATGTGATTGATTTTATTAAGGTCATTGAAATGTATTGTCTTATTGACGTTTGATGAATGTAAATTTAAAACTTAGATATGTCGCAGAGAAATTCGGAAATCAGGGATTTCACGAAATCCCCAGGGATATCACAAAATCCCGGTAGATGTCTAATATTCTTGTTTATTACGTCTTCTTACTAAAATTATCTAGTGATATGACAAAATACTTATATAAAGTCAGAGATTTATGTCATTTCACTAAACTAAATGTAGTAAAATAAAGAATACTGCTGTAGACACAGGCTGATTACAATTTCGACATAAATGGGCGCCATCAGATTCATTGTTACATACCTAGCATATTAAATAAAATTTTACAAAACCGTTACAAAAAGCAATATATTTCCAATAAAGGGGGTGATAAAAAACACAAAAAAATAAAACCACCAGTTTTAGTAGAATATCCACTAAGTTGGCAACACTGCACACGAGCCGCGCCAGCTCGAGCGACGAATTTGTTTCGCTCCCACTAGCGCCCTTGTCACTACTAGAGCGAGCGAGAGAAATGCATGGCTCGACTTTTATTCGGCAGTATCCGCTTTTCTGACATTTTACTAGATTTATTTTAGTGAAACGACATATCACTGACGATAAATTGGTATTTTGTCATATCACTAGATACTTTTAAAAGAAGACGTAATAAACAAGAATATTCGACATATACCGGGATTTCGTCATATCCCTCTAGGGATTTCATGAAATCCCTGATATCCTCATTCCCCTGCGACAGATATATTGTTTTAGTGATAGAGGAAATACAACTTTTTGACAAAATACCTACTAACAAACGAAATGCGTGAATTATGCCACTATTTTGAGCAGTTGAATTATTATTGTCGATGAATTCTCAAATTGTCAATTTTTGGCACAGGCTCATCATTATTTTGTATTTTTAGTAAGTACGTAACATTCATGGTGAAAAAAATATTTTCGACTAAAAACAAAAATAAAATTATTCGGTCAAACCCGTAAAAAGTACCTAATACAAAGAAAGTATACCACCGTCATAGCCCAATGCTTCTTAATGATCAGTTTCTGTCATTAATGTTAAGCAATGCTGGGAGTGGTGACTAGATGGATGGGTGACCGTTTGTGGCATTATAAATTGAGCGCTTCCGTGCTTCGGAGAGTACGTTAAGCCGTCGGTCCCGGCTGTTTTCACATGTCATAACAGTCGTTGAGCCCTGTTGGAGGCCTTCGGGCGACGGCGGGGTGATGTTGCCACAGCGTCGCCCTTGTCGTCCACCAACCCGTACTAAACCAGCGTAAATTAGAGAGAGACCCGTGCTCAACAGAGTAAATGGGTTGTTGCATTTATGCTACCGTCGGCTGTAACCATAGAGCCTTGGTTGTTTAAGCTAACAGTGCATCAACATTTACACATTTGTTAATAGTATACGCCTATAGACATAATTACAACAATACTTCTTTTGTGTCTGGAACACTGTCCATTGATGTGTTATGCATAATACAAATAATGTCTCGGTTTTTTACTCAGAAAAGCAGTCGCTCGCTTAGCGGAAGAAAGTGAATTCATTTTAACCTAAAGCTATACATTTTTTTGTCAAAATAATGTGCTTGGTAACTGCCAGTATTAGCATTTAAATTGTTGCGTCTGTTATTTAAAGCGATTGGAAATCATCTCATTAGCAGTCGGTTTAATTTCTTTGCTTAAAAATGAACTCTCGTTGAATCACACTTAAATGCATAACAGTATTTTGGATAAATAGACTGACTTTTAGATATCTTACAGCAAACCAGTAGTATTTTGTGCAAATTCAAAATGTTGCGTGAATCGGATCACATAATATTTCACAATATAATTATTCCAAGAATTGCTTGACACAAGAACGTGACTGTATAGAAATGGTATTGCATTATAGGCGCAGTGGCAACTATTTGAATAAAAAGTTCAGAAAGATTTCACTTATCAAAGTTAAATAGTTTCTAAAGTTATCAATGAACTTCGATGTAAAGTGTACAATTGTATATACGGTATATAACAGTGGTCACATAATACATAAATAATAGATATATTTTTTTAAGAAACTTTCTTAACTCTAATTACGATTTAATATGTCAGGTCACAGGTCTCCTGGGAAAGTGAACTGGAGGATGTCTGGATTAGCATATTGCCTACTATACTGGCCAGACAATTAATGTATGCGGTTGCTGTTTGCCTCCCTATATAAACAAAAATTACCTATCCAACTTCCATTCAAATCTCCAAAGCGTTATCCTAAACTCAAATGAACACAACTCCTTTGCATTATTTGGCGATT
Organism: Anania crocealis; assembly: GCA_949315895.1. Taxonomy (NCBI): domain Eukaryota; kingdom Metazoa; phylum Arthropoda; class Insecta; order Lepidoptera; family Crambidae; genus Anania; species Anania crocealis. The sequence continues at coordinate 19,227,746 of OX438883.1, forward strand.
TTAATGTTCCTAATGTCTCCTGGATTCTTTCAAGTGATTGAAAGAAGCATGATAGCTAGCTGCGATGAGATGGACTATAATAGGAGTGAACTGTTGTTAGATACTGTGGCACTCTGTGATCTGTCGCAGTTCAACCACATCCCCAATAATAACAATAGGATAATTGATCTTGCGCTTAGCACTCTCGGAAATATGATCATCACCAACGAGAAGACCTCATTAAAACAAGATAGACATCACCCTGCACTATTGATTAATTTTCAAAACTCAAATTGCGTTAGTTATAAACCTCTTAACGTCTAAATTTCTATAAATGTGAAAATGGTGAAAATCATTGCACGTGAATAAAACTCCGGGACCAACGCCTATAAACCCTCACATCCCCAGATTCCAACCATTTAAAAAAATAAGGAACCTAGGACCTTTGCATAATAGGCCTGTGAATCTTGAAAGAACTTAATATCCGTCATAGATCTTAACTTTTGTGCTATCCTATATTTGATTAGCTACTTAATACTCTAATATCTCTTCCTCAAATCTAGGAAACCACGCAGATACGAAAGTTATGTATTAGTGGTGACCACTAATGGGTTGTAAGGGATTCCGTGTTTAGTGCGTAGGATTCCTTCCTGCCATGGACCTTGCACTATGCGGTTTTGTGCACACATGATGAAGTACATTTAGAGTTACGCAAGCATGTAATTCACTTAGGTAATTAGAGGATCAGACTCTTTAATCTGGTTTTCTATTAAACTTATCTGGAGAGTTTGAAATTTATAAGCATAAGTAGGTAAGTATATAAATAAATCGGCCATGTGCGAGTCGGACTCGCGCACGAAGGGTTCCGTACCAAAAAGGCCAAACAGACCAGTTTTTAGTATTTGTTGTTATTGCGGTAACAGAAATACATAATTTGTGAAAATTTCAACTGTCTAGCTACGAGAAGTCTTAGTAATAGGGTCCCGTTTTTACCCTTTGGGTACGGAACCCTAAAAAACATAGATGGATGATATATTTTTTAGTTTTCCTTGTAATAGAATACATTTCTGACTTAAGTAAATAAGTGTCATCATACCATTACTAATAAGTTGTGTAGGAAGTCAATTCTGGTATGAAAATCAAAATGTGTAATTCTAATTCAATAAATTTATAAAACATTTAAGAAGGTGCATATTATCATTAAAAAAATAAAGATGTGAAAAGCGCTGGAAAAGACTACCAACACAAAACATTTATTTTTTGACACAAATGTATATTTGCAAAAGACTACAAAAAAAAAATCGTTCGTCTGGCGCATTGGCAAAATGGCGGTATGTTTCTTTATATGTACGTTGGGAACTTTTCATCTCCGCTTAACTAACCTTGTATGCAATATGCTCTAGCTTCTAGTAACGAAAAAAGAAAAATAAGCCATAAATGACTTATTGAAGTTACGGCTTGTAGAGTTAGGGCATGTAGGATTAAAAGATTGACTCTACATGAGATCTGATTACTTTTACAAAGTTTTATTTAAATATACTGGTTTCCATATAGATTTGCCTAATTTAAATTGTGATTCATTGTGAACTCATTTTGTTTAGTGATATTTTATTGTAAATTAAAGTAAACTTCTAAGATGTTTTCAAAAAAAGTCTTTAAACAAATTTACAAGTTATATTACTTTTACTATTTCAAGGCATAACTTCATCCCATTAGCTTCTTCTGTTATGATTAGTCAAGAGCACTTTAACTTGACAATGTAAACTAAATAAAACAAATATTGACTTAAATTAATTTTATTATAATTAAAATATCAACTGCGCGCAGCTGTTATATTCCTTATATTTAATTGTATAACTTAAAACATCAAAATACATTTATCTTAGCTCCTTCAACAGTACATTGATGGCTTCGAAAATGTACTTTGGTCGAGTCTTAAGAGGTAATTTAATATATATTTACAAATATTATATTACTTAAATATTCTAAATTTATTTATTCTCCCGTCATTACTTCAAGGAATTCTGAAACAAAATAAAATGGATTAGTAACTGGTTTATTAAGGTGCCGCCGGCTCTGAGATCCCGGTTTCAAGGACGGACGAGCTAATGTACCTAGACTGTAAAAAAGTTTTTTTTTAAATATCTGGGTCTGAGTGTTTGTGGTACCTTCGCTCGCAGTTATCGATTTCCACAAAACTTTAAAATAAATAGATCTAACTGTTTCTTTTATGATACTGCAGCTGCAGGTATGTTTGATATTGTAATTAACATGACATCATTCTTTCTTTTTTTTAAATATATTTTATGTAATTTGAGAAACTGAAAAAAATGTCTTTGATGGGTTGTTAGCAACTTAATCTTTGAACTGAATATCCTGAATTTATGATATTGAAGACTTACCATCGAAGTCCACTGTTCCTGAACCATCAGAGTCAATCTCTTCAATCATGTTGTCTAAGTCGTCTGCTGTGATGGTGTTGTCCAACTCTCTGAAGATTTCTTTCAATACGTCTGTCGTTATGTAGCCGTTTCCTTAAATAAATAACAAAACAATGATCATATTCATATTCATTTATTCACTGCATAATATAGTTTTGCAGACAATACAGGCATAAAGATGTTAATTTATACTCCTGTTGGTAATATATTCAAAAAGATATTCCAACAATCTTTAAATAATTGCTTTTTTTAAAATATAATTTACGTTGTAAATTGGATTACACAACGGCAAAATTACTGTTGTAAATAAACCATTTTGCCCTTAAAGCGTACAATGGGTCTTTTCAAACTCAAGTTAAGATGCCCTACGTCCTAAAGGACATTTTGTTTTCGAGCGATAATATTCAAAAAACGTTATTTGGAACTAGTATGTACTCGTACATCACATATTATTATTTAGCAATGCATTTTAATTATTAGCTTGAAAAAGGAAATGACTCTATTGTAGTGCTACAAATTAATTGTAACATGCAATAATACGTAACATACGGTTGTTTCTTTTTTCAAAGACAATACTCTACACAAATAATTTTTAACCAATTTGTTTTTAAGTTTAATGTTTATATTTAATAACGTCCTTTTAATGGGTTTTCAACATAAATCTATACTTATATTATAAAGCTGAAGAGTTTGTTTGTTTGTTTGAACGCGTTAATCTCAGGAAGTACTGGTCCGAATTGTAAAAATCTTTTTGTGTTGGATAGTCCATTTATTGAGGCAGGCTTTAGGCTATAGAACATCACGGAGGAGCGAAGCATGAGTGAAAAATGTTTCAAAAATAGTCGCGATCATAATAACAGAAATTGACGCGAACGAAGTCGCGGGCAACAGCTAGTATAATAATACCCGGTCCTTTGGAACGAATTGTTTGGTCAATAATATCGTATTAAGAGCTCTTGAATACGATGATTACAGTTGATGACTTTTTAAGATTACAGTTGTAGATAATTAAAGTTTTAGGCATTGCATATGTTATTATTTTTGGTTTCCTAATCCTAAGCATTTGAACCTATATTTATATTTTACATCTGTAATATCTATTAAGCATTATTGTTACCTTCTTTGTCGTACAATCTGAAGGCCTCTTTTAATTCTTTGACCATCGCTTCATCGTCTTCCTCTTCTTCTGTTAAGAACTTCGCAGCTAGTTGACAGAACTCACTGAACTCCAGTTCTCCAGAACCTAACACAGGAATATTTAATTTATTACTAAAAAACATTGATTATTAACAAAGGATATTATCATTATGCATATTAATAATATGGTAAAGTCTGAACTCTTATCTTTTTTTTTTAATTTTTTTACAAAGCGGAATCTCCAAATATTAGTTTGTATAAAAAAAATTGCTATCAAATTTCTTACTTTGCCATAGTATTTCTATGCATATTACCGTTTAGGATGGTTTCAGCTATTTATACCCTCTTTATCCGTTATCAATTACAGGCCTTAATTAAATAGGTTATTATGTATGTAGGTAGGTACATCAACCATTTTCTAAGTCCAAGATTAAATTGAAATGGAATGTTAGTTTTTTTACAGTACTTTAGTTGACAAGCACCTTTTACTACATAAAATACTTTACAAGTTTATACAGCAACTGTAAAATAAATAAACACAAGCGCTTACCAATTTGTAATTTCGTCACGATATAATAAGCCTCGATAGCCGTGATCGTCTAGTGGTTAGGACCCTACGTTGTGGCCGTAGTAACCCAGGTTCGAATCCTGGTCACGGCAATGCGATCGAGCATTGTCACGGAGAGGCGATATTTTTGTTATTTCTTTTTTTAATGATTTAAAAAAGCTGCAATTCTGACATAAAATTTTATTTATGTTTAACATAGTTCGATAGTAGTATCCTTATTATTTAATTTATTATACATTAATTAAAAAAAAATGTAACAAAAATAATAGGTAAGACAATAAAATAAATATGTTACCTACTGACTTTTTTTTAGTGAAATAATTGAAAATACTGTTTTGAAACAGCGCCATCTGTTAAGTTTTGATAAAACCCAATCCCATATTCAACGACGAGTGAGGAAACACTAAACGTAAGCTCTCCCATTTATTTGCTTGTCACTAAGTTATTAGTTGGCGTTACATTCGCTAGATGGCGCGTTATGCACCTTGTGCGGCTCTACATAGTTTCTAAATAATGCCTTAGTTGTATATATTTATTTCCCTATGGTTGTATTATGGTAATATTTTTGACTAGCTACATTTTGTTTCATTTAAAATATTTTACCGTGAAACCATTTTTATATTATATTTAACACAATCAAAACTACTAATAGTATCAGAATATTTCAACTAAGCAGGTCAAAGACCGGAATTAAAAGCAAACTACAGTTTCTTACCGTCTTGGTCAATCTCTTCAATGATTTCTTTTAGCGTGGCTTCATCCAGCTCATGACCCAGCATCTCCAGGATTGTACCAATCATGTCTGTGCTGATAATGCCTTTCTTCTCGTGGTCGAACGCGTCGAAAGCATTCTTGAGGACTGTTAATAATTACCATATTGAAAATATACTGAATTTAATTTATTTTATTTTGAATAACAACTCTTACCAAAAAAATTAGATCACTCATTTCTAGTTGACTAATAATAAATTAATTAATTAAAAATACTAAAAACATAACTTACTTAAGATTTAATTATTTAGAATTTTATTTGACATGAATTCAAGTTTTTTTTTATCTCTATATTGTTATTTTTATTATAAACAAAATCTTAAAATACTTCAAATCTTCAGAGAATAGACAGCTCCATATAGGAAATTGTGTTCAAGCATGCTCAGTTGAATTTTTTTAAATAACATAACCAATTCCCACTCTTATTTGACTAGAATCTAGATTCCTTTTTATTTTTATTTTATATAATCAAATAATTAAAACAAAAAAATTATACCATTTGGATAACAATATAAGGTATTTTTGTAAGAGCAGTCTCAAATTCAAATCAAGAAGGAATACTCACGCTGCAATTGGGTTTTGTCAAGCTCATCCTAATCACAGCACATGAAACAAAACAAAACACGTATCAATCACAGATTGTACATGGATATCTACATGTTTTTTGACCTTGTTTATAAGAAACTAACCATTTTGTTGAGTATTTACTAATTGTCTGTTTCTAAATAATAATTTGCACTGATAATCCAGTCTCTGCGTATCACAGTTTGATCCAGATTTTCTGGATGTAGGCCGTTTATATATCACGGCATCGATGTTTTCCGCCTAGATGGAATATTTCAGGGGTGGTAAACATTTAAATAAAAAACCTTGGTATGATGTATGATAATTCTTAAAACTAATTCATAGAATTGAATAAAATATGAAGATCGATAACTTTATTCTACATTATAGCAAAAACATGAATAGTCTCTGAAAGTAACCATTATTAATGTAAATCCTGAATCTAAAGTGTTCATGTTCCTAAGAACTTTTATAATGTAGGTTGAGTCTGAAATAAATAAATTGAATTTTAGTTTAAAGGCATCGATATTCCAATTTTTTTTATTGGTCATAATTGCGCATTAAAAAAAACAACAACAATGAGATGCGGTAATGAACTTTAAAATAAATTAAAATACAACAATATTTAAGTTAGTAATTAATATCACCTGTGAGTAATTATAACACCCCGTTGGTCAAGTGGTTTGAATGCCGGGCCAAGATCTCGGGGTCCCAGGTTCGATCCTCGGGTCGGGCAACAAATAGTTTCGAATTTTCGAACGTTGTTTGGGTTTGTGATCACCAACCCACATTTGGCAAGCATGGTATGGTAACTTGAAATCAATGATAAAGGCCTTTTCGCTGCAGTGGGATGATTATAGGCTGTTACTTACTTACTTACTTATTATTATCACCTTTGGGTTCTTAGCAATGTAAGTAGTTATTACCTTAATTTTGTATGATCATATTTCATTAACGCAAATGGTGTCAATTTGGTACTGACTGACAGAATTTTATAAAAGGCCAGCTCTTAAATAATTTGTGTGTCAGTAAGGTGATTTAGTAATTAAACGAGAGTTAATTAGAGTAATAAAACAAGTTGTACTCACTTAATATTAATGAAAAAATAAAATGTTATATTTTTAAATTTTGATGCAAACGTATACATAAATGTCAAAAATATGGTAGGTGGAGTAACAAATATTTTTTAAATTTAAAGTTAATTATTTTTTTAGTCAAATTAAACGTGATATTTTATACCACTTTTTAGGTTCCGTAGTCAAAAGAAGGAACCCTTACAGTTTCACCATGTCCGTTTGTCTCACAGTTATTCTCAGAGACTATTAGTACTAGAAAGAAAGCTCATTCACCCAGAAAAAGTACAAAAAAAATGGTTTAAACATTGTGGTTATGCTAACACTATAATCGACTCAGGAATCCATGTGTGTAGTTTTATGTTCGTAAGTGCTTATTTCGGTTAGAGTCAAGCCAGTTAAACGGTTGTCCATTAAGTGGATACACTTAATTGGACAACCGTTGATGAACTGGATCAATCACTAGCATAAGGTAACGGCTTCTTTGGTACTGGTCAGCATAGAATAGAATTTTTGAAATTTGAACAGTTGGCATTATTACCGCATTCGTGGGATTATTAAACATTGAACATTATTGGATTTATAGTTTAATGTTGTTTTTTAACAAATTGTCGAAAACGGGCATTAAAAAAATATTTTATTTATTTATTTTTAAACCAAAAATCACACGTTTCGCCAGTGGTCAGCCTCTAAAATCCTATCGAGAAGTAGAGAATGTAATTTAATACATGAAATAATCATTGAAGCAATTTTTGTACAAAACAATCGGACTTGAATAAAATTATTTTGGTGGACATGGCACTTATGAGTTTATTTCTCCTACCTGATCCCCTGCCACACTCCTTGCGTGACATATTGTAATAAGGAAACATAACAAAACTTTATCTAACTACACAATATTTGCTTAATGCAATCACAGCTATACTTATGACCAATAAACGACGTTAAAGGATGTCCATTGGGTCCTGGTTGATCACTGGTGCCGTTACCCTATATGTATTACGGAAGGGTTATTCCCAAAGGTCCACCGAAATACTATAGAGCTAACGGTTTTCAAGATGAAGAGTGGTCGACTGACTTAATTATAAAACGGACAATATTTGAAGTAGGAAAACTACTAACAAAATCTATTAAAAATTAGTCAGGTCGTTAGTTACGTTGAATAGGCACCTATTAATTTACGAATAATTTGATGTTAAAGAACAACAGACGTGCTAAATGCACGTCAGCATTTTCGTTACGGAATCTAACGCGCGTTTTTTCAACATACAACAAAGACAACACAACAAAACTACTAATTAGTTATAGATGCAAAAGTTTATGTCTGTCTCACGCTTTCACGCCTAAACTACTCAACCGATTATAATGAAATTTCAGACAAAGATAGAATAAACCTTGAAATAGGATATGTTCTAATATATTATGTACACATAGATATGGAGACGACTAAAGATAAATTGCTACAGCATCATTATGGTTCTCAGGCGACTTACATATATGATGGGTGCTTAGGTTTCTTTTAAAACATTTTGACAATAACATTGCCTAAATATATCAAAAAAAAAAAAATTCTCCCAAGGGTGAGAAAGGAATTCACGAGTTATCAACGCTTTCCTTACTGTTCAACTAATTGTACCACACTGCTGGGCACAGCTTTCTTTCCCCTATAATGTGTACCTAGTTCACAGTTTCACACAGATAAAGCCGCGGCCGAAAAGCTAGTAATCAAACAAATGTCTCTTCAACTCGTCAATTAACAAAATTACCTGAATATATAGAAAGCAAACAGAATCGTAACATCAATCATTGGATAAATCGTCCTATATTTCACAATTAAGTATCCAAATAGCATCAAAACAGATCCACGCTTCTATCAGATTTTGCCATTTAATCGCATGCATGGCTGATTGGTTTAGCGCATTCAATGTTTAGTGACGCTGTTTGCCGGCCATTTCCAGTATTTCCCAGTCTGATATTGAAAGAGGATTTGGAATAGCGAGCAATTTGAATGTTTGATGCTGATCATAATTATCTGGTAACCTTATTCCTATTTACGTCACACGAACAACTTTTGATTTAAACAAAGGTTTTAGGTCGTTCGGTAGGTTTGATGTTGTGATGAACAATGTTAAGAAAGCCGCAAAATCTGTTTCATTTCAGCAAATAGGCCCCAGGAGGCGCTGTAAGACGTCCTAATATTTAAACAAACCACTGCTTCGGGACAAGTCTGTGCTTGTGCCGAGAAGAAACAGCACAAGAAACTAGGTCACTATTAGTCAGCCTCTTTTTAAATAAATGTATACGTACATAAGGTATGTATAAGTGCGAGCTAGGGCAATTTAAAATCATACGTTCTCATCATTTCAATAATTATTAATAGCTTGCCTTCGATGGCAATATAAATAATAAATATATTTACAAAATGATGAGACAACCCCTTCAATAACGTTTTTATCGAAGCGATATCGTATTCAGTCAAAACGTTTTACCATAATTGTTTCAATGGTGCAAGGGCCATAATTGTTATTGATTGTTTGTGCTTTCTCAAATTACTTTGTATGTAGATTATTTACATTTTGACATAAATTGGTGTTTTTTTTAAATTGTAGAATCACTTCCATAAAAATACTAAAACCTTTCTTCAATTTGTCCAAAAAATTAAACATCTGACAACAACCTTAACGTGTCATGAATACATCAATCAATGTCCTACACTACGTTTGCCTTAGATACCCATATGCCTAAGAACTGCTATTACTATTTCGGCTGGCACGCCATATCATTACATCATTGCGTTTAGAGTTTTCTAAGGGCTTTCCGTTTTTGTAGCGCATCAGGGATATTAGTCGAGGCTCGTGTAGATTGCTCCTTTGTTACCATGCGCAAGTGGTGATGCGCACCCACCCCTTGCGCCTTGTACGCAGGGAACGTGTGGTTTGTTTGCACTACTTTAACCATCGAACTGTGGCTCATTTACTGACTGACAATAAAACTCATCGCGGTTTTTACCATGTACTCACCTACCTTGTTTTTTATGAGTTTTGGAGAACGTAAAAACTGTTCTTCTGTGTTATGGCGCTTGCAACAGTGCCGAAATATCGGAACCTCATAAAAAAACAAGGCACTGGTATAAACCGCCAATCAATTAACTAACTATCACCTAGGCTAGTCAAGTGGCAATGAAAGTTAAAAACAGTATATGAAAATACGTTTAGCATACTTTGTTAATAAATGAATGTCATCCGATTGATATTAAATTATTAGAATCGAATTAAACAGTACGTTTAGTGCTATCTTTTTAAAATGTTGAGCACACCTGCGTCGTTGCAGCTAGGAATCCCAAACCTGTGACAGCCAATGATATTGACATGGCTAGATTTAGACCACTATTAATAAATCAACGGTGCCACTTAAACGGCTATAATGTTTAATTCAGTATACGATATGTACATACTTAACGAGCGTGTACTTATAGTGATTGATTTCCGGGCGGTCTTGTGTCGACGTCTTTTGTTTTATGTTCCTATTTGGTACAAGAGATGAGCATTGAAGTAGGTCACCGCAACAAAGAACAATTTAGGAATTCATTGGATTTGTATTGTTTTTGAAGCTACGAGTATTTTATACCTTAAGATGGGTAAGGTTTTCTTGGTTTAAGGTACTGAAAATTTACTGCTAAATCTTAGACTTATTGGCGTTACATGGTTTAACAATGGTTTGAATTAGTAGGAAGAACAAGGTTCCGAATATTGGTTGAAGTGTAATGAATAATTACCTACTACAAATTAAACGATTTACGTAATTGATAATTTTGTAGTTTTGATTCATCTTAAACGGTTTAAAGTGTTTTTTTAATTACTTTTATTATAATTTTAGTTTTTAACTACATTATGTCACTTAAACAGTAAAACCTGATACTAATCTTGAGATTTTTAATACCTATTCCACTTGATATCAGTTAAGTATTCGGTCGAAAAGTCATTAGGACTATTAAGAGTCTCATAAAATCCCCAACTCGAAAATCCAAACACTTGTTGGCTCGTCCTAAAGTGATCTTGGAGGCTTATTGAACTGATTCCATTACGTGGCCTGCGCCATTTCCCGATACGGAACGCAATAACACGACGGAAATGACATCATGACAGGTAATCTCTACGAGATGAGATAGAACGAGTTATATATTCAAGGCACTGGAAGTAGCATATAAAGATCTCTCTCAGCCTGTATCAGCCCAATGCTGAGTGTAGGCCTCTTCCATTTGTTTCCATAGCAAGCGGTCCAGGGCTTTCTGCACTCGTCTAAGGTCATCTGTCCATCTTGCTGGTTGCCTTGCTACGTTTCTGCGACCTGTCCGTGGTCTCCACTCAAGAACTTTTCGTCCCCATTTCCCATCATCTCGACGAGATATATGACCCGCCCACGACCACTTTCTTTTCGCAATGACTTTGGCTATGTCCGTTTGTTTCATCCTCCTGCGTATTTCGGTTCAAAGTAGTAGCACTACTTCTGAAACTAGGGGTGTCGTTAGAGACACAAAACATAGAAAAGATTAGAAAGGCTGTCATGTGCCATTTGTATGAGAACCGATATCAACGCTTGGGCCGACTACACATAAACGAGTACAAAGAACGCCAATCAAGCGAATTCTTTCGACGTGACGTCAAAAGAAACCAATCACAGCGCTCACTTACAAGCATTTGCTCATAACCTCTGTGGCGCACCTGCCCCGTCCACATCGCCTTTCTAACCCTTTTCCATGTTCTGTGGTTAGAGACGACTAGAGTACTGCTGGAAGCAGACGGACGGAGAGCAGTGCCTTCTCTCTAGCATTGTTAAAACTCTGATCGCCAATCCGTTTGCCGACCCCTAATCCGTCCTGCCCCAATGTTCCTACTCATTTCACCCTATTCGACCAGCGGATCCCATGGGTCAAGCAGGTCAAATATCTAGGTGTCACCTTAGACCGACGACTATCGTTCGCTGCAGCGCACATCAAACGTGTCTGTAACCGAGCGAAATTCTACACGCACCGACTATACCACCTAGTCGGCCGCAAGAGTAAAATGTCGCTTAGAAATAAGTTGTCAATTTACAAAACTTGCATCCGCCCCGTGATGACTTACGCCAGTCCGGTGTTTGCTCACGCCGCCCGTCCCTCCTTAAGAAGTTTCAAACACTTCAAAACCTCTTTTTGCGTCGGGCCGCGGGCATCCCGTGGTTCGTACGCAACAATAATATCTACCGAGACCTCGAAATCCAATCCATTGCCCTCTATATGAAAGAAGCCTCTCAACGCTTTTTCGATAAGGCAGTGAATCACCCCAATCCGCTCATAGCGGAAGCCGCCACGTACACCCCCCAGAGGGATGTCGCCTTCCGACGCCGTCGGCCCAGGCACGTGCTGAACGACCCTGACGATCCGATCACCGCGTATGTCACAACAGCTAACACTGCCTTAAGCACTTCAATTACTGCACAACACTGTAGTTCTCCACACCGCACCCGTCGGAGGCGGGTGCCGACACAACCATGTGCCTGGCCGCTTCTCACCTGCCCCCCCCCCCCTCGGACGGCGACCCAAGCCGAGGTCCGAGCCTACAGAGGCACCCTTGAGATCCCCCCTCCCAGATCGGGCCCGCCATAATGGAGCCCGACAGTGATCCGGCATGCCACGGCATCTCCGGTTCCGGCGGCGCCTACACTGAGCCACCAGTGTCGCCATTTGGTAGGGTGCCTTTAGCACCCCACACTGGCCGGATCACGCCCGCTAGTATGGGCCCCGGTGCGAGCGAGCCTGAGGCCTCACCGGGATACCGCTAGCGTGTGTGGACCTAGGCTGAGCACCTTCAGCGCTCGCCACATTCTGCCCGGTTTAACTGAATAAAGCCTTCCATATAAGGTTTCAGTGATTGGTCCGTCAAAAAAAAAACCGTTTGCCGAGCGCAGAGGTTATAGTAAAATCCTCCTTTGGAGAGGCTTGAGTCTAGCAGTGAACTTATATAGGCTGGATGATGATGATGAATATTTTGGAATGTTTAATAAGTAAATATTAAGTCTTTGTTACAAAAATATATAATAATAGGGGTTAAAGTATGAAATTGCCAATTTGTACTGAAAATCAAATTGTTTATTTTTGAATTTTTCACAAATTTATTTAATCAAAATAGTTACCATTATTATCTATACATTGCTGCCATCTAGTAGGAAGGTCATTTATGCCTTTGTTATAGAACTCTGAGGATCTACACTGCACAAACTGTGTGAAAGCATTTTGTACTGCCTCCTGGGAAGAAAACTTTTTGTCACGTAGATAATTGTCCAAATCACGAAAAAAATGGTTGGAGCAAGGTCTGGCGAATACGGAGGATGTCGAATGGTTTCTAATTGCAGTTCCTAAAGGGTCAAAACGGTTTCTCGTGCTGTATGAGGTCTCGCGTTGTCATGGAGCAATAATGGTGAAGATCGATTCATGAGTCGGGGCTGTTTTACTGCTAGTTTTGCCAACATTGTTCGGAGTTCGGCACAATAGCCATCTGCCGTTATTGATTGACCAGATCGGAGAAAACTATAGTGAATAACACCATGCTGTGACCACCAAACAGTTACCTTTACCTTTTTATTGGTAAGTTTTGCTTTAGGACTCTGTTGTGGCGTTTGACCTGGGGTCAGCCATTGCATTTTTCTTTTACGGTTATCATAAAGAATCCACTTTTCATCACATGTCACAATTCGATTTAATATTCCTTCATTTCTGTACCGATTCAACAAGGCAACACAAGTTTCAACACGCGTTTCTTTCTGCACATCAGTCAAATCATGAGGCACCCATTTTTCGTATTTTTTTATTTTATTGATTTGACGCAAATGAGCCAATATTGTGGGTAAGGTTACGTTAAACCATGCCGCTAATTCCTGGGTAGTTTGACTAGGATCGGCTTCCACCATCTCTCTTAATTCATCGTTAATCACCTGTGTGGGCGGTCTTCCTCGTGGCTCGTTCTTTAAGTCGAAGTTTCCATCACGAAAGGGTTTAAACCAAAATCGCACGGTGCGTTCATTAGCAGATCCCTCTCCAAACGCAACATTGATATTGCGGGCTGTTTCTGCCGCGTTACTACCGCGTCGGAACTCGTATTCAAAAATCACTCGAATTTTCGCAATATTAATCTTTCTTGTCTAAGTTAAATAACAAAAACAGTTGAAAGTCGATATTCAAATGTTTCACATTTTATATATATTGTATACCTAGAACTCCTAGGACACGTGTGTTTAGACATATCTGTTGCTATGCGGTTTGGCAACGTTGCAACTCCAGCTGCACGAGATTTCGAGGTGTTCGCGTTTCAGTTGAAAAAGATACAAACAATTTTGTTTGGCTGGGGTCTATCACACCCCGCATGGCGAACGGAAGGTCCATAATGTTAAAAAGATAATTTGTCAAATTTTGTAAATAATAAATAAATAATATAATGCCTCATTGGGCCACACAGCACCATCTAGTCCCAAATTAAGCTACTATAAAGTACACAACCGATAAACTTACTTATATACTTTTTTTTTGTAAATACATACTTATAATGCAAAAGAACATACCCAGACCAGTACAAACAGAGATGTTCATTGTTCATGCACACAAATATTTGTACTGTGCGGGGATCGAACACGCGATCCAATAAGCCAAATAAGCCCAGAAAGGGCGCTCTGAGCAAACAGTATTAACATACTGATGATAAATAAGGATATACGAAAAAAGCTTCAATCAAATTATGAGGAAATTGTATTATCAACACAAACTATCAGGAACTAACAAAATTGGATCTGAGTAGGGTATTTATATAATTGAATGAAGATAAGAAATTTAATATCACTTGTAAGTAATGCTCAACCGTTTTGTTATAGCTTTAGTTGTTTTTATTAAATGTGTGTTATTTTGTGTTTGGTTTGAGGAACTTCTGTGTAATTATTAATTTATTTTATGTATTTACTAGCCGTTGCCCGCGAATTCGTCCGCGTCAATTTCTGTTATTATGATCGCGATTATTTTTGCAACATTTTTCATAAATTCAACATTTCACTTTGCTTCGCTCCTATTGGTCGCAGCGTGATGCTATATAGCCTAAAGCCTTCCTCGATAAATGGACTATCCAACACAAAAAACAATTCTTCATTTCGCACCAGTACTTCCTTAGATTAGCGCGTTTAAACAAACAAACAAACAAACTCTTCAGCTTTATAATATTAGTATAGATTATACTCGTACTATTCCAGACTTAGATAGTTACTCGTACTATAAACGAAGAAATCATAACCTAAATTTAAAATAGGAACAAAATTGAATGAAAATAATAAAATAAAAAATATATCACGGGTCATTGCCGTGCAAGTCCATGTATAATTCCACTGCAATGACTCAAGCACGTGGAGTCCATCTTTTCAGAAATAATGGTCAAGGTGCTGTTGGAACTGGTCCGCACTCTGCTCACCGGGGATGCACATCTTTTAAGCATATAATATATGCTATTATACATATTACCTCCGTGGCGGAGTGGCTTACACACCGGTTTTCAAGGTGTCGCCTGCTCCGAGGTCCCGGGTTCGATTCCCGGACGGGTCAATGTAGAAAAAATGTGTTTTTCTAAATTTTCTCGGGTCTGGGTGTTTGTGGTACCTTCGTTGTTTCTGGTTTCCAAAATACGAATGCTTTAAATAGTTATTCAAATTGGGATCAGGACAATGTATGTGATGTTGTCCACATTTATTTATTATTTATTTATATTATGTAGTAGCGTAAAAACAGTCTACGTGAGCTTCTACCCTGTAGCACCACAAAATTGAGGCAGCCCTAAAAGCATCCTGAAAGCATTATAGTTTTGTACTCGAATGGCTTCGTTGGGTGTAGTCATCCTATAGGCTACATGTGTAGACGAATGTGCAATATGCTCTTAACACATTAAGTTTTACCTCCCTAGAGCAAAGTGCAAACCTGCAAACTACCGTGTCTGCCCATAACGACAGTTCTCTGCGCTCTCTTTCAATGCCATCATCGTCTTCGAGGTCAGTGATTAATACGTGTCCCAAGTACTTGAACTTGTACACCCTCTTCATAATGTTCTATTTAACCCAATAGGCGGAAAGCTTTCAGTGTCCTATCCTCTGACCTCAAATACCATGACTTCACTTTTAGTAGCCTTGTAGAGAAGTCGATAATATTTAGCATACTCTTCATATGTGCTACAAGCATTCTTAGACCGCAGACTGATGCACTCAACAGCGCCGTGTCAACACTCAACAACAACCGACTCGGGTGCTGCTGGGCGAAAATACATAATTATGATTTATGTAAAATTAATATGATGTTACCGTATGACAGAATATGAATTAGGTATACCTAACGGAAATCAATGATCAATCAATGTTTTAGATCAATCTGAAATTTGTTACTAAAAGGATTTTACTTTTTAAAACTGAGCAACTTATTAAAAAAATTAGGTTAAGTCATTATGTAACTATTAATTCTATGTTAGAGAACAAAATAAAGCCTTATTATTATTTTGAATGGATTTCTCGAGTTTTTGTTACGAAATTTTTCTCATTCCGCCTGAGGCCAGTAATTTCAAGACTTGAAATATTAACTACGCTATAATATCGCTATATTCAATCGAATTATAACGTCAGAACAACAAATTAAATAGTTGATAGGCAGAGAACATAGTTTTTAGACATATTATCATTCGTTGTTAATAGCTTTCTCGAGACCGCATCGAATGCCAAGTGACGTCTACAGACGTACGCTATAAGGGTCTTTGCACACATGGCAGGCGTCCGGAAGAGGCGGAATAAATATGCTAAAGCGATTATTATACATAGATACAAGCATGACCACGCAACATCTTAGATTGGACTGTCTCCAACTCAGACAGTGTTTGTTTGTTACGATTAGGTACTCTGGATTGTTGTACGTAACATGAGGTTTCGACAAGAGCTTTTTAAATACTTGCAAAGTTAGTATGTTAAGCTTTGACAGATCAAATTGATTTATGATTTTAGTTATACTAATAACAAAGTCCTCGTCGAAAATCAATATACAATTATTGATGACGTTGTTTAAAAAAGGTTTTTTTTATCATTGCGTTTTTGGGGATTTATTCCATTACATATTTCGGTTCTTACCTGTACCTAGTAAGTACCTATGACTTACATACTAAATGTTTCGGACATCACAATCCTTTTTGCGCAGGTTTTATTCATCATAATACTCCTACTATAAAGATTATTTCTTTATTGAACTATTTTAATAAAAGGTGCTACTTTTAATTAAAGTAACAGTGCCAAGACATCGTAATTAATGGTAATAAAAGCGTAGTCTGAGCATTCCCTAACACGTTCGGCTTTGCAAATGGTTTGCACCGAGCGTAACAAAATAGAACTACGCCGGTACACCATCCATCTTCTTTGCGAATAATGTATGCTAGCTGGGATTCGGAGGAAACCTAAATTATACAGTCCCCAAACAGACTGTTCACGGAAATGTTTGTGCTAATTTGCTTTCAACGTTTAAGCACTAGAGAAGTGTGACCATGGTGTGGGGAAGACATTTTAGATTTAAGTTCTTTAATGTTACCATACTCGTGGTTACGTAAATAATTATGTTATGTGACATTATTGATACATTGTAATATTGGTACGATGCTAGTTTTATAAAGAAAAAATAAATAATATTAGGATTGTAGTGGTCTGTAAACATACATCTTTAAATGTCGCAAGAAATAGGTATGCAAAAGAATTATTTAGGATAGCATGTTTAGAACGTTAAAAAAAGATTTTCATATTAAGTAGATAGAGTTGGTGTACTTTCTGTAAAATTTGTAGCATATTAATAATTTTGGATAAGCCCTCCGGTTGAGTGCTAGACAATGATGTTAGCATTAGCACAGCTTTTAGTCTAATACCATGGCATGGATGACTCTTAAACGGCTAAATAAATTTTAATACGGACACAATAGGACACTGCAATTTTTTTTATATTTTAAGGTGACCACAATATTATAGTATTGTGTTTTATTTCTGTATTCAATCAGATCATAGATGTTAAGACATCAAGTCCATGGCAGTTAAGTATTAGCGAGGTAACTCAAATCGGAAAATAAGCGGAAGTATTTTGTTACCGACACATAAATTTGAATTGATACGATATTAGTTAGGTTTGTAAATAATAATTATCAGACCAAAAAACAGTAACAGTAGTTTAAACCTTAGTATAACATTTTTCCAGGTTTCAAAAAATCTATTATGTTGTCCATTAAACGCGAGTTAAATAATTTATTTTGAGAAAAAAATAAATAAATAATATTTAATTAAAGTTGATTTCTGACCATACAATATCGTAAATTTATAGGTAGCAATGATTAAAAAGCAGCAAGAAAAATAATAACTATGGTGGGTTGACAGCCAAACTAGGATGTTTCCTGTAAGTATTTTGGATTATCAACCCTCCACCCCATCATGTACAATACTATTATTTAAACCCGGCCCGTTGTGTTTGGTCTGATAATTAATACCAATCTGACTAACATGCAGGTATTAATGTGGATATATCAATTACCCTGAATTTTGTTGAGCAGACATTCGAGTTTATATTCTGCGTCTTGATTCTTGATGACATCCTACAACCGTCCCGTGTCGTAAGACTTCGTTCGTAATATTTATAGCTCATTTGCAAGCCCGTTATAATTGCTTGAGTACGCGTCATGGAAATAGCTCGGTAGTAGATGAATGTTAGGAATATATTCTGATCTGCCACTAGTAAGATACATTACTGAGTATCTTTATTTAAATGTAGCCTTTTGTAAAAGAGCGACATGAAAGCTATAGCGGTACTATAGCTTCCAGGTCCATTTTTTGGGTATATATCGGGATGCCTAATTATTTGTACTCCTAATTGTCATTGGCGCACAAACTATTAGCCTAAAATTTTTTCGCACATTTTTACAATTCCTAAACGTGTTTAGCCTATTTTGACTACGCTTAACTTTATATCGCCGTATTATAATTTCGCCGAATATATCATAACACCTACCCTTTTGCAGTTCCAAATTTTTATTTGCAGAAAGTTAAAAACTTTATCAGCATGCATGCATGCTTGCAAAGAAGTAAGCATGCATGCAAGCAAGCAAGCAAGCATGAATGCATGCAAACAAGCATGCATGCATGCATGCAAAGAAGTAAGCATGCATGCAAGCAAGCATGTATGCAAACAAGCAATCATGCATGCAAACAAGCAATCATGCATGCATCAAGCAGACATGCATGCAAACAAGCAATCATGCATGCATCCAAACAATCAGACTTCCGTGACGGCTTCGGCGCTGCGGGGCTCCGGCGGTCCCACGCGTGTTTATCGTCGCAGATGGCTTACGCTCACCACCGCAGCTTCGGCTTTCTGGCCGGCTACGCCGGCCAGCCTCAGTCGCGGCGCCTCGCTTACAGCCTCCTGCTCCTCAGCCCGCGGGCCGCCTCGTCCCTTCGCGCCTACGCGCTTTTGAATTACACTCTTGGGGTAGGGCAGACAAGACTGCTTGGGGTCGGTTTGTGAGCGATTCGTTTCTTAAACTTTTCTGTTTAAAAAAAATAGAGCGTAATGATGCTAATACATTTTAGTGCTTTCGATATTAGACATACTGAAATTAGGGTTTTAAATTTTTAGACCAATCTATAATAGTGCGAAAACAACTGTTAGACTAGACAATAATTATACGTTATAAGTTTAGGCCAATACGGTTCGGCCAAATGAAATTAGGACTTTAAATTTTAGGCGAACCGAAGGGCACCCCCATTTTTTACAAACAATGGGGGGACTTTAGATAATTAACTAGCCCAATGTCAACTAAAGCGTTAATTGCAATTAAATTGTTAAAATATCATAAAATTATTTAAATATCTATTCTATTTGAACTGACTGTCAAACATCTGTAAAGATCGTTTTTCCGGGCGTTCGCTTACAGCGATAAAAACGCACTTGGAAAATTGACGACGTAATGTCTCGGAAGCTTAAATGGACAAAGCACCGCGTCTGTAATGCATGGAAAAGCGGGTTCGATTCCAGCCTGAGAACAAAGTTTTCAAGTTTAATACTGATATTATGAATGCTACTAAGTTGTAAGAACACCCACGCTCTAATGGGCGCTCAATGTGGGAAGATGTTAATCTGCAACTAAATGCGTATATAGTTATTTATGCTATATTTATTATGTACAGCACAAATAAAGTGCATTACATTTCCATATTTATATCAGGGCCCTTACTCTTGAATTTGATTTAAGTTCGATCTCGATTCGACCTAGTCAAAATCTGAACAAAGTCAATCAAATCGAAATCAAAATCAAGTCGAGATCGATCTAAAATGGCGATCCGTTAAACATTTTCGGTTGATAACGTAATCACCATCGACTCAAAGGTGTAGGTTCACTTTTCAGAGTACTAAATCACTAATTCTCGACGTCGATTCGATTTTTATCGTAACTCGAACTTGTCAAGAGTAAGCCTGCTGTTAAGATGTGGAAGTCGCATGAAAATGTCAAGTGTGAAATCTTTTAAAACTCGTTCATTTCGTTCGGCAGGGTTATTAGCGAACTTTAACAACTGCTTGCTAATTGTACAATAGCAATGCGATTGCTATCAGTCGCGGTCGCTTTACTAGCATTATGGACGAAAATCGCAAACTGATTGCTCGCTTATTGCATATGCGGCTAAAATGTATAGAAACTAGCGCCACTTACGATCTAGCGGCAACCAGTGGTAAGCAGAACACAAACAAACGTCAAACCTTAAAGATTATAAAGCTTGTACAAATTTAAATGGATAATTTCGTAATTGCTTAAAAGTTTAACAAATAATCTCATTCCTATGTCACACACGTGTATTAAGTGGTCTCAACCTAAGAAACAAAAGTTATTTCGTGTATTTTTGTTCACATGAAAGTTTGAAGTGACATGAAAGTTGAACACTTGTTAAAAGTAGATTTGAGAGTTCAATTGTTTAGCGAAAAACTATAAATCACAGCAATAAAAAACCCCACTAAGTTGTTAGCTTAAGTTTCTATGTATTCATTTCGTGTATTTTGCCCGTGGTGATTCATAACCTCTTAAACATTGTTTGGTTATCCTTTATTGGGCTCTAAATTCAACATCAGGTATCTGCAAGGCGCTGCTTATGGCATTCTATCGAATACTTCTTTTTAGTCCGCCTTCTATTACCGCTTTCTTCATTTAGAACATCCAACAACATTAGGGCACATAAAAATATATGATCGAAGACATACCATCGTAATTTTGTAAACACTAAACTTGGAAAATCTAATTTACAAATGGAATCACTGAATGAATAATTTATAATAGTTTTAATAAGTAAAATTAATTATAACTTAGACGAAAAGTCAATATAATACATCAAAATCATTATCAACAACTGCTTTATTACTAGTCGCTAAAACTCCGTCGCTATTGCTCTCGCGCCGCTGTCAAAAATGGTTACGTAATACGAATAAACAATCGTTTTTTTTCAGCTTTGTTTCAAAGTGCTGACATACAGTTTTAGTTTAGTAGTTGTTCGCTAGGGGCGCTGTTGGTTGTTGGTCGCAAATTGTACGTTCCGTAATACGAATTTATGCTTTACAGCAATGATTGTGCAATAATTGCAAAAACAACTGATCGCAAAAGATCGGTAATAAGCCTGCGGTACCTATCATTTGAAAGTTAGCAGTTAGGACTGAAAGAGAGCTCATGCATCAGAGTAAGTTCGTTTTTAATCAGATTTAGCCACTTGTTGCTAGTTTTACTTGTTTTATCTCGTATTTTCTAAGGAAATCAACTAATAGTTATAATGAGACCCGAAAATAATTATTAAATATCACATATTTTTAACTTGTTGTATACAAATACAATAGAATAAGAAAAAGTAAGAGTTGTGTACACTCTGAACATTTTCATTCATATACATGACCGTTAGATAGAGTTGTCTATCAAAGAGAGCTAGAGCTCCTATCAAATATCAGTGAGATTATCAGAATGATATTTGATAGGAGCCTAATAAATAATATCACTTTTCACCATTTCAAAATCTTTAAGCTCTTTGTTCTGAATCGGGATACGCTAACGGGTAGTTAGCGTTTTTTCTCGTCCTCTAACTGTCGCAATAGCCAACAAGGAGGATCTGCCAGAAGAAGGGTAGCAGCGTCTTTTATCGTCTCCATACCCATACTGCAAACCTCAACCCAACTGCTAAGCGTGACGATTATATCACAATTCTTCTTTTAGAGAGGCACGTCCAGAAGTAGTCTGATGATGATGATAATTCGTAGCGATTGGCGATACGCTTGTGACCTTAAGATAAGTACACAAAAGATAACTCTTTCAATACAGTTTGTGAGCAAGTGGTATACTTTCGTCTTACTTAGATTGAGAAATCCGAAAGTGCTATGTTTTGAATTTGCGACTCCCAACGTTGCGACACAGCACTGCTATTCCATATGGATAACAGTATATGCTAGTCAGTGTCAATTGGACAACGATCCTACGTAGCGATAGTTCATCGAATTATCTTGTCGTATCTAAGGCCCAACTACGCAACGTAAACTATGCATACGGATATATCTGTCACTTTCAGATACACTGAGACATTGGTATGAGAGAGAGAAACCGAATATACGTACACTTTACGTATTGCTTTTCGGAGTAAGGCTGCTGAATAGCCAGTCAAGCGTGACGAGAATAAATTAGGCACAGCTCAGATTAATTGAATTTCTAAGTGATTCAATCAAATATGACTATCATTTGGGTATTGATTGGTTACTTAGATGATACGAGTTCTTATTTAGTTAACCGACATTGCTTGAAGAATTGATGAACTGCCGCCCACTACCACGGATGGTAGTCACCGCTGACGACTGCGATTTTTTGGGCAGGCCCCTCACCATGTGGGCAGACGGTCTTGTAATGGTCGATGGGTGTGGGTGGCGTGACCGATCGTTGTGGAGGTCCTTAAGAGGAAACACAAGGGCCGTTTTTCCATACAAACGTAGTCCCCTGTTTCCTCCCTGGAAAATGTCAGTAGAGCAATAATTTTTATTACAAAAATTTATGGCCACTATTAGCATGTTTCTAAGTTTTCTGTTTTTTCATAGATTAATTAATAAAAAAGATATGAGCCCTCAAAAATCGAAAAAGTTCGCTAGATTTTCCACTGTGTTCAAACATCCAGAAAACAAATTTGGCTAAATTTTAGAAAAAAAGAAAACATACGAACACGGCTTAAGCCTTTCTTTCATTTTTAATGAAAAGAGTATCCAAAAAAGTTCCAAGAAGCAGTTGTCTCTATCACACTCTTCGGTAAAGGCGTTTGGCACTGCGCGACAGCAATAGATTTTACAAATACCTATTTTTCAATTCTCTCGCCCGTAGTGTTTCCACTTAATAAGGGAGGCCTATGTCCAGCAGTAGACGTCGTTTAGAAGTAGATGATGATTTAATGGTTGATATAATATTTGACATCCATAATGCTCTACATTAATATACGTAAAGAACATTGTTTATCGTAATTAAGTACCCGACTACGGCAAAGTCTACAGGAATGGTAATTATTATTATTGCCATATTTAGGGTATTTATGTCGGTTCCACATTTGCGGCTAAACAACTGAATCGATTTTGGTGAATGAGGTGTCAATCGATTCCTTATTGTAGCCCGGGTAACATAGGCTACCTTTCAAACTACATCTCAAATGCTACAACAATATATTGGGATAGGTACTTTAAAAAAAAGTTTGCAATCATAACGATGGGTATCAAATGAAAGAAGACAAAATTTGGAATCCAACAATATTTAAACAATACAGCTTACATACAGGGTGACTTTGAAATCGTTTCCGTAGTCGGGTAACAGTTTTTAAACTATTTATTCTTGTATTATCAGTATATAAACTTGAAAAATTTTGTCTCAGGCAGGGAAAAAAAATAATTTAAGTTTATATACTGATAATATCAGTGCAATTAAGTTGCTAAAATATAAAATAATAATTTTTATAATATTATCAGCAAAAAAATTCCTGAATAACGTTGTTGGAGAGAAAATAAAAAGTATTTGTTGAATATGTGGGAAATGTTGGTTTTAATTATAAATAGCTTAACAATAAATTAATAATAGCTTAATTTTAATATAACATTATAGCCACATTTGTGGGGTTTGGATGGATGGTGCCTTTGAGTAATTTAAGTTGGTCCGAGTTAGTCGTCGCCGCCGGTCATGACCTCCATGAATTCTGTCAACAAAAACAAAATATTTATAAGTATATTCTATCGAAATATGGTCTTTGTAGTGGACTGGCGTGCAGAAGGTATCGCCAGGTTGGTTCCTGGACGACGCAATTTAGAAAAAAAAATGGTCTCGGAGCTGGTTGGACTATCGTTTATAAAAATGCGATAAATGTATAGATAAAAAATAAAAGAAAATGAACCATTTCAAAAAACTTTTCTTTTACCAATCCAGGATTTCTTGATAGTCTTCGATTCAAAATTATTGGCTTATTTCATGCTTTTTGTACGTAATTAATTGTCAGAGAGAGATTAATTGCGGCCGAGAGATACTGAAAAACTAGTAATGCCATTACATAAAAGTAAGTTATTTAGTAAAAATTGTTATATAATGTCGATTAAAATTTACAACCATGTACCACGAGAAATGAGAGCTTTGCCAACTAAAATACTGATATCAAAACTGCGTAAATGGCTCATTGAAAAGTGTTTTTATAATTTATCCGAATTTTTTGACTTCGCGCAATAATGTTTGAAGAATTAATTAAATTTTATAACTGACCACTATTATAAATTTATTGACAAATATGTTTGTAGTCTGTTTACGTGCCGATCTAATTTGATTTAAATTGTAACTTTTATTGAATAATTGTTTAAGATGAGAATGTTTGGGTCTGACAATTAGACAAATATTATAAAAATTTTGCATGCCAAGATTTGGTAAAATATGTGGATCAAATTGTTCTTAACTTAAACCTGCATAAAATATGATACAGACAAAGTTAGACTTTTAAAAGAAAAAACTAACTAAGGTTAACAGGCTTCATAAAACTATTTTTTTTTTAAATGAAATATTTATTTGCATAAAATATGGTTATGCAAATAAATATGCAAACAAATATTTTATGCAAATAAATATTTCATTTCATTTCATTTCATTTCATTTAAAAAAAAATAGTTTTATGAAGCCTGTTAACCTTAGTTAGTTTTTTCTTTTAAAAGTCTAACTTTGTCTGTACCATATTTTATGCAAATAAATATTTCATTTCATTTTATTTAAAAAAAAAAAGTTTTATGAAGCCTGTTAGTTTTTTCTTTTAAAATTCTAACTTTGCAAAAGCATGACTCAAATCGAACAAAAAATCATTGAAGTCGATACCATGCAAGCACTGGTAAATACCTATGTTTCATAACCAATACTTAGTACTGAGTAAAAATAAACATTGAAATGCAGTCGTACCTAATCAAAACTAATATCAGACATAGCAACAATAATATTTTTCGACGACCATTTGGATCAGCGGTAGTTAAAAGCTGCTTCTGAGCCATGGGTCGCGGGTTCGATCCCCGCACAGTACAAATATTTGTGTGCATGAACATGTCTGTTTGTACTGGTCTGGGTGTTTTCTATGTATTATAAGTATATATTTACAAAAAAAAAAGTATATAAGTAAGTTTATCGGTTGTCTAGTAAACCATACGACAGGGTACTTAATAGTACCTTAATTTGGGACTAGATGGCTCAGTGTGGCCCAGTGAGGCATGTCTTAAAATATTTATTTATAAATATCAACAATATGGCAATAACTCATGTCTGTTAAAATGCTAATAATACTCGTATGTACTTATTCTGTGTGTATTAACACAAAGCTACGAGTATCATGCTACTATTATTTACGTAGATATTGCGTGGGTGTCTGAAAACACACCTAATTAAATATAAAAGCAATAGTTATAATATGAATGTGTAACTGTGTCTGTCTATCGGTATGTAACCTCTTCACGGCAAAAACGAATTAAAATTTAATTGTTAAAGAGAAAAATTTTATCCCAGAAATCATTTTTAAGGAGGTGGAAGTTTGGGTATGGAATGAATAATTTCAATTTTAATTTATATGTGCATGACCCGCACATATGAATTTAAATGCAAGACAATTCCATACATAAAAAAATGTATTGCCTTAAGTAGGACTTACAAAACGGAAAACAGTTTTTATGTGAAATTTTCTACCGAGAAAGTTAGTAGGTTTTAATTAACCTTTTTTTTAGAAATGACTCCCTAAAAATCTCAATTTAGTTATTAAGATATGCGAAAATTTTTAAGTGCGAGATATAATCGGAAAGGTAATATAATCGAGTGCACATATTGTAACCGATGCTGTTGTCTGTATAACTTCAAACTAGACTGCAAAGTGATTATTTTACAGAAACTGATTAAAAATACCATTACTCATGAGATCATCAGATATTTACCATCAAAGTCAACAGTTCCGGAGCCGTCAGAGTCAATTTCCTCAATCATCATGTCGAGTTCCTCAGCACTGATCTTGTCATCCAGCTCCCTCAGGATCTCTCTGAGCACACCCGTCGTGATGTAGCCATTACCTAGAATGTAAATAAAGTAAGAATACAATATTTGTATGCTTCTTCTTCGTTGGTATCACTCCTAACAGAGTGGTCGTGGTCATTATTTCAGGTGTAGGTGGCTACACAACACGCCGTCACTTCTCTCTAATGGCCATTTGTATGCTACCGGCATAAAATACATTAACACCAATTTTCTCTCTATAGGTGTCGCCAAAGGCCATGAAAAAAATATTCTAGAAGAAGACGAGCAGCATTGTATTTAGCAACTGCGATAATGACCCGCCCGCTAAGCGTCGCGATTATGGCGAAATACTCTTTTTAAGATTGAGATTCAGAATTTTACGGACAAACTCAATTCACAGATGTCAATGTCAATAGCATTTATACGGGGCAATGGGACTAATGTCTCTTGACTTTCTTTTACCTAGCATGGCAAAATGAATGGAGGCTTTCGATTGCAATAGGTTGGCATACAAGTTTTGGCTTTAAATTTAAAGTCAAACCGAATTTTTTTAGTGCATTTTGTAACTAATTGACTTGGAGTTTTATGAAACAGACATGAAATAAATGATTAAAAAAAGAGAGGAAGGAAGGTTAGTTAGTTTAAACTAATAGTTTCATAAAATATCTAATTTGTCTATAGAGAAAAATAATTTGTTTTTTTTTAAATTAGGAATGCTCCTCTTTTTTTGTTGGTTCAAAACGCAACCAAAAAATGTTAAACCTACTGTTTCGTTTTTTTTCATTGGTTTTCTATTAACTGAAGTTCCAATTACGCCTAATAATTTGGGTTAAAACATCAAGAACTTAAGGTACCTTTTGCTGGTTCAAGCAATTGCCAATAATGTCAGATTAATCAATTGGTGCAATTTCTTGGTTTTCATTTGTGTCCCTTTAGTGTCAAAAAATTTCCTCTAATACGCTCTTGGTGGGAAGATAGTATCCAATATCCGCACTGTAGGCGTGTGTGGGATGGAGTTGACAAAGCAAACCTTCTCGTTATAGTAAATACATAATGCGGAATGTTTTTCAATCTTGAATTAAGTTCTACTCTCCGCCATTAGCAATTACCTACCTGTATCAGCTTATCGTGATGATTATGATAAATTCTTAGTTAGAAAGACTTGTGTCTAGCTACGGACTTGCAAACCAATATTAAAAGAACGAAAATTTAGTTCGTGGTTACGTGGAATCTATTTTTATAAAGCTGAAGAGTTTGTTTGATTGTTTTTTTTAACGCGCTAATCTCAGTAAGTCCTGGTTCGAATTGAAAAGTTATTTTTGTGTTGGATAGTCCATTTATCGAGGAAGGCTTTAGGCTATATATGCAAAAATAAACGCGATCATAATAACAGAAATTGACGCGTACGAAGTCGCGGGGAACAGCTAGTCCAAAATAAAAAGTAAAACCGCTATAATCACGAATTAAATCCATAAAAGTCTTTTTTATTTCAATCATTTATTATTATTATCCTTTGTTTTCTTAAATAAAATATATGTTTTTATTTTAAATTTATTATTCATGTTATTGATTATTTATTGATCATATCACATCTATGTAGAAAAATAATGGAAAACGTATAAAATTTTTCAAATTACACAAATTTTACTAAATTACGAACCTGCTTTCAGTTCAATATAATACACACACATTTTTATTCGGTAACAGTGAATATCAAATTTCACTTTTATGAGGTTTACAGTCTTAAGATTAAAAACATCATAAATTGACCTGACGAGATCACCTATTTTGGTTGATAAAGAAAGGGATTAAACCTATTAGCTCAAAGTATACATAATTATAAATAAAATACCAAAAATCCGCTGTACCGCCACAGTATTTTAGAAGGTTCATGGTGTTTGTCGATTTTGTATTTTTTCAACTGATTTAAAAAAAAATATTTTATTAATTATTATTTATTTATTTATTTCAGAAACACGTTTCCATACATTGATTGCTTAGTACTGAATTTAAATATTAAATTTAAAATAAGGCAATTACAAAAATAACTTTTGCCTGTGATTATTAATTCACGTCAGATTTGTATCTGATGTGAATTAAAAAACTTACAGAAAACTTACAGCAAATTATAAGCGAATCAAAATGATAGTCGTATTTTCGTTGGCAAAACCGATATTTGGAAGATTGAAATGCCACGCAGCGTATGGAATGTATTGTTCTTTCAAGCGTTAATATGTTATCGGCCCGGCGTGGTTCTTATATTCGAACGTTGAGTCAGAGGCGCCGTGGCTTAGTTGGTTAAAGCGCCTGTCTAGTAAACAGGAGATCGTGAGTTCGAATCTCGCCGGGGCCTTAGTTGATTCTGAAACATTTTTGATATTGGTGCCACTATTCCGATTAAATAATTCATGTAGCTATTACGTAACTAGCGTAACTATTGTAGATGGAGAAGTGTTTTTTATTAACAAAAATGTTTTTTCTTTTCCAAATTTGAAAGCGTTTTTTTGTAATTTTTAATTTAACTATCACTTTACAACTTACTATTTGCGTACTTTGCTAGCTATTTAATCGAGTTATCATAAGAGTCGGTTGGTACCCTATAAAATTATGTTTTTATGTCAAATTGGAAACTCCTCTATATTGTAGTTCAAAAATTTTATTTTATTTTATTTTTATTTTTATTTTATTTTATTTTATTTTACTATTATATTAAATATACTAGTAGTTTCCTGTTGCTTCATTCGGGTGGTCGGCTTTGAAGGCTTAATGAGTACCAAGTTGTTCAATATCTATTCATCGTTATCGGGTAAACGGTTTTAGAAAGTAGGTATACCGGTCAAATAAATTTTTCATTTATTATAGTGCTATGTATGTAGTGTACTCTAAGGTAATTTTAGGCTAATTTGAATGTAATTTTTACAGTTGTATTTTCTAATAATATTCGTCAAAAAACAATTTATGAATTTATGTTTAGGTACTGACATTTTATATACTACTAGCGTAGGTATGACGCAAGTAGTTTTATCATGTTGAGGTAGAATAAGTTTTAGGCGTACTAAATCTGTTTTTTTACACTTTTTGACAAAACATTAAAAAAAACATTTGTGCTGTTAAAAACTGTCTGTAAATTCTTTGTTTATTTATATCTATTATATAAACTACAAAAAATATACAGTAGTGAGAGAAAAGTCATTGGACGTCGTGTCTTGCCATGAAGTTAAGGTGCCGAGCGCATAATAATAAATTATTTATTAAATTTAAATTCTCATTCCTCTTCTTTCGACTAAACAAGAAAGAAAATTTTCATTCTGCTAAGTATTTAGTAGTGTATACATACTTGTATAGTACCTTCTTTAAGGGGTACTCAATCAATCATTAGAGGAGAAGTAGAAAAATAAGACCTAACCTTCTAGGCACACTGCTGCTTTTTTTAAGGGGACTACTAGAGCTAGGTGCTGATTGATTTAATTTTATTACTTCGAAACAAAATTAATTCTCAAAAAACTAGAACAGTATCGTTTTAGCAAATTAACTCTAATAATTATTGAATTACAGTAAACTTTTCATTTAGTTGTTTATAAAGACGAATTTGTCGCTAACGCTAAAATCGGCCGCTTTAAGCAATAATATACATACGAAAAAATGCTAGAATTAACAGCAGTTAACAGTGATTCAATAAATACTAGAGGTAATTTGCTAAAATGATACCGTTCTAGTTTTTTAAGAATTGATTTTGTTTAGAAGTAATAACATTAAATCAATTGGGGGCAGCACTTAGCACTAGTAGTCCCCTTATGGACAACTTTGACGACCATTTGGATCAGCGGTAGTTAACGCTGCTTCTGAGCCATGGGTCGCGGGTTCGATCCCCGCACAGTACAAATATTTGTGTGCATGAACATGTCTGTTTGTACTGGTCTGGGTGTATTCTATGTATTATAAGTATGTATTTACAAAAAAAAAAAAAGTATATAAGTAAGATTATCGGTTGTCTAGTACCCCCATACGACAGGGTACTTAATACTACCTTAATTTGGGACTAGCTGGCTCTGTGTGGCCCAGTGAGGCATGTCTTTTAAAAAAAAAAAAAAAAAACTTTATCAATTATAAGTTTACCTTCTTTATCGTATAACCGGAATGCTTCTTTAAGTTCCTGTTGCATAGCCTCAGCATCCTCTTCAACCATGAATCTGGAAGCCAGGGTTACAAACTCTTCAAACTCTAGCTCACCCGAACCTGAAACATTAGTAGATCATATTTGTTTATATAAAACATAGCAGTGTGGAGTAACACCAGTTTATTAATATCTGGGTTTGAGCTTTTTAGCCATTTAGCCGATGAGATTTATCTTTTTCTGAAGAACGTTGCTAATTTTTCATTTATACGCCTAAAACTTTCACTCTTCCTAATTATTAAATAACTCTTGGAAGTAAACTATGTCAAATATATTAAGGCTTTTTGTTTGCTTGTTTGTGGCTAATTGTTAATGCAATTGAAGTTAATATTTTAAAATAAGATCATCACATAAATTAAAGATAGAACTACTAATGCCAGTTAAACTCGCATCCCCAAAAAAATACAGTAAAATAAATTTACTACAATAGTAATTTATACCCAATTAATTAAATCTATAACTTCTTTTAACTCTGCAACTATAACCCACTATAGCCCACGACTTTGTTTGCGAATAAAATTTAGCCTGTGCTTTAGGTATACCCGTAAACTACTACTATGCCAAAAAAAACATGTCGATCTCTTTCAATATGAAAAAATAATAATTGTGATCCCACTAAAACAGTATTTTTTTCCAAGATATCAAGTAGTGAATGCTTTTCCTGACCAAATGTTATTACGAGTATCTACCTACTTCATTTGATATATTTCAGCAAATAATCGCAAATATAATATCAGTAACTTTATAAATTATGTGTCAGGCAGGACAAGTTACTTAAGAAGTATTTTTTTCGGATCCGTGGCTTATGCCCCCAGTGGTGTATGCACCCGTGGTCGTAGCACCCGATTCAAATAATTTTAAGTTTTTGTTTTGTGCTTTTTGACGTAGTACAGGTAATGTCAAAAGTGTGCCCTAACTATTATATAATTCAAATAAGTGTTAAAAAGTGGCGAAAATAATTTTGTTTAAGTTTAATAGTTGATTGTTTTTCATTATTATTGTCACAAATTACAGAAGAAAATTTCACAGGTAAAGTTTAGCTTAACACTACTTTTTAAGACCAATTGTTAGAATATTGAGCAATTTTCTTGATATAGGCAATAAAAACTGTGATTGAAATACCAATTTTTACTTGGGTACTTACCGTTTTAAATAATATAAGATTAGTACGAAATATTTAAAGGTTTTTTTTTACTAACATCCAAGTAAAAGCATTTCTAATAAAAATCGTTAGAATAAATATGTTACAATATTATGCCTTTTATGCCTGCCAGTACATTTGGTTAAAAAAAATCTATTAAGTAAATTAAACTGACCGGGTGCTACGACCCCCGTGGTCGTAGCACCCGTAGTGGTATAGCATACACCACTGGGGCGTAAGCCACGGACCCTTTTTTTAGGGTTCCGTACCCAAAGGGTAAAAACGAGACCCTATTACTAAGACTTCGCTGTCTGTCCGTCTGGCCGTCTGGCCGTCTGTCCGTCTGTCCGTCTGTCCGTCTGTCCGTCGCTCTGTCACCAGGCTGTATCTCAAGAATCGCGATAGCTAGACAGTTGAAATTTTCACAAATTATGTATTTCTGTTACCGCAATAACAACAAATACTAAAAACAAAATAAAATAAATATTTAAGGGGGGCTCACATACAACAAGCCCGTTTTTTTGGCCTTTTTAGTACGGAACACTTCGTGCGCGAGTCCGACTCGCACATGGCCAGTTTTTTCAAGTTTAAACACAAATACTATCTCTGCCAAATTTCATTGAGATTTGTTCAGCCGTTTTTGCTTGATTGAGTTACAAACATCCATCAAAACAT
Organism: Anania crocealis; assembly: GCA_949315895.1. Lineage (NCBI taxonomy): Eukaryota > Metazoa > Arthropoda > Insecta > Lepidoptera > Crambidae > Anania > Anania crocealis. The sequence goes on from OX438883.1 coordinate 19,259,900, forward strand.
AGGTATACGTTTAAAATATTAGTAAGACATTAGTAACATTTGTAAGATAACATTACAAAAATCAAATGAATAAAAGAATATAATGTCGAAATTGTTGACATGGTTATCAGCAGGAAGTATCAATAAATAGCCGAAAGCGTATTCGGAATAAACGTAAAATTTACTGAAGTTGAATTGCCTCAAACACGTTCACGTGTCGCGATAACAATCTGATATATTAATACCGGTTACAGCAGATATCGATAGTAATAAGCGGTAGGTAATATGTTCGAATGATAAAATTGGTAGGTACTCTGCGTAATTTGTTGATATCTTTATGAATTATGGATTTAGAAAATTATTTTGCTAATGATTTCCGCTTGTTAATACCGGCCTAGATACCTTCACCACCCTACCCGCACTAACACTGATTTGAGGAAGTACCTGCACCACACTAACACTGATTGAGCAAGCACTATTTCATGCAGGAAAACAGCCCGCGCCCAAAAAAAAATTTTATTGTATCGGTGTTGGGTACTAATAATTGCATTAACTGTACTGCATTCATTTTTGAGGGAGGGCGGGCGGTTTTCCTGCATGGAATAGTGCTTGCTCAAACCCACACACGTCAATGTTTTTTACAAGTTACTCGTACGCTCTCCCACTACTTTACTATGACACTTTAGTGTAAGTTTGCCAACGTCTTCCAAAACTAAGGATTCGCCATACTGGTTACATTTTAAAAAAAAACTTATCTAAAAATGATGTTATATTCAAAACTCTTGATTTTTGAACCACATGTTCTAGGGCAATAACCTTAGAGTTATGGGATATCAAAAGGAACACGTTGTATATTAGATGTTGTGTTGTTTAAAAACAATGCTTATGTAAGAATAGGTACTGACCGTCGACATCAACTTCGTCGATAATTTCTTTTAGGGTCTCATCAGTTACGGGGTGCCCCAACATGCCCAAGATGGTTCCCACCATGACAGTGCCGATGCAGCCCTTCTTTTCATGGTCAAAAGCTTCGAAAGCTTTCTTCAAGACTGCAAGATAAAGTCATTTTTAGATAAAACTTTTACTTAAGCCATATCACAACTAGCGAATAGGATTTTATCAAAAACTTGATCTATATTTAAAATACTTAAATTTTAAATTGAAGCTAGCATATATACTAGCATAGTTGTTTAGAGCTATCTAAACAACACATGCTAATATAAATTTTATTGCTGTCGATCGGCTTTGGTTAAATGTCAATTTGACTAGATTTTAATAAGATAGAGATTTAAAATAGCTTAAATAGGTATATTTTTTTTACATTAGCTGCGATAAATAAAAACAATTGTTTTTAGTACGCATTAATTTAGTGCCTTAAAATTTCTTTTAATGTCTTTACGCAAAAGGTTTTTACGTTAATGGAATTTGAAAGTCACAAATGAATGCTATCTCATAATTATAAACAAAAGTTTTTTTATAGAATGTCTAAAGCGGTTTTGTGACGATGACGATAAACAGACATCTATTTTTTTTTGGCTTATTTAATGCATAGTAAATGAATATTAAATCACAATTATTGGATATATATTTTATATCCATCATAATGTCGAATGAAAAAAAAACCGTAAGTACTAGGTAATTAAAATTAAAATACGGTGTGTAAAAGAATCACAGTTTTTCACTTTGATAAACCTCTCAGACAGTCTTAATGTATTTTTGGGCCTTAATGTCGCCGTAAATTTTATTATTAAAAATGTTAATGTAAAGCCTATTTTCTTTTGAAATGTAATCAAGAAAACGCTGTGATTACTGTTATGAATGATAACTTAAAATCTTTCTTATAAAAACATTTTCCCTTAAATTTAACTATCTAAAAATATCCTTTTTCAATGTAAAATGTTGATAGGCCATTAAAGAGACTTGTTGATTTTATATAGATGTTACGTACCATAAAGTTTTAAGCAAATTCTTTATAAAATGTATTATTCATTTTACTATCATAATTTATTCTATTTTGTAAAGTAACTTTTGTTAAGTTTGTGGGTTTTGATGATAAGTTATTTTTAATAATTTTCGTTTTACAAGAAAATATGAACAACAAAAATAAAATGTAAACTATGTTAAATATTAAGTCAAATTAATAACTTCAACTTCATTTATACTAGGAATAAAAACTCTGAAATACGTACCAGAAATTTGTTCCTTGCCAAGTTCCTCCTGTAAACCACAAATGAAAATAAATTAGTTCACTCTTAGACGCGTTTAAACTTAAAACATCACAAGAGCTTTAAGAGCTTTTTCTTCATGACCACTCTCACATCAAAACTCAAGTTCGCTTCAAAACTTGACAAATAAATAAATTACCATTTTTCACTGATTTACTTTGCTTCAAAGGAATTGGACCAAAGAGTATGCTATGGTGAACCAAAGAATTAGGAACACGAGTCCTTTTATCTGAACAGACTGGGCGACTGATCGAAAACGCGAACCGATGTCACCCAGGTTGGCTCTGTATCAGGGGGACACAGGTTCATCTCCTGTTACAAACCGCGAGTCACGATATATCGCGATGTGTGATGCTTTTAACAGCACTCACTAAGGTCACCATACATTATGTACGAATGCCGGATGTCCACTAAGATCGTGTACCTACCTCTGGCAGGCCAACAACGCAATTTGCTAATTCAATTAATTGACCGTAAACAATTTATTATAATGTTATCAAATTTTAAATAATCAGTCTTGGACAACTGCCACGATTTTTGTATATTATCTAAACACAAACAACTATACAGTAGGGTTGAGATTTATATTGACCCACCTTGTTATAGTTTTGTTTTCCACCAAGAGATGGCGATATACGCTTTTTCACGGCGGTAGTATTTGCTTTTGTGTAAAGTAAAAATATTAATTCAATTTGTTTTCAATTAAAGCGCCGGTTCCTTAATATTAGGTAATTGCCATTTTGGGTGTTAGTGGCTAAATAGTTTTTTGCTACTATCTGATTAAGGCATTGTGTTGTAAAATTTGAGCGCAGCTTTGTATCTTTTCAAAGATTTATGAAACTCAAGAGTTTGATATACTTAAATCACTTACAGTTCAAAGTGAACGTGACACTAATAGAGTATACTACCATCTAATGCCGAGTGTAGTTGTTGAAATGCATTTAAGAGCGCTCGCGAGAAATAAGTTGAACTCATTCAATTTCCGTTTGTAATGAAACTACTTGTCTAGAATAGTGCTAGCAGTTGGAAGTGCACAGTCGATAAAATAAATATATTTTTATGGTTAGCTAGTTTGTCTGCCATAGATATCTACTAAATGGTACTAAAGGTAATTGGAAAAAGACCAACCCCACATTTTTTTTCTGTTGAGAGCCTGAAATTACTGATTAAAAACTAGTGTCAACCTTTGAAACAGATGAGTTAGATGATACATTATTAAATCATCATTTTTATGTTTTATGAATAACTTAAACCTTAAACTTAAATATTTTTATGAAACGAAATTTGAGCTAGTTCAAACGAAAACCTTTGAAATTGTGAACTTTGTGAAAGGTCAAACAAAAGCATATGTTTCCGCGATGATTTTTTTATCTGTTGCAAAAAGGTTATATATTTTTTATCAGTTAATAATTTAACTGGTACCGCTATAACAACAGACATCTTGCAATGTAAATGAACATAATGTTCTAAATGAGGGTTGCGGCGGTAAGACAGGTGTTCTGAATCGCGGACAGTGACATATTTGTTGCGATAGCCGCTTTCCGACGTTGCCAACTAAACGATGCAGTCGAAAGCTAATGCCGCTGGTTCGAAATAGTTGTTTAAGGTAAACAACAGTAATGTTCGCTTGTTACTTTGTTAGCGTTCGAATTTCAATTTTAAATTATGTCGACATGTCATAAATTGCCAGAGCAAGTTTGTTACTTTGACATTTACCCCTTTTATTCTTTTTATTTGTAGTCAGTTTTAGTTCTTACGCTACCGGGGAACATAGGACATTAGTTATTTGTCAATATTACTAAAATGAATTATCAGGTTTTGTATCAGTTTCATAACACAGACTAATGTGCGATCATGGTTCTTGCAATAGTGCGATAGAGTTAAGACTCAATACTCAATGAAAGTTTGAAGAAATGCAAATAAAATTTAACTAAAGAAGAAATTACATTATTACAGCGGTTTTGCTAACTTGCTAATAATAAAGAAATTTGCAAAAAAAAATTCCCTCTAATTAGAAAGGTATTTTGCATTAAATTTCCCTTAAATTTGGAGATTTTTGTGTAAAGACAAAAGGATGAGAAAAACCAATGATTAGATGAGAATAACAGACGTCAGTTCCCTGTCGTCTCTCAAAAGCTTTTCTTTTAACAGTTGTCATAAACTTTATTTGATATTTTAGCAACTTAATTGCAATTATGGTATCAGTATATAAACTTGAAAAATTATGTCTCAGGCGGCCAATTAAGCTTAGTTGGTATAGCGCTGCGCCCGGATCAGGCTTACTCGAACCCGCGCGAGGAGATGCGGGTTCGAGTCCGGCCTGAGACTTAATTATTCAAGTTCATAATTATACTGATATTATAATTGCAATTAAGTTGCTAAAATATCAAATAAAGTATATAAATAGCTGTTTTATCTAAACTGACTGTCAACCATCAGCTGTAATGATGTTTCTTTCGGATGTTAAGGGTGCAAACTCCTAAAATATGATGATACAACTGGCTTACAGCGATAAGAATATGCTTGAAAAATTAAAAATTGATTTCTTTTTTGAGGTGGATGGAATTTTTTACACATACTCTGTGTGTGAACACAAGAGACACGGCAGAGTGTGAGAGTAGTGGAGTGTAAGAGTAAGTTTAGTGCCCTGGGGCACTGTTAACTCGGGCTTGTCGTCGGTTCAGGTTTTTGTGGGTTATTACCCGGAGCAAACATCCGCAAACCGCATTCATCTCTCCGAGCTCACAAGTTCAGTAAGCGCCATCCGGCTTCAGGGACAAAAAACTTTTCTGGTCTCCAGAAGCAGCGTGCAAGGACACTTGCAATGCCATCGCAACTAACGCAAGTTCTTTAAAAAAATTGCTTGTGAATATGAACAGCGGCGCAATTACGGTGTTAAGAATTTCCTAATACTATATAAAGTTTCATATTGAGACACATAACAAATAATTACGATTTAAAAATACAGTTGCCTTTCGTATAATTTAAGTAGCAATGAATATTAAGAGGAAACACAAGGGCCGTTTTTCTATACAAACGTAGTCCCCTGTTTCCTCCCTGGATAAAGCCAGTAGAGCAATTATTTTTATTACAAATATCTATGGCCACTATTAGCATGTTTCTATGTTTTCTGTTTTATCATAAATTATTTAATGAAAGAGATATGAGCCCTCAAAAATCAAATAAATTCGCCAGATTTTCCGCTGTGTTCAAACATCCAGAAATCTAATTTAGCAAAATTTTAGAAAAAAAGCAGAACATACGAACACGGCCAAAGCTTTTCTTTAATTTTTAATGAAAAAAATATTTAAATCGGTCTAGTTTTGGAAAAGTAATCAGGGGACTAAGAAACGTTGATTTGGTGTGCTTTTAGTAGGTATTTTCGGTCCAAGAAGCAGTTGTCTCTATCACGCTCTGCGGTGAAGGCATTTGACACTGCGCGACAGCAATAGATTTTACAAATACCTATTTTTCAATTCTCTCGCCCTTGGTGTTTCCTCTTAAACACTCTCAATTAAGCTATTAATAGCTGATATTGTTGAATTTGCGTATTTTCTTGGTAATGTTATAAAGTAACCTACTAACTTAAACTATTAACTGCCTCTATAATGCCCTTTTACTGGAGGTAATTTGATGTTACCTACATTTAGTCATAAAATCCACTCAGGAGTAGAGAGCTCACTCGTAGTAAGAGTAGTTTAGTGTGCACTTTATCGGATTCCGTGTTAAAATGAAAACAAATATGTTGCTTAAAAGCATTGCTGTTCTTTTAATTTTGATTTAGCTATATATGAACTAGTAATTATGTTTGTAAGCTATGGAATTGCTTGTGTAAATTAAACATAATATTTCTAAATAAAAAAAGCTTGGTAGCTCAATAGTTAGAAAATCTGCTCGGTGAATAGAGAAATCTTTATTCAAGGAATTACAACTGCACTTTATGATTAAAGTTTACGGTTCGGTGACAACATATATTTAGCGATAAATTGTTATTGTTGACGCTGTATAGAATGTAACGGTTAATACTACTGTTAATGTTATGCTACTGAATAATTTCAGATCCTTCAATAGCATTCTAACCAAAAACAGTTTTTACAAGGTCTCAGTGTCTGGCAGTTTGTTAGACTGAATATACTGATAGATATGTGGAAAAAAACGCCTATATAAACTGGTGCTTAGTTTATTAGAAAACATGTAGTGATTTTTCAGGATGATATTATGTCTTATTTAATTACAATAAGTCCAAAAACTTTTTTCACAAAACCTTAACCACTGACCTGCGACAAAAAATCGAAAGTCAGTGCATGGTCTTCGTGCCAATTATAAACACATGCACCGTCGCAAAATAAGTGGCTTTTATTTATTTTGAAGAAAATTATTAATTTCCAGATGTTAAAAGTACCAGATTTTTGATGGATAAGGTATCCAATTCAACAAAAGATAAGTCATAGGAATCGGTTTTCATTGAAAAAAAATGCGTGCTTATTAGATAAAAAAACCGGCCAAGTGCGAGTCGAACTCGCGCACGAAGGGTTCCATACCAAAACGGTCAAAAAAAGGGGTTGTTTTATAGGAGCCCCCCAAATATTTATTTTATTTTGTTTTTAGTATTTGTTGTTATTGCGGTAACAGAAATACATAATTTGTGAAAATTTCAACTGTCTAGCTATCGCGGCTCTTTAGATACAGCCTGGTGACAGAGCGACGGACAGACGGACAGGCAGTGAAGTCTTAGTAATAAGGTCCCGTTATTACCCTTTGGTTACGGAACCCTAAAAAGTATATATTGTGTCGTATTTAGAAAATCCTCTAATTTGCGTTTGAAAATACGAGAACCAATTGTCATTCCAATAAAAAATGAACACAACAGTGACATTTCAAGATGAACCCGTCAAAAACAGTCCCCTTTGAAAGCTGCTCGAGTGTCGTAACAGGAGCTTTTAACTTGAAACTTTTCTGGCAGACGTGGCTCTATTCATGTTTTATTATTGTTTGCTGTCTTTTTATATTTTTAGACATGATAGCTAGTTGACACTACTTTTCACGCATTTGTAATTTTAATAATATAGCTTTTTCATGTGACAGCATGCTGATGAAGTGTTCAAATAGCGAAGGATAACACTATAAGTGCAGATATGAATTACAGCAATTTATCGCTTGATTTCATTGAAAATATTACAAGTAAATGTACAAGTTTTCGCTTAGTCTTCAGAGTACCTATGTAAATATTGGTATTTATAAGCCCCAATAATACTTTGCCGTTTCAACAAAATGCTTCAAGAAATATATAAGACGTTTCCAAAAGTTTGCTTAAGTGTGTAGGCGAAGAAAAATCAAGACAAATAAATTTGATTATAGGTATGTACCTACATTGGTACCTACATGTTACACAAGTTGTGGAACAGGCTAGATCAAAGATCAAATAAAAAAGTAACAAACTAGAAAATAAGGCATTTTTTTGACTTCATTTATCTAATTAATGATCATATCACATTCTATTTAAAGTAAAGTAAAGTAGAGTAACAGCCTATAATCATCCCACTGCAGGGAAAAGGCCTTTATCATTGAATTTAAGTTACCACAGCAATGATGGGTACTGGCATAATCAACACGCTTGCCAAATGCGGGTTGGTGATCACAAACTCGGGCAATGTTCGAAAATTCGAAAATTTTTGTTGCTCGACCCGGGGATCGAACCCGGGACCCTGAGATCTTAGCCCGGTATTTAAACCACTAATCAGACCAACAGGGCGTTCTATTTAAAATTCTTCGGCTTAAACATTCATTACAGAACTAAAAAACTACGTCTAAAATTTAAACTTCTATCGTTTTGAAGTTTTCAATTCTGTTCTTTAGCTGTAATTTCAAATTTACACCCGATCGAACAAAAAAGGGCATTCAGGAACAAAAAAAGTTAAAACAAGGATCTCCGTATCGTCGGCTAAAATAATATGTTACACCAAAACCGAAACCTCAACATTGACATTAGTTTGGTGACAAAGCTGAAGTCATTACGCCCACCGCTATATCTATATAAATCGATCAGAGCTATCGGATTGCGTGGATCAAAACCAGCGATCAAAGTAGGGTTGCCACTGTACTCTACAAAAAAATTTTGTACAGTAACCAGCGCTTACTTAGATAAAAATAACGAATTCTCCAAATAGATTTTGAACTTTAAATACAACTTATAAGGATTATAATATCAGTATTTAGACTTGAAACTTGACTTTAAACTTAGACTTGTACCCGGGCCCGGTATGCATGGAGATGCAGTCCTGCCTAAGACATAATAATTTATCAAGTTAAATAGGTACTGATAATAATATTATAATTGCAATTAAGTTGCTAAAAATATGAGTATTTAAATAGCGTATTTATCTTAACTGACTGTCAATCATCTGTGAAGATGTTTATTTCGGGTGTTAAGATTGCAAATATCCTTTCATTTGATGCTATGCCTGTCATTTCAATATGCTTGAAAAATTGACGCTATGATGTAGTGTCTCGGTGGCTTAATTAGTAAAGCGCCGCGGATGGTTCATATGCATGGTGATGCGGGTTCGCGTCCCCCCTGAGACATAATTTTTCAAATATCAGTATTTAGACTTGAAACTTGACTTGAAACTTGGACTTGTACCCGGGCCCGGTATGCATGGAGATGCAGTCCCGCCTAAGACATAATAATTTATCAAGTTAAATAGGTACTGATAATAATATTATAATTGCAATTAAGTTGCTAAAAATATGAGTATTTAAATAGCGTATTTATCTTAACTGACTGTCAATCATCTGTGAAGATGTTTATTTCGGGTGTTAAGATTGCAAATATCCTTTCATTTGATGCTATGCCTGTCATTTCAATATGCTTGAAAAATTGACGCTATGATGTAGTGTCTCGGTGGCTTAATTAGTAAAGCGCCGCGGATGGTTCATATGCATGGTGATGCGGGTTCGCGTCATATAATAAGTTGCTTACAATATCATATAAAAAAATAAGGATTAGTTTCAATATAGAAAATTTCACATTTTGTGTTAGGTTGATCTGCTCCCTAGGTCTCTTAGGTAATTAAACTATCATATTCTTGCATAAAGCAGTTGAAAAATAGTTTATCCGAGTAACAGGATACTTCGTGATATAGAAGTTAATTCTGTTGTCTATAGTTTACTTCATATAAAAGTTGTTTAGACATAAAAATACTTTTCGCGTCGACGTCTTCCTAAAATTATGTTATATTGCCCTCTCAATTGTATCGCTTTACCGGTTTAATCCGGAATCACTAGCATTGTAATAAATTGAAAAAATAACAATTCCGCTCATTTATTTTAATAATACAATAATAATAAAGATACTCGTAGCAACCCTAGAACAGAGTGATTAAGGCAACTCGCACACGGCACGAGGTGTTTAGTTCGCACTCTGTATGTAAACTTGAGTGAAATATGAAACAAAGTAAACACATTCTTGGACTTGATCCATCCAATGATGTCATTGATACCTTGTTACGCAGTTGCTGAAAAGCTTGACATGTTTCTGGAATATATTATAAATTGAAGAGTTTCCGTTGCCGAAGTGGTTAAAGTTACGCAAAAACCATGTTTTTATGACGAATTTGTTCCTTTTCAAGATTTCTAGAAAAAAGTCCACGGCTGTAACTCATGGCATTCTTTTCGCTATTCTGTCTGCCGGGTGTAGAGATTCTGGCCAATGACGAATTAAATGACCGATTTGTCACGAATTTTAAAGGACTAGCCTGTTAAGGTATAAAGGGAAAATTAAAAACTTATGAATAGTATCTTTACTTTGAAGATCCGAAAAACCCTTTCGAGGCTTAATTATGTACTCTAGTGGCTACATTCCATGTTATTTATTTGAAGATACTCCTTACATAAGTATTTAGGTTCAAAATAAGACTTGTAGCAAGCTTTAACGTTCTAAGTGGATTAAACATTGTAAACGACTAGTATTATTTACTTTTAAATTTCATCTTCTTTAACTCATGTAAGACCATAGCTTGATAATGACCCTCTGACAATGAGGGTTGATGATCACGGTGATGCAGAAAGTACGCTGCTGCCAATCTTCTTAAGATGATTGGTCTTTTGATTGCTCTACGACCCCCATAGTAGGATTAGTGCCATATTATTTTTGGGCAGGCACCGCACTGAACTACAGAACAAAAATTAAATATTTGAATAGATGGTTTATTCGATTTTTTTTTACTTGACAAATATTGTTATTAAAAGTCGAAAGAAGCTGTTATATCCTTGGTTCAAATCCGCTGGCATGTTGAAAAATGACGTAGTTTTATTATTATGATGAGTACTTATCAAAAAGGCATTATTATTATCGTTTTATCAGTAAAGTTTTAGTGTATTTTAATATTGTCAATATAGAAATAAAAATTGATTTGGTAAATTAGCTTTTAATTATTAAAGACCTTAGGGTTGTGAGCGCCATATCTAACGTAGGCGCAGGCGCACTGGCACTTGGCACTGCGCGTGCGACCACATCCAATTAATATTTCATCTTCGCGCAGTAATCATCTGTACAGGTGTTCCACAATTAATACGGGAGATAAAACAAATATGTATTTTTAGAAGGAATTGAGCAAGTAATTTACAATGTCAGTAATTGGATTACCCTGGCTCAAATATAGACATTGTCTGATTGGAATAATGACAGAATTAGATTATATCTATAACTGGTTAGAATTTACTATTTTATAAAATACGCTAAAATATAATCTGTACAACAGACAATTCGGATTCTCTCGTTGCAACTCATAAAACAAACAATAAAAACTACATAACACAACTTTATTAGATAACTAAAAACGAACAGTGTTATTAATAAGTACGTTATACCAGAATACAACACTAAGAAAATTATTCAATTCTAGAAGGTTACACAGGTTGTTTTTGAATAAATGAAATAAGTTTTTTTTTTTAAGTAAAATGTATTTTTTACTTCCTACTACAATTTTACAGAAAGAATCGTGTGTAATCATTTTTTTTTTTTTTAATATTTTAGACATGCCTCACTGGGCCACACAGAGCCATCTAGTCCCAAATTAAGCTACTATTAAGTACCCTGTCGTATGGGGTACTAGACAACCGATAAACTTACTTATACACTTTTTTTTTAAATACATACTTATAATACATAGAAAACACCCAGACCAGTACAAACAGACATGTTCATGCTCACAAATATTTGTACTGTGCGGGGATCGAACCCGCGACCCATGGCTCAGAAGCAGCGTTTACTACCGCTGATCCAAATGGTCGTCAATATTTACCAAAGGCTTTGTATACTCGTATTATAATATGTTAGTGATTATTTGATTCAGTAATCACTAACATACATAAAATATTCCACTCATAAAAAACATTAGTGTATTCTTAGTCGCGAACAAAGTCTTATGTTAGTGTGTGATATTTTAAGAGCATATTTTGTAATTGTTTTCTGAACATCGCTATCGCTTTGGGTACTCAACCTGTAATGATGGTTGTAAGAATGTTTTGTTTGTTTTGTATAAACATTTGAAAATAGGGCATAATAATGTTCACCAAAGCAGAATTGATAGTTATTCTTGCTTACAAAAAATCTAACCCTAATTAGATGATGAAATCATTAGCCGGGCTAGCCCTACAATGTCACTGCCAAGAACATCGTTCAGCGGAAGACAAAAGGTGCCAATGTCGATTGTAGTTCGTTTCTAACTATTGTTAGCATTGTTACTACGGTGTTGATTAGTATGGCTAAGGCTACATTACCGGAAATGCAAAAAACCTATTAAGAAAGTTTTGGTAAACCGAATTCAGCCTCACAATTCTTATGTGGCCTATGATAAATGTGATTATACTTTATGTTTTGTTTAACATAGCTAGGTTTTTTATATCCAAAAGGGGTGACATTCCTCATGGCCTAGTGAACCAAAAGAGATGGACTGTTACATCAGCTGAACAAGGATTCACTATTACAGCGTCATTAGAAAAAAAAACTGCTTTGTGTTTATAAAACGACCTATTTGAATAAAAAGTTACTACATAGCATCAGTAATTAATGTTATAAAAACTGGCCCTCCTAAATAAGATGCGGCATCAATAAATTATTTTTTAATATATTTTGATGTTTGAATGTTATATTTGACGTCTGAGAGTTACTTCGATTGAAATATTAGCATGTTAGAACTATTCTTAGTGTGTCTGTAGCCAAAACCGGCCAAGTGCGAGTCAGACTCGCGCACGAAGGGTTGCGTACCATTGACTGGGTAAAGTACACAAATTTAGTTAATGTAGTTCTTACCTGTTACCATTTATTGATATGGGGAAAAAAATGGCATTTTTTGTATGTGAGCCCCCCTTAAGTATTAATTTTATTTTAATTCAATTAATTATTATTAAAGTTTCAGGGGTGGTGGGATCTACCTCCTAGTGGTCCATTCCGGGCAACGGCATCTTTGATTTTCTAACCAATGATGACGGCTAACAGATCCCTCTGCGGTGTGGTAGGCTTCGTAAGAGTCCAGCGCCAAACAGTTTTTCTGTGTTCCGCTGGTGTGTGGGAGAACCAGTGCCACTTTCTGGGTAAGCTTGTTCCATCTTAGGCTTCTTATTAACCGTAGAGTTAAGTATGTAGTCAAGAGCAAGCCCATTGTTTATATAAAAAAAAGTAAAAATACAACTGAGTGTTTTGTGAATATTTCAAGTGCCTATCAGCTGTTGCCATTATTGATATCGACCAAAAAAGGGCGAAAAAATCGCGTTTGTTGTATGGGAGCCCCCCTTAAATATTTATTTTATTTTGTTTTTAGTAGTTTTTGTCATTGCGGCAATAGAAATACATAATTTGTGAAAATTTCAACTGTCTAGCTATCGCGGCTCTTGAGATACCTACAACCATGTGACATTTGGACAGACGGTCAGACGGACAGACAGCAAAGTCTTAGTAACAGGGTCCCGTTTTTACCCTTTGGGTAAGGAAACCAAAAAAGGTGGGTAAGCAGATCCGTAGCGACGGCGACTCCGGTCTTTATGAAGGCCGAGAAATTTTAATTAGATAAACAAATTAATTGGCATGCTAAAATGGAGAGTGTTTATTTCACTGTGCTAATTTCGCTTGCCAATAAATCTCATAGGGCTGGGCTTGAATGTGTTTACCATTTTTTTTTAGAGTTCCATGTCTAAAGTAAATATGTTCGAAATATTTTTCAGTGATCACGGCGCTTGCAATAATAGTGTCGAAATAAATAAAGACATAAATAGAAACATGATAATTAAGGAATAGTCAACTAGATTAATTGATTCGGGTAATTCTAGTTGACTACTTTTGTTGGAGACTCATTACTTAGAGGGAAATGTATCAAAGCATCAAGTTCCATGTGATAATAATATTTCCGTAGTTCATCATCAAGTACTTTACACCTATCGGCAGAGTTTTTTGTTCTTCTCGGTCCTCCGCCATCCTGATAAGACACGACGTTCATCTTTACCCCCATTTTTCTTTCGAGATTCTTTCTACTATCTTTTCTTGCCTTTGTTATAGTTTTTTTGAAAAATTCCCAACATATTTTGCCCTTTCTCTACTTTCTATCCTACACCCGTGTCACAAGTCCCGGGATCTACTCGGAGTTTCTCTTTCTACCACACGATCGACCCGGCATCATCACGGTGAATCCATGGACCGCTAAGAAGTTCGTCTCTTTAAACATTACATTTCCTTTGTTATTTTACTGATATTACTCGTACAAACTGGTTTTACTTAAATTATGTGCTAAGGGTTCATGACAAATATAAAAAAAAAGAACCAGCAAATCGCGGTTCCCATTCACACTCAGTAAATTTTGTAAATAAAGCCCACAAGATTTTTAATATTTTGAAGAAGAATATCATAATTATTGCAACGTCTTATATTTATTATTATCACAATACATTTAATGGGCCTATCTGGAACGAAAATCAAAATTAATGTCCCTAGACCTTCGTTCAGCAGTGGGCAGCAACGACGATTGTGATGAATAAGGAAGTGAATATATTTTTTTAATTTTTGATAATGCGTTTAAGTAGTTATTTTTTTATTATTACGATAGTCCTTTAAAGTTTAACAAATGTTTATAAAATCTGTGTAAGTTTGTTTGTTTCATTGTAAACGTTACATTCATGTAATGTAACGTTTACAATTGTACAATTATGTTACGAATTACTGGTAAAACAATTAAAACCAAAGTAATTTTATTAAATATTAGCGAATTTAAAACGTATCTGAACTAAAAAATCTAATCGTAAATTTTCATTTTACTGCTGATATCTCAGGCTATACATTTTTAATATAAATAAAGAATGCTTTTTTTAAACTTTTGGTTATTGGTTATTAAATTATGAGCTAGTTCGTGAAGGTACCAAATAGATTTAAAAAATCCATTCGTAGAACGTCATAAACTTTATTATTGGCGCATTTCAGTTAACAGCTTCATGTATTTCAATGATTTCTCTTTCAACAAAATATGACTCGACTCATACAAATTTTATGCGTCCGTAAATCGAGAGGCTTAGCTACTCTCAGCACTGTGACAACCATACGAACGTGGTGAAAAATGGAACTACGAAATTAACTGATACAGTACAATGTTGGTTTTGACAAGTTTGTTTGGAAGTGGCGCCCCCACATACGTTGATTGTATCCTTGTCATATTATAAAGGTCTGCAGTCGGTTGTCGCAGACCAAAATAGACGCCAATAGAAGACAATAGATTTCGTCAAACAGCTGTATTGGATTGATTCACGATGCGACAAGTTGCTCGATCGGTCGCCAGTGATTGCACGGTCCGTTAAAATTGTTACAGTTTGTGTAACATCAATATATTTTTTTAAATTTCATCGTAGTTTCAGTTTACATAAAACGTAAAAGAAAACTTGTAAAATCGCATGTCAGTTACCAAATTCTGGTGAAAGACAAAATGAAGAACCAGACTTTTCTTTTAAGGAACAGTATTAAAGCAAACCTTAAATAATTTAATTAATTTGTCGATACTGAATAGAATATAACACAAGGGGCTTTTTAAGAGTACCACAAGTCAAAAAGCAAGTAATATTATTTTCACCGATCTCTTCTTAAAAGTATAATTTAAAATTTAGCTTCCATAGATAGACCAAGAATCTAAAAAAATAACCGGCCAAGTGCGAGTCGGATTCGCGCACGAAGGGTTCCGTACCAAAAAGGCCAAAAAACAGGTTTGTTGTATGGGAGCCCCCCTTAAATATTAATTTTATTTTGTTTTTAGTATTTGTTGATATTGCGGCAACAGAAATACACAAATTGTGAAAATTTCAACTGTCTAGCTATTGCGGCTCTTGAAATACAGCCTGGTGACAGAGCGACGGACAGACGGACAGACGGACAGACGGACAGACAGCGAAGTCTTAGTAATAGGGTCCCGTTTTTACCCTTTGGGTACGGAACCCTAAAAACAAGAACGACATACACAGTCAGTAACGCTACGTAACTAATGTCATGTTATAAATCAGATACATGACATAATATGCTTAGTTGAATGGTACTTGAAAAATCACCCAAATAGTGTAAGTGCTTATTTGACGTGGACATTTTCTGTCACTGGCTGTGTATCTAGCTTTTTTATTTTTTATCTATGTTTCCATGTTGTAATTCCAAATTCCAAGAAGTAATGGGTAAAAGCTAGTATCTTCCAAAAGTATTTAAATTCTGTTTGTATAAAAACAAATGATTTTAATTTTAGGTTACTACAACGACATTGAATTTTTATTATTTTGAAAACTTTTTTATAAAAACTTTTTATTGTCATAATAAATGAAGATACAAAAGTAATTCTTATTTTAATTACACACTTCGGAATGTAACTTTTGTGTAATTAAACCGGTGGTGTGGTACTGGCAACTTTGGTTTCAGTCTGTTCGGTAATAAATTACAGCACTGTACAAATGGACGTCATAATGTCACAGTCATAACTTCTGTTGTAGCCGAGTGGATGAAATTATCTCTGTGTAGATAATAGTTAGTAAGAAATTTTGTTTCCAACCTTTCGTTTTGAAATTAAACATAATCATCATACCTTAAAATACTTCACTTTAGATACTACCAGACAAAATTGCTAGCTTTCTTTTCAACCAGCAAAGAAAAGGAGGTTTACATT
Organism: Anania crocealis; assembly: GCA_949315895.1. Classification (NCBI taxonomy): domain Eukaryota; kingdom Metazoa; phylum Arthropoda; class Insecta; order Lepidoptera; family Crambidae; genus Anania; species Anania crocealis. The sequence continues at coordinate 19,276,278 of OX438883.1, forward strand.
TCCGCGGATAACGTATTTTTAAGCACGTAATATCTTTTTTTCATAGGTAAATGATTATGATACTGATCGCATATAAGCAGAAAAATATTGTTGTGCTCGTACGATAATTGATTGAAAATAATCATAATACAATTGCAGGTACAGGTACTAAAAGATATATTTACTCAAGATCATCAACACTACATAAAGCAGGTGTATATTAGATAAGACGTTTATTAATGAAAGGTAAAAATAAGGAAGTGTTTATTATGTAGGTACTTTGCAAAAATATTACAATTCATTTTGTAATTTCACTATCATCTTACTAGTTTCTTCGGTGTTCGTTTTTACTTTGAAACACTGGTATTAAAATAATATGTAAAACTATTTACTGTAATCTATGTTGTCCAAATAAAATGCTATAAATAAAGGAGATGTATTTTAAGCTTCTTTACTTCTATCAACAGTGCTGACAAAGATTTTAGTAAAGTAAGTAGTAAGTAAGATCCTAAATCATCCCAATGCAGGAAACAGGCCTCCATCATTGAATTCAAGTTACCACAGCAATTAATGGTTAGGGTATAATCACCACGCTGCGGGTAGGTGATCAGAAACCCAAAACGTTTAAAAATTTATAACTCTTGCTGCCTGATCCGGGGATCGAACCCCGAGATATTGGCCCGTAACTTGTACCAATAGATTTTATTCTTCTTTAGTAACCTTTTGATTAAGTGCATTTGGAAAAACAAAAAAAATAGTAGGTATTACACTTGAAACACCAAGCATAATAAGACACCGTAACTCAAAGCTCAAAAGAGCGGGAAGATGAGTTAGGTAGAAAAGTTGCGAAAATGTGATTGTTTACAAAACTGTTACTGATTTCAGCTAAAATTTAATCATTTGTCCATGAAAATGTTGATATGCCGGAGCTCATTGATATGATAGATGGGCTTTTGTCAAAGTGATGTCTTATACGCCACTCAGCGAGTTGATCTTCTGTTGGTTGGACTGCCGAAATGTATGTGGGAGAGTTACTCTTATCACTTCGAAAAGAACTCGACCTCATAAAATTATTATCACAGAATTTGCCATCAGAGGTAACAGTGAAAATATTATCATTTATCGAACGAATGTTGTCTTCTATCAAGCTATTATTTTGACGCAAAGGAATCTTAGGCGGCATAACCAAAGCGTCAACATTTCTATGTTTTACGAACAACAATCTCTTACTGCCTTTCAGTAAAATCGGGTTTTTCCTTATTATCATAAATACGCAAATTGCCCCTAAGCCTATACACAATATGCTTACACCGATGTAGAAAAATGGAGGCTTATTCAAATATTTGTACATGACGTTTTGCGTATCAGTTGTCTCGGATAAATTATAGTCAATGCATTCATGTAATGGAATTGAATGTGTCCTCAAATCAAATGGACAAAAGGTATATTTTGTATCTGGAACAGTATTATAGACCCGTAAAATCTTAGGAATAGTATTAAGACAGTATACTTCGTTAGGACAAGATGTCTGATACCATAACAAACCATAATTTTTAACTGTCGAACTAACTTGTATCACTGAATATTTACTTTTATGTAGGACAAAGGTAGGTTTTAACCAGTTCGATTCAGTTAAATCTCTTTTAGGTAATGCAGTTCGCAAGGCCTTACTAAAGTCGTAGATAAAACTGTTATTATTACATCCAAATAATGTAACTGGTGATACTAATTTAAGTGTTGTATTTAATAATGGCTCAGCACCATAAAGACATGGCTGACTAAAAGATGACAGAGGAGACCCCTTTGCTGATCCTTCCTTTTCATCTAAAACGACAATATCTAAACCAACTATTGACTGACTGCTTGTTAAACAGTACTCTTCTAAATCAGTAACAGTTTTACCAACCATATGAGGAGGACTCACACAAAACGTATCTACAGGAAGCAATCCACTTTTTGACATTTGAATTAGATCTTTCTGTGAGCAATCACATATCCAAGGGTTATTTTCTAAATGAATTCTTGGTTTTGGACGGTTTTTTAGTAGGAATGGTCCAAACAAACCAGGCGTCACTGTATGAAGGAAATTGTCACTTAAAAATATTAGATCAATGTTCACTAAAGGGTCGAATGATCCAGCGCCTATGGCAGTAATTTTGCAATTATTGAGATAAAGTATTTTGCAAGATTTTAAGCCCTGAAAACTATTGCTATCCAGAATACTACCGAAATCGTTAAATGAAAAATCCACTGTGTCTAAAATATTGTCTGAGGAACTATCTCCAGTAATAGAAGTAGGACACCATTTCCCACTGTTGATCACAGTTAATGTGTGAATAGTGTTATCTATAGCTCCGAGAGCGTTCCGGGCGATGTTGCCGAAAACGCAGTTTTTGATTAACAAGCTTCTCAAACTCGATAAGCCGACAAATGTGGTTGACATCCACTGAGATATAATTATGTCTTGTAACATGAGTGCTCTTATATTTCCCGCAAACTGTCCTACGAATGCTGTTGATGGAATATGACGCAGGTTACCCCCTATAATGTTCAGCACGTGTATGTTCGTTGGCATTCTGCTCATCCAGCGTAATGGTATAGTGTTATTGTCAAATGTAAAATTTTGCAATGTAAGAACTATTCTTTCGCAGTTAAGACCGGCTTCCTGAAACAATGAGAGCACATTATACATTTACCTACGTAAATATAAGATTATGTTAATTCATTTAACAATTTTCAGGTGGAGTTTGAGCCCTAAACTTTTGGATTTACTGACGATTGCTCTTCCAAATGACACGGATAAACAGCTTTCATAGTAGGTAGGTAGTAAAAGCACGTTTCGAGTGTATTTGTGAACAAAAATACCTTCCACGTAGCCACCACCTGTAAAACGCCTGTTCGCCATATACAAAATGACTGTCGCTTATTTTTGTTTTGAGACAGACCAATCACTAAAGCTCTATAGGAAGGCTTTGATCTCTATAACAGGATAGATATTGTCGAGCGCTGCAATGCTCAGTCTAGACAGAGGACTAAATATTCATGCATAGTCCAGGCTCTATAATAACGTGAAAAATCTCATAAGGATAACCCCTGTTGCATGGTTAAAAATAAATAAGATAAAGTAAGGTTAGTAGGTACTTACAAATTCACAAACATGGTAGAAGTCTCGAAACAATGACCTCTTACACGAAGTGTTTAATATTTTTGCAATTTCCCAAGGATAACGAAATTTGAGTGCCCTATGTTTTTATTAAAAAAACTAAAGTTTTCTCGTCTGTGTTGTCTATTTTGATTATTAGAATGTATGTTACCATTGCACTAGATATGACATCACTCTCTGCATTCTGGTCAAACTTCAATTCAGAACATAGAACTCGGCAGGTGAAGGTTTTACAGCGCGACAGGGATGGACTCGGTCGTTGCATGGCCACGAGAAGGATCATGATGAAGCTGCCAACGGTGATGGCTCCAAAAATAATTTGCACCACCCATCGTAGCCATCCATGGCTGCAGGACGTGTTTCTGTATTAAAAAAGTTATGTTGTAAATTTGAGAATCTGTACACATTACTTTTTGGAAATCCTTAGTTCTTTTTCCTTACTAATGTTATAAATGCGAAAGTTAATGTCTGCTGTCTATTTTTCTGTCTGTTAGGCTTTTTATTCGTACACTGCTGAGACTATTTTTATGACATTTGGTACAAAGATGAGATGAGACCTTGTGAAAGGACATGAAAGGCTACTTCGTATTCCACAACTGGGCACAGGAATGGCAATGACGGAGGCCTTTTGCTTGGTGGTATGATTATGGGCAGTTACTTTACTTTTAAATTTTTAAGCCTATTGTATGTCAGCCAGACATAATAATACTTAATGATGAGAAACGCAATCTGTAACTGCAGAAGGTTCAAATCCTGCAAGAAGAAAATATTTCATTGTTTTCCAATTAATCCCTCGATCGTGAGTTATTCCAGACACAATTGAAATCAATTGTTATCGTGGCAGCCGGGTGCCTCGAGGGGTTCAAAGCATTAAAATGTCCATCCTGTCCTATCCTGTTGTATCCATGACTCAGATAGATACCTATACTAGGTCTGTCTTATAGATGTATCTGTTATTTTATCTAGTTGCCATAGTTTCTGCTTTGTGGGCTAACCAAACAGGTTGGGATAATTATTATTATGATTTTTAGTTACTATATCATAAAAACACAAAATACGATAAAGATTTATTAGTACCTAAGAAAAAATGATTCTAAAACTAGCAAACTTACTTGACAACTGTATTGAGTGCATCGTTTGATTTGGCGAAGAAGATCGATTTAACCAATTGCATTTTTCAATACACAGATAGTTGTTATGTTGCTCAGATCATTACTAAAAAGTAGGTTAATGACCCTTGAGGTCGACAGACAAATTAATTTTCGCAAAAGAAAGTAACCACTAGCTGGACGTTCGACGCAATTTTAACTGACCAAACATTAGCTCAATCTGTAATCTGTGTCCTGATAACAATGACAATAACTTTGTATCAGCCCATTAGGGATTGTGTTTGGGATTAGCTGGACAAACAGACAGACAGTTGTGACTTTCATATCTTTTCATGAGTTAGGATTGACAAGATATTAGAATTGTGTCCAAAATTGTTTTCGCAAATCGCCAGAAAAGAAAAAATGTGCCTAAAAGTTAAAATGTTTATGTGTGTCTCTGTAATGAGTTCACGGAAATCATTATCATCTCGGCCAAATGACGTCCATAACTGGACATACCTTACCTTCCAAGGATATCCACGTCACCACTCGGCTACACGCCACTCGGCTACTCGCCACTCGGCTACACGCCACTCGGCTACACGCCACACAGCTACACGACACTCGGCTACATGCCACTCGGCTACACGCCACTCAGCTACTTGCCACTCGGCTACACGCCACTCAGCTACACGCCACTCAGCTACACGGCACTCGGCTACACGCCAATCAGCTAAGCGCCCCTCGGATATAGCATGCAGTGACTTCTCGCGATCTTCGACAGATTGTATCCAGTCCGCGTTCAATAAAGAACCGTTCTGCCCCAACGGCTATCGGTTTTTCTCATAAAGGGATTTTTTTATAATCGCCACGCTTTGAAGGCGTTAGCGATCGCAGTTTAGCCACTGGTCGAGAGAAGACTCTACGACGACTTCTACTAGCAATTCTCCTATTAAGACACCCATCGGGTTTGAGTAATCATATTTTGATTAAATACAGTTGAATATTTGTCATTGTCTGTCAAATCATTTCTTACAAAAAACTTTAAAGGTTACGAATACCTCAATTACCTTTAGACGTTTAACAATAATTATGACATTTAGGTATTAATGTACCGAAATGTCATGATAAACTGAATGATATAGAATCTAAATGATATAGAAAATTAGAGTAAGTTCAAAGTATGCTGATGAAACCATTATACGTTCATAACATTCTGCCTACAATAATTTATACGAAAAAACTTTATACTGTAACTTCACACTATAGGTGATGATAAACCTAAACCTTCACACAAATTTTTTTTTTTTAATTACCCACAATATTCGGGTTCATTCATTGCAACCAGTGCAACAATTACTTATAACAAAAGTAATAAGAATATGTAAGTAACTGAAAATAATAATGTAACTTTACGATAAAGTTGCTATGAGGTCGTCTACGTAGGTTTTACAAGATTAAAATGTAGTTTAATCAGCTGGCAGCGCATGAAAACTTTTATTAAACTATGCTTTTATAAAGCTTTAGTTTAATCCAAGATAGAACTTTATTTCGCAGTAACAAAGCCGTCAAAGATGATAACTTAGGATGACCGAAAGCACCTTCAACTGTAACGTGAGTAGAGTACTCTTACTCTTTGAATAAACCGATCGGTAAGTTTGTATCGAACTTTGAATGGAAGTATTTTTAAGCGCTATAATAATTAATAAACGAATATTTTTTGAGATTGCGTGAATACTTTTTCTTTTTAAGTGATGTTTAATATTGTATTGGCTTGTTAATTATAATTACATCATTAATATCAACTATTGTTTACTTCCTTTGTTATGTCATCATGATTATCTAATCTTCTATCAGAATACGATGTGAATATAATAAGCAATCTCGACATTCCTATCTACGTTATATTATGTCATAGATATGATGCCAATGAATAAATTTAAGGGCTAAGGTTTTATACAACTGAAACAAAAATAAATATAGAATCCTCTTTTGACTTTACAATGACATTTGGATTCAAATAGACTCACTCTGTTGTTTCAATTTCATCTGTTTTTGAAACGTTAGACTTTTTTATCAGTTTTTTTGTTTATTTGTTTATTGTTACACATTACAGATTTACAATTAATACACGATATAGAAATAAAAAAGATTAAACATATTTGAAGACAAATTGTAACTCCACTATATGTGCAAACGACTTGCTTAGCTTTTAACACAATATATTATAATTAATCTAAATTATTAAAAGAGTACAATAAATTTAATTTAGCAAAATAATTAACAAGTAAAATGTTTAAATGGGTATAATAATTATTATGATGAATTAAATTATGGTTATATATTTAATATAGTGTTCATATAATGTGCATTCGGTTTCAAGTGGTGCAAATAAGTACTATAAGTAGTCTTCATGGTGTGTAGTGCAACCAATACGGTTCAATATCTCGAAATATCTGCTCCAATTCGAAATATGAAAGGTTCTCATCGCAGCTTGCGATGAGCTGAACTGCATAAATATGGCCTCATCGCCTCGAACTATAGTTGCGATTGCAAAAAGAGTGTAACACCGACGAAGCACATATTTTTCATCAACGCGGGGCGCGGCCGGGCGTGACGGCAAATGCCGAGAATATTGCAATCACTGCCACAAGTCAGAGAGATAAACATTTTAGTTTTTCATTAAATAAATCATACGTGGCATTTAATCAAGAAATAAAAACGATAAATCCTAATCTGACGTAGATACATGTCATTTTAAAGTCGCATAGCAAAAGGACGTTACAAAGGAAAAATATCACATGATTCAGTAAAAAAACTGCAAATTAAATGATAATTCTAGGCGTCGCAGAAACAATAAGCACCTGAATCAACATTTTTAAGGGTTTACTCTAGCGTGAATGAAACATTATATGATATAAGTTTAGTATGTAATCTACACTAAGCGTTCGATTTTCCCTTAAATAAAGTTTTTTTACTTCCAATAAAGTATATTAATCAGAATTTAAGTGGTTATGAGGTGTTTTCCTTTATTTTGTACATTTATTTTGAAGGAGTCTCCTATCCCCAGACCTAGGAGCCAACGGGTGGTCGGGTGTGCGTTGAAATTTCCACTTTTCACGAATAACTAACTGAACTTTTTGTTGAAACTTATACATCGTCGCCTACTGGCACTCATATGAAAACATGCGATATTTTGTCTGCAAACGGTAACACTGTAACACTAAAAAGTTAGTACATTTACATGATTATAACCAAAAACTGAACTACACATTGCATATACGGAAACTGTAGTTCAGTTTTTGGTTTTGTTGCTCTGTATACCTAGGTGTTAACTGGAGGAATGTTGCCGAAAGTCAACAGAAAAGGCCTTGCAAGTACCCTACATTGCGGTGGCTATTCGATTTTCAATTATCAATGTGTTTATGACAAATTGACAAGGCTTCTTCCAGAACAAAAGTGGCTTTTGGAGTTCTACTTTATATAGGTTACTAAATTAATGTTTGATATGTATTCGATTCGATGCGATTCATTCAAGCCCTTCGACGTAGTACCTACACTACTCTTCTTGCACTGACCTCAGCACGATTCACTATTTTTCTTTGGTCGGTCGTCAGAGCGGCTTTACTAACTTTACGGCTTACGTAAATACATACGATTATAATCGTATTTCGATTAAAGCGACCAGGGGCCTAATTCGCGTAACCGAATCGCAGTTCGATCGTGATTGAATTGGACGATTTTGACATTTAGCCCATACTAGAACTGTCAAAAACCTGTAGCCTAAGCACGAATGTACAACGTAATCGTAACGTTAAGGTATCGCATCTACTGTACGATTACGCAGTAAAACGTTATAAGGCAGCATGAAGCACTCTCGTGTTCGTATAGTAAGTTCGATACGATAACGCAAGTGACGTCATCCTAACGTAACCCCACGAATGAACTTAGAATGAATGACACGTTCGGAAACCAGCTAAGGCGGTCTTATTTATTAAAATTATTGAAATATGTTATGAAATTCAGGTGAAATCTTAGAGAAAACAATAAAGATGCAAAACTATGATCAATATATTTGTAGTAAGGTAAGTAAATGTAAATATTGGTAAATATATTTTTAAGAACTTCTCTTTTATAATATGTTTTGATTTCTGAACGATATACCAGACTGTCAAACACAGTTTAATAATAATCATTGGTCCTTTGCGTTTTGTAAGCAAACATTTTACAATAATTAACACAAGTGTACATAAAACTTTTAATAATGAAAACCTTGTCATTTGCAATACGTTACAATGGTAGAGTTTATGGAAAAGTACGTGAAATGAAATACAAACATTTGTGATTTATTTAAGTGATTTCAATTGTGGATTAAACTCTGTTTCGCTTAATCTATTTTTTTTTCTCTGCTTAGTTTTAAGACTTATTTCCTTGTAACAGGATATTAAATAAAATAAAAAATCAAATATTTACACATCTGAAAAATAGTTAAATAGAGTTTCACTTTGTTCATTGCTCTCTTAAGTAACCTTGTTGCAAGATAATAATATAAGACACTACGTTGAACTCTTCGTGTTCCTTGCATTTTTACGTAAATTTATGCATTAAAAACCACTGAAATGTATAAAAAAAGCATTTTCTACTTCCAACGAAAGTTTTCACACCGAAAAATTTACCGTGTCAAAACATTCGTAAGTTTACGATAGCCAGCTATCGTCACTCACGATTCTATACGTCAAAAAATGGTTCATGCTCGCAAAGTTAGTGTAAACATCATACGTTATGTTTACCGTACGATTACGTTACTGTACTTAGGGCATTCGTGCTGCCAAATTTAGTTTGTTTAACGTCCGATAGAGGCGCTCTTCGATTCTCATACAAGTTGTTTACGTTAACGATACGATTACTTCTAAGCAAATTATTCGTGCTTAGGCTACTGAAATGTATTTAAAAAGTTTTTTCTACGTCCAACGAAAGTTTTCACACCGAAAAATTTACCGTGACAAAACCTTCGTAAGTTTACGATAGCCAGCTATCGTCACTCACGATTCTTTACGTCAAAAAACGGTTCATGCTCGCAAAGTTAGTGTAAACATTATACGTTAAGTTGACCGCACGATTACGTTACTGTACATAAGGCATTCGTGCTGCCAAATTTAGTTTGTTTTACGTCCGATAGAGGCGCTCTTCGATTCTCATACAAATTGTTTACGTTAACGATACCATTACTTCTAAGCAAATTATTCGTGCTTAGGCTACTGTAGCCTAAGCACGAATGTACAACGTAATCGTAACGTTAAGGTATCGCATCTACTGTACGATTACGCAGTAAAACGTTATAAGGCAGCATGAAGCACTCTCGTGTTCGTATAGTAAGTTCGATACGATAACGCAAGTGACGTCATCCTAACGTAACCCCACGAATGAACTTAGAATGAATGACACGTTCGGAAACCAGCTAAGGCGGTCTTATTTATTAAAATTATTGAAATATGTTATGAAATTCAGGTGAAATCTTAGAGAAAACAATAAAGATGCAAAACTATGATCAATATATTTGTAGTAAGGTAAGTAAATGTAAATATTGGTAAATATATTTTTAAGAACTTCTCTTTTATAATATGTTTTGATTTCTGAACGATATACCAGACTGTCAAACACAGTTTAATAATAATCATTGGTGCTTTGCGATTTGTAAGCAAACATTTTACAATAATTAACACAAGTGTACATAAAACTTTTAATAATGAAAACCTTGTCATTTGCAATACGTTACAATGGTAGAGTTTATGGAAAAGTACGTGAAATGAAATACAAACATTTGTGATTTATTTAAGTGATTTCAATTGTGGATTAAACTCTGTTTCGCTTAATCTATTTTTTTTCTCTGCTTAGTTTTAAGACTTATTTCCTTGTAACAGGATATTAAATAAAATAAAAAATCAAATATTTACACATCTGAAAAATAGTTAAATAGAGTTTCTCTTTGTTCATTGCTCTCTTAAGTAACCTTGTTGCAAGATAATAATATAAGACACTACGTTGAACTCTACATGTTCCTTGCATTTTTACGTAAATTTATGCATTGAAAACCACTGAAATGTATAAAAAAAGCATTTTCTACTTCCAACGAAAGTTTTCACACCGAAAAATTTACCGTGTCAAAACATTCGTAATTTTACGATAGCCAGCTATCGTCACTCACGATTCTATACGTCAAAAAACGGTTCATGCTCGCAAAGTTAGTGTAAACATCATACGTTATGTTTACCGTACGATTACGTTACTGTACTTAGGGCATTCGTGCTGCCAAATTTAGTTTGTTTTACGTCCGATAGAGGCGCTCTTCGATTCTCATACAAATTGTTTACGTTAACGATACGATTACTTCTAAGCAAATTATTCGTGCTTAGGCTACTGTCGTTCAATTACGATTGTGATACGATTCGGTTACGCGAATTAGGGGCCAGCCTTTAACTTCCCGTACCAACAAACACCGTGGACCGTTGTCTACAAAATTTTGACACGCCTTCTGTTAACCAACTCAAAGTGCCCGACAGTCTCGTGCTCATCCTTCGAGACTTTCTGTCAAATCGTACCTTTCGCTACCGCGTAGAGGGGTCCTATTCATCTCCCCGCCCCATCAGGGCTGGAGTCCCTCAGGGCTCCGTGTTATCCCCTCTTCTCTTTTCAATTTTCATTAACGACATTCCCAGGTCACCGCAAGTAGAGCTAGCTCTATTTGCGGACGACACAGCCCTCTATCACTCTGGCTACCATGCCGGTTACATCATTAAGGCACTACAACGTGCAGCCCAATCCCTAGGTGACTGGTTTAGGATGTGGCGAATAGAGGTAAACCCCGAGAAAAGTGCAGCAGTGTACTTTACTCGAGGTTTCTTCGCTTCAAAACATCCTAAACGATGTCTCACACCTATCACCCTATACGACCGTCCGATCCCTTGGGAGAAGACAGTCAAATACCTAGGTGTCACCTTAGACCGTAGAATGAGCTTTAAACCTCACATCAAACGCGTCCGTCAGACTGCAGCCTTTTACTTTTCAAGGCTCTACCACTATATCGGCAGGAAGAGTAAAATGTCACTTAGAAATAAGTTGACAATTTACAAAGCCTGTATTCGACCCGTGATGACTTACGCTAGTCCAGTGTTTGCTCATGCCAGCCCCTCAGAACTAGAAAGTCTCCAAATCCTCCAAAACAAATTCTTACGCTCTGCCTCGGACGCCCCGTGGTATGTGCGTAACGACAATTTGCATCGCGACCTTAACATTCCGTCGATTGCCAGCTTTATGAAAGAAGCGTCTCAACACTTCTTTGATAAAGCCGTCAATCATACGAATCCTCTCATAGTCAAAGCCGCCACCTACTTGTGCCAAAAAGATGTCGAAGCCCGTTTCCGCCGACCGAGGAACGTTCTCGAAGATCCCGACGACGAAATCACATCGTTCGTAAAACAATTCACCACTCACAACAGTACACACCCGACAAGCACTAGATCGAATCAGCGCACTCGCCGGCGAGTGCGAGGACCCTTGCATCATTTTGGCAGGTACAGACATGTACCTGGCCGCTTCTCACCAGTCCGCCCTTCGGACGACGGCCCAAGCCGAGGTCCGAGCCTACAGAGGCGCCCTTGAGGCCTAGTCTGCCCCCCTCGATCGGGCCCACTAGAACGGGGCTCGCGTAGATCGGTCTGTATGCACAGACCAGTCTGTGTTGCAGCGCCGAGCTACGCGATGCAACCACTAGTCGGGTTGACCTCTTGGCCGGGTGCCTTCAGCACCCGACACGGTCCGATCGCGCCGCTAGTAAAGGGCCCCTGCGCGTCTCGCGCTCGAGGTACCCGCTGGCAGGCCGCTTTTGGGCTGAGTGCCTTCCGCACTCGCCTAAAACCCGCCCGGTGGAGCTGTAACGGCCTTCTGCCACAGCATAGGTCCTTTCAAAAAAAAAAAAAAAAAAAAAAAAAAACCTTCTGTTAAAAGTTTTTTTTAAAAAAAGCACAGTAAAGGATAAATAAAATTATACCGCGTGCTAATCCGAGTTCGCACGTGTTTAATAATTCAGTACCAACTGGAGTTTCCAGACTGAGTTAATTTTCGTCGACTACTCCCAGTGGTGAAATATTCGTTTTTATAGTTTTAATAAAGCCGTTGTTATATTTTTAACGAGCTGCTATAAAATTTATTTGAACTGTTAAGAACGTTTCTGTGGAAGGATAAACGGAAAACTTGACAGGGTTTAAATACGTGTATAAAATGTGCCACTAATTAGTGACGACTGTTTTATTAAAGAAGTAAGCATGTATGCAAGATACATGCTTACTTCTTTGCAAGCATGCATGCATGCTGATAAAGGTTTTAACTTTCTGCGAATAAAAATTTGGAACTACAAAAGGGTAGGTGTTATGATATATTCGGCTAAATGTCGCAATTGGGAAATTATAATACGGCGATATAAAGTAAAGCGTAGCAAAAATAGGCTAAACACGTTTAGGAAAATTTAAAATGTGCAAAAAACTTTTAGGCTAATAGTTTGTGTGCCAATGACAATTAGGAGTACAAATAATTAGGCATCCCGATATATACCCGTTGATTTGGTGTGCTTTTAGTAGGCGTTTGGCACTGCGCGACAGCAATAGATTTTACAAATACCTATTTTTCAATTCCCTCGCCCGTAGTTTTTGCTCTTAATCAAACCTTCTTTGAGTATTTCGCGAGATAATGTAAAGTTTACAACTTGTTACGTTGCGTTAATTTTAAAATCATTATAAACGATTTAACAGTTTAGGTGCTTAAGCGTAAGAAGTAAGCAAAAAAGTTTATGTTTCTACACGCTAATATAAGTCAGCTCTCCAGCTATCAAACGGTTTTAATTTACTCTAGCAACTGGCAAGTAGGGCTTGTTTCACAATCGCTGAATAAAGTTCTGGGTAAGCTACTTCGACCCTATCTGCTCAAACTATTTTTTACGTTTCACAATCCCTGAGTAGGGTTAATCACTACTTTACCTGCTTGTTAAGTTAATCACCGGATGCACTGCCAAGTAGCCTTTTACGTGACAAGTAAATTTAAGAAAAGATAACCTCAAATAAACAAAATCACCACACAAAAATTACCAAACGCCGACAAATTTCACATTTGTCATTTACTGCACTGAGCAAGTAATCACTTAACTGACGTTGACTTAACATAGACATTTTGTTGAAACCTCGCTGTGTTCCATTCTTACAGAAACATTGATTTTAGAAAAGGTTAAATGACTCAATTAAATTACAGTGTAAACATTTTTTGTACGAATTTACTGTTTTTATTACTTACTAGCGGACCCGACAGACGTTGTCCTGTCTTAACTATGCATATTGATTTCAAATTCGTATAATTAATTAATAAAAAAAATATGTCAGATACAAATTTATTTATCGACTCTTGTCTATGTTATGTAAAACGTCACAATATTACATTAAAAAAAGTTTAAATTGTCAAAAGCGCTAAGGTTACATTACAAATAATTTAGTATGGGGATTAAGTTTTCTTAAATTTTCTAATATACCGCGCGATTTTCTTATTTTTTTCTTCCATAAGAACATTCTCCTGATAATAACAAGCAAATCAAAAAAATAATTAACAAAATCGGTCCAGCCGTTCACGCGTGATGCGATGACCAAGGGAAATAAGGATTCATTTTTATATAAATAGATATATAAGATAGATAATAATCACAAAAAAATATATTTTAAATGTTAATTCTGTGATTACTATACTTTATAGAAACACATAAATTATTCTTACCTTGAAACGAAACGTAACTTGTAAGTAAGTATTAATTAGATAATCTTCACTTTAATTTACTGATTGGATGATTGTGAAACGCAAAGAAAAATAACGAAAGGATTTAACCTCTATGTAATTAACTCGTTGAGTAACTACATAAATCTTTACTTACTGATTGTGAAACAGACCCGAGAAGTAAAACACGTTACACTACTAAAAAAAACGTTTAGTTCACCACAGTAGGTGTAACGAAGCAGCAGTAACACTTTCTTTGTTAAACCAATTGTGGCAAATGGTTCAAAATTAATTTAATTAAATAATCGAATAGGATATAAAGTGCCATTGTACATACACAGTGCATTTTCAACCACCTGTAAAACCATTATGTATAACAACCTGGCAGTGTTATTAAAAAATAACAATTATTTTTTTCGAAAAATATTAAATATTGGTTCAGCTATTTATTTTGAAACACGCTGTGACGCGCACGGATGTAGTTGTGTAATGTGCATTCATACACCCAGCCGCAGAAAAATAATACGTCCGTGCGCGACACAGCGTGTTACACAATTAAAAGTCTGAATCAATATTTAATATTTACAAAAATAAATATATTGATAAATTAAATAACACTGCCATGATGTTACACATAATTGTCACACGTGGACTTCGTTTTAAAGGTGGTTGAAATTGCATCGTGTATAGCGGCGTTTCTTTGTTTCGTGATGAGACAAAGCATTGCAAATCCGATGATGTAAACGTATTAATCTATACTAATATTACAAAGCTGAAGAGTTTGTTTGTTTGTTTGTCTGAACGCGCTAATCTCAGGAAGTACTGGACCGATTTGAAAAATTCTTTTTGTGTTGGATAGTCCATTTATCGAGGAAGGCTTTAGGCTATAAAACATCACGCTGCGACCAATAGGAGCGAAGCATCAGTAAAAAATGTGGCAAAAATAATCGCGATCATAATAACAGAAATCGACGCGGACGAAGTCGCGGGCAACTGCTAGTATTATTACAAAGTCTAATGTAATGAATGACTCTAAGTTAACCACGCCAATTTCCCGTGTTGAGTTAGCTGAATGTAATGCGAACAACGCCTACACACGCTAATGAAAACTTTTGTTCAATTAACTTAATGTGACGTTACATAAAAGACCTTAATTTATGTCTAATTAGGCGAAGGGCCACGTGATGGTTTCAAGTGATACGAGTGCTGTTGAATTTATCAAAATACAGGAGCACTTATAAGTAAACAAAGAGATACCTAAGACTCTGAGTACGGACCTACTTGACGATCTTCTTCTTAATCAATCGATAAACTAGTTTTAACAAAATCACATCTACATAAATAGTTTTGATCCTAAAATACCTTAATTTCCACTATAGCACGACAGTTTTTATCAATTTAGCAAGAATTAATCATTATAATTCCACATGAGCTTTGTACCAGGATTGTTCATAGCATTAATGCTATGTTATCATACTTCATGCAAACAAAGTGGCTTCGACTCATATTATGAAATTTGTTCGGAAAATTTTGCTTGCGAAATTACAGGCGATGAAATTGTTGCTACTTTTTAAGCTTACTTTACTTATATCATCTTTGTTTCCGGCTTTGAACATAATTATCCCAAGTCAAATACTTTTCTTGGTAAAAGTGATAGAATAAAATATATAGGGCGTACAAGAGCATGAATGTAACATAAATATAAATGTTCCTTAGGAATCTTTGGACTTTGATAATTTCATCCGTAAAAACCTAAAACAAAAGAGCTATCACTAAATTAAGATACCAATACAATACAATACAATACACTTTTATTGCACAAAACAAGATACAAAGAAAAATAATAATATGAAAACAGAAAATTGGTACAATAAGGCTGTCTTATCGCTAAATAGCGATCTCTACCGGATACCTGTCTGAGCTTCTGAATTCTAGATTCTAGTAAAAAGTTTTCGTAACCATACTTACTTCGGACGGCTAAAGTATAGCGTAGTGTATCGGCATCGCGTTCTAAGTTCGTCGGGCAATAAGTGTATTTCTAGTGTTGACGATTGAACTTCAAATATCGAAAGCAAAGCAACTAGGGTTATTTAATTCTGGATTTATACTCGTACCATGTACCTTATTTATTATGAGTTTCCGATATTTCCCGTGATCATGGCGCTTGCAACAGTGCCGAAATATCGGAAACTCATAATAAATAAGGTACATGGTATAAACCCCGAATTAAATAACTCTAGTGATAGTGACCATGAAAGTTTAAATCAGTATAAAGCAACTAGAGTTAAACTCTAGAGTTATTTCTAACTGAATATGGTCTTTCGGTATTTTTGAAATCTGTGGCAATGACAATCACTTGGTTATTGAAAATATAACATAACGATAAGTTAGTCGAAAACCAGATGATGCTTAGGACTACAAAATGACAGTAGGTAAACACTTTTGGGGTGGTGGGATCTACCGCCTAGTGGTCCCACCCTGGGCAACGGCATCTTTTGTTTTCTAACCAATGATGACGGCTAACAGATCCCTCTGCGGTGGTAGGCTTCGTAAAAGGCCGCCTGGATGCTACCACCCTCCTGCCGGAGTCCAGCGCCAAACAGTTTTTCTGTGTTCCGCTGGAGTGTGGAAGAACCAGTACACTGGGTAAGCTCGTTCCATCTTAGGCTTCTTCTTAACCGTATAGTTAAGTATGTAGTCAAGAGCAAGCCCATTATTTATATAAAAAAAACACTTTCGCAAGTCATTCTTCCTACTTGTGATACACAAGTAGTGTAAAATTTTTAGACTAACCTAAATAATTCTAAATAGTCTTTAATTTATTATATCTGGTAAGTATACACTAATCACTAGAATCCAGTATGACGGTAACTTTTTTTTAAGTGTACTCATCCAGTGTAATTCACAATCTTATTTTGTTTTATTTCATTCAAAAATTTTATACAAAAACTGATTAATGAATAAAGGCTATTAGTATCGGATACTACTGGTAATAATCTATGCAAATATGTTATTGTCAGCTACTACTTAAAAAAAAATGCCCGCGACGAGTGGAATTTTGAATTTCTTTATAGTATATTGATCACACGGGAACCGTATCTTGTTATTCTAGCCAATAAACTAACACCGTGCCTTTCATTCAGATCTGTTGGATCGTTTTAGCGTAAAAGAGTCATCATACATTGTCAGTCAAACATCCATACATTCTTACAAACTTTCGCGTTTCTAATATTAATAAAGAATATAACAAATAATATATGTGGACAACATCACATAAATTGTTCTGATCCCAATTTAAATGACTATTTAAAGCACTCGCACGGAGAAAAAAATATTTTACAATACTACCAGAACGACTTGTAAAAACAAATCTATTAAAAGTCAACAAAAAACTGCAAGTGTTATCAGAATTAGTTTTAAGGATAAATAGTCGCTTAATTGCAAATACTAAAAAAATCTGGTAAATAAGTTAAGTGTACGAAACATGTCAAATAGTACTCGTATCAGTTACTACTTTCTTTGTAAAGATCAAAATAATAAGTAAGTAGTGGGCACAACTATGTTTAAGTATGGCTAGCAGTACAAATTTGATGGTAAAGTACACCGAAAAATGTGATCAATGTACCAGAAAATTCAGGTTACTAAGAACTAGATTTTTAAAATATCATTAACAAATGTATAGTTGTCACGTATAGCACTATGCGTTCTAGTTAACTTCCTCAAAATTCTGGTTAGTAAAACTAGACCTTTTTCTTCGTGCGTATTTTGGAAACCAGAAACAACGAAGGTACCACAAACGCCTAGACCCGAGAAAATGTAGAAAAAAAATGTTTCTACATTGACCCGTCCGGGAATCGAACCGGGATCTAGAAGCACGCAACACCTTGAAAACCGGTGTGTCCGCCACTCCACCACGGAGGTCGTCAATATGAAAGACTGAAAAACATTAGATTTTAAGAGACGTAAATATCGGAGAAAAGATAATTTAGCTATTCATCGATAACAACACCTTAGACAACACTAGTGTATGCTTCTTGCTAATGGACTATCGACCTGGTTAATAATATGTTGCGGTTTTCATTGATTACCACGTAACTAGCTCGTGCTAATTATTGAGGTACGCGGTGAAATATTAATTTAGCTTTTGGTATAAAGCCGAGATTTTTCATTGGTTTGTGTAATTGAGAACTGACAGGCACTTAATTTTTAAACAGGGAAGGTTCTCAATTTGAAGTGTATATACGTCACCGTAAAATTGTGGGCTCTGTAAGTTTACAAAACAACACGTGAGATTATAAACTAACGGTGGGTTAGGTTAGGTTAGGTTAGATTGTAATCCATCGACGTTCAATTATGAACTGACGAAGTTTACAATTTTACGGTGACATATATAATAAAACCGGCCAAGTGCGAGTCGGACTTGCGCACAAAGGGTTCCGTAGCCAAGTAGGGCCAAAACGGCTAAAAAAAAACGGGTTCGTTGTATGGGAGCCCCCCCCCCCCTTAAATATTTATTTTATTTGTTGTTATTGCGGTAACAGAAATACATAATTTGTGAAAATTTCAACTGTCTAGCTATTGCGGCTCTTGAGATACAGCCTGGTGACAGAGCGACGGACAGACGGACAGACGGACGGACAGACGGACAGACAGCGAACTCTTAGTAATAGGGTCCCGTTTTTACCCTTTGGGTAACGAACCCTAAAAATTGTCTAGAGGCAATTACAGAAAAAAAATTAAAATTGACATGTGAGATGGAAACGGATGTAACTTGATAAACATAAAATAAGGACTTAATGTAATCAGTACTTTAATGATAATCGGCCAATTTTATCGAAAATAGTAACGTAACTACCTACCTATATGAACTAAACTATTTTAAGTGGATTAGTAGTTTAGCTCAAATTTTAAAATCAGTATTTACACTTGAAAAATTATGTCTCAGGCGGGACTCGAACCCACATCTCATCGCAATGCCGGAAGCAGCGCTTTACCAATTTAGCCACCGATACACTACGTCACAGGCGTCAATTTTTCAAGCATATTCTTATCGCTGCAAGCAAGTTTAATCCCTATAAGCACACAAAATCAACGTTTCGAAGGCCCCCGATTTTCCAAAAAAAGACCGATTTAAATACTTTTTTCATTAAAAACTTTCAAAAACTTTCGGCCAAAGCCTTTCTTTAGTTTTTAATAACTAAAGAAAGGCTTTGGCCGTGTTCGTATATCTTGCTTTTTTTCTAAAATTTAACCAAATTTGTTTTCTGGATGTTTGAACACAGCGGAAAATCTGGCGATTTTTTTAGATTTTTGAGGGCTCATATCTTTTTTTAAATTAATTTATGAAAAAACAGGAAACATAGAAGCATGCTAATAGTGGCCATAGATTTTTGTAATATAAAATTATTGCTCTACTGGCTTTATCCAGGGAGGAAACAGGGGACTACGTTTGTATAGAAAAATGGCCCTTGTGTTAATTGTGGCGCTGCATACCGTTCGCTATTATTGTCTTATTCCAAATGTTAGTACCTATATCAATTCTAGCTTTTATTTGTATGTCTGCTAAGTGAGCAAGCTCGTGCGCCTTCAGAACAAGTAAGTAGTTGTACCTGTAGTAAGTTTAAAGCATTCGGTGACAATAGGTAACCGATAGCCATTATAGCTTACGGCGATGTCTATTAGAACCGATCGTATTCATCTTTAGCGTGATATTTGTATAAATATACCTACAGGATGAAATTTTAACCACTTTCCAAATATTAATATATGAATCTACGAGACAAAAAACAAATGACGTATTTTTTCTTTTGGTATAGCCCAGTACAAAAATGTCAAGATAAAGCACTTAGAAAATGTCCGCCAAAAATCTAAATTTTTGATACGGCCGCCTAGCAACACTTTTTTACGCGATGCGCATCTCATTTATTCATTACGTTCCTAACTTATTGATTTTCCCTATATACCTTAACAAATATAGGACCGTAAAAATTGAAAACCACTTATATTGCGAAAAATATTTTCGGGTGTAAACTGGATTTACATTTTTTACTTCATAAATGGGCTCTAAATACGATACTGAACGCCTATAAAAATTTTGGAAAGTAGTTAAAATTTCATCCTGTGTATTTAAATATTTTTAGACATGCCACACTGGGCCACACAAAGTCATCTATTCCCAAACTAAGCTACTACTAAGAAGCTTGTCGTATTGGCTACTAGACAACCGATAAACTTACTTATATTATTATTGCAATATACAGTGAAACAACTGATTCTTCGAGATTACTTTTATATTATATTAGAATTAGACACACAACGTAACGTGATGATCACAGAGTAGTAGTTAGAGAGGACATAGACTATATAAACCGGAAAGGCGCACAATTTACCACAGAGTAAACAAATATTTTAACACTCCTACCAAATTAGAGCCTTTCTTAAAAAAATAGCGCTTACTTTACATACTTTAAATGTTTACAATAAGTACAATCAGTTACTCACACATGAGAGAAGCTTTAACATTCCAATATTATGTCTCAAAAATCTAAATTTATCTTTAGGTAAAGCCTTTGTAAAAATATCAGCATACTGATTGTCTGTGTGTACATAATTTAAGCTAATAATATTTTCATAGTACTTCTCTTTAATAAAATTATACTTTATGTCTATATGTTTACATCTTTTATGAAATTCACTATTTTTAATTACTGTAATGGCACTTAAATTGTCAATGTTCAAACACACAGAGTTTTGCTTGAATTCACATAAATCACTAAGTAGTTGTCTTAACCACACGGCTTCTTTGGTAGCTGCACAGGCAGCCATGAATTCGGCCTCTGTTGTGGATAAGGCCACAGTTTGCTGACGCTGAGATGACCAAGTGACAGCAGCTACATTTTTGAGAAATACATAGCCTATTATCGAGTGTCTAGTTGCTATGTCATTGGCAAAATCAGAATCGCTATATCCAATCAAAACTGTACTGTCAGAGTTAGATGTGTAGCATAATCCGTAGTCTTTAGTCTCTTTTAGGTATTTTAGTATTTTCTTTACAGCATTCCAATGAGAGTCATCATAAGAATGTAAGAAACGACTCACCTGACTCACAGCAAACATAATGTCAGGTCTGCTTACTGTTGCTGCATGTATAAGAGATCCTACTGCTTATCGGTAAGGATATTTTTCCTTAGGTGCATCATCAGACTTCAGCAGCTTCACATTCGGATCAGCAGGAACACTGTTGGGGTTGGCATCTTGCATGTTGAACTTTTTCAACATTTGGTTAATATATTTACTCATGTTTGGTTTGCAGTGAAGTCCCTCAGGAGGTGTCATAAATATGTTTTCCTTCAACTCGCCATACAGAAATGCAGTGGTAACATCAAATTGAATTATTTCTAATTTTTCTTGAGCTGCAATGGACAATAAAAGGCGGATAGAATCATACCTTACCGTTGGTGAGAATGTTTCATCATAATCAATGCCTGCTTTTTGAGCATATCCTTTTGCACACAGTCGAGCTTTGAAACGAGGACCTGTTGGTTCATCTTTTACCCGGAAAACCCATTTGCATCCAATTGGCTTAGCATTCTGAGGCATTACTACCAATTTCCATGTTCCATTCTGATAATGAGATTCTAGCTCTTTCTCAATTGATTTTGTCCATGTTTCAGAATCAGCTGATGTTACTGCATCATTGTAATTCAGTGGGATAGGAATATCTTCGCTGTAGCACAAGTAACCACTTTCTTGATCATTCAAGTATCTTGAAAACATCTTTCTATTTCTAGGTCTCAGAGTTATATTAGATGGTGGTGGTGTTTCAAAGGATTCACCAGGTAAGTATTCACTATCTGTACTATTATCTGGCTGAGTTAAGTCTTCAGTTACAGTGTTTGTGGATTTTGATGTATTCTCAGCATCAAAGCTCTCAGATGTGTGCTTGTCAATTTGATCAGATGATGAGTCACACATTGAGCTATCTTCAATTAAATCCACCGGAACATAATTTCTTTTTACTGTAAATTCAAGAAAGACAGCATTTCTATCTTTCATTACAGTTCTGGAACCAGGAATCAAAAATCTGTATGCTTTTGTATGATCACAATAACCAATGAATTTGGCTTTCTGTGCTTTTGGATCCCATTTCCTTCTCTTTTCTTTAGGAAGATAAATCATTGCATCACACCCAAATATTCTTAAGTGACTGACATTTGGTTTGTTTCCGGACCACATTTCTTCTGGTGTCTTGTATTGCAGTGATCGAGTTGGAGTTCTGTTAATTAGGTAAGTAGCAGTGTGTACGGATTCAGCCCAATATTGTTTAGGTAAGTTGGCATTAATTAACAAACACTTTGCTTTTTCAATTACTGTTCTATTCATCCGTTCAGCAACTCCATTTTGTTCCGGTGTATAAGGTGTTGTAGTTTGATGGATTATTCCAGAGGACTTTAAAAACTCAGTAAAATGGAAGTTAACATATTCAGTGCCATTGTCTGTGCGGAGACACTTAATGTAGCATTCTAATTGTTTCTCCACAAGGCCCTTGAATTCCATAAACTTTTCCAGGGCTTCTGATTTTTTATGTAAAAAATAAATGAACACCTTTTTCGAGTAATCGTCTATAAATGTGATGTAATATTTTGAACCACCAAAAGAACTTGTCTCCATCGGACCACAGATATCAGAGTGCACCAGTTCGAGTAACTTTGATGTTTTTGAGTCACTTTGTTTCAGAGGTAAACGTGTCTGTTTGCCTTCTAGGCATGTAATACAAGTTAATTTATCATTTTTCTTAGATAATTTAACACCTTCTGTGTTATCTACTAATTTTTCAAGGTCTTTAAAATTCTAATGGCCCATGCGTTGATGCCAGAGGTAAACATCTTGTTTGTCAACATCAGATATGTATGCCTGTTCACTTTTCACATCCAGCCTGTATATATTATTGACTAAACTTGCCGTTGCAACAATCACATTATTTCTATTTAATATCACACAGCCTTTACTGTTGAATTTTACTTGTCCCCCATTTTTTATTATCTGACCGACTGACAGTAGATTTGTTGACAATTCTGGTACATACAGTACATTTTGAAACAGAATTTTATTGTACTGACCTTTATCATTACACACATCTAAACTCAGTTGTCCAGGGCTATGAACTGATAATGACTTGTCATTTGCTACCTTGATTGTCTTGATTAGTGGCACCTTCTCATCTTGCAATAAACTTTTATGTCTGGTCATATGAACTGAAGCGCCAGAGTCTATGTACCATGGATCCTCATCAGAATTTGTTGTTACAGCTATGAACGCAGCAGCATAACTTGAACTTTCATGATTTTTCTTTTTAGGTTTAGACCTGCACTCAGCAGCGACATGGCCATACTTATTACAGGAGTAGCATCGAGGTCCCTTTTTGAATAGTTTCTTAGAACCTTTGTACTTCGAATTTGCAACAAAAGCCGCTGTGTCATTTTCACTCATTCTGACATCTTGTAGAATTTTTGATTTGACAGAATCTGCACTTATTTTCATGCCTGAACTTTCTATTGCAATAATCATAGGTTTATATGTTTCAGGTAGACTGGAGAGAAGCATTGTACCGAGCCACTCGACATCCACTTTAAAACCGATATTGCGGAGTTTGTGAGCCGTGGTCATGATCTTGCTCACGTATTCTTCTACATTTGAACATCCAGCGAGAGTTGTTGTGCATAAATCTCGAAGCAGACCCACTCGGCGTGTTAGCCCTGAGTCGTCAAAAGCGTTTGCCAAGCAGTCCCATACCTCTTTGGCAGTCTTTGCCTCTTGAATATGGACGTAATTTACAGAGTCCACTAGTAAGATTATCTTTGATTATGCCTTGAGGTCACGTTTGGGATCGATAGTTTTGCCCCCCACTGGTTCAACACAGTCCCACAATTTTTCATGCTCAAGATACGTTTTGAGCGCAAACCTCCAGGTGGAATAGTTTTCCCGGCCAGTTAACTTCTCGATTAAAGCTAGTGAGCTGCTTGACGACATTTTTTAATGTTATTTTGGCGAACAATGATATTTTCACAGTATGTAAAACCGGCGTGCACTTTGTGGTTATCTTTTCGGTACTGCGTAATTTTGTTTTTTATCTTTATGGCGTTTTGCACTGTGTTCACATTTATCAGGGCTTCCTGGGCCCATAACCTATTGCAATATGCAGTGAAACAACTGATTCTTCGAGATTACTTTTATATTATATTAGAATTAGACACACAACGTAACGTGATGATCACAGAGTAGTAGTTAGAGAGGACATAGACTATATAAACCGGAAAGGCGCACAATTTACCACAGAGTAAACAAATATTTTAACAATTATATGTATAGACGACCTCCGTGGCGGAGTGGCGTACACACCGGTTTTCAAGGTGTCGCCTGCTCCAAGGTCCCGGGTTCGATTCCCGGACGGGTCAATGTGGAAAAAAAAGTGTTTTTCTACATTTTCTCGGGTCTGGGTGTTTGTGGTACCTTCGTTGTTTCTGGTTTGCAAAATACGAATGCTTTCAATAGTTATTCAAATTGGGATCAGAACAATGTATGTGATGTTGTCCACATATTATATATTTTGTAAATATATACTTATAATACATAGAAAACACCCAGACCAGTGCAAACAGACATGTTCATGCACACAAATATGTATACTGTGCGGGGATCGAACCCCCGACCCATGGCTCAGAAGCAGCGTTTACTACCACTGATTCAAATGGTTGTCGAATTTAATACTTAATACTCAATAATTTATTGCAAAACCATAATGTATGCAGAAAGATGTTACAAATATTGAGAGACCAGTGTTATGGACCTGTCGGGCACGCACCTAAGGGCTTTTATTGTGTTGTCTTTATCTTGGCTTCTTCTCCTTTTTAGGGTTCTGTAGCCGAATGGCATAAAACGGAACCCTTATAGTTGCGTAAGCCACACAAGCCACAGCCACTTTATTCTGAAAGTATTAGCATTTCATAGTTGAAACTTGGTAGGTAGGTGCATCCTGTTAACCGCTTTACGATTCTCATGCAAAAAATTAAAAATAATGTTATTTAAGGGGGGCTTCCCATACATAAAAATAAAATATAAGTAAAAATTTTTTTTCTTCTACCTATGCGTATGGGGTTCCTAGAACCATTTTTTCCAAAAGTCTAACATTTGAAAATACGTATTGTAGATCTTAACAAATACTTTCAACGAGAATTGATTTGAACGAGATCAAACCGGTAGTTTGGGAGATCTAGCACATTTTCAACCGCAAATATAACTTTGTCCTTTATACAAACACTATAAAAACAAAGTTATTTTCGCAGTCAACAAAATATTGTGGTATTTTAGTTAAATTCGGTAAGGAGTGAGTCAGTGCGCGAGTCCGACTCGCACTTGGCCGGTTTTTTTTATGTTGATGGCGTTCCCTTATTAATTTCGCCAATGTCAAATGTACGTACAGGACCTACCTATTAAACTCTACTTCGTTTTAACAGCGGGTTTTAAATTTACTTAATTGAATAACAAGTAACGGTAACATAAATCTTCATTCTTCCCACGTCTAAGTATTCGGAATTTATTCCTAATTCTCTGAAAGGTGACACACACTTCCCAAAAAAATCGTGTTTATGTCTAGTAGACCACGCGTAGTTAGGGTTCTGTAGTTGCGCGTCGCAAATGCATTTTTTATCTCTGTTACGAATTTCAACTAAGTTTTATTTTATCAATTACAATTTATGGTTACCTAATCCTTTGCAGCTGTCACAATGTTTCTTTACTTTGTTTTTGTATGTAGGTATTATTTTTACGATTTTTTTTTATATCCATATATGTTCGCTTGCTAAGTGATAGTTTAGGGTTAACATTAGGGATCTAAAAATAAAACAATGCACATAATATTTATTTTATATTTGAACCGAAATTAAATAAATACACATTTACAGTAAAATCTCAATAATAGAGTTAGATTACCTACAATTACATTAATTTAAATAATAAATGTGACTATAAACCCCTGGTTTTATAGACAAATACATAATATTATTACGTGGACAAAAGATTTAACCAATACGTTGTTGGTTATTTAAATTTACTCGGTAATTGTTAAATCGATTGTATAATAATTATACAATAGAATAAAACTATATATAATTAGCTAACACAGTTTGAGTACTTTTAATTTTGACAGATCTCTCAAATGAGGAACAGTAGGTAAACAGTACATCATAAAATATGTTAAAATTGTCACGTTTGACACTAAATTGAATATCTCTAACTAACCCCAAGTTTGCGATTTCAACAAAAGATTACACACAGGGTTATACTGAAATAAGACAATTTGATGATATAAGTAGGTTTTAATACAATTATAACTTCCGTAAGTAGACCTATATTGACAGCAAAATGGCTTTTTCATGCATTTTTTTTTCAAATTATGTAACAGACATTAAAAACAAATGCTAAACAAGCTATATTGTTGACAGCCTGGTACAAAATTATTGTGATAAATTTGTTTTTTATGATTTTAGCGACACACCTACGGTAAAGATCATAGTTATATAATATAAACAATAGATCAGTGACAAAAAACATCAACACCATAATCATGAGCACCAAAATTTTCAGTAGGTGCTCATTTAGTGAAGATGTTTTTAAATATATAGGCAGTTCGATATATATTTTTAAGGAACTGCTTTTTATCTAGATAAAAAGACACTTAATGTTCTATTTATCTTTAACCTGTCCATGGTAGAGACACAAGCATGTCTGTAGGCATATTGTTTCTAAACCATAGCAGCTCTAATTTCGGTGTAGATATTAATAAAAACAAAGTTTGTGAAACAGCTGACATTTTTTTATATCAGTTAAAAAAGGGTTAATTCATTTAGAGCGAGTGTCAACTGATTTCGATTCCACTCTGTTTACTTAGCAATTTTGTAAATTTGTAACAATATTAAGAAGGTAATACTGACCTACAGTAAATAATTTCAACAATAGCAAATAAAAGTGTAATTTTACATTGTTTTCGGCAACAAATGTTCTGATTTGAAGACCACATTTAAAAGTAATAAAACACACAATGTCACCAACCATTTTCCATGATTTATGCTAACAGCAAGATTGAATACTACAAATAGATTTAAGCCATATTCATTCATGCTACAACAATGAATAGTACAACAGTGAATACTTTATTAAACAACACACAACAATAGATAAAAAGGTAAATGTTTAAATGGCTTATTACTAATTTGATATGCAGATATTGGCAAGTGGGATCTCAAACTTAGAGCCCACTTACCCGATATGTCTTATGCTGGTTCCCATTTTAATTCCATCAATGAAAATGGAATATAAATATATAGTTTATATAATGTTATAATGAAAGTCGTATAATTTTAAAAGTTAATATCCATATACCCGTAGAGCAACTACGCAACAGTCTTAAATTTAACTTGCGTCAGATTATATTAATTAGACACAAAGCAGTAAATATGTATAATTTATATATTAAATATGTAACACGACATATAACACCAAAATATGACACAGCTATAAATATTTCAACTACAATTTTATAAATGGGTATATTGAGAATACCTAATGTATCAGGTTATTTTGACTCCGTTACTTAAAAATAAGATTTTATATCTATTTTACTTAGTCAATATGTGCATCACAATTTTGTATATCGTATATATTTGTGCATTATCTACTGTCACGTGTATATTGTGTAGTGTTTTTATATTTCATGAATTGAAAATGCAAGGACAGCATAATATAATATTTATGAAAATGTATAAAATGTGTTAATGTGTGTAAATAGAATACGATCACCTATGACGTACTATATCTCGCGTCTCACACACATTATACATGCATTTTATACGACTACAATTATTTTCCCATTCACACTTTGATGACACCCCAAGGAAGGAATAGGATAAACAAAAATATATATTAAAGTTGGTCTTCCAAATTCCTTCAAACGAATATTCCAGTAATAAATAATACTGTAAAAGTACAGTACTATTACGATAAACATCATTTTTTTCCAATTTCCGTCTGTGTATATATATTTAATATGTATTCTTACACTTAAAATATAAAACATTACACTACAGGATATGTTTTTGATTACATTGTATCACTTAGACATTTTTTGTCACGAATGTAATTGCGACGACGACGACGGCGATTCAAACCAAATCGGTAACGCCGCGGCGCCGTCCGTTCTTATTAATCGATTAACTTGCAAAATGAATAGGCTAGCAAACGATGTCTAAAGTCACATTTATTACTCGACTACCTAATATCGATAAATTTTAACAGCAATTTAATTACTGTGAAACACGTTATCTATAAACGAAAGTTATTAAAGCAAAAATAACATAGCTTATAAAGCTTCGTACAAGTAATGTTTTATTTAAACAAATGTGAACCAAAGAGGCCCTCAATATTACCATTTGACAGGCATATCCAAGAAATCTACTAGTGTCAACGTATTTTTTTTTTGACAGTAATTACCTACTACTTAACTATCTACACCTAATCTACATCAAATCGAACATTATCCTCACAGGTTCTATTTAATATTGAATGAATTCATCGTAATATAGATATTTGAATTTCTTCTGCAACTACATTTATTGATAACCATTGAGTAAAATTTTGTACAAATCAAAATGGTTAAAGGTAAATAAATGATCGGAAGCACTGTCGAGTCTGTAAATAAAACCTGGAAAGGTCAGAAGAAATGATTGAAAAGTAATGCATAGGTAGAAGTAACTAACGAAATAATTCGAAGAGTAGTTCTAACAGTGTATGAAGATAGATGTAAATTGTACATAGCTTAAAAACACCACATCCCTATATTCTTATAAGTATAGATATAATATTATAATAGTCAACATCGTAAATGCATAAAAGCTTAGTATAATTTCAAATGTAAAGGCAGGGGTAAACGATAAAAAATATTAGAATTTTGTTATCAAGAGCATTAGGGCATTGTACATTTCAAACTAAATTTTTGCACGAGAAATATAGCAATTTCTCGTGATTTATCACGATATTAACTTTTGTTATTTAGCTTCTTGCTGAAGCATTTTGATTACCTACAAAATTTAGACAATTCTCCGGTGATACTTATTAACAATTGGTATAATCAATGTGTTTCCTATTTCTTGGTACATTACTCTAAGGTAAGGCATACCGTAAGAGGTCTTCTAACATGTAAAAATACCGTATCACACTAAATTACTCGACTTTAGATCACTCCCTCTTATCAAGCTACCGCTCCAATATACAACTATGTATGTATCAGCCCAAAATTGATATGTATCGTATTTTATTGCACAAATTCATTACGTTACGAATTTTTTGAACGGAACTTACATTTAGCGAAGGCGTTCGTTTCGGGCTATCCGGCCACAGCTAGCCCGAATTTGGGTCTTCACTTAACTGAAAAAGGACTAAATAAGGGTTATATTTCATTGCTATTCTAGTGTCTTCTGGTAAGGATTACGAGGAGTGCGTTGGCTGCAATGCCGATGCTATGGCATGTGTTAATGGGTGCAGTGGATGTCCTTCCATATGCGGGTTTCCTCTTACAGCTCATCTTTTCCAAAGGCATCTTCGCGACGCTGTACTCCCTGTGTTCGTTGACCATGGTGCAGACAGTTCGCTTTTTCTGCATCATTTCGTCATCGCGGTCCCTCAGGCCGGCCAGCCAGGCTTCGTACCACGCCAACTCGCAGTCGCATATCAATGGGTTATCTAAACAAAACATATTTTTTATAAACATCATCGCAACCATTCGAACCAGTTTTTTTTTGGATCAGTAATTTTTTCTCACAATATGAGGAAAAAAAATTATGTCACATCAAGTACATATTTAATGGGATATATTAATGAAACGTAAAATGTCTAGAACCCTAAAAAAATTGAGCAATTATTCAGCTTTAGGTACATTGTAAATAACATAACACTGTAGAGTTCTCTTCGACAAAATATAAGCGTAACAATTAAAAACTTTAAAAAGTATTTCTTACTTT
This sequence comes from Anania crocealis, assembly GCA_949315895.1. Taxonomy (NCBI): domain Eukaryota; kingdom Metazoa; phylum Arthropoda; class Insecta; order Lepidoptera; family Crambidae; genus Anania; species Anania crocealis. The sequence goes on from OX438883.1 coordinate 19,306,385, forward strand.
AATTTAAACCTACTATGGCCCTTAACATTGACCGATATTATTTATGTCAAAAAATTCTTATTAATTCGATAATCGATAATTATATAAATATCATATAGATAGTTGTGTGCCTTTTAAATAAGTCAAATAAGGTACATAAATAAATAGGGCAATCTTGAATCGTTTAAGCCGGGCTCCATGTAAACATATTTCTCTCAAAAAGAAAAGTCATGTTTAAGACTTAACCTTTTATTTTTGGATTTGTACTAACTACTATACTATACTATACTATACTATACTATAACTTAGATTATATTCTTTTTTTATTATCAGAAAACAAATAATTATTTTATTTCATTAGGTAGGTACGTGAACAAGGACGGTTTACTAATGAATATGTTAACTTGTTTTCATTGGGTCAAGCTGTCTTTATAATAAACTATACTTTTATATTCCCTATCGTTTAAATATATAAAATGAATATCCTGGGAAAATTTATAAAATCTAAGAAAATAATTGAATTTGTTCATCTTCAATCTTTTATTTTAACTGCTTTTGAATTGTCGCGTTTCAAAATTATATTTGACAACGAATGCCACCATGGCAATCGTATTCTATCGACCGTCATGAGTACTATGCAATGTGCACATCATCACGTATATTGTTCTGATCCCAAAGTAAGTATAACTATTGAAAGCACTCTTATTATGTAAATCCGAAACAACGAAGGTACCACAAACACTCAGACCCGGGAAAATGTAGATAAACACTTTTTTTCTACATTGACCCGTTCGGCAATAGAACAATTTGGGGCATGACAGGTTAAATGCCATTGGGAATGAGCAAGGAACTAGATTATATTAAAAGAATCAGTATTTTACTGGTGACTATCACGTTAACACTATTGCAGGGATTATTACAAAAAATGTATTGCCGTGCAGTTAATGAATTAGTTTTAATCATAAAATACTAATAGAACAACAATAGACGACCATTTGGATCAGCGGTAGTTAACGCTACTTCTGAGCCATGCGTCGCGGGTTCGATTCCCGCACAGTACAAATATTTGTGTGCATGAACATGTCTGTTTGTACTGGTCTGGGTGTTTTCTATGTATTATAAGTATATATTTACAAAAAAAATGTATATAAGTAAGTTTATCCGTTGTCTAGTACCCCATACGACAGGGTACTTAATAGTACCTTAATTTGGGACTAGATGGCTCAGTGTGGCCCATTGAGGCATGTCTTAAATATTTATTTATTTATTTATTTAATAAATGTATTAACATAAGCACACAACAGGATATATCCGTCACTTTAGGTAATTCGGGGAAAGACCACGCTCCTTTATGCGCTTATTTGTTTGATTATAGGTACATAAGTTTTTTACTAAAATGTTTTACTTGCTAGTTACTCTGACTTTTATTACAGATTTTTTTTTATCCATACCAATAACATAAAGCTGAAAAGATTGTTTGTTTCTTTGAACGCGCTAATCTCAGGAAGTACTGGTCCAAATTGTTTTTTTTTTTGTGTTAGATAGTCCATTTATCGAGGTAGGCTATATACGAGTAACATCCAAATGCGACCAATAGGAGCGAAGCATCAGTGAAAATTGGTGCAAAAATTATCGCGATCATAATAACAGAAAGGACATGGGTAGTCTTTCATAGGACCTTGGGCCTGACTGTTACATGGATAATATTTAGCATTTTCCAGGTTCTTGGATCTTAATTTCATATGAGTTTAAATTTCACAGTTATTCAATGGGGTGGTAAAAATATGTAATGTTTTATAGTCGAAAGTTAGGTTATGTGAGGTATGTTCATTTAAGTACTAAGAAAGTCTACAGATATAAATAGCATGCATGTAGGTACATTAATTAATAAATAAATAAATTATTTATTTCGGGATTTCTAAGTTACATATCATAGTATTACATTAAATACATTGAATTATGAGACTTAAGCCGATTCCATAGTTTTTTTTTTTAAATTGCCTACTATAAGCAATAAAGAGTTATGACTTCCTCCAGACGAGTGTTAAATGATTTTAGTTACTAATTATTGTAAGGTGATACAATTGAAGAAATCGCAGCCAGGGTCTTGGAAATGAACAGAAAATCATTCAAAAACACATAAAACTACAAACGAATAGAAAAAACAAAATGCAAATCGAACGAATGTCAGTCTCTACACTGTGACATTTTATTGTTGCCACATAAAAAGGATAAATAATTTAATCGAATCGATGCAATCTATAAATGGGGGCTATCTCTAGTAAATTTGCCACTAGAGGCGCTAGTGTCGCGTGAAGTCCAATATCATTCACTTTGTACTGGTTTTAGCGGAATTTGTTGCATAAATTATAATTTCTTTAATTTACCTGCTGGAAATATCGCAAATATGGATTATTTGGCGATTAATGTGAACGCTTTAAAAGCGGAATTAAGAAAAAGCGCAAAAATAGGCGGCCTCAAGAGCAACTATTTCAGAAGTTAGTTTGTTGATATCAAGATAGTTATTTATAAACAATATAACCTTAATTAGATTCAAGATATAACACTTTGTTTCGGCGCCAATCGCCTTTGACAGCTATACCTCCGGACCTCAGTCTACAGTGGCGCCAACTGGTGAGCAAAGAAACGGTAGTCCCCATTGCAATCGATTTGCACAAAAAAATAATAGGAGATGATAAATACATTTTTTACCTACTTATACCTACAATCTTCCGCTTTTCTATGCAAGGAATTGTATTTTCAATTCACAGTAGCTATTTATTTGCTTAGAGAACAGTTTTAAAAACATTAAAAAATTGTTTCATCTTAATCTGTTGTTAAAATATTTGTATAAATATCTTACAAATATTTGGGATATTATATGGGAGTTGTCGCAACTTAGACAGTTAAAAATATCATTTAAGGAATTGTATTATACTAGCAATTTAACAGGTCACAAAACATTTTAATCTTCATCAATCCCATAATTCTTCAATGTATTTCAGTAAAAAAAATTTTGCTACAGTTGCAAGACCATTACTTATTTAAAATAGCTTATCTAAAGAGATTATGATTTAATCAACTAATTAAAATCGAATTGTCAGAATGGAATCGAATTCAATTTAAATCAGCTATTTTTGTTCCTGGCAACCTTGCATAGGATAAGGGATTTTGGAATGAGGATATTGTGGTATCAGTTTCATGTTTAATTACAATTTTTACATTATTTATCCCATAGAATAGATAATTGATATTTTCCAAAAAAATACATTATGAATTTTAGTTATTATCTGGTTCTTGTAACAGTCAGGCCCAAGTTTGCCTATTTCCTTTACGCGGACGAAGTCAAAAACGAAGGACAAAGTTGCGGGCTAGATTTTAATAGGCTTGTATTTAAAACTTACCCATTATGTCAACAACCCGTAATGTATCCAGTATAGGTTCCACGATCTCCTCAGGAATGTGCTGCAGCTTGTTATTCTGAAGGTTCAGAGTTTCCAACGAGTTGAGGTTGTCGAAACCCATTGTAGGTAACTGATGAATCCTGATTGCAAAAAAAAGACTGCGATTACTTTTTTGCACAAGTACAACATCTAGGTTTTTTAATTTGATATTTCACTGTTCTGATAAATAAGATACCTTTCAGGTATACGAAATCCTTGACCTCCTCTACTCTGACTAAACGTGTCTTTTTACCATGTAGCTTTATGGTGCAGAATTATCCTAGTCTTTTTTTTATATAAATACCTACGCGTATATGGACAGTAACACATACATTGATATCGACTCCAGTAAGTGGCTATAAAAGCGTTCGGTTTTGTAGAAATCTCCACAAACACCGATCTGAGAAAATATTTAAAAATAGTTTTGTTTTCTACATTTACCCGATTTCGAAATAATGGTCACGCCACAGAGATGACGACTCCATAAAAACCAGTGATTAAGTCACGAAACAATGATCACTGGAGTGATCGTGATTGAAGTTTTTTTTGTGCCCTAGGCCTATACTTTGTATAAGTTCCTCTCTTTTCTTTCCTTACGTTCGATTACCAAATTCAGTTCTAGACAGTCAGCAAATAAGAATAAGTGGGTACCTATAGTTGTCATCTATATAATAACAACTTTGTTGCAAGCGATCTCGCGGGTATAATTAGTATTATGAATAATAATGCGGAGCGGAGTAGGTTAAGGAAGTATAACAAAGGCTAAAGTTACTCCTCAACTGTAGGTAACAGAGAAGTAAAGTTGCACGCGGTTCAAACTTTCCCCAATGTGGGGAGAGATTACTTAGAAGAGCCACATAATATAACCATTTGGGTGAGCAAGACAAATTAGGAACACCTTCAGATAATTCAACAAAGACCGTTACCTTAGCAAGTGACATAAAAAAAACTTGGCTCTCAGTCAGTTGCAGATTACATCGGTCCTCCGTAGGGAGGATTTTGTTTTAATTGTCACCCTTGGAATTCGTGAATCCGCCTGGTTCAATGCGGTTTGAGCAATGGTGGAGAGAAGACTTTTTCAAAATTCACTTACTTTTAATGGCACTAAAGAGATGAAAATGAGTGTATATTCGATCCTTCTTCGAAGTTCGAACTTTAGAATCTGATGTAAGGCCCTTTTTACGATTTAATTTTGTTTATTTCCTTTAGACGTTGACTTATTAGCTATAATATAATTTTATTCATAAAGTTTAACAGAACTATGATTTGGAAGATTATTTTTTACTCTAAGTTAGGTATAATGACGAAAACAGTCACATTGAATCAATAGCAGTGATAGGAGGAAGTTTTAATTTATACAGATATTTTCTTTCTTAATATTTAATGTATACCTACCTACCTAACCTCATTGAGTTAAAATTAAAACGACTAAATGCACAATCAGTGACAGTAAAACGTCGTCATCAAATGAGCAAACACTTAGCGTTTGTGTGCTCTAGCCACTTAGTTGCGTCTAGCTTCAAGTCATATATAATTAACGTTGTGGTAGGCATGACACATAACATTGGCAGCTTTTACATAAACTTGGACAGTTCATAGTGTCATTTTTGTATTGAGTTATGCATCTAGTTCAAACATTTTTATTTCATGAATTATACCCTAATACGTTTTTTCATTTGGTATGATGGTGTTACGAAAATTGTTTTCTAAACTTTACACTTTGGCATTTTGAGTGCATTCATCAAAAGAAAAAGAAAAAATGGAACTTACTTACAAATATTTTATGTGTCGTTTTTCCAAAATAAATCCGACATTATAATATAATGGAACCGTGCAAATTAATTAAGAAACAACATTCAAGCCAAAATGAGGAAATGAAATATTTATTAATCGTAAAGCTGAAGTGACGTGGCTCAAAGAAAATTATTCTGAATTCAAATACAGATAATTAAATTATTTAATTAATTCCACTTGCTTTTGACGTGTTGATGGAAAAAATATTCTTCGTCATTATTTCGATTGTGATAGTAACGAATAAAAAGATGATGGAAACACATTTTATAATGTAGTACCTAGTTATTGTAATTAAATTCTTTTTTTCCTAGATTCATATAAACAAAATTTACTTACTTAAAATATTCAGCTTATTAAGTGAAAAAATATTATAAATTATTTTAAATATGTTTTAGCTCTGCTAGTTTTGTAATGAGAGGAGGCGGAAAGTTTGTGGCATACATTTAATGGTGTGATTTGTCTTAAGATTATGTTTTTGACAAGTGAATTTTTCGTCTGAAAAAGCGACCTGCTAGCGTAGGGTCATTGGCGCCCAGGCCCCGTACTAGTTGGAGTGAGCAGCTGCTTGTGCTGAGTACTAGGAGCACCCGACTAGGATGTGAACTTGACTTACCCCTGTATTTATAAAGAAGTAATTACTCATTGCTTAAGAAAGTCATAAATTAAAGTGTTCATACCTAGTGCATAAGTGAAAGAAATTGGTCACCATTAATAGTCATATTATTTGGCTGAAAATGCTATCTTTTGGTAGTTATAACTTCTAGTAATTTCTTGATTAAGGCATACAAATTGTCTTTCAAGTAATTACTTTTAGTCAAGTAATTACTTTTACTTGTTTATAAATATGGGGGTTAGAGTTGCACCGTCGTGGCTTGCTTAACAGGCTGGTATACGAATGCAGACCAGTCTAACACTAAGCCCTATTCATCTTCAACAACTAATAGATAATAATTCAAATATATAGCAAAATAATATTAAATGCTATTCATTTTAATTGTTTTATAAAGTGACATTCCAAAATAAACACCTACTGTATCGTTTGAGACTGTTTGTAAGCAAATAAATTGTTCATGTGATTGGGAAATACCATTTTGTGAAAAAATAATCTTAATAGATGTTTGTTGGAGTTACAAACAAAACATTGATAGAGCGCCACTAAAAAGCTTTGATTAAATACGTTAACACAAACAATGTCGTGTTAGCTCAACTGGTTAGAGAAGTCAGCCGGTTAGCGGAATTTTGTGGGTTCAAGTCCTACCTAAGACAACTGAATACTTATTTTATTAACTGTATCGTCAAGATTTCTTATTTTAGCCTTGTTCCTACCTTAATTAAAATGAAGAACTCATTTATTTGTTAATTTTAGTTAATTATAAGAAATAATCAACTTACATATTTTTCTGCAGGTTAAGGAACGTGATGGAGTCTCCATAGCCGGTGAATGCGTCTTCGTTAATATGAGTGATATTATTGGAGCGGAGATCCAAGTGGCGCAAACGATGCAACGGGCGAAGTGCTTCCGATGGGATTTCGTGCAGCCGATTGTCACCAAGGCGTAGATATTGCAGATTCTCTGTAAAAGAAAGAAAACCTGAATACGTCCCTTTCAAAAAGTCATAAAAATGATTCATTCTGTTCGTGAATTATATGCCGGCTTTACCTGGCTTTTAATTAGAATTTTAATTAGAATTCAAACTTGCTTTAGTAGAGGAATACTTTGCAAAATCCTGACTTGAATGCAATGAAATATTACTTGCTAAACATGTAGTAGAAGTAACAGCCTATAATCATCCCACTACAGGGAAAAGGCCTCCATCATTGAATTCAAGTTACTACTGCAATGATGGGAACTGGCATAATCACCACGCTTGCCAAATGCGGGTTGGTGATCACAAACCCGAGCGACGTTCGAATATTCGAAACTATTTGTTGCCCGACCCGGGGATCGAACCTGGGACCCCGAGATCTTGGCCAGGCATTTAAACCACTAGACCAACGGGGCGTCAAAACATAGGTATAACTATTTTTAAATTAGAAACTTTTAATCTCATATATTCAGGTTAATTAGTCATGTATGACTAGCATGAAGACATGAACTAACATAAAAAAATGCCAATTTCAAAACCGTGACTACTGATTTCAAAACCTGAAATTATAATTGTAATTTACGAGTCGTTACTTGCAATTAAGTATTGAACTCCATCTATCTTTTTTTTTTTTTTGTAAGACATGCCTCACTGGGCCACACAGAGCCATCTAGTCCCAAATTAAGGTAGTATTAAGTACCCTGTCGTATGGGGTACTAGACAACCGATAATCTTACTAATATACTTTTTTTACTTATAATACATAGAAAACACCCAGACCAGTACAAACAGACATGTTCATGCACACAAATATTTGTACTGTGCGGGGATCGAACTCGCGAACCATGGCTCAGAAGCAGCGTTAACTACCGCTGATCCAAATGGTCGTCAAAATGAAATCTCCTAATGAAACATCATTAAAACTAAACGAATATGATACACGAGTTTCAGTCAAATAAACGACAAAGGAATATATTTTACCACGAAGAAATTACAAAGGCAAAAGATGAAATGTTTATATAACAGTAACTACGTTTGCGAAGTAAGCTCTTCTACAAGGATCTGTTGCTTTAGGAAAATCGTTTTCTGTGATACCATAGACACGCGAGTAGCGAGTATTACCTTCTAGTCCCGAAAAGGCTTTCTCGTCAATCCTTTGGATCAGGTTCCCTTCCAGTTCCAAAGAGTTTAGGAACGTTAGATGGGAGAACACTTGAGATGGCACTTCTCGCAGCTGGTTGTGAGCTAGACCCAGGGAATCAAGGTTGCGCAATCCTGAAACAAACGGATCTCATTATAAATTCTGTTAAGGTTTGTTCGAGATTGAAACTTACTAACTGTGATGAGGATATAATGAAAAGATATGAAACTTTAACACTTTTTCTTTTTTCTTGATTTGAGTTTTCTGTTGCTGTAACTACAATCGGTAAATGAACACGTGTAGTACAAACAGTATTCTAGACTGCTAAAATTTTGAAGGGATCACCGCTCAAATAATCAGTTTTTGTTATGATTTTAATCCTGTTTCCAACTGTTGGTGGTCTTATTAGCTTATTACAATAAACCTATTTTTCAAAAGGCACAAAACTATCGGAAAGTACATATTTCTACAATAAAAAAACATCAAAATATGATTCTACTATATTATTTTTAATAATTCAATATTTATACCCTATATGTATTCAATATTTATACACATTTTCATTTCTTACCCGCAAAATCGCCTTCCGAAATAGACGCGATACGATTTTCTTGCATTTCAAGTTTCTTCAGATTCTCAAGTAAGGCTAGAGCTTTTTGCGGCACCGCTGTCAGGTCGTTACCGCCAAGATTCAGCCGTTTCAGCTTCCTAAGAACAAGATAAAGTGTTTAAGGCTTGGATTCCACGTATTGCGTAATCATCATTGCAAAACATCCAAAATATGTAATTCCGAAATTAAATATTCCGATTTTAGATCGGATTCCTGATATTCGGAAATCTGTATTATTCGGAATTATAAAAATCGTTATTTTGAAATTTGTGATCGTCAATATCGGAATAAAGTTTTACTTATTTATGTACTGTACCCGTGGGTACCTACAGTTAAATAGCTCTTAGCTAGCAATGTTTAATTTCCCCAAAAAATCTAAATAATGAAGCATAATTCGTAAATATTAAGGTAATTTGAGTCGTGTGGTGCCGACACACAAAAAATAGCACCATCCCTTCTCTTGTTATGGGTGTCGTAAGAGGCAACTGAAGGACTACTGCCAGAAGAACCCGGGCAACAGCGTCTCCTATCCACCATTCGTTGGGCTGCGATCACTAACCTAAGGGCTCCCACACATAAACACGATACGACTTAGCGTCGCACCACGATGCGGCGTCGTTTCACGATGTGATGTCGTTTCACATAAACACGATACTGCGTCGCGACGTGCATCGTACGACATCGTGGCACGTTGCGACGTCGTTTTGTGGTTTTTTAGGGCTCCCACACATAAACACAATACGACGTCGCGTCGTGCATCGTGACACGTTGCGACGTCGTTTTGTGGTTTTTTACTATGTAGATTTCCATGAAAAGGCGTCGCAACGTGTCACGATACACGACGCGACGTCGAATCGTATTTTTGTGTGGGAGCCCTTACACACATAAACTCGATACGACGTCGCGTCGTGCATCGTGATACGTTGCACGTCGTTTTGTGGTTTTTTACTATGTAGATTTCCATGAAAAGGCGTCGCAACGTGTCACGATACACGTCGCGACGCAGTATCGTGTTTATGTGTGTGAGCCTTAACCCGCCTTCCAAGCGGCGAATGGAAAAATTCTCCTTTTGGAGAGGCCTTTTGTGTACTGCAGTGGATAGGCTGTTATGATGAATGATAAATAAATAAATAAAGTTGATTGATGGCCTTATTTGATATATTATTGTAGTAACTTGATGCTGTTTACCTACTGCACAGTAAAAAGCACCATCCAGACATAAACGGTGAACCGATTACTTATAAAATTTAATTTTACCAAAAACGTTTTAACGACGCCTTTGGGCCGTCGAAATATCATTTGGAACATAAATAGTGTAAAAATGTCCGGTAAATAAAATTTGGTGTTTTTTTTCGAACATTCGAAAATTTGTCGAACTTATTATAAGCTACCTTCACTTATTATGTGGATAAAAGTAATTTTTTATTGTACATTTATGTAACAGTGATGTTTCCAACTACTTACACAAAATGGAAAATATTTTTATTGGAAATTGCAATTGCAATTCAATAAATTGTAATTGCTAGTCTTTTATTGAAATCCCTACTATTACTCAAACCGCATGTAAATTATAATAAAAAAGGGTATTACGATTTTATTTTCTATATCATCAGCTATAAATATGACAAAAATGCAAGGAAGTAAATAAATGTTTCAAGCTCTCAGCTGTGTGTATACTTTCATGTAACATACTTAAAAAAAGAGCCTGATAAAAGGGATCAATTTGTTTCTTGTGCTGCTTTTTCTCGGCACTAGTTCGCAATGCCGCTGTGGGGAAAACCAGATAGGTCTTAAAGTGCCTCTAGGGGCCTATATGCAGAAATATAAATGATTTTGCTGCTTTTTTAATCATAATACTTGTTGCTCTGTATTGTTCGTCATAGATTAGGACTATAAAGGTTTTCATTTACAAACTAACGATGTAAGGACAAATAAAGTTTCCACAATTTCAAGCTTTTAAGATTCCCTGTTTTACGTTTTGTCTTTTAACCGTGATTCATAAATCTTATTGAATGTTTAAGCACAATTATTCAAAATATTAAAAAAATGACAGCATGCAGTAGTATCAACAAAACTCTTGTTTGGCGTTAAAACAAGAAAATATTAAAATTTTTAGCATTAAATTTATTTAAAAAATGGACACGTACAAAATTAAGTATTTCTATAATTAGGTACCTAATGATTTTTTCCAATATTTTAGCAAAACCTACCAAATAGTGTCACTAGACACTACTTCTATTCTACTCACTGAAATACGTTTTTCGCAAAAAAATACGCTATTCGATGGTCTGTTGTTATTCAGCTGATACGCTAGTAGTAGTAATTTTTTCGCCCAACTTCCGAGTAGGCACCGACAATAATTCTCGATATACGCACGAACTGTTTGTGAAGTTACAATCGATTTAGGACAGATATATTGTAACCCAGGTTCGGGCCCATGGTTAACGTTTGCACAGCATGCGCTAACAAATTACAATAGGCTATTTGACTCATAACAAACTGGGCGCAATAAATACTTTCTGTAGTGTTTCACTTGGAAAAGCAATATGATATCGATTGCAGCTTCGCTTAGTTAAAGTGTAAGCTAGCAACATATTTTAATTTTGAACCGTAAATTAAAAAAGTTTTGCGGTTTTCTAAAATATAGGGTTTTTTTTTCTGTTTCCGTTCCGGACAGTATAATAAATCATTTAAGACCCACTTCAAAAAACAGTCACCTATACTATTGTTCTGTTCGTAACACTTGTAGACTTTATACCACTGTATTCCGTGACTTCTACGTCAAGAACAGGATCCAGTGAATAGTAATTTGGCGAGTTTGCGAACAGCGGTACTACTGAAATGTGTAATAAAAGACTACGACGGAGGGTAGATCGATATCTACCCTTAACAGCCGCCCGCACAGACATCACGTCTTCCGTAATTATGGACCTTGCAACAGAGTGCTGAAATATCTTATCGTAATGTCTCTTTTTATTTAACATACTTTTGGGAAAGCCGAGGAGTCAACTCATAAAGATTAAAACATTAAAAATACATTTTTATTTAATTCTGTGCTATTATTTAAATGAATAAGAACGTATTTAGCTTCAATAATTATTGTAATCCTCAAAAATACTTTTACAAAGTCTGTGTTTTATATCTGTCATTCAATTTTTTTTTTGCTTAATCTATACTAATATTATAAAGCTGAAGAGTCTATTTATTGAGGAAGGCTTTAGGCTATATAACATCACGCTGCGACCAATAGGAGCTAGCAGCAGTGAAAAATGTTGCGAAAACGGGGAAAATTATTCATATCTTTTGACGCGGACGAAGTCGCGGGCAACAGCTAGTTATGGATAAATAGCTGCTATTAGTTGCCTACAAATTGGTACGCGTAACATTTCGAATTTAAAACTGTCCATGATTTCGGGATAAAAACTATTTACTAGTGATCCAGTCTACAATCTATCTGCATGCGGAATGGGGGCTATCGCTAGTGAATCTGCCACTAGAGGCGCTTGTGTCACGTGAGGTACATTAACATTCTTTTTTCACTGGTTTTAGCGGGCTTCGTTACATAAATTATAATTTCTTTAATTTACCTGCTGGAAAGTGACCTCCTTCAAAAATTATCGCAAATATGGATTATCTGGCGATTAATGTCAACGCTTTGAAAGCGGAATTTAAAAAAAGCGCAAAAATAAGCGAACTTAAAGAGCAACTATTTCAGAAGTTAGTTTGTTGATAATAATATAAAGATAGTTATTTATAAATAATAATCTTTAATCAGATTCAAGATTTAAAACTTAGTTTCGGCGCTGATCTTATAAAGTCGCCTTTGAGAGCTTTACCTCCGGCGGACCTCAGTCTACAGTGGCGCCAACTGGTGAGCAAAGAAACGGTAGTCCCCATTACATCAGATCGGTTATATCGTACTGGCACAATTAATATGTAGGTATTATGAAAAGTATCGTGTAGGGTTGGTATTTAAAAAATCTAAGTGCCAAGTGCGAGTCTGACTCGCGCACGAAGGATTCCGTTCCATTGATTAGGTACGAGTAGGTAAACAATATTAGATACATAAATAGAGTTGATATAGTGCCTACCTGTTACTATTTATTTGTATCGAGCAAAAATAGGCCAAATATAGCGTTTTTTGTATCGGACCTTTAATAGTTATTTTATTTTATTATTTATTTTTAAAGTAAAAATACAATTGAGTGTTTTGTGAATATTTCAAGTGCCTATCTGTTACCATTATTGATATCGAGCAAAAAAGGGCAAAAAAGGCGTTTGTTCTATGGGAATAATAAATATTTATTTTATTTTGTTTTTAGTATTTGTTGTTATTGCGGCAACAGAAATACATAATTTGTGAAAATTTCAACTGTTTAGCTATCGCGGCTCTTAAGATACAGCCTGGTAATAGGCAGACGGACAGACGGACAAAAGGACAGACAGCGAAGTCAGAGTAATAGGGTCCCGTTTTTACCCTTTGGGTGAGGAACCCTAAACAATAGCATCCACCCTTTTTCTTAGAGCCCTAGAGATATCCTGAAGAAGACGAGCAGCAGCGTCTTCTACTCACCATCGGGAAAACTTAGAGGCCTGTACCTAGAAATGGACTATTATGGTGTAATTATAATGAAGTTTTTTACCCAAGTGATGGGTTTTAATCTACCCAGGTGTGCTTTTGTGGAAAGATAATGATGATTGCGATATGAATGCCTAACAAATGGACTACGCATTAAGTTGGAAGTATGGGTTGAGTATTGCATTACTTACCTTCATAAAACAACATCATTTGGTTATTTCCGCAACGCATTTTTAGATTTGTGCGTGGATTATCAGATTTGAATAAAATTTTATAGGTACATTCACAGGCGGCAAAAGCCGATTTGTTTTGTTTAAAATCTGTATGAACAATTTAGGGTTATGGCTTTACTCATATTGGCAAACAAAGAGTCATAAAACAAATTTGTCGTTCCATTTAACGTAGCGTTCGTTGTTACGAAAGTTTTTTTTAAAACAACTGATTGTTTCACTTTAGTCCACTGTGAATAAAGGCCTGTTTTAAAAGAGGATTACACTTAATCGCCTCGCTTGGCAGGAGGGTTGGCACTGGCAGTTTGTTCAGTGGTGGTAGTAAAACGCTGCAGCCTGTCTTGTCGTAGCACTCCTTTAGCCGCCTCTTACTAGAGATGAGTTACGAGTATAACAGGTAAAAGTCGATATCTGTTACTACTGTTCTTGTTATATAAAATAACAGTTCCAAATATCTGTTATTAAATAACAGCCTGTTATTCCTTATTTTGATACTTCCTGTAGCCGCTAAAATCCAAAACAATCTTTTTAATACCCATCCAATACAATCAAAAACTTTCCTTCATGCTTAGAACAAGCTTAGGACTGTCAATTTGCTTATATTACGATTTTTAGGAGGTAAATTTTTTGGTAAAAATATTTATCTAAATCTTTTACAAGATTTAGTTGCCTAAACATTTTTTGTTTTTATTTTGTGAATGTATCCGAACATTACGTCAAAATATCAAGAGATAGAGCTATTAAACTGCTCATAAAACCAAGTTAAGAAGACACATTTTGCCTATGATATTTGCGAATGTGAGGTTGATTTGAATTTGTTGTTTAGTCAATACTAGGTGCCTCTCTTTTGTGTTTAAGCGAAATGAATGAGAGGGGATGATACAATAACAGTTATCGCGCAGATAACAGCAACTGTTACAGCCAAGCAATATTTTATGCATCTGTTCTTCTACTGTTCTTACGGCAACTGTTAAGATTTAGCTGTTATTTCCTATAACAGATATTTATCTTAGGAAGAACAGTTGTTATATTCGGTATTTAAATATCTGTTAAATTTATCTGTTGCGATAAATACGCCTCACCGCTACCTCTTACGACACCCTTAAGACGAAAATGGGTGGTACTATTATTTTTATGTGCCAGCACTACACGACACACATCTACACTATTATTATAAAGCTGAAGAGTTTGTTTATTTGTTTGTTTGTTTGTTGGTTTGAACGCGCTAATCTCAGGAAGTACTGGTACGAATTCTTTTTGTGTTGGATAGTCCATTTATCGAGGAAGGCTTTAGGCTATATAACATTACGCTGCGACCAATAAGAGCGAAGCATCAGTGAAAAATGTTGCAAAAATAATCGAATTCTTATTAACAGAAATTGACGCGGACGACGTCGCGGGAAACAGCTAGTCTACACTAATATTATAAAGCTGAAGAGTTTGTTTATTTGTTTGTTTGTTTGTTGGTTTGAACGCGCTAATCTCAGGAAGTACTGGTACGAATTCTTTTTGTGTTGGATAGTCCATTTATTGAGGAAGGCTTTAGGATATAAAACATTACTTTGCGATCAATAGGAGCAAAGTATCAGTGAAAAATGTTGCAAAAATAATCGCGATCATTATAACAGAATTGACGGGGACCAAGTTGCGGGCAACAGCTAGTTTGAAATATAGAGGCTGCTTTGAACTATAAAATATATACCTAGAGTTAATTGATACGGGGTTTATACCATGTACCTTAGTTTTCTTGAGTTTCCGATATTACGGCACTGTTGAAAGCGCCATGATCACGGGAGAACGTTCTCCCGTGATCATGGCGCTTGCAACAGTGCTCATAAAATCTAAGGTACATGGTATAAACTCCGTATCCATTAACTCTAGTGATAGTGACCATGGAAGTTTATATCAGTATAAAATATATAAGTATGAAAACTTCAATATCATTGAATTAACATTACTTTTTGATCACCACAACAATGATGGGCACAGGCATAATTACCACGCTTGCCTAATGCGGGTGGGTGATCAGTGATCACAACCCCGAGCAATGTTCGAAAATTCGAAAGTCTTTTTGCCCAACCCGGGGATCGAACCCAAGACCCCGAGATCTTGGTTCGGTTCCAGCACTAGATCAACGGGGCGTTATCTATATTTTTCTTCTAATAAAACTCAGCTTCCAACATAATTCTTATTTGCACTTTAAACAGTTTTAAAATTACTTCTGCAGAATGCATTTAGAAGTTGAAATGTGTCCGGGTAGCCACTTACTTTTCAAGCCCCTTGAAAGCCTCACCGTCGACGACAGATATCCGATTCTCGTATAAAGTCAGGATTTCCAGTGTGTCTAGGCCCATAAAAGCACGGTTGTGCACTGCGGTTACCTTTTAACAAACAAAACTTTATGTTACTTGGAACAATATTTTCTCATCCAACAAATAAAGAGGTTCGCAATGCGAGGTGTATTTTTTATAACTGTATTGGGTATTTTTTTATGTTTCGTATAACTAAATGCTCTTTTTCAAAAATGGTACCATAAAAATTTTGAAACACAAAACAAGAAATTATTGACTGCAAATCAAAATGCACCAATCAAGCACTGACTCAAAAATGATGGCTTAATTCACGCTATAAGTTAGTTCTTTTCAATGTCTACACAACAGGCTTTATTTACAAAACATAGGTTATAGAAAAGATGATTACATAGTTATAGTACAGATAATAAGGATAATAATATTTACCAAACAAAAAAAAAGATACCAAATCGAGTGCAACGTGAAACGGCTTCGAAAGTAAAAAAAAATATATTGGAAAACTTCTCTCCCGATATTCTTTCAAATATCTTTCACCAAGCAACTTATTTTCTCAATCCATAATAGACTCTCTCTATTGGAACTTAAAATAAGCTTATTTTATTTTATTTTATTTTATTTATTAAGGACAACCAACAAGAACAGTCACATTATACAATTATATTTCTTCATGCAAAAAATTTACAATCGAAATGTGAATTCTTAATTATAGGCCGCCACGACATGCATTAAATATACTATTTTATCTTATTAAATATCCTACTATTTTATGTACATCACAATAATAGGTTTACGAGTTAGAGTCACCATTCATGTAAGACTCAATAAACAATCATACTTTTTTTCTTCCAGTGCCAACTCAACAATCCATAAATAAATTCAGAAAACTAATAACAACATTATGATATCATGATTAACTACAATCCCGCCATAAGAGAGGGAGTACTAATAGATTTAGTGAAGGTTCCGTACCCACTTAATATATCGACATTAGCGTCTTTGGGTAGTTTGTTATAACATGACTGCATACGATTCAATGAAGAAAAATGACCCAACTTACTTTTAAACAGTTTCAACGAAAATAGTTTGTATCTAGAGGAGCGCGGTAGCTTACGGGGGGTATTAAGACGCTGACTGCAGCCGATGACCTTGAGCAATAAATACGCCCACAAATTCATCCGCCTTTGAATTTCTTTGCAACGCGCGGCAGCTATCACTGTCGATTCCCGTAGGAGTGACACAGAAAAAGCGCATAGAATGGAAGGGCCTAAGTGCTAAACAACAAAATTCGTTGTGCAATTTAAAATTGCCATTTTATTAAAAATCTAAATCAGCCATTTACTTAAGCAACATGTAATAAACGATATAGCAAAATTGTATTATCATTGTTATACGGACTGCTGAGAAAAATGGTAATTTATGTATTTTCAGAGGCTACTTTTAGATTATTTTCTATCGAGAAAAGTTTTTAGAATCGTGTTTTGGAAACAACCACCTAGTCAAAAATATGATCAATTACAACTACATAGAATTTGGCAACAATACGAGCCATAGGCTTAAAGCAAAACGATCTTCATTGAGCTGAATTTGGCTCATGTCAGCGTCTTAAATGTAACATTTGCTAAAAGACTGGGGCAATCAAGTTGATTATTAATAAGTTAATAAAGAAACTTTAAATCTGCAATTTTTCTACGATCATCTAATCTTTGTACTTTGAAGTATTCCAGACGTTGTTTGTATGTCACTAATGGCCTTATGACATTGAAAGCTTAAGTGCCAAAGAAATCTCTTATTGACAGATAAAAAGAAAACTACGGATGAAATTGATAAACAGCTTTACACAGAACCAAAGAAATACTGCAATTGCTTTGGTTCATCCAATAGTGGTTTAAAGCAAATATTTTTTCTTACCTTATTATGGTTCATGTTTAAAATAAGCAAGTGGTTCAAATGGGTGAACGACGATGTAGGGATTGTTGCCAGGCTGTTTTGGGATACGTCCAGTTGCGTCAGCTTATTTCCTGCGAACAAAACGATTAGCCACATTAAGCAGGGTACTAAAGCTGTGATTTTATAGTTGGCTTAAGTGAAAAGGGTTCTTAGTGCCAAAAGTCGCGCATTTCAGTCGGAAGCTTAATAGAACGGTTCCAAAAACCTCAAATGGAAAGTTGCAAACGAAAATTTGTATTAAAATCTCCTTTTGAATAGTAAAAAAAAAAGGCCTCCATCATTGAATTCAAGTTACCACAGCAATGATGGGTGTACTGGCATAATCACCACGCTTTCCAAATGCGGGTTGGTGATCACAAACCCGAGCAATGTTCGAAAATTCGAAACTTTTTTGTTGCCCGACCCGGGATTCGAACCTGGGCCCGAGATCTTGGCCCGGTATTTAAACCACTAGACCAACGGGGCGTTTTTTCAGTTTTGCTTAGTATACAAATGAATATAATATTATGATTACTCGAAAGCTTTTATTTAACGTCTTTTTTGTAAAAAATAAGAACTAGTTAGAATTCGAATTTCATTTTTATGAGATACACAGTCTCATACAAAGATGACACTTCGAAATGTCCGCGATCAAATCAACGTAGCTAATGCTATATGCCATATCTATCCTAATGGAAATTCAGCCTTACACAGGTGACATAAAGTTGAATGCTATTTAAGTTTAAGCGCCTTGAGCCTCTAGTAGCGACATAGGACGGCCGACCGTTGGGGTGTTTCACGGATAGCATTTCTAATACAGTTAGTTAACCCGTCCCCGGGCGGTCACCGGCGTTAGTAGAGAGACAGTAAGTACTTTTATATGATTGTTATATTATTATGTAAATTTTAGCTTTGTGCTTGTCGGTTAGATATGCGAAAATGGTTTTGCCAAACAAACAATCGACGAGTATTTGTAATGTGTCGATTTCTACTTATCGTGTGATGATCATGATGATCAAGTGTCAGAGTTCTCTATAAGTTACCTATTACATGTCTTTGGCGTTAATATTTTCTTGGGACTTCTATCTTAGACAGAAGCTTAGACTAACAGCTTAACGTGCCGTCAGAAGCGCGAATTTAATCTTCCCGCCCCTACCAGACATTAGCCGATAGAAAATATCGTTTTCAAAATTAAACCGACCAGGAATCGAACCTTCCTTATATAGGTAGACCACAACCACTACCCAACTCGGTCGTCATTGTTGGCTAGTGGTACATTTTATGCTTTTAGTTCCTAAATTTGTATTAAAAAAAGTTTTACAACTTTATTTTTCTACCATTAGAAATGATCTAACCTATCTTAATTCTGAATAATGTTCTTACATTATTCATGCAAAAGTTTGGATGGGTGTTTGTTACTCAATCACGCAAAGGCTGTACGGATCCAGACCCCATTCAGACTTGTCCCGAAGAAGTTGTAAGTTTAAATATTGGGACGTGTTAAGAGGAAATACAACGGCCGTTTTTTCATACAAACGTAGTCCCCTGTTTCCTCCCTGGTAAATGCCAGTAGAGCAATAATTTTTATTATATAACGTTGATTTGGTGTGCTTCAGTAGGTATTTTCGGTCTAAGAAGCAGGTGTCTCTATCGCACTCTGCGGTGAATGCGTTTGGCACTGCGCGACAGCAATAGATTTTACAAATACCTATTTTTCAATTCTCTCGCCCGTAGTGTTTCCTCTTAAAGTTCCTCCTGGGGCCTATTTGCAGAAATAAAAAAGTTTTAATTAAACAGGAATAGATTATAGGCTGGATAAGCACATAAGTTATTTTATATCTTGAAAAAAGTGTACTTACTATTATTTCATAAGAAAAAGTTCGTTCAAATTTACCTTAATTTGTTCGTGATTATTGGTATTATACTAGACCAACGGGGCGTTTTTTCAAAGGAGGGCCTTTACAGCGCAATTTGTCAATAATTATAGCCCAACAGATTAACTAGTTTAATCAACACGAGAGACCTATCGATCATGGAACAGGAGCCCAGATTAGATTATACCGGCGGCTTAGTGCATTATTTATCAATCACCGTTAATCGAATCAATTAAGCTTTGGATTGGTATGTCTGTCATTGTGTTTACGTTTAGCGAGAAAGATACAAACAATGATTTTCTAAAACTTAACACTCAATGGACGACCATTTGGTTCAGTGGTAGTAAACGCTGCTTCTGAGCCATGGGTCGCGAGTTCGATCCCCGCACAGTACAAACCGAAATATTTGTGTGCATGAACATGTCTGTTTGTAATTGTCTGGCTAACGGCCATTTCCAATAACCTATCTATCTTCAGTTTTGGCATATCGGATATAGAAAACAACTTCTGTCTTTGTTTCTCTGGACGGCAAAAACAGAGATAGTAACCGGCCGTTAGTAAGTAAGTTTATCGGTCGTCTAGTACCCCAAACGCCAATTTAAACTACTAAGTAGTAGCTTAATTTGGGACTAGATGGCTCTGTGTGGCATGTCTGAAAAATATGTTTAAATTGTATTTATTTATTTGTCATTTAATAGGATTTACAGACAACTTTACTACAACAACTGAATTAATTATTTGAATGTAAATAATATTTTACCAACCCGACATGTTTTAATCCGATTGTATGAATCATGGGCATACACGTGTAATCGAATCGAAGCATTGGAAGGAAAAATACTATTTACCTTTATGTACCTAATTCGGTTGCAGTAAATAACCGAGTGTAAACACGTTAACTGTGTAGCTAAGATTATAGACGCAAATCCATAAGTGCAAACGTAAATTGGGGTTAATATGCTGCGTTAGTATTAAAAATTATCACTGTTTTATTATTTTTGTACCCAACTTCATAAAAAAAAATACCTAAAAGCAAGTAACAAGTTAGTTAGTTAGTTAATTTGAGTTACAAGCCTTTAAACTTGCTTGGTAGATACTCATGTTCCACCGATGGGGCATTCACGTATGACGAGTAACTCAACATGCCCCAGCGGTGGGGCATGCACAGGTAACGTGTTAAGTTTTACGTGTAAATAGCTGTTCCCTGCCACGCTGCGCTGTGGCTCATTGTGATTGAATGGTTAGATAGATAGATACACTTTATTGCACACCATAAAAATTGAAAAATAACACATGAGTAAGATTTAGATTAGTACAATTTAGGCGGTCTTATCGCTTGCAGCGATCTCTACCAGACAACCTTCAGGTAGAGGAAAGATGAAACAGATTTGAAAGAGGAAGGCGGCGGAGAGTATTCAAAAGTACACGTAAAGAAAAGTAATAAAAGATGTAAAATTACAATCTGAAATATATCTAATATTACACGCATAGTAAACTACATAAATAACATTAAAATACAGTATTACATACATGCATAATAAACTACATAAACTATACACTAAATATACATACATAACATATACACATACAACTACAAACCCAAACACATTAAACGAAAGAGGATCACGTGACCAAAAGTATCAATAATAGGAATTACATAAGTTAAAATTAGACAGGACAGATATTAAAGTGAAAGAAGATAGGTTTTAAGTCTGTTTTTAAAAATAGGAAGTGATTCAGATTGCCGAATCAACAATGGAAGAGAGTTCCATAGACGTATGGATTTTACAGTGAATGACCGCGAATAAGAATAGGAAGAATGAAGAGGAGTCCCAAGACGGAGTTTATTGGAAGACCGCATATCGTGACCTAGAGCGGATCGCAAAAATTGAAAACGCTCCTTTAGGTAAGATGGTTTTTGTTTTTTATGGTTTTTTTTCACGGTCGCGGATAAGTAGATAAAAACAATCCTTGATGCGGATTATATATCATGCTAAAATTTCAGCTCGATCGGTGCAGAACTTTTAGAGTTTTTGAAGCGTACACAAACCAACATAACATTTTTATATTATAAGATAGAAATGCAACAAAATGTTTAGAATCATAAATAATTAACCTCGTCAAAGTCATAATGTAATTACTTTACCATCTTTTGTACCTAAATGTTTGTTGCCGTCCTAATTATGTTATTAGTGAATGAATGAATATGAATATGAATATGAATTATCGAGTAAAGTAGCTCTTCAACAATTTTAAAATAAGGTAGGTTCCATATGACAACATAAACTTACAGCGATTACAAACGAAAATTTCACACTTTCACAGACAAATCTTGCATTCGATTAATTAGAAAGAAAGGCACAATGGTTCGCCCCTAATTTTCATTAAAGCGCATGGGCTATATTTCCTGGAACCGGTATATGCTTACGTGCCAGTAAAATAATTTTAAGCGAAACCGAAAATGATCACATAAACTCAGTATTAGTTTGTTTGTTTTTATAAGAAAAGTTGTACAACAAGAACTTTTCTTTCTCTCTATTCAACAACACGTCAAGTTGTAATTAAAAGCCAAATTTTTCAACAGATTGGCTGTTAACTAATTGATTAAATAACTTTAAAAGATTTAACTAAAATACCATTTTAAACTTTCCTGTTAAAGGATGCTTAATAAGAGATACTACTCAAATTCAAATTCAAATTCAAAGTTTTATTGCATTTCTTATGTTTTACAATATGTATTACATTTACTTCCATTAAATATCACTTGGTAGGTTTTTCTTTACTGATAGGCTTGGTGCTTTAAGTTCAGGGTAAGTAATGTTGTCGTATGCATAACTCATCTGTTATTCATCGTTCCCATGGATACGTAATTACAAATTAATAACAGGTAAGGATAAAATAGAATTACACGCTTGCTACTTTGGAAGTACATAATTTCAAGGTGAAACTGCCTAAAGAACTTCTACAGAGATGACACATTAAAATTTGAGAATTGCCCTTCATAAGAGTACCTAAATAAAATGTTTCCTTTAATATCAAAGACAATATATTCTTAAAATTTGTATGTTCGGTTTGCATCACAATTATTTCTATTCTAAAATATATTTACGGCGGGTCCCAATAATCTATCTATCTTCAGTTTTGGCATATCGGAGCTATAGAAAACAACTTCTGTCTCTCATTTTTCCGTCCAGAGAAACAAAGACAGAAGTTGTTTTCTATCTTCGTTATGCCAAAACTGAAGATATATAATATTAATATATTTTTTTAATATTTTTAGGACATGCCTCACTGGGCCACACAGAGCCATCTAGTCCCAAATTAAGCTACTATTAAGTAGCCTGTCGTATGGGGTACCAGACAACCGATAAACGTACTTATATACTTTTTTTTTCTAAATATATACTTATAATACATAGAAAACACCCAGACCAGTACAAACAGACATGTTCATGCACACAAATATTTGTACTGTGTGGGGATCGAACCCGCGACCCATGGCTCAGAAGCAGCGTTTACTACCGCTGATCCAAATGGTCGTCAAGATAGATAGAGAAAGAAGATAGATAGGTTATTAGGACCGGCCGTTAGTCATGCAGCTACTGACATGGCAAACTTTAAGCTTAGTATCAATATCGGCAGTTAGCATTATTTTATTATTTAATGATGATACTTACTTAAATCAATAATAAATAACAAACCCAACCAAAATGGGATCGTATAAATAAATGCATGGTAACACGGACCGATATATTATACCAAATATATTTAAATGTACTCGTATATTTTCGGCATGCAATGAACCTTTCTGGATTAATCCCAATTACACGGGGTTAATACAAGCGAAATAATGAAAACAATAAATTTGCAATTGTAAATTGAAGGTACGTTTATTTCGTGTATTGTATCAATGTTTTAAAAAGACGCAAACCTTTGTTTTTTATGTTATAAAAAGGTTAACAAAAACAGAGTAAGTGGGAGGTAAAGAGGCTTATAAAATAAGGTTAGCAAAAAAAGAAACCCTGGCCGGTGACAGAGACTTGCATGCAAAATATCCACATAAGTAATAGTTAAATATAACAAAAGCAAATCATTTGGAGGTTAAGGTACTATAAAAATAATTATACCCCAAATTTATGTTGATAAGTCGAGAATTCAATAAATGAATTAGTTTCTACCGATAGCATAAAAGGTTTTATGTTGGATTTTATTTATTTTGCAACCGAAAACAAGTAAAGTTGGCATCAATGAAGTCGGTCAAACAAAATACTTTTGACGGGTTTTCCTATTGCGTTTTTTTTTTCATATTGTCTGCCAGTACCTACATATGGTCTCTGTCTGCACCCACAATAATTTTATTACAATTTATCTAATCTTATTATCTACTGAAATGATCGGTTTTACAAAATTCATCTAGATTTCATAATCCTTAAAATTGTAATCTCAGCGTTCTAGACGTTAAACCAAAGCAGGCAGACAGACCGACAGTAAACGGAAGGCTGTGAGTCACTTAGTTCTAACTAAGGCAGATAGAGTATTTAATTCAAGGAATCTTACTTTCAATTAATACTAGCAACATAATTTTAAAAACAGATATAAAACTAATAAAAAAATATATATATATTAATTCTTTTCGACTGCTAGACCTTAACACAATGCCTTACCAATAGAGCTTAGAGAAGAGTCTTCAATAACTGCCAAGCTGCTGTTGTGGACTGTCAGGTGGCGGATGTCGAGACCAAGGAAGATGTAAGCTGGAAGCTTGGCCAGGTTATTGTGTCGCAGCTTTAGGTAGAAGATTATCATCGGCTTGGATCGAAGAGTGTTCATGGCCTGCGTAAGATAAATTGACTTAAGTTTGTAATAACTTAACACAAAATCAATAGGAATATGCTTAATAATCAATTTAAAATAAACGTTAAAAAGTTTTAACATTTTTATGTAGACCCTTTTTCTTCGTATCGAATGACTATTCGTCAATAATGGAGTCAGAGTTTCCAAATCACCATCAGGCCTCAGACTTGAAGTGTTTTTACGATTGCCATCTTGCTACTTGACGGCATCAACGGCTTAATGTGCCTTTGAAGCAATATCGACTATAATCTTCCCAGCCCTTTGCGGGGAAAATAATGTACACTGCAAAGTAATCCGCCCACGACTCGAGCCCAGGACCCTTCAACCACTGCAAAACTAAACCTTGGGTCATTTTTAGTCAATAGCATTACAACTATAACTCAAAAACAATGTTAAATCTAGCCCAAATCACTTTACTCACGAGAAATCATCTTGATTGCATACCTTCTGAATGTGCTGCTGTTCCGTGAACTCGCAGAGGATATCCAGACCGTTCTTCTTGACGGTACAGCTGCAGGGTGTCATGGTGTTGGGCGCGGGACACTGCTGCGCGCCCTGCGGGTGTGCCGGCCGCGCGCACAGCACCACGCAGCAGACGAGCAGCCAGCGCGCCAACATTGTTAGGCTACCTGCAAAGGAACTAGTATTAATACTCAATCCTCAGCAACGAGTTCAATCCTACCAATAATGCAAGGCCATACCGATCTCAGTAGTATTAGTACCCAGCAACGAGTTCAATCCCACTAACTACGCATGGCCATATTATTAGCCTCACTATCATTAATACCCTGCAACAAGGTCAATCCCACCAACAATGCAAGGCAATACCGACCTCATTAGTATTAATACCCAGCAAAGAGGTTAATCCCACTAACTAATACGCATGGCCATACCAATCTCACTAGTATTAATACCCATCAACGAGGTCCATTTCACTAACTACGCATGGCCATACCAATCTCACTAGTAGATATTAAAACCCAGATCGAGGTTGATCCCACTAACTACGCATGGCCGTACCAACCTCAGTAGTAGATATAATACCCAGCATCGAGGTTAATCCCACTAACTACGCATAGCTATAGTAACCTTAGTAGCATTAATACCTAGCAACAAGGTCATTCCCACTAACTACACATTGCCATACCAACCTCACTTGTATAAAATTAAATACTATATCCTTGTAAAGTAGCAATGGGGCAGCGTGGCACTCGACTTCACTTGTATTACCACCCAGCAAATACTTAGAGCAATCCCACCAAATACCCATGATGATACCAACCTCGCGGTTATAGTGGACGGCTCGCGAGAAATGCGTGCGACTTTTGCCACTCGCCCTCGCGCTCGAAATGGAATTTTACCCATTCCCGTCTCATGTAGTAAAGGAGGCTATCAGATAGATGGCCTAAAGGATGGGTAAACGCGTCTTCTTTTCAGCATTGGCCAAACTGTAGTCGCCAACCCGAGGGATTTTACACAAGACTTAGTCGCGACGAGGCGTTGCATTTTGCATCACCAATTGCAAGACCGAAACCCGCGCAGCTGTAAATAAATGTGGACAACATCACGATCCCAATTTGAATAACTATTTAAAGCACTCGTATTTTGGAAACCAGAAACAACGAAGGGACCACAAACACCCAGACCCGTGAAAATGTAGAAAAACGCTTTTTTTCTACATTGACCCGTCTGGGAATCGAAACCGGAACCTTGGAGGAGGTGACATATTGAAAACCGGTGTGTACGCCACTCCACCACGGAGGTCATAAATCTCATTTAATAAATGAAAGACGTTTGTACATTTAAGAAGCATCCACTCGCGCAGTCAAATTACTTATAGTAAAGTTAAAAGATTTAAATAATTACAAATCATTAGTTGTAGTTCAGTGCAGATTTAAGAAAACGGACAGAAATTTTTAGTTTGAAAATTAAGTGATTAAGAAATAGCCATGTCTGGCTCTAGTCCAAACTCTATTAAAGTAAACTTGGAGTGGGTACTGACTTTGCAACTTAAGTTCCTATAACGACTCTTTTCAAATAGCACAGAAGGTTCGTAATGAAATCAAAGTTTTTGTAAGAGCATTTGTAAAAGTGATTTAAGGTTTACAGTTGCTTCGGCAGTACATGTACCTACTATCAATATTGAACATAGTATTAGTTTGTGTTTGTTGTGATTTTGGTGCATAATATACTTTATCCCTTTCTTTAAGAGAAGTGTTTTTGAATTTTGAAATAAAATAAGAGATAGCTTCAAAGAAAATGGTTTGATACACTCTGTTTTAAAACTTTAGGCGTAACGGAGCTCAACCCCAAAATACCTGTTATTTTAAAATATTTGTACCAAAATACAAATATTTTAAAATAACACAATGTTTTAAAATTTATTATTGATTACAAGTAAAATGGTATCACAAATGTATCGTAACTGTTAACTAGCTTATACCTTTCTTACAAAACTTTAGTTTACAAAATATTATTATTATTATTATTTTATTGCAATAATATACTTAGAACTATGTACATACACAGATACATATTTTAAGAATATACAAATATAACTGATAAAATTGGGTACCAATCTTAAATCGGCAAAATACCTACGGAGGTTTGTTTGTTAATCCCTCAACCCCCAGGAGGCACGCGCGTGCCGCGATAACAATTGATTTCAATTGTGTCTGGAATAACTCACGACCGAGGGATTAAACTGTCTGAAAACTCTTTTTGCACTAATTAAAACTTGAAACAAAAAAAATGGTATTTCCTAACATTTAGTATGTATAGAAATTTGACTGTCAAGTAGGTAGATTGATAGAAACATCTCCAACTGCACGAAAATGAGATTCATTCGTACACTCGTGCTCCCTATTTTTATGTTTGGATTGGAATCCTGGACCATACGCAGATCTGAAAGGCAGAAGATAGACGCATTTGAGATATGGTGCTGGAGACGAATGTTGCGTATACTGTGGACTGCAAAAAGAACTAATAAGTCGATATTGGAACAACTGAACATTCGCACCAGACTGTCCACAATTTGCTTTCAGAGGATTATGACCTATTTCGGACGTACGGCCAGAAGAGATCCAGACAGCCTCGAAAACACCATCATGATGGGAAAAGTAGAGGGGAAAAGACCACGACAAAGGGCACCATAAAACGTAGTGATTTCTTGTTATGGGGGTCACCATAACGTTGGTCAGATCAAAACAAGGCCATAACGGGACTTCCAATAAACCTGGCTTTTAGGGAAACCGAAGACAGGCAAGGGTGGAGAGACCTAACTAAAACCACTTCAAATTTGAGAACGACCTTCAGCAATGAAGAGGACGACTGTGAAGATGTGGTGTAGGTATATTTACCTAAATGTTGGCTATTACTGGGCAACAGGTAATTAATCACACTTCTAGGGGTTCTAGATGATGTAACTGTTCATAAATAATAACTCTGGTATAAAGTTCACTGGATTTATTAAATTCGTAGACACAGGATACAATTATATTAGCAAAATACCATCAAAAATTCAGGTATCAATATTATGTCGTTATTTAAGTTTAACAATCACAGCAGCCATACTGAGATACTATATACCGTTATTAAATCTGAGATACGGACGCATCACATCAACATGTGATCCACGTCTCCTTTTGTTCCATAAACTTGTCTATTGGGTTGGGCGTGAGCAAAATCGTTAAGTGAAACATGTTTTGAACCTGTGAAAATCACTATTTACTGCGGTTTTTTTCTTACGTGATAAAAGAGCCAACACAAGTTTTACTTTGAACACAGCAGAACAGGGCCCCAATTCTGCTAATTTACAAACGGCTTAATAGAATCGCAAAGGCATCGCAATCGTATATTTTGACATTACTACCATATTAGATGTGTCAAAATATACAATTGTGACGCCATTGCGATTCCATTGAGCCATTTGTACATTAGCGGAATTAGGGGCCTGATTTCCCTATAAATACAAATACATGAAAAAAAAATTTTCGTCTGTCTAAGGTGGGACTCTAACCTACGACCCGACGGCTGCTCTAACCAATTGAGCTAACGAGACATTGTTTGCGATAACGAATTATTTCAAGGTCTTTAAGCTTCAGCTATCGGTGAATTTATGCGAGGCTTTTTACGCTGTAATCCAGCAGTGTTTACCAATATTTCTAGTTATGTACCCCCAACATAAAAAAATAAAAATAATTTACATTCGGTTAATATGAAACAGCTATTTAAATGTTTTGATACTGTTGTTTAAGTAAATAAATTTCTAGTGAACTAAAAATATAATATTCTGGAATAAAAGTTTTATCAGAATCGCCTGACTTGACACATTTTCGTAGAAATAATATTTATGCACAGTGCCTTCACCAATTCATTATTTCAGTATTTGTTCAAATAAATGTAGGACTCACAAATACCACATTCATTGCTTTTTTTTAAATTTATTCGGAAAAACAAACAGTTTCACAAAATGAATTGAAAAATAATTATTTTAAACTAATTATTTCTATGTGTGAAACCCACATCGTAATCCACACATTGACAATATAATAGGATTAGAGTGGAGGGCTTTCAAATCTGACAAATAATAATTATTTATTGAAATTTATTGAAATCCTTCAGCAATACAAGTTTTTTATATTATGATAACTTACTGTGTTTAAAAATGTCTATATCATTGAAAAACCCGTTACAAATAGCTGATTGCTCTGATCCCAAAGTAATTATCAAAGCTCTTGTTTTTGTTTTAATCAGAAACAACGAAGGTTACCAAAAACACCCAAATCCGAAAATGTCGATTGTGTTTTCTATAATGACCCATCTGGGAAGCGAACCCAAGGACCTAACTGACGACAACATTTAAACCGTTGTGTAGGTCACTCCAACATAGACATCATCAAATGTACCACGATACATTGTAAATCAAAACACGTACTCAGTACTGATATTTTTTTCTGTCACTTACTAAGTTATTAGGATACCATTGATTGATTGTGAAAAGGAATAACCCATGACACTTGTCGTTACATACTCCTTGCATTAACAAAAAAGATCTAAAAAAAGAATTTTAATACTGAAAGTTCATGGATTGCCAAGTCGACAAACAGGTCTGCCTAATCCAATCGCCGCTGTTCCGAGCCTCATCAAGTCGTTTATTATGTAGCGTTGTTAAGCCCGTAACTTTGAGAACCTTCAAAAATTGCCCTAATCGCGGTGAAACAGCCTGACAGACTAATAAAATGTTAGACAAGGGGTAAATGACATCGCGTGCCTGAGGTTCAGTAGTTTCTCAAAAGTTTTAAATGCGTTAGAAATAGCTAGATATTCTACTCTTTATTGCCACCAAATAATTAAATACATACAATTTTTGTATTAAGATGTACAATTTATCATAACGCTAAACAGCGATATCTTTCAGACAACCTTAGGGTAAAATGTAAAATTAAAGATCACAAAATAAAATAAATTAAGATATTTAGTCGCAATTTTAATGCCCGATATGAATTTGATGAGCGTTTTCTAAATTGGAAAGTATTATATGAATCAGAAAGGTGCTCCTAGGGATGTTTATGATTTAGTCACGACTTAACCGCAAATAAACTTGAAGAATAGATAATGATTTTATCAGTATGAACCATTATCATGTTTTATATAACAACTTGTATTCTTTCTCAAAATTTGAAAAATGTGAAAGCATGGATTTAAAATGTTGGACAATGTATGAACATAAAATACTTTTGGAGAAGTTAAGAATTTACTCAAGAAAGCACGAAACCCTAAAAAGACTGTAAATAAGCTAGTCCAAGTTTTGTTTTACGCTTTCGGCCTACTTTATTTTCGTAAATAGCCGTCGTCGTAATTTCATTTGGCTTCATCGTTAAAACCGTAAAAGCGAAACAAATTGGGTTAGTGAGTTTATAGATTTGATAAAACATTTTTATTGTGTTACCAAATAAGCGCTTACCTAGAGCTGTAAATGAGTAAGAAACATTATAGTTGTGAATTGTGAAACATTATAGAGTTGGTGGCAAAAATATATTTACTACGCGACCAAAACAATTAAGCGCCTGACAGGTAAGACGACATTGGCATAAGGCAGGGATATAATAATAATTATCGGAACGGAGATCTTCGACTTAGTATATACTAGCGACTTGTTTTGGTTTAGAAAATATTGACTTACTTCTGTTGTTTTCATTTACTTACACATAACAATGAACTGGAACTACAACATGATGTAAGATTTGATAACGGATTTTGGCGACCTGGTTGGTGTCGTCGTGGGGTGGTCAGCTTTCTACGTCATTACGTTGAAAGCGGATGGAAATTGAAGAAGTGAACTTTTCTAAATTAGTTTTGGTGTAAAAGGGGGGTACAGAAGGAAGGGTAGATCATAATATAGTCGTGCTTCGGAAGGCAAGTTAAGGTGTTGCTTTTATATTATGAAAGAAATGCAATACATAAATATTCTATTCGTTATATTTGCTGTTTTTGCCAAAATAAACGAAAAAAAATCTTATGACGCCAAACGTGTCGTAAATATATATTTTTTTTTAATAAATTGTACTGGTTTCATTGTTTGGAAAGCGTGAAATTACCACGAATTTTCTCTGTGATTTCTATTTTAGCACCGAATTGAAATTGGCCACTTATGAAATAAGTGTTATGTTTATGTTTTACCTATAGGTACTCGTACCTACCCTATCAAAAATGTATGACCATGCTTAAACTTTTACGAGGTGGACGAATTCTATGTTTAGTTTTTGTTTGAATAGAATAGAACTCAAAATTTGTGTCATTTAAGTAGAGTAATAGGGTTGTCAGCTAGCTGCCTTTAAAAACAAAAATCTTACTGACGAAAATCATGACATAAGTATCTTCATACAAATCTACAATTATTTTGCACCGATTCATAATTGGTTGGTTATTTTGTCCAAAAAAACCTTTTGATATTTGCAGTCAAACTTATTATAGGATTAAATTTCCTTTTATTCATCATTTTCAATTACAGCATTTATCCTCTTAATATAAACAAAGTTGGTATACATTTGAAAACTTTAAACATGAGGAGAACGTTGACAGCTACGAGCATACTGGTATAAACCGTGATACAGCTGTCAGCGCCTTCCATTCAAAGTTTCAATTACATTTAGTATATTCTGGATTCTTTACAATTCAAATAGTACGAGTATCTATGGCACGATCATGAATCAAAACGCAGACCGTTACATATCAGGCGGACCACCGCACCACTACACAACCGTGTCGTCATCAAAAGTTAACCGTTTCCCAACGCACGGGGTTGCTGAATCCGCTTACGGAATCCATCAAAGCATTGTGACCCAATTCATTTATTGCTCAGGTGCCGATCGCGCTCTGCCTACTAATGGGATTGCTACGAGTCCATGTTTTAAACAAACGAACAAATCCCCAATTATGTTACTGTATCGATTTCGTAAATAGAACTGCGTGCGTGACACAGCTTAGTAAGAACAGCAATTCTTGTTGTCTAGTAAACTTGACAATACTGCATTAGGTGGGACTTGAAATCACATCGCTCAGCTTACCGAGCCACTTACTTAACCTTATAGCTACCAAGGCATTTGTTTGTGTAGAAGAATTTATTCAAGCCTTTACCCTATAAGCAAGTGGAGTTTCATCGATGCCTTTGGATAATTGCTTACCAAAATTTTCATTTAAGGAATTGTGTTATTAATATAACTTACACTGGGTATTTAACTGGGTAGTAGACTTGTCTAAAGAATTTATAGGTAGGCCATGTATTCAAAATGTAGAACCGAAATTTTTAAAATCTTTAAATCGTTTACACAAGCTGACAGTTATAAGAAATGATACCTGTTTTAGATTACAATGTGTTATCTATACTAATATTATAAAGCTGAAGAGTTTGTTTGTTTGTTTGTTTGCTTGAACGCGCTAATCGCAGGAAGTACTGGTTCGAATTGAAAAAATATTTTTGTGTTGGATAGTCCATTTATCGAGGAAGGCTTAAGGCTATATAACATCCCGCTGCGACGAATAGGAGCGAATATCAGTAAAAAATGTTGCAAAAATAATCGCGATCATAATATTTGGGGTGGTGGGATCTACCTCCTAGTGGTCCACCAAGGCAACGGCATCTTTGGTCTTCTAACCAATTATGACGGCTAATAGATCCCTCTGCGGTGGTAAGAGGCTTCGTAAGAGGCCGCCTGGATGCTACCACCCTCCTGCCGGAGTCCAGCGCCAAACAGTTTTTGCTGTGTTCCGCTGGTGTGTGGGAGAACCAGTACCTCTGGTAAGCTCGCTCCATCTTAGGCTTCTTCTGAACCGTATAGTTAAGTATGTATTCAAGAGCAAGCCCATTATTTATATTAAAAAAAAAACTAATTTTCCGCGCATAAGAACATTCTCCTGACAATAACAAACAAAACAAAAAAATAATTAGCAAAATCGGTCAAGCCGTTTACGCGTGATCCTATGGCCAAGGGAAATATGGATTCATTTTTATATATATAGATATAAGATAAGATAAGATAATAGAGATACAATTGAAACTGCATTTTAATTTGATTTGTTAAACAAAGTTTATTTTCTTTGGCGAATAGACATTTCTTTGTATAGACACTCACATACAAATTATTTATTAACTTTTTTGCATTAGGTGGCGGTTTTGTTTTAGATGCATTCAATTTTCAATGTGATGCATTTGGATTTAAAACATTTGTTGAATTTACATAAGTTAATGGACTTATCTCTATATTCAAAATTGGATATAAAGCAAAATCTAATAAATGTGAACATTGAATTTATCTATGAATGAAGAATTATGACAATGTAATACGGTTTTGTTTTTTTTATTTTATCCCTTCCGAGTGGTATTTTACGCCCAAAAATGAAGAAAACAAGCAACAACCCTAAAAAAATTAATGAAAGATTTATTTGTACGAAGGGAAGTTCTTTTTTTGAAGTCCGCTTCCGTTTAAAAATATAAAATTTGTTATTCAAATAATACAGTATTTAAGGTATCACTGGGCCAGCTTAAACTCAATATCTGATATATTTCATCGTTAATACCTATCTGCATTGAAAAAAAAAATTCCATTCAAATTTAGAACTCACGTGCGTATTGTGTGCGGTCAGGTCGGCGAGCGGGTTTGTGGCGCGAGGAGTGCCGATGTCATGGGGCACTAGGTCATGTTCGCCGGAGTACCACAGCCGCCCTGGGGAGTAAACATGGTTGAATGAGTTACTGTTATTAAAGAACTTATACTACAAAACAACCCCTTTTAGATTTATAGTGGCTATCTACAGAGATATAGAAGGTGTAACATGACATAGAAAATAAAAATAAACAAATACAATCTATAGAACAAGAAGCAAAATTTTGGCCTACTTAACTTTAGAAATATTCGAAACATATTATGTACGGACTTCTGTCTACTTTTTGCTTAGTTTGACGAAATTAGGCTTGTTTTAATTATGACTTCGTTTTCTTGTTTAGCACCGACACAAGTCTAGCTATTCCGTCAATTTCCGGGTATATTTGGATAGCCCTGGATGTAAGGAACCAAAAAAAAAATTTTGGACGGCACCGTTTGTACCACCCTGTATAGACGTTTTTTTTCCAGGGAACTGTTCGCTTTATTTATCCTTAAAATACCATGGGACCAACTTGAGCTATTGGTATTATATGGTATTAAGCAACTAAGTATAAGAACAAAGCAAATTTTTATTTATTATAAAATCGGGTTAGTGATAAAAAATACCAAATTCTAGTCAAACCCGTAAATAGTTATGAGCGGCGTACTTAATTATTATTTATTTTATCTACACTATCCTATATCTATGTCTACACGTACACTTCGTAAAAACAATTGAGAATCTCCTATTTATTACCTCGATTGTAAATTAAAAGCAATCAGTGTCAAAATAGGTTTTGTTGTCACATACTAGTATTTACATCTAACGCTACCCAGTAATTAACTAACGAGTTTTTAATAAGCCGTAAACTAAACAACGTGCATGCAAACTGGCAGCTAATTAGAATAGCGGCCTGCAGGGATTATTAAAAATAATAATCGAGTTATTTTATTACTTTAAATTAACTTAAACACAACTAAATAAATTTACCGACGGATCTTAGAAGTAACTAAACTATTTCTAACGTCTGGATAGCAATGGTCGGGGACTGCTTGACTAGCACATCACTACATCAATTGGTAAATTTAAAAATACGATTGTTTGAATACAAATATCGACTGCCTTAGGTAGGACTCAAACCAGCAAATTACGACTGCTTGCCTGGACGACTGCTCTAACCATCCAACTACCAAAACATTACTTGAGTTGACAAATTTATTTACTAAACCCTGCGTAGTTTCATCTTTGGTTTTGGTTATGTACCCCTAACATCGGCAAGAAATAATAATACCAATACTGAACAAACGGTTAAGATGCATGAGGTTTAAAATGTTCTGTAATTTGAAAAGTACGAATCCTAGAATAAAATATTGTTTTTTAAATCATTAAATTGGGAATTTTTTGTACTTTGTGTCAATTCCGCTTTTTGGTAACAAGTTTTGTTAGTTTATAAGATTTTAAAATAAGTTTCCGTGAAAAACTATAAAAAGGGAGGCATTGAATTGAAAGTTTGTTCTTTTTTCGTCAGTTATATAAAAAACCACACACCAATTGGAATTATAGATACCTGAAGCTTATATCAGAAAACCAAACAGTAGATAATTTTTGTCATAAATCATGACATAAGCTTCTCCAAAAGGACGCCATGTTTGCAGACGGTTATAGAAGTTTAGCCTATGGTGGAGAGAAAAACTGCCCGTCTTCTTCTGGCGGAGTACCGGTAGTGCTTTTAAAATAGTACCTTCCTTTATTAGACGCTTCTATAGGCACCCTTAAGGGTAGGAATAAGGTAATCAGGCAGAGAACTAAAGCAGCCCACTGGATTAGCAAGCTAAAGTAGCAGTGGGCTGGCCATATTAGCCGCAGAACCGACAACCGCTGGGTTCTTGAGTGGAGACCGCGTCTCAGCAAACGTAGTGGCTCAGGCCATGTGGAGTGATGATTTGCACAAGATGGCTGGCAGGAGCTGGATGCGAGAAGCAGAGGATCAACCTAAGTAGCGTGCAACTGGAGGGGACTATGTCCAACAGTGGACTGCGATTGGCTGATGATAATAATGATGATAATGATGATGATGATGATGATAAAAGACGCCCATAGGAAGAGAAATTTGGTGTTATTATATAATATTTAAAGCTAACATGACATGGCAAAACAATACGCTATTAATAACATGTTGTATTAGTTAAGTGGTCCTCGCTTAGCAACAGAATTAAAATTTATTGCTTATTACGTAATATGGCTTTCGGTATATTAAGTCGATGGTTTCGTGACAATAAAGCATAAATGGGGAAAGCCATTAAACCTGAAATGATTATACCCTGGCAACGTTTCACTACTTACATAATAATTGGGGATCCCTAAGAATATTAACAGTTGCTGGTCTTTTGGTTTAGCTCATACATTTTGTTTTCATCGACCTAACATAAAATCAGATTTGCTGCCGACACAGGAGAATAATAGTATTACCCATTCTCTTTTTGTGGGTGACGTAAGAAGCGACTTAAAGAGCACTGTCTAAAGAAGAACGAATGAGCGTCCTTTCCCTAATGATGCCAAACAGCGATCACTCCTGCCTAGCGAGTAATTATGGCATAGAGACATAATTTTAAAGTTTAAATATTAATATTGTAATTGCAATCCCACCAAAAACATTCTGTAAAAAACTAGCCAAGTCTCGATGGAGGTGCTTGTTTATCTCTAAAAAGTAATGAAATCTAGACAAAGTCGTGCTAAGTCTAAGGTTCCTTACTGCGATTTCTTTATTATTATAGTAATTAATGCTGTGTGACTTGGCCGTTGAAGGGTACACAAGGGAACAAAACCAGGTGCTCCATGACACCTTTGCACCAATCTGTCGCCAGGCCGATTAAATTGCCGAAAAAATATCATATAAAGTACATATTAAAATAGCTGTTCTATCTTAACTGACTGTCAAACATCTGCAAAGATTTTTTTTTCGGGTGTGAAGAGTGCAAACTCCTAACATTTGTTGAAACTATGCTAGCTCACAGCGATAAGAATATGCTTGAATAATTCGCGCTGTGTCGCAGTGTCTACGCCGCGCCCGGTATGCATGAAGATTGAGAGTCCCGCTTGAGACATATTTTTTTAAGTTTAAATTCCGATACTATACTCGCAATTTAATTGCTAAAATATCATATACTCGTAAAGTGAAGTCAAAAATGACAACATTTGCAACGTGTAACTACGAAACCCCACGCTGGCTTGGTTATTGGCTTTAAATCATTTGTAACGATTGAGCTACTTTTTTCACAAACAAAATGTTAGATACTCGTTCTCGTTAATAATAAAAATAAAAGGTGGTGTAAACGCCGGCGCGTAGTGAATATAAAAACAGGTATAAATAACGTATTTGCTATATTGCTGGATTAAACTTGTTAAAAACTGGATATCAAAATGTACAGACGACAATGACACAGGGAATTCAAAAACACAATAATACATGAGATGTCAGACCATAAGTAATAAGGTATTAAGCAATGAGTTTATAATACGCGTCGGCAACACTCCCCACCCTAGTGCTGAATCAGAATTCAGTACTCAATTCCTAGGTATTATGTACGACGCGTACTGAAGATCGAAGCCAAACTCCACTCTTCGTTTTTTTGACGTCTACCATTCGGAGCCTTATCTGTATAAATTTGTTGAATATTTCCTTCTAGCCATGTGTATCATGGCTATAGGATAAACTTGGGTTGATCAACACAACATAATATAATCAACTATCTGCAGTGAGGCCTATTCTACGTTTCATTCCTTGCGTGGTAGCATGTCTGGTTAAATATTGTACCCTACAGTTTCCAAACATGTCTGCCTAACTATGTAGATTACTTCACTGCTTCCATAAGCTCCACACCGGATTCAACAAATTCTCCAATAAGATTCACGTCACTCGCGCTTTTCCCTTCGTCTGTCTGTAACAATTTTAATAGAATCGAAAAATGACAGTTTGCAATATATAAGTAGGCGCTGGTGGTAAGCTATTCAAACTCGAAGTAAGTCGCCTATATGTGGAACTTGATGCTTTTCTAAACAATTAAACCATAGCAGGACCACAACAGTTATCAAGTTCAACTCGATTTAGTAAGCCAGTATCATAATTTGAAAACATTCTCGTGGCACTAAGTTTATGTGATGATCACACGATGAATCCTGATGCAGAACGCCTGCCGTCAACAGGGATGGTCCTCGTCATCAGGAGTAGATTAGAGTCTACAGCATCATTAATGCAGTGTCCAACACGTTGCAAGTGCTGCTTGACCAATTAAACACAAAGTGATGTATCAGGTTTAACTAACTCCATAAGACTAATTTCTGCAAAGAATTCACTTGCTGGTCCCCTTAATAAACCATTACTCAAAGGCTTACTGTTACCAGTTGCTGCAATTTAATTTACCCTAAAGTGCAGCATAACACCATACAGCGATAACAATAAGTAGAGACCTGTAAGCAAAAATCTTTTAGACAAAATATCCTATGAGTGACCAATGATCCTTGTAGTTATTTAGCTAAGTTATTTTCTAGAAGATTATTTCTGCTAGACGCAAAACTGTGTTTCAGTCTCTTTCGTTTAATCCCTTTTAGATGTTTCAGTGCGTTAGAATATGAGTCCGACACCTGACAGTTATCTGTATTACGCCAAGGCAATCCAACAGAACAACTTCTGTTGACAAACTGAGCTCCATCTACTAACATTTCAGTAGCTCGAGAGTTTTGGCGAGGCTTACCTAAAACGCCCAACGAGTCCAAGTTTGACGAACGTCTGTACTTGTCGTGCATCTCCCGCAGCAGATAATCCTGACTTGTAGTGTCTCTACTATTCGAGATGGAGAGAGTAGCCTGAGGAGAAAGATGAACATTACGCGGCACGCGGATACTACCATGAACGCACCAACCTAGGGCAGAGAGCGTAGCCGAAGGCTCATTTAGTTTTCCCAACCTAGCTTCAAGAGGGAAAAGCAAGTTATAATTATCTTTCCCTAACAGCAACTCAGGTTTGACATCTGTAGTACAAAGGTGGTTTTGAATATCAACTAAGCTTAAGTATTCATTATAATTTACATTAGTCAATCTTTGTATCGGCAAACTAAATTCACTTACACTTCGCGCACGAATAGAATGAATCTTATGGTCCATACCAGAAATGTCAACACTGACTTTCGTTGAATCAAGAATTTGCTCGTTATCAGTCCATGCACCGCACAAACGCAGTGGCTTACGGCGACCGTGCAGTCCCGCACGCTTCGCCAATGCAGCGCTGATCAGCGAAACTGTTGATCCGTCATCCAGGAGGGCAATCGTACTGATGATTCCATTCGGTCCGTGTATGCGTACAGGTACAGTTTTCAACAATACTTTCCGATCAGTCGAGTTTAATTGCATGACAGTCTCCGTAGTTGCAATTTGATGAATCGGTGGCTGAACAATAACATTGTCGCGTCGATTTGAGACAGGATAGTGCAACAGCTTATGATGAACTCGACCACAATTGTCAACGTTGCAAACTGGGGCAGTACAATTTTCTCTTTTGTGGCGAGACATTAGACATTTGAAACAAAGTCCAGTACGCTTTACATGTTGCCATCTAGTCTTGCGCAGCGCTTTCAGAAAGCGCTTACATTTCAAAAGCGTATGGTTTGCAACTCGACAAAACGGACATTTGGTAACGTTATTCCGTTTGAAATGTAACAGGACAGCATGCGAAGTATGCGAACGATTGGCGGAGTTGTCACTTTGTTTATGTTTTACCTGCTCATATCGTTTTTCTAAAAGGTGGGTATTGAACGTTGTGACAATCTTCAAAGCTTCAGCCTTAAGAAAATCCGACATCATTAACAATCGAGGAATTTTCCCCTTAGTGATCAGTGGGAAACTATAGTCTGACCATTTAGATATGAGAATTGTAGGCAGTTTCATCAGTACGTAAGAAACAATGTTCATACCTTGCAAATACTCCTCTCGCTTTAAACATCGAATCGACTTTATCAGATTTTGTACTTTGACGAAAAATGGCACGATATCCTTTTGGTAGTCAGTGGGCAAGGGTGGTAATTTTTTGATGTCCAGCAGTACCCTTGAAATAATAAAATCTGGATTGCCAAATCTCAGCTCCAATGTTGACATAATAGTCTCGGGCGAGGATGCACTCATCAGTAGAGCCGAAACTGCATCTTTAGCGGCTCCGCGTAGACACTTCCTAAGACGCCACAAGTTTTCTTTAGGAGCGAAATTGCATACCTCGCTTGACTCGTTGTACGCCTCTCTAAATGGCAGCCATTCCATTGGATCTCCATTAAAATCAGGCAAATCTCGGGGCGTACATAAACGGCTCATAAAATTTATGTTTGGCGTGTGTGCGGCAGAAGCAGCAGCAAAATCCTTAAGGGCTGTAGCCAACATATGCACCGTGTCAGCACTTTCAACAGGCGCTGACGAACCATGATGTGGTGCAGGAGGACACAACTCGCTCGGTTGTCTGCCATAATCTTGAGCAGGTTGCGCCTTTTCTACAGTCTGACTGCTTCGCTCTAACCATTGATCAACAATGTGTGATGTGCTCTCATTATCATGCAGAGAGCTGCATTCCCCATCCTCGAGATCAGCGATATCCGCTTCTAGTTGTTTATCAAGTAAATCCATTTCAATTTTAGCCTTTCGCTTAGCGGTTTCTAGCTCCAGCCGTTTCTTCCTAGCCAACTAAGATGGTGCAGACGTTCTGGACGTACGACCGATTTTACGAAACGTCGTATTATGCTCGGGTATCGGTTGCTCCGATTCTATTCCATGAGGTGGCACAATCGACGTTTCAGCGTTGCTTCGCATCATATTTAAACCATTATTGCTAGCTGAGGATGAACTCGTACCTTGATGTGGCTGAACAATTTCTTGCATTTGCGGCTGATCGTCATTTTTTTCCTGTTCACGACGTGTAGTACTACGTGTATTTACCATATTAGGTGGCGTGTAAAACATGGATCCCACTGGATCCGGCTCGAACTTGTAAACGCCGGCGCGTAGTGAATATAAAAACAGGTATAAATAACGTATTTGCTATATTGCTGGATTAAACTTGTTAAAAACTGGATATCAAAATGTACAGACGACAATGACACAGGGAATTCAAAAACACAATAATACATGAGATGTCAGACCATAAGTAATAAGGTATTAAGCAATGAGTTTATAATACGCGTCGGCAACAGGTGGCAACAATCTAATCAAACAAAAAAAGCTTGCTTCCCTTCCGGCAATTTATAACAATCCATCTCAATTTTTCCAAGCGGTAAACTAAAGGTAAACCATAGTTTGAAGAGAACACACAATTCATGACGACCATTTGGATCAGTGGTAGTAAAACACTACTTCTCTTCGGGTTCGATCCCCGCACAGTACAAATATTTGTGTGCGCGAACATGTCTGTTTGTACTGGTCTGGGTGTTTTTGTATGTAATATGAAAAACATAGTTAGTACCTATATATTCACAAAAAAAAGTATATAAGTAAGTTAATCGGTTGTCTAGTACCTCATACGCCAAGCTACTTAACAGTAGCTTAATTTAGGACTAGATGGCTCTATGTGGCCCAGTGTGGCATGTCTTAAAATATTACATATTATACAGGAATTGAACTATTTTTTATTAAAGCTTTAACTAAAGTAAGTAAGTACTTACTAAATATGAAAAACATTTAACTAATCATCAACTCCTACAGGATCATACGACCGCCGGCGGTCGCTATAACAATAATAATTGATTTTAATTGTGTCTGGAATAACATACAATCGAGGGACTCCTACAGGATCATAAGACCGCTGGCGGTCGCGATAACAATTAATTTCTATTGTGTCTGGAATTACACACAAATATAACCTATCAGTCCACTGCTGAACACGGGCGTCTCCTGAAAAGAGGTTTTTGCCATGTTCTTTACACTTAGCACAGTCATTAAAACTCGTGTCTAGAATCCGCCTTTTTGAGTCCTCGGCCAGAGAAGAAGGGATGGTTATTTTCATTTTGATTGCCGGAATTAAGGTGTCACATGACAAACTAATATCGCTTGAATAATGTGTGTAAATTTCCGAATTTCACACACGGCACAAAATCAAATAACAACCAGTTTTTTTTTTGCAGTTATTATAAAGTTACCCATAGTATACTGCCAAATAATCATAACATCTTCTTTTCACCTTCGTCAAAGTCCTCCTGCCAAGCGTAGAAATGATCGCAAAATCAATCTTGAGACGGATGTCAAGTTTTGTACTGACGTGAGCTGATACCAAATTCATAATATATGTAGACAACATCACATAGGTACATTGTTCTGATCCCAAGTTAAAGCACTCGTGTTTTGAAAACCAGAATCAACGAAGGTACCCAGACCGGAGGAAATGTAGAAAAAACGCTTTTTTCTACATTGACCCGTCCGAGAATCGAACCCGGGACCTCGGATTAGGCGAGACCTTGAAAGCCGGTGTGTACGCCACTCCGCCACGGAGGACGTCAAACATAGTTGTACATCAATAATAGTTCTAGCTTAATTTCAGCCCTACTATTTTATTAATTGAGCTCTGTGTTGATAGCTTATTCGGGCTATTACGTTTTTTATTGTATTATTTAAATTAAATGAGGTGGCTTATTTATTCAAGTCAAGTCAAAGGTCTTGCCTTGCAATACCATCGAGGGTGGCGAGAAACTTGGTTCGAGGGCGCTCGATTATATTGTTTTCACAAAGAAAAAATGGCCACGAATGCGTTGGGCTGTTTAAACCGATAAAAAAAACAATGGATACTTTACTTTAAAGTTAATTTTCACTCGATCACCAACTCGTCTGCCAAGCGCGGCGATTTTGGTGAGTCCTACTTTTTGAGAGGTTTGATCGTCTCGTAATTTGCTTCTAGGCTATATATTAGACGATCAATTTATTTATACAATAAAATTAATCAGAAAATGGGTTTATAATTTAACTGGCTTAAAATACAAAATTACAATGAAATCGAATCATTTCTTAAAAGTAACGCCTCAAATAATAGTACAACACTTGAGCGTGAACACACGCATACTAAACACACACACACACACACACACACTCACACACACACACACACACACACACACACACACACACACACACACACACACACACACACACACACACTGTAAAAGTATCTTTAAACGAACTAAAAATCTTTTATCTTAATCTTTTATCTTTTTTATAGGTGATGATAATACAGAAATAAAGAATTAATCAAATGTTAAAAATAGTATAAGAATTTTTAGACGACCTCCGTGGCGGAGTGGCGTACATTCCGCCATTCATTCATAAACCAGTTTTCAAGGTGTCGCTTACTCCGAGGTCCCGGGTTCGACTCCCGGACGGGTCAAGTATTTTTCTACATTTTCTTGAGTCTGGGTGTTTGTGGTACCTTCCTTGTTTCTGGTTACCAAAATACGAATGCTTAAAATAGTTATTCGAATTGGGATCAAAAAAAATTATGTAATGTTGCCCCCATTATTTTATTTATTTATTATTTATTTATTTATTTTATACTAATATTTAAGG
This sequence comes from Anania crocealis, assembly GCA_949315895.1. Lineage (NCBI taxonomy): Eukaryota > Metazoa > Arthropoda > Insecta > Lepidoptera > Crambidae > Anania > Anania crocealis. The sequence continues at coordinate 19,349,439 of OX438883.1, forward strand.
ATATCTACATTTTAAGTAGTTTTACTGGGAAATAAATAGTTACGCAAACATTAGTCTTAAAGGCTTTTCTATTAAGTCGACATCGAATGTAAAAGTTAAAAAAAAAACAAATTTAAGCAAACTTTGTTTTTTTTCAACTCACTAGCTTTAATCAGATTTGCCTGTTTCCAATACTATTTCGTGATCATAGCGCTAAGAGTAGAGTCAAAATACCAGGAATTAGATAAACATGGCAGACACCTCTTATCATAATATGTGGAAAATCCATAAATAATGAACTGTTATCATATTTTTAAATATTGTTATAATAACTCTAAAATTTATTTTAAATAGTATAAACAACATTAAACAAGTTGAAGACCACCCCTAAAATATTTCATGAAAACTGCGAATTTCACACCTGGGTGACCCTGTTCAAATGTCTTTGATGACAAATTACTCGAGCTCAAAACACCCTGTTTCATTTGATCTTCAAGGCAAAGGCACTTGAGTATTTTTTTCCTTGATATAATCAAATACTTGTTTAACAATCATTCTTTGCGTCCTTATATAAAAAAGAAAAGTTGGAATATTTTATATTGAGATTGAAAGGCATATTTAAATACTTTATTTGATATTTTAGCAACTTAATTGCACTTATAATATCAGTATATAAACTTGAAAAATTTTGTCTCAGGCGGGACTCGAACCCGCATCTCCTCGCATGCCGGGCGGGCGCCATACCATTAGGCCACCGAGACACTGCGACACGGCGCGAATTTTTCAAGGTAGGTTCGAGTCCCGCCTGAGACAAAATTTTTCAAGTTTACTGAGGCATATTTAAGTTAAATTTAAATATTAGGGGTTAAAATATGAAATTGCCGTTTTGTATGGACGAAATCGAGAAAAGTCATTTTTCCATACTAACAATTTTTTAGTTTTTTTTAAAAACGCCTGAACCGTTTTCGATGCAATTAAAGGTGAAAATTAGATGGTTATAAAGCTACGCATTATAGTATTTAAATTTCTGAAAATCAAAGTATATAATACAAATATACTTAATTGAAGCAAGAAGGTCAGCTGACACATTGTAAGGGGTCTTTTCAACGACTTCCTTTGAAGTAATAGGCACTAGTATTGCAATTTTTTTTTAGTCAAAAGTTTCTTGATTTAGTTTTTGATACAATACAAAAAGAATTACGCAATAATATGACTATACTTAAGAGCTATAAACAAAATAAAAAGTGGGAAAATAATCGCCAATTTCATACTTTAACCCCTATTATCATAAACATCTTATACGTTATGAACCGTTGCAGGAATGTTTTTTGTATGTCTGAAGGTTTTTTTAAATGAGGAGAGTCCGAAATGGCAGTAATCATTATATTAAATTTATATACATTTCTTGTGTATTTAATACACAGAAATATATTTTTATTTTATTTTTATTTTATATGAAAACCAATATAATGCAAGTTATGATGCAATGCCCGTAATTTAAGATTCATGTGTCTTTAAAAGTGTAATAAGCAGGTATAAGCAAATTGAGGCCAACATAGGTATTGCAAATAAGACCCTTGGTTTAAATAAAACAATGGACAAATGACATACTTCATGCAGATACAAATATTGGGCAAAGATACTTTTCTGAGTAGGTTATAATTAACATATTACGAACGTCTAGGTACTGGAGTGCTTTAAAATAAACGTAGGTGTATAAATGTATAAATTTTCCAAGACAATGGTACTCGTGACTTTGAAAATTATAGAAGAAGAAGTTGTAGACAAAAAAAAAGGCAACAACGGATGAACAATGTATAAATAAAACAAGTTAAGAAGACTTCGTAAGTTTATGCGGCAAACGTTTGGATGATCAAGGATATAATAATTTAGCTTTTAGGTCTTGCTAAAGCAAAACAAGTAAGCATAAAATTATACTTAAAACAAAGAACAGTTACTATTTACTGCAAACACTTAAAAAAACTTCCGTAGAACTTAGCTAACTTGGGTACGTGATTTTCAAAACCGAAAATCCTACAACTCCTTCAGAATCCAGACGCAATCTTTTTTAGTTATAGCATTTGGAATTAAACAAACTGGCTATAAGTAGGAAATTGTAATAATCACAACAACTACGAGTAACTACATTTTGTTGGTAACAAACGTCTGTTCCGCCGTGGAGCTTATTTCAGTCGCAATAAACGAGAGCCACATGGCTCAAACGCTGTAATACGGACAGAAAGGTTGTTGCATTTTATGAGCCATCTTCGCCGGACGATTATTGGACATAACAGTACGAAATAGACACTTAGGAGACACGAGCGACTCTCCCGAATGACCACGGGATGATAAACAGACCTAAAGGATGTGACTTAATTTTTACGAAGTCAAACAAATTTTCTACGGGATAAACTTCCGAATCCAAAAATGAAGTTTTATATATTTCGACGTTTAGGGGTTAAAGTATGAAATTGCCGTTTTGTATGGACGAAATCGAGAAAAGTCATTTTTCCATACTAACAATTTTTTAGTTTTTTTTATAAACGCCTGAACCGTTTTCGATGCAATTAAAGTTGAAAGTTAGATGGTTATAAAGCTACGCATCTACTATCTAGAAAATCAAAGTATATAATACAAATATACTTAATTGAAGCAAGAAGGTCAGCTGACACATTGTAAGGGGTCTTTTCAACACTTCCTTTGAAGTAATAGGATATATAATGATACAAAGAATTACGCAATAATACGACTATGTTTAAGAGCTATAAACAAAATAAAAAGTGGGAAAATAATCGGCAATTTTATACTTTAACCCCTATTACAAACTCAGCAGTACTAAATAGACTCTCATATACGAGTGATTGTCTTTTAAATGACTACAAGATGATAAAAAGACCTAAAAATAGATTATTTTTTTCGAATATATTTTATGTTCGTTTTCAGTTGTGCAAATTAAGGTTTAAAGCACTACTTAGACCCAACTTGGCACACATTTTTTGGTTAAACATAGAAAATACTTAAAAAAAAAGTGATTAAAAAAGTTTAAGGTTCTGTTTTTATCCTTGAGTAGATACACACATTGTTCTCTTCTAGAATAAGAGATAGAGTTGAAATCAATAACGCTTTTTGTACTATATAATATTATGTAATTGTTTTTCCTGAAATTGATATCGCATTACTGATAGTATAAATAATTTGATATTGACGACCATTTGGATCAGCGGTAGTTAACGCTGCTTCTGAGCCATGGATCGCGGGTTCGATTCCCGCACAGTACAAATATTTGTGTGCATGAACATGTCTGTTTGTACTGGTCTGGGTGTTTTCTATGTATTATAAGTATGTATTTACAAAAAAAAAAGTATATAAGTAAGTTTATCGGTTGTCTAGTACCCCATACGACAGGGTACTTAATACTACCTTAATTTGGGACTAGATGGCTCTGTGTGGCCCAGTGAGGCATGTCTTAAAATATTATATTACAATTATTTTTTTTTAAATAAGAAATTATCATATTTAATGTAGGCCAACGGCCCTAAATTCTTCTAGACGAAAGTACATCAGTTTAACAAATCCGTTCAATATTCCTAACACCGTATTACGGATACCCAACAAATTGCTAGCAGACGTTTCTGAATTATCTGTAACTTGTTTTAAACTAGGCCCTTACTCTACTAGAATATGCATTTATTTTGGCAAATTTAACCAAATTGGTGATATAATGTGGGCTTGCGAGGATAAGTCTTTGTCAAATCATTGTAAATGCTGTCTTATAATATATTTGCGATTTCGATTCCTTCGCTTTTTAGTAATCGATTACTCATTATTTCTGATTATATATAATTCTATATAGCATAGCTTTAGCGCAGGGGCAAACCAAGCATAGCCTATGCGACCCTGATTTAGAACCGACATTGGCAGAAATTGTAGTGAAAAAATAATGTTGGATCTTCTATTATTGTGGGTGTCGCAAGAGGCGACTTAACCATTCGCCAACCCGTCTGCCAAGCGTGGCAATTAAAACGTCTTCCTTTTTGAGAGGCTTGTGTCTACCAGTGGACTATACCTATGGGCTGATCAATATCATACATAAAGATAGATAGATATATAGATGAATTGCAATTTGATACATCTGTACAACTGTACATAACGATAAACTTGCCGTTCCTGGTACTGCATAAAGAAAAATAAAGTGACGTTCTACATCGGCTGAGAAAACGTTTTTGGGAAATTGCAATCGCATATCTAACAACTTTTCTTAGCCTTACGCTGAACTGTTACACGTGTCTTTTTGAAAATCTCATTCACTCAAAATGAGTCTGACCGAGTTTATTACCATATTTGCAAAAATAAAACTGATTTTACATAATATTATGATACTTTTGTAAAGGTGATAGGCTGAAACACACAAGCAGTTTTGATTTTGATAAAAAAAGTAACAAGGAACTTATGTAATCTTATCAAGGGAAATATCAAGGGTACAGAGTATTACAACAAAAACATTCTAGAGCACTCAAGCAAAAAAAATATTTCCATAGAAATTTAGATGAAATTGCTCCCATTGAACCCAAACATTAAGGGAAGGCCCGGTGTATAATTACCCTAATTAGGTCAAATATTCTAAAGTAAAACGGCTATTTTGCGGCAATAATCTCTGGAGGAAGTCCCGTTGGATGTTCGAGGTAATGTTACAAATTTGTCCACTTTGCTTCTGACTGAGGCCTTTTCACAACACAATGTCCTTATATCGACTTCTTCTGTCTCTGTCACTCATGCCATTGTCTTAGAGTATAAAAAGAGAGAGATGTAGGTATGCGGGATTCGCGTTGGTCTTTGTTACGAAGTTGTTGGTGAGAGAAAAGGTTTTATTAGATTTGTGGAATAAACGTCTGTAGTTTCCAATATTTATTACTTGGATATAATTACGGATCACAATTATAAGGAAAACAAAAAATACTTTACAAAATTTTAAATAATATCCGTGGACTAATGAAGAATTGTTCGTTGTTCGAGAAATAAAGTGAATATTATCTTTGAACAACCCAATCAAATTAGTGTTGCAGATTGCTTATAGGCAAAAGGACGCTTATTAAACTGTCCCACCTTCAGGTGAAGCTGGGATTTGTTATATCTCGATTACCCCATAGATAGAACGGGGCATTTTTTTTATGTTAGTCATTACGACATGACCACGCTTAACTTTTTAATAGGATTTCAATTTTTAACTATGATTGCTTTTAGGGCACTTACCATTAAATTAATGACATTTCACGTTTGTCATCAGTAAGTTTTTTGATAGAAAAGGATTTTCCCTTCTCTTCGGCTTATTTAAAACATTTTGGGAATTTGACATTATGGACTGAAAGGGTCGGAACAACTACGAATAATATTACATATTGTTATTATTTACGTTGAATTTGTTCATTAATGCAACGTTAAGTAAAATATAAACAAAAAAGCTAAAGCTTGTTTTAGAAGTGTCATTTTACAATTAATTGCAATGTTAAATTTAATTTTATTCTGATAGTAAGTTACTACAGAACTCAATTGTATTATGTAATATGTATGTTGTTAGATCTGATTACATTTTGTGGACAAGAATGACTCATCGGTTTTATAACACGGCAAAATTAAAGCGACTTAAATCTTTTAAACAGTCAAATTGAATGTACATTGTGTCTTTCTTGTACAGTTAATTAATAATGCAAAGTACTTCTGAGTAAATTGACATATCGATATCGTTTAGAATTTGTACTAGGCATTGTGCCGTCTTAAATTAGAACAGCATCTTCTTGTTGTATGGTGCTGTAAGAGGCGACTAATAAGGAGTGCCTTTACAATGTTTGATTGTGAAGCTGTATGCCATTACACGATCATGACAAATTCCTCTTTGGTCCGCTTAAAGCTGTGGACTTATGTAATAGATGATATTTTTTTGATTATCAGAATTATAAAGGCCACTATTTTATAACAAAATAGCACCACTCGTTCTCTTACAAAAGGGTGTCAAGGAGACTTAGAAGTAAGTACCACCAGAAGGACACGGGCAGCAGCGTCTTTTTTCTACCATTGGTCAAACCAGTTCAATCTACTATCTACAACCTGCCTGTCTCGTTTTGAACATTATTATCAAATATATATACAATGATCCTTGGTTATATCAATGGCTGCATGGATGCGACCAAGGCGGCAAGGCAGTATCAAAATTTTCTGTTTTAAGGTTGAAATCAAACTATAAATTACCAGGCCCATGTTCAAAAACGGACTGATGTAGGCTGGTTATGAGAATAATGGTGGTCACAAATATTTTGGAAATCATAATTACCGTTCTAAAACGTTATGTAATATAAATAGCATTAGACCTACTGTGTGATGTAGAATGCGTCCAAATTGACTTTATCCTGACTGACCTACACTTCGTGACAACTGGCGTGTCTAATAAACCTGTCAATATCACTTTAAAAGTATGAAATCTATTTTAATCTACTAAGAAAAATGTTTCCCATCCCACAGAACAGAACGACTATCACATAACTTTTCACTGTACCACAAGATTGTCTAACGTCCACTATCTAAGTTATCTTCTCCACTGCACTTTTTAACACTTATTCGACGAGATTATATTCCGGTCACGCGATTCTATTGTTTATAACGTTTATATCGGTGCTTCTGCGCAGATAGCTCGCGAGTGACCAGGCCCCTTTGTCATTCGTTATAGTTTGATGGGCCACCTCCGTTTAGGTAGTGTCATTTAATGTTGGCGCCCGATAGTCCACTATCGACATAATATCGATAGCAAAGTGCCGTGTGGGGTCAGCATAAAAGAGAATAACACTCCGTTGAGCTCTGACTCTTGGTTATACGATGCCAACTGGTTCGCAAGTGTTGACTATTATGCGCATTTTGGTTGATTTTGTCCGTTTTTCCGTGATACCAACGGAAGACCAGAATCTGTTGCGTGCCCGCACACACAATAAATTATGTTGTGGCAAATGCATCTAAGAATATTATGATAAGATGGATGCCTTTCTAACGGGACTTTCAGACTCGTAGACTTGTCCTACTTTTTGTGTTCCTGTATTTTTTCTAGTTTCTAGTTAATTGTAATGTTACTAGTTTTCCATTAAATTTAATCAACGCTAATGATTATCATATCGATAAAATGATTGGTTTTCAAGGTCAGCTATCGATATTGGTACTATCAATATTCCCACAACACTAGTATCATTGTGGGACTGACACGATCTCCTTGTGACGGATGCCGCTCTTGAATGGTGCTTGGTGTGAGTCGGTGAACTCGTAGTTTTCAAGTGCATATGTGCTAAATTTGTGGTTGATATCATACAAATTGCTTGCATAACCATCCCAATGCAAGCACCTGACTCTGAATACGACTATCGGCTGTTTTTTTCATGTTCGCATCTGATTCTGGTTTATGTAGTAGATGCTAAGAAATTAATTAATAAACAAAATATGAAATTCACATACAATTTTTTTGACACGGAAACCAAACTTTAACTTTAATGATCTTTGATAATCAAACCCCTCGGTCTGATTATTAAAGATCATTCAAGTTAAAGTATGTACCTACCAAGAAATCTACAGTTTTATATCAATACGTCAATCGTATGTATACGAGTAATAATTTGGAAGTTTACTGCCAGCTAATCGACCAAATTATTCATATTTTTGCTATTTTTGATAAAAACAAACGAATTTAGGTAAGTATTGGTTTGCTTAGAAAATTAACTATAGGAAAGTTAATATTTATAATTCGAACAAGGGATTGCCTTATGATTCCCTCTATCGGGAGGTAAACTTTCGCGCAGAGGGACTGTGCATGTGGATTGTCGATCGATATACCCACTCTAAAATTATCCCATCCGACTTGAGGTCGATCAACGAATTAGTTTAAGCCAAAATGCTAAACGAGAGATGGGACCTTTAGGATTTAAAAAGTTTGATCTATCATTCTAAGTATAACGACACCAAGATTCTGAGTAGAATAATAAATTCTAAACTGCCTAAGAAATCAAATAGATATGAACTATTTTCGTAAACAAAGTCGTAGGAACTTCTACAATTAATTCTTGTTAATGGATGTGTATGTCTTGTAAGCTGTCCATGATTAAATAAATAAATAAGACATTTTTTTTTTAAACTAAAATAACTGATTATGTATTATTTTGTTTCAAGCACTGGCAGGATGGGCTGTCTGTTATAAAGTGCATTTGAGTTTAAAATAATTGCTTCTACCTGAAATAGCGTGCCAAGAAAGTTCTTAAAATGTTGCCATTAAATTCAACAGTAGGGTTTTTGAAGTAACGAAAAATAATTGGGTTTAATGCAATGTTTTTTTAGCAAACGCATACGCACGCCATGCATAATTTTTAATATTTTTGCTCAAATATTTTGAAGTTTTACCCACATAAGAAAAAACAAATTCATTAAGTTTACAGTTTTAGAGTTGTTTAGTGAAATTTAAATGAAAATCAAATATCGGAGGCGGATATGAACTATAAAATAAAGAAAACTAGTAATATCTATGAGTACTTAAGTACTTATCAATTAAATGAATTTAACGTAATACTACAACACTCGTTCGTAATCAATTGTATACGAACATTCATTTTCATAGTTCGTGAACAGCATTTTTTGCCAACAAGAGGGATGACAACTGAATAAAATTATTTTTATCGTAAAACAGAACGGTTCTTGATATTTCACGGCACTCGGTAAGTAAGCGTGCTCTATCAGTGGCTTCATCGACCCTTATCAGGTGAAGGGCATTACGTGGCGTTTCGCAAAATTAAAAGCTCTCCACTTTCTTTACAATTCCACTGTATTATTTCAGTTTATTGTAACAAGGAGTATATTTGTGCTCTTTGCATAAAAATATATGTTTTGAAAGTTTACCTAACTTGATTGGGTTTTTAGGAAGATTTTGATTATTTAATTACAAATTGGTTTTACATGTTTCAAAACTTCTCACATTGGAATCGAATATTACACAAGCGGATCCTTGAAACGAAAAATGATGTTACCATACCCACAATATTTTCAAGAGAATATATCTAAAAATAGGGGCAAATCTTCATTTGATGATGTTAACAATACGCTCTCAAAATAATGGCATTGGTTTACAACAAATAACCTTCTACTCAATGCAAATAAAACAAAATGTGTTAAATTTGCCATGCCCAACGTAAGGTTTGCTGCCACTCATATGAGCTACTTGTAAAAGATGAACCACTAAACTCTGTAGATTCAACTACCTTTTAAGGTATAACTGTAGATTCTCATTTGCAATGGGGTGCTCATATTAGGGGGCTGTCTGGAAGACTTAGTTCTGCTGCTTATGCTGTAAAAAAGATAAGGCAATTGGAAAGGCAAGATTAGTATATTTTAGCTACTTTCATAGCATAATGTCATACGGAATTCTGTTGTGGGGCTCAGCGGCAGATATTGAGTCAATTTTTATATTACAAAAACGTGCTGAACGGGCTATTTACGGCCTTCGACCCCGTGGTTCGTCAAAAGAGCTTTTGAAAGACATTAATATACTTACAGTGGCTTCTCAATACATTTTCGAGAATATTATTTGCGTCCGTAAGAACCGACCAGTTACACAATTTTAATACCAGAAATAAAGATAAACTTGCTGTTCCAGGCTTCACACTGCGAAAAGTAGGAAAATCGTTCATGGGAAATTGTATTCGTATTTTCAACGAATTACCACAGGGTATTGCTGAACTCCCTATACCTACATATACTTAAATCGTATGTCAAAGTAATTTAAATGAAAAAGGGCTATTACACTATTAATGATTTTTTAAATGATAGAAAAATGTCCCAGCTCGTACTTGCTTAAACCTTTTGTAAAAAAATATTTAAAAAGGGGCTGGCAATAGTGACCGAGTTTCTTGCGCCGCTTCTTCTCGGCACTAGCCAAGACTTGTCCCGAAGCAGTGGTAGGTTTAAATATCGGGACGTGTAAAAGCACCTCCTGGGGCCTATTTGCAGAAATAAAACTGATTTTAACTGATTTTAACTAAATAACCATTTATGGGTTCACGATAAAAAAAAATGTGCTCTTGTATTTTACAGGACGTGAACGATTTCTTTACAAGATTTAAAGTTACCACTTTACTTACTTTAATATACATAAATGTATATTACATTACATGCAAAATTATAATTTTAAAATCAAAAAAGGTCTAAGTAAGGATTAATATGTAAGATATTTTTTATTTGTGAAATAGTTCTTGAATGTCAGGATGCACCACAAACTAGGACGCAAAAATTTCAGAAAGATTCTCTCTAAGTTCCGTTTCATCAGGTAGGTATAGGAAAACACTAACACGAACTTAAGTAAGCTCTAGACGCAAATGCTCACTTAAAATCCAGAAGATAGATAAAGATTTCTTTGATATTTCAAGCGATTTAGCCATTAACACTAGTGCCGGTATAGCGTGTTGAGATTGCGACATTTTCTAGGAAATTATAAGGTTATTGAATTTTATTTAACTTCCAACTGAAACAAAAACAAATTTCTAATTTCATCAAATTTCTATTAGGTATGGAGTAAGTATTTTAATCCGTATTAACTATGTGATTTTTTTCTTCATAAACTAAAAAGAATAACTAATTACGAAACAAACGAAATACAGCACAAAACGTGATAAGGATAACGTCTAGAAGAGCAAAGAAATGTCTTATTGAAAGTGACGTAATAAGAAAAGTGATGTAATAGAGTTACGGCCGGTCCCAATAATCTATCTATCGCCAGTTTTGACATTTCGGAGATATATAGGAAACAGTTTCTATCTCTGATTTTGCCGTACAGAGAAACAAAGACAGAAGTTGTTTTCTAACTCCGATATGCCAAAACTGAAGATAGATAGGTTAATAGGACCGGCCGTAAGTGACGAGTTGTCACCATAGCCAAAACAACCTTATCAATATCCATAATAATATTACGTAAATCAAGTTTTTTTTTTCGACGACCCGGTTTGCATTGTAAATCGGTTCGACACTCGGCATAATTTCGGTTTAAGCCACATTTAGTCGACACTTACGCTGCTATTTGGAGAGTTTTTCAATCTATTATGGTGTTTTAGAATATTTTGGGCTATGAAGAACATTAAGAATTCATGTGACGAGCTAAAAGCTTCCGCACAGGATTCTTAATTATATAAGATAACATTATTTTGACTAATGGAATAGGACAACATCATTATCGTCATAATCTCAGCCAAACGACGCCGATAGCTAGACTTCCCTAAATGACAACTATCGACACATTCCTATACGTACTCTACAAGGTGAATCCTTAAAAATTCTGATGTAAAAAAAATCCTTACAACAGAACGTGAATATACCTATGTGCATAGTTAGAAATGAGGAAATACATTGGCCCCCGGCTATACACGTCTTTACTAATACAGATAAAATAGCTAGGGATGTCTTACAAACTCGATTAATGGCCGCTACCACATAGTGACATAGTGATAAGGATGCCACATAGCCTGAGGCACTTGAGGATAGTAGAAGAATTTCACGGCTAGTCTAGTTTTAATTGGATAACCAATTGCAACTAGACAATAAACTAAAGGTTTAACGTAAAATTTTACTCAGTACAGACACGATAAATAAAAAAATATATGTTTATATTACCGAATTGAAAAATACTCGTTCAACAAAAATTTTGCAACCACAAATGTTTTAATAAAATTTGTGATACAGTGCACTCCATTTTTCATCAACTTTCGTAAGTTGTCTCAAATTGAAAACCTGCCTCTTTTTTATAGCCATCATACTTGCAAATACTTTCTTTGAAGCTCAAAAGATGCATAATTTTGATTATAGATTTTATACACGTTTTCAGTTAGAGTCCAATAGAATATCACTAATTTTGAGGAGATCCTCATTAAAAATTTGGTTGGAATACAAATTTTACGTTAACTTCTTAATGTAGAGAATAAAAGAGTAGATATTTGAAAATATGCCACTGCGTTCAGAAAGAAAGCAAGGTTTAGTCAGTGATATACAATAGGGTTTAATGCTAGAGCGAGATGTTTTCTATTTAAGATTTTATTTTTTCTTAAAAATTTAATAAATAAGACAATGATATTTACAAGACGAGTGTGAAAGGGAACGTTGGAAAAGGAAGGCCTAGACGATCTTATCATGATCAAATCGGGGATGTTCTGAAGAAAGGTCAGGTCAAGAGTACTCTAAACCGACGAGCATGCATGAAAAGATTGATGAATGTGGAAGAAGCAAAAGATGTATGCCAGGATCGTAGTAAGTGGTAGGCCTTGGTCTCTGCCTACCCCGTTGGGAAGGAGGAGTGATAATATGTATGTATGTATATTTAGGCAAAAAGTAAACATTACCGTGAGCTACCTAAATAATAAAAAAGGAAACTAAAGTCGCCTCATTGACATTATTTAAATAACGAGCTGGTTTTAAAACGTTGAAAGTTTTTTACTCAAAAAACAGTATGAAAAATTTAATTAAATTGTTATACTGGTATTTTTTCTGGAAAATAAAGTATTGATGTACGTCAGAAAGGAGGCTAAACCCATACCCGTATCCCAATTCCCGGGAGCTACTCGGAGTTTCTCTATTTGCCACACGATGGACCCGGCACCCGCACGGTGAATCCATGGAACGCTAAGAAGCTTGTCTCAATCTTGAAATGAATGATATATTTACAGATTGCGTTAATTGAATTTATCCCGCGGCGAGCTTTAATACTTAACAGCGTTTATGGTCCCTGGCAACCATTTTCCAGACCAGATTCTGCCCGTGACCATTGATGCTAAAGTGTTTGAAACGTCCGGATTAACCAATATAAACGCAAATTGAAACGGTTTTACGTAAATTTAAAAACCGTCTATGTTACCTGTTTGAATAAATTAAGATTACGTTTAGGTTTAGTTTGATAATGTGATTTTGCCCTTGAACGCCATTATTTGATATCAGGATATTTCTACACTCAATAAATACGCTTAGAATTAGAATAAAAATTTCGAAATACCAAAATAAAATATTATAACGAAACAAAATGTTTGTGGCTACAACCTTTTCACCACTGTACGTACAGGCTTCTTGTTTTTCGTCAACAGCAATATCATACACCTTCGTGATTATGTAAATGTTTCGACGAATATATTTTTTCAACGTGCGGGTAAAACACCCACTACAAGTTGAAGGCTATTGGAATTGCGTACGTTTTAGTGAATTTCCCTGGACAGACACGATAAATATAAAAATTTTGATGGATAAGCTTTACCTCTTACGCAAGTTGCCCTGTCACATGAAGTGTTGAAGCAGAAATCATGCTGTAGCAGTGAACGCCCTTCAATTTCATGGTAATGTAGTTATCAAGAAACACTTATATTTTTCCCTATCTGACCGTGTGTTTCTGTCACTAGTTAACCGTAAATTAGTGCTAGGAAAGTGTGGAACTGTATCCAAGAAAATCAAGTTTTTGAGATTCGATATTTTTTTAAATATATTTTATTAGTGATGCTATGCAAATCATAAATGTTACCTCTAAATTTATTCAGTCCATTACTACATTTATTTAGTGTGGTTTGCAATCATTGCCTTAGGTCTGGATGTTTGTGGAACCTTTCCTATTTCTGATACCACAAAACAAGCGCTTAAGATCAGTTTATGATATTATCCACGTAAAGAGATATACATATATTAGATTATGTATCTCCTACTATATCATTCATCATCCTATGGGTCTGACGTGTAGCATAAAGGACCTTGAAAACAATAACAAATGAGTAAGAAACACAAAGGGTCTTTAAATAAGGCGCAAAAAGCTCGTCGGTAAACACATTATGCAATGTCATTATTAGCTGACTTTAACGTCCTCAGATTTCATAGGATAGCGGAACACACCATTAGCGGAGAATTGTGTTGCAAAATAACATCTAATTTAATCAAATTTACAATTATTATTAATCAAGATGACAAAACAATATTTAAGTGAAGCAACACCAGATTTAATAACAACGGCAAAATAAGGCTACTTCTATCAGGAAATCAAACATCTTTGAGGTGATCTTAGTTCCCTACACAATGTAGCTAGTGCAAGAACCTATATGTACAATTGATGACCAGAGGTCAACAATTTCTGGGATGTGGTGTGTGGGGAAGTGGCAAACACGTGTTTAAAGATTATAATGTAAAAAAAACATATTACTTTAATGTCTCGAGTGTCGGTGTCTAATTTCGGATTGCCACAAAATACTTAGTGCTATAATTACTTAGTTTGAGATCAAAACAATGTATATGATGTTGTCCACATTTATTTATAAGACCATATTTATATACATCTAAAACATCAAACAGAAGCTAATTAAGGTTATTTTGTCAACAAACACTTTAGGTAGGTATATGAAAAACGTAGAATTTTTTAGGATATAATAGTCACAGCATACCCACACATATTCTAAGTGATGGTCACATCCTTGGCGAAAGTACTGTTTAACAATTTGTCACAATAAAAGTGAGAGAAAGATTTGTTGGCATCCCTTTCAATGTTATACCACTAAATTCACGTTATTTTCCATTGAGTTACGTCGATTACTTTAGCTCTCTGTCGGGTGTATCCATTGTACATTCTATTTTTTAAATAAATAGTATGCGTAATCCTTTCCACAGCTTATTATGTAACTTTAAATTCATAGTTAAACTACCTAGCTATGTGTCTTTGCTTTGCACTGGTTTACTAATAAAGATCATGAAATCAAATGGTTTGTTTAGGTCAATTTGTACCCTTTACACACATTTCCTAAGGATATTCCTTAAATGTTTTTTTTCATACTAGATACTATGTTTTTTTTTCATACAAACCGTTTCCTGACCATTACAATATAACAAAAAAGAACTACTAAAATTATTGCAGCCATTTTGAAGTGAAGCGCGTACATAAAATCTATACTAATATTGTAAAGCCAAAGAGTGTGTTTGTTTGTTTGTTTGTTTGTTTGGACGCGCTAATCTAGGGAAGTACTGGTTCGAATTGATTTTTTTTTTTGTGTTGGATAGTCCATTTATCGAGGAAGGCTTTAGGTTATATAACATCACGCTGCGACTAATAGGAGCGAAGCATCATTGAAAAATGTTTCAAAAATGGGAAAAATTATTGACATTAATCGCGATCATAATAACAGAAATTGACGCGGACGAAGTCGCGGGTGACAGCTAGTATATGATATAGATTGTTAATAGATAATGTAATAGGAAGATGTATCTAGTCCTAATATTTTGCTTGCTAACTGAAAGTACAATTTTGTCACTTCTGTTGCGTGTTTCATTAGACATCGCATGTTTCGTGACTACAGTGTATGGCTCACGTATGTAGGTATAGGGTGTCAGGTAAAAGTACTAAAAAAGCAGCCTATACTTTATTTGATATTTTAGCAAATTAAATTGCAATTATAATATCAGTACATAAACTTGAAAAAAAAATTCCCGCCAGAGACAATTTTTTTCAAGTTTATATACTGATATTATAAAGCAGCCTATGTTAACATCCATATTAATATGTACTACATGGCGAAATCATAAAATACTACCAGGAATTATTTTTTTTCTCCATCATCATAATTACTGAGTATCAGTCTACTGGACCCAGGCCTCACACGCTTGGCAGGAAGGTTGGCGTTTGCTTTGGTCTATGGTAGGGGGAAGACGCTGCTGCTAGCGTCTTTCTGGCAGTTCTGCTTTAGCCGCCTCTTAAGACACCCATAGAAAGGGAAGGGGTGATTCTTTTAGCAACACGACACAATACTTTAGCTTCATTGCTTAAAAGCCCTTTTGTATGTAAATATTATGTGTAATAATGATAATACCGAATATTGTACTTCTCCCCGTGGCGAATACATT
Organism: Anania crocealis; assembly: GCA_949315895.1. Taxonomy (NCBI): domain Eukaryota; kingdom Metazoa; phylum Arthropoda; class Insecta; order Lepidoptera; family Crambidae; genus Anania; species Anania crocealis. The sequence goes on from OX438883.1 coordinate 19,365,333, forward strand.
TAATTTTAAATATCATAATTTACAAGCATGACGTTTAACTTAAGCCGGATTTTGCCTGAAATAAAAAACAACCTGTATGTCGCTGACGTCATTTGTTTTTGTATTTCACCAGAAGCTCAAACGAAAGCCATAAAGGCAAATATAATACATATGACGCGTCGTAAACACGGCACGAGGTAAACAATTATGAGGTGTTATTGGGTCACCTAGACATAAATTTAATTAATCGTTTTGTCACCATCGAGAAAAGAAAAGGTTCTTGATTCGCCGCTTTAACGCTTAATTAACGCTTTCAATTCTGTATTTTTTATTTAACTGTTTGATTGAAACAGTGAATTTTTGATAATGTAACGCGATATTCATAAAACCACATAATAAAACTAACTTTCTGTGCAATAGACTACAGCAGAGCAAGCTACCACAAAATTACTAACTAATCTGTAAAAATACTAAAAAAGTGTACCTAATCAAAAAAGACTCTTAACCTCCTATAATTTAAACTCGATCCGTTTTGCCCACACTACACGAACCACATGTTGCGGTCTCAAAGTAAGCTGTTTCTATTTAGAGAGAGAATTAAAGCTCTGCTTTGTAATACTAGCTACTTAATTGCTCTTGGACATTAACAATCTTAAAAGTTTAGGGTGTTCAACGAAATACAAAGATGATTTAGGATCGTGTGTGGAATGCAGAAGGAAGACAGTATTATTGAAATAGTTCGATTTTAGTACTTAAACACAAAAATATTTTGTATAGAGTTAAAATCGAAATTCGTCTTTTTATTTCATTTTTCATTTATATTGTGTAGCTGTTCGATTACAGATGCAGATGCAAGATTCATGCGTCATGCTCGCGACTAGGTATATCCGCGAATAAATACTATTTTAAAAAAAACGAATTTTCAAGTACAATTTTCATACTAAGTTCATTGCAGTGTCCCAATCTATCAGCATTTTTTTTTTCTAAATCGATTAACCCTCACCTTCTTTTTGCCCTTTTAAATAGATAATTACTGGGAATAAAGCTATCTTGTGTCCTTTCGCGGGACTCAAACTACATAATATGTAGTTATATAGTATTATTAGTTCTATACTAATCTTTATCTAAGTTAGTCGATCATGAAGACGTATCAGACAAACAGAAATTACATTTTACTCTTGGGAGTCTCTTTTGGCTTTTCAATTTCACCTTATTTAGAATGCTGCTAAAACTTTTTATTGCAAAAATAAATCCCACGTACTTTCACTTTTTAGATTAATCCGTAGTGTTTACGTACTGTTTGTAACCATTGTTTTGGCTACACCAGCATGATGTTGAAAACTTTAATAAATAAATAAATAAATAAATATTCAAGACATGCCTCACTGGGCCACACTGAGCCATCTAGTCCCAAATTAAGGTACTATTAAGTACCCTGTCGTATGGGGTACTAGACAACCGATAATCTTACTTATATACTTTTTTTTTGTAAATACATACTTATAATACATAGAAAACACCCAGACCAGTACAAACAGACATGTTCATGCACACAAATATTAGTACTGCGCGGGGATCGAACCCGCGACCCATGGCTCAGAAGCAGCGTTAACTACCGCTGATCCAAATGGTCGTCGTCAACTTTAATCGCATACATTGTTCTGATCCCAATTTGAGTAACTGTTTAAAGCGCTCGTATCGTGGAAATCAGAAACAACGAAAGTACCACAAACACCCAGACACGAGAAAATGTTGAAAAACACTTTTTCCACATTGAACCGTCCGGGAATCGACGAGGGACCTCGGAGCAGGCGACCCCTTAAAAACCGGTGTACGCTCCGCCACAGAGGTCTTCAAAATATATGTCTACCTAGTCTAGTTTTCCACATTGAACCGTCCGAGAATCGACGAGGGACCTCAGAGCAGGCGACCCCTTAAAAACCGGTGTACGCTCCGCTACAGAGGTCTTCAAAATATATGTCTACCTAGTCTAGTTTTCCACATTGAACCGTCCGAGAATCGACGAGGGACCTCGGAGCAGGCGACCCCTTAAAAACCGGTGTACGCTCCGCCACAGAGGTCTTCAAAATATATGTCTACCTAGTCTAGTTTTCCACATTGAACCGTCCGAGAATCGACGAGGGACCTCGGAGCAGGCGACCCCTTAAAAACCGGTGTACGCTCCGCCACAGAGGTCTTCAAAATATATGTCTACCTAGTCTAGTTTTCCACATTGAACCGTCCGAGAATCGACGAGGGACCTCGGAGCAGGCGACCCCTTAAAAACCGGTGTACGCTCCGCCACAGAGGTCTTCAAAATATATGTCTACCTAGTCTAGTTTTCCACATTGAACCGTCCGGGAATCGACGTGGGACCTCGGAGCAGGTGACCCCTTAAAAACCGGTGTACGCTCCGCCACAGAGGTCTTCAAAATATATGTCTACCTAGTCTAGTTTTCCACATTGAACCGTCCGAGAATCGACGAGGGACCTCAGAGCAGGCGACCCCTTAAAAACCGGTGTACGCTCCGCTACAGAGGTCTTCAAAATATATGTCTACCTAGTCTAGTTTTCCACATTGAACCGTCCGAGAATCGACGAGGGACCTCGGAGCAGGCGACCCCTTAAAAACCGGTGTACGCTCCGCCACAGAGGTCTTCAAAATATATGTCTACCTAGTCTAGTTTTCCACATTGAACCGTCCGAGAATCGACGTGGGACCTCGGAGCAGGCGACCCCTTAAAAACCGGTGTACGCTCCGCCACAGAGGTCTTCAAAATATATGTCTACCTAGTCTAGTTTTCCACATTGAACCGTCCGGGAATCGACGTGGGACCTCGGAGCAGGTGACCCCTTAAAAACCAGTGTACGCTCCGCCACAGAGGTCTTCAAAATATATGTCTACCTAGTCTAGTTTTCCACATTGAACCGTCCGAGAATCGACGAGGGACCTCGGAGCAGGCGACCCCTTAAAAACCGGTGTACGCTCCGCCACAGAGGTCTTCAAAATATATGTCTACCTAGTCTAGTTTTCCACATTGAACCGTCCGGGAATCGACGTGGGACCTCGGAGCAGGTGACCCCTTAAAAACCGGTGTACGCTCCGCCACAGAGGTCGTCAAAATATTATGTCTACCTAGTCTAGTGTACAGATATAACTACGACGTGATCTTAGCTTACAAAAAGGCTGGTACTTATTTAACAATTTGTATATTATGATGATACTCTAGCTAGATACACAAAATGACCTTTCTAAGCAAATCCACTGATTGTAACTTCACAACTCGTAGTCAAGATCAAGAAGATTCTGATACCGCAGTTATCTCAACCTAGTTTAAACGTGGCAGTAACTTTAACCGTAAAGCCTTACTAACTTCCAGTATCTCACTTCGTGAGCTTATTGAGTAAATTTACGGAGTTGGTCTTCAGTTTTCTGATTAATATCATCGGCTTTGATCGCGGTGTTTGATAAAAGTCGATAATTTGCACACTTCCTACACTACTATGTAATATGGCTTTTTTTCCTATAAAGATACCTATTACTAGCTGTGGACAGGTGCTAGGTCTAGGCCTTCATATAAATAATGGCAGTAGTAAATAGTGGCAGAAGGTGCAGGCCATTTTTTACTGTAGATCGCATCAGTATGAACCACTTTTTAAGAAACTAAGCATTTGATTTTATAAAATACTAGCTGTTGCCCGCGACTTCGTTCGCGTCAATTACTGTTATTATGATCGCGACTATTTTTGCAACATGTTTCACTCATGCTTCGCTCCTATTGGCCGCAGCGTGATGTTCTATAGGCTAAAGCCTTCCTCGATAAATGGACTATCCAACACAAAAAGATTTTTTCAATTCGGACCAGTTCTTCCTGAGATTAGCGCGTTTAATCAATCAAACAAACAAACTCTTCACCTTGATATATAAAATATAAATAAGGAATATAAAACAATCTTATTGGCCGCTTTATAATGGCCTCATAAATACAGATACAATTTTAATTTAAGACACGACCTTAAAGCCTTCCATTTAGTTAGTAGCACAATAGCTGGATAATACGGTAACATTATGAAAACAACGCGGCTTACAGAAACTTGAATCGTTAAACGCCAGTAATGAAATAAAAGGATTTATTTACTTTTGATTTATTTTTATTTATTAAGGATGTGTCCATAACCATCGAATTTATTAGTTGTTATCTTTTGAAACCAATTCCTCTGTTTGTGTGTACATACATCAATTATGACTTTCAACTTAGATTGTTTATTATCTTCATTAAAATGGTGATCATGATAAAGTTAGAAATATTCACCAGCTGGTAGCTCATATTCCAAAGAAAATATGAGTAGGTAGGTAATGCAATCCCGATTACACAATCAAAGTCTTGTGGATTCGATTTGTTTAATTATCGATTGAAAATAGAAGAACTTCGAAATACTAACTAATTAAATTTGAAAGAAAACTTCTGATAGATCCCGCGTTGGGTTAGTTATCTTGCTCTGGGCTTTTGTTTTATTACGTCTTTTGATGAAACAATTGAATTATTGTCAATAATTGATAATACAATAAGAGATTGCGAAGATTGTATGTACTTAAGTTATGTTCTGATGAAATCACTAGTATTTTTTTATTAAATTGATCTTTCGATTGTCTCAGTGATAAAATATTATTATTTTATCTTCATCTCAAGAATACCGCTTCAGTTTAAGAATGGCACTATTTTAAAACCACCTTACCAACTACAAAGCACTTAGTAATCCTTACTCGAACTTAATAATACGCAAATTACTGTCTGGCTGTTTGTCTGGTACTCTTTTACGCCTAAAATACTTAACCGATTTTGATGAAATATAGACAAAGATAGAGTAGGCCTTAAAAAGGACGCCTATTTTGTGTCCCATGTTTTTTTTTTATAAATAATGGGCTTGCTCTTGACTACATACTTCATAACTATACGGTTAGGAAAAAGCCTAAGATGGAGCGAGCTTACCCAGAGGTACAGGTTCTCCCACACACTAGCGGAACACAGAAAAAATGTTTGGCGCTGGACTTCGGCAGGAGGGTGGTAGCATCCAGCCAGGCAGTCTCTTACAAAGCCTACCACCGCAGGGGGATCTGTTAGCCGTCATCATTGGTTAGAAAACCAAAGACCGTTGCCCGGGGTTTCCGCCCGCGCGATATAGACAATATCAAATTTACATTGATTGCGGTACTATAAGTAGTTAATAGGTATACAAACCCACTTTAAGATTAACTTTAAACACTGTACCTTAATGTCGTGCACAGCCGTTGTAAAGCTACAAAGAAATTGCTTTTATTTTCTTTTTCACTACATTTTCTGTCACCAGAACCTGGCTATTAGTTGGCGACGGAGGTGTTTTTAACGAACACGTTTTTGCTTTTATAACTTCCTTACCTACTACTTATAACGTCATGTAAAATTGAGGAGCCATTTCAATATTGAGAGGTAAGTTTGTTCGTGTGGTTTTAGGGGTAAAATGGATCACGTTCACTTCTTTTAATAGTAGTAAGCTTTACTATTCCTGAAATCCCGAGTGACATAAGCTTCTTGAGTACTAAGGTAGGAACTTGCGATTTACGCTAGGATTCTATGAGAAACTAAAATCCTCGCTGGCGAAGCCGTACCGTTGGTAAATATAAAATAGTATATTTATTGGATCTGGCTCTCTATCTGTGACTTTCTGAAACATTTTGCGATGTACTCATCGGATTGAACTTTGATAGGTTCGATTTTGCAATTTGGTAAATTGTAAAATCAAAATTTGAAGTTTTCACTTGATCAAGTTTCACGGAATTAATTGAGGATTGAGAGCTGCACTTACAATTGCGAACAATTACTTTCACATATCATGAAAATATTACGTGTTCGTTTTCAATATAAAACTGTTTCCGCCTGTTGTAACTGTAAACTCATCTGAGCTCCGTGAAACGATTAAAATGACAAATGCAGTAAAGCAAAATCTGCTCCGATTTTACCAATTTTTTATCATAGAGCTCTTATAGCTGTAAACGAATTGTAACCTTAAATTCACATGGATTAAATGAAAATTCGTATGAAGCTTAAAATTCAGATGTTCCAGCACCAGCGCAACACTCACAACAACGGTTCCCGTAAACTGACCGATGAATAAAACATAAACAAACATACTTTTGTTTACATACCGCGTCGTGCATGCGAGTACTAAAAACACGAGTCAGATATAATTTTAGAGCTTTACCTAGACAATGGACTAGATCAAAACACAACATCGAACAAAGAGATGTTATTAATAAAAATCCAGTAGTATTTTACAAAACAAATACCGGTATATTTTGAGAAACAAAAAGTGCTTCGAAAACATTTATTAGCAAAAGCTTTTTTTCTCGTTTTATATTTTTTTGTCAACAATGCAGGAGTAGAATACACATGTGGAAAATATGGTGCAATTTCTGTTAACCATTAATCTGACATGCAATATTTCTGATTTCCCAAATGTTTGCTCTAGATTTAAATATTTTAAGTATGTACCAGTCAACCAATTTTATTTAAAAGAAATATACAGGATGACTTTCCATCACCACCAACATTTTTCATAGGCGTTCGTCATAGTATCGTATTTGGAGTCCATTTAAAAAGTTAAAAATGTAGGTCAAATTTTCACCCGAAAATATTTTCCGCAGCATAGTTTTCAATTTTTAACGGCCTGTGAAGATATAAAGGGAAAATCAAAAACTTATGAATAATTATAATAAATAAAATACGTTTGGCGTAAAATGATTGCTAGGAGGCCGTAACAAAAGTTAAAGATTTTCGGCGGACATTTTCAATGGGCATTATCTTGACATTTTTGTACTGGGTCAAAAGAAAAAATACGTCATTTGCTTTATGTCTCGTAGATAGTTTTATTAAAATTTGGAAGGTGATTAAAAATTCATTCCTGTATATACCTATTCATTCCAAATACAGGAACGTAATGTTGCGATAACGCAATGTCCTCCTTTAGGAGAGTCTTTGTCCTGCTGCTGGTGATTATGAAATATAATTAGTAATTTAAGAGAAATCTCAAAAATAAAAATTAAGGAAATGTGAATCTCGTACACGAAAGGTATCTTATGAGACAAAGCGAATGTTTGTCAATACCTTATGGGTATGTTTATTGTGTAAATTTATGTAGTTATTTGAATAAGATTTTGCGTTTTAAATAACTTAAATGGCTGTTTTTTGTAAAAAAAGGTTTTTCTACTGTCTGTCTTGTATACTGTCATCAAAATTGATGCATGATGTGCTTTTGCGATAGTGTGAGAGATGGCTTTATCTATGTATATGGGTACTACACCGAATTTTTAAATAGACAACTCTGTGGTGATCCTTGCTGATCCTGGCTGGTTATAGAAGCCTTAATTAAAAATTAAAAATGAGACGATCGAAGCTTGTTCGTAATTAAGGTAAGAGGAAACAAATTATAAAAATGGACATCTGTTGATTACTCTGGACAATACGTCTTGAATTTTAAATTATCTGTTTAACTCCAAGTGGTATCAGAGTATATTACAGTTGAGTAGTTCAGTTTGGCATACGAACATACTCGTAGCTTAAAAGGTATTGCTAGAATTTAATCCAGTTTCGAAAATTTTACGTCCGTGTACATTTTGGTAGACCAGAATACTCGTAAAAAATCATTTGCATGCAGTAATGCGACCCGGGCGGCTGCAGGCGTCTGCCTGCAGCCGCCCGGGTCGCATTACAGTGTTTGGATTCCTCAATAGTGCAATAGCATCGTTATACCTTTGATATTCACTTCAAATAAATGAAAATTACAAAAAGCAATACACTGTGGGGGTTGATGTAAACCAAGAGGAAATAGTTTAAGATCTTTTGTATTCTTTTTCATTGAGTAAATAAATAAATAAATAAAATAAAATCGTTTATTTGCACAAAACATGGTAAGAATAAGAATAAGAATAAGAATAATTTATTTGCTCTTGAATGAGGTACACCAGGATGACAGATAACATATTACATTAGAATCACTCATCCAGCCATATGAAGCAGCATGCAAATACATAATTAAAATTTTAATCAATATAAGTGTCATTAATAAAACAAATTAAATATTAAATTAGATTAAAAGCACAGATGTATAAAGTATGTCAAACCAATAATAATAATAAAATTCAAGTTTAAAGTCACAATAATATATTAGATAGGAATTAAATGTCAGTTATACAGGAATCAAAATTTATATGTCAGATAATCTTTTATTGAATAAAAACAGCCGCTAACCAATAAATTAAATAATTGACGATTAAATACCTAAGCTCCCCTTAAGTTCTTTTATTCGATCCGGTTATTTATTGTAAATAGTAACAGCCATGGCGTAGCAATTACGACCGTACAAAACCGATCTTGATACGGGTTGTGCAAGCCTGGTTTTATGTCTGGCACTATACTTGTAAACATGTTCAAATTTCGCGAATAGTTTAGGATAGGTTTTGACGAACTTACAAATCTTAAAAATATATAAACTAGGAAGTGTGAGAATCCTATGTTCCCTAAATATTGGTGCACATGGCGTCCAAGGAGGCTTATTAAAAATAGCTCGTATACATTTCTTTTGGGCAATAAATGTACTACTTGCTTGAACACCGTTTCCCCATAATATGAGTCCATATCGAAGTAGCGAAGCTACATAACCATGGTACGCTAGAAGAGCAGTTTTGCTATCGGTTATAGTCGTCAATTTCCATAAAGCATATACAAAACTACTTAATTTCTTGTTTAACGCCTGTATGTGTGGTGTCCAGGAGCAATTTTGATCGAGTATTATCCCAAGAAAGTTTGTACAGTCACTCTCCGGAATTTCTTCACCTTTATAATTTATTTTAAAACTATCACTAGTGGGTTTCCTATTAAAGAATTTAATGAATTTAGTTTTAGAAATATTAACTTTTAGATTGTTGCTCGTCATCCATTTAATGCATAATTCTACAGTTCTATTTATTTCATTTATGTGTTCTTCAACTTCGTCATTACTTATAATTAAAGAGATGTCGTCAGCAATAAGAATACATGGGTAGTGAGTCATGTCAGGAAGATCGTTTATGTAAATGAGGAATAATAGTGGTCCCAAAACACTGCCCTGGGGAATACCATATCTATTAAATCTATAGGTGGATGTATGCTTTGTCATTTCTTTTTGATTGTTTAATTTTGTTATTTCTACACATTGTTTATTCTCCTGAAGGTAACTTTTGATCCATTCATATGCTGGCCCACGGACACCATAGAATTCAAATTTAGCCAATAATATGTCATGCCGAACATAATCTTGCCTTGCCTTGGTCATATCAAAGAACACCGCAGATACCAATTTCCTTTCATTAATCTTATCAAGAATTCCTTTTACTAATTTAAATGCAGCAAGTATTGTGGACTTTGCTCTCTGAAATCCATTTTGATTAGCCTTGATAGTATCAAATTTTTCAAACAAGCTGAGTAATCTAACATGCATTAGCTTTTCGAAGATTTTAGAAAATATGGGGATTAATGTGATCGGTCGATAATTATCAATGTCAAGTGGATCATTTTTTAAAAGATTGGTATAACAACAGATTTTTTGAGACTACTAGGAAATTTACCTGATTGGAACGAGAAATTAACCAAGTAATTAAGGACCTCTGCCATAAAGCATGCGCTATGTTTAATCACATTTGTCGATAATCCATCATATCCTACCGATGGGGTTTACTTCAAAGATTTAATAATTTTAACAATCTCCAAGGGATCGGATGGTAGTAGATACATGCTATGAGGATTTTGTTGTATATTTATTTTATTAACATTATTTGTTGTGTCATGTTTTATTGTCAAATCAGTGTAGTGTTTATTAAAGACATTTGCTATTAGGTCAGGATCAGTTAAAGTTTTGTCAAGGAAGTTAATTTGAATGTTACGGTTTGTTTGTAATTTCTTGTTATTGTGCTTATTTATAATATCCCAAGAGGCTTTACATTTATTGTGTGATTTTTGAACATATAACCTATTCTATTTCTTTTGTGATATCTTTATGACTTTTATTATAATTAATTGTAATTAAGATACTTGTTTTTTGAATGAATACATTTATTCTTGTAGTAGTCAAATCTTAGACTCCTTTTCGTGCAACATGAAGCCTTTATACCCGTAGTGATCCAGTTAGATTTGTTTGGCTTATTGCTAACCCTAGTTCTCAAAAGAGGGAAACAAAGATTATAAAATAGCAAGTAGTTATCGTGGAAGTAATTAAATGCAAGATCAAAGTCCTAAAGCCTATATACTTCCGACCAGGTGAGTTGTTTAAGACATTCTTTAAATTTATTTACATTGTCTTGGCTATAGTCTCTTTTCCAGACAAACCAGGTTTGTATAGGAATACTTTTATTTTTAGTAGCAAATTGTAAAGTTTGGCCTGTATTATGGTCGGATAAATATAACTGGTGAATTTCACTTTCAGCTGCTTCAATATTACTAACAATGAGGTCTGGGCATGCATTTTTTCTTGTTGGTTTTTTAATATGAATTTTGAAGTTATAATACTGGAATAATGTTTGAAGTTTTTCAGTGTGCTTTGTATTTTTAAGAATATCTATATTTAAGTCTCCTGTTATATACTTTATTTGATATTTTAGCAACTTAATTGCACTTATAATATCAGTAGTTTATATTATAAACTTGAAAAAAATTTTTGTTCTTGAATTTTTTTGTTTTTGAAAAATTTTGTCTCCGGCCTGAGACAAAATTTTTCAAGTTTATATACTGATCTTCATAATATTATCTTTTTATTATTTTTCTCATAGCGGAGCTTGTAAAGAATTATCTCTAATTTGTCAAAAAATATATTGATGTTAGAATTTGGTGTACGGTATATGCAAATTATTGTCAATTTATATTTAGGTATATAAGTTCCACAACACTCAAAATGATATTCTATTGCCATTTCCTTCAAGTATTTTAATTCTACAGAGTCTACGTAGTTTCTGCATAAAACACATACGCCTCATCGCTTTTCTGTTTTTCTGCTGTAGGTAGAGGCAATCTTGAAGTTTTTAAGTCTGAGATTTTGCTCATTTCCTAATTTTATAAAAGTTTCATTTAAACCGATAACATCTATGTAGATACCATTTGAGGCGAACTTTTTAATGCAGATCTCTAGTAACTCTGTTTTGCTCAAAAGGCCACATATATTTTGATGAAAGATAGTTATTTTATTTTCGAAAGGAATGGTTTTGAACTGTTTTTTGATTAGTTTTAGGTGAGTGTTCTAGGGAATTATTTCTGGAATCATCGCATGGCACTGTAGTAGTATGAGGATTTCGAGTGCTCGAGAAATAGTCCAACAATGTACTTTGCTTATATATTTTTGAGCTTTTATACGTGTATCTATTTATAGGTACAGGTTTAAACTGTCGTGCTAACGGCCGTTGCAATTCCATAAACTTTAGATACTTAATGTCATAATCTAGGCAATCAATTACATAATTAATTCGGTGACATAAAATTTTACACATACTGTCAGAGTTATAGCAAGTCATATTTAAAAATTTACAATTTGAAAATTGGTTACAGAAAATATTCAGGTGATTGTTCAACTTATTAACATTTAGGCATTTATTATTTAACACACTCAGTATTAATACTCGGGGACCCTGAGTTGGGCTAAGAGACTTTAGAAAAGCACTAAGTTCAATTAATATTTTTGTTGGATTTGAGTCATTTTCCCCCACTGAGACAATTAGTTTATCATCAGGACCCAAACTTAGATGATCTTGAGTTTTCAGGATATCTTCGGTGCTGGCATATGATTTTAACCAGCTATATATTTTGTATTTTTCATATTGTGTATTGATTCTTGATTTAATTAAGTCTGCAGCTAATCCTGCGCATCCTTGCGATCCAAGTATTAAAATCTTTTTCTCAGTAGTAAGTTCTTTTTGTTCGATTTGGTGTATATTATATGTTATAGTATTCTTCGCAGTGACAGTGCTCATAGGCAATTTTATGGTTGAATTTTCGGTAAGGCTATTTCTAGATGTTGTAGGTTTAGGTTCTGTTAAAATTGATTTGGTTTCCTGCATATCGTCAGAGGTACGTTTATTTAAAGTTGGTGTTAATCGAAAACTATCTGTAAGTCTTCGCTTAGCTTTTTTTTTACTGCCGGAAGGCCCATTAAGTATCAAAGATGTAACGGGGCTTTTGCACAATTGCTTTAATACAACTATTTCTTGGTTCATATTTGTAATTTGTTGTTTTAATTCAATATTTTCTAGTATAATATTTTTCAGTTCTTGTTGAGTGCTGGCTAAGTTTGTTGCATTAATTTAAATTTTTATAACGGAGCCGATGTTATTATGGACGGCAGCGCCATCTCCGTAGGGGATCACTAGGGTGGTATAAAATGGTAACATTAAACAATAAAAGGTGCTCATGTTTCGCTAATATAAATGGCATGCAAATTTTATGTGGTAAAATTAAACGGTGATCTTAATTACATCACATGGAATGAAAATTAAAATAATTAAAAATGTCAGGTATTAAAATTTCAAAAATTTCAGTAAAGTCCAGCTAGTTGTCAATAAATTCCTTAACACTATAAAAAAATTTGTCACTAAGCCATTTAGTTAATCTTTTTTTAAATAAGTAATTATTAAATAAGTACTTTAAATTCATTAGGGATCTTATTATATATTCTGACACACATCGCAAGACATTTTTTACTATATTTACATGTTTTGGGTACATTTCTTGAGACAAGTTTATGTTTGTCTCTGCGCACTCTAGTATTCTGTGCATCACATGTTTTGGCAAACATATCTCTATGTTGATGGACAAGATGACATACCTCATACAAGTAAAGCGATGGAAAGGGCAACAGAGCTAGGTTTTTAAATATCGATCTGCATGATTCATCAGGCAAAATTCCATACATGGCCCTAATGCACTTTTTTTGTGCCACAAATAAACTATTCCAATCTGTGCTATTACCCTATATCAGCAAACCATATCTCAACAAAGATTCTACGTATGCAAGGTAACATAAAATAGCAGTTTTTTATTTGTCACTTTGGTAACTTGTCATAATGCATACACGAATTTATTTATTTTATTACAAATGTTTTCAATCTGATCTTTCCAGTTCAAAAATTGGTCTATGGTTATGCCAAGAAATGTCACGTTTGTCACTTCATTGATTTTAGTGATATTTAATTTAAAATTATATTTCTTATGTTTAGACTGATTGAATTGAATAAATACTGATTTATCTAAATACATTTTTAAATTGTGTGCAATCGAGCCATTCAATTAATATGTCAATAGTTTTATCAATGTCAATTTCATGATAAGTCAATGAATTATTTCTCCTTTCAGTCGTCACAATTATGGAAATGTCATCTGCGTACAAAATTTATGGTTCGTAATTTCAAATATGACATTTTTATATAATATAAATAAAAGAGGGCCTAGAATACTTCCCTGTGGGATCCCGGTTTTGTTTTCGCGACAACCCATTCGTTAGTTTATCCACTGTTACATATTGTTTACGGTTTGATAGGTATGATGATAACCACAGGAGGGTTATACCTCTTACGCCTATCTATACTAATATTATAAAGCTGAAGAGTTTGTTTGTTTGTTTGAACGCGCTAATCTCTGGAAGTACTGGTTCGAATTGAAAAATTCTTTTTGTGTTGGATAGTCCATGCCTCGAGGAAGTATAACATCACGCTGCGACCAGTAGGAGCGAAGCATCAGTGAAAAATGTTGAAAAAATAATCGCGATCTTAAAAACTGAAATTGACGCGTACGAAGTCGCGGGGAACAGCTAGTATTTTATAATTTTCTTATTAAAAGTAAGTCATGCCAAACTCGGTCAAATGCCTTAGATAAATCAACAAACTGAGTCCTGTTGTCAACATTCATTAATATTACTCAAAATTGTATTCATTAAAACGAAGATAGCTAATGTCGTGGATTAACCATTCTGAAAGCCATATTGGCTATTATTTATAATGTTATATTTGACGCAAAAATCGATAAGCTTCTTATACATGCATTTAAAAAAAAAAAGATAAAATAGGGACAAGAGTGATCGGTCGATAATTATTAATATTATCTTTTTCACCTTTTTGTATTTTATTGAAATGATAATGAATATTAAATGATGTCGTTATCTGCGTTAGTTTTGAAATATCTGAAAAAGTTACATCTTCGCTATTTAAATGCCATGCCATGTACGAGTATACTATAACATAATATTATGTATGCAAACTCTTCAAGTATTCTGCAATTAAGAAATGCAATCAAAACATTTAAACGTCGCTTTTAGTAAATCCATTTACAGTAAATGCGTTTGTTTGTACGCTTCTAGTAAGCCAGCGTTGCATTATGTATCCTTTGAGATATTTAGATACTTCTAAAAACAACCAAGAACTATTATTAATCCATACTAATATTATAAATGGGAAATTGTGTGTGTCTGTTTGTTTGTCCGTCTTTCATGGCAAAACGGAGCGACGAATTGACGTGATTTTTTAAGTAGAGCTAGTTGAAAGAATAGAGAGTGACATTGGCTTTTTGTATCTTTCTAACCCCTCACTTCCCTAAAATGGGGGGTGGAAGTTTGTATTTTTCCGCAATTTTCAAGGTAGAAAGCTAAAAATTGGAATGTGAACTATTTGTGTCAAACAAAAAATCATGCAATATTTTTGTATTTGGTAATCCACCCCAACCCCTTAAAAGAGGGGGTGAAATTTAATATGAGACTTTTCGCAGTTTTCAAGGTCGGAAGCTAAAAAAAGGGGGAACCGTGATAAGCCGAATTTAACGCGAGCGAAGATGCAGGCAAAAGTTAGTTTAAATTAAAGTTGTGATTATAATTATTATAATGTACGAAACAGAAAGAGCCCTAATTTACGAGTACTTACAAAGTACATAATAATACGTCCTAAGTGAAGTGCCTATTTGAAAAATACACGAACTAATAGTAACAGTCTGATATTATAGGTTCAGAAACATTGTAATGTGCAAGTGTTAATTCAAAAATCATAGGATCAAGCCTAAGAAGGTGCATTTTGATGAAATGTGGTAATTCTTGGATATGACGTGTTGTGCTTTCACAACACATAAAGTAATATTATTTTGATACTTAGTATTACATTTAAAAAAACATGTGTTGTATAATTTCCACCATGACAAAATTAACTTTTATTTAAGAGCATGAAAGTTTAAATTTACTTATATGAAGATTATGTTTCATAAAATACTACAATAACATCATGACAATCTTTTTATCCTTAAATATGCCAATTTAAATTACAGCGGGCAATCAACGCCCACGTCGGGAATACGGCATAGGTACGAGAATTCCCAGTGATCCTTTGATAGCAATGCGCTACGGAATCGTGAATAACATTGTAAATGCAAATCAGGATAATTCAAATGACAATGTCATGTAACACAAAATATGTTACTTTATTTGATATTTTAGCAATTAAATTGCAATAATAATATCAGTATATAAACTTGAAAAATTATGTCTCAGGCGGGACTCGAACCCGGGCGGGAGATGCGACTTATCGCAGTGTCCCGGTGATCATGTTCATGAGCATGCGAGGAGATGCGGGATCGAGTTCCGCCTGAGACATAATTTTTCAAGTTTATATACTGATATTACAAAATATGTTATTAAGGTATTTGTATATAATGATTTTAAGTTTATGTCAAACTTTTATGCGGTAAAATTAGTATTAAAAATAGACTATGCAGGTAACTAATTTTAAGAAGAAAATTTTTATACTGCTGTTGGAGACATGTTTATTTAAGGTTTTGTATTATATATCTATAGTATGAGATACTAATAGCACAACACCGTGGGTCAGTTTATAATTGTAAACTTAACTGTGGATTTTCCACTCTCTGTTGGTAAGTGCACTGAGTTGAATTTATCATAATATTAGGTAATGATTTACAACTAGTATTAGCATTGCCAAGATCAAGTAATTGGTTTGCAGCCAGGATGTGTTCATTAATTTGGTCCTGGGCAGAGTTGTATAACAGTGTCATAATAGTACGAAATATTTTATATTTACGAAATAAAATAAGTAATAATTATTGCAAAGCATTAATTTGCATAGAATTTTGTCTTAAAACTTTCTGAAGTGCTTAATCTGCTTACACATTACAAGTATGCAAAATATCTTGTACACTTTTGGGATTTAATTATTAAATATTGGCTCTAGAATGTTTGTTCAACTGCCTGAAAGTTTAGTCACGGTAACTTCAAACGGTTCAATACATTTGAATAAACTGGGATGGAAACAGAAATATCAGAGATAGAAAATTTTGTTTTGAATATAAATATTTGTAAGCTAGTTGTAAATATTTGTACCTATGCCAATTTCTGGACTGAACCTTATCTAGGTACACGAACCAGGCTACAGGTAAAAGTTTGCAGAGACAAACAAACATTGTGTTTGGGAACTTCATTGATAAAATCTAATTATTTAATTCATAATGACTAATATTTAGGTAGGTATAGCTAAATAGCAATATTGCTGGTTTATAATAATAACAATCTTATTAGATAGAGTACCTACATAAACTTACCTTAAGTCAGTACTAACGTGGTAAAAAAGACTTACAGTTTTATTTACCATGTCTAATATCTATATATTCTTTTAATATGTCACCATCGATAAAAACACTGATTATCAAAATCTTTAAAAGATACTTTCTTACAAATAATTTTAGCAGGCTAAAGTTTAAATTGCTTCTACTCATAATAAATCCAAAAAATTATTTTTACTATAAACTAATTCATCTAACAACCAAGTTATGCTAAAACAATGCACAATTTAACTTCTAAAACCAGGTAGCCGTTGCAGTTGCACAAACTTGTCACAAACATTACCGCTCTCAAACCGGCTAATTGTAGACAAAATACCTAAGAGTTGAGGTATAGTTCGCGAACTCATCTCTAACAGTCAACCACTCCACAACTGTACGGCTCATTTAAAACTTTCACACCTGCACTTCAACAATAACTAACGGAGTCCTCATTGCTCTCTGGAGGGCTCAGCGAAACATTTCAGCTAAAAATCCTGGTTGCACCGGGTCACGGAGGTAATGGTGCTCTTTAGATTTGTCTGTATTAGGGGGTTAAAGTATAAAATTGCCGTTTCGTATGGACGAAATCGAGAAAAGTCATTTTTCCATACTAACAATTTATTAGTTTTTTTAAAAACGCCTGGACTGTTTTCTAATGCTACTCATTATAGTATTTAAATTTCTGAAAATCAAAGTATATAATACAAATATACTTAATTGAAGCAAGAAGGTCAGCTGACACATTGTAAGGGGTCTTTTCAACGACTTCCTTTGAAGTAATAGGCACTAGTATTGCATTTTTTTTTTAGTCAAAAGTTACTTTATTTAGTTTTTGATACAATACAAAAAGAATTACGCAATAATATGACTATACTTAAGAGCTATAAACAAAATAAAAAGTAAAATACCTTAATATAAATATTACTAAAACAGATATTATTTCAAACAATAATCAAACATTTTCATCCAAACCTTCTCACAAGAAATTCAAACAAACCGTTATAAATATAAAAAATCGTAAGGGTGCAGATTTTCAACAAATAATGAGAAGAAAGATGCTGTGAATGATAATTTTGACTTAAACAAAAAGCTTACTTTTCAGCCTTCCCTCGCAGTTTTTTTTAACTGACTAGTCTGGAGATCGATTCCTGAACCTGAGAGCTGGCATCACCTTGAACACCAGACAACGAAGGAGATCGTCACTTATGTTTCATGTCATTTAAATTTTAAATGAAATCAGAAAGAACTCTATTCGAGCAAGGACGGTTGAGTTAAATAATTGTCGATATAGTTAAAAAATGTCGCGCAAGTATATTTGTTACACAAGCGTTTTGCATTCGTTGCACGTCGCCATAACACGATTTCCTGTGTCAACCAAAGGCAATTATTTGTTCCCTGTCTTTTAATATGCCACTTTTCCTTTCCCGGGTATGGGAACACACTGAAATTGGATTTATTCTGGTCAACGACGACCACATTTACGCAACGTAACGTTGTTCATACGAAAATGTCAGGCTGTGTATGTGTTTTTCACGATGTAAAAGCTTTTAGCCGTGAAACGACGCAGGGCCCATGCTCTCCCGTTAAATATCCAATTGAATTTGCCCCAATGACATATTATATAAGGTGATAGAAATTTATTGACACTGTTATTGGCTATGTGAGTGGGTGCTATTCAATTGTATTGCCTAGATAAACTTTTTATAACTTAACATATACATACCACTAATGTCAAATCAATATAACATACATATCGGTATCGTCTAGTGGCGACCCAAAAATGGATCTCGTCTTATGGGTGTTGCAAAGGCGACTAAAAAGTACCTACTGCCAGAAACGGACTGGGAAAGGTGGTCTTATCACTCCACCGATGGTTAAATTGCGATAACCAACCTGCCAAAATTGATCGTTACGTTAAAGTCTCAAAGAGGTTGCAAGTTCATAGCAACCGATCGACGAGGGGACTGAGTATGCCTAAAGAAACGGCGCAACAGGTTTTTGTCCACCATTGTAAAGCGCCAATGTACCTACGCAGCAATTAAGGAACCTGAAGAGGTTCGTGTCCAGCAGTGGATTGCAATTGGTGTTGATGATTGATCCACATCGTTAACGTCGAAATGAAAGAGATACAGCTCTCAAAAATGTGATGTAAGCTACGGCAACAAGTAATGTAGGTCAGTGGAATCCCAAACCCTTTCTATTTTGAGAACTGCCGATATAACTCTTGAAAATATCGAAAATTTAAACACACGATAAAGTTTTCTGCTTTTCCGAGTGCCATCATTTGCAAGTAAAAATAAGATTTTAAAGGCTTTTGAAAATAAGGTTAGTGTCCCAGGTTTCAATTACTTAAGTGTCCTGGCTTCACATATTGTTTGTAAATTGGTCTGGTGGAGATGGGGCTTACAGTTGGGCTTCGGAACGTACGATTCACCGTTGGTCCCGGCCAATGTCGCAAGATGAAAGTATCTGAGGCCTGTATCAGGGAGCTTGAAAAACGCTGACACTTCCTTGCCGCATGGATTCACATTTTTTTTTAATAAATAATGGGTTTACTCTTGACTAAATACTTAACTATACGGTTAAGAAGAAGCCTAAGATGGAGCGAGCTTACCTAAAGGTACTGGTTCTCCCACACACCAGCGGAACACAGAGAAGCTTTTTGGCGCTGGACTCCGGCAGGAGGGTGGTAGCATCCAGGCGGCCTCTTACGAAGCCTACCACCGCAGAGGGATCTGTTAGCCGACATCAATGGTTAGAAAACCAAAGATGCCGTTGCCCAGGGTGGACCACTAGGAGGTAGATCCCACCACCCCAATTAGTTAGCTTTAAAAGAATGTGTTGCGTTTATGTGAAGAAGTGTGACTTACAAAAAGAGGTTTCACGAAATAGAACCCTCAGTGAACAGAACGTAAAATAGGGACATCACGTTACGCCAGTCACGTGGTGACGTGACCTTGACGCAACCAATCGCGTGCAAGTTTTGTCTATTCACATAGACAAAACAAAGATAGTATTATTGTTTTTTATTTTAATTAATTACTCTCAGCTTATGTGCTTAACTGAAACCAAAATCACAGCTAGGTACTATTCTGATAAAAAATTAAATCTAGGTTAATTTTACAAAGAGGAAAGATTTGATTGTTTGCATTGAATATTCTTTAAAGTACAAGACGGATTTGTTTATTTTTTTGTAATATTAGAATTTACATATTTTTCCTGCTGAACTAAACATTATTTTTAAAAGTTAAGGATTTTTTTGAAAACTGCAAAGATGTAATCCAAGGAGTGGAAACCAAAACCAAAAAAAAACATACTACGCTTACTCTGCGGAAAGTATAGACAATAGAGCAAATTGATGATATACATTTTATAGAAAACATCAATATTAAAAAAAAAATACTCTTTATATCTACACGGGTGAAGCCGGGACGGACAGCGAGTCATGGACAAAAATATAAAATTTAACAATGAAATGCATTGTAACCCTAAAACAACCGTGCTGAGGGTTGATTCAGTACTTTACTCAGCCCGCATTATACCCGTCAGTTAAATCCCCACTCAAACATTATCCTGTTGACGCGGGTTTTTTGTATGTTTTACCGAATGTATTTTTTATCCAAATGGGTTCATAGGGTAACGGCATTATTTCTGTCACGGAAGTATTGGCATTTATCATGTCCATGGTGCGCGCAGTAGACGGTTATATATTTTTGAATTTGCAGAGCACATAATAATATGCGTTATTGTGTAAAAACAATACTTTATGATCACTTTCATAAATTGATCATCTATCATGAGAAGACTTAACTAGTTAGATTACTATTTTACTATTACCATAAATACGTCTCATATTTACGAAAGCAACACTAACATTAATAAGTAGATATTTTATAACGAAAGCTCTACTAATCACGCCTTGCAAATTGGAAATTGTAAGGTGTGATTAAATAGTACTGAATTATGCAGCTCCAAATGTTTTTTTCTGTGTAAAAAATTTCTTTTTGTGGTGTGCAAAAGTAATTTCGATTACTTGTTTTTTGTTTGTTATAGAACAGCTCAACCTTGGTGGCTTTTGCGTAAAACCAACTGTCACTAATTATAATTATTTAATGACGTCGTTTATGTCCTAGATAGCTACTATAATATACTAGAAATAGCAAAATTTATTGCAAAAAATATTCATATTCGCATTTTAACCAAATAAATATTTTAACTATTTTATAAATATAGAAATGTATCTAAAAACTATCTACACGTTACATACCTACTTATTATTATAAGAAAAAAAATAACATGCCATTTGTGGGAATTAAGTGTTTTATTGTATCATTTGGAAAGCAATACACAGGCTCAGTATATTGCCGGTATAAATAGAATATCAGTAAATTATGGCAAGAAATATACTTTCGTTCGTACGTGTTCTGAATAAGAAAAGCGTATACAAAAGCTAATAACACTTACTGTTAATGTTATGTTTGTACAACAAGTAGTACTGTCTGTTGTTTCTTGTCAAGAAGAATATAATCTGTAAGTTCTATGTATCAATAAAAATTCGTATACATCCTCTAGAAGGATATTTAGTCTTTGACATTATTATTTTTTCGCTTTTAGTGAAAAAAATAGTTTTTCACTTACACAACTTTACTAATTAATCTAATTTAGGTACAGATTATCTCCATACTACCGAAGTATACTATAAATGTATATAACCCGTTATACGAAATTCAGTCTACTGATATTAGAATACTATTCCAACTTGTTATGAATCATGCTTTGGTATTTATATAAAGAGGTTTAACTTCGTTTCTTGTAGGTATTTATACAAAAGAAACCATTCCTGAAATTTACCCGCAAGATAAAAGGTTTCTGAAGCTTATCATTTTACACAGACCCGCCGTACGGCACTTTACCTATTGTTACAACAAAGAATAAGAATGACTGATGCTCGCATTCTTTTTTGGGTAACCTACGTCCGTTACGGAACCGGGTATAGACTTCCGCTCGCTCGCTCAGCTCACTGTTCAATGCTCACTTGCTCTTTAATTATGAAACCTTCTCGAGCATGAAACGCTTTGTCTTTCCGACATGTACCATGCCTATGACTAAGCTTATCAAATACACCGTTTAGTCTTTGACCGACTGCCAAATTCAATGTTTTGCTTAGGTCAGTTAGTTTAACTGAGCTACTGTCCATTGTGAGCGCCAAATATAACGTTAATTAAGATCAAGAGAGAAACTGAAGGCTAAACCAGTAAATTCCACTATTGTTGTTGTTATACACCTTGTATTCAGTTTAAGGGGAATTTAACCTGTATATGAATGGACCAATGCTTCACTAAAAGGAAAATAGTTGGCTCAACAAAATGGAAACACTAATTTCCATAGCTCACTTGGAAGAGTAAAATTGCCTGGGTTAAATTGTTAAAACCACTTTTATCATAAAAACACATTCGGTTTATTCAATGGCATTTGATAATAGGTAATTTATATTGGTATTTATACATTGTTTTTTTTGTTAATGATTTAGAATCTGATTTATATTAAGTTTTATTAAACCTAAAATAAAATAAAAGGTTTCGACAAGCCTTTACATTGTTTAAGAGCTGATTTTATTTGGTTCGCAATAACTTTTGTTGGACCATTTATCAGATATTGTGACTGACAAGTGGATATGTTTTTAAGAACGAGTCAAAGAATGTTTAAAAAAGAAACAAAATAGGTGATGTTGTTTTCTAAACATTCTGAAGCTTTGAAATGTTCGGAATAGTTATACTTTACTGCATAATTATCTTTATATTTTTGGTGCATATTATACAGGATGAAAATGTCCGCAAATAATGTAAAATCTTTGATACGGCCGCCTAGCAACACTTTTTTAACGCGATTCGCATGTCATTCATTTATTACGATACTATTCATAAGGTTTTGATTTTCTCTTTATACCTTATCAGGCCTAGGACCGTAAAAATTTAAAACAATATTGCGAAAAATATTTTCGAGTGAAACCTTGATTTTCATTTTTTACTTTATAAATGGGCTTTAAAAACGATACTGAACGCCTATAAACATTTTAGAAAGTAGTTAAAATTTCATCCTGTATCTCTTTGTTGTTTAAATTATATTATATTATTTGTCTAAGTTCTGTATTTAACATAATTGTAAACGATTTCACAAAATTATTGGGTTCAATCGTAAAGTTTAGTAACAGAATACCTTAATTGGTTAATAAAGTAGGTAGTACTAATTAATATGCATTTTTATTTAATAAATAATATTGCCTTTGCTGTAAAGAAATAAATTTATCCACTAATACATAACGTTAATTTTTGTGTCAACCCAGTATTCAGCCGCACTCGATCGTACTTATCTTGAATCACCGGAATATTTTTCTAGCATCGATTTTCAATTGAATACATCCCCTAGATGGCCCTTGCCGATAACATTGCGAGCAACCCTACGGGTGGTAATAAATAAAAAAGTCTGACTGATCCGATAGACTAAACAGACGATACCAATCGAATAAAATGAACTATGCTTAAAAAACCAAACGAATATTTTCTATTTTACGTCCAACTTTTTAAATATAAAAATAAATTGAACTTGAAAAAGTATTTAGTGCAAATATACAAAATTTGAGCAAGCACTATTTCATGCAGGAAAACCGCCCGCCCACCCTCAAAAATGCATGCAGTACAGTTAATGCAATGATTAAGTCCTTACATATGAAATTGGCGTATTGTAATTACAAATTTAAATTTGTGTTTTGTAAACTGTCATTCATTTGCATTTTTAAGCTATTGCATAGCTTCTATCGCGGTCCTTGAGCGTGGAGACCGAATCCAGAAATTCCGTTACGAAAATAACCTAACCTAACACTCGGGGCGAAGCACGATCGAACAGTTTTGAATTTCCGAAATTTAAAAGAATTTAGAAGAAAATAAGGATTTTGACAGTATGGTTGCCTATGGTAACCATATCTGCCAAAATAACAGAAAAATTTAATTACAAAAGTCAAAATTAGAAAATACATAAAATTATAAAATTAAGCTATTGCATAGCTTCTATCGTGGGCCTTGAGCGTGGAGACCGAATCCAGAAATTCCGTAACGAAAATAATCTAACACCCCCCACTCCGACCGGCACAGCGGTGATACTTTTTAGTTTTATAATTGCATAAGTTGATAAAAAATGCTATGCAATAGCTGTACCGCGGCAGTCTCCGAGTGCCACACGTCTTTTTTCTTTCCTTTTTTATCTTTGCGTCACTTGGGTGACAAAATGGAAAACTTGAAATATCGCGTTATTTACGAGTACGAGTTCCAACGTGGCACAAGTGCTGCAGAAACGGCTCGAAGAGTTAACGATGTGTATGGCGGTAGTGTCGCAAAAGAAAACACCGTGCGTTTTTGGTTCCAACGTTTTCGTTCTGGATATTTCGACCTGCAGAACAAGCCCCGTGGACGGCCGGAGACCCTAGTTGATAATGAAGAATTAAAGGCTATTGTGGAAGCGGATCCATCGCAAACTACTTCAGAGTTAGCTGCAGGCTGTGTTGTTAGTGATAAAACTGTGTTAATCCATTTAAAGCAAATCAGGAAGATTAAAAAGCTTAAAAGATGGGTACCTCTCGAATTGAGTAAAACAAACCGCCAAACGCGCGGTCGACGGCTGCGTTACATTACTTAACCGGCACAATAATGAAAGGATTTTAAATCGAATCGTTACCTGTGATGAAAAGTGGATCATCGCAATGGCTAAACCCTGGCGAGCCAGCCAAATCCTGCCCCAAACGTAAATTGACCCAAAAAAGTTACTTATGAACGTTTGGTGGACTAGCGCCGGTGTTGTTCATTACAGCTTTCTCAAATCTGGCCATACGATTACAGCAGATGTCTTTTGTCGCCAATTGCAAACCATGATGAGAAAACTAGCCCCTAAACAACCGAGGCTGGTCAATCGTTCTACGCCACTACTGCTTCACGACAACGCTAGACCACACACTGCTCAACATACGGCTACCAAATTAGAGGAGCTAAAATTGGAATGCCTAAGACATCCACCGTACTCCCCGGATCTAGCTCCAACTGATTATCATTTTTTTCGAAATTTCGTTAATTTCTTGCAAGGGAAAAAATTCAACTCCGATGAGGCAGTACAAACCACCTTAAAAGATTTTATTGATTGCCGTCCGAATGGTTCTTTTAGTAAAGAGATCAATGAACTACCCATGAGATGGCAAAAGCGTAAAGAGAACAATGGTAAATATTTTGATTAAATAAATATATTATATTATTAAAAAATATTTGACTTTATGTTCCTCCTATACCAAACGCCAATTTCATATTTAAGGACCTAAAATTAGTACCCAACACCGAAATAAAAAAAACGTCGACGCGATCCGCCACTTCACGTAGCAACTACAGGAGATGTTGTCGCCTTCGCTGCGCTCCGACGACATTTAATATAGTCATGAAAGTGTGTAGGTATGGTTTAGGTTGGTGTGGTGTGTAGGTTGTAGCATTAAGCTACAGCATAATGCAAATAAAAAAAACAGGTGCTTACATTTAATTTTGGAGTGACGGTTCAAAGCGTCTTTTTTGTATGAGACTGTGAATCTATTCGATAATTATATATTTAATGCAAGCTGTCCGTCCCGGTTTTGCAAGAAGATAATTTAAACGATAAAGCAGGCAAATGGTCTGCCTATACAAACCTTTTCCTACAAACATAAAAAAAAACAATCATTTAATTTGGCGCAGTCAATCAGAACTTATGCGTGGAGTTATGCGCGTGATTAATTTTTATTAAAGAGAGATGATAGAATATACATAATACCAGTTATAAAATTTATGTGATTCATGTGATGCCAATATAATTATATCATCAACCGACAATAATAAGTATCTTCTCAATTTGCTCTGTTGGATGATTAATATTTAGTAAATTGACGCTACATAACGTTTAATTTATAGAGAGCAATTCACCTATTCGCTCCCTAAAATGTAAATTGACTTAACATAATGTGGTTTTATAATTATCTGTGAAAAGCGAACAAGTCAAATTATCGGCTGTATTCTCTCTGGCACAGGTTTTCGTATAGATCTGTGGTGTTCCTTTTTGTGGAACATCTATTTTTTACCCAACTATGGCATGGCAAGAGTTATAGTTTTAGTAGTCTATGTACCTGTGGGTGGGTCGTTGTGTGTGTATTTATGCGGGTTCTTATATTATTATATCTTAATATATTCCGGGTAACATAGGCTACCTTTGGTTAAAAAAACAATATGGCGAATGCTATAACAAAATATTAGGGTACCTAAAAAAAATTGCAGCTGTAACGTTTATCAAATGAAAGGAGACATAATTCTGAATACAAAATTATTTGAACAATACATAAAACGATAAAAAAAAAGACGTGTGGCACTCGGAGACTGCCCCGGTACAGCTATTGCATAGCATTTTTTATCAACTTATGCAATTATAAAACTAAAAAGTATCACCTGCTGTGCCGGTCGGAGTGGGGGGTGTTAGATTATTTTCGTTACGGAATTTCTGGATTCGGTCTCCACGCTCAAGGCCCGCGATAGAAGCTATGCAATAGCTTAATTTTATAATTTATGTATTTTCTAATTTTGACTTTTGTAATTTAATTTTTCTGTTATTTGGCAGATATGGTTACCATAGGCAACCATACTGTCAAAATCCTTATTTTCTACTTAATTCTTTTAAATTTCGGAAATTCAAAATTGTTCGATCGTGCCTCGCCCCGAGTGTTAGGTTAGGTTATTTTCGTTACGGAATTTTTGGATTCGGTCTCCACGCTCAAGGCCCGCGATAGAAGCTATGCAATAGCTTAAAATAGTTTAAAAAACTGGAACCCGGCTATGAAAAAGTACGAAACAAGTTGGGTATCGTATCGATTTGCTATCATCGTAGCAAATGCCGTGGTCGTGCGTTCTGCGGCTCTGTGTGCACGTATGCCTCTTATAGCAGAGAGCCGACGGATCCTATTGCTTCTGGCAATCTGTTCTGTTTTAAGCGGAGCTCCGGTTTTTCTATTTTTTAAATAAATATATCTTAAGTTAAATTTTTTGTACGTGTATTCCTTCAGGAGCTTTTTTTTCTTCTATCTTTTTACGTTACGTAGTGTGACCTCCATCCATGGTGGTGTGGCGTACAGCGATTTTTAAGATATCGCCAACTCAAAGGTTCTGGATACGATTTCCGGAGGTCAATGTCGTAAAAAGGAAATATCTATATTTTCGCAGGTCTGTGATGTTTTCCATGTGTATTATTTTTTTATTTTGCTATTATTTCAAATAACTCCCTCGCTGCTACGATTAAGGATGAGCCTCCAGACCTTTTTGGCATTATTGTATATATCAGCTCATCTGTTTTTTTTATATTCTGTTTGTTAATATATTTGTGTGCTATATTTTCATTCAGGTATGCTAAATAAAATTAATTATTTCTATCCATTTACAATGAATGGTTCACCTGTTAGTGTCAGCCCTTCAATCAAGGTTTGACTATACCACAGTAGGAGTAATCTTAATTTAATTATTTTTCCTTACTAAATTACCTCTATCCTAATTATATGGAAAGCTGTAATAATAAGATTTTCTCCTGCGAGAAAACGGTAGGAAACGTATCCTCAGGCAACTCAGGTGGAATTTAGATGAGACACAATGAAAGCAGACTTAGTTATCCTAAGCTTTAAAGCTTCCTGAAAAAGTAAAATTGTAATAATTCTAATTGTAAGTTTGATATCATCTAATATGTAGTACAAATACAATTACCTACTACTTTAAAACCTTCTTAAGCACTTGTCTAGTTGTTTGGCGCTGAAATTTACAACAGCGCAAAATAAATTATCTAAATAATGTGAATAATTACTTTTTAAAGTAGCAAATGAAAAACCTGGTAACTGATTAAGTTTTTGTGGCTTAGTTTTTTTTTAAGTTTTATTACTTAAGAAAAAACTAAGCGACAAAATTGAAATGCATGTGGATTAACGATAATTTGTAGCTCGGTTCCCACTTGAATTTGGAAGTTTAATTTCTTACTTTTTTTTAGTAAAATGTTTTGCTTGAAAAGTTTTTTTTATTATTAATATTTGTTGTCCGTCAACTCTATTGATAAATAAAAGTCCCCGAAGTCTGAGATCCCGCCTGGGCGCAGGTAACACCTTGAAAACCGGTGTGAACGCTATTCTACCAAGGAGTAGTTAAGTCTATTTTATTTTTAAACTCTCAGTTAAAGTCGAAGAAAAATCGAAGCTAGTAAAAAAGTATGCGACATTTATTATACATTAAATAATCAATATCTATGTTTAATACTTATATACGCGGCAAACTGAGAACATGCTCTTTTTGGCGGCTTAATAACAACCAATTGTAAGAAAACATCAAACACCCATTAGAGCTTACTGAACCTAACTCTATAGTCCTGAAAATGAGCAACGTAAAAACAAATGGTTCTTTCAACGTACTATTTTTTAACAAATGTTTATTTTATGACACTTATGGAAATTTGTTGTCTGTGTAAAAACAAAACCTACGCATTCAAATATATTGTAATTGTAACCACGCGTACGAAGTTTATTTGGTACTAATGTTTTACATGTTATCCTTGAAGTTATAGTAAACAGTTTTAATTAGGTATTAAATTCCTCTCCTATGACTAGACCCAAAAAACCCTGTTTTTTTTTTGGTTAATATTTTTAAAGACCTCCTCTTCTTAATATGACCAGTGTTTCTTTTTATGTAAGTATGACAACGCATTACTTTTTATCAGGTGGACTAAAGTCGATGTTTTTTGTTCAGTAGAGCAAAGAAAAGAGGACCTCGAAAATTAAAAAGTGAAATGTCTTTTAAAACAAACAATTAACCGATGGAAAGCGATATACTGTCACTTTGAAGCCGTGTCGGTAAATCATCGTACCCTCTCAAAATTTGTGGTTTAGATGGCGGGTTTCGTCGTCCAATCATTTGCGAATGAAGGTTTATTTTTTTATTTTATAAAATAAATCGCACTTCTGAACACAAAAAACTACCAACAAAGTTTCACACTATTCATCTTAGTACATACATCACGTCAATCTTAAAGTTACACAATAAGTCCCGCTGGCGAAATCTTGGCAACATCACTTAGCCCCAGACGTATACAGCTCAAGCCAACTTGGTGACCTGAATTTTTTATCACCAGACTTGCTATTCTTACATCCGTTTGGGCAGTAGAAAAACTACTAGCACAATTTTAAATTTGGAACAAGCGACAATGTGTCATTGACATTGTCCGTTACTTCGTTCAACGTTATTGGGTTACCAGGTTAACGTTATATCAAATAATATTAACAATTCAACACAAAGAATAACGAAAATAGGTATGGCACGCATGCCTAATAAATAAAATAACCATACTTTTGGATTATCACTTCGGTTGAAGGACATATGGAAATATAATCGATTTGTACAGAGATCGGCTGAATGAACACTCCATAAATTAAAATATTTTTCATGAACAACAGAAAATTGTGTTAAATTACTATCGACATGACCAAATTAATGTTACTCATATAAAGCGACACCAATACCGAACATCCATTAAGTATTCCACAACTGAAAGAGGATTTAATATTTTCCCAGTGTATTTCATTTTTATCGTCGAGAGACAAGACTAAAATTGAACAGTGATAGAGTTGCGCTATTATTACAAAACTAGAGTCTTGCTCAATATGAAATTACTGTACCTATGTACTTAAGTTCAAACTAGTAGGTATTTTTAGAGCCTTATTCGTATAAATAGATTGTAGCAATGTTTGTTCGAAACGACTCAACCGATTTTTGTGAATTTTGTGTATATATTCGGTATAACTGAAAATAACGATATATTCTCATAATCTATATTTATTAAAAATAAACACTGAAGGATTATAACAGATTCTATGCGTACGCAGACGCGGGAAAAAACTAGTAAAGTAGATTTTTTTTATATCTGTGTCCGTTACCTACTGACGTCCGATATTAATATGTATTGTCACGTTGTGATTTCTGAGCTGCGCACTAATCTCTCAATACTCACATTTATTTAATACATTCATTGTTTCATTATTAAAACACATTTAATTTCACTTCAATAATAATTGAGTTTTGTTGTTTTGGTTATTGATCTGTCAAATGTCAAAGAGTTGTCAGATGCGCATGCGACTGTCCGAATGCTTAGATTTACTAAAATAACGTTACGTTCGTTGTCTACGTTTAGCAAACGCACGAAACACATACTTATTTCACAAAGGTTGTGAATGATTTATTCCAATAATTATAACAATATTTGTTTGCTATATTTTTACAATTTTTAACTTAGTTAATGAAACTTCACGCAGCCGAAGTATTGTTCATGAACTTGGCAGAATGACGTTAATTGACCTTTGACAGATGTTTAAAAAAGTTATTAAACAATAGTAGTGTGGCAGGTATATAAACATTGGGAATTTATTAGGGAGAAATACTTGTCTTGAGGACTGGTTGTTAAAGAAAACAAATGAATTCAACGACCAGTCTGTAGTTAATAATTATAGTTAGAATTGTAAAATGTTGTAAATTAATAACCTAAAAGTTTGAATGTTTTCTTGTTGGTTTAATATGTGTTTTACAAAGAAATAGGTCTTTGTGATATTTCGATTATTTTGGGGAGATTTGAGTTATTGTACTGAGCACTCAGAAATTCCTTCAGTGGCAATGATTTGCAATTTCGAGGTTTCGTTTGAGGATTTTATTTCATTGATAGCATTTCGGTATTCGGCTTTGGATTGCGAAGATGTCGAGGAGGACACCTTCGCTCTGGCTGTCGGCCAGGAAGTCTAAGGAGAAGGGTGGAGGCCGATACCTCTTTTCTGTTACCGGCTTATAGTCGCCGTTTAATTTAATTTTTATATTTGTTCCGGTTAAGTGCCATCTTTTGATGACCGCTTGGTTTGGTTTGGCTACCACGCTTAGCTTTGGCCTGTTACGTTTCGTTTTCCGCTGACATTCCGCTGATGGCAATTGTGCGCCGCAAGAAGCTTGTCACTATGAGATTCGGGTTCATACCATGCCACGTGGATGCATAAGGTTACCCTACCCTATCTTTTATGAAGTAAGTCGAAACATCTTCTTAATCCAGTTAGCAGTCTACAATTCCGGTTACCGTTTATTATTCTACCGTATACAATTAAATTCAGATTATACCGTTAATAATTTATTTAGTTTAGTATAATTTACATGTTATGTTTGGTGGTACAACTCGCTCAGAAGTAGGGGTAATTCAGAGCCTTACAAAGGACTCACAAACCTGAGATTTCCGTTTATGTATTTAAGAGGTGGTAGGCTTAGCCGGAGCAAATAAAGATTCTGTTAACTCATGCTCGTATCTTCATTTACCACCTCATTCCGTTCATCCTCATCACCCCCAACACCCTCTCCAAGCCCTAAAAGTTGCAGTATAAGCTCACATAATGTTAATACGTTTTAAATTACTATTATGCTTATTTATATTTTGACATCTCTAACTAAAAAAAAGAATTTATAATAATTTAATAAATTATAAATTAGTTCTACTAAATTCCAAAAAAGTTTAGACTGAAAATATATCAATCATTAACTTAATTAACCAATAATCCCTCGATCGTGACTTATTCCAGACACAATTGAAATCAATTGTTATCGCGGCACGCGCGTGCCTCTTGGGGGTTGAGGGATTAACAGCCAAAGCGAGCAGTACAAAACCAAATAAATTATTATTTTTTTATAAAACTACCCGAAAATTGCCTAAACACATTCCTAGTATTCATTCAAAAAGAATTCAAATCAGCTACCAGACTCATACAAGTACTGAAAGTTGCTTATCACAACACTAGTACTCTCAACTATCCACTATCATTTTCCCGCCACCGAGATGAGTTTAGCGCCATTATACCGAGAAATGCATTTTTCTCAGGTGGTGCCCCGTATAATGCGACTTTGTCTGAAGAGTTGGAAAATACACTATTTATACTTATCAGACGTTGGCTCCCTGTAGACTACAGCTGAAATATTAATCGGGCATCTTAATATTGCGCAACAATCTTGATAAAAGCAACTCAAGTGTTTAAGAGCAAACAAAAAGTGAGAATAATCCGATTCGATTCCGTCGTAATTCTGTTACGAGTATCTACAGAGCGCAGCGAATTTTATTAATTCTAAGGCAAAAAGAGTTTTCTTTTTAGATTTTTAAGGCAACTGCGCATTTTATTGTCATAATGAAAACTTTTTTTTGTTTAGGTTTTTAAATTATGTACCAAAATCTGACATTTAGTATTGGAGTCGATGATGTTTAATATATCTGATTGTTTTTTATTTTTTTTATCAAAATTACAGTTCCTTGAATAAAAGATTCGACTGTCTTACAAAATTGGACTCGCAACCTCCCGCTTACCGGGCCATTACTCTTTACAATTGAGCTAGTTACCTAAGACATTATTTGTGTTGATCAATAGGTTATCGAGTAATTGTACGAGTACTTTCAATTTATATCAGCAATTTCAACGCTGGAGAAATTATAGTTGAATGCTCAAGCAAAATTATAATAGATAAGGACACATACTTTAAAAATTGATGTCTGTTTACAAATATGAAATTAAATTAGGAACAAATTATTATAATTAAAGCTGTTATAGCAAAATCAACTCACAATTCGGTCTTTCTTAGCTTTTTCCTCCAGCTATGGTATCGTACGCTACGAGTATAAGTCTACAAGTTTTTCTTCACTTACATAAAAAAAGCAATCGGTGTTATTCTCAAGGGAAAGTGAAGTTAGTTTTGATTATGTTTGCAGATTGTTTAAGGAATTTATATTTATCTAACTATCGTCATCATCTAAACCAAACGACGCCCAGTCCTAGATGTAGGCCTCCTTCAAGGTTATATCTACAGCGGACGGCCCACAGAAGGTGACCGTCTTACGGTGCACGGTCACCACTCCAGAACCTTTCAACTCCGTAATTTTTCGAGCGATGACGATTATCTTAGTTATCTTATGGATTTCCTCATTTTTGATTCTATCACGCAAAAAATATTGATATTTTCGCGATGCGATGCTTGAGCATAGTTCTCTTTATTGCCCCCT
Source organism: Anania crocealis (assembly GCA_949315895.1). NCBI lineage: Eukaryota > Metazoa > Arthropoda > Insecta > Lepidoptera > Crambidae > Anania > Anania crocealis. The sequence continues at coordinate 19,398,101 of OX438883.1, forward strand.
GTGCCATCTTAAGCCTTCTTATGAGACCTAAATTAAGCGATCAATTTTAAGTCCATAACTCATTTAACTATAACATATATTATAGCATTTAAGGTTTCAAAAGATATACCGTAACTAATCTATGCCATCTTGAATCACAGTAAACTTTTCATTTAGTTTATAAAGTCGGATTTGTCGCTAACGCCAAAAACGGCCGCTTTTATATAATGTACCTAGGTATAATACGAAAAATGCCAAAATAAAAAGCAGCTAACAGTGATTCAATAAATACTAGAGGTGATTTGCTAAAATGATACTGTTCTAGTTTTTTGAGAATTGATTTTGTTTAATTAATTGGGGTCAGCACAGCTCTAGTAGTCCCCTTAAGCCAATTTAAAGTCCATAACTCATTTAACTATTACATACAATTATAGCATTTAACGTTTAAAAAGATATATAGTAACTAATCTGTGTGTTATTTTGATACAAATAGCTCTGCCGTTTTAATACAAATAGCAGCAGCATGTGTGAGAACAATGGCGTTGTCACACGAGCCGTCTACCCCGGCGCTCGATCTCAAGCACAATAGGCAATCACTCCACGCCAAGTGGGCAAGCTCACTGCATAGGGTTATCAATAGCTGAATGTGTTTTGTTTTGCCCTTTACCCCAACCGTTAGTCCCGTATGGGATGACTAAACGTGACCTTTGATGTAGCAAGACAAATGTTTGCTTTTAGACCGATTGCTATCAGACTTAGGTCTGTTTTGGAAAGCCAAACCATTTGTACTACAGTTAAGTATGCCTTTATGGTACTCATTGTTCTTTACATCTTAATTACTACATTACTATATGTATAGACCAGTATTTTCAAGTGATGAAATAATTTAATATTTGCAATTCAACGCAGATCTTTTTAACTGCACCTGGGACTACGTCTTCAAAACATGTTATCAAGCTAATAGATCAGAATAAGAGGAGGCCACTTATTAGTTCAAAAAAATTTCATAATTTTTAACAATATCGTAATACATATATTAAATAAAGTTCACTTTTAACCCTTTTAACCCTCGAACACTTTTAACCCTCGAACGGTAGTACCGATTTCCATGGCTTTTGATTTGTTGTATTTGTCTTTGTCTCTTATAGCGGGAATAACCATTAAAAACATTGTGAATTTAAAATAAAATATACGAAAATATTGGATGACATTTAGGACGTCAAAATCATATTATTTTGAGGTGATCAGGCTTATGAATGTATTTCGTATCGGTCGCGACAAAAGTTAGTACTTTTTCCAGTAACATCACATCACAACCGAAACAGCAACCTAGCTTTTGAATGTTAGGTAGCGAAAACATTAATGTGCATCAGAGCTACTGATTATTCAGCATATGCAAACAACGGGCTAGAACGCCGTGTATGCACAGTCACGGGAGGTCACACTAACACACGACCCGTTTGACCGTTCCCTCGGTCTCGAGCACAATGGGCAATCACTCGCGCTCAAGTAGGCAAATTAGCTCGTAGGGCTACTGCTTATTATGTTAATTTATAATTACATTAAATAATGCATTTTGTAAAATGCAATAACGAAAATTTATAAATTGTAATACAGTTTAAAATCCTTCTGAATCTATCTATGATATGAATAAAAATATATCACTTAAATGTATGTACGCACATTACTTCCGACCAACTGCACCAAATTAGGTAATTCTGTTTTATTATATTTGTAATAGACAGGAGAAGGTTTGTATAGAAGGAAATTTTGAAATTAACTGATATTTGATATTGAAGATTGAAATAATTATTTTCACGTATTTTTTACTATTACACAACGCATGAGAAAATGGCACGCTTTTCTGATAGAAGTGCACGATATAAAAAATAATGCACAAGCTCTGCGATGTTGAAATTAATAAAATAACTTAAAAGCTATAAAAAATTTGTTCAAACAAACATTGGAAAGTCACATAAAAAAAAGCTCTACCTAACTGTAAATCTGATGACCCGGTTCTCAGCAACCACCCAAGATATTGAGTGTAGATAAAGCCTATTTCCAATTACCTATATATACATATTTTATAGTAATGATAATTATTTTTGTTGCTATTTCAAAGACATTTAAGATTTACTCTAATGTGCGGTCGCCTGTGCAGTCAGCTTAAAACACTTCTAACTAATGTTGCCTCTTAATACAACAACATAAGGTTGGTATAGCTAAAAAGTGTTTACATACTCTTGTAGCTGACTGTATATTGACCACTTAAATATCAACAATTTTAAGTTCGATTTTAAACAGCGTAAAAGAACTTTATCGATAACTAGCTGCTGCTCGCGATGGCGACTATTTTTGCAACATTTTTCACTTATACTTCGGACCTATTGGTCGCAGAGCGATGTTGTATGTATAGCTTAAAGCCTTTCTCGATAAATGGACTATCCAACACAGAAATATTTTTTCAATTCGGACCAGTACTTCCTGAGATTAGCGCGTTCAAACAAACAAACAAACTCTTCAGCTTTATAATATTAGTATAGATCAGAAATTTTACATTACCATTCTTACCTCGTTGCCAACCCTATACATGACCAATACACACTGCAAATGTATAAGACAAAGTTGCTTTTTACCTATACAAATGCATCACCGCTTACAAAAGTTTCACTATTGCTTTTGACAGACTGAGAACAGGTATAAAAGTTTCATGTGAATTGAATTTGTATGCAGAAACGCCCAAGAATAACGCAACTATTTCACAAACGAATTGTATGCGAAATCCGTTTTATTTCCATTTTAGATAGAGCCACCGCTTTCCGAGTTCGAACGCGCTCATGTATTTCATACATTTCAGTAGTATCTTGCCTGTGTCTGCCAATTTTTGATTAATTTTTGAGGGGAAATAAAATTTTACTAAGTTGACAAGTCAAGATAAATATTTCCTTTACTACCTGAAATTTCGTTTTCGAGATACAGTTTCTGACAAAAACTGTTTTTTTAAGCTATTTGTGTCGGTTGCTGGTAAATAATTTTGGCCAATCTAACAATTAAATTCTTTGACTGTACTGCCTACGCATCTAATTCCAATTTTTGTTGAAAAAAATTAGACTTAGTTATGTATTTATAAAATGCCACAGCTCTTAGCCTGATGTATTATTAAAACAAATATGACGGATTTTTTAAACAAAAGTACCACAAATCAAATTGATTTTTACTATAGCTCTTTCACATGTCATTTTGAAACCATAGGATTTATTCCCTTATTTTTTTACAGCATAACAGAGACGAGTTAAGAGTAGAGTTCTAAATACATTATATTGTGTCATATCAAATATTCAAATTCACTTTCAGTACCTATATAAATTAAAGCAAAATAATGCCAAAGTAGGGCATAGAATTTCCCTAGCTCGCACTTGCATATATCTTTTTGAGCCGACGTGACAAAAGTGGCCGAGTGCAGTGGTAGGTTTAAATATTGGGACGTGTAGAAGCGCCTCCTGGGGTCTATTTGTAGAGAAAATCGATTTTACTGCTTTTGTATTTATATATATGAGTATCAGTACGAGTATCGGTTACAATCTTGTTCAGAGGTCTTAGGACGCAACGCGATGTCCTCTAATACGAATATATCTGTCTTTGTCACATTCCATAAGACAATGACATGAGTAAAAGAGACAGATGAAGGCAAATTTACGGAAACTGTGGAGTATAGTACATGCCTACACAAGCAAAGATAGAGTACATACCTTTTTTACGATCGGCTATAATATTAAGTGCAAAACTATGTTTCTAGACGTTTGGAAGAGCCCTAACATGTTTATTAAAAAAACAAGCGGACTCGCGAACTTCATGTCACGTTACCCCAGAATAGTATTTGATTTTAACGTCTTATAATAATAATAGGGGTTAAAGTATGAAATTTCCGATTATTTTCCCACTTTTTATTTTGTGTATAGCTCTTAAGTATAGTCATATTATTGCGTAATTCTTTTTGTATTGTATCAAAAACTAAATAAAGTAACTTTTGACTAAAAAAAAAATGCAATACTAGTGCCTATTAATTCAAAGGAAGTCGTTGAAAAGACCCCTTACAATGTATTATATACTTTGATTTTCAGAAATTTAAATACTATAATGCGTAGCTTTATAACCATCTAACTTTCACTTTTAATTGCATCGAAAACGGTTCAGGCGTTTTTAAAAAAACTAAAAAACTGTTAGTATGGAAAAATGACTTTTCTCTATTTCGTCCATACAAAACGGCAATTTCATACTTTAACCCGTAATATGTCATTGTTATCAAATATGGTAAGGTCGGAAAATGTATGAAGAAATAGAGTTCCTTAATTGATGTTTTTGTCGTCAATTTTCCAATATTTTTAATACTTATTATCCTATCACCCTATAAAACAAATCTAAAAACACAATAAATAAATTAATAAATATTAAGAGGAAAACATAATACCTGAATACTTCGAACTCGCATGACCACGGATCTTAATAGTTGAGATATCAAATAATAATTAAATTGAACGTGCAAAACATGCAATGAAAAGGGAAAAACTCCTTACAGATATTAGCTGTGGCTTAAATAAAGCCAATAGGTTTAATTAAATCATTCGCCTTTTATCCTCGAGTAATCCAGTCTTTCCTGGAAGTGCGCTTACAAATAAAATATTTAAATAAGCCATTGCAACAGGTTATTTGGAATTCTATTTAGTAGGCCTTGTGTTTGCACTTTACGTACATCGACTGAAGCAGAACGAATAGTTGCCCCACAGAACATGGAAAAAATGTTCTGTGAGTTGCCTAAAGAATTTATAAAAAGTTACATTACATAATATTTATCTGGAGAATTTATCAATGTAATAAAATCAGAGCAGTATTTATTCAACCTTGTTTTGTTTTAGTCTTGTAGAGCCACTATTACATTCCTTTAATAGGACAACAAAATCTAATTTGAATGACTTCCAAGTCTATAAGGAGGAATTAGTGAGATAACTCGATTCCTAATATATCTTAGGTCAATAAAACTCTACTTAAAGTTCAGTAAGCAAATTTACAATAGTGTACACTGTAAAATGTCAGCTTCTAAGACAGACGATTTTATGAATTGGTGATTAAAAAATAGAGCAAAGATTCCGAAAGGCGTAACCAAATAGCGCCTGCAAGCTTCTTGTTATTAAGCTAATTGTACGAGTATAGTAAACATTTTCACTAATGTAAGTTAGCTCTTGACACTGCGTTAGGTATTCCATTAGTCGAGCATCCGCTCTGAGTTTGTATACATTGCTATGCAAGCCAGCTTCACGTATTTCCTGTGATTATGAAATAAACGGAGAGCTAAGAAACTGTGTCCACTTATGTATGTAGTTCTTATTTTATTTTTCTTAATTAAATTGGTATTTATAACGCCCCGTTGGTCTAGCGGTTTAAATACCGGGCCAAGTTCTCAGGGTCCCAGGTTCGATCCCCGGGTCGGGCAACAAATAGTTTCGAACGTTGCTCGGGTTTGTGATCACCAACCCGCATTTGGCAAGCGTGGTGATTATGCCAGTTCCCATCATTGCAGTGGTAACTTGAATGCAATGATTGAGGCCTTTTTCCTGCAGTGGGATGATTATAGGCTGTTACTTATAACAGTACCTCAAATAAATTCTAATTTCTGGGTTAGCAGTATGTATTTAGTTTAGTATTTTTATTTTATGTAGGTACGTGCTGTGTTGCACTATTCAATTAAAAGTAACGGCCTGGAATCATCCCACTGCAGGCCAAAGGCCTCCATCATTGTATTACCACAGCAATATTGGGTACAGGCATAACCACCACGCTTGCCAAATGCGGGTTGGTGATAGAAACCCGGGCAATGTTCGAAAATTCGAGCCTTTGTCGCCCGACCCGGGGATCAAACCCGGGACCCTGGTATTCAAACCACTAACCCAACGGGGCGCTGACAATTACCAAGACATGATTTGTGTCAACGAAATGATTTCGGGCACTTAAGTCAGCAGTTTTAATTTTCACTAGCAATTTGAAAGCTTAAAAAAATAGTTACCAAACAATCACAAGTCTATTTCATAGATAAAATTTTGCAATTTAAAAAAAATTAAGTCCCACAAGTAAATCAAAATGTTCAACAAAGAATCATAATTTTAATATCTACACTACTAATTTGATTACGGTAATATTATTCATAAAGTTTTACGTTGCGAAATACTGAAAACCATAACGTCAATGTTACTCACAATCTTTAGTTCATATACATTACAGTTGTGTTTTACAAGTCAATATTTATTTTGTGGTTGTGTTTGCAAGATGGACGCTAGCTAGCTGAGATATCACGGTAATCTACCCATTTGTTCCATTAACAACTCTGTTTCCATAGCCAAGTGAAGCTCCTTCGAATATAACATATGCTACTGAATGAAAATAAACTCTACGGTACCTATGTGGATTTTCATTTGTTCTATGTAGTTTTCTGTGCTTTATATAAAGTGCAATACTTTTTTTAACATCCTAGAACGTTTTTGATTGTATGACTTAAAATTTTTATTGAAAGTTTTTTTTTTCTTAGGTGATGAAAGAGAACTGTGAAAAAATAATCTGTTAGATTCGTAATACGTATACAGAAAACCGTTTAATTTGATTACATGCGGTAACAAATTTCAAAGGTTTGTGATACAAATAACAAATAATACTATTTCTTTCAATACTCATTAACGTTTTCGTTTTTGTTATTGAATATTATATTTTATATAAGTTATCAGAATATTATATTTTATTTATGTGATGACAGACTTGGCCTGGTCCTATTTTCAAAAGGGGAAAAAAAGGGGAAATATTTTACTAGCTGTTGCCCGCGACTTTGTTATAGACCCAGGTAGAGACGTCAATATTACAGATCAGGTGGTGTAAAAGGATAAATTCGATGGTGTAAAAGTAATTTAACAGCCTTTAATCAATGTGCAAATTTGTAAGATGTAAGACCACGCGAACAGAGCCGCGGGCGTAGCGCTAGTAATTGAGTTGATAATCTTAGGTGAATCGGCAGGTTAGGGATCGCAGTGATGTTTGAGTTTGAAAGCTGAAAGCAAACAACTTAAGTTCAATAGTTTGCTGAACCATCTCAGCAGTAATATGGTCTTTCAGTAATTTCCTTGTGAGTTTTTGAGCAGGAACATTGAAAACCCCTGTTAGTATATTTTATTTCATACTAAGTATGTTTTTGGGGTGGTGGGATCTACCTCCTAGTGGTCCACCCTGGGCAACGGCGTCTTTGGTTTTCGTAACCGCTAACGATGACCATGACGCTAACAGACCCCTCTGCGGTGGTAGGCTTCGTAAGAGGCCGCCTGGATGCTACCACCCTCCTGCCGGAGTCCAGCGCCAAACTTTTTTTGGTGTGAGGGAGAACTAGTACCTCTGGGAATGACCGCTCCATCTTAGGCTTCTTTATAACTGTATAGTTAAGTATGTAGTCAAAAGCAAGCCCATTATATATATAAAAAAAGTAATTTGTGTTTTTTTTCGTATAAAGTAGTACAGGCGTCAACTCATCAGGTTAAATAATGGGATATTTTAACATTGTTGACATAGGTGCGAGTTTGCAACAAATATGTATAGCCATAAATCTACGTCTCTTCGGAAGTATAATCTTGTTACAATTTTAACTTAAAACAGTGATAATTAAAGTTTAAATTTCAGTGCACGCTGCATACTGTGATACCTAAGACGTAATCAAAAGTTTGCAAGTTATTATTAACTAACCAAGTAACGAGGTGACTTCCGAAATAGTATAACGAAATTTATGCTAAGTCTGCTTTTATAATTCTACACCTTCACCTTTCAAAGCATAACAAGAAAGAATAAACTAGATTAAAACACTGTATAAAATTTAAAAATTTTGTTTTACTGGGTTTCCGCATTAACATTTACTGTGATTTACATTAACATTTATTTACGTACTTAAATACACCAGGTATTAATAGATAATAGATTGTTACAAAACAAGAAACAACCAAAAAACTAAGATATTTGAAATCATGATTACCTATAAGACAACATTATAAACTGCCCACGACCATGATTTTTGCAATCAGATCGTAACCTCGGGAAAGTGAAATGTACATTTTATATTAAGTGACAAAAATAGTTCAAATCTAATCCAGCTTTTAAAATTAAGCTACCGGACAGTAATTATGGATTTAGAAAATTATTTTGCTAATGATTTCCGCTTGTTAATATACCGGCCTAGATACCTTCACCACACTACCCGCACTAACACTGATTTGAGGAAGCACCTGCACCACACTAACACTGATTGAGCAAGCACTATTTCATGCAGGAAACCGCCCGCCCTCCCTCAAAAATGCATGCAGTACAGTTAATGCAATTATTAGTACCCAACACCAATACAATAAAAACCTCGACGCGTTTCGCCACTTCACGTGGCATCCTCAGGAGATGTTGTCGCCTTCGCTGCGCTCCGACGACTAAGACTCTTTTAGTCTAAAATAGTATTGGTGTTGGGTACTAATAATTGCATTAACTGTACTGCATGCATTTTTGAGGGAGGGCGGGCGGTTTCCTGCATGAAATAGTGCTTGCTCAATCAGTGTTAGTGTGGTGCAGGTGCTTCCTCAAATCAGTGTTAGTGCGGGTAGTGTGGTGAAGGTATCTAGGCCGGTATATAAACAAGCGGAAATCATTAGCAAAATATTTTTCTAAATCCATAATTAGTTATGGATTTCCGCAAAGTAACGCCTGAGTCTATTAATTTTACCGGACAGTACATAATATGAATAATATGCATTAAAGTCCTTCTTTAAACCGCTACAAATAAGCAACTTTCATCTTGTTATAAAAGCCCAGACGTTTAAATTTACCTATATTATGTAACCTCAGCATGCAATGTCGTGCAAGCTAAAATCTCCACCGAGCCATCACTAACTAACCTAGTAACCTAGCGGCCCCTGACACGCCTGATACAGAAAAGATTTGCAAAAAGAATATACAAGAGTATTTTATCATACAAAAAAGTTTTTCCTATACAAATTTTCCCACAAAGCCAACTAGATGTTCCGTTCAGGTAGTTTCAGTTCTGATTTGGCTTTTATATATGTATGCTCAGGGTTGTTTGAAATCTAAAAACAAACGATCTGCCAACAAAGTTTGTTTTTCTTTTTTTTGCTTTAAGACTTCCATGGGAAAGATATAGGTTAGGAATAGTCTCTGCGTACTTTCTATATATTTGAAGTTAGGGGCAATTGGTTGCATGTTTGTGTCTGGCTAATGGAGACTACCGATTCTTTGCTCACTAGTTGGCGCCACTGTAGACTGAAGTCCGGAGGTATAGCTGTCAAAGGCGATCGGCGCCGAAACAAAGTGTAAATCTTGAATCTAATTAAGGTTTATTATTTATAAATAAATATCTTGATATCAACAAGCTAACTTCTGAAATAGTTGCTCTTTGAGGCCGCCTATTTTTGCGCTTTTTCGTAATTCCGCTTTCAAAGCGTTCACATTAATCGCCAAATAATCCATATTTGCGATATTTTACGAATGAGATCACTTTCCAGCAGGTAAATTAAACAAATTATAATTTACGTAACGAAACCCGCTAAAACCAGTGAAAAGTTAATGTTAATGGACCTCACGCGACACTAGCGCCTCTAGTGGCAAATTCACTAGCGATAGCCCCCATTACAATACCACCTAAAGGTGGTTCTACACATGGCTATTGGTAGCAAACGGTCGCCTGATAGTATATTATTATGAATGAATTAGGCAAATGTCAAGTCAATATAGGTAGTAACTATATAAAATTAGGTACCTATTCCCTCCATAGGTCAAGTGTTTTCTGTGTAAAAACAGATAAATTATTTATTAAAGAAATTTGACACACTTTGAAGTTCCTAAGTAGCGCAAATTGTATAATGAATGATGTTTATATTATTTGTGAAAAAATTAGAAAGGTGAATCTGAAAAGGAACGAGTAACGTTAATGGTCATCCATATTTCAAAAGACATTATAGTACATACCAACGCGCTACGTCGATCAAAGCACAAATTAAGCTGTATTGTTATATTAATTATAGGCTGATAGCTTGGAATAGCACATATTCTATACTACCTTGGCTTTTTCAGGATAACTCCTGAAAACATACGCGCATTAAGTCGCGGGCATCAGCTATTAAAATATTTTTCGTGTCTACCGTACATACACACAACAAGATTTCAATAAGTCTAATTAACCAACAAACACGAAAATGATTTGTTTGGCGTTCAAATTCAGTTCCAAAATTGTAATGGTATTAATAAAGAAACAAAAATAATAGTGAAAAATGCAGCGCATCTCAGAAGCTAAAAACTGAGACTTATCATTAGCAAGCCTACTAAACCGGGGACATGAAAAGAGGGGATGTAACAATGCGCCCCGGAGATGTTGAGCTTTTGTACGCAGCGCTGTTGTGGCTCGTGGCCCGACGGAGCGCAACAAGTCGACAGTGTCTTTCATAAATATCTTTACTTGAGCCTTTTTATCACAGGAAAATAAACTAGATGGTCTGTTTTAGTAATGAAAAATAATGGTTAGGTTGACTTACAGCAGCTAAGGTTTTGACTCGGTAATCTATAAAATGAACGAATGAAAGGTCTAAAATTTTTAGGCTCAGACAGTGTTTTAGCTGTATCACAGCGCAACAGGTGATAGCCAGATTACCTCTGATTTTTCATACTTTCATCTTTTTCTTCAGCTTTAGTGCTGACGATACAAATTTGGATTTAATCGATGGTAATAAAAATGATATTCCAAGACAAGTTGTTTGCTTGTTACGGGCACTAATTAAATTCTAATAACTAACAACTAAGCGCTATGTTAAAAATATTTAAGAGGAGTTTATATACCTACTTGCAGATTACCTAGATACTGTTAGAAAGAGCATAAAGATAATATGAGACGCCTGCTACTGCAGGCAATTGCTTTTGCAGACTACAGGTAAAGGATTAAATATGGTACGTTCTAATTTAGTAGATAGCCTTAAAAACATTATATAGTTGATAAATTTAAGCCAAATTAAAGCATAACAAAAATAAAAAACACATCAAAATTTACTTCCTAAGGGTGTTGTAAGTAGCGACTCAAAGAGTACTGCCAAAAGAAATCGGGAAGCAGTATCTGGTCTCTACCATTATCCTAACTACTATCGCCAAACATAACGATTATGCCAGTGCCCAGCCTTGAACTGAAAGGCTGATGACCCGTATGTGATTGGCTGATGTATCGATAAAAAGCTACTTACTGTCTGCAGCACTGCTCGATCACCAACCAAGATTCTGCATGAATAGAGAACACTCATTCAAATGGAGATTTCTTGCTGCGATTTTTCGTGTACCAAGATGAATATTACTGGGCGTTACAGTAATCATGAATAAAACATCTTCGGGACCAGCCTGGTTTATCTGCTAAGCTGCTATTAAAATTTACTTTTGTATACCCGTGACGGACATTAAATTTGCGTAAACCTTACCGAGGATCTTAATAAGAATATATACGAGGATATATTAGAAACGACATTCTAAACAATATCAATGCTAATGTTGTCACAGCCATCCAGATATTCTCTATATCATACATTTGTTTAAGTAGCTTTATTAAGGAACCAAATGTAAGAGATTTGTATTGATTTTTCCTTAGACTGTGTCTTTATATTTCGTATATTTATGACTAATAGCTGAAATTATTCATTTATAGAAAGAAACTTCATGCATATCTCTTTATACTGTCCACAGCTTTTATGATTATAAATAAAAAATAGTTTTTAATACACAGTCCCATACAAAAATGATGATGTGTCGTGTGGTGTTGGCACGTCAAAAGAATAGCAACACCCTCGGCCTTTTAAGCTGGGTTATCCATAACGTACGCGAACCTCTTGCGCTCCGCGTTCCCGTAACCGCTCTGGTGGAGACGGTACGCGTATCTCTATAGAAATACGAACTCCACAGTCCCCTTGCGAACGAACAGACTGAGTTCCCCTTTGTGTTCGCCCAAAAACCGCCACCGATTGGAGCGCTGAGCGCGGAGCGCGCACCGTTGCACGCTCCAGGAACGTAAACGTATCCAATATTGGAGCAGTTGCAAGAGCGAGAAACGCAAGAGGTTCGCGAACATAGTGGATACCCGGCTTTAGACAAGTGGCTTTATAATATCGTTTACGCTAGACTAATAGATGTCAAATGTATGAAAACGGCTTATATCGTTTTCATACATTTGACATCTATTCGTCTAGCGTAAACGATATTAGAAAGCCACTTGTTTTTAAACTTTCGCTATTTGAACACATATTATTTATAGTACACTAACGGGTCGTTATCGCGTTAAAAATTATGAAGGTATAAATACCTATTTATTTAAGTCGGCCCGTGACCACGGCTTGGTGCAATCCAGTCGAAACGTCGGGTAAACAAATAGGTATTTATACTTTCATAATTTTTAACGCGATAACGACCCGTTAGTGTACAATAAATAATAGAAAGCCACTTGTCTAAGGCTATCTCTTTGTTTGCGTGTCGTAAGAAGCGGCTAAATGTGAACTGCCAGAAGGAGACGGGCAACAGCGTCTTCTCCCCATCATTGACCATGCGATATCCAACCAAGTTGGCCAAGCTGGATGATAAGGGCATAGTCCTTCTTTCGGAGAGCTGTGTCCTGACGGGGATGATACAAAGTTTATACTTGGAATTGTCCTCGATTGATGTCGTTGATTAGTCAAAAAGTCTTAGTAGAGCAAGAGAAGAGTAGAATAGATTTGTGAAGACTTTTATGTTGTACTAACTTTTGACCGCGGCTTCGCTCGCGTTAAATTCGGGGTGACAATAAAATTTCACCCCCTCTTTGAAGGGGTTGGAGGCGGATTGCCAAAAAAAATAATGCACGATTTTTTGTTAGTCACAAATACCACCACTAATTTTTAGCTTTCTACCTTGAAAATTTCGAAATGCTCCATACAAATATGTCACTCTCCATCCCTTCAACTATCTCCACTTAAAAAATCACGTCAATTTGTCGTTCGTTTTTCCGTGAAAGACGGACAAACAAACAGACACACACTTTCCCATTTATAATATTAAATATTATTATCAGAAATACCTAAACCATTAACGCTCTAAAGTGTTTACAACGTCTGGTTAATTTAAAATCTATATTATATAAAAATGAATCACCAAAATGTATAAATGTAAACACGTAAAAGCCCAGCTAGTAGGTATAAAAAAAGGTATAACGCAAGTTATTTTCAATTTTGCAATTGTGTTCGCGTAAATTCAAAAACACAATAATTCAGAAATAATCATGTAATAATCATTATAACTATTGTTAATTGCGTCGGCGTAGTCTCATTAAAGGTATAAAACAATAAGACTGTCATAAACAATACAATTATTTTAAACGAAATAAACATTTAAATGCCTGGCGGATAGCCTCGAGCAAGTTGAAATTTGCTTTGCCACGCTTCATGAATATTAATCAAATATTAAAATTCTTCACAAACATTTATTGTTTCATAATATAGACAAATAGTCTAGTTGTACGTAGCTCATTTGGGATGGGGGTAGGTGATGCCGCGGTGATATAGGTATATATATATTTTTTCATTTATTGGGATAAACAAACAGTGACAAAAAAATGTACAATGTATAGTTACAGTTTCAAGTCCTAGTCTCTTTGACACCAACACCGTTTACCACATATTAATATAAAGGAAAAAGATCTTATTGACACATTGCAAAGTGCGAAACTAGTGTTTTAATAACATCATATCAAGAAATAAAATAGTATATTATTTATGGTATTTATAAATATTTTAAATATGTGATGAAGCACAAAGTGCACTAGTGACCATTATTTTGATAAATTATTAAATGTGGACATCACAAGTAGGTAATCACAACGTTATACTCGTATTATATTTACATTTCACTGTTCCCATAAAAGTCTGTATCTAAATCGCTTATCTTATAAAATTAGAATAACAAAGTCAAAACAATCAAGCAGTCCCGAGACAACAACAAATATTGATTCTTACTACATTGATCGGTCCGGGGATTTAATCCTCCTGAGAGCTAGCAACAACTAGAATACCGGCGCCGTTTAATATACTGCCATGAGTCGATGGTGTACAAGCTTGACTAGATTGATCTAATGTTCGAAATACGGTTAAATATTATAATAAGGTTTACCTAATTACTTTGTTAGAACATTTCAATCCAATCTTAAGAAGGAAATATAAAGATCAGATAACTGTTGCGGGGTTTCTATCGTATATGTTCTTATGACTTTTCGATGATTCGCCACTCGTCATGGTGACCATGAAGAGGAGAATGAAGGAAGAATTGATGTTAATGCGAGGTGGTTGAAGCTTTAAATTCATAAAACAAGCTTATAATATCCGTATTTAAATTTGAAAATGTATGTCTCGTGTTATGTGTTTCAACGTTTTGAAATGTACAACAATTTGACATAATATAACACTCATGATATATATATTTTGTTAATCTTACCTTTGTAGATTTCAGAGAAGTTCAATGCTCCTTGAAACGAGACGTGAAGTAATACAGCCCGTCCTGAAAAGAGAAACAACACTTACTTAGCTTCCTATTTTAATTTAAATGTTGTTTCAACAATTTATTAAAACTTAATCGATCCGAAAACGAATGTATTATAATGAATAAGAAACTATGCGCAACAAATAAATTGACTAAAACAAAAGTAGTTAAAAACAAGTATTTTTATATTTTTTGTCTGAAATCGGAATTTTACTAAACAAATAGTAGTCTAAAACTAGCTTAATTTTCAAATTTTATAAACCCCACGCGATAACCCAAGGCAATTAGAAAATCACCTATTAAAATATGTTCGCAAAAATACAGTTTCAAAATAAAATACTTGTGGTACATAATGTATTCATAAGAATAAGAATTAATATCACGTTTTTAAAAGCACCTTCGCAAATGAAGCGTTATATTATAACAAAGATTATCATAAAAATGTGAACCTTAACATATAGACGGCACATTATGTATTAAGTACCTACCATAAAAAAGGTTATAGTCAACCTTAAAATATAGGCGCCATATTTGTCTCATGGACTTTTATGTAGAACTTTTAGAGGGGGAACAATTTCGCCATACAGGATTTTTGCGTCAAAGAACGCAACTGTAGCTTTTAAAAAGAATGTTTCTCTGTTTTTTCAACATTTTGAATTGATGTTCCGCACGTAAACAGTCGTAGCGTAGATAATGTTATCAATAAATGTGTGGCCCAGCGTGGCATGTTATAAAATATTATGTCCTTTATACTCGTAGTAATAGTAATAGTTTTTGTCCTTTAGGAGTTAATAGTAAATTTTTTGTCTTTGTCAAAAAATGGACTATTAAACATTAAAATGATACAGTCCACTCAGAGCAATGCTTGGGACGGCTGGGGGTTGACACCCCATGCCTTCCCAAGCATTGCATAGTCATGTTTATTAGCAGCGGCCTCTTTAATTCAAACCATGACAACCTTCGTGGCGGACACATTTATTTCAGGCCTAGGAGCCTAGGTAACATTCAAAACAACAATATAATAGTTACATAAATATGTCAAAATTAAATATTAATGTACACTCTACTCCAATAGAAATTAAGTTTATTACTGATATGACCTAATTTGGTAACGGTATCTCATTACGACCGCAGATATGTGTATACAAAAATTAAAGCAAAAGGAAATAGCTATTTATAACGACGCAAGTCACGCAATACAACTCTCGGTCAATTTCGCATAAATGTGCCTTAAAATAGGAATCTTAATTACCCCTCTGTGCAGTGGAGTATCAAACAGAGTTTACATGTCAAATGACAAGTGGACAACATCACTTTAAGGGACCAAAACAATAAGTTAAAACATTATTGGAAAAAGGCAAGGACGAGGACCACCTCATTTTAATTGGAACAATGATCTTTAACCTAGTATATACTAGAGACTTACGTATCTAAAGCTTATTGGTTTATAGGAGATTTGACAGTTAATAAATAAGTTTTCATTATAAAACACTTAAGAACAACAAACTGTCAAGGTATACCTACTACAAGTATTAACCGTATTATTCATGCCGAGAGCTAGTATACGATTGATTGCAGTCGCTATGGTGAGATCAGGGATCAGGTGCGGTGCGGTTAGCGAAACCACATTCCTGTCCTGCGCCTACTTGTTACATATGGTCAATCAGTACATTGTTTTGATCCCAATAAGGTACCACAATTAGAGAAAAATCGTTTTCTACATTGACTTGGATAGGATGGAAACTAAGAGTTGGCGATCCCTTGAAAACACTAAGCCACTTGAACACAGATGTCGACAACCAAGATTAGTTAAATTATACCCAATCGAAGTATACACAGCCATATGAATTCAGCATTTTACTTTAAGAAACGAAACCCTAACAAATATTTTATTTAAATAGTAAACATAGTTTTTATGAGTTTAAATAAGTACCTGTAACTTTTCAAAGAGTAGAAATACTACATACAGCCTACATCAGTCCGATGGCAGACATAGCTTACGAAGAAGATTGCTATATTCGCCACGCTTCGCAGGCGGGTTGGCGACCGCAGTTTTGTGAATAGTAAAAAGTAGACAATGCTGTCCATCTTTCTCTGATATCATTTCTCTAGTTGCCTCTTACAATACCTGTACCTATAAGTGAAACATGTAAATGCTGAAATCGCAATAATCATAGTGGTAATATACCACTATTAGTTATTTTTAACCTCTGGGGAACCCGCCGCTTGGCGAAATGCCAACAGTAGGTAAGGGTCGCGACTGGCAACTTTTAAAGTGTATTTTACCAAAAAAATGCCCCTATTTTGATGGATGAGATAAAAATTAGATTAGGCTATGAGTAAGGAGATATAAAGTTGTTTGTCAATAAAATGTTCTTCCTATGACTAATCAACTATGATCTTTTATTTATTTTGAATAGGAAAAACTTAGGACTTGCTTTTATTTCTGAAATAGTATGAAATATGAAATAGTATAGTATCAATATAGTGAAATCTTAGTTAATTTAGTCAATATGTACAATTGTATACAAAATTATTTTAATAAATATTTATTGTCCATAAACCGTGGTTTCAGGAATAAAATTATGTAAACTCATTAAACTTAGCCTATGTAACATACAAATCAAGAATCTTTGTCTGCCACATACTAAACTGTTGCCCCATTTAAGTTCTTTCAACCTCGAAGTATCGTAAAACGTTACACCACGACCTTCTATCACCTTTGCATGTTGTCAATGTATAACAGCCTTTATTGTAAGGTCATAAGGTCATCCGTTTGATATTGCGTCTGAGTTACTGGACCGTACGCTATAGTGCCTCTGGGACATATTACTGTCAGATAGTTTTCGTCCGGAACAATCCTGTTTGATGTTGGACCAGAATGGTTTCATTACACCGTGTGATTATGAAAGTTCATATAAAATTCAACTTGGTGCAATAGTCTTATATTAAAGTGCAAGTACGACAATCTATTTTAATAATTAGACTTCTATTTTCTATGTACTGTCGCTGTTGAAGGATGTAAATAGTACTAAGCTAGTATAACAGTAACTGTAATGTTGGTGTTGTTGGTGCCAAATGAATATTTTTCTTTCTTTTTTTCTTAACAGGCAACAGCGTTTTCTCTCCACCATCACTAAACTAGGGGTGGTGGGATCTACCTCCTAGTGGTCCACCCTGAGCAACGGCATCTTTGGATTTCTAACCAATGATGACGGCTAACAGATCCCCCTGCGGTGGTAGGCTTCGTAAGATGCTGCCTGCCTACCACCCTCCTGCCGGAGTCCAGCGCCAAACAGTTTTTCTCAGTTCCGCTGGTGTGTGGGAGAACCAGTTCCTCTGGGTAAGCTCGCTCCATCTTAGGCTTCTTCTTAACCGTATAGTTAATTATGCAGTCAAGAGCAAGCCCATTATTTATTAAAAAAAACTGCGATCGCTTACCCGCATGACAATAAGTGGCGACCTTGTTCCTCCTTTTGGAGAGACATATTATATGTGTCCTGATAGTGATGTGTTTCTGTTCTCTATCTACACTAGGATTATTGAATAGGCTCCATAACTACTGAAGTGCTTTGTAAAATTATTTTGAATCCTACGTTATCCTTGATGAACTAGGCAATAGAATATTTTTGAAAATGCAACCCAAGTTGTGAAATAAAATCCTTTTGGATACAAATTTGTCTGTGGATTGTAGCGGCTTCGTGGCTCCCAAAATAATGATTTTGGTTGTTCGTTTTGTCAAAAGCAAACTCGATCTAGTGTTATGCAAAGACTGCTAAGAGCAGGTCAATAAAACTAATAACATTTTGATTTGAGTACTTTAAAGCCTAGTGAGATGTTGCATTAAGGTTGTAATATAACAATATATATTTTCTGTAGGGTAGGGTAAACATAAGGGTTATTCCACGGTTCTGGATTCTTTTGTTGACTACCCTGACCTTTTTTATTTTTAAGTTTAGAGTAAGTTTAGGCATAACATTTGAAAATAGATATTTTTGCGAGATTATTATTGTAATATTGGCCCATTTGTAGCAAGCAGGAATAAAAAGTTATATGGTATCAAAATTTTCATGGTCGGGGTAATCAAAGTTGGGAGTCAGAGTAATCATAAATAAAACAAATATTTTATTTTATAAGGTTCTTTTTATGTAGAAGTACTGGTTCGAATTGAAAACACATTTTTGTGTTAGATAGTCCATTTATCAAGGAAGGCTTTAGGCTATACAACATCACACTGCGACCAATAGGAGCGAAGCATCAGTGACAAATTTTCCAATAATAATCGCGATCACAATAACAGAAATTGACGCGGACGAAGTCGCGGGCAACAGCTAGTAAGTACCTAATATTTTACCGCATTCTTTCTTCTTTTCGTATTTTTTATATTTTTTATGCTGTTTTAGTTGCCATTGAGCTATAAGTCTGGATCAATTAAAATTTTTCCCATTTATCTCTTCTGGTTTCTAATTTTACTTATTTAGAGAGTGCCATGATGTTATTCTGAAATAAATGGCAGCTAATTTCAAAATACGAGTAATATAATATTAAAATTTTATGTTACTAAACGTTAATTTGTTTATTTAGCGTTATTTAGTACATAATACTATTATTGATTACCCGGTCACAAAAGTCGGGGTAATCAAGATCGGGGTAGTCAAAACATTAAGGTTTATGCTGAGCCCTGAACAATCTGAAAGTTTAATCCCAAATGTTTTAATACACCAAAATGCAGTTACATGGAACATTATTTCTGTACATTCACAAAAACTTTCTATATAAAGAAACCTAAAAAAGCAGGATAGAGTAATCAATCGTGCACTGGAACCAAGTCAGGGTAGTCAGATTCTTACCTCCAGAACTTCGAAAACTCGCTCGAAATATCGGTCACCTTGGCACGTGGGGCACTACTAACAGTTTGCTTGAGGGTATAGAGATCGTTCCTAGATTGCGTACCTAGGGACGTACGCGCATATTAGCGACGTGCCGGGGTAATCACGGTTAACGCTCGGACACAACTTGAAATAGTTATTTTACAAAATCTTTTAGTGATATAATTAAATGGTTTACAATTTCATCATCATCATCATCATCAGCCTATCACAGTCCACTGCTGGACATAGGCCTCTCCAATTGCACGCCACTTAGGTCCATCCTCGGCTTCTCGCATCCAGCTCCTGCCAGCCACCTTGCGCAAATCATCACTCCACCTAGCCTGAGGGCGTCCTACACTACGTTTGCCGAGACGCGGTCTCCACTCAAGAACTCGTTTACTCCAGCGGTTGTCGGTTCTGCGGCTAATATGGCCAGCCCACTGCCATTTCAGCTTACTAATCCGGTGGGCTATGTCGGTAACTTTAGTTCTCTGCCGGATCACCTCATTTCTGATTTTATCCCTAAGAGAAACTCCGAGCATAGCTCTTTCCATAGCCCGTTGAGCGACTTTGAACTTGTGGACTAGCCGTACCGTCAGTGTCCACGTTTCGGCTCCGTATGTCATGACGAGTAGGACGCACTGATTGAAGACTTTCGTCTTGAGGCATTGTGGGATCGACGATGAGAAGACTCGACGTAGTTTCCCAAATGCTGCCAAACCCAACTGAATTCTTCTGTTCACCTCATCCTCAAAGTTGTTTCTACCTAACTGCAATGTCTGCCCGAGGTACACGTATTTCTGAACAACTTCAAGGACGGCACCGTGCATCGCAATCGGTTGCGGTAGTACATGTTCATTGAACATAACCTTGGTTTTATCCAGGTTCATCCGCAAGCCGATGCGCACAGAAGAGTCAGCCAGGTCATTCAGCATCTGTTGTAGGTCCTGCAGCGTTTCTGCCATAATGACGATGTCGTCTGCAAATCGCAAGTGAGAGATGTATTCGCCATTGATGTTGATGCCTCGTCCTTTCCAGTGGAGCGTCTTGAACATATCCTCCATTGCATTTGTGAACAATTTCGGGGAAATGACGTCCCCTTGTCTCACTCCTCGATGCAACGGTATAGGTTTTGTTTGCTGATTCTGTACTTGGACGGACATGGTGGCGGCTTCGTAGAGACATTTCATCACTTGCACGTACCGCCAATCTACTTGGCAACGCTGCAGGGACTCCAGAACGGACCAGATCTCTATCGAGTCGAAGGCTTTCTCATAGTCCACGAATGCTAGACACAAGGGCTGATTGTACTCTTCGGTCATCTGTATAATCTGCCGCACTGTGTGGATGTGGTCTATGGTACCGTATCCGCTCCGAAATCCAGCCTGTTCCGGTGGTTGGAATTCGTCAAAACTTCGCGCAAGGCGGTTCATGACGACTCTTGAAAACAGCTTATAGACGTGGCTTAGAAGGGAAATGGGTCGATAGTTCTTCAGCAGGGTCTTATCTCCTTTTTTGAAGAACAGGACGACAACGCTCCTACTCCACGCCTCCGGAGTTCTCCCTTCAAACAGGACAGCGTTAAAAAGCTTTTGAAGCTCCCTCAGTACGGGTTTACCTCCAGCCTTTAGCAACTCTGTTGTAACGCCATCCTCTCCAGGGGCTTTTCCATTTTTCAGCTGTTTAAGAGCCATCTCGATTTCGCCAATGCTGACTTCTGGCAGGTCTTGAGAGTAGTGGCGTGTTAACGCGGCTCTAGGGTCCTCATTTTCGGGATCAGGTCGAGATGCATGCGAAGCGTATAACCGGCCATAGAAGCGTTCTACTTCGGAAAGGACTGCTGGCTTCGAAGCAACGACTTCTCCACTTGCTGTGGTCAGTTTCGTCAGGTGGCTTCTTCCAAGAGATTGTACGAACACTTTCGACCCCCGATTTTGCTCGATCGCTCTTTCAATCTCAAGAGTATTGGAGCAACGGAGGTCGTGTCGTACGAGCTTACTGATCTCTCGGTTTAGAGCGCGCTTTCCTGACGAAGTGACGGGTGGGTTTTCACTTCGTTCCTTAATCAGCCCTAAAGTTTTTTTCGAAAGCTTTGACTTCCTGCCCTTACGCTGTATTTCACAAAATCTCGTACCTTCTTCCCTGAGGATCCGAACCACATTTTCGAGGTTCTGGTTTACGTCTGTTGTGGTTTCCACGGCAGCGAGTCGGTTTTCCAGGTTTGACTGGAACGTTTCAGATCCTATCACGGTTTGGAGCAAAGTAGGTCGGAGCCTTGACTTCATCAGACGGACACGTTCAGCCTTAAAATCGATATTCAGAGAGCCTTGAACGAGTCGGTGATCGCTTCCGGTATTAAACCTGTTAATCACGGAGACGTCTCTGAATATATGCTTCTTGTTGGTTATGATGAAGTCAATCTCATTTTTCGTCATAGTGTCGGGGCTTTGCCACGTCCACTTCCTTTGGGGCTGTTTCTTGAAGAAGGAGTTCATCAAGAAGAGCCCCTCCCGTTCGAGGAAGTTGACAAGCATTTTCCCCCTATGGTTTCTGCATCCAAATCCATGGGATCCTACTACCGATTCGTTGCAATTCTATACTCCCAATTTAGTGTTGAAGTCCCCCATAACAACGCTGTAGTTAGTCTTAGTGGTGAAGTGAAGGGCCTTTGATATGTCATCAAACATATCCTCCACCTCTTCGTCCGAGTGTTTCGAGGTCGGTGCGTACGCTTGAACCACCTTGAGGCTATACCTCTCAGTGAGCTTAACAATAAGGTACGCTACCCTGTTCGACACACTGGACACTTCCACAACGTTGTCAGAAAGGGACTTATTTACCAGAAACCCAACGCCACCTTGGGATTGTTGGTCTCCCTCACGAAAGTACATTAGGTGGCCCGACTCGAGGGTTATGGTGTCCTCCCCCTCTCTTCGGACTTCACATAGCCCTAGGATATGCCACCTAATCTTCCCAAGTTCCACCTCAAGTTGAGCCAGATGCGAGTCTAGCCGTAGCGTGCGTCCGTTGTACGTCGCCAGGGTCAGTTGTTTTTAGTGGCCTCCCGTAACCTGGAGATTCTTCGCACCCCCCGTCCCGCCGTAACCGTGGTCGCCACCATGACCAGGAATAGCGGGACCGCCGGGAACTGGGGGCCGTGGCTTTTTGTGCGTCTGCATTGGAGGTTATGCTCATAATCGCCACGCTGGGCAGACGGGTTGGCGATCGCAGGGCGTAGACTCTTGCACCGATGACGCTGCTGCCCGTCACCGGCCCGGTACACTTAACTACGCCTTCCGTTGGTTATACCGCCATCGGTCGGTCAATCGCCAGAGCCTCGTTCGTCGTCCAGCAGGATGCACCGCGTGCAGGTGAGGTTGGCTTGGGGCGGAAGATGGTGGTTCGCCCTACAATTTATCAATGTTTATTTTATCAGTAATCTTTAATAAAACATAATCTTTGAAAGCGGTAATAATAACGAATTAATTTTTACGAGCAAATTTGTTCTGAAATCTGGAGCGCGGACATGTCGTGGTAGTGAATTTTTGGCGAGTTACGAATTTTTTTAAAGTACTTAATTAACTATTATTAACTATGTCTGGGGTTTAACAACTAGAATCAAAGTTATATTATTAGAAAACAATATTTGTTACTACTAAATTATGATATTTGGGTACTTTTCGGCCACGGACACGTGCAATTCTTGGCCTGTGGAACGACCCATAAACGAGTAATATGTTAATGTGGGCGAGTGAATCGAGTTTTCAGGAGGTTAGTGCAAACTGGATGACGAATATAGATCCACTCAGTGGACTGATGACCTGGCTGAAACAGTGGAAAGTCGTCATGCTCCGAAATTGTATATTTTGTCAGTGATACACATCATAACAAAAAAAAGTTTACGTAAAAGTGTTCATGTAATCCGTTTCACCTTTTTAAAGCACGACTTTTATGAAGTCAGTGACATTCTTAATAAAGGAGGAAAACGAAATTTATTTAACATGCCTTTGTCATTGTCAACGTGCGAATGAGTGAGAACGCGAGAAAGGGTCGCTTTAAAAATTCATATTGGAAAGGCAAAATTGCCTCTGACTAAATTGAACAAGTGCTGGACGGTACACGAAATAGGACTGACCCCGTTACCGTCAGAGCACGTACGGCTCCAGAAAACATATTCGTTTGATTCGTATAGTTCAGCTGAAAATAGCTAAGACACGATATCGGCTCACCCGCAGAAAAGTTAAGTTCATTTTTAGAATAATAACATTAAAAAAAATTGCATATAACGTCATAAGTTTTAAAAATAACTTTTTAGACAACTAATTGAACTGAAGAATATTATGAAAGATATGCCACAAACATTGAGCTAGCTAACTTTGTTTTTATTGCTTGTTTTTCAAAACTGAAACAAAAGTACTGGCAGTTATTCGTAAAACTTTTTCATAATCCATATTTTTGGTTCTTTTTTGAAATCATAATTAAACTGTATCTTTTCTATAGGTATATAAAAGAACTCTTTTAGAAGGTCGTCTCGTCAACCTGAAAGATCAAAGAACCAGGTGATTGAACGCCGAAAAACATGTTTGTTTGTTTAACTTATATTTTTATGCATATAAAATAGGTACCCAAACCAAAGAAGCTTTTTAAAATTCAAAAAAAGAATGACCATAATAAAATTGATTTTAAAATTTTGTTGATATTAATACCACGTTCGTTAACACCCCAAAGGAAGGTTTAATATCAGCGATTTTAAATTAAGGTTCATTAATATGGACCCTCATTCGTTTTAAATAAGTCTTATGTTTGTTTTAGTTATTGTGTACCTTGATAAGGGTTTGGTTTTAACTTTCAAAATATGATTATATTATGCCGTACTACTTTTGGTCGACAAATTTGTCCAACAAAGAGTATCAGCAATGAAAGTTTTTAAAATGATTAAAATCGTAAAAATGACTCCCCGATAATAATATTTAGCTATAACTACCTACCATACCTGGCAAGTAAGTTGACGATGGCAGTTGGGCGCTAGTACTAGGTATATTCTGCCAGCGATATTTCTTTAGTCAGCTCATTTGATACGAATTTAGGACGAAAAAGAGTACGAGTATAATACGAGTATGATTATGATATTTTATCATACTTATTTATAGAGTTGCCTAGTAATAATACCTATATGCAAAATACATAAGGGTTTCAGAGCGGTATATTTTTATCTCTTTACATTCCACAATCTCCAAAATGGCTTCACAAATTTTAGCAAAAATATTTGAGGTAGCATAAATATCTGAATATATTTTTTTTATTTCCATTATTCATTTATATTTTAATATATTCTAGCCCTACCATATATTCTTACTTCTACATACATACTTAATAAAATATGAACGATTAGGTCCTGGGCGTAGGTACGAAATTACAATCAGTTGTTGGTATTTGTTAATAATAAATTGACAAATATACGACTTTTTTGGTCAAAAAGGTCTGTCGGTTAAAGCATTGCATATAATTTATTTCTTGGATTTATGCGAAAGATACGCTTACAGATTTAACGTTGTGAAGGGTTTTACTAAGTTTTCAAAACTTCGGGATAAAACAAAATGGCTAAATGGTATAGCGCCCGCCCGGCATGCAAGGAGATGCGGGTTCGAGTCCCGCCTGAGACATAATTTTTCAAGTTTATATACTGATATTATAATTGTAATTTAATTGCTAAAATATCAAATAAAGTATGTAGTAAAGTGGTTTACTTTAAACACTTCCAGCGATTATTACCACTATCATCTACGTCCGTTCATTGCTGGACATAATCTTCTCCTTAAAAATCAACGTATCATAAATCATAATCCCCACGCTGAGCAGCGGGTTGTCGATCGTAGTTAAGCCAAAAGTAAAGAGTAGACGCTACTCATAAGAAGGGTTTCCTTGTTGGAGGTATTTCTTTAGTCGCCATTTTATGACGCCCACGGAATGACAAAAAGTCGTTTTTATTCTAATTTATTCACTACACAAAATGTGACGAGATCTACTATTTACGTATTTACTTTTCAAAATATGTCACTATCGGCTAAATAAGTTGATAAGATTTTATTTTACAAATAAACAATTTTGTCAAAAGTCGTTAGTCAATCAATGATTATTGAAATTGGTCTATCAATTGGGGAACAAACCACTTAATATGTTATTATCTTTGTCTATTCTGTTGTAAAAGTAAATGTGTTGGACAAAAAGCGAGGTTAACGACAGCCTTTGTTACCAGGCATACATTATCAGCTCCATTGTTCAGTTTCACCTTTACGCGCTAAATATCGTACGTACGCAGCGAAAGTTAATCACAGAATTGTCGTAAATCGTGACACTTTTTGAATTGTGGCTTTGATCAATTCTGATACATTTTACTCCTATTATAATTGTAATTAGTACCTACAATGATTGATGATGGTGACTGAAGTTTAAGTAAGTATTGTTTTGTTTTACGTGTTGCCAGTTTCTATTTCAAGAAGGTAAAATCATTAATTATAGTTGATTGGTTGAGAATCACTAGCACAAGTTTTGTTATTTTACATTTTACATTCGAATTATCTTTCCTACTAATAATAGGGGTTAAAGTGTGAAATTGCCGATTATTTTCCCACTTTTTTTTTTATAGCTCTTAAGTATAGTCATATTATTGCGTAATTCTTTTGGTATTGTATCAAAAACTAAATAAAGTAACTTTTGACTAAAAAAAAAATGCAATACTAGTGCCTATTACTTCAAAGGAAGTCGTTGAAAAGACACCTTACAATGTGTCAGCTGACCTTCTTGCTTCAATTAAGTATATTTGTATTATATACTTTGATTTCAGAAATTTAAATACTATAATGCGTAGCTTTATAACCATCTAACTTTCACCTTTAATTGCATCGAAAACAGTTCAGGCGTTTTTAAAAAAACTAAAAAGTTGTTAGCATGGAAAAATGACTTTTCTCGATTTCGTCCATACAAAACGGCAATTTCATACTTTAACCCCTAATATTATAAACGTGAAAGTTTGTTAGTATAGATGTTTGGGTGTCTGGATGTTTGTTGCTCTTACACGCAAAAACGATCCAACGGATCTGATTGAAATTTGGCACGGTGTTATTTTATTGGTTGGAATAACATATAGGCTACTTTTCCCCCAGGAGTAGCTCTTTCCGGTTCCCATGGGATAATTTTTATAAGTAGTTTTAAATTCAATATTCCATGCGTTCGAAATCGCGGGCAACAGCAAGTGCTACATTAAAAATGTGTTGTTAAAGTTTACTTGTTAATGCCACTTCGAGTATGCTAAATACCTACGGATTTACACTTAATATCAAATAAGTTATACTATTAAGATACAAATTCTTCTCTCTTTTTTATAGTGGACTAAGCGTCTAAGTGTCTTCTAGCGGTCTAATAATTGAAGTTAAAATATACTAAATAGGCTAGATGGTGTAAAATACATTAACAGTTAAACTTCAGCAAACAGCTCGATTACATAACACAACTAAAATACCATTCAATCGCTTGTTGCTAGCTCGAGTGTTAGAAGCTCTTAAATTATTCGAGTGGTCACTTGATCCCTTATCTAATGTAAAAGTTCCGACTCTAGTATTCACATTCATATTCATTTATTCACTTCATAATATAATTTTGCAGACAATTCAGGCATAAAGACATTACTTAGATTATATTATGACCTCAATGAGGTATTCGTGATTTCGATTATACATATAATTTTAATTTATCTTAAATTATCATTCAGAATTTCATTACAAATTAAATAAAATAGTAACAGCGCAGTAGTCAGTACAATTTTACAATAATAGTATGTCAATTTTTAGTGATTGATTACAGATGTCAATTTAGATAAAATGTCAAAATTAAAAGTCAAAAATGAATCTATAATTCAAAATAATATTAATAATAATGTCAATGGTATTAAATAATTAAATTTTATCAATAAAATATTTATTTAAGTTAAAGTATGCTTGTGTCATCAAAATTCTCTTCAACTCTATTTCAAATTTATTACCTTGGAGGGCCTTAACAAAGTTAGGCAAATGATAGATAGTATGTGTTTAGGCTATGCAGAGTGAACACAATTGTGTATACTTAGTAAGTAGTTACTGACAATTCAGTATGATTGTTTATAAGCAATAAAAAAACGATTCTATAAAAGATTTTTGTAAACTGTTATTTAAGCAATTAAATTACTAGCGTAAATGGAAATAGAATTCTACGAATAAATATTTAGTTTACCTGTGCTAGGATTTTGTATTGTTTCAATTTTTTTTTCACTTTATTCGGAATAGCAAACAACTACATTATAATAATTACACAAAATAACATTGTCTTGATTTAAAAAAAGATTAAGTATGTAGTCAAATACACTATTCACATATTAACAAAGATGTGAGCTTAAACATATTATAAAATATCGAACGCGGTTAAAAGCTAAGCAACAATAATGCTACACTGTAGGTACTTACTTTATGTACCTATAATAAATACCTAGTTAGTAAGTTATTTACCTAACATGGCATATGCATTGTTTTGGATCTGTTGTCATTTGTTCACTAAGTATAGGCATTCATTAGTAGTTATGTTAAATGCTTAAATTATTTTTATGCACAATTTATTTTGTATTTAGCTTAGCTTTACTTCCGGGTATAGTACAAAAAATAATTTAATAAATAAAATCTAATTTGGTTGTATTCCATTAGGTATGGTTTTTTAGTAATAACATGTTTTTCGTAGCTAGTACAACTTTGAGTAGCTACAATACGTCGTAGCTATTACGACTTAAAGCTGCTACGATACGTCGTAGTACGTAGCTTAGTAGATAATCTGAATCGAAAAAACCAATGCGTCAGGTTTTGATAGCTTTTTATCTCTCCCCTAAATTATTGTTGAAAAAAACTTTTGACATTTAATCCGCCACTTGCACTTTTCGTATAAAGTGTAAATCAATCAATCAATTTACCGTTTCCAAGCATTACGAAATGGTTTTTGTTCGTTGAAAATGTTGCTTGACATTTTTATTATATTACGATGAAAGATTGCAGTGAGACTAACCCAACATCGAAATACAAAAGTAACTTATCTGCCGGTCCCGAGTTTCTCTCGCTAAAGCAATCATCAAAGTAAACACTCAATCCCAACAGACTCGATCTGTTGCACGGAGTAACAAGTGACAAGTGTTTGAGAAAGACGCCACCTTTACAATCGTTTATGTTGATAGAATTATATGTTCATTGAATTGACTGCAAACATAATAACTTAAAAGATAAATAACAGTTATACATATTTTTGTCGGGAGCGTCTTCTAACAAAACCTAGTAATACTGGTAACTAACGTAACTAAAAAAAGAACTGTAATTATTAGAATTAAGAAGTACTTCTGACTAACACACACTTATGATTCCCAGAGAAGAAGAGAAGCAAATTATTTATTTTGGTTTATATTTTTACTGAGGACTCAGAATAAAAAGACAGATAAAAAGATAAAAAAAACAAACAGTATAAATCTGACTGTCCGTCTATCTGTCTGTCTGTCCCACTTTTACTACATAACCAATAGTTCACAAGAGCAGAACCGCGGGTGAGTAGCTAGTCTACCTATACGGAAACATGTGTAAAGGCAGCTACATGAGTTTTCAACATAACAATGTTGAAGGAAGTTCAAGGGCAGTTATTGATTTTTACTATGTTTAGGGGAAGTACGTTGCTCGCTCCCCAACCATTGGCCATTGTAATAATACAAAAGTGCCTAAATACTACGGAAATTCGATGAATGTCGCTATAGTTACATTGTCATCTCTTTTTTAGTCGACTAAGGGATTCGGTGGCAATTCAAGACAAAGTTCCTGAAAATGTTTATCGATGAAGGAGATGTCATTCTGCCCGTGACCATGAAAGCTGTAAAGGGTTCGAAACGTCAGGTTGAATAAAAAAAAGGGTACTAAATCCGTAAACATATCGTTCATTTTAGATGTCGCTAACATAATTTTACTGAAAAACTATTTTTAAAATCTCGGATGAAGAAGCACTCTAATATTAGGGGTTAAAGTATGAAATTGCCGTTTTGTATGGACGAAATCGAGAAAAGTCATTTTTCCATACTACCAATTTTTTTAATTTTTTTAATAACGCCTGATCCGTTTTCGATGCAATTAAAGGTGAAAGTTAGATGGTTATAAAGCTACGCATTATAGTATTTAAATTTCTGAAAATCAAAGTATATAATACAAATATACTTAATTGAAGCAAGAAGGTCAGCTGACACATTGTAAGGGGTCTTTTCAACGACTTCCTTTGAAGTAATAGGCACTAGTATTGCATTTTTTTTTTAGTCAAAAGTTACTTTATTTAGTTTTTGATACAATACAAAAAGAATTACGCAATAATAATATACTTAAGACCTATAAACAAAATAAAAAGTGGGAAAATAATCGGCAATTTCATACTTTAACCCCTATTATTAAGTCGGAGCCAAAGGACTGACGTGTATTTCTATTTGCGAACCGACTTCAAATTTGTAACCAACTCATTATACCGTTTCAGTCAGTTATTTATTTACATGTCTATAGTTTTTGTAGTTTATCATTAATATGTATGTTTATCATTTATCAAGTTCACAATTGACAACTTTAGGCTATAATACCTAACGGGCCATGTGGTGTCTACCTCAAATAAAAAAAACCGGCCAAGTGCGAGTCGGACTCGCGCACTGAGAGTTCCGTACCAACTTTTTGACTTAACTGAATTAGGGGTCCATTTACTTCCACTTAGACCAAATACCACAATATTTTATTGACTGCAAAAATAACTTTGTTTTTCATAGTGTTTGTATAAAGGACAAAATATTATATTTGCGGTTGTTAAAAATGTGATATTTCTCAAAAACTACTGGTTTGGTCTCGTTCAAACCAATTTTCGTTGAAAGTATTTGTTAAGATCTACAACACGTACTTTTTTAAAAATGTTAACTTTGCTTAGCTTAGTTTAAAAGTGCTTACTTTGGAAGCGTCTATCTTCCAAATGATAGACTTTTGGAAAAAACGGTTTTAGGAACCTCTATGTCATTTTAAAAGACCTATCCATAAATAGCCCATACACACAGGTTAAAGTAAAAAAAAAAAATTGTTTTAGTTCTATGTATGGGAAGCCCCCCATAAATACTCGTATCATATTTTTTTATTTTTTGTATGAGAATCGTAAAGCGGTTAACAGGACACACCTACCTACCAACTTTCAACTGTGTAATGCTCATACTTTCAGAATAAAGTGGCTGTGACATACGGACGGACAGACAGACAGACAGACAGACTTGACGAAACAATAAGGGTTCCGTTTTATGCCATTCGGCTACGGAACCCTAAAAACAACAACCCGACAAGCGACAATGTGTGGTACAAATGACGAGTTTTGTACCACACATTGTCGCTTGTCGGGGTATATATATTAGGGGTTAAAGTATGAAATTGCCGTTTTGTATGGACGAAATCTAGAAAAGTCATTTTTCCATACTAACAATTTTTTAGTTTTTTTAAAAACGCCTGAACCGTTTTCGATGCAATTAAAGGTGAAAGTTAGATTGTTATAAAGCTACGCATTAAGTATTTAAATTTCTGAAAATTAAAGTATATAATACAAATATATTTAATTGAAGCAAGAAGGTCAGCTGACACATTGTAAGGGGTCTTTTCAACGACTTCCTTTGAAGTAATAGGCACTAGTATTGCATTTTTTTTAGTCAAACGTTACTTTATTTAGTTTTTGATACAATACAAAAAGAATTACGCAATAATATGACTATACTTAAGAGCTATAAACAAAATAAAAAGTGGCAAAATAATCGGCAATTTCATACTTTAACCCCTATTATAAACCAAACTACAATAATTCAAACGTGGCGATTACAGCAAAGCTCCCTATGTCCAGCCGTGGGTATTCTCTGGCCGTGATGAGATGCTAAGATAGTCGTCGTATTTTTACTTTAGAAACTTGGTAAACTAATCATTTTTCATTGTTTTCCATTTGTCATTGTCAAACTAGCATATAGCCCCAGTTTACTAATATTAAGTGGGAAAAGCAATTACATTGAGTTTGTCTAAGTAACTCATTCTGCATGATGAGGTGTGACATCAAATGAGGTAGGTAAGACAAATCATGTTGATATGACGTACAGCTCAATTACTGTTTGTCCCTAATTGCTTTCTCACTCACATATCAAAGAGTATCTTAATGCGCTCTGTCACATGAATTTGAGTTACAAGTGAGTCGCATCACATACGCAGCTCACTTCATTCGTTTTTGTGACCGTTTGTCACGTAGACCTATCATTTTATAGTTTTGCATGGGACATTAACGGCCAGTCCCAATAACCTATCTATCTTCAGTTTTGGCATATCGGAGATAGAAAACAACTTCTGTCTTTGTTTCTCTGGACGGCAAAATCAGAGACAGAAGATGTTTTCTTTCTCTAATACGCCAAAACTGAAGATAGATAGATTATTATGACCTGCCGTTAAAGTGCCTTGCATGTGTCACTTAAAACTATAGCTTACAAATATTCGAATATTAATTATTTAAAAAACATATTCAACGTTACATCTAGCCATAGAGTATCTAAGGTAGTAACCGCCTATAATCATCCCACTGCAGGGAAAAGACCTCTATCATTGAATTCAAGTTACCACCGATATGATGTGTACTGGCATAATCGCCACGCTTTTCAAATGCGGGTTAGTGATCGCAAACCCGAGCAATGCGCAAATTTGAATCTTTTGGTTGCCCA
This sequence comes from Anania crocealis, assembly GCA_949315895.1. NCBI lineage: Eukaryota > Metazoa > Arthropoda > Insecta > Lepidoptera > Crambidae > Anania > Anania crocealis. Next base: position 19,430,363 of record OX438883.1, read on the forward strand.
ACCTAAGAATTGAACCCGGCACCCTGAGATCTTGGCCCGGCATTTAAACCATAGACCAACGGGGCGTATCTAAAAGAAACTGGTGTAATATAATTCTTATTAAAGGGTTGATAAACGCAGAACCTACAATTTTGAATATTTAAGGAGTTGATTTAGGACAGAAACTGTCTTTATTAAAACTCTAATAACCTTACCTAAATATTTTCAATAGGTTTTATCTGGGTAAAGTCTATTTACTTTTTCTTTATCCCTTGATAAAACAACGTTATTTAGTTTGAGTTTCTGCTGGCTTTTACCTGTGTAATTATCTGAATGGTCTCATTATATTGTGTTCTAGCAACCAAATAAATAAAAGGAATGATCAACTGTTATTCAGTAACGGATATGTATTTTTATTTAATTCTAATTAATATCTGAAATAAATAGTAACTCGATTTTAGTGGTAAAGTGGCCACCATTACACACCATTTTGATTCTTGAACGGGTCAATGTTGATTATTTCTATATCCACAAAACAATATGTATATGTATTGTCGACCACATTAGTTTATTTATAGTTTCATAATTAAGCTGCTAAAATGGGCATATTTTAATACATTAACGACTAATTTTGCTGTGTATGTTATCAAATTTTACTGATTTAAACATTACGGGGTTTATATAGCATGTACCTTACTTTTATGATCTTGACCACGGAAGAACTCTATCAGTTATCAGAATTGTTCCCAAACGGTGATATCTTAGTAGTTTAAGCATGAATATCCATTTCGATACCAAAACTCCCGAAGAAGTGATGAACATGATTGGGCAGATTATAATAATCATTTCTTTTTGAAACAGCGAACATTTCCTGTATTTTTTTAAACTGTAATATGCTTTTATGTTTTTGTAATCTCGTCATGCATTTATTAATTTTACTCAAAACCGTGTAATGCTGGCACAAAATTAGAATAGCACCAGTAATAGTCGTAAGAAATGACTTCTTCCAAATGACAGAATCCTCCTTTTATAAGGGTTATGTCCAGTGGTAATTAATATAATTATGATGAGTTATGATAATTATGCTGTCAAATATAATGATATAGAATATGGTTAGATTAGATGGATACTCTACTACGTAACCATTTCTAAAAATAATTTTTCGCGCTATCACAGCTGTCACTAAAGCTATATAACTCAAATTTAATAGAACATTTTATTTCTTTGGGGATTCTCCTATTGGCAATAAACATTACGTCGCACAGAACCCATCTGGCCTTGATCCCCTTTTGTTTCAAGGTTTGGTACCTAGAAGGTACGGTAATGTTATCAGGTGGCGTAGTCTTGTTAGTTAAGACCCACTGAACACCATTTATTAATAACCATAACTGATTTCTATATGACTAGTTAATTAGCAACATGGACAGTTTTATGTTACAAAAAAATAAATAACCCTAGGGTGTTTGAGCACTTTCCGTATCCGATTCAAATGCGATAAGTGGAAAAAGTGAACACATAAGTTCGTAATTTTTATTTTACTTTTTAGCTAACTATAAAAAGTTAAGTAACAGCCTATAATCATCACATTTCAGGGAAAAGGCATCCATCATTGGATTCAAATTACCACAGCAAACATCTTTAGAAATTTATAACCCTAAATTAAATGTTAGGCTTTGAAAATTTGAATGCTCAAATAGTGATTTTTTTTTTTAGTGTTACATGTTTGTTCTGAGTGTAAAATCATCCGGACTTAATTTTATTTTAAAATACAAACTAGTACAAACACTCAATCACACACTACATCAAGATTTCTCATTATTCATTTTTCGAAAAAATTACAAACTGCTCTTAAAACTTCGTATCATTAATTACCACGGGCCCATCCTGGCTTTTATAAAGTATCTATCTAGAAAACATGTAAGCTTCATCAAAATCCGTGGTGTAGTTTGAAAGATCTAAGATTACAGAGATAGAAGCGATTTTGTTCTGTACCATGTAGAGATATTTTTGGCAAAGGTCATGAGTTTAATATTAAGTATCTTTTTATTGTATCAATTCCTGTTTATTATTATAAGAACTTATTAACTCGAGTTTCTCGAAGGAACCTATTTAAGAAACAAAACAAATTTCATGCAACATTTAACTGTTGCTCAAGACAAGCACAAAATCTAACTTGTTGTACATTATAACAATTCTCTACATTTAAAGTTTTACAAAACTAATATCACTCAACTCTCAATCCGAACAAGAACACAAACAAAGTTCGTACAATACAACTTTCAACATCTGTTCCACAATTTTCTTGCGGTTTACGCTAGGGCAAACTTTTCAAATATTTAATCTCTGTTTATCGTCGCTTGCCGTTGTCATTCGTGGCTGTATCGTCTTCGATCCGCACCTGCCCGTTCTTATATAATCCACGGATCTCAAGAACGTTTGCGAGGCCAATTTAGCCTCGATCGATAAACGATATCTCGCTTGAAATCGCCGGCTTATGGATTCAAGCGATCGCGCCTCTTGGTGCTTATGGTACGAGCTGACAACGGGTTTAGTAGAGTTTTTATAGAGCCAGCCGTTTACGCGTATACACAGTCCTTAATAATTCGATATTTTTTTCGTGTATTTAACAGAAATGTATATTATACCGTCAGAACCCTTACAAAAGACAACGTTATCTAATACAGGATGTTCGAAGTATAGATTTCCCTATTTTTTTAAAAGTTATCGTGGGGTTATTGGGTACATTTCCACCCGTGGTGTTTGGGTTTTGAGAGTTACGATCATGAAGATACAATTTAAATTACTTTTTTAAATTCCCAAATGTAGCTTATAGAGTCCCTTTTTTAAAATTAGCTTTTTCAATACATGTCCTAGATTTAATCTATTTAAAAAATCATTTAATAGGTCTACTGTACCTCATAATAACTGACCTAAATTAGAAAAAAAATAACAGAATAATGTAAAAAATACATACAGTACGTTTCTTTTTTTTTTGCCTACGTACTTTTATGCATACAAAAATACACGCGCATGCATAAGATGAACATTGATATAAAATCTGATCTTCAGTTGTTTGCTCTCTGACACAAACTATTAACTAGACTGCTAAGCCTCGGGCTTACAGGGCAATGAACAACTTTTTATCGCTTCCAACTTTTTCAGTCCCATCGAGCGATAGACGCAAACGCTCTCTCAAACTATTGTAAATCAAAGGCAAGTGACAAAGAGACAAAGTAGTCACTATCTCACCTCTTTTGCCGCGACAGTTTATACTGAAGTAGGTATTCTGCTTTAATATTTAATAACCAGTCACTGTGATTTTTGACTTGTTAATATGTCGTGTGTCAAAGGCAGAGATAGTAAAGACAGGACATCATAAACCAAAAACAAAATATCAGAACCATAGTGACCCGAGTTTATGGCGCTGCTTCTTTTCGGTACTAGCCATGACTTCTCCCGAAGCAGTGGAAAGTTAAAATATTGGGACGTTTTGCAGAAATAAAATTGTTTTTACTAATTTACCTGATTTTCCCCTACCTATACCTATATCTTTTTACTTTATGTGTTTAGGTACTTAATGATTGGTAAATTATATATTAATCAAAACCCCCGAAAATGGCAATAAAATCGCTTGACGCTAACTGAGGTATAACATGAACCAAACTGTCACGTTTATTGCTTACAAAAGCTTACAAACCCGTAAACCAATGAGACAGAATCACAATCGAATGCGATAAATCTGAAACGACGAACCGACGGTGTTGAACCAACTCGCTATCTCAATTCAGCCTTCATTCGCTCGACGGGTTCATAGTTTTAGATGTTCTGCTCGTTTACTCGGAGTTGCCCATCGATATGGAATTTCATTATTACACAACTAGCACAAACTCAAACGAATTTAACTTGGGCACTCTAAATAGATAGGAACTTCAATTAAATAACTAACTCCGGTCGGTTTCGACGGAGCAACACAGTAACTACTGCAGCTGAAATGAATTGTTTTCTCTTGAGACTTAAACGTGTAATATACAAACTAGTTTTACCACTCTCGGGAGATTTTCTATGAAATTGCAGATTTCAAAGTTATGTGTTTGCAAGAACAATTTATACCGAATTCAAGACTAGACGTAGTAACTTTGCGAACACAAATCTATACATAGTTTATGTTTTATTCAAAGCTGCTTTTAATATAACTGCTAAAACTAAATAAGGCAACACACCTGCAAAACGCTAAGACGTCCGCTCTCCAGGGCAGTCAGCACTCAACTGAAATAAAATGGGCCAGTTTTAATTTTTAATTCTACCCTCTATTCATCCGAAACCAATAAAACGCTGCATACCATCACGCAATAGGACACTAATGCACGTATGCAGTGCCATTCAAAGAGCCTTTGTGAGATTTTATTAGCTGCCAACCAATGAGACGAGATTGAAGCTGCTTATTTTTGATTTTAAAACTATGGAATTTGTAAACAATAAACACACAAGTCGTAAATCTCACTACATAAACAGTGACTTTTTTTTCTTTATTAGATATTATAATGTACAACATACGGTCATTTTTATTTTTAATGAATTTGCTTTTACATATATGTAAATAAAATAAAATATTTATAAAATATTACTAGACTGAAAGGCAGTTTATTTTAAGGATTGGTCAAAAAATTTATATGCAACTATTTTGAACTATTTCGATGACTTCAATGTTCACAAATTTGTTTAAGATTTCAAATTTATTTTCGTGGTTTTAATAATCTTTTTATTGAGAAAAATACAGTGCTAGGACAATTCATTGTTTATTTTGATATTTGATAACTGCTGTGTAATGGAACTACGTACTTTTATTCAGACACTTGCGGTGTAACCATCACCTAACATCTGCTTTATGCTATCTCACATCATTCTAGTAAACTACTACAAGTATGCCTCATCGAAAACAGGTTCTATCATCATCATCACCCGCCTGCATCAGTCCACTACTTGACACAGGCCTCTCTAAAAGAAAGATTATTTCACAATTTGCCACGCTTGGCAATAGCAATTTGGGAAATGGTGGAACAAGAAGTTTATCATCTCTTCTGGCGGTACCCTAAGCTTTTAGTAACTCTAACACCAGTAAGACAAGAACCCCTTCTTGTACTACAGGTGAAGTGCAAATTTATTAGGTGGCCAGCACACGGCCAATTATTATCATAGCTCATTTAATGAATTTGTAACGGTTATCCCATTAATAATTACAAAACAGGAATGATAAACTTCAAAAACAATCTATATCTATATATATAAAAATGAATCCCTATTTCCCTTGGTCATCGCATCACGCGTGAACGGCTGGACCGATTTCGCTAATTCTTTTTTTGGTTTGTTTGTTATTGTCAGGAGAGTGTTTTTATGAAATAAAAAAATAAGAAAATTTAAGAAGACTTAATCACCATAGTAAATTATTTTAATGAAACCTTATCGCTCTTGACTGTTTAAACTGTTGTAATGTATGGCGTTTGACATAACATTGATAAAATGCGTGCTGCAAATTTGCACATGGCCAGTAATGTCGCCTGTTACCGTGTCGGAATACCAACAAAGCTATTTACTACTATTTAGATTTAGGCTTAGAATAATAACGCTTAGAACCCTAGTAGGCCCTAGCGTATTGATGCATTTTCAAGTCGGCCTTTTAAGGCTTAGTACGTTTGACGTCGCGTCAGTCGTCATTATAAAGTCTCACTATTAACAGCTCTCGTAATTTAATTTAAAAAGTGCATACTGCACATTGAAAGGATGTCACAACGCGTCTCACAATAACTATAAGGATACGAAGATCACATTGTACCCGTAACTACTGTTTTGCAACTTATAATTCTGAGTTAAACATTCGTTAAAACTAGAAAGTAAAATGTAAACAAAGCAGCCGCCATTGCAATGAAAATGTTGCCAGGTATAGGAAAAAAATTCCCAGATTTTTCATTTTTGTTTTCTTTACATTTTTGTGTGGCATTAATTATGTACTATTTAATAAGTAAGTAGGTAATATTACGTACTGATAGTTTCATTTCTGTTATTAAATATTTCTAATTTAATTCGCACTTGTTTCTACTTACATATACCATCCATGAAAACCTCTACCTATTGGCAGGTGATATAGGGTAGTGAAATATTATAAGAAAAGGAGCTGTCCCGTCGTGGCTACGCCCACTGCACTTTTTCGTCGTGGGATAAAAAAAACAGGAATAAAAGATAAATCATTAACGATTCTTAGACCTATCCGATAGGCACATGCATTTCATGAAAACCGGTCCAGCCGTTTCGGAGTAGTTTGGTTACAAACACCGCGACACGAGAATTTTATATATTAGATTTTGAATCAGTGGATCGTATTTTTTTTATTAACTAAAATGAATATTGATAATTATTGTACAATGCTATTTTTTGACAATTTATTTCACGACACATTTTGAAAACAATTTGCATAAAGCTGAGGCCAAACGATCGTCATTTGATTGATTTGACCGTATTTTGAGTTGTGATTTTTGGTAAAAAGATATTCTGAGCCGTAGAAAACTCATTTTGCGTCGCCATGTAGCACAAACATGACTTTTGTATGAAATCGAATGCAGCGTGAAGTAAGCGACTTATTTTAGGCCAGTGGCACAAAATTGGAACACTGCAACAATTTCCCCGCTTTTTAGGGAAATGTCATTTTACTTGCAACATTATATCAACGATTATGTGTGTGCCAACACTGCCGTAATTACGTGGTGTTTGCGCACACAAAGATAAGTAAGTGGCTTCAATGTTTAGCGACATTATGTATGAAACTATCGTTCTAAGCGTTATTTTAGGTATATACCCACCAGAAAAAAAACAAAGAATGTTACATTGTATATCATGAAGATGATTGATGATAATAATAAACTATTGGCAACATTTTTTTTATTTTATCATTTCGTTATCAATATTTATAGTTAAAGACTGGACAACGTTTGTCGGGTCCGCTAGTAATATATAAAAGAAAGTCGTGTTAGTTACACCGCTTTATAAGTCGAGAACGGTTGGACAGATTTTTATGATTTTGGTGTTATTGAATTTGTCTTCATCGGGCATAGGTTAATAAGTATTGAAAACGCTGAAAAGTTAATGATAAAAATAAAAATGTATTTCTCCATACATTTTTCAACCACGCCATTTTTGATGACAATGACATTTCAGCTGTCAAAATCAAATAATATTCTGAGAAGATACGAAGTTCGTGGGGTCTGCTAGTATATTTATAAAATTACTGATGGAAACGTTACATATAATAAGTAGGTAACAAATGCTTTTTAAATTTTACAAGACCTTACATAACAGTATACTGTTTTTGTTTGTAAGAGATTTTGCAATTCATTGTTTGAAGTCGTGGTTAACCCCCGAAGCGTTATCGCTCTCAACTGTGAACTTTACATTTCTCATCAAGTCGTAAAACAGAATTAAGTTCTTATTCGCAATGGGATAGACTAAAGTTATGACGTACCACTAACAGCTCTATTAAATAGTCTGAGTAATTCAGCACGTATTTATTGAATATAACATTATAACGACTTTGGATAACAACTGAGAGTTTAGAATTAGTTCATCGGCAAAGTAACCTTCAAAGGAACCTTGGATTTGTGTAGTGCAAGGGTTAGCGATTATGGCAAACCCACCCTCCCAGCAATGGAGTGATTTGGGCTGGTAATAATTATGATGATTATACATAATAATAATATTGTAGCTATCACATAATAATAGGTTAAAAAAAAAACAAGTTTAATATAATCTAAGCAGCAGTACTTAATTAGCATTAAACCGCCAAAAAATCTGTTAATAACTCTATGTAAAATTAAAGAAATACTAAATTGTTATAGATATTGGCGCCCCGTTGGTCTAGTGGTTTAAATACCGAGCCAAGATCTCGGGGTCCCAGGTTCGAATCCGGTTCGGGCAACAAAAAGTTTCGAATTTTCGAACGTTGCTCGGGTTTGTGATCACCAACCCGCATTTGGCAAGCGTGGTGATTATATCAGTACACCCATCATTGCTGTGGTAACTTGAATTCAATGATGGAGGCCTTTTCCCTGCAGTGGGATGATTATAGGCGGTTACTTTACTTTTTTACTTTATAAATATTGGAGCTAACGTTATTTGGGACAATTTATATACCAATAGTAGAATATCAGTCTGTAGTTTTAATAAAAATTGACAAGCATTTCTTATTTTACTTTCGCGTATGTATCACACGTAAAAGTATTTTAGGGTGGATTTCCCTATGTTAATTTCCATTGTTGCGTTTAAGCTATTGTCAATTTCGAGAAACTAGTTTCCGTAACTTAAAAATGATTGATGAAGAACGACATCTGAGACATCCTTCTTAAGTATCCTCGTAATTGTGTGATTTTTGTACATCAAAATGTTAACCTACATTGTCAAAATGACACATTTTTTTGGACGACCCTTGTGGGTGACGTAGGCAAATGTTGTCAAGTTGTCGCCTGCTCCAAAGTCTCAAATTCGATTCCCGGGCGAAGAAAAGAAGGTAAATAGTGATTTTCTACATTTTCTCGAGTACATGTGTTGGTGGCACCTTCGTTGTTTTGGATTTCCCCAAAAAGTAAGTAAAAGTGATTTAAGTAGTTACTTACGTACTTTGGAATCGGTTCAATGGTGTGATGCTGTCCACATTTGTTTTGTAAAGCCTTACTGATGTTTATTTAACCATAGTTAAGCAAAGATATCTCCAATGAGCTCCAATATCTTTACTTTATTTTGAGAGGAATCAGATATTTTAAATTTTTAATGTTATATACTATGATGATAACATCTAAATGTAACCTATAAAATTTTGCTGAATCAGTATTTTAATTCAATACTACAAAATTACAATGTCCAAGGATTATTACTTATCCCGTACATGCTGACTATTATACTCGCAACAACTTAATCTACGCAACATGGCATCCCTGGAGCTTAGAGTGATTGATGGGTAAGGCCCAAAGGTTGCATTATTATGAAACAGTATCCATTAATTACTTAAGCAATAAATAGGACTAACTTTGGCCCATCATTTTAAAATATCGAAATGCTTAAACCTCAAAAAGAAATAAAATGAATTAATCTTAATGGTACAGCGCCGCGCACGATATGCGAGGAGATGCGGGTTCGAGTCCCGCCTGAGCCATAATTTTTCAAGATTAAATGCTGATATTATAATGCAATCAAATTGCTAAAATATCATTTAAAGTGACTTATACATTTTTCTTGAGATATTATCACACTTGGCTTCATACATTCTTCAATAATGTGTTTAATAAATTTCCTGCGCCTTTGATTTTAGCATAACTATTATTACATACATTATATATTTACTTTAAGCAAAAGACTCAAATATTTTTTCAAACTGATTCGTTCTACTTAGACTTCAAAGATGAAAATAAAAATAGTAAGAGGTATAAAATCTCATAATATTATTTTATACTATGTGTCGCTATTATAAAACTTCGTATCATCACTGGCAACATGTAGAAAAAAAGCAAAACTCTGATTCCGCAATCATGGCGCTTGTAACAGTGCCGAAATATAAAAACTCATAAAAAAACATGGGAGAAATCTCGAAATAACTCACTCTTACGATAGTGACTATGAAAATTTAAATCAGTATACAACAAAACTCTGTTCGCTAGATAACAACATGAACCTATTTTTTAACTGCCCCAATCAAGCTTTAGATAAACATTTTTTTATTGTTAAATACAAAGCAAAAACCTGAAGGAAGCTAATCCGTGCTTCCTGTGGTGAGTCGGAAAAATCCGCTTTCATCGCTTGGCTAATCTGAGAGCTAAATGACAGCATTGTGCCCTCGGCTTTCAATCATGGTGAAACGGCGTTTGCCTTGTTCCGTTAATTCTGTGGTACAGTGGCACATCAGACTACTTTTTCGAAGTAAAACCGCACCTTTTACAACCCGGTGGTTAAAGTGTGTCGACTAATAAATTAATGATTCGTTAATGCAAACAAAGCTTTTCTCATAGTTGGTGCTTAACTTAACTAAATACCTATACCTATGTATATTTTTTTTTCGATCAAAATTGGTGGTTTATGTCACGCTTTCTGACGTTTCATGATTGTGAAATAAAATGACTTAATTTTTTATAACTTTCAGGAATATTTTGCTTAGGTATCTTTTGGGGTATTATTTAACTAAAATTAAAATTCCTCACTCTTTTTTTACAAAAATCTTACTGACCACTATACTACTTAAATTGTCAGAAATTCAAATTCGTTAACCCTTCGACTGTTAGTCATTCCAGACACAATTAAAATCAATTGTTATCGCGACAACCGGTTGTTGCTTGCTTCGGGTTCGAAGCGTTAAATCAACGATTTTTATTAATGCCGTAAAATTACTATGGAAGTAGTTTTATGATGAAAAAACCTATAATAAAATATTCATAATAACAATTGTTGAAGTGCTATTTCATGTGAAATGTAAAAAATTTTCATATGAAATCCCTAAAAATACTTGTACCAAATCGACTTTTTTAGGTAATACAACTTTAGAATTAAATAGCAAGAGTTGAGAGAAAGCAACTGGCAAGAGTCAAAATTAATTCCATAATATTTCAAACAAAGGATTTGACGAATCCGAAGCGCAAAACAATTTGAGACGGCATAAATACGCGAGTGACAAATACCTCCCTCATTCCGAAGGAAAAGTTTGAAAACAACCATTAGTTTTACGAGGCGAGACGTGACCGGCATCAGACGAGAGTCCAATGAACTGGGTTTTTTGTGAAAAGCTCGGTACACGAGTTGAAACAATTTCTCAAAATCATTCAAAAATTAATATTTGCTATGGCATCCGCGCACCAGGCGAAGATCTGTAGCACCAGGTAGACTATCTGGTGAAGGTCGCGGGAAGAAGTTGGATTCTGGAGGCGAAGGACTAATTGCTATGGAAATCTTTAGGGTAGACCTGCTATGTCCAGCAGCTGGCATCGTTTGGTTGAGATGATAATTACCTATATATGTGTGGCAGGTGGTGTCGGTCAGCACAATAGAAAAGCAATACATCATTTCTTTTTATGAGTGTTGTAAGAGGTGACTTTTTTTTACCATCAATTGTCTTGCTTTTGACTACATATTTAACTTAAGAAGAAGAAGGAAGCCTTAGATGGAGCAGGCTTACCCATAAAGTGGCACTGGTTCTCCCACACGCCAGCGGAACACAGAAAAACTGTTTGGCGCTGGACTCCGGCAGGAGGTGGTAGCATCCAGGCGGCCTCTTATAAAGCCTACCATTGCAGCAAATGATTCAATGATTACTGCCAAAAGAAGGGCACGGGCCTTCAGCATTGACCCGTGCGTTCTCCAACCCGTAAAGCGTGGCAATAATTCCTTGTAGGCTCGGGTCCGGCGGTGTACTGATGTGAGCAGATAATGATATTTTTTACAGGTAACTGCTCACCCATAGGGTGGAGGCTTTCTTGAATTGCGACCTCGACTTGGCCCACATTCTCAAACCACCTACAGAGAACGTAGAGCGATGACATAATACGGGGGTCACACCATAAGCAAGTCTTAGGGAAATAAAAGACTATTCGAGATGATTTATTTTTCCGGAATCTAAATCGAAACGAAATCCTATTGAGAAAGAAAAAAAAACTGGATTAACGTATAATAGAATTTAAAGTGCTGTTAACCAAAACATTTTAGTAACACCCTTGAAATAAATTCTTCATTCATTCATTTATTGAAGCGGCCCACTCTGTTTTAGATATCCCATCCGCGTATTTCTCAAACGCACCCACGACGTCTTCAGGGTTCGTAAAACTAATTTCAAACTTTCTGTTCTTTTTAAAAAAAAACTCACAAGATACCACGTCGAGATAGTGCTGAGGACCTACCTCATTTGAAATTTAAATATTTTTTCATCGGTCGCTCTTCGTAGTGGCTTATTCTCGTAAATAACTTAAAAGTAATATATTACTGAAAAAATATTACTGTAGCAAAGTACCTACCGTTTTGGCTCGGGTACACTCATATTGGTAAATTTTAACTAAGATTTAACTAAAAATTTCTGAGTGAACTTTAATCGGTTCATTCTTCTAATTTAGTAATAGCGAAGTTAAACTCATTTGATTCTAAACTGAGTGTTTATTGATTTTAATCGAGTAATTACAAATTGGCTAAACGCAGCCAAATTGTCTGTTGTTACTAATGAAGGCTACTGTATTAATAATAAAGTAGTATTTTTAAACAATCGTAATGGGGAATACCTACCTAACAAGTAAGCAACAGCCTATAATCATCCCACTGCAGGGAAAAGGCATCCATCATTGAATTCAAGTTACCACGGCAATGATGGGAACTGGCATAATCACCACGCTTTCCAAATGCGGGTTGGTGTTCACAAACCCGAGCAAAGTTCGAAAATTCGAAACTTTTTGTTGCCCGACCCGGGGATCGAACCTGAGACCCCGAGATCTTGGCCCGGTATTTAAACCACTAGACCAACGGGGCATTACTTAACAAATGATAGCAAACTTGACGTATTTATTTTTAGATACAAACTTTTCAGGCGGTATATTGACAAACAAGCTGGTTATTCTCAACAGTGATTTATTTATTTTTACCCCTTACGTTTTTTTTCAGTGTAGCTTTCACAGTGAGTTACGTATAATGCAAAACCGCTGGCAGTAGATGGAAATGAATAATCGAAAATTGGGCTTAGTCACATCCAGCGGCAGATTGGATTTATTATGATAATTATTAGAAGAATATGTCTGGCGTTTGCCTTTGATATATTTCTCGTCTTCTTAAACTTAGGGTTAATTAGAATTAACAATGATAACCATCACTCTAACTTACTCATTGCCATGGCATATAATAAGGAAGTAGGCCTACCTGGCTAACTTACCGTAATAGAATTTTGCTTTAAAGACCAAACTTGAAATATCAGTATATAAACTTGAAAAATTTTGTCTCAGGCGGGAAAAAAAAATATTTTTCAAGTTTATATAGGTACTGATATTATAAGTGCAATTAAGTTGCTAAAATATCAAATAAAGTATACCAAACTTGAAGTTTTAATTACCTATACAATATTTGAGTCATTTATTTTGTACCAAATTTTCAATTCTGTGTTCGTCCACTGGGGTTAAGAAATAAAGTAGATTAGCTGTACACTTTTACATTATTTTCTCTGCTGCTCAACGAATTCGTAGATTTCCTTTGTGAGTTAAATTACGATTCGTTAGACTGATACTTGTGACATCACTAGCACTGGAAATGTCTTCAAAATGAATATGGGAGGGTCACGTTCTACTTCAAAAGGAACATCACTCTTCCTTAACTGAGTTTTAACTTTTTCGATTTCATGTCCAGATGCTAAAGTAAGTTGTGCGGAGACTACGTAACGATTCTGTCTAAATGAGCAGGCCAAAATGTTGTCTGTAATTTTTCTTCCATAAATGGTGTAAAAGACAGTGTTCCATATCTTAACTTTTCCACCTACACCTTAAATAGATAGAGTGATAATAGTAACAAAGTTTTCATATTCAGTTCAAGCTATTTGTTTACAAATGTTGACTTCCTCAATTTGGTACGGTAGTTCCTGAGTCAGAGAACGCCAATCTTCCTTAGCTAAGTAGCGAAACAAAATCCAACTTCTATGAATTATTTTAAATAAGCAATATCACCATTTGAATCTAAAAGACTGGTATTTGATATACAATCATCATCACCGACCGTTGGTCTAGTAACACCACGTTTAATACCGGACCAAGATCTCGGAGTCCCGGGTTCGATACCCGGGTCGGGCAACAAAAAGTTTCGAATTTTCGAACTTGCTCGGGATTGTGATCACAGACCCGTATTTGGCAAGCGTGGTGATTATGCCAGTACCCATCATTGCTGTGGTAACTTTAATTTAATGATAGAAGCCTTTTCCTAGCCGTGGGATGATTATACATAAAGGCTGTTACAACAACAACTTACAACTTTATCGTCATCAACAGCCACGTTTGTTTGGCTGATTTGGGATAGAAGTTTGGCAAATAAGAAAAGAACGAGTGGGGCTATTATTTTAAATTAAATTCTGTTTTTAAATTTCGTAATAGTTTTGCTTACAAAGCTTATTTAGTAGTCTTTTCTTATAAAAAAATCTCATCTGCACATTTTAGCACATACGTATTTTTTATTAGTTTTGCGCTAGGTTGGGTTTGACCTGAACACTTTACATTAAAATGAAAGATACTCGTAAACGGATTTAACAAGATTAGGGTGTCCCGTAATATTTTATTTTATTGCGAGCGCTTTCCAGTGTTTGAAACGTCAGGATAAAATGAAGAAAATAAAAAAAATAAACCAAAATATAATTTAAAACTCTAATTAGTACTATTTTGCTGCTTCCTTGCGTTTGCTTTGTCGACGTTGCTATTTCTTCATTTATTTTTGTGTTTATCTTCCGGATGAGCTGTAAACGCTTTAATATATTTCATCCAAACTCCGTGCCATATTTTACTACTTGCCAGCAAGATGCCAGAAGTGGAAGCAGCGCTAAGACATCTCATCCGTAACAAGGCACAACAAACATTGTTCTTGTAATTCAAAGAACACAATTTGCGAATACGCCGCCTGCCGCAGACGTAAACCTCAGGTTTTATTATTTCTCTCCGAGTTGGCAGCTCATTACTCGCTTCGTTCAGTTAGGGGCGGACGCGCGCGAAAGACTTTAACCATTTTTAGGGTTCCATTGTCAATAAGAAACCCACACAGTTTCCATGTCCGTTTTTCTGTCTATCTGTCTGCGGTGCATCCCTGAGAAGACCTAAAACACAGGTTTTTGTATTTCTCTCCGTGTTGGCAGCTCATAACGAAGCGACGTTCAGTTAGGGGCGGACATGCGAAAGCCTTCAACCATTTTTAGGGTTTCCGTTCTCAACAAAAAACACTCAAGTTTCCATGTTTCTTTTCGTTTGTCTGTCTGTCTGCGGTTAATTCCAGAGAATTTGTGAAGCTTAGCATAAATAAAGAGGCATAATAGGATAAACTGGTATGGATTTCCTGATTGTCGTTAAGTAAGTATGATATTTCTATTGCAAGCTTACTGCCTGACAAACCTTTTTGATTCAGATATCGATTATTAAGTTTATATTAATTTTTCGTTAGGTACCTAAATACCCAATCTGAGCTGAATAAAATAAAATGTCGGACAAGTAAATAGGATTTTACCTATAAATTATAGCAGTGCATTGAAAATCGCGATTAACTGAGAAGTTTTAAATAAAATGAGTCGTGATTTCGTCGTCGCGTGGTACGGAACCATACAATGCGCGAGGCTCGACATTTAATTGGCTTATTTTTTAAATCTAGATTTTGTATTTTAAATTTCAGTAGCAGGTGTGCCTCGGCTTTATTAAGTCAGTGATATAAGCCCCAGGTTTTAATATGGGTTTACCAAGTTAAAAGCTCACCCGCTTTGTTTAGTTTCGAGCGGCCGCACGATAGACTAGCACCTTTTTTACACTTAACTCAACACGAAATAAATGGTGTTTGATGCGTGATGTTTCATTTTCAAATGTATGTTCATGACTCTGTTACAATTGTTACAATATTACCACAGAACCCTGTCTTAGCACCTCTATCGCTGTAAACTTTCTCTTTTCAAAATGAATTCAACGATAACTTACGGCGAAAGAGTTCTAAACTTTGTTTTTAAAACCTATTTAGGACGTTAAAAGTAGTTAGTTGGCAGTAATTGTGCTATCTAGGATGTATTGTATCAAGATTCATCGGTATATGTTTTTGTTTCTTTACTTTAAGTTGACGTGATGTTTCATTTTCAAATGTATGTTCATGACTCCCTATACAGGGTATTTCAAGAAATACCCTATATAGTAATAGTTTCTTGAAATACAGTTGAAGGAAACTAATAAGTAAGTAAGGTAATATAAACTTATGCCGGACGCACCTCGGCCGTCTATTCATATGAATTTGAGCCGTGCTTACGACAGTAAGCAAGAAAGCCTCTCCTGAATGACACACACAAAAACGCACTTAGAATGCAGTTAGCCTTATACATAGGTAAGCATAGACGTAATATCAAGTTTTAGCAGGTCTTTCGAGTTTATATGGTTACAATTCCGTGCTAGCATACAACTTCTTTGTCTAATCGGCGCCTATAACAGGCCTCTAACTTCTTCTTCTACCCTCGTGATAATCCTTCGAGAATGATCTGGCGTCAGAGTTTCTAAGGCGCCTGTAACAGGCCTCTAACTTCTTCTTCTAATCTTGTGATAATTCTTCGAGAATGATTTAGCGTCAGAGTTTTTAGACGCCTATTACAGGCCTCTAACTTCTTCTTCTAATCTTGTGATTACCCTTCGAGAATGATCTAGCGTCAGAGTTTTTTAAGGCGCTCTTAACTAGCCTCTGACGTGACTTGTTCTTACTTCTTCCATCTTATGACAGAAGCTGGGACTAACGGCTTAAGGTGCCTTCCGAAGCATGACTATAGCCCTCCACGGCTTCCAGGCCCAAACCATCTTTTTTTTTTTAAACAATGGGCTTGCTCTTGACTACATACTTAACTTTACGGTTAAGAAGAAGCCTAAGATGGAGCGAGCTTATACCCAGAGGCGCTGGTTCTCTCACACATCAGCGGAACACAACAAAACTGTTTGGCGCTGGACTCCGGCAGAAACGTGGTAGCATCCAGGCAATTTCCTACGAAGCCTATCAACGCAGAGGGATCTGTTAGCCGTCATCATTGGTTAGAAAACCAATTTAGACGCCGTTGCCCAGGGTAGACCACTAGGAGGTAAATCCCACCACCCCGAAAAAGATCGTTTCCTAAGTTAACCCGACCGGGATTCTAACCTAGATCCTGTCCCCACCCCTTCTAGGTCCAAGCCAATTTAAAAAAGATCGTTTTCTAAATTGATCCGACCGGGAATCGAACCTAGGAGTAGGTGGAATATCGTACCACTACGCCCACCGGACGTCAAAATACCTAACTAAAAAGCTTATGATAGACCAAGACGTGTATCATACATTTTATATCAGAGATACTTTGTATACAATATGGGATATTATGTTATGAATGGAACGTGAAATGTGAGAAACGAAGAAATGCGGTAAAAAAGCGTGAAAAATACGAATACAGACTTGAATGTGCGACATACGATGAAGACGCTATTCAGTTCTGTATTCTTTATTGCTGAAACCTTGAAATAAGATACCAAAAGTCTTATACTTTCATATAATTATTATTATATATATATTCACAATATTATAAGGCAGCCTTTTTGAAGAATCAGCTTGCTGCGGAGATTATAGTTCGTGATCACTGAAATTCACTACCCCTAAGTGTTTATTGGGTGTGAAGTACTATTATTTCAAATAATACTTCACACGCTCACACACCCACACACACACACACACATTAGAGGGCTCCTTAATTATTATTCTCGCCTTGCGCGCACACTCCTATATTGTTCCTTATTTTTTTAGTATTTTTCTGTCAAACTCATATCGTAACCTGCCTGTAAGCCCTCATGACCTAACTCTCACTTATCACCTATGGAGAGATCAGCGAAGATCAGCTGAAAATCAGCGCTGAGTGCTCTCTTGTTATTATTATTTTTTTATTCTCATTATTATCACGAGCATATTTATAGTCAAACCCGTGAATCTAACTCGTGTAATGTTACTAAGAAACTTAGAATAACCAAGACCTAGAAGAGCAACTAAGTCAAAAAGTCTGATCTGATCACAGACATTGATAGGCCTAGATGCCCCAAGTGTACGTACTGCGCGTGTCAAAAAAAGGTTGAACATGTTCAACTTTTGACCGCGAAATATGCGTATTTTATTTAAAAAACAATTATTTTATCATTTGTGTCGATTACTATGTAAATACATGTACCTGTGTGCATACTACATGTTTAAATTACATTGCTGCATTTAGTTGTAAAGGTGTTGTACCTGTTCATTGAAGCAAGCTGTGAACGCAAATTTCGGCACGGACGGGTTTTATAGAAATGAGTGCATTTGTGGCATCTAGGCCTATCAATGTCTGTGGATCTGATAGATTAGAACCCGAGACCTTTCACTAATCTAACACCAAATAGTTAATTGTTTTGTTGTAATTGCTGTCAGTTTGTTACCCTCAGTTCCCAAAAGGGACTTTAGTCCCTTTTTGGATATAACTAATTAACTTTTGGGATTTGAAGTAAATATAACGAAATTCAGAACGAAATGTAGGAGAGGTACTCTTCTAGAGGACAATTATTCTTAGCTTAGAAGTACCTCCAATATGGAACATAGTTTGAGACACACGTAAATACATTGTTGGTACTTATTTAGTCCCCTCGTTCCAAACTCAGCCCGTGGGGAGACGCTTCGAAAAACTTTGCCCCAACTGTTACAAGATTACCACAGAACCTTGTCTTAGCACCTCTATCGCTGTAAACTTTCTCTTTTCAAAATGAATTCAGCGATAACTTACGGCGAAAGAGTTCGAAACTTTGTTTTTAAAACCTATTTAGGACGTTAAAAGTAGTTAGTTGGCAATAATTGTGCTATCTAGGATGTATTGTATCAAGATTCATCGGGATATGTTTTTTTTTTCTTTACTTTTTTAACTTACTAGTTGAAATTCTTGAAATAAAGAACTCAAAAATTTTTTGTTTGAGAGTTTTTTTTTCGTTTAGAGGTTGGGACCTGAAATAAGAATCTATCAAAAATGTTAAATAAATAAGGCAGAAGGCTACTTACAATTTAAAAAACAGCTTTTTACACCGCCAAAAGGCATGAAATAGGATACCGATTCGGTGTTGCTTTTAATATGAACAATTAAATAGCCAGCCCTGATTGAATATTACAATTTTTACCGGACAATTTCCATAAAAAGGGTTTGTACCTTCCTCTAATTTTATTCTTCTGCTAATAAGCGAGATACATTTTATAGTGTATTTACTTTTTAGTACATTCATTTGAATATCTGTATACAGTAACGCTGATATTAACTAATGTTCTTATGATATGCATTTCATTTTTTTGGGTTTCAACTTAATAAAATGATACAAATTTTTTTGGTATAAGATATATCATTTGAAGACTTAAACTCTAAAGAAATGATACCTTTTGAAATATTAAAGAATCACTGTAAACAATTGAAAGTTTTGATTGCCTTCTCAAGTTACGGTTTTTTCCGTAGAGATACCGATGGGGAGGCACAGAACCTTTCATCCCTTCCGTTCTAAAGGTTTTATCATAAATATTTGATATTACGAGAATATAAGCCTATTTATTGGCGGTACGCCTTCGTAAGGAAAAACAAATGGAAATTAATTTCAGCGAGCCAGAGTGGAAGTTCAATTGCTTTCAATTGTTTATTTTAGCCTATAGTTAACAAGTGATTTCAATATGGCGGTAGTATCAGTTACTAACAATTAACTTTCATATAATAATAGTTAATTGAAACAGAATAATATAGTCACTCTAACTAACACACGGTGGTTATCTTCAATGAATTGTTAGGAACCGATTCAAAAATAGATTAAACACTTAATTTGTTTCATGCGTATTTTATGTAAC
This sequence comes from Anania crocealis, assembly GCA_949315895.1. Classification (NCBI taxonomy): domain Eukaryota; kingdom Metazoa; phylum Arthropoda; class Insecta; order Lepidoptera; family Crambidae; genus Anania; species Anania crocealis. Next base: position 19,449,956 of record OX438883.1, read on the forward strand.
CTAACATACCCATTTTGTTCCTTGGAATTGTAGTTTAATGAAGAGTCCTTCCTGTTACCTGTACCTGTTTCTAAGGGTGGGACAAACTTTGAAAACAAAAAAAATCCCAAGGATCTAGGTCGGGACTGTAGGGAGGATGTGGTAACATAATATTATGTTACATATGTACCCCTGAACTTATCAAATAGTCCACGGTTCTAGCAGCTGTGTGAGCATGCGCATGAACTGGGTGAAAAAGAATGCCGTACTTAGGCGGTCATTATTCAACTCCTCAAAAGCTTGTGGCAGACAAACTTTGCAATGCCATTCATTAGCAACTTATAGCAGAATAATAGCAAATGATCTAAAAATCATTTTTTTAGTAACGCTTCGGCCGCGAACCACTTTTGTGGGCGACTCGTCCTCTCCAAACACCCATTGCGCAGATGGCTGCTTTATGAGAGGATCGTAGCTGTAAATCCAAGATTTGTAAAATGTAAGAATATTATAATATAAAATGTTTTGCGAAGTTCCTCTTTCGAACTTTTCCAGCATACATTTGCACCGATCTACACAAAGGGAATTTTGCTCATCAAAGAGAGACTGAGGTATCCATCGCGAAGCAACCTTCCCGACTTTGAGATGCTGGTGCATGCAAGATGGTGCAAACTTCCAGGGATCCGATATCCAGTTCAGCCTGAATCTCTCTATGTGTTAGGTATATTTACCTGGATTAGCACTCTACTGGGGTCATCGTTGAAGCTCTCTCGTCCACGTTTAAATTTATTGTTATCGCAGAAGCAGACTCCCCAAAAGTAGCTTGTAAATTTTGAACCATAATCATAGAAAATTATAGCACGAAAAGCTTCACGGAGACCTCCATTATTGTTAACAAAAGAAGCATGACAGATGTTATTCTTAAATGTTCGAAACAAGAACGAGTTGTTGATAGTCAATGATTTTCAACAGCCCTATATATTAAAAACTAGCTGTTGCCCGCGACTTCGTGCGCGTCAATTTCTGTTATTATGAACGCGTTATTTTTGCAATATTTTTCACTGATGCTTCGTTCCTATTGGTCGCAGCGTAATGTAATATAGCCTAAAGCCTTCTTCGATAAATGGACTATCCAAAACAAAAATATTTTTTTACATCGAACCAGTACTTCCTGAGATTAGCGCGTTCAAACAAACAAACTCTTCAGCTTTATAATATTAGTATAGATATATTAAAAATAGTTTCAGGAAAAAAGAGATTACATTAAGGGGACTACTAGAGCTATTATGTGCTGCTACTAGGCTAGAACACTGGCATCTAATAGTCTATGCCATCGTACGGCAAAGAGACATCTGCCAAGTTCAAGTTACCCGTGTCATGCGTGGGGCTCACTGCTGGACTGATCACCGGTTGATTGTCACAAAACTTCGACTACGTCTTCGTCAACCACGCAGATTCAAACCATTAAAGCCAGCATGTTTAAATCTAGATAAGCTGAATAGTCCTGTGGTGAGGAAGAATTTCGCTGAAGCGCTAGCTGAAAAATTGTTGCCCACTAACGAGACGGACGATCTTAAAGCTGACTGGGAAACGCTGACGTCTCACCTCAAGGAAACCGCTTCATTCACTCTAGGCGCAAAAGTCCGACGCAATGAAGACTGGTTTGATGAGAACGACTCGGTCCTCAGGGAAGCACTTGCCCAGCATCGAGCTCTCCTGCAACAACGTGTTCGGCATGGCGGATGCGATGCAATGGTCAAAGTGAGTGACTTAGAACTACGTAAGCTGTTTCGACAACTTAGACAGGTGGTGGCATGACAAGGCTTGTTGTTTGCAGTGGCTAGCAGATACTAATCAGGTCGGTGAGTTTTACAGCGAGGTGCGCAAGCTGATCGGTACATCTTTTTCAGCGAAGACACCTTTAAGGTCATTAGACGGTCATCTAATCACCAGCAAGGAAGAAGTGACCAAACGTTGGGCAGAGCATTTCAACACTTTGCTCAATGTAGATCGATCAGCAGATCTGCAACACATCAGCTTGATCACCCAACTCCCCTTAGCTGTCGACCTGGATGGGCCCCTGTCGCGTGACGAGGTAGTCACTGCCATCAGACAGCAGCATAATAAGCGGGCGGTAGGCATTGACCATATGCCGGGAGAACTTTTCAAGTATAACGGTGAGGAGCTTCACAGCCGAATTTGGGAACTCTTTGTTCGAATGTGGGAAGAAGAGCGAGTCCCGGATGAATTCAAAGTGTCTCGCATTAGCGCTCTTTACAAGAACAAGGGTGATCGCTCCGACTGCAACTCTTACCGAGGCATATCACTTCTGTCGACCTCCGGTAAAGTTTTTGCCAGAGTTTTATTAAACCGCTTGCTCAACCTGTCCGAGAAAATTCTGCCTGAATCCCAGTTTGGCTTCCGACCTGAACGAGGCACCTGTGATGCTATTTTCTCGGTGCGTCAATTGCAAGAAAAAAGTAGGGAACAAGGTCGTCAGTTGTACCTCTGCTATGTTGACCTAGAGAAAGCTTTTGACAGCGTGCCTCGTGAAGCCCTCTGGCTGGTGCTGAAAAAGATAGGGTGTACAGAGAAATTTGTGAGACTTATTCGACTTTTGCATGACGATATGCGATGCTGCGTCACCGTAGACGGAGAACAATCAGATTTCTTTCCCGTTACCTGTGGGGTGAAACAAGGGTGTGTTATCGCGCCCACATTGTTTTCCTTATACTTTGCTGTAGTTGTAAGGGAGGTCTCGCAGTCAGTCTCTGAAGGCATACGCATCCGTTTTCGCACTGATGGCGGTCTCTTTAACCTGGCTAGACTTAGGGCTCGCACTAAAGTGTCGCATGCAGTAATCACAGAAATTATGTATGCTGATGACCTGTGCTTCTTAGCGGAATCCCCAGATGGCCTGCAACAGCTTATGTCAGCGTTTCACCAGACTTGCTGTAAATTTGGACTAAAAGTCAGTGTTAAAAAGACGGAAGTTATGTCTTTGAACGTATATGGTCAGGAGACACTGAATGTAAAGCTTAATGATGTCGTGCTTAAGCAGGTCCAAAAATTCCGATACCTAGGGAGCACTATAACATCAAAGTGTGACCTGGATGCCGAAATAAACAGCAGAGTCGGCGCTGCAGCTGCGGCCTTTGGCAGACTGTGTTCCAAGGTTTTCTGCTCACATGATATAAAACTGCGAACTAAACTATGTGTTTATATTGCCGTTGTGCTGCCAAACCTTTTATATTCTTCCGAGGCGTGGTGCCTGTACCGTCATCAAATACGCACACTTGACCGCTTTCACCTGAAATGTCTGCGAAAAATTATGAATATCAAGTGGTCCGATCGCGTGCGTAATACCGAGGTACTGCGACGTGCCAATGTTGATGGCATCGAGGCTTATATTATGCGTCGGCAGCTTCGCTGGTGCGGTCATGTATCTCGTATGACGGAGGAGAGAGTGGCGAAGCGCATCTTTTACTCTGAACTTGAGGAGGGCAAGCGTAAACGCGGCGGTCAACTCCTCAGGTATAAAGACGTTCAGAAACGACATATGAAAAGATGCAACATTGAGCCGTCTCAATGGGAGGATTTGGCTGCACAGCGGCCTGAGTGGCGCAGGCTTATTTTTAACCAAGTACGCGACTTCGAAAAGCAACGTCAAGCTGATCTCGACACTAAGCGCGACCAGTTGAAAGCCCGTACTCCTGCTACTATTTCCTACAATTATATAAACGGCAAACTAACGTGCCCCCACTGCGCACGAGAGTTTGTTGCGAAGATAGGCTTTGTGAGTCATTTTCGTGCGCATCATCGCCTATATGATTAGGAGTCGAAGTGGTCGCCATGGCCGAAATCGGTCGGAAGATAATAATAATAATTACCTTAGCAAATTACCTCTAGTATTTATTGAATCGCAGTAAACTTTTCATTTAGTTGTTTAAAAAGTTAAGCGGCCGCTTTTAGCAATAATGTACAATACGAAAGAATGCCAAAATGAAAAGCAGTAAACAGTGATTCAATAAATAACTTAAGTAATTTGCAAAGGTAATAGTGTTCTAGTTTTTTGAGAATTGATTTTGTTTAGTAATAAAATTAAATCAACAGCATATAGCTCTAGTAGTCCTTAAGGGTATGGATAACAATTTCCGGAATAACCTATGTAAAAATAAATATAGTCAATAACGACTAAAACCAACAGACAATTTAAGTAGATCATTCAGTTCATTGGACTTGTAACAAAACATGGAAGTTGTTAGCAAGACTTTTATGGGCAAACTTTACCCGTTTTGTGGAGCAGCACAGCTTTTTATGCCTTTCATTGAAAACAAGTTGATATTTTAGAAACCTTGTTTCTATGTTGATAGGTATAAATTATATCCCGTTTTGTTTCATTTGTTTTCTGTTTTTAATAAAATCATTATTTTAAGAGTAGGTGTCTGGTGTCAGAGTTTTTCAAGTCGATTATTATAGGTCTCTTAAGTCGGAAATAACGGCTTTTTCCGAAGCACGGCTACAATCCCCAAACCCTTGAAAACCGAATTTTAAGTGGGAAAAGTATCGTTTGCCATATTAGTCCTAAGGTGACTCGAACCCAGGACCATCGCATCGCATCGCAAAACTAATCCGACCCTCGATAATTTTATATGTAAGTACGTACATAGGAGTCGTATTAAAATGGAACAGAAGAGTGGACTTTGTGACTATTTGCTGTCAGAGTTCATTAGGTAAAATTTTACAGAGAAATGGTAACCAATTTTTTTTCTGCGTTTGCTAGTCAGAAAGAAATTGAATGAGGTTTCTCAAACTAAAAGCTAAAGTGAATAAGACATAATTATTTAAATATACATATATGTGCGCACTTAATTTTTGGTATCAGGTTTTTGCTTTGCAAATCTTAGAAAAATGTTTGAATTAAACTAGAAATAAATTTGAACCGTGTAAAACATGTGTCAGATTGAGTGAACTTCTTCAAAACCGCGCTTTTTACAGTGAGCTGACTATTAAAGTAAGTACCTATTCAAATATTGTAAGAACCAACATCGTCTTGCGAAATTAAGAGATTTGACTCCTACACTAAATTATAAGTAATAATTATACTGTAACTGTAAATTATAAATAATAATGATACCAACTCCATGTTTTCTAGGTGTCACTTGCTATCCGACTACGCAAATTCGAGTCCCAGATGGGTAAATGTATAAAAAAAAGTTTATTCCTATATTTTATTGTATCTGAGTGTTTGTGGTATCTTTACAGATTCTGATTTCAACAGAACAAATGTTTAAAAAAGTTACTTATATTGGTATCTAAACAATAACCTACCACAAAACGTCAAATTTTCTCAATTGATATTGATCTCTACATGTTGGACTTAAAGTTGAAAATCAATTCAATGACCTTTAACTTTTTGGGTAGGTTGACCTGCCGTTGTCTGTACTTTAGGTGGTATCGTCCACATTTATTAATTAGTTTATTAAAATGCCTGATATTTACATTTGATGAAATGAATAATTGATTCGATGCATGCACGACAGAAAATTCCTACAAATATGATGCCACTTCCACTACTTAAGGTACCTTGCAATTAAGCATCCGATTTAGTACATAAAAGACTCGATTTTATGATCATAATATCGTAATAAAATAAGAATACGTTCTATAGAACTGTCACAACACGACGCGGCACTCTCGTAATGTACAGCAAAACTGAAACGTAAATTATTATTACTGGCGAAAATGCACTTCCCTCCATTTCGCCCCATTCTTTTTTGCTGAACTTATGATATTTTCCTCCGCTGTAGCCATAATTTAAAAAAACAAAACTTCTATTGAACATGCTGCATTTTCTTAATGTCAGAAACATAAGCCATTGTCGGTGCAATACACTCATTTGGTTCCTTCATAAGGGTTTTGAAAAACCCGAATTGTTTTACTGTGAAGGGGACTATCCCCTTTATTATATGTTTTGCTATGCTATTTAATCCCTCAACCCCCAGGAGGCACGCGCGTGCCGCGATAACAATTGATTTCAATTGTGTCTGGAATAACTCACGATCGAGGGATTATTAGGGAAAAATCATCATCATCATCATCATCATCAGCCTATCACAGTCCACTGCTGAACATAGGCCTCTCCAATTGCACGCCACTTAGGTCGATCCCCGGCTTCTCGCATCCAGCTCCTGCCAGCCACCTTGCGCAAATCATCACTCCACCTAGCCTGAGGGCGTCCTACACTACGTTTGCCGAGACGCGGTCTCCACTCAAGAACTCGTTTACCCCAGCGGTTGTCAGTTCTGCGGCTAATATGGCCAGCCCACTGCCACTTCAGCTTGCTAATCCGGTGGGCTATGTCGGTAACTTTAGTTCTCTGCCGGATCACCTCATTTCTGATTTTATCCCTAAGAGAAACTCCGAGCATAGCTCTTTCCATAGCCCGTTGAGCGACTTTGAACTTGTGGACTAGCCGTACCGTCAGTGTCCACGTTTCGGCTCCGTATGTCATGACGGGTAGGACGCACTGATTGAAGACTTTCGTCTTGAGGCATTGTGGGATCGACGATGAGAAGACTCGACGTAGTTTCCCAAATGCTGCCCAACCCAACTGAATTCTTCTGTTCACCTCATCCTCAAAGTTGTTTCTACCTAACTGCAATGTCTGCCCGAGGTACACGTATTTCTGAACAACTTCGAGGACGGCGCCGTGCATCGCAATCGGTTGCGGTAGTACATGTTCATTGAACATAACCTTGGTTTTATCCAGGTTCATCCGCAAGCCGATGCGCACAGAAGAGTCAGCCAGGTCATTCAGCATCTGTTGTAGGTCCTGCAGCGTTTCTGCCATAATGACGATGTCGTCTACAAATCGCAAGTGAGAGATGTATTCGCCATTGATGTTGATGCCTCGTCCTTTCCAGTGCAGCGTCTTGAACATATTCTCCATTGCATTTGTGAACAATTTCGGGGAAATGACGTCCCCTTGTCTCACTCCTCGATGCAACGGTATAGGTTTTGTTTGCTGATTCTGTACTTGGACGGACATGGTGGCGGCTTCGTAGAGACATCTCATCACTTGCACGTACCGCCAATCTACTTGGCAACGCTGCAGGGACTCCAGAACGGACCAGATCTCTATCGAGTCGAAGGCTTTCTCATAGTCCACGAATGCTAGACACAAGGGCTGATTGTACTCTTCGGTCTTCTGTATAATCTGCCGCACTGTGTGGATGTGGTCTATGGTACCGTATCCGCTCAAGGCGGTTCATGACGACTCTTGAAAACAGCTTATAGACGTGGCTTAGAAGGAAAATGGGTCGATAGTTCTTCAGCAGGGTCTTATCTCCTTTTTTGAAGAACAGGACGACAACGCTCCTACTCCACGCCTCCGGAGTTCTCCCTTCAAACAGGACAGCGTTAAAAAGCTTTTGAAGCTCCCTCAGTACGGGTTTACCTCCAGCCTTTAGCAATTCTGTTGTAACGCCATCCTCTCCAGGGGCTTTTCCATTTTTCAGCTGTTTAAGAGCCATCCTGATTTCATCAATGCTGACTTCTGGCAGGTCTTGAGTGTAGTGGCGTGTTAACGTGGCTCTAGGGTCCTCATTTTCGGGATCAGGTCGAGATGCATGCGAAGCGTATAACCGGCCATAGAAGCGTTCCACTTCGGAAAGGACTGCTGGCCTCGAAGCAACGACTTCTCCACTTGCTGTGGTCAGTTTCGTCAGGTGGCTTCTTCCAAGAGATTGTACGAATACTTTCGACCCCCGATTTTGCTCGATCGCTCTTTCAATCGCAAGAGTATTGGAGCAACGGAGGTCGTGTCGTACGAGCTTACTGATCTCTCGGTTTAGAGCGCGCTTTCCTGACGAAGTGACAGGTGGGTTTTCACGTCGTTCCTTAATCAGCCCTAAAGTTCCTTCCGAAAGCTTTGACTTCCTGCCCTTACGCTGCGTTTCACAAAATCTCGTACCTTCTTCCCTGAGGATCCGAACCACATTTTCGAGGTTCTGGTTTACGTCTGTTGTGGTTTCCACGGCAGCAAGTCGGTTTTCCAGGTTTGACTGGAACGTTTCAGATCCTATCATGGTTTGGAGCAAAGTAGGTCGGAGCCTTGACTTCATCAGACGGACACGTTTAGCCTTAAAATCCATATTCAGAGAGCCTCGAACGAGTCGGTGATCGCTTCCGGTATTAAACCTGTTAATCACGGAGACGTCTCTGAATATATGCTTCTTGTTGGTTATGATGAAGTCAATCTCATTTTTCGTCATAGTGTCGGGGCTTTGCCTGCCACTTGGCTACGTACATTCATGACCGTCGCTTAACATCGATTACAATTGTTTGCCTATGTACTTTAAGTAAAGCCTTTTTAATGATTTAAATAATAATGTTTACTTGCTTCTGTTTTTTTACCTACATCTTGTAGTAAAAGGTCAAACTGCACAGCTCAAATGCGACGAAAAATACCCTATGAATTTTGGCTGGCATGGCTGTGTTTTATTTTTATGTTAACTTAGAATTTTGTTTTTTAACAGCTTCAAGGGACGAAACACTTACCTAAATTAATATTTAATAAAATGGATAACATTACATAACATTACACAGTTTTCATTTCAATTCGATACATTTGTGTGTTTCTGCGAAAAACGTTATTGACAAGCGGAAGTGATCCTATGAGGTTTCCATTATTTCCTTTTGAGGTGAGCAATCCTTAAAAATTAAGGAATAATAGAAACTCTATAACTGAGTAAAAAATGAATCAACAGCGATTTAAAGGCTGTAAAATTTGTAACAACTTATAAACTATGGCTTATTTTATCTTTTTTTCGTTTTTCAAACACAATAAAAAAACCTGATGCAAGCAAAGATGATTATCATTCTCGCCAACGTATTTTCAGCGAGAAAAATCGTCGAGTGCGCCACATTGCGGGTTGACAAACTGATAAATTCGTCACTACTCGTAAATCGAATGTCGTTGCCATTCGGTGACGCGCGACTGCACCTTGCTTCCTATCAATATGTACATACAATATTTCGTCTCAGTATAACCTTGTTGGTATAAGGAGGATAGAAATGTAACGTTGAAAAGTGCAATGATTTCAAACTTAATTTAGAGACTCTGTCTAAAATAAGGCTGTAAACAAATACCTATCACCATAAAATCTTTTGATCATTTAGATGTAAAATGTGTTATTTGAAGTTGATGGAAAGTAATTTACCTATTTGATGCCTTGATAAACCCTAAAAATCAAATACAGTACTTATTAGATTTTTTATTTAGGCTATATTACAAATTAAGCTATTTAAACAAACACCTAGCTCCTAATTTATTTAAAATTGTATAGTTGCAATGCCCTACCAGGGTCCTTATGTCTACTGCCCAATTTTGTAACATCCTACTGTAATACATATGAGACGCAATAAATGAATATGAATATGAATATGGACACTGATTAGCTGTGCAGCATATTTTGTACTTGTTATCACAACCTCGTACATAATTAATCGTTAATACTCAAGTTAGATGAACCCTCAAATTTTAAACGCGGATCCTTGACCTACGAGTATTAGCTGACCAACTACTTAAGGCTCTCTTGCTATTCACAATTCTATATTCATCTCACAGAGTCCAATTTTGAATTCTGAAATGGCAGTGCAGACCACGCTGCGTCTTGGCACATTTAACGACCCACTGCAATATTCACAGAACACAACTTGGGACTCGCTGTTCAGCAAGAGACCTCATTGCCGAGTTTCGTGTGCGAGGCAAATTGCTGCGGTTCTGCGTAACCGAGGTAAATGCAGAAAGCTCTTTTTCGTATACATGAAGAACTGATTTCTAGCTATAATGAACTTTATGAATTATTTGCTGAAAACGTAATGACAAGAAGCATAAAATCTCTAAAATACACTACAATATCAGTATATAAACTTAAAAAATTATGTCTCAGGCGGGACTCGAACCCGCATCTCCTCGCATACCGGGCGCGGTGCTTTACCGTTTAGCCACCGAGACACTATGTCATAGGCGTCAATTTTTCAAGCATATTCTTATCGCTGTAAGCCAGCGTTGTTTCATCAAATGTTAAGAGTTTGCACCCTTAACACCCGAAAGAAACATCTTTGCAGATACTTTATTTGATTTTTAGCAACTTAATTGCAATTATAATATCAGTATCAAACTTGAAAAATTATGTCTCAGGTGGGACTCGAACCCGCATCTCCTCGCATACCGGGCGTGGCGCTTTACCGTTTAGCCACCGAGACACTACGTCACAGGCGTCAATTTTTCAAGCATATTCTTATCGCTGTAAACCAGCATTTTTTATATCATAATTGCAATTAAGTTGCTAAAATATCAGATAAAGTATACACTACATTATTTAGTAAATATTGTAATAAATATTTTTACGCAGTATTTTTTCGCACCTAGTCGCCCGATGTCATGGTTAGGGCGGCCCCGAAACAGGCACCACATTAGAAGGCTCAGGAAAAGACCAAACGGCTCTTTGTCAGTTCTTGTCCCAAAACCTCCAAATAAGCGACGAAATGAGCAGACTGTATTTACCTCTATTATGACGCCAGAGTGCCTCGGTAAAACACTCGCTAATGTCGAGGGCGATTCCCGGAATACGTTTAGTCTGAGAATTAACCGCTTGCTCACCCTACCACGGTTGTATACACTTACGATTAAGGAAAGGACCGTGTTATATCTAAATTACTTAATTGAACGCTTAGTTATGTTATCTATTATCTGTGTTAAATTACCCGAACGATTACTACTTAAGGGGTTAAAGTATAAAATTGCCGTATTGTATGGACGAAATCGAGAAAAATCATTTTTCCATACTAACAATTTTTTAGTTTTTTCAAAAACGCCTGAACCGTTTTCGATGCAATTAAAGGTGAAAGTTAGATGGTTATAAAGCTACCCATTATAGTATTTAAATTTCTGAAAATCAAAGCATATAATACAAATATAGTTAATTGAAGCAAGAATGTCAGCTGACACATTGTAAGGGGTCTTTTCAACGACTTCCTTTGAAGTAATAGGCACTAGTATTGCATTTTTTTTTAGTCAAAAGTTACTTTATTTAGTTTTTGATACAATACAAAAAAGAATTACGCAATAATATGATTATACTTAAGAGCTATACAAAATAAAAAGTGGGAAAATAATCGGCAATTTCATACTTTAACCCCTATTACTAGAGCTATGTGCTGCCCCCAATTCATTTAATTTTGTTACTTCTAAACAAAATCAATTCTCAAAAAACTAGAACAGTATCATTTTAGAAAAATACCTCTAGTATTCATTGAATCACAGTAAACTTTTCATTTAGTTGTTTATAAAGTCAAATTAGTCGCTAACGCCAAAAGCGGCAGCTGTTAGCAATAATGTACAATACGAAAGAATGCCAGAATGAAAAGCAGTTAACAGTGAATAACAGTTCAATAAATACTAGAGGTGATTTGCTAAAATGATACTGATCTACATTTTTGAGAATTTCTTTTGTTTAGAAGTAATAACATTAAATCAATTGGGAGGCAGCACTTAGCTCTAGTAGTCGCCTTAAAACTACTACCAGCTTTTAGGTAGACTAGTAATACCTACATATAAAGTTTGATGTTGACTGCTCAGTCTAGTTAGATGGCATAACGTAGGTACTCGTTTAGTGTTATAACTATAGGTAGTTCATGTCAAACGTAGGTAGTTTTAGAAAACAGTTTAAAAAGAACCTTTTTTTGAATTTACGCGAACATTATCCATTGAAATGTATGGTATATTTCAGTATAATGTTCGTTAACGAGCCTCATCATCTAAACACATAGTAAAAAATATAACTTTCAAAGTTCTGAACTAAATATCATTACGTATCATGTATGTAGTTCCGTTATAATTTAATTATTTGTAACAATATCAGTAATATTATATTGTATTACTTGTAATATTGATAAAAAAGGCCGTGGAATGATTATCCCATCATGGATTTTGAACTTGTTAACACAATTTCAAAGTTTGAAGGTCGGAGTTTCGAGTTATTATCCTACTAACTACAAAATAACAAAATAAATTATGGAATTGTTTCATACAACAAATAGTATATACAGGATGAAATTTTCTTGTACTGGGCTATACCAAAAGAAAAAATACGTCATTTGATTTTTGCGTCTTAGATTGCTATATTAAAATTTGGAAAGTGGTTAAAATTTCACCCTGTATAGCAGACTTAGGTAAATTCGACATTGACGATTTATTACGTATGATAAGTTTAAGAAAACTACTTATATCTTTCTTTTCTTGTTTTTTTTCTTGATGGTGCGGTAGTCCACCTACGTCTCATCTAGGGTCTCGATCCCGGTGTAGTCAAGTACTAGTTAGAAAACGATATTTTCTAAATTGGCCTAAGTCAGGAAGGGATGTAATAGTTTTGTTTCGGAAAACTTGTTAAGACGTTGGTCCCGGCTTCTAACGCGAGATGGAATTCGTCAAACCTTCTCACATCTATGACTTGAAATAGACGGGTTGAAAAAGTCTCATACCAAATAACTGTAGAGAATTAAAATCATACATTGTGATGTGAACCAAACAGACAGAAAAATGTCACTCCTTCAAACAAAACTCCTTTCAACGACTACTTTTACTTTGAGTATCAAAACATGTGAATGATCCATAAAAACTACCGCTTTATCGATGTTCCAAGCATTTGCTGACTTCTTTAACAAATTGAATACTCTTCCAGCACGGCTCTGAAACCAAAATTTTTGTCGATTTCTTTTTTCTTCAGGTACCCAGCTTTGGTATTTGGTATTTACAAGTATAGGTTATTATACCTGCCTTTAACATCTTAATTGTTTTAATTGACTGTATACATTGAATATCAGTGAAATTATAATAAGTTATTACAAACACAATGTAAAACAGCTTAATATACAACAACAAAAACTAAAGCAATTCAAATGATTGACAAAACTATACCAAGACCCTAAAACTTATGATTTCGACATTGCTCTCATTTTCAATGTTTTTATACATATATCAATAGTTGATTACAGTAAAATTTTCCTGAAGTAAATAAAGTCTGACATTTTAAAAGCATAGCACATTCAATGTAAAAGTTGTGCAGTAAATCACTGTAAGTTACGTTCGTGCTTTTGAAAGTATATTTAAGTGGCGCAGAGTAATTACTAACGGAGTCAAGAGTGCAGAGCGCGCAACCAGAAATGAATACGAAGTAAATGCTGAAGTGACTTTACAGAAGATGACATACTAGTATTTAAGTTATGTTGACCAACACTATACGCCATTATCGTCATCATCAACCTACATCAGTTTTCACTGACTTATCGATAGGATTTTTGATCATTCAATGTCTAAAAGGTTTGTTGGTTTTATGTGGTACCAGCACAAGACTAGAATAGTACCTATCCTACCTGAAATATGACCATGACCACTATGTCAAGAGTGTAGCGAAGAAGAAAAACACTACCCATGGCGATGTGACAAAATCTTCCATTTAGCTCGCCTGTGATCAACTGTAAACAGATGTAGATTGGTGAAATTTAGAATTGCTAGAAGTATTTTAGTTTGTTATCACGAAATTGTAGTTGCTGCAAATAAATATGCAAATATGGCTAGTTATTTGTTAAAAGATTAAACAACAAATGGGGACCTTTCACGGCATCGAAACTGCAAAATAGCCTCATTAATAAATATTATAATAATCAAGACAAAAGACTTACAAACCGTTGAAATTCTGGTTCAAATTCAACAAACTGACAGTCCCCTTTTCATTCCAGCACTAACAAAGCTTACAAACGACTGTTAATGTCCGGCCGATCGCTACAGAGTCGCCGAAATATTAATTCGCATCAACCCTTGTACAGAAAACCCTTAGAAACGTAAGCTCGTTAGTAAATTAAATAAGGCACTGAATTTGTCTTTTAAAATGCTTTACATTCATTATTTAAAACTGTCGTCAAAAATACTTAACATTGAATATAAAAATTTCACATATCTGTTCTTTGGTAAGAAATAAAATATGTTACTGTTTAAGTTTAGTTTTTTTTTAGTTTATACTGAAGTACATCACTTAAAACTTACAAACTATCAAATTAGTCTGGAGTTCTGGATATTAATTATTAAAAGATTGGAAATACAATTCCTTATATAAAGCTTTTAAGGTTTTAGCAGTTGTCCGGTAAGCAAAAGATTGAAGGTTCAAGTCCCACTTAAAACAGTCGATATTGTTATTCAAGGAATTTATTGAATTTTCATTTAACTACATCAGTAATAAATTACTTAAACACAGTTGCAAAAAATTAAAAAGATGAAAGACAAATCAGTGTTAACCAAATCACAGACGCCTCAGTTGTTATTTTAAAGAAACAGAAAACAAAACAAATAAGCTATGGAAACAGCGAATCAAAAATTGACAATCCCCTTTTCAATCCAGCTCTAACAAAGCTCACAAATGACGGCTAATTGTCCGGCCTGCCGCCGGTGTCGCCGGGAATGTAATTACCATCGACCCCTGTAATTAAGTGATGCCCTGCCTTGCGTATTGACGTAACGAACTAGAACTATCCGAAGGCGATTTCGGATATGACGAATATCTGGTTCCGGAGTTACAGACACGTTAAGGAGTCCTTATTCAGAGGGAGGAAAAGTTCTTACTCGTGTTTTTAGGTTGACTGAACGTTTTTATTACATTGCTCTCTTTACGCTTTTGGTCGGTATAATTTTGTTTGAAAACAGTTTTATAGAATATGGGAACAATTAATTAGTACCTAGTTACCAGAGCTAATTGATTTGGGGTTTATACCTTGTTTTTTATAAGTTTCCCATATTTTCGCCCACGGATACGTACATTTGTTCTTCCGTGACCAACTTAGATTAGATTTAACTAGGTTTTCCCAAATAGCATCAAGCTAAAAAACTTGGTTCATGGTATGATGGTCGCGATGCCGATTGGATAATTATTTAATTTTTTCAAACACACCATTAATTTATCGCTTATTCCGATACATACGCAAACGAAGTCGCGGGCAAAAGATACTGCAACAATAAGTATTGAAAAAAATCTTAGGTATTTCATCAAATTCGTATGTTTTATCGCCGAGGCAGAGAATGATTTTGTTTTAATATTTGATGCAACATTCCTTTACTTAAACGGAATATTTTTCTATAACGTTCCATTTTGTAACATTTTTATAGATACACCATCTAAACAACAAAATGTAACATAATTCATGAGCACGGGAAAAGTGCTATTTAAGTACAAACTAGCCCCAACAGCTGAATAACATCCTGTCCGTTGAGTTATGAGTAATAAGCAGGTTTTATGATAGATACCTACATCAAAAGAAGAAAATTGAGGTGGTATGTGGGAATTTTCCGGTACATTTCACATGCTTTTACGTGTTGCAGTTTTTTTTTTTTCACGTATATATGCCGAGATATTCTTCGTGTTTTTTTCCCTTCCATCGTGGCAGAGTTTTTTTACGATGTTTAACCAAGGCAATCCAAATACTCCTCAACTCATTTTTGGGTTTTATAATCAAAACAAGAAACCCATCTCCATCCACGGTTAATCATATAAACAAAATTTATAACATTTTTCCACAACTCCTGGCCCCTAATTCGCGTAACCGAATCGTATCACAATCGTAATTGAACGACAGGTTTTTGACAGTTCTAGTATGGGCTAAATGTCAAAATCGTCCAATTCAATCACGATCGAACTGCTATTTGGTTACGCGAATTAGGCCCCTGGGACCTTATTCAGCTATTTCAATCGCATTTCGATCGTGATTGAATTGGATGATTTTGACATTTAGCCCATACTAGAACTGTAAAAAACCTGCAATTCAATTACGATTGTGATACGAGTACGATTTAGTTACGCTAATTAGGGGAATGTAGCTATTCTGTAGTGTGGCACTTTGCAAAAATATTGTGGATCTGTGAACATAACTTTTCGTTTCAGCGATCCAGTGTACTCTGCCAGTTAGAAGCTTAATCATGGGTACGTGAAAAAACTTACAGCAGTAGCTTAGACATTAAAATTAACAGGAAAACTCAAAGTAGAAAAAAATAAAATACAACTTTAATCATTAATAAGAGCAGTCGTTAGTTACGTAAACCAAAAAGGAAGACTGGGGATAACAGAGGACAATTGTAACGTTGGCGATATTTTCACTAACCTCTCCATATACGCGTATGTATACGCTTGAACACACCCAAGACAAGTCTGCGCGTATTGAAGAGGGACACACGCGTTTGCGTTTTTGTCAAATTATATTACAAACTTTGAAAAATTATCAATATCATCATCATCATCATCATCATCATCATCATCATCATCATCAGCCTATCACAGTCCACTGCTGGACATAGGCCTCTCCAATTGCACGCCACTTAGGTCGATCCTCGGCTTCTCGCATCCAGCTCCTGCCAGCCACCTTGCGCAAATCATCACTCCACCTAGCCTGAGGGCGTCCTACACTAAATTATGGAACAACAGAATTAAGTAAGTCGGTACTTGCGACGTACAAGTACAAGGGTTCCGCCCTACACTACGCATTTTTTGACACACTCTTGGCAAATTTTAAAATACGGAGTCTTTTATGGTGTAATATCAGTATATAAACTTGAAAAATTTTGTCTCAGGCGGGACTCGAACCCGCATCTCCTCGCATGCCGGGCGGGCGCCATACCATTAGGCCACCGAGACACTGCGACACGGCGCGAATTTTTCAAGCATATTCTTTCGCTGTGAGCCAGCGTTGCTTCATCAAATGTTAGGAGTTTGCACCCTTAACACCCGAAAGAAACATCTTTGCAGATGTTTGACAGTCAGTTAAGATGAAACAGCTATTTATATACTTTATTTGATATTTTAGCAACTTAATTGCACTTATAATATCAGTATATAAACTTGAAAAATTTTGTCTCAGGCGGGACTCGAACCCGCATCTCCTCGCTAAATAGCTGTTTCATCTTAACTGACTGTCAAACATCTGCAAAGATGTTTCTTTCGGGTGTTAAGGGTGCAAACTCCTAACATTTGATGAAGCAACGCTGGCTCACAGCGAAAGAATATGCTTGAAAAATTCGCGCCGTGTCGCAGTGTCTCGGTGGCCTAATGGTATGGCGCCCGCCCGGCATGCGAGGAGATGCGGGTTCGAGTCCCGCCTGAGACAAAATTTTTCAAGTTTATATACTGATATTATAAGTGCAATTAAGTTGCTAAAATATCAAATAAAGTATATAAATAGCTGTTTCATCTTAACTGACTGTCAAACATCTGCAAAGATGTTTCTTTCGGGTGTTAAGGGTGCAAACTCCTAACATTTGATGAAGCAACGCTGGCTCACAGCGAAAGAATATGCTTGAAAAATTCGCGCCGTGTCGCAGTGTCTCGGTGGCCTAATGGTATGGCGCCCGCCCGGCATGCGAGGAGATGCGGGTTCGAGTCCCGCCTGAGACAAAATTTTTCAAGTTTATATACTGATATTATAAGTGCAATTAAGTTGCTAAAATATCAAATAAAGCATTTATGGTGTACTTACCCTTTACATGCATTCAAATACCACTGCACTGAAATTCAAACAAAATTAGTAAAACTATACAAAGTTTTAATCCTCTACCATAGCAGGTGGTAGGTATCTCATTTATTGTTTCATTACGAAACTTATAAGTACGACTGTACAAAAGTAGAAATGTTCTTTTTTTAAGTGTCACGAAGTGTGCACCGAAAATATGGGAAAAGCAAACGCGAAACAGACTAGTGGACTCCTGAATATTACACGAATACCTCTTCAAGGTAAAAGATGATAAACGGGAGTTGTGAGTGCATTTCTGAGGATATTTATATCAACTTAGGGAAAACTAACTACGAGTAGAATTACTGAGCTATATTTTTTGGTTCTAATGGAACCCTCATAACTCAACAGTCCAACGCTACAACGTTTAGGTCTTAAAAAAAGTATACTGAGTCTTGAGTGATGATTGTCTTTTCAAGGCTATTTCTGAGTGACTTGAAGGGTTAATATGTCGTTAAATGTCAAAGGCAACGTAGAACATCTCGTACTTGCTGACTTGCTCCTTTATAGTTAGCAACTGTTACTAAATGCTACATCGCGCATAGGTAACAATAGTTCTGGTTCTCGTAGTCTACAGCCCAGTCTTTTGAGTCTTGAGTGACGATGGTCTTTTCAACACTATATGTGAAGGGCGACGATGAGGCAGAAAGTCAAAGGCAACTTTAAGAAATACGTTCTGTAATCCTTTGCACTAATAGTTGACAGCTCTAGCACTGAGTCATCAAAAGAAAACGTGAAAAACGATACATCTCTCAAAAATAGGTACATTTGAAATGTATTTTTATCAAATAAAGGCTTTTAGCCAAAGAGACCGTCTTACGAAAGCACCCAATGAATAAACATATTATGTTACTTCTCAGGTTTACAAATTGATCAAATGTACAAAGTAAAAGCTTACCTTACAACGCATATAGTACTCGTATAACAATACTGTTTTCTTCCTTAATTGGTTCGGTCTTCGTACAAGTTTCGCGTCACGTTGCGCCAACGTAACTCCTGACGACGGAATCAAAGCACATATTGGCAATTTTCCACCAAGCAATGTTGCCAGTCCACGGGGAAATTTCGAATAGAAACCCACGTCTCCAATGCATATTGTTCGAGTATGGTGAATTTAAAATTCAACTTGCAACAATAGACATATCTCGAAGTTTCAACGGCCAACGAATAGGTACTGCGAGGGAGACTTGGAATAAAAATACTAGGTTATGGACGAACGTTGGTTGTATTTGTTAATGAAAGAATGAATTGAAAATATTTACTTGCCTACCAATTTTTGAAATGGTATAATTGTTTGTGCATACTCAACCGTACATAATGTGTTTGTAAACTGTTTTAGGAAAATATGGACACAATTACTGAGAAATAATATACAAATGGAAAATCTCAGTCAAAATGGCTTTACAGATTTTTATGCTCATTTGCAAGCGTGATTTGTGTGTAAACGTTTTTCAAGTTTTGCGAATTTGCTAAAAACTTTCCATAGATTAGCTAAAAGATTTCCATAGTACTTAAAAATGTGCAAGTTAATTAAGATCATAGCTACATCTAACCTCTATTAAATTTGAACACGTTAGTTTTGATAATCACCGCCCTGCGATTTCTTGCCTCTAAGCAAGTGATTTTAAACCATATATGCAAGCCAAAAATAAAAATCTACCACTGAGCTGCTACGATTTTTATTCAAAGTGAAGTATACAAAAGTAGTTTAGGTAAGTTAGTAGCAAGTTTACTTTATAATTAGTGATCAAAAATGTATTCTTTGACACGCGATGACTACTTAAAATAAATGAGTGTTATTATTATTTTCTGTCTTGTAATGACTGTTGTGGTATGTAGATACCTTTTAACATATGTAAATACCTTACCATTTGTTTCTGGTTCATCTCATTAAATACATTCTCTTATTTTCATCATATAACTTATAATTTCTTGTAATTTTATTTGTTTACTAATTTTGACACTAATATTAAAATTTTCTTGTTATTTTGACAGACATCGTTACCACTGGCAACCACCTTGTCAAATGATATATATTTTTTAATTATGTAAATTTCATCTAAATTTCGGTTAGGAGATATTGTATTTTGGCCAATTTTATATTAAACTTACCTTCTTTATGTAATTTTTATAACTGCTTATGTAAATATAGCTATAATTTTGAAATGTTTAAAAATAAATTATGGTTCCATCAATTTTGATATAAATAGACGTTTTTATGTCAAGAAAGTGACTTCTTCTTATTCTATTGTTGTGAACTTAATATTATTATTGAGAAAATTATCTTGGACACTATTTATTCATTACTCCTGGACCCTGGTACGGTCACGTAGACCGCCGGGCCTTCTCCATCTAGTGCTGTTGGATCCTGGCGGTCACGTAGACCGCCGGGCCATCTCCATCATTTCGGCTTGATCAGGCAGATCGCCGGACTACCTCACCTCCGCTGCGCAGTTGGATCCTGGCGTGGTCGACCGCTGGGCCACCTCTATTTATCAAACCACTAATTGGACTTTCACGTGTAAATTTAAGTTACGTATATATATTTTATCATACTTTTAATTTCAATATATTTAATTTATATTTTGTCTTGTATTTTATTTAACTCTTAGGGAATAATTATAGGGAGGTAGGTTCCCATTAACTTCCCTCTTTCCAAATTTTCTTTTGTAGCGTAGCAGAAACTAGGTTTCTGAGGGTATTCCTCTTCAAGGATACCCCAGATATTCTGTAACGTTACAAAGTGGCGCCCAACGTGGGGCCCGAACCTCACCCTCCTTTTTCAAAATTCTAAAAGATCATCTGTGATCCTCTTTAATTTGAATACTTATTTTTGGCATAGATTCTTTAAATTTTATTCTTACCCTTCTTTAGACCACAACGACCCTGAGATATTTCCTAAATTTTTCAGCTCACACATACCTCGGCACTACTCTCGTCTTCATCTCCAGTCGACTGCTTCCTACGCTTCGACTCCAGACGCTCACACCTACCTCGACGACACTACTCCTGTCTTCGTCTGCGGTTACCATCTCCCTACACTTCGACTTCAGGCGGTAACTTCTCAAAGCAATACAAGGTACAATTTCACTCAATATATTGAAAAGTTAAACTCTTGGTAATGAAACGGAACTTTGTGTTTTACTATTTATTCAATTCTCTTCTCTAACTAGTAATTTGAAACACTTTTTTTTTAAACTCTACTCTGCTATTGCATTTTAATAAACTAGTTTCGTAACTTAACTTCTCTTCTTTATGATAGGTGATTATCTTAACTCGACTTTTCCTTTTTACTAAACTAGTTTCTTTACTCGACTTTTCCTCTTCTCGAAAGGCGAGTTTCTTAACGTATCCTTACTTGATTTTATCTCTCTTTGAAAAGCGAGTTTCCGAACTCGACTTTTCCTTTCGAAAAGTGATTTAGTTAATTAGACTATTCCCCTCTTAGAAGTGGTTTTCTTAACTTGTCATTTTCTTTCTTTGAAACGCATTTTTCTTAAACGCGATTTTTATAACTCTACTCTTCCTATTACTTCAATATGGATAGATTAATAAAATTTAACCTTCTTAATAAGAATGAACTTCAATATGAAGTATTGATTAGATCTGAGACACCTGCTAATACTGTTTCCGCTTTAAAAGAGCAATTAATAACATTAAATATTCCCTCTGAAGAAATTACGTCCTCACCTCTTCCTTTAAAGGATGACTTAGACCAAGCAGAAGATACTCTTTCTTATATTGAAAGTAAAATAATCAATCTAGAATCTCATAAAGATAGAACTCTATTGTCAAAAACAGAAACATTTATCAATCACTTATATTATAGATTAGAACGTCTTAAAGCACTTCCACCTTATGTCGAATTGTGTTCTAATATTAGATCTAAATTCTATCTATTAAATAAACGTTTTGACAAAGTTATTGAAACTGAAGAACAACCTGATTCACTATTAGATCCAAATTCCTTTAGGCAACCCAATGTTCTTATATCAAATGATAATGATTCACCTCCTTTTGAAACAACTACTCAATCCCCAACAGTTCAACCTATTTCTTTATTTAGTGATCAAAACAAATCTCCTCAAGTTCCCTCTATTGATAATGTTCTTGAACCTACTAATTCCTGTTTTAATGCTAGTAATACAAATTTTGCTAGAGAGTTGAAATCCTTAAGCTTTAATGGTAAAACTTGTCCTAGATCTGTTATTCAAAAACTTGAAGAGTTTCGTTTACCTCGTCACATCTCTGATGATCTTTTAATTAAATATGCATTTGAATTCTTCTCTGGCGATGCTCTTCACTGGTTTCGTTTTCAATATCTTAGAGGTTGTGTTTCAAATTGGAAAGATCTTCGTGATAAGTTGATAAAAGATTTTGGTTCCCACGATTATGATTTTCAACTATTACAATCCATTAGGAAACGAACCCAAGGTCCTAACGAATCTATTATTGTTTACGTTTCTATAATGTTTAATCGTCTGACTAATAAGCTTTCTGAAACTGAACAATTAAATATTTTACTTAGGAATATTAGACCTTGCTATTCAGTTTTTATCGCTTTGAATGATATTTCTTCTATAGATAATTTAATTGATATTTGTCAGAGATTTGAAAAGACTGCTGATAGAGATAAACAATTTGTTGAACCTAAATTTGATGATAATCCATTCGTTTCTGAATTCACTTACCGTCCTCCTACTGCTTCTACTTCAAAAGTTAGTTCTAATAAAGCTGTTCCAAATAATAATTTTCAATATTCTAATAACCCTAAATTTAATTATAATTCGAAACCCATCAATGCAGTTTCTAATGCTAATACTCCTCAATATAATAATAATTTATTTTGCCTTCGTTGTCGTACTAATGACCACTCTTTAAGAAATTGTTCTCAACCTAGATTTTTAATTTGTTTTAATTGTGGTTTAAAAGGTTTTAAGATTATAAATTGCCCTAATTGTTCAACTTCTAGTCAAACAAAAAAACTAACTTCTGACTTGAATAACTACTTTGATCCTCTTGATTGGGAAAATTGGCTTATAACTATTAAAAACTTTTCTTCTTGTTATAAAACAACTTCCGTACTTTTCGATAAAGAAGTTGATTATGAAAGACCCTTTGTTAACATCTTGATTAATGACATAGCTTTTTCAGGCTTGTTAGATAGTGGTAGTTGTATCACTATCTTGGGCAATAATTCCCACTTAAGCATCTTAAAGTTAGGATTTAAGTTATTCAAGTCATCAATTCAAGTTGCTGTCGCTAATAGACAAAAATCCAAATCTCTTGGATATTTCAATTTACCAATTATTTTTCACAATCAAACTCATATTATTAAGGCTTTTGTTTTTCCTGACATTTTTCCTTCGCTTATCTTAGGATGGGATTTTTGGAGAGTCTTTAACGTTTCTTCTAAACTATCTTCTCTTAATTTAATATATAATAATCAAACTCAATTGAATACTGTCGATGCTAAGGTCCTTGATATTGACAATTTATCTGAAAATCAGAAAAATATTGCCTTAGACATTATAAATCGTTTTAAAAGTATTTCTTTTGAAGATAGAGGTAAACTTGGTCGTACTTCTCTCATTATGCATCGTATCGATACCGGTGATGCTCTTCCTATTAAACAGCGTTGCTATCGCCTATCTTTATGTAAACAGAAAGGCCTAATTTCTGAAGTCGATAAAATGCTAAAACTTGGCGTTATTGAAAGTTGTGAAAGCCCCTGGTTATCTCCGGTTTTAATTACTCCTAAAAAGAATGGAGAGTGGCGATTTTGCATTGATAGTAGGAAATTAAACTCCATAACACGAAAGGACTCTTATAGTCTTCCTTACATTTCTGAAATACTTGACAGTCTTAGGAACGCTAAATTCTTATCCAGTATCGATATTGCAAAAGCATTTTGGGAAATTCCTTTAAATCCCCTTGATAAAGACAAAACTGCGTTCTACGTTCCCACTAAAGGAATGTATAGATTCAATGTCATGCCATTTGGTCTTACTAATGCTCCAGCTACTCAGCAAAGACTTATGGATACTCTATTTACTCCTGAATTCGATAATAAAGTTTTTTGTTATTTAGATGACATTGTAGTTGTCAGTTCTACTTTTGAGGAACATATTTCTTTATTACTTAAAGTTCTTGCAAAATTAACTTATGCTAATTTAACTATTAACTATGAAAAGAGTCAATTTTTCCGTAAGGAGCTTAAATATCTAGGTTATGTTGTGGATGAACATGGTTTACGCGCTGATCCATCTAAAATTCAACCAATTCTTGATTACCCAATCCCTACTTCACCTAAAGAGGTCAGAAGATTCCTTGGAACATGTAGTTGGTTCAGACGGTTTATCCCTAACTTCAGTTCTATTGCTGCTCCTCTAAATAAATTAATTTCTACTAGTAAGAAAAAGGTCACTAAATTTATATGGTCTGATGATGCAAATTCTGCTTTTATTCAGCTTAAAAACTGTTTAGTTTCAACTCCTGTTCTTGCTTGTCCTGATTTTGAACTTCCTTTTTCTGTTCATTGTGATGCTTCAAATTTTGGTGTAGGTGCAATGTTGACTCAAGTTCGTGATGGCAATGAAGTTGTAATTGCCTATATGAGCAAATCTCTTAATAAACACGAACAGAATTATTCTACTACTGAACGTGAGACTCTAGCTGTTATTACAGCTCTCGAACATTGGCGTTGTTACCTTGATAACGGCTTACAATTTACGGTGTACACCGATCATTCAGCCTTAAAATGGTTCTTGAATCTAAATAACCCAACTGGTAGATTAGCTCGCTGGTCTGTTCGTCTGTCTTGTTTTAATATGATTTTAAAACATAAAAAAGGAAATCATAATGTTGTTCCAGATTTCTTATCTTGAAATTCAGACAATTTGAAAATGGTTCAACCTATTTCTAGAAACCCATTATCTTCTTCTGAACAGTTTAATCAACTTTATGATAGCTGTCGCAATAATCCTGATGCTTTTCCTAATTATCAAATTATTGATGATAAACTCTATAAGCATCTTCCTGCTTCTTATCCTCTCATTGATGATTTTGCCTGGAAACAAGTTCCTCCTCCGTCTGAAAGGTTAAATCTCATTAAAATAGCTCATGGAGAAAGTGACACTCCTCATGTAGGTATTTTTAAAACTTATAAGAAATTATCACTCCTCTATTATTGGAAAGGTATGTTTAAAGATGTGTCGATTTTTATTTCTAAGTGTGAGACTTGTCTAACCTATAAACATTCCAATCATTCTCCTTTTGGTCCAACGGGTAAACCAAAAATTTGCTCAAGACCATTTCAATCTATTTCTCTAGACCTAATGGGTCCTTTACCAATGACTAGACGTAGTAATCAATTTATTTTAGTAATTACTTGTACATTTACTAAATATTGTTTAATTTTTCCTATCAAACGAGCTACTACATCTAATATTATTCTACATCTTGAAAATTCAGTTTTTCTTGTTCACGGGGTACCTCAAACTATAATTATGGACAATGGATCACAATTTCAATCCAATGAATTTAAAAGACTATTAGAAAAATACAATGTTCCATTTCCTTTCTATTCACCAAATTACAGTCCACAGATTAACCCAACCGAAAGGTATAACAGAACCATCGTAACTGCATTAGCTTCATTAGTCAATGATGACCATAGATCTTGGGATCTTTACTTACCAAAAATTCAATTAGTCATCAATAATTCTGTTAATCTTTCGACTGGCTTCACTCCATCATTTCTTGTTTTTGGTAGAGAACTTGTACCTTGTGGATCTCACTACTCTCAATGTTCAAATCTTGATGAGCTTATCTTCCTGCCTCGTGACATTTACGCTGCAAATTTAGGATTATTATCTTCTATTTTTGATAAAGTCCAAGTTGCATTACATATCGCTCACTTAAAGTACGCTAAATATTACGATCAGAAACGATCATTTAAAGAATTTAATGTTGGTGATACTGTATGGCGTAAAAATTATGTACAAAGTAATGCTGGAACCTATTTTTCAGCTAAATTGGCTCCTCGTTATATCAAGGCAAAAGTTATTCAAAAATTATCACCTTTGGTTTACTTGCTCGAAGATTGTAATAATAATCATAGAGGGAGATGGCATATCAAAGACTTGAAGATCTAAACAATTCTTCCAAATTATTACACACACTCTTTCGGATTTTCATTCATACACTCTTTATATTTTGGCAGTCTCAGTCGTTATTCCAAATTTTTTTCTGGTTCCTATACTTTCTGTAATGATTCCCTAACTATTTTTTATATTAATTTGTATATACTGTATAATTTTATTTTACTTTCTTGTTCTTTTTTTTAACTTGTTACTAATGTTTAATTCTTTTTATCTCATGTCATTCATCTTCCATTCATAAACCTTTTCGGCCTTGTAAATATCCCTTTCCCAATCATTTTTTTTTCTCTCCCTTTCCCTTCTTTGTAAATATTTTTTCGTGAGCGGTGCATAACTCACCCTTTATTTAAAAAAGCCTTTATGCCGGATGGATCTGTCACTTTCTGACACCATTCGTAACTTTTCTCTTGTTTGGGAACCCTAGGTGTTCCCAAGCACTACTGAGTCCTTTAGCTCCACTTCTACTTCTTTGAGCCCTTTTTTAAGCTCTCCTTTTCTACCTTCTCTACCTTGTTTCAATACAGAGGTGCGGATCGCAACACCTCTTTAAACTAAATAAGCCTATCGTGTCCCATGCCCTTAGAGCGAATGTGTATCCAATTGAGTTTGGGTCATGGATTTTCTGTAATCGTGAACCCTTACCCTAATGTATGAAAGATTTTGAAAGATTGTATGAAAGATTTTGGAACACATTCTCAACCTCTAAATTTCTGTGTACTCATAAAAAAAAATTCCCTTAAGTAGTCGAAAATTTTTTTTTACTATTTTTGGGGAATATGTGGTATGTAGATACCTTTTAACATATGTAAATACCTTACCATTTGTTTCTGGTTCATCTCATTAAATACATTCTCTTATTTTCATCATATAACTTATAATTTCTTGTAATTTTATTTGTTTACTAATTTTGACACTAATATTAAAATTTTCTTGTTATTTTGACAGACATCGTTACCACTGGCAACCACCTTGTCAAATGATATATATTTTTTAATTATGTAAATTTCATCTAAATTTCGGTTAGGAGATATTGTATTTTGGCCAATTTTATATTAAACTTACCTTCTTTATGTAATTTTTATAACTGCTTATGTAAATATAGCTATAATTTTGAAATGTTTAAAAATAAATTATGGTTCCATCAATTTTGATATAAATAGACGTTTTTATGTCAAGAAAGTGACTTCTTCTTATTCTATTGTTGTGAACTTAATATTATTATTGAGAAAATTATCTTGGACACTATTTATTCATTACTCCTGGACCCTGGTACGGTCACGTAGACCGCCGGGCCTTCTCCATCTAGTGCTGTTGGATCCTGGCGGTCACGTAGACCGCCGGGCCATCTCCATCATTTCGGCTTGATCAGGCAGATCGCCGGACTACCTCACCTCCGCTGCGCAGTTGGATCCTGGCGTGGTCGACCGCTGGGCCACCTCTATTTATCAAACCACTAATTGG
This sequence comes from Anania crocealis, assembly GCA_949315895.1. Taxonomy (NCBI): domain Eukaryota; kingdom Metazoa; phylum Arthropoda; class Insecta; order Lepidoptera; family Crambidae; genus Anania; species Anania crocealis. Next base: position 19,477,168 of record OX438883.1, read on the forward strand.
ACTTTCACGTGTAAATTTAAGTTACGTATATATATTTTATCATACTTTTAATTTCAATATATTTAATTTATATTTTGTCTTGTATTTTATTTAACTCTTAGGGAATAATTATAGGGAGGTAGGTTCCCATTAACTTCCCTCTTTCCAAATTTTCTTTTGTAGCGTAGCAGAAACTAGGTTTCTGAGGGTATTCCTCTTCAAGGATACCCCAGATATTCTGTAACGTTACAAAGTGCCACCTCTATTTATCAAACCACTAATTGGACTTACACGTGTAAATTTAAGTTACGTATTTATATTTTATCATACTTTTAATTTTAATATATTTAATTTATATCTTGTCTTGTATTTTATTTAACTCTTAGGGAATAATTATAGGGAGGTAGGTTCCCATTAACTTCTCTCTTTCTAAATTTTCTTTTGTAGCGTAGCAGAACCTAGGTTTCTGAGGGTATTCCTCTTCAAGGGTACCCCAGATATTCTGTTACGTTATACTGTTTACACGAAAACTAAAAAATACAAACTTAAAACAATAAAGTAAGGTTTGATCAAAAAATAATAATTATCTAGAAGCGTAAGTAACTAAGCCTAAGCAATACCACGAAATAGAATCCGTGGCGGGCTGGGCGTCAAATAGGGACAGCGCGTTGCGCTCATTAGACGGTGACGTGACCTTAATAATATCTGTGGCACAGTGCCACAGATAATGTAATACGCAACCCTTGACGCAACCAACCGCGTTCTTAGTGTAGTGTTTTGTTCTAATTACTTATACATATTTGTAATGCGTAAGTGAAATTATAAATCGTTATATTAGGGGTTAAAGTATGAAATTGCCGTTTTGTATGGACGAAATCGAGAAAAAACATTTTTCCACACTAACAATTTTTTAGTTTTTTTAATAACGCTTGAACCGTTTTCGAAGCAATTAAAGGTGAAAGTTAGATGGTTATAAAGCTACGCATTATAGTATTTAAATTTCTGAAAATCAAAGTATATAATATAAATATACTTAATTGAAGCAAGAAGGTCAACTGACACATTGTAAGGGGTCTTTTCAACGATTTCCTTTGAAGTAATAGGCACTAGTATTGCATTTTTTTTTTAGTCAAAAGTTACTTTATATGTTTTTGATACAATACAAAAAGAATTACGCAATAATATGACTATACTTAAGAGCTATAAACAAAATAAAAAGTGGGAAAATAATTGGCAATTTCATACTTTAACCCCTATTATTAGAAAACATTTTTGAAAGATTTATAGTTTGAGTTAGTCTTGTCTATTTAACTGTACCTATTTAAGGTATCGTAAATGTAAATATCAATTCGTTATCGTTCGATATCTTCGATCTAATGCAACCATCAGCATCCAGCTGGGCGGAGATAAACGTTATTCCGTCCTATCTACATTTTTATTCCTATTTTACGATACAAACCAACCCTTTTGACCCGAATCTTGCCCACGGCTCTCTGGTCGAGCAATAAAATCCAACTACGGGATTGCAATTAACCTTGCCTCTCCAAACACCCTTGGATTAAATGTTCTTTATCTGTTGACAATATCGACACTCGCCGAAAGGTGAGACCCTTGAGTTTCGCTCTGTAAATATAGGACAGGAAGTTAAATTCACTTGGTACTGTCACCCCAATCGGCTAATTAGAATATTAATTAATTTTACAAAATATCTTCAAACTAAAATAAATGATTACAACATATCTACTTAATCATCCAAAGTTGATTTACAAATGTGATATTTAACTTTTTTTTTAATAAAATAGGTACTTTAACATGTAAAAAATGGACATAAGTCATAAATATGTTTATAGTTCGTGCGTGTTTTTGTTAGTTCAGTGCCGACACTTTTTTTTTCTTTTAGATTTTAAGTTACAAATTTTTACAGTTTGCCTTAAAACCACTATTTTAACCTCGAATTGTTTTTTCTTTCTTGGATTGGAACGGTATAATTTATTTTGCCATTTTCTAAACTTCTTAGCTTTAAAAAATTACAAATTAATTTAGGTCCCCGTCGGAGCAGGTAAAGGCAGGGTTCAATCTTGGACGGCTCAATGTAGAAAAACACTATTTTTATATTTTGTCAGGTCTAGGTGTTTGTGGTACCTTCGTTGTTTCCAGTTCCTTTATTTGATTAAGAATGAAATGTTTGCGTCAGAACAATGTATGTGATGCCTATTATCCACATTAAGTTTTAAAAATAATTTCATACAAAGCAATAGAATAATTATTCTTAAGTAAAAAAATATAGTACACCACAGCGCGCAGCGTTACAGTCTTAATTATTAAGATTGGGTTATTATACCCATGAATGCCCGGGAAATTATTTAACTCAAAAACAAAGCTAATCTGTGACCGAGAGAGTTTACATTTATTATTCAAAACAATTTTCTTGGAACAAAGCCCGTTGGACCGCAGCCTTTTGCTTCAGCTCATAAAATCTGCAGCAATATGATTAACTCTAAACCTGTGACATAATACATTGTGTAGGGATTTGCTAACAAAAAGTAAGGTTAAATTAGTACAAAAACAAATTAGTTAGATGCTGATTTAGTTAGTAGCCTATTATTTGAACGTTGACGGGAAATTAAAGGCCTCATTATGTTACGATTATACAGACCTTAGTCACATGGCATTTATTTCAGTAATCAAAAATAAATACTTAAAGAAAGTCCTCACAATCCTCCCATCCTCTCATTGCGACAAAATTTTTATTAAATAAATTATTAAATTATTACTCATCACATAGTTGGGTTATATATAAGCATTATTGGATAATTTTACCAATTTTTAAGAAAATAATGAAGTAATTGTGACCCTGATAAAACGTATATCATATACGTTTTTATATATTGTGACTAAAATTTAAAGGTTTTACACGAAATGTTGCTGTACTATAATTACTATAACGTGCTATTCTTCTTAGGCAATATTCAAAAAAGTTTGTTATATTGTAAAAACGAACTGTTATTTGAATATGAGTCTATTGGTAAATGTGGTTATAAATTTTGTGTCTAATCAGGTACTAAGTAAAATACAACCCATAAAGTGGAAGTCTCCTTTTACGTGGGTAACACTGACAATGTTTATAACTGGCCAGTTAAAAACATTGCTAATAAAAAGTTTTTTTGAATTTCAATTTTAGAACTCTTTGGTAACCCAATGTAGTATATTGCATTCATTTGTCATTTGTTTTTGTGAATTGGCGGCGGAGAAAATTTTTGGTCAATGATTTATTATGACTTTCGTTGTGGGCTTACTCAACAACAAAGCTATGATAGGCTGTGATTAGCATTTCTTAATGAAGCCCATTTCGTGCTACTATTTACAATTGGTTTAAGGACAGTTACTGCAGACTGGTATGTCAATAGCTGTTTGCCTGTTGTCTTGGAAATAATTCGACAGCAGCGCCTTCGAAGCAGGATCCTCCTTCACCACGACAATGCTTCAACGCACTCCGCAAAACGGACTGTTGAATATTATTTGACTATGGCAGGTGTCGAGATAATGAGTCATCCGCCATATAGTCCAGACCTGGCGCCCTGCCACTTACATTTATTCCCAAGAACTTAAGATAAAATTCGAGGTATTCGCTTTACGAGCCCTGAAGATGCGGTGAAAGCGTACGAAAATGCCATAGAAGAGACCCCTAAGGAAGAATGGGCCCACTGCTTTTCTCAGTGGTTCCATCGAATGCGACGATGTGTAGAGAGGAATGGAGATTACTTCGAAAAACAATAAAATTGGCAACTTTCTACATTAAGCCCTTTTTCATTTTCTAAACATTTTCAGTGTTACCTAGGTATTGTTATTTTTATTTTGTGTTTGTGAACACCATCCATTACGTACGTACGATCATTATCATATCTCTGGTACGATCAAGGAAAATACCTACACAGACAGATGCCACTTGATAAATTGTTATTACTAACGTTTTTTATTTTTATGTTTCAGTTTTTATAATAATGTTGAACCGCGTGCTTATTTGTAATTTTTAGGCAAAATTTCAGTCAAAGCACATTTGTAATATTATTTTACTACTTGATTATTATTTAAAAGCGGAAAAAACTGTTGTTGTTTATGTTTTCCACCTTAATTTTTTTCTAGCATAAGAAAGTTGTCGAGTTTCTTAATAATAAAAGTGAATTAGTCATTCTTCTTGAGTTGGGTGAAATCAAAAATAAGCGCGTACTAAATCCGTAAACTTCTTTCATTTCAATAGATATTCTTAGTTCTTAATACGTTCTTTTTTAGTAGAAGATAAAAATGGGTTAATGCTTCTATTGTGCCAATACCACACCGTAAACATACATGTACTACATTTTATAACAAAGGACATTGATAAAACAACGTGTACTTGCTGTTTGTCTAAGTAGTTTAGTTGGTACTTATATCAAGAACTATTTATTAGGTTTACGAGACGTGAGAGGATTCCACCTGCGCTTTTCTTATTTGTTTAACTATGTCTTTGTTCAGCTGGTGATATACGATTGCGATATTACACTTTTTATATGTTAATTATTTCTGGTTTCGTATCGTTGTGAATTCTATCTAGCTATAGTGAAAGGATATTGTGATATCAAAAACTAATTGACGTTCAAAAGTGAAATTTATCAGGTAGTTTGTAGTTAGGGTACGTCCACTAAGAAGGGACTTGGCGAGGGACAGAAAACAGGAACAGATTTAAGATTTCTAAGCACTTTTGCAAGATTCTAAGTAATCATAAGAGGGCGATATATACAAACGTGAGATATAACTATTAGGAGCGCTACCTAACGAGGGACCTGCGGGCGCAAAGCTAGCAAGCCATGTCTTATTTATATATTATAGGTATATAGTGAACGTAGGTAACGTTCACTATAGACCATATTAAAACACTAACTTTGTTTGTATCCACAGCTACAGACGTATTGTTTTATAGTTATTTATGTACTATATTATATTATATTATCGTTAGTATTTATTTGTTTTTATATCTTACAACGGAGGAAGCTAGGTAGACGTCCGTGTACGTTACTCAGCAGGGCACACTGAAAACCAGCATGTGGCATGGCCCGAGTAGGCCATGGCACATGCTGAGTGAGGTCCTTTTAAAGTGGACGCCACGGACACGTAGTGGCACTGCTCGATATTCTTGTTTTTGTATGTTTTTGATTTATTATTATTTTGTGTTAGTTTTATTATAATTTTTACCGACTTTAAAAAGGGGAGGTTCTTTGTTTGTTTAAATCTTGTTTTTTTTTTGTATGCTACTACTATCTGTGTGTGATGTCCAAATTTATGTTACCCGGAAAAATTTACGGTCCCCGCAGGATAATTTCTAGAAGTACGAAGTCGCGGGAACAGTTTTAAATATCAACGGGAATCGAGAAACAGAAACAGCTCCCAATAATTTGTTTCTGCTAACTTTAAATTGACAAACTGTTTGTCACATTCGTATGGCGTTTGTAATATGAGAGGCATTGTTCAAGTCAGAAGTTTCAACGCGGCACTTCCAATTCTCTTCTCGTTGTCTGGTCGTTAATAGTTTGGAGTTCCGTCTCCGTGATATGTGGACAGATTTAGACAATGTGCCCAGACAATGAATACCAAACATTTTGTAATGCGAACGGAAAGCTTTGACTGTATACCAATGTGGAAATGGAGCAATAGAGTTTAAGGGGCTGATTATACTGTTCGTTTAAAGTATTCTTTAGGATACATACTGTAAGGACAGTGGTTTGGTTTGTTGGTTCAAACATATATATCTTGGTGATCTCATAATGTGTTGTTAAGCTTAGGTAATAATAATTTAAACTGTGTGCTAGCTAAGTAATGTAGGCAGCAATTAACTGATTTTAAATTAATAAGTACAAATAATTAACAGTTACACGCTGACACACACAACCAATGATATTATATAATATCAGTACAAATAACATGTAGTGTTTTATTAGTTTACTTGCGATAAACTGTATTTTGTACGCATACGCTAGCAAAGTTTGTATCAAAAGACTTATGTACCTATTCAAATAATAATCTATTATAATCTTTATTTTATTTTATATTATATCACGTTATATTAAAATCATCATCGGCCAACATCAGTCCACTGCTGTACATAGACCTCTGCAATAGGATTTGTCTTGGGGTGTAGCAAAGTGTAAAAAATAGTAGGTACTCATTCTCTTTTTATAAGTGTCGTACTCGTAAGAGGCTACTACAGAAGTACTGTTAGAAGATGAAAAATTATTATTCTAGCTAATCATAATGCATTGTTTCATTCCTGGGTGTACCAATATCCACAAAAAAAATAAAAACAAATCAAAAACGTGAAAGTTTATTACTTTCTAAAGTCTTTCTTTTTCTTACTTTTATGAAGTCTTAGGCCATGGTTATGTGAAAAACGCAAAAAAAATACAAACGCAATAAAGAAGCATACGTTAGTATTAGTTTTAAACATTAAGAAATAATCAATTATATTAGAAGTGATTGTAACTAAGTTTTGTAATTAATAGTAACTTCTAAAAGGAGAATGAGCACCTCTGGGCGGTCGGCGGCCATTAATGAAAGTAGTGTCAAATGAAAGTAGTGATAACTACTCGTATGAACAACTTTTACTAAGAACGTTTTGCTGCAATCCATTTAGGAAAAAATATATTTACATGTAAACATAATAGAATTTCATAGAACATAAAAACATTAAAACAATTATTTCTATCACATGGATAGAAGAACGATCGCTAAACGTAACCTTTACTTACCGAACGCTTTGTATGGAAATCCTAACTCATAATTAGAAGACCGAAAAGCCATAGTCATAATAGACGGAACGTTTATATACATTCAGAAGAGTTCTAATTATTATTTTCAAAGAGAAACATATAGCTTACACAAGTTTTCCAATCTGTTAAAACCATTCCTTATTGTAAGCTGCGATGGTTATATAGTAGATGTCTGCGGTCCATATGCGGCTACCGACTCGGATGCTACAATTCTATTAAGGATGATATATGACGAGAAAAGTTCGTTTCATTGGTTCTTTAGTCCCGGCGATATTTTTATTCTAGATCATGGATTTAGAGATGCCCTTCCTGATTTGGCAGAAACTAAAGAACGTGGTGCAGATCAGCTCACAACTGGACAGGCGAACAGATCAAGAAAGGTCACTCTATGCCGCTGGGTTGTAGAGGTAATAAAATATGGTCGATTCAAGCGGGACTTCAATTTGTTCCGACAAGATTATTTTAATCATGCACTAAATCATATGTTCTATGATTTCAAAATAGCTGCCCCTCTCATTAACGCTTTCCACGAACTAATCCGTGATAGCGTGCATGCAACCGTATTTGTAGATATAATAAATGATCGCATGAATAGACCCAATCAGCTAGCGGACTTTGTTGATCGTAACAATATGAATAGACAAAGAGCAACATTCCAAAGTATCACCGGCCTTTTTTCGACGATTTTCCAAATCTGTCAGAAGATGATCTTAATCTTATCCTTGTCGCTCTGGGTACGTATTAAGTCAAGTTAGCTCGTTGTTATTATGCTGAGCATTTAAGCAACAGCAAGTGAGCAAAAGATAAGTCGTCTCAGTGAATATATAGAAGAGGAAGACGTTTACTTGTTACGTGTTCGAATACAATCTAGACACGTAAAGTAAAAGACGCAAGAGAAGCTATCGCTCATTATTATTGTTCATGTCTGAGTGACAGGCGCACAATAGGATGTTGTGCACATGTTATGTGCTTAGTATGGTACTTAGGCTGGGCAAGAAACCAAACTGAAGAGATAAGATTACCAGCAGCAGATTTAAGTGTTATCATAGAGCATGACCACTAGAAATATAATAGGAACATAGCCTTTTGTATCAGATCGTAATACTATGCTTGTTCGATTATTAATAATGTCGTTATTTATATGCATTATATAATAAATGGTACTATCTACATTTGTTGCATTATTTTTTATCATTTAAGCTCCGAATATAAGTCAGAATGTTGATAAACTATTAAAAGTGCTCAAAAACAAAAATGTTTTTTATTCGTCATATAAGTCGTCGCGGCAACAGAACTTCTACACAGTAATTATAGGACCAAACTACATAAAAAAACAACAAAATCAAGTTTGGCCGCGGATCGCCCAGGCTCCATACTATTTTGCCCATTTTCCATTAATTCATACACGAAAAAATAATTCAGTAGGTATATTATTAAACATTGTTTTCACATCGTAAACATTGGATATTTCAGTTTGTGTGACAAATACTCATTATTGATAGACCGGCACACATCTATAATCTATAATATAAAAATGAATCCCTATTTCCCTTGGTTATCGCATCACGCGTGAACGGCTGGCCCGATTTCGCTAATTCTTTTTTTGTTTTGTTTGTTATTGTCAGGAGAATGTTCTTATGAAAGAAAAAATTAATAAAATTGCACGAAAAGATAGAAAATTTAAGAAAGCTTAATCACCATACTAAATTATTTGTTATGTAACCTTATCGCTTTTGACAATTTAAACTTTTGTAATGAATGGCGTTTGACATAACATTTACAGAATGCGTGCTACTAATATCGTCGAATAGAGGGTAAAAAAAACTGAATTTTGCACATGGCCAGTAATATATCGCCTGTTACCGGAATACCAACAAAACTATTTATAATAATAAACAATACAGAATGTTGTATAACATAAAGCATATAATAATAATAACTAATGGGTAACATTTTGTTTTTATTAAACCATTTCTTAATCAATATTCATAGTTAAGACAGGACAACGTCTGTCGGTTTCGCTAGTATTTTGTAAGTTTTAACATATTAAAAAAATAATTAATTAAATACAATTTGGTAAACATAATTGAAAGTACGATGACAGTCTGATAAGTTTCCTATACTTTCCGCATAGTGTCTCTCTTGTAGATTTAGTGCTGCCTCCTATACTGCCGTGCAAAGCGCAAAAGCGATATCTCAAAAAAAATCATAAATTTGATTTTTATGCCATCGGACAGCTAATAAAAATATGCATCTAATGAACCTTATAGCGGTATTTTATTTTTAAAGTATAGAAAAACCTTAAGAAAGTTTTTCCTATCTCACTTTTACCCTAAATTACCAAGAATATTAGCGGTATGTCAATATTACGTAGGCAACTAACCGCATATTAGAATACTGCCAAATCTGAATGAATGAGAAGATAACACAACTCAGTATAAACTGCCTCGAATTAACTTACGTCCATTTAAAATAAGTAAAATGGTCGAAGGAGAAGTTAAGAGGCAGTTTTGATTTGTTGTACAAAACTGGTTTAAATAAGAACCCCATCACCCGCCAGCATAAATACCAAAAAAAATTCCTATTCATGTCACCAGTGAATAATAAAACTGCACCAGAAGGCATTTCGAAAAATAAAAAGGAAAATATATTGCGGTTTTTTAATATAGTGAAAAATATTTCATCTGTGCCTCGAGGCTGTTACCATACCCGCGATCTACCAAAGTTAGCAATCCACTTCCTGCGTTCATAAAATATTTGCCTGTTTTAACTCCACAAAATAACTTTTCTGCAAAAATACATATTTCATAACAGTTAGGTGGTCGTTTTTAGACATTATGAAATTGTTACCAATACGAGGTTGAATGAATTTATCGGTTTACTGTTAAAACCTTTTTATCTCTGCAATGTAACCTGCAATATTTGTGCACAGTTTTATCGCAATAAATTAAATTGAATTGAATTGTGTAGCGTGCATGAGTGTTTTTTGATTAAATTACAGAATTGCTGACCTTAGATACTTTTCCGTAAATTATTTAGGTTTGCCTTCTATACCGACTGCATCAATCAGCATACACCAAAAAGTTTTGAAATTTTATATAATGGGAAAATACTATCTGGATAGTATATAGAAGTCAAGGCTGATGTCGTATTGTAAGATTGACTGGTACCGGTTACGCGTTCAAGTGTTTTACATAAAATTTAAAATCTTTCTCTCTAAAGTTTAATACGTACAAGTTTCACAAAAGGCAAACTTGAACTCTTAAACCGTCGAGAGCAAAAGGGCCTGTTAGATCGCTGCTTTTGTCATTTAAAACGTTCACTTCAAGACCTTATCTCGATTAACATAAAGATCAAAACGGAATGTGCTTTACGGTCTTGTAATGCAGGATATTCATCTAGTTTCACTGGAATATTTCACACCTCACAATTTCTCGTACATTAAGCTTCCTCACATATTTCAGAGAGAATAGATTCCTACGCTTTGCCTAGAATTCGTTTCAAATATTAACAGATTGTTGTTGAATATATTATCATAAAATAAAAATGGAATTTCTTTTTTAGTTTCGTGATTTCCTTGTTTGCATTGCATACTGTTTTCTATACTAATACTATAACTACGAAAGTAAGTATATATGTCAGTCTGTCCAATATTTATCTATGAAAAACTAATATTTTTAATGCAAAAACAAGAAACTATTGAGTTTAAAAAGAGTTTTAGCTATAATTTATAATCTCAGGAAGAATGTTAGAATAGTTGTTATCCATCACAGGATTACAGGAGATAGAAGGTTAGAATAAATCCCAGAAAAAAATAAATCGTTTCTTAATGAAGTGAAAATTAGCGTGAAACTTCTCAGTTTGGTGTAGAGATATAAAAAAAATGTTCCTTGAGGTAAAGTATTAATTATGAACGGGATATAACCGGAAGCTCGATATCTTTATAGATAGTAGGTACAGAATACTATTCGCTAAACTTACTTACAATACACGATGATAATGATAGTTTCCTTAGGCTCATACTTAATACGCTTTATTATACGAGTATTAACAGATTGTTTTTGCAATACAGTCAGTAACAATGGCCGGTTTATTAAGTTTTTTTTCTTCAGGATGCTGTTTTTTCCTTGAGAAAATGACTAAAATTTTTCGAATTATTGCGTTATGTATAGGTACTTTACTTTTCATTAAGTAATGTATTGCTACTTAACTATTGTTAGATCTGCTTATACATATTCATAAATAGCAAAGTCTGAGCCCCTTCCCACAAGATGGCTTAAGGGAACGTCTCTGTGAAACGTGGATTTGCGTTAGTTTAAATTCCTTGGTATAGTAAAGTATCAGTTACCTAGTAGGTTTCGTACATAATTTAACAAACAATTAAATTTATCTTCATATTTTCCACACAAAAGTGTGTACAGTAAGCAGCTTTTAATTAATTGATCGAATACTTAGGTGCAGGTAGGCATTGAAAACAAAAAATATCAAGCTTTAAAACTGTGTCCTAGCGATAAACGATCGGCTAAGGCACGGTATATATTTACTTTTTAGTGATTTTACGTAGGGATTGTTTTGAAGGAGCCTTTTTTTATGTAGTTACTAGTACAAAATACTAAGGCCTACTCATAAAAATCTTATTGACATATGCTCTATCTGTAAATTAAAAAAAATAAACAAGTAGGGCTGTCATCTCTCACTGTTAGGTTGGTAGTTTAGTTCCTAATTCACGCTGTGTTCAAAAAGGTATATAAGTACTTGTTTTAACGATACGTTACTAAGATCAAAATCATCTGCTAAATTGACTTTCGCAAATAACGATCGCCATTTCGAATATCCATAAGGAAAATGTAACGTGAGCATGAAACTCCTCGTTAATTTCCTCTTTATGGCTATTTAAGGGATCTGCGTAAGATATTAAAGAGGTCTTCATCCAATAAAGGCAGCGAAAGGTCCGAACGCTGGAAGAACCTTTATGAGAGATATATCTACATATCTCCATATAAGACCGTTGTGTTAAACGTGTCGCCGAGGAAATTTAAAAAACGATTCTATTCACCATAAACTATTAGGCACTGTTAAGTAAAAAAACATTGAAAAAAACCTAGAATTATTTCGACTGCCTAAGACGGAATTCGAACAACCTTACCCTTGCCAAGGTCAATAACATGTCAGTCAACAAGTATTCATAATTATTTATGGAATTGTCTTCCAAATTGTTATAATAAGGAATTGTACTATCAATTTATACGAGCGTTTTAATAATTGGCTATAAGATTATTTTTCTCTTTGACTAGCTTACCATTTTGTGGTGGTAGACTTAATTTTTAAACTAATATACAATAAATAACCACAGAGCCTATTTTCTAAGCATTAAACTCATAATTATGCTTACAACATATCAAGGATACAAAAGACTCAGCAAGGCCCGCATGGGACGCTAAGATTAAAACCGTCACGTACGCCTTTTAACAAGAAAACGAAATATCTTCTCAGGTAAGCCTAGTCAGAGATTTTAATTTCGTATTCAGTGGGAAGGGATATCTTTTGTAATCTCACGATAATTGACTGAGTCAATCTTGCCATAAGTCTCTGTTAAAATTTAGGCAGGGTTATTTAGATTGTTTTATTTAATAGTTGTTACTGGCATAAAAAACTGTTGTGTTATAATTTTTTGAAATTTAAAAAGCGTAACACGTAACTTAAAAACGTGCTGTAAATTATAGTAGGGCCGCATTTTCAAATTAATGTAATTCTTGGGGTTTGAGAGTATTAAAATCTGACACAGATTTATTCGCAATATAGTCCTACAATATGCCCTTACAAGTGTTTATAATGGTTTTGTAGGTAGATAGATAATTCAAATGAAAAACATGCTGAAAGGCAAGATTAATGCATGTCATTTCTAAATATCAACGAAGTTTTCATTTTATCAAAAATGTTGCTAAAACAATATGTTCATATTGACAAATACAAACAGCCCCGATAAATTGCTTACCTTCCATACATACAGACGTCACTTATCCAAACCCTGTTGAGAAAGTGCCTATAACCTGAACGTAAACATGAATGTTGCCGTTCGTATTTGCTAAAATATCAGATGAGTGTTTTACATTCTAAACCATCTCAAACAAATATATGTGGGATTGATTTCTGAACGACATGATTAGAAAGGTGATTGGACGAATGAATGATGGCTGTACGGTTTTTGAACGCAAGACGAGTGATTGAGATCGAGAGGTGTATGAGTGGGAGGGATGACTGGACACTAGAGTTAGATTTGAAATGGCGGTGAAGTAGGTACGACGAGGCAATTACGAGGGAGGTTTTTCACGAATAAACAAAACGAATTACCCGAGAAGATTTTCATTTGTGGTTCCAACCCTTGTTCCCCACATCTTTTGGGGGCTCGTCCGGGATCAAGGGTTTGGGGATCGCGGTGGATCGATCGGCGTGGTCTTACGCAAGCACGTGGTAGACAACGGCGTGCACTAAGGAGTTGACGAGGACAACCAACAAGACGACGACGACGACGACGATAGGTACTACAACGATGCCCAAGGACAAGGACAGGCGTGGCAGCAGGCAGCCAGATCTTAACGATGATTACGACGACGAAAAATGCCTACGACGTGGCGGCGGTTTGTTGCACCTGGCCGAGGAACTGGTACCTAAATTCAGCGGGACAGACAGTATTTACACAGTATCATCGTGGATCCAAGATATTGAGGATAATGGGGAGATTTTTGATTGGTCTCAGACTCAGCGGCTTCTGGTGGCGAGGCGTTCGCTTACAGGCACTGCGGCATTGTGGTTACGGGCTGAAAAAGCATACAAAACATGGGAAGAGCTGCGGACGGCAATCTCCAAAGAGTTCGCGGACACCATGGATGCGAAAGCCATCCACGAAATGATGAGTTCTAGACGCAAAAAACATGGTGAGTCTTGCTTTGATTACATGCTTACAATGAAAGCCCTTGGAAAGCGCGGTAAACTCCCAGATTACGTCGCCATAAAGTATATTGTACAAGGCATAGACGACACCGTGTTAAATAAAATGATGTTGTTAGGCGTCTCAACATATGCAGATTTAAAAGAAAAACTAAAAATATATGAGATGATGAAGTCGCACGACAAGCAAGCGCAGTCAAAAACAAGCGTTCATTCCAAAGCAAGTAATTTCCCTAGAGGACCTACTACAAGATGTTACAGCTGTGGCGGGCGTAGTCATATTTCATCAGAGTGCCCTCATAAAGATCATGGCCGAAAATGCTTCAATTGTAACGAATTTGGGCATTTGTCAGCGGATTGCAGTAAACCACGAAGTTTCAAGATGGCTGCGGAAACATCTCAAATGCAACAAACTCGAACAGGATACGGCAGCGAGCATCATGTTGGCAACCGTACTCGGAGCGAACTTCCGTCGAAGCAAGTTTACTTCAGCGCTCAAGCTCAAGATGGCGTCGCATTGGGCAAGGAGGAGGACGGTGAAAGTGCTTATGTTGGCAGCAACGATCGGAGTGAACGACGATCGAAACAAGTTTACTTCAGTTCGGCGCGAGGTGGCGACAGTTTGTATGCGAATCGTACTGCTTTACCGACGGAGAAGATGGACGACGACGTATCCGCCATGATGAAGAACGAATGTGAGACCGACACGAAGTATGACGCATATGAAACATCACAAAAAGACTCACTCAACTGTCATCGTGACAGATTCGACATCAAAAACGTAAACAAACCGCATCAACAAGACGTAAATTATTCAAGACCGGTTAAAAGTGTAAAAATATGTAACAAAACGTTAACTACGTTAGTAGATTCAGGTAGTGACTTAAATCTGATGACAATCAAGTGTTTCCAAAGTCTAAATTCCCTTAATTACGACGAAAGTGTTAAAATAACTATGTCTGGTTTAGGTTTTGCGCAGGTAAGGTCACTCGGAATGTGTAGCGTTCAGATAAATCTAGATGGTAATAATTATGACGATATCCAGTTTCATGTTGTACCTGTATACTTACCTTATGATTTAATATTGGGCAATGAGTTTCTTTGCAAAGTTGTAACAGTAATGAAAGGAGGTTCAGTATGGATTAAGCCGTCAGATGAGGAATGGATGTATAGGGTAAATTGTGTGATAAGTAAACAGTTGTTTATTACCTGCTATTTGATCATGAGTTACTGTAATGATTAAAACGTGTTTTATCTTCGAAGTTGTAAAGTAAAATGTTTGAGTTATATTGTGTTTATATGTCAGTTCTATGTGTGGTTAAATCTATTGTTAAAAGCCAATACGTGTTTATAATACTCAATACCTGTGTAATTCGATTCTTATGTACTCAAATAGTTTTAAGAATAAATTGTTTAATATTATATAACGAGTATGTTACGGTGATGTATGTTGTAAGAAAGGTGACGATATGTACATGATTGAGGATACTTAATGAAAGGAATGTCTGAGGACAGACATTGCGCAGGATGGCCGAATGTGGGATTGATTTCTGAACGACATGATTAGAAAGGTGATTGGACGAATGAATGATGGCTGTACGGTTTTTGAACGCAAGACGAGTGATTGAGATCGAGAGGTGTATGAGTGGGAGGGATGACTGGACACTAGAGTTAGATTTGAAATGGCGGTGAAGTAGGTACGACGAGGCAATTACGAGGGAGGTTTTTCACGAATAAACAAAACGAATTACCCGAGAAGATTTTCATTTGTGGTTCCAACCCTTGTTCCCCACATATATAAAGCATTTCCTTCAGCTGCTTTATGGCTGTTCCTTTGCTATATTCGCTGGAGAACTTTTCAAGTAGAAATAACTTACAAGTTTTCACATCTGACTCTAATTCAGTCTAAATAACTGATTCATCATAATCATTCTACCTCAGTCAAACGTTGTCCATAGCTGGGCAAAGGCCACCACTAAAGCACTCTACAACGATCTTTTCTACGACACCTGACTTCCCACAATCTTCACCAAGATGTCGGACGGTGAAGGTGTGACCAGTGGCGTGCACACCATACATGCCAATACGCACTGCTTACCCTGTTAGTACTTCTAACTAAATAAAATACCGTTGCTTTAAACTTAGATACTACATACCCTATTCAGGATTGCAGCGCACGCTACTGGGTGTGACGGCCTACACATAAATTGTTCGGTGCGCAGTCACAATTTCTTCAAGAACCTCTATTTCCCATTGGCCGTCGATTATTCTTGCTACATGTCCCCACTGCAACTTTACCTAAACGATGTTTCGATAAATGTCGGTTATCTTAGTTCTCCTACAGATTTCCTCATTTCTGTTTCTATCACGCAGAGAAACACCAAGCATCAGTCTCTCCAATGGCTACTGTGTGACCTTGAGCCTGCATAACAAACCTATATAAGGGACGACATTCTAGTTTCTCAAATCATCACTGGCACTGTTTAAAGACTTTCGTCTTGAGGTTTTTTTTTTGTGTCGTGTATTCTCTGTTGGTGCTACGTTTTCTATTACGTCTCTCTTATTTAGACAAAAGAAATTTGTATTCAGAAAAAAACCCACTACCCGAGGGACAGCGAAAAAGGGTGGTTCGTCTAAAATAGCAATGGTATCAAATTTGATTAGATGCTCTGTAGAATCAATTTAGAAATAACTTTTTGCATTTATTAATTCATTTGCGAGTTTAACAGTGCAGTGGTTAATAAAACACAATTCGGATAGTTTATGATACTTATGGCTTATGTATGACATGAACTCTGTATATTATTGCAATATAAGAAATTGCAATAATTCATAAAACATTTTTTACACAACATTAAGCCGATTAAAATTTTGAATTAAGTCCCCAATCTTGAGTCATGATGATTTTCGGTGAGTTTTGTTTGGGATCGACTAAAGTAATATTAGCTTTGTTGCATGCTGATAATTAGCTCATTCATATTCACGATAACAAAAGTTTGATTTTTGAAGGTCAAACCTATTTTTCTACTTTTTTAGGTGGATTTTATTAAAAATTCAAATGTGACTAACTTTTAAAAATCAACCATAAAAATTAATATCGTCTATCTGGTCAAATATTATATGGTAATAATATATATAATAAAAAATATATTCTGTACGAATGGAAAACAAGACATTACTAGATTACGAATACAATAGAAAATTAGTTTGTTTTCATTGATAGCCAGTCAGAGTTCAAATTGACGCTTAGTTTCCCTTCGCATCGTTTGCTGAAAAGAGGTCAATAAATCCTCCTCGGTCGGTCCCCCAAGGGTGTCAAAACTGATTGTATAAATTTTTCGCTTTTGGATGCTACTTTTCAAGGTTTACAATAAAAAGTTTTTTTATCAAAAAATCTTACCGATGATAAGGATAAAGAATAAGAGAAATATAAATGATGAAAGATATATGAACCTTTTGAAATAAAATAATTAGTTACTGATTTATGTAACTGGCGTTTGATAAAACGTTTTTGTTCGATTTAATATTATCTCGACTGTTTTCTTCATACAGTTTGTAGTCGTAGGTAAATTGAGGTTTTGTTTTCTTATATATTTTTATAAATGATACTTTCTAGATAAAACTCTAAGAAAAATAACGCAGGTTAAATCCGTAAAAAAAATTCAGTTTCATTACAGTGTTTCAAGAAAACTTATAAAACTTACACTTTCTTCTTTAAAATTGCACATCGCATTTATGATTATTATTTAAAGATGGTCTATAAAATACCCCAGTGTGAAATAAGGAAGAGAGACGTCAGAGATTTAAACTAGTTCTAAAATATTAGGTATACGCGTTAACGACCTGTTAATGGACTTGGTATAAGTATTAATGTGTTCAAATCGCGAGAGTTAAAAATCATTTAAGATCTAAAAAATCCAGGCCGTACAACGATTAAGACTCCATTTGTCAGGGATAGAGCTTACCTACTTTGACCACCAACAAGGCTATTATATTTTTTTTTTATTATTATCACCTTTATTTGAGATTATAACATATAAATTATATTTATAAATGTCTTTATAAAAAAGAAACACATTTAAAAATATAAAAAATAGTTCCCAACCAGCATGGAGATCAGGGTACAAGCTAAGTACCGGTGGTTAAGGCTCCAGAAATAGGTATTATTATTATTAACGCCCCGTTGGTCTAGTGGTTTAAATACCGGGCCAAGATCTCGGGGTCCCAGGTTCGATCCCCGGGTCGAGCAACAAAAAGTTTCGAATTTTCGAACGTTGCTCGGGTTTGTGATCACCAACCCGCATTTGGCAAGCGTGGTGATTATGGGAACTGGTCCCATCATTGCAGTGGTAACTTGAATTCAATGATGAAGGCCTTTTCCCTGCAGTGGGATGATTATAGGCTGTTACTTTTTATTATGTTGGTCTGTTTCCGATCACGGGACTATGGAGTCCCGGGCATTTGGAAGGCGTCAGTGGGGCCGAAGCCAACTAGAAGAGGCCCGTTAGACAACATTTATCTAAATGATGTAAAATGACACCAACCGACGATTATCCCTATGCGCAATATACAAGTACACCCAAGGACAACCCCCAGTCAGTGCAGGACTATTGCAGAAAGTGGATAGAAAGAATACTGGGCTATGTTTTTGGGTGCTAGTGGACTGGATAACTGGGACTATGGAAGGACTATGACCCCTGCCTGACCCATGTTACTCATACGGATAAAATGTCAGGGGGTGACTTGCACGCACACTCAATTAATGGGCCCCCGAAAACGGCCGCTAGTAATAGTGACGTAGCGACAAGGGGGCAACATAGCCTGAGGTGCTTGTTGAGTGGAGAGGTATCACACGGCTCTCAGGATAATCCCGGTAATCCGTTCAAGATCCCTACAAGCATCTTCCTCCGAGCATTTCTGCTCTAGGGACTCTCAAGACGGCAAATGAAGACAAGCAAGTGGTAGGAGATATGTATCCCGCCAGTGTTCACTCCGGCCGACCAATGAAGGCAAGCCATAGGTGAGGAACAGGGATACTCCCGGGAGCAATCAGGTCCGTGGGTTCGCAACTGCCCAACAGCCGCCACAAGCTGCCCTGCGGGGTTATTATTATTATTATTTATTTTGTATCTATGTGTGCAAGAAATTAATACTTAGTAAAAAGTGTTACTGACAACGAATCTGTTATTAATTAACTATTTACTTTCTCAAATTATTCATAGAACGACAAAAAAAATATCATTATGTTAAACATTTCCGTGATAATTAAAGATAAATAATAAACATTGCTAAGCTTTCTAAGCCCGAGGGTAAATGTTATAAAAATAAACAGTGATAATATGAACGCCGTGCTTATATTATTACAAAAAATATTGCGGAAAATTACTAAGTTCTTGCTGTTTTCGTCACTTCTATGTTTAGACTTTTATAATAACTTTACCACACGTTTTCGCACGTACCATTTGTGGGTTGTACTTGTACTTACGTTTGAAAATATATTAAATATCACATGTTTTGTTAGGCACTAGAAGTTTTAGATCAAATGAAGTTTGGTAGCAACGCACGCTTC
Source organism: Anania crocealis (assembly GCA_949315895.1). Lineage (NCBI taxonomy): Eukaryota > Metazoa > Arthropoda > Insecta > Lepidoptera > Crambidae > Anania > Anania crocealis. The sequence continues at coordinate 19,496,464 of OX438883.1, forward strand.
GTACAAAAATCTTGTCAAAAAGTAAGCAATCGTCATTTCCATTTAATATGTATGACCTCGCAAACCTTTTTGAGGGATGACCGATTTAGATGTCTATTTTTTGTTTCAAAAGTTGGTATCAGTGCAAAGTTTCACCCCGAAGGGTAAAAAAGAGATTGACAGGAAACAAGAAACTAATCAATAACATCTTCAAGGTTGGCAGGCAACAGAAAACTAAAGAATAAATAATTTAAAAAAAACCGCTTAAAATAGAACACTAAATTTGCAATAACCGAAAGCCGACACAAAACTGTGGCTTGACATGTATTTATTTGGTTCAAGGATTTTTTAAGCTATTTCATAGCTTCTATCGCGGGCCTTGAGCGTGGAGACCTAATCCAGAAATTCCGTAACGAAAATAACCTAACCTAACACTCGGGGCGAGGCACGATCGAACAATTTTGAATTTCCGAAATTTAAAAGAATTTATAAGAAAATAAGGATTTTGACAGTATGGTTGCCTATGGTAACTGTAGGTTGTAGGAACAAGCCGACCATGGACTTCTTGAGTGGACTGTATACGGACGAAAACACTTGTTGATTTCTTCAGAGTTTATTTTCTTTTTCTTGAAGGTGACCGTGAGAGCAGGTTCAATTTTCGCCTGATCACGTCCTATTCTTATTTACATTTCTTAAATTAGCCTAGTGACTATACAAAATTCGTGATTTTCCTTGGATAGACAAAGATAGAACACACATAGTCTCTTTTACTCTTTGGACACTTTCTCAATCCACCCACATAATAACTTCGGAGAAAAGAGAGGTCCGATATGTGTATTGCTATCTCTGTCTTACATATTCTAAACCTACCTACAGGCTTCTTAACATTTTTTCCACTTACAATCCTACCTACATGGGTTTTTGCTACCGACCTTCAGAATCTGTTAGGGGGACAGGGACAGCCTATAGGATACCTCCGCCGCGCGTGAGCGGGACGGCCTATAGTTATTTTCCTTCAGCCCAGTACCTTTAAACAACCATACCAGATCCTACCTAATACTTTAGATATTGTAAGTGGAAATAAGAAACCGGTTTGCTATTTTATTGAAATAAAACAAGCCCTGCGCTAATACATTTCCTTATAAACTAAGGCCCTAACAGAAATTACGTTTATTTGTGATAAAATATAAAGTCTTTACATACATACATATTCAAAGCTAAAATAATACAATAATAAGGTTAATTACATAAACTAAATATTAAATTAAAAGAGATTGACGTGTGTCCGTAACAGTCTCCCCCCGGTGCAGCGCTGCGCAGTGCGGAACCTCTTCATTCTTCTACCGGCAGGACAGCCAATCTCGACGTCGGTCGACGAAACACGCCGCCCTTGGTCCTTACTTCAACATTTCTTACTCCTCCGTCTGGTCCGGGATGAACACGTGTGACGATCCCTCGGGGCCACACGTTGCGTGGAAGCGTGTGGTCCACCACGATGACTAGATCGCCTGGTTTGATAGCGACCTCGTTGACGTCACGAGCCCCTCTTCTTGGTATGAGCTCGGGTAGGTACTCCTTCAGCCATCTGCGCCAGTACTCGTCGGCTAGACCTTGCGCGGCCCGCCATGTCTTCCTCGACGATTGCTCACACGGCCCGGTGATGGGTAAGCCGTGCGAACCACCCAGCAGGAAGTGATTAGGGGTTAGCGCCTCGGGATCGTTAGCGCTAACCGGTACATGTGTGAGTGGTCGAGCGTTCATGGTGTGCTCGACTTCCATCAACAGCGTCAGTAGAACTTCTTCTTTCGGCGCCTTCTCGTTAAGCGTGACACGTAGAGCGTTCTTGACAGAGCGTATCATCCGCTCCCACGCCCCGCCCTGATGTGGTGCTCCCGGTGATATGTAGCGCCAGTCTATGCGCTGGGTGAGCGCGAAGTCGCGCAGAGCCGGTTCCCACTCCGCCATTGCCATACGTAGCTCGATGTCTGCGCCCCTGAAGTTCGTCGCGTTGTCTGAGTACATAACTTGTGGCCACCCTCGCCGTGCTCCCATGCGCCGTAGAGCCATTATAGCCGAGTCGGTGGACAGGCTAGCTACTAATTCTATGTGCACGGCCCTTGTGGTGAGGCAAGTGAAGAGCGCTCCCTACCTCTTTTCATGTCGGCGGCCTATAGTCACTGTCATTGGCCCGAAAAAGTCTAGGCCACAGTTTGAAAATGGTCTAGTGAAAGCTTCTAGTCGAGCTCGTGGTAGATCTCCGAAGACTGGTCTCCTTGGTTTCGTCTTCCTCATGCGACAGAAAGCGCACTTGTAGGCTACAGCGCGTACAGTCGGTCGTAGTCGTAGTATCCAATATCTTTGTCGTAGGTCGTTGACGACGCGTTCGTTGTGCGAGTGGTGGGCGCGACGGTGTTCCCTATTGCACAACAACCGCGCATACGGGTGGCTGCCGTCCAATATTACGGGCGTAGTATCGGGGGCAGACACACCCGCTGCCCTCGTACGTCCTCTAGCCCGCAACACACCATCCCCGTCGATGAATGGATCTAACATCTTAATACGACTGCTCGCCTTTATGTTGTAGCCTTTTCTTAGGCGTTCTAAATCTTCGCGGAATGAATCTTCCTGTGCTTGTTTCACTAGCCACGTCTCTGCCTTTTCTATATGTCGTATAGTCAATTCTCTAGTACGTTTACGACATTTCTCTATGAAAAGTAATACATATGCCATTGCTCTCACTAGACGTTCATAATTCGAGAAACGTCTCGCATCTGGCACGCTCCATAAGTCATTTGTAGTTACGTTACATATGACTTCGTTGTTTTCTTCATTATCGCCGTCTGCTGTCACATTCGGTGATGGCCATAGCTCTTCGTTTGAGTATAGAAACGACGGTCCGGTGAACCATCGGTCTTCTCGAGACTTTATATCGTAGTCGACTCTCGTTGCGTCGTCGGCTACATTTTCTTGCGTCGGCACCCATCTCCATTGGCTAGGATCGGTCAACTCCGTAATTTCACTCAGTCGGTGCGATACGTACGGGGTGTAACGCACTCTCTCGTTCTCTATCCAATGTAGAACCGTTCTAGAGTCCGTCCAGTATGTAACTCTATCGGGTTGCCATCTGTGCTCTCTCGTTATAATTGACGCAAGTCGTGCGCCGATCAGACACGCCTGTAGTTCCAGCCGTGGTATCGTCTGAGCCTTTATCGGCGCTACCTTCGCTTTAGCGGCGGCTAACATCACTCGTTTCGACCCATCTTCGTATTCCACGACCCAGTATGCGGCCGTAGCGTAAGCAGACTCGCTGGCGTCGCAGAATACGTGCAGCTGCTTTCTAGTCACTCCCCCCGTCTGAGAGTATAGACGGGGTAGACGCAAACTGCTTAGAGCGTCCACACCACTCAACCATGTCTGGAATTCATTGGCTATTTCCTCGGGTAGCGCTTCGTCCCAGCTTGTGTCTAGGCGCCACACCTTCTGTATTAGTATCTTCGCTCGGATAGTGTAATAACTCAGTAGTCCAAGTGGATCGAATATTGACATGACTGCGCTCAGTGCTTCTCGCTTCGTAGGCGTTCGTTTCAATGTCTTCACTTCTTGCGGCACTTTGACTAGCACCGTGTTAAAACTTAGTTCGTCGTTGTTAGCGTCCCACATAAGTCCAAGCGTTCGTCCATATTGAGTCATAGCGGCACCGAGCTGTTTCGGTGTCGTGGCACGGCTATCAATTGGCAGCTCACGCAACACGTCCGGCCCGTTTGTATTAAAGGCTGTAAGCGTGAATCCCGCCTGCGTGTGTACATGACGAACTTCTTTGATGACGTCACTTGCTTCTTGTTGTGTATCAAAACAGTCGACCCAGTCGTCCATGTAATGGTTCTTCGTTATCGCTTCGTGTGCTCTTGGGTACGTACTGGCGTGTTTCTGAGCGTTGTAATCACGTACGCTATGTGCTAAAAACGGTGAACTCTTCGCTCCGAAGATCATTGAAGTCATTTTATAACGCTTTGGTGGTGACGTTCTGTCGTCGCCTCTCCATAAAAACATTTGCGCCGGCTGATCTCTTTCTAAGATTTTTATCTGTAGAAACATCTCACTGATATCCGCGGTCACTGCTATGGCTCGTTCTCGGAATCTAAAAAGCATTCCCGCCAAATCTCTCAGTAAATCGGGACCTTCTAGTAGTGCGTCGTTCAAGCACACTCCATTGCTTCTAGCGGCAGCGTCGAACACTAATCTCAGTTTACCGGGTTTGTTCACATTGGTTACTGCGAAGTGTGGTAGATACCAAAGCCGTGGGCTATCAATCTCGTTGTCTTGGCTCTCTTCGGCGTAACCTTTTTCAAACATATTATTCATCTGTTTCGTGTATGCTTCTTTGAACTCTTTCGATTTGTCCATCTTTTTCTCGATTGCCATGAGTCTGCGCCGTGCTAGATCGTAGCTCGGTGGCATAACATTCACATTTTCCTTCCATGGTAATCCGACTTCATACTGTCGTTTGACATATCTTACTGAAGTTTCAAAGGCTTCTTTGGCACGAATCTCATCTGGATTTTCACGTTCTTTCTTTAAGATACCCAATGAATCTATTTCAAAGTGTTCTTTCACCATATTGTGTAACTCGTCATCCATGGCACGCGTCGTGCACTGAGTTAAACTTTGCTTGCCGTTGACATATAGCACAGTATTTTTCTCCTTTATCACATGAGACGGCGCTATTCCATGAATCACCCACCCCAGAGTGGTAAGTGATGCTACTGGTTCATGACGTTTGCCTATTAGCAGCCTTCTGCTGACTATCAGGTGCCAATTATCCGCGCCGATCAGGATACGCGGCTTGGCGCTTACATAACATACGTCTTCATTGTTTAGTACACGCATGTGTTTATATCTCAAACAACTTTCATTTATCGTTTGTCTATGAAGTTGAAGATTCTCCATTGTTCTCGCTCTCACCGCGTGCTTTATTTATTTATTTATTTATTTATTTATTTATTAGACAAACAAGAGTTATACAGTAAAATATACAGTTGTCCCACAAAACTATTTACATAGTTTGTCTGTGGGATCACGAGTCTCTAACATATTAGATTAAAACTTGAATAGGTACTAAGCTAAGTTAGCCAAAAAATACTTTTTTAGTTTTCTTTTAAAAACTTTTTTATCTTGTTCCCGGCGTATATCCCCGGGCAAACTATTTAATAGGTATGGTAACCGTTTCTTTAATGTTCTATCACCAAAGTAGTTATTTACTTTAGGTACCTCAAATTTGCCCGCAGACACTGATCGGGTACAATGACTATGTTTAACCAATGTTGGGCTATTCTCCTGACTGTCATGGTTATTTGTTACTAATAGGTATTTGTGTTTTAAACTGACCGGGAGAATTCTACAAATCTTAAATAATTTATGATAATTACCTTTGCAATTTGCTTTCGTTTTGTTATTTACAAGTAGTTTAAGAAATCTAATTTGCAATATTTCAAGCTTATCAATGTATGTTTTAAATGTTAGTCCGTAACTGTCAAGAGCGTACCCCAAAATTGATTCAACTAATGAAAGGTATAATAATTTTAATGTAGTAGTAGGAACTTTAAATCTTAAGTGGTAAAATTTACCTAGGAGTACTCTCAACTTATTACAAATGTAGTCAACGTGATGTGACCATGAAAAATTATTGTCTACTTTAATACCGAGGTAAGTAACACAATCTACTTCTTTGATGGGCGTACAATTGCAACAAACGAAATCATTATGTAGGCACGAAAAACTATGTGCATACATGAAGGGTGGTGACTCAGTAGGACGCAGATATGGCGAGTGGACGATAAGTAGATTAGTTTTGTCTGAATTTAAGATAATACCATTATCATGCGACCATTTGACTACCGCGTCTATGTCGCGCTGCACCAGGCGACACGTATCCGCGAGATCGGTGCCGGCGCGTAGCGTACACAGGTCATCCGCAAACATATATGCCGAGCAGTGTTGTAGTACATTACATAAGCTGTTGACGTATTGTAAGTAGCAGATAGGCCCACATCCGGAACCCTGCGGAACCCCGCACTTCACCTCCGCCGCCTCGCCGAGCGCATCACCACGCGATTCACCTTCTTATTGCCTTTAGCGATGATTTGAATCTCCACTTCCGTACTTTTATGTGGCACGCTCTGTGCATTCACACTGCAAATGTGTAAGTCTCGAACTGGCCCTTCTGCGCCGACGTAATCTGCTAACTCTTTATCGATCAGTGTAATTGTTGACCCCTCGTCAAGTAAAGCGTACGTACGTACTCTACCCATAGGTCCTTCGACAGTGATCGGACATACTTTTAACAATACCTTGGACGCGTCTATCGAATGATTGACAGATGCGACCACCTCTTGGTTTTGTTCTGGACTCTTGCTGTCCCTTTCTAATGTATGTTGTGGACTCTTGCTGTCCCTCTCTGACATATGTAGCATTCTGTGATGACGTCGACCACAACCATTCTCATTACATACTTGCGCTTTGCATTTGAGACGCCGATGTCTATCTGATAAACATAGAAAACATAATCTTTCTTCCTTTAACCAGTTCCATCTTTGGTTAACTGTCATAGCTATAAACTTTTTACACAGTGACATCTCATGGTCTCCACCGCAACACAAACAGGGTTTCTTTTGTGCCGTCCTCCTTTCTTCGGCTGTGACGTACACTCCCGTATTTTTCTTTCTTATGTTTGTGTTCGGTTTGACTGACACTACTTCTCTTTTTGTAGCGGAATAGTTCGACTGCGGCGTATATGCGTAGCGTAGCGCTTTGTTAGCCTCTTCCATTAGGAAATGTGAAAAAGTGATTATCTCTGGCTCCGAATAGCTTGAGTATTGTACTGCATAGTCGCACCATCGAGATTACAAATGCGGGCTAAGTTTATCAATTATCTCCCGTGTTAGCATTGGATTTCTCAGGTATCCTCTGTTGTCTATGGAGTCCAGCGTGCAAACAATATTCTGTACTTTGATTGCAAATGTATTCAAGTCACTGGCAGTCGGTCCTAGGCGCGGCAGACTCTTCAATTCATTTAGCGTTTTATCAATTATTATCTCCGGCCTTCCGTAGCACTGTTCTAGAGTTTTCATAATTATGTCTGGATCGGATGCGTATGATAATAAAGCCGCTACTGCTTCTTTAGCTTCTCCTCTTAGACAGCTTCTTAATCTAGCCAGGTTCTCAGCTTTAGTGTATGCGCCTGTCATGGTTGATTTTTGCATTGCTGCCTTAAAAGAAAGCCAGTCTGTCGGTGCCCCGCTAAATATCGGCAATTCTATTGCTTGTCGTGGTGTCGGTCGTCTTGACATGATTTTCTCTAATGTCGCTGCGAGTACCTCCGCCCCGTCCATCTTCATTCGAGGCTCTTCCTCCTTTTTATTCTCTTCCGGAGGTTGTGATGGATTCAAATGACGGTTTCTAACCATCTCTGTCATTTGAACATCTTTCTGTCTTTGTCGCTCTTGAGTAAGAATGTCGCAAGGCTCCTCTGTGGTGGGTAGCTGCGTTTCTTCGCGACGCCGGGACTGCGGCTTGTCCAGCCAGTCGTCCACTCTGGCTTGACTGTCACCGGCGGGTATGCTCTCACGGTCATCGTCGTCGGTTTCCATAATTGTAGCTATTTCATATTCTAATCGTTTTTGAATTAAGCTTTTCTCCAGTGCGGCGAGCTTCTCTGCGGCCAATAACTCCGCTTGTCTAATTCGTGCGGCAACGCTTGACCCCCTCGATGACGGTGCCTTTGTCCGTGGCACGTCTGTGTCGGCGTTGGCATCTTGACGCTTTGCTATCGGTGCTGGGTCCGTCTCCATAATATATCCGCCTTCTGCGGGTACTTGACTCTTTGATGTTTGCACCGATGGCGATGCAGGTGGCTCTTCAAAATCACATCGTCTTGAGTTTTCCATTGCTTGACTCCCGGCGGCCTCAGCTTGTCTTCGCGTTGTTGGCATCTTCTTACTTGCAGCCCCTACTCCTAACAATCCCGGACAGGTACGCTACCGTGGGGAGCCTGTCTGGGGATGGATGGTCGTGCAGGAGTGGAAAGGGAGGAACCACCCAGCAGAGAATGTACGCAGCCGTAGGGTGCTCTGTCCTGGCTGGAATCACCAGAACCCTCAGCAGTGCCTACAGTCCGGCCCCTACGCTTGCGCACACCGTACTGGCGTGGTCGGACTAGTTCGCAATCGTTTGCACGATATACGGCAGCTCGTCCGTTGACTGCACCGCCTGGGAACGGCGTTAACTCGGAACAAACACCGTTTGACACCGTTAGGTGGTGAATGCCCGAGCCGCGGTACACCCGCGTCTGGTTACACTTTCTTCTCTTCGTTACACGATGAACGGTTACGACGATGTTGCTGTCCTTGTCTTGCTGGCTTTACTGTTGCACTGATCTTCAGACTGATCTTGTTATCTTGCTGGCTTCACTTATCCGGATCGCATGGACCAGACCTTGTAGGTTGTAGGAACAAGCCGACCATGGACTTCTTGAGTGGACTGTATACGGACGAAAACACTTGTTGATTTCTTCAGAGTTTATTTTCTTTTTCTTGAAGGTGACCGTGAGAGCAGGGACAATTTTCGCCTGATCACGTCCTATTCTTATTTACATTTCTTAAATTAGCCTAGTGACTATACAAAATTCGTGATTTTCCTTGGATAGACAAAGATAGAACACACATAGTCTCTTTTACTCTTTGGACACTTTCTCAATCCACCCACATAATAACTTCGGAGAAAAGAGAGGTCCGATATGTGTATTGCTATCTCTGTCTTACATATTCTAAACCTACCTACAGGCTTCTTAACATTTTTTCCACTTACAATCCTACCTACATGGGTTTTTGCTACCGACCTTCAGAATCTGTTAGGGGGACAGGGACAGCCTATAGGATACCTCCGCCGCGCGTGAGCGGGACGGCCTATAGTTATTTTCCTTCACCCCAGTACCTTTAAACAACCATACCAGATCCTACCTAATACTTTAGATATTGTAAGTGGAAATAAGAAACCGGTTTGCTATTTTATTGAAATAAAACAAGCCCTGCGCTAATACATTTCCTTATAAACTAAGGCCCTAACAGAAATTACGTTTATTTGTGATAAAATATAAAGTCTTTACATACATACATATTCAAAGCTAAAATAATACAATAATAAGGTTAATTACATAAACTAAATATTAAATTAAAAGAGATTGACGTGTGTCCGTAACAGTAACCATACCTGCCAAAATAACAGAAAAATTTAATTACGCTATTGCAGTGCTTCTATCGCGGGCCTTGAGCGTGGAGACCGAATCCAGAAATTCCGTAACGAAAATAACCTAACACCCCCCCACTCCGACCGGCACAGCGGTGATACTTTTTAGTTTTATAATTGCATAAGTTGATAAAAAATGCTATGCAATAGCTTTACCGTGGCAGTGTCCGAGTGCCACACGTTTTTATTTGATTTCGTTAGATTTTTTGTCAATTAAGTTTTATTTTTTTACGCCTTCCAAAAATACAGCCAGTGTTGCGTTAGTGTTGCAATAAATAGAGTTGAGATAACACTGTACAAGTTATCACTACGCTTTACTGAAAAATCGCAACAATTTCATTAAAAATAGATACCCTAAGAAAATCACAAAAAGGCCGGCAAAGACAAGTAATCCTGTACAGCCAACGGCTACTCACTGTTGCGTGTTATTTCATTAGGATAATGAGTCCGTTGCGGCTAAAATGGGTAACGACAGAGATGGTTATCCGTTATTGGTAAAGATAATTAACGCTGGCTAAGACTAAAGCAAAAACTACTTAGTAATTATAGGCTTATATCTTTGAACAAAAATTCTAGACAAAAGTAGATCTGAGTTACGTAATTAAATAGGTTTAAATGAGTATCTGAGAATAAGCATTGCTAATGGACCATGACAGTATATTTTATGTGCACGGTTTTTTCCAGATAGATTTTACCTAAGAGTAACTAGGCTACAGAATAACGTTAATGCATTTTTTTTGGTACACACTTTTATGAATATACTGATTCAATCTTTCACGGTCACTATTGCTGGAGTTATTTGATTCGAGGTTTATACCATGTCCCTTTTTTATTAAGAGTTTCCGATTTTTCGTTACTTTTAGCGCCATGATCACAGGAGAACTGAGTTGCTCATCATGTAACTGTAGTAATTTTATGAATTAAATACTTTCTTTTATGTTTAAAAAACATTATCCTGCGCGACAGTCGACAGTGTATTTTTAAAGGATTTTCGTAAATAATATGACATTCAGCGTTAAAGACAAGTAATTTTTGTGCCACATTTTTTAGTTCAGTTACAGTTAAGTTATAAAAGTTTTACGCCCCACGGATCCCTTGCCAATAACCATTCCCGCCGTGACCACAAAATGTTCAATAAATATTGACAGCGCTTAGCCAAATCCGATAAGCGCCAAAGGGTTAAGCCTCAGTAGACATTTGAAGACCAAAACAATAACAACTACATTCTAGGAATCACTAGGGCAATATTTTTTAACATCTTTTTAGATTGTATTCGGGGAATACGCTTACCTTAAGACAAGACCGCTTAACTATCGGGATATATAGGCATCCCGATAGTAAGCGGTCCTATCTTTGGTGCCCATAAATCCATTTTATTTTTTGAAAAATTATCAAACCCAGAGTTTTGGGCATATCACAATAGATTGAAAATACTTTTTTGATGGTAGATTTAGATACATGCTAGAATGTTTCAATTTAATTCCATTTTATTTTATCTATAATGTTTATTGCTTAGTACCTAAGTTTGTTACGCTGGTGGTTTTATGTGTCATAGACATTACCTAGTACTTACAAGTTAGTGCATTAGTGCATTATCTAGATACATAGGGCTAGCTTTATCAATAGTGGGTTTCATACTTATTGATATAATGTTAAAACAGTGTGAAAGATGAAATGATATCGCGTGCACCATACACATTTATACAGAATAAGTGTGTTTAAGTATGTATTTAAAAATATTGGAGACTAGCATTTCCCCAAGGGTCAAAATTCTTTACCTTTTGATTGAGCCACAGTAACCATGGCATAAAAATAAAAGTCTCTGAGTAAACATCACAACCAGATATTATTGTCAGCACACTAACGGCCGGTCCCAATAATCTATCTATCTTCAGTTTTGTCATATCGAAGATAGAAAACATCTTCTGTCTCTGATTTTGCCGTACAGAGAAACAAAGACAGAAGTTGTTTTCCATCTCCGATATGCTAAAACTGAAGATAGATAGGTTATTAGGACCGGCCCTAAATCCACTATAAAACCACAAACCGCTGCCTTTTCCTTCGAAAGCCCTAATGAACAACTCTGAGACACTAACTTCCATGACTTACGTTTGTCATGTGCATAAAAGGAAGGTGGAGGAAGTAACAGCCTAGGATTTGTATGGAACGTGGAATTAATCAGACTCTACATTAATCTAATTGACATTGATACACAAGTGTCACTACTATCATTGTAAAGTGTATGTCTCACCGAAAAGTTGTGAGATCCGTCAGTTTACAAAACAACGCGTGAGATTATAAACTAACCGTTGGTTAGGTTAGGTTAGAGTGTAATCTATCGACGTTCAATTATGAACTGAAGAAGTTTACAGTTTTACGGTGGCATATGGATTTACGAGTATTAGACTTAAGCTTAATTAGTTCCGTAGCCGAATGGAAAAAAACGGAACCCTTATAGTTTCGTCAAGTCTGTCTGTCTGTCTGTCTGTCCGTCCGTATGTCACAGCCACTTTATTCTGAAAGTATTAGCATTACACAGTTGTAACTTGGTAGGTAACTGTATATTGTTGACCGCTTTACGATTCTCATACAAAAAATAAAAAATAATGATATTTAAGGGCGGCTTCCCATACATGGAACTAAAATAAAAAAGACGTGTGGCACTCGGAGACTGCCGCGGTAAAGCTATTACATAGCATTTTTTATCAACTTATGCAATTATAAAACTAAAAAGTATGACCGCTGTGCCGGTCGGAGTGGGGGGGTGTGTTAGGTTATTCTCGTTACGGAATTTCTGGATTCGGTCTCCACGCTCAAGGCCCGCGATAGAAGCTATGCAATAGCTTAATTTTATAATTTTATGTATTTTCTAATTTTGACTTTTGTAATTAAATTTTTCTGTTATTTTGGCAGATTTTATTATTTTGGTTACCATAGGCAACCATACTGTCAAAATCCTTATATTCTTCTAAATTCTTTTAAATTTCGGAAATTCAAAATTGTTCGATCGTGCCTCGCCCCGGGAGTGTGGGTGTGGGTGTTAGGATTATTTTCGTTACGGAATTTCTGGATTAGGTCTCCACGCTTAAGGCCCGCGATAGAAGCTATGCAATAGCTTAAAAAAAGTTTTTTACTCAAACCTAGAGGTAAAACCATTTTTTCTAAAAGTCTAACATTTGGAAGATAGACGCTTCCAAAGTGGTACAATAGGTGTCCCCCCCACCCTTTTAATTTTATGTAAAAATTTTGAAAAAAAAAACCCTAATGTAGATCTTAACAAATACTTTCAACGAAAAGTGGTTTGAATGAGATCAAACCGGCAGTTTTTGAGGCTTAGCATTTTTAACAACCGCAAATATAACAAAGTTATTTTTGCAGTCAATTAAATATTGTGGTATTTTGGCTAAGTGGAAGTAACTGGACCCCTGATTCAGTTAAAGTTGGTACGGAACCCTCAGTGCGCGAGTCCGAGTCACACTTGGCCGGTTTTTATATTTATATTACGAGAGCAGGCTGAATGAAATCTATCTAAGTAAATGTAAAAGTAAGTTTTTGCAGAACCTTCTTGGATCCTTTTTCATATAGAAGTCATCAGTAAATCATGCTTGTGCAATAAAACTAAAAGAACCTTTATGAAGTAATTTAGAAGAATTATTACTCTGAAAATGAAAGCTCACCAGTACAAAATAGTGTGTAGGTAAATTACATTTATTTAACAGAACGATTTCTAGTACAATTACAGTTATAATAAAAAATAATTTTAGTTATTTATCTAGTAGACCATATAAAATACAGATTGCAAATTAAATTGGTACTTTTCACTATCATATACTTTTTCACTATATGATAGTGATCTGTATTTTATATGGTCTACTAGATAGACCATATAATTAAATTGGTACTTTTCACTATCATATACTTTTTCACTATATGATAGTAATCTGTATTTTATATGGTCTACTAGATAGACCATATAAAATACAGATTGCAAATTAAATTGGTACTTTTCACTATCATATAGGTATTATAAACATCTTAGTAAAACAGGATTTCTTGTAAAAAGTAAATGACTCAATGCGAAAAAGAAAGCAATCTTGGGGAAGGAAGAAAACAATTTTGACCTGACCCACTTTAGGGGTCCCTAAACGACTTTTATATGTTTTCCATTTATCTATTTAAATGTTCTTATACGTATAGTCTCTTGTAATATTTAAAGTAGTTTCTTAGAGAAATAAAGTAACTCTGCAGAAGATAAAGTTTATATACCATTTCTTTAATAAGAATTCCTCGGTGTGTATTCATTCATCGGGTTTCAAGTGATTAATGAAACCAATGGGCACTCCTTTGAAGGGTAACTTATTTTGCACTCCAAGTATTAAAGAGTATCTGACCTGATTCGTATAATATTTAAAACTGGAAATAAATAGGAGGTTCTTAAATTGATTTGATGCGTATTTCTTAGATTTTCTTTTCATTCATACTTAACAGGTAAAATTTGTGTTTTATAGATGCTCTAACCGCGCAAACTACACGTTAAATCGCGCGGGTAACCTGTGCCCAGTGGTGGGATATAATAGTATTTCTTTATTTATCTACCAAACTTCATCAAAATCGGTTTAGTAGTTTGGGCGTGAACGCGTAACAGATAGATAAACAGAAATACAGACAGGCAGACGTCCTTTCGCATTTATAATATTGTCAGGATTGTTAGCATTTATAACTAAGAAAGAAAGATAGAAGAAAGAAAGAATCGTTTATTTATCTATTATATTTTTCTTATACTGTATTTATACCATGATAAAATAAAAGGAAAATGCATAAGAAAAAATACTCACTCGGGTCTGTATTTAGCAGGCCCCGTCCAACGTGATGTTATCATACATAGTTTATGTTGCGATAGCGTCCCCGACTCATTATGTATATGCCCGTGTGTATAGCGTCACTAGCCACGTAACAGGAAAACAAGTATATGATTTAATACCTCTACGCATGTGTGTTAAGATAACTCCCTGATATTATATTCGGAACTCTTCGAAACACAAAATAAATAATTCTTAAAAAAAAGGTCTAAATTAAAAATGTTGTGGCGATCATAAATAGAGAACCACCCTATCTCTTTCTTTTAATCATCTATCGTGAAATTTGACAAGAAGCAATATTTTTAGGCACAAATATAGGAAAATAATCCGTAAACTGTAAATTTGTTGTTTCATTGTCACTTGTGTCGTTTTCAGTATTAAGGGTTTTTACCAAACCCTCTTTTGTTACATGGTTTTTTGGTTTCAAAGCTGACAAAACACCAACGAAGAGTATCTCGCTATAGTATGTTTCATTGATTTAATTCCCATACCGTCGATATAGAGGTACGGTTGGTAATCACTGAGAAATTCTATCTTTAGGTACCCTCCCTACGTAAATGAGGGCGGACTCAGTCATCGATGGAATCGTTGCTTTTTACTTGCGCTATGGGCCGTGTAAACTACTCGGAAAGACCATATCAGTCCTAAGCAAACAATAGGTTATTCATTGCTCGCTTTAGATCGTTCGAACATCACTGCAATATCCATAGATTTAATATTCAGCAGTATATTAAATCTATGGCAATATCCTAGGCACTACTTAGCATAATTTATGCATGGAAACACTATTCCCGTAGCATTAAGTCGAACCATTCGACTTTTCAATTTGCCTTTTCTAACAGCTGTTAGAGAAGCAAATTGAAAAGTTCCCATTCTAGAAAGATATTTTAATTGATAGATTATTAAACTGTACTTAAGAAAAAGATTTTTTTTTTTGGCTACAATGGTAAGTCGTTGCATGGTGAGTCTGTCGGTGATTTATTATTTGACATCTACTTTAAAACAAATCTGCTTAAAAAAATTCTTAAGTCTGTTGCCGTTATTTTTCATCTCTTCGGGTTGGATTTACGTTCCCATTATATAAATCGGACTCAAATCTATAATCCATACAAACAAAATATTCGGAATGCATAAACCTGGTTATTTCGTTACAATAAAGATCGAGTATATTCAAGTGATTTTGTATTGTGTAATGATTCTATTTACGGTAATTGTCGAGCTGTAATCAACCTAATCGTTGGTAATTAATCTAAAGTTTCTAGCAATCAATTCTATTTGCAAAGCGTTGGAATTACTGAAACACTCGAGTATTAAATTTTCAACTGCCCATTTATCTTATGTGTATCTTGTTATAAAACGTATTAACCGATAAAAGTGCTACGACTTTTACTCCGTACTCGAAAACATAGATAGCGTTTTAGTGAAAATACGTGATCACTAAAACCGAAAATAAAACATTTCTATTCTAAAGCAGCCAATAAGCGTTTTGTTAAAAAATGGCTTTTTTGTGACAACGCGTTATAGCCTAAAACCTATTCCGATGTTAATGTTAGAGGAAATTACCTACTTTACCTATTTCACGGCAGCTGCGGACCGTATTACTCAAGCATATAGTCGCTTACTTAGCAAAACAATCTGTTTCTAAACGGATATTTGATTAGCTGACTCGGAAGGTATTGTTCTCTTCTGCGCATGTTTCGTATTATTACAAGATATCGGTACTGTATAATCTACACATTTAAAGGGTTAATTAATGCATGTTTATATAAAAAAAGTTTCAAATTTTCGAACGTCTCTCGGGTTTGTGATCACCAACCCGCATTTGGCAAGCGTGGTGATTATGCCAGTACACCCATCATTGCTGTGGTAACTTGAATTCAATGATGGAGGCCTTTTCCCTGCAGTGGGATGATTATAGGCTGTTACTTTTATAAATTAACCCAAGGTCTAATTTTGCTAGCGTTTTTTTTTAATACAAAATGTGGACAGTATCATTCACATTGTTTTGAGCCCAAATATACAGAGTTTTATGCAATCAAAACCATCGCAGTTACCTACTACCAACACTTGATAACCATATTATGACACTATAAATAACTTTCTACTTATGGACTTTAGTCCTGTGCGCTGTGGAGGTTGTCACAATATGGGCAGAGGTGGTCGTACGTATATCATTTTGAAAAGATTGCCCCGGAACTGATTACGCAATACGAAATCTAAGAGATTGAAGAAAAGGTGAGTTTACCGTCAGACAGCCCTAACAACTAAACCGCTATAGTATTATTATACTCTTTGGTTAGTTTAATCCCTAGCGTACATAAATGAAGATGTATTTTATTTGCCGATTCCCGCCGCCTCGGACAAAATAAGATTGCATTTACATTAGGGTGGAATAAAACTCTATCGTTTTAGCAGCTATTAATAAAAACTTATTTAAAAATACTAAAACAGTAAAATTTTGAATCAAATAATAATAATAGTCAATAATTGTTTGAATGGCACCGATTCAAAAGTTGTACCTATAAAAAAGTTAAGTAAAGGCCTATCATCACTGCTGGGAAGGGCCCATATCATTGAATTCAAATTACCACAGCAATGATGAGTACAGGTATAATGACCACGCCTGCCAAATGTGGATTGGTGATCACAAACCCGAGCGATGTGCAAAAATCCAAAACTCTTGTTTCCCGACCCGGGGATCGAACCCACGACCCGAGATATTAGCCCGGTACTTTAATCACTAGCAACGCGGCATCAGACAGACGGGTACCTGAAGTACAATAAATATTAAGAAAGTGACTACTATTTTCAAGGTGTTTTTTACTAACCCATCAAACGTCCAGTAGATGCTCAGTCTGCAGAAAATTTGTTTGAAAAAGCAGCGTCCCGTAGACGGGTCTAGTCTAAAACCTCTAACCATACCTGTGTACCATATTGGTTTCTGAGCCAGTAGTTTTCTTTTCTTTTTTTTTATACGTAACAAAATGTCTAATATGTCAGAAAACCGTAGTGACCGGGCGTTATATTGGTGATGTTCTTAAACAATTATAAAATGGGATCAAATTATCAAAACATTTATATTCTTTGGACCGAAAAACTAGCCCATATACTGTAAAATAGGCAATGTAACAATGTAACTATTCATTCCAAATGCAACATGACTGTACATTTCTGATGATGATAGTTATGTTGCCAATATCTAAAACCAAGTTTTAAACCCAAATAAAAGAGTTATAAATCTACTAACTTTATACTATAAGTAATAACCAAAAAAAAGCCATAAATAAGTTGGTAGACACAATTTCTTGGTATCAAAGTTGGTTAGAGAAGTTGTTCGGTAAGCGAAAAGTTATGGGTTCAAGACCCATCTAAGGTTTTAATTAATTGAATTATTAATCTCTCTAGTATCTCTCACATTACATACTCGTCTACCGAGTAAAATAGGTTGATGTTGACTCGAGAAGATTTCGTTACTTATTTCGAAAAGGCCTGTCTCGTAAGACACTATCCACGATTTAGATGCTTTATATTAAGACGTCAACATCAACTGACGTAATATCCGGAGCAATTCATTTATTCCTAACTTAGTACCACTTACGTTGATAGGTTATGTTACTGAGTGTATCGTCCTACTACCTATTTGTACTGGTTATTTAATGTGTAAGCGCCCTAGGACTGCCTTGAATAAGCCGGGGTCCCTCCGAATCCTTCCGGAATAAATTATCCCCTCTTCGCCGCATCCTTTGTTCCATAGCGATGTGCCGGGTATGACCTGACCCGGGTAAGAACTCGACTCGTGTATAACTCGTTCAGTTGCTTTTGAGCTTTGTCAACGACTCATATTGAATAATTTAATGAATGCAGTCGGGTATCGACTTTTGTTTGTTACCAACGTAATAGTTTATCGAATTTACGCTAACACTAGGTATACATTGAATTTAATGATTTCCTGGGGTTTTACATTAAATTTTGATTTACAGCGACGTTTCAAACGATGTAAAGTGTTCGAAAGGTTAGTTAATTGCTACGGACTACTGCTACGAATAGTGCTGCTCATTGTCTTACGTATGACTAAGTATTAATTTGTTGCCTATACAATGTAAAAATATTAACCACAGAGTACTTCTACTCCCCACCATAAAAAAGGTAGGTTATGACTTGAGTAGACATTTGTTCTCCTTCAAATAGAGAAACCAGACAGTTTTGGACATGAGAGCCAGTGTTTTTAAATAATGCTCCTCTTACCATCAGCCAAGTCTAATAAGTTCATTACTACTCATAACGGCTTACGTGTTCACGAAAAAGGGGTTTCTCATCAACACGAAATGGCTACAAAAATAAACAGCTCGTCACATCACTAAATCACCACACACTTTGTACCCAACCTCGCACGGAATATAAAGTTTTAACGAGTCACGGAAAGGAAGGACAGTTCAAAATTGTTAGCAAAGCGCAAGAACTAATGTGCCATTCGCTCTTGGCAATATAAACATTCACAGTAAACAATTTTTGCAGCAACGCGTTTCTATTTCTGACTGTGTCTCCAAGGACCAAAATGATATGATGTTTGGGTCGTTGTTTGGAGACATTTCCGCTCTAATGCTAAAACCAGAACAATTTGCGGGCAGTCATATAGTTTTGATTTGGGCATATTTGAATTCGGAATACAACTTTTACTCATTTATTAGAGCCGGTTTGATTTCGGCAAGTTTCGAAACAAGTGTACCTTAGAAGTTTGCTGTTTTGTAAAAAACTATAATGAATTATTTATTTGAGCAAGGGATGCAAACGCAAGACTCGAGAGAGATCCTGATAGACTGGAACATAGTGTCATTGGAAAATCTGCTAAGTACAGAAATAATAATAATTGTGTCTCGATATGTATTCGGATATTTAACAAAATTCCACATGACATTAGTTAAAAGTTAGTTAGTTACAGCCTACAATCATCCCACTGCAGGGAAAAGGCCTCCATCATTGAATTCAAGTTACCACTGTAATGATGGGAACTGGCATAATCACCACGCTTGCCAAATGCGGGTTGGTGATCACAAACCCGAGCAACGTTCGAAAATTCGAAACTGTTTGTTGCCCGACCCGGGGATCGAACCTGGGACCCTGAGATCTTGGCCTGGTATTTCAACCACTAGACCAACGGGGCGTTGACATTAAAAATCATAAAATTAATTTATATGAGAAAATTGTATAGTTGGTTACTTGACCAAAATATTTATGACATAAAAGAATTTAATGACCGTAAGTTTTAATTTGACTATTAACGGATTTATTTTGACCAGTTTATTAAATTGTATTATATTATTTTTAATGATTATAGTTTGACATTAATAATTTTGAATGATGTTAATTTAATTTAATGCTTACTTTTATCCGGATCGAATGTTAATATTTGCGCTTGACACTGACAGCTTGGCAAGAGATGTGCACACTATTGTAACATCTTTTATACCATATACTTGTGCAAATAAAGAATACTGTTACTATTACTATTACTAAGTGGGGTATGGATATTTTTAGTGAGGCAACAAATTAGATTGTGTAGCTTGTTGTAAATCTGAAATTATCAATTAAGTGTGTTTACGCACGGACACTGACCGAACGGCCCAGCACCGGTTTCAGACACATAACGTTTTTATTTTGCTTTTGAGTGTGTTTACGCAGCTAGTATTTTAAGTCAGTAAGGTACTTATCAAAAAACATTGATGGCACTCCACCGTCTTATAGAGTAAAGCCTTAAATAAAACTCTCGATGGTTTTTGGCGTTTGTATCTCTAAAATGATTTTTTCATGTAGAAGGTATCTTTCATACTGTTTTTTTTTCAGTATTTAAATTTGAAGATATTGATATTATATACCTATGCAATTAAGTTGCTATAAATATCATATAAATACTGTATAGTTCATTATATAATTCTAAACACACTACGTACATAAAAATAAATGAATATAGCATTTAGGTACCACACATATATTTATGATAAATATTTAGTACTTAAGAACATACATTTGTTTCTCAAGAAAAATAGCGTACACAATTTCAATACCATAAATAAAGATAAACTTGCCGTTCCAGGCTTCAGACTGCGAAAAGTAGGAAAATTGTTTATGGGAAATTGTATTTGTATTTTCAACAAATTACTACAGGGTATTGCTGAACTCCCTGTACATAAACTTAAATCGTATGTCAAAGTAATTTTAATGAAAAAGGGCTGTTACACTGTAAATGATTATTTAAATGATAGAAATGTTTAGCATTAAATTGTCCCAGCTCGTACTTGCTTAAACCTTTTGTAAACATTTATTATAAAAGAGGCTGACAATAGTGATCGAGTTTCTTGCGCTGCTTCTTCTCAGCACTAGCCCAGACTTATCCCGAAGCAATGGTAGGTTTAAATATTGGGACGTGTAAAAGCGCCTCCTGGGGGCTATTTGCAGAAATTTGATTTGATTTTAACTGATTTTAACTCAAGTAGATACGTGCAAAAAACTGAACCAAAATAAAACTGCGAGATTAAAAAACAGCCTATTTCGAAGCGATAGATGACTATGGATGGTGAAATAGCAAAGGCTTCGAGTTCCATAAGCGAACAGTAAATTACTGTCTATATCTAATGGTTATTGTATTGGATAGGAAATTCAATAGTATTTTGTGGTGCCCGCGTCCACCACTTTTCTCATCATCTTGCATCGGTCGAAAGATGCAAGTGAAGGAGAACCATTAGGTTTTCTCTGCACCATATAGAAAAGAAAGAAAAAATAGAAAATAAAATATTTATTGGACACAACAACAAACACAAAACACAAAAATTTAAAAAAATTAAAGGAAACAAGTGTCAAAAAGGTTCCCGCTCAGCATTAGTCGCGACAGCTAGAGGCATATCACGACGCTGATTTTCAGCGGGGACCCTGATCGGGACCATGGGTGTGACAGAGGCGGATAGACCCACCAGGCCACTACCTGATCGGTCTGACCGAAGGAACCCGGCAGGTCCCGATGAGTCGACACGCCACTGCCGGCGTTACGCGGTATATTAAACAAAATGCGTTAAGAAAAAAAAAGTACAATAAAATAAAAAATCTATGACAGACTAAAAAAAAAACACAACAAAAATGTATGTTGGTTGTACGTACATACAATAATATTACATACACAAGAAAAAAAAATAAGTTGTTGGCATCATGGATGGGAGGCCGAGGCCGCAATACAAAGATAAAAAAAAAGAAAAGAAAGAGAAAAAGAAAAAAAAGAAAGATAAAGAGAGATTTACTAAGACAACTGGAAAGCAAAATACTTTTGGAGAGAGGCCTATGTCTGATATAAGCTAGACGATGATGCTATTACTAATATTTTGTTTATGCTAGTAATAATCCGATACCTAAATTTGACACTTTACTTGCCTCGCTACATTTTGGAATAAACATTCCATAAATTACTTAAATAAAAGTTAATAGAAAAAACGGTATAACATGGTCAATCAAATGAATGATTGAAGACATCCTTATGTCTTTGAATAGCCTCTTACAACACTCATAAGAGAAGGGTGATATTCTTTTATGTGCAAGCGCCATACGACACAATTCTAAGAGTGCAACAAAGTTATAACATACTCTAGAGATTTTTGAGTGCTCTTGTGCAAAGAAGTTTGATATCTAATATGTATTAAAAATGTAAAGTTGGCTTCGTGTAGAAAGTTACGTGACACCGAAGTACAGCACGTCCGTGGAGCAACATGGGCATAATAACTACCGAAATGTTATGCTCCTTCTGGACTTTACTTCAATAGAATCATGTATATTATTGTTATTTCCCATAAAGTGCATAAAGTGCTAATTAATAGTTAGCTTAGATATTCTTGAAAAAGTTAAAAGAAGAAGTAATTGGTGCATTGTCTAGGTACTTCCAAGAGGTTTAAGAGGCAAATTTTCGACTAATTATAATTTATAATCTCAGTTTAAGTATTTCAAATTGCTTAAATATCTAGAGATAAACCTAAGGCACTAATTAAGTACCTCACCTCTGGTTCCCTAAGGCACTAATGGAACACCCCCCTCCCCTTCCCTCTCCTGCTCGGGTCTTCGAGCTTAAGAGTAAAGAGAAAAAAACTCATGTGCTAAATTTGAAATATTTCTTAGTTATCTTTTATCCAAAATAAAGCACAAAACAGCATGGTAAATTAGGACCTAATCAGTAAATCAATCAAACTACAAAAATTTTATATTTTTAATAATTTGGTGTCAAAATTAAGCAATGTTCATTTAATTCCCAGCGCTTAATAAGCGTTGTCAGGGAGATATGACAACAAAACCGCGCACACATACCACTTCGCAAACGTCACAAACCACTGGATATTGTGCCACCAAACTAATTAGCACCCTAATTATGCTACAACAATTAATAATACGCTTAAATTGCTTATGTTTCAATCGATTTATTCAATGTTCCAAATCAAATTTCAAATTTCCAGTTTCCAAATCTATGTAATCATATTAGGGACAGAGTCCCCAGGAAAGATGGCGTGACGGTTTATGGTTTTTTCCGGGATCGGGCAGATGTTGGCCCTTTACTTACGTAATAATAAATTGCATTACCTACGATCTTGGAGGAGTTAAGTATTAGGGGTTAAAGTATGAAATTGCCGTTTTGTATGGACGAAATCGAGAAAAGTCATTTTTCCACACTAAAAATTTTTTAGTTTTTTTAAAAACGCCTGATCCGTTTTCGATGCAATTAAAGGTGAAAGTTAGGTGGTTATAAAGCTACGCATTATAGTATTTAAATTTCTGAAAATCAAAGTATATAATACAAATATACTTAATTGAAGCAAGAAGGTCAGCTGACACATTGTAAGGGGTCTTTTCAACGACTTCCTTTGAAGTAAAAGGCACTAGTATTGCATTTTTTTTTTAGGCAAAAGTTATTTTATTTAGTTTTTGATACTATACAAAAAGAATTACGCAATAATACGACTATACTAAAGAGCTATAATAAAAATAAAAAGTGGGAAAATAATCGGCAATTTCATACTTTAACCCCTATTATTTGCCCAACGGTAAGACTGCGTACTGTTAAGAAATCCATAATTATAACGTGAAGGGTAACGGTATTTGAAATAAAACTTATAAAGTTCCTAAACAAATAAATAAATAAACTTACTGTGCAATTATTTCATTAAAGTTAGAAATATGTAGTAGTTTACCTAATTTAAACATTGAATATATTATATAATACCAAAATATATTGTTATTTTTCTTAGCTTATAACTTTCATTCAAGGATAATCTGGTGTCCAGGGTTTTCCAACCAAGACGCAGTAAGTAAAGCACATACTAATCTATTTAGGTAGGTACCTACAAAAGTTGCAGGCAGGGAAGCATTAAATTTACACTTTTGAAAAGCGTTTGAACTTTTATTTAACTTGTATAAAACAGGATATAAGTGTTTTTCGTTTTAATTTTTTTCATTTCTCAATTTCAAGTAAGTTAGTACCAATAAATCAAGGAAAAAATATAGTAACGTGTAGTTATAACCGGTACCTTCTTACCGCTGCACCGTCAGAAATTGAATGTTATGTACAATTTTTTGTGTTGCAGATATATTCAGGTTTTGTCAAAACCATCTTTGTTTCTTTCTATAGAGTATAGTATTGCCAATCGTGTATTCACTTTCCCAGAAAGTTAGGTTAAGTGCTGGCAAATAAAAAGCATAGCACCACCCCTTCTATTTCAGTGGGTGTTGAAAGAGGCGACTGGAGGAGAACTGCCAGAACAAAAGAAGCAGAGCCTTCGTTGGCCAGACAGACGTGGCGCCATAAGCGTGGCGATAATGGCAAATGATTTTTCATATTCGTGGTGTTATAATGATTTAAAATACCTTAAAAACTGAACAGAAACTCTTTTAATTCCTTAGTCATACAAAACACTGAAGACACAATCTTTTTAAATACCTTTAAATATAAAAGAGAACAGAACTATGTTCACTTAGTTTTCTACAAATCACTGAATGGAGAGCGGGTATTTCATTGTACAAGTATTTGAACGATTATATTGTAGTGCAGCAATGTTAAGAAATCCACTATCGTAATCAAGCAATGTAAAAATCTTGGTAACTGAATAAAGAATTCGTATTTTATATTTAAAGGTTTTCTACCGTGTATTCCTACTCTTAGGGGATTATTTTTAATATTGAATATGACCTCTTTAAGCTATGCACTGTCGAAAAAAATAAAATCATTAAAATCAGAATTAAATGTTATACGTGGTCGTGCATAAAAAATCGAACTGAGGATCTCCTCTTTTTCATCGTCGGTTTAGAAACGCAAGGTCTCATAAATCGCATAAAAGTACGACGTAAGGCTTCATTATGTTCTAAGAAAGCTGCGGTGTATTCGTATTAAAGTCATCGATATTTGATACTAGGTATAGTTAGAGAAGTAGGCTGCGAAATACCTATTACTTGGCGTGACGCAATGACATTGCGGGCAAGGTGAGCGTTATCCACCTATTCGATAATGCACTATTATTATGAGAAAGCCGAACCATCAAATGTGTTACATAAGTATTATCTAACTTACAAATGTTAGGGTGAGCTATGAGAATCATTTTGGGAAAAGAACACTCCTTTATTGCTCTCTTACAAAATTATATACTAACAACAACTTACATGAAGTATAAAAATATCCAGAACTTTTTTGGCTCGTATTTTATTGATGGAAATTAAGAGTTATTTGAGTGAACTACTTTTTATGTTAATACAAAAAAAAACGTAAAATAAAATGTATTAGGTAATTTCTCGATTATGCATTGATATTTCTGTTGGATACATGTACTATACCTCCGTTGAGTTGACACATATTGCCTGACTTTAATTGCTAAAAATTACGTAAAAATTAGCGAGGTAAACCTTCCTTGAGAAGAAGGTTAAAATTTTATGAAAATTACCCAAACCAACGGCTTGCCAAGACTAAGCACAACCCTGTATATCCAATCCATATACCAATTCCCATTCATACACACAAGCTACTAAGTATACGTCTCAGTTCTCCGAAAATACGTTTTGCCTTGGTTTTGGCGAAATAATATTTGGAGCTAAGTATGAATTCATAATGGTATTTTTTATAACAAATGGCCTACTATCTAACTAAATAATTCAATTATATATTGACTGGCACATGCCCCGTTGGTCTAGTGGTTTAAGCAACGGGCAAAGATCACGGGTTCACGGGTTCGAACCCCGAGTCGGGCAACAAAAAGTTTAGATTTTTCGAACATTGCTCGGGTTTATGATCACCAACCCGCATTTGGCAAGCGTGGTGATTATCCCTGTACCCATCATTGCTATGATAACTTAAATTCAATTAAAAGCCTCCTTTGCCCTGCAGTGGGCTGATTATAGGCTGTTACTCGCACAAACTAGAGGCAACGTGTTCTATCAAAAAATAAGTAGTTGTAACAAAAGCTTAAGGGAATCCTAATATTAAAAGTAGGATTTTTTCTTCTTAAATCTCTACCAGTATTAGGTACTGCATAAAAATAAATACTGATGAGGAAATTAGAAAATCTAATCATCATCACTATGCCAAAAGTTTCAAATTAGCTGTCATAATATTAAACATAGTTCAAACCATAGACTTAACATAAACCATGTATTTATTTTTTTGTTGTAAAACCATGGATGTTTGTTTTATCTATTTTCGGCCCGCACCTCCATTTTCATCATCGCGGCACCGTCCAAATATTTTTGTTGTGCATTCCTCGTAGTTTTTTTCCACTAAATATATTATTGGGATAATGTATTAGTAAACGGCTGTTGGAACCCCCTAATCAAGACTAACGAGTAGTCATGGCTGTAACATCTCTCCGTCGCCCCATAATTGCTGTTACTAGGGACTAATTACCCCTAGGGTTAGACATTAGGTAAGAATAACTAAAGGTGACGAAAAATGACGAATGTAGTGTCACAAAGAAGAGCAACAGCATGCTTTAGCGTATTGGCGATTAACTTGTAACACATGAATTATAGAGACGCCACAATGACATTCTTTTTTTTTCAATGTCACCAAATTATTTTCAGCTGTACAGACTCTCATGCATCTGAACCCACTAGGTTATTTATAATTCACGTATGTGATTAGTATTAGCAAAACAATTGAATTAAAATACATTTAATTTGCTGAATCTCTGCAAAGATAAAAAATCTTTTATTTTAAAATTATTTTAATAGTTTATTTTACAGGGTGTTGTAAATGGTAAAATAAGCCGAAACCAGCCTATGTTACCATTATGCATATAAATACTTTGGTGAAGTCAGAAATTTGATATCATCATTTTATTCTTTTTAATTTTCATACAAACTAAAATTTTGAAATGCCGATTTGTTTGAAAATATGATTTCAGAAAAGATGATATCAAATTTTTGCCTTCACCATAGTATTTTTATGCTTAAGTTAATATAAGTTTGTTTCGGCTTGTTATTATACACTTCACCTGACACTCTGTATATTTGTAAGATAATACTTACATGATCCACGTAAATGTTATCTTACAAATGATATGATTTGTTTAATTTTGCTACAAATTCCTTAATTTGTACATTGTTTGTAGTAAATTTACTCACATGATAAATTTGATAGCTTTTGCCACGAACTGTGATACTACAGGTTAATAAAATAAAAAAGGAAGATAGTATGTATAGCTTTGATAAAAAAAAACTAGCCGTACCGACATAACCGAATATTAAAAAAGAAACACAACCTCACAGTACGAAAATTGGTTAAGCCAATGTCTTCAGTAGATCAGTCGATTAGCAAAAATCTGATTATCTACTGAAGGAACGTAATTTTTTCAAACATTAAGTTTTCATTTTGCTTGACCATGTTAATAATCATGCATCGGGTCAGGTTTGCGTAACCAATTATCTGTATTTTGTGAATTTATGTATATTTATACTATACTATATTAAATATTGTATATTATGTAGTATATTATTGTTTTTCATGATGTTTATTTCGCACTGTTTTACTCCATTATTTGTCTCAAAGGTTGACTGGAATAGAGCACTTTAAACCACGTTGTGCTAATTTGTCCCTTCATATAATGTTACATGTGAATGTCACTTATGCTTCGTCAATCAATTAGTAGCAGTAGCTTGGTTATTACACTTGGTTGAACACTTATTTGATCGCAAGGCACTAAAATTAAAATTTTAGGTGACTCAAAATTGTCTATTGACAAAGATAGTCAAGTAAAGAAATCCTGTGCAAACGCTTACGCTAGAAAACGGTCGAGCTATGGACTGGTTCAATTTAGGTATACCTTTTCCACAAAAATATTTCGACAATCATTTCTGTTTCTATGAATGATTTAGCAGCATCAAACTAAAGATCCACACCCCAAAGAAATCAGTCAAAATTAACAAAGTAAGTGTCGTTAAACAGTCTTTAAAGTTTTAAACCCTTATCACTAACCCTCAATTATAACCACCCAAGTCATTATTTAAGTAAATATCAATTCTCGTGTAATCAGTCAGTTGTAATTTATCGCACCTTCTTATTTTCCAATAATCATTTCAAAGGCACACCTTACTACAAAATAGATTAGCCGTCTCATAGAAGAATACAGTTTGCCGCCGATAACTGTTGGGCTAAACAAAGAAGGTTGTACTTACCAAAATCTGACGCTGAAGGCACGGACTCGGATGCTCGAGCTAAAGCAGACGCAACAGGCAGATCAGGAGTAACACACAATTGGGTTTAGGAGCATTCTTTCACACAGATTTTTTTTTCACTGGTCCTTTTACCGCTCGGGTGCGAAGTTTGGCGCGGCGTTCGGCCGGCACGGTAGCGCGTTTGGGTCTGGGCGGAATGCACCCCGCGCCCCTCTTCTCCGCCCGCCCTCCGCGTAAGCCTCCATTCGTTTAGCGTTCGCGCCCTTTGTGACACTTGAAACTGTTGTTCACGAATGAACCTTTTCGGCAACGCAAACATGATACAGAAAGTGACAATGTGCTGAATGCGTTCTATTTTCAAAAAAAAAGAGACCAATGTTCAAAGAAAATGATTTCATTTGGTTGAGTAGAAACTTTAACAAAAATATAATCATATTTTTTTCTGCCTTTCCCTTCTTCCCCTTCCTTTAAATATTAAAGGTGATAATGATTTTATACATTATTGACAAATTATTTTCCTTTCAACATTATTTATAAAATATTATATAGATAACGTAATAGGTCTCATTTAAACAGACTTCCGTAGTAAGCTAACTATTAATCACTGAGCAGGGCAAAAACTATAAAGTTGGATATTTATAAGATTAAACGAACTTACCCTAAGTGAAGTTCTATCTTAATTATACGAAGATAGCGCTAGTATCTTCACCGTTACTACATGTTAAACCCATCTCGGACAAGTATTAAGTATAATTGCCGGTGGATGATCGGCAGAGAGTTAGATGTGTTAGACAAAACTTAAGGTTTCACTAAGAACTTAATCTTAGAAAATCGTGGCTAATCGTCTGAGACAAACATTAATTTCTTTTTTAGGGTTCCGTACCCAAAGGGTAAAAACGGGACCCTATTACTAAGACTTCGCTGTCTGTCCGTCTGTCCGTCTGTCCGTCGCTCTGTCACCAGGCTGTAGGGGAAGGTGGGGTAATTGAGAACAGCGGGTAATTGGGAACAGTTGAATATCAAATACACCCCCCGCACTAAACCGCCCGCACACATGTAAGTCGATGCGTTTGTCGTCCCTTAGTCTGCCTGCAAAAATGTGAGTAAGAGCACGCACGCATTCCGCCACGGTGAGTCAAACAATCTTTTACACATTTTTGTTACAATTTTTGCCGTAGGTAAAAGTCAGTGTAAAAAGTATATTTTTGAGTTTTATAACAACATATTTTCTTGCCATCTTACATGTACAATCAGTATATAAAATTCGAGTAGTTTTTAGTTCACCGTTAATACTATCGCGAGTAACGGCCATTTTGTTTCGACATTCCAAGTTCGGGTAATTAGGAACGGCATCAGGAGGGTAAATGTGAACGTTCCTAATTACCCCTTATAGGTAATTGATCCTGTAAAGATTTCTCATATTTGATATTGTTTTGGATGCCTAGACATTACGTAAGAAAAACCACACCTAAATACAAAATTGAAGATCTTCGCCGTGCTATACAGGATGTTAGAAGAAAACAGCTTACCTTGGGCAAAGCAGCGATCAAATATTCAGTACCAAAAACAACATTGCATAAACAAGTTAACCAAGGAATTTTTAAGAAGCCAAAGAAAGGTCGGTACACTGTCTTTAATAAGAATCAGGAAGACCAGTTAGAAAAATATATACTCGACTGCTGTGAATCTTTTTATGGCATAACACCAAAGTCACTACGAAAAATTGCTTTAACGTTTGCTGAAGCTAATAAATTGAAACATAGTTTCAACAAAGACTTGCAGTTAGCAGGCAAAGACTGGTATTATTCTTTCATGTCTAGGCATCCCTCCATCAGTCTTGCCCCATATCGTTCTTATTTCCCCCGCAGACTGATCTCAATTACCCCACATGATATCGGGTAAATACGAACGGCAATGTTTTTTATTTTCTTTATTTTTTTAATTATAAAGTTTATTTCCAAGAGTTTTGAGTAAATTTCTTTATAGCTAGATTAGTAACGTTCATGTTGCAATAATAGTTGATTACATTTATGACTTTCTTTTATTATTTATCAGGGTTGCAAGTTAGGTATTCCCAATTACCCCACTTTCCCCTATCTCAAGAGCCGCTATAGCTAGACAGTTGAAATTTTCACAAATTATGTATTTCTGTTACCGCAATAACAATAAATGCTAAAAACAAAATAAAATAAATATTCCATACAACAAACCCGTTTTTTTGGGCGTTTTGGTACGGAACCCTTCGTGCGCGATTCCGACTCGCACTTGGCCGGTTTTTAACAAATTCATTAGCTTTACTTTTTAAAAAGAGTTCTAGTTATTTTGGCATCATAACAATCACCATGATCATAGAAGCACACACACAAGTTAAGTAACTTACAATAGTATAAACTGAAATCCGAAAACGGTAAATGGGTGGACTTCCATAACATCTAACTATATAATTATGCTACTGGAAAAACCACAGTTGAAGTAATATTAAAATCACAGAAATGAAATAGGTGTAAGTGAATACTTCAAAATTGGACATTACTTCATTAGTTCTAACACATCAAAGCTAGTTTTCATACTATTGTACTGAACGCTTAACCACTTAGGTATAGATAATTATCATGCATATAACACTGACAGAATTGCTTCAATATAATGACTACACCATCAGTCCGTAGCAGTCAACTGTCACACAGCTGGACTTAAGAATCTTTGAAAGGAGGCCTTGTCCGCCTTTGCCAGGCCAAAAGTCTAGAGAAGACGCTGCAGCCCGTTTTCTTCTAGTAGTACTCTTTTTTTTGCCGGCATCACATATCACACTCAAAACTATATACTTGTAGATGTTAATTTTTTTAATTACTTACACCTGAAATAAAAACAACAAAGACGCCATTTTTACTAATCCTAGTCAAATAAAACATGCCTGAACTTTTTCTTCTTTTCCTTTGACAATTCTTCAAGGGAAGTCTGGTGTCGTAGATCACCGAGCTACCACTTACTGGCCTCGTGACTTGTTTACACGAGTTCCATCTTGCGACAGGAACAAAAAGAAAAGAAGGGAAAATAAAAGATCGTTCAACTGACTAGACCGGAAATCTGAGCCAGGACCCTTGCGTAGTAGGCACCTCTACACCGACTGGGTCGTCCCGGTGTTTATGCCTTAACGAAAATTGTACGCAATAGCGTTATGTGCGTAATAACAATATGGCGTTTCACCAAACAAACCGAATGACAAGCTGTCAGCACAATATAATGCTTTTCAGCACCTTAGGGGTTACCTTCACTATCATACCTATTAGCGCATCGTCCATTATATTATATAAGTCAATTGATGTAAAACAAAAACTTTATAAACACACACAGTGACAGAAACACATCCCAACCAAATGAATATTTGGGTGCTCTTTTACATTCATTTCATCTGGTTTCAACTTTATGTCATTGATGTGGGGTACTTTGTCCAATTAAGCTACATTACGTCACAGCGCCAAATTTTTAAGTTAGTTTTTATTGCGGTAAGCCAGTGGAGTCGAGTCCCACCTGAGATTTGTTAAAAGTTTAAATAATTGCAATTGCTTAGCTAAAATATCAAAGATAAAACATTTAAATAGGTTTATTGGCTGCCGAACATTTGTAAAGATGTTTCTTTCGGGTGTTAGTTAGTTGTCGTACCTAATTTTATCAAATTTTAGGAGATTTTAGCTAACCTTTGATGAACTTACGCTGGCTTACAGCTATAAAAACATACTTGGGAAATGGGTAATATCTCAGTAGCTTAATTGGATGGACAAATCGCCGCGCCCAGTATGCATGGGGATGCGGGTTCGAGACCTGCCTGAGACAAAATTTTTCAAGTTTGAATACCATTTTTTAATTGCAATTAGGTTGCTAAAATCTATACATACTAATACCTATAAAGCTGAAGAGTTTGTTTGTTTGTTTGTTTGAACGCGCTAATCTCAGGAAATACTGGTCCGATTTGAAAATTTATTTTTGTGTTGGATAGTTCATTTATTGAGGAAGGCTAGACTTTCTTAGTTGAAGCTTGAACCCACAACCGTTTGCTTACCATATGACTGCTCTACCCATTTAAGGCACCATAACATTGTGTTGTCGAATTTATTCAAGCCTATTTACGCTTTGGCCAGCGGGGTTACATCAATGTTTTTGTTTATGTAAGTATGTAGGTACCTCCAGATTCGTTAAATCAAACATGTCTAAGTAGGTCGATTATTCTTTTAGAAGAGATTATGAACCTAAATACAATATGCACTACGAAATACCTAACTTGCACTTCATAAAAGGCTTCATAATCAATTTGGTAAATAGTATGTACAATCTCTTTCACGTTAATCGTTTTCACTAAAGTAACAGACTGCCGTCAGAAGTATAAAACCTCTATTAAAAATATGTATAGAAACTCGTTTCAATCTTCGCTTTATTGAAATCATTTTTTCATCTTTATCGTCTTTGAGTAACAAAAAATACTGGCCGGAAATTAATTTTCAACCGTAAAGAGATAAAGTAAACATTGTCAAATAAAAAGAAACAACTTTATGATTGGTTGCTCTCGACATTTCTGATCCCCAGTGAATTTTGATATTATCTGAAAATCAATTTCATAAAAACCACTTGGGAAATCAGAAAGGGTTCAACATTAACATCACAATACTTGTGCACCACCATTCATCATGTTACTCTTTTTTTTTGTTACAACAAAGAAACACCGAGAAAATACAATGTCTGCTAACGCTAGAAAAAACAATTAAGTAGGTACTATTGCCAGTATTATTGCTTAACTTCAAATGAAATTAATATCCGATTTGATTTTTTAACGTACCTAAGCTGTTGAAAGGCATTTTTAATTTGGGAGTGAAATACTAAAGCATTAATAGCCTATAACCCAAGACAACACTATGTGTACGTTTAGTATGAATAAACGTTAAATTGTACCTACTTTCAAAATATCTTTCAAAGAGAATGTGCTTTTATTTAACCACATCGAAAACGAAGAGAAAGTTTTTTTTAAAGTTGATTAGCTACAAATAATACTCTCCAAATAACTTTTAAAGTTAAATGTTAGTGCTATTTTTGTTAAACCACACTGAAAACGAAGAGTACGATTTTTAAAAATATAGGTTTTTGCTATGCTATCTTTTTGCCGACACCACATTAGGGGGGTTATTATTTTTTTAAAACCAATAAATTATTTTTACGTAGCAGCCGCTTTCAATTTGGCGTTTGCTGTAGAGGTTTTCACAAACCTATTTAATGGTGATTGATTAAAACGAACAAAGGTATTATAATAGGATAAGTTTATTTTTAATCGTGTTCTGGAAACTTCAAATCTGTACCGTTCAGGTTGTCATCGATCCACTGCTGCGCCTGCGCCGTCATATCCTCATCGAAGTAGTCGCGCCAGTTTCCTGCCTTGCCTGAAATAAGAAAATGACTTGGTAAGTATAATATAAAGAACATTGGATTTTAGTCTATAATATTTGCTGTAAAAGAGCTACTTTCTGGAAAACATTGCCTGTAGGCCCTGAAGACCTCCTTCGCTGCAAGATGCCAGTATAGTTAGATAGTGAGTGAAAGAAACAGATAGAGCTGAATAGTATTATACAAGCATACATAATTATGTATAGCTGTGCATATGGAGCTCTGTACTGTTCAAAAATGTTAAAATGTTTAATAGGTTATGTGACGGTTTTCGGCTACAACTGCTGCAAACATGTCATTTTAAAATACCTCATAAATCATGTTTCAGCATTAGTTTTACAGAAATTCGTTCGTTTTTGTATATGAAATACACACAAATAACACATATTATCTTAACTTATACCGTCTAATCTTTGCGATAAGTAAATTTAAAATATTCCAATTATAATAATATCTTAATATGAATCAGTATATAAACTTGAAAAATTATGTCTCAGGCGGGACTCGAACCCGCATCTCCTCGCATGCCGGGCGGGTTTTCAAGTTTATATACTGATATTATAATTGCAATTTAATTGCTAAAATATCAAATAAAGTATCTTAATATGTATTTCTAAATGTTATCAACACAGGAACATCTATTGAATATTTCAGTAATAATCAATTTATCCTATTTGATTATTTAATTCAATGTCAACTCTATGCGCGAGACACCACCAAAACAGATTACAAATCTATAGCTTGTTATTCACTGACCTTTCCGCATAAACGACATGTTCTTGTTAGACCACCCTAGCTCCTTAAAAACTTCAAAGTTAACAGATTTATTCTTTTTGAAGTTTTCAAATGTGAGGTAGTCACTGAGCTTGGCGACCTGCTCCTCACTCGCGGGCTTGTCCAGAAATTCCGCAACGAGGCGGACGGCCGCAGGAAGGTCCTTGGGGAAAAAAAGCAAATTCATACCAACGATCTCACTAAATAGCGTTAAGTGATGCCAGCTTGAAAAGCAATCCCTTCTTGTCCTCATTATCTGATGATACCTATGGGCTAATGATGATTAGCTTATTGGTCCAGTGCTGAAAAGAGGCTTTTTTAAAAGAACGATTTTAATACAGGATGAAATTTTAACCACTTTCCAAAATTTTTGTAGGCGCTCAGTATCGTATTTAGAGCCCATTTATGGAGTAAAACATGTAAAGCATGTTTTCACCCGAAAATATTTTTCGCAATATAGTTTTAAATTTGTACATTTTAGGCCTGTTTAGGTATAAAGGGAAAATCAAAAACTTATGATTAAATTGAATTAATGTGATGTGCATTGCGTAAAAAAAGTGTTGCTAGGCGGCCGTATCAAAAATTTTAGATTTTTGGCGGAAAAATCAGTTAAAATCAGTTAAAATCAGTTTTATTTCTGCAAATAGGCCCCTGGAGGTGCTTTTACACGTCCCAATATTTAACCTTCCACTGCTTCGGGACAAATGTGGGCTAGTGCCAAGAAGAAGCAGCGCAAGAAACTCGGTCACTATTGTTAGGCTCTTTTTAAATAAACATGTTTACATAAGATATATGCCAGTGCGAGCTGATACAATTTAAAGCCAAACGTTCCTATCATTTATATAATCATCAATAGTGTAATAGCCCTTTTTCATTAAAACAACTTTGATATATGATTTGAATTTATGTACAGGGAGGTCAGCAATTGACAGTGATTGACAGTGGACATTTTCTAAGTGCTTTATCTTGACATTTTTGTACTGGGCTACACCAAAAGAAAAAATACGTCATTTGTTTTTTGTCTCGTAGATTGATATATTAAATTTTGGAAGGTGGTTAAAATTTCACCCTGTATAATCACCAACCATGGTTCACTATTCCAAATTAAACAATTTTTACGATCAATCGTGTGCTTCGAAATAATAATCGATCAAATGGCTTTCAATGGGGGCTATCGCTAGTAAATTTGCCACTAGAGGCGCTAGTGTCGCGTGAGGTCCAATATCATTCACTTTGTACTGGTTTTAGCGGAATTTGTTGCATAAATTATAATTTCTTTAATTTACCTGCTGGAAAGTGATCTCCTTCGTAAAATATCGCAAATATGGATTATTTGGCGATTAATGTGAACGCTTTAAAAGCGGAATTAAGAAAAAGCGCAAAAATAGGCGGCCTCAAAAGCAACTATTTCAGAAGTTAGTTTGTTGATATCAAGATAGTTATTTATAAACAATATAACCTTAATTAGATTCAAGATATAACACTTTGTTTCGGCGCCAATCGCCTTTGACAGCTATAACTCCGGACCTCAGTCTACAGTGGCGCCAACTGGTGAGCAAAGAAACGGTAGTCCCCATTGTACACAAGAACCCCTTGGGAGGCGGGTTAGCGATCGCATTTTGGCCAATTTAATGATAGAGAGAGACGCTGCTCGTCTTCTTCTGACGGCTGAAAACATTTTAAATATATGTTCTTTACTTTGTAAAAACTATTTTCTTTTTTTTGAAATATTTCATCAGTAAAAGTGGGCTTGATTTTGTCTTTGATAATGTGTTTTTGTAAATGTTTAAGTTTTCTTACCTTTAAAAGATCCTCATAGAACAAAAACAGCAAGTTAGGATGGTGCCTCTGCTCCCAAAATTCTTTGACGTGTTCAAAGTATGGACAGTCTTCCACTGAAAAATGTTCAGAATGTAATTAATAACAGAAACTCCGATTATAAAGCAAACGACTACAATAATATAGAAGAAGTTTTTCTGAATTGAATACAATTTCTGTTTTGTTTTTCTAGTGCTGATGATGTTTGGTTTCTGTTTTTTTTTTGCTATTGAGGATTTTTATTTAAAATCAAAGGCAGATAAAAATATTAAGACTTTATGTAGATTAAGATTTTTATAAATCAGCTTTTTCGTAACGAAACATTCATTTTATCATAACAAAAAAAACTTAATTACGGTGATGTGCTTTGAATCTGTACACACGTAATAAAAGCTAACGAATGTTTATTTACGTCGCCTCCAATTTATTTAATAAACGTACTAACGTACCATAACAATACCATTTTTTAAAACCAAAGGAACTGTAAGATGCGTTTCGAAAACCTGGACTTTGAACTATACCCAATCGAAAATAATATCGCTTTTGATTTGTTATACAAAAAGCTTCGCAAACACACAAATTCTATCTCTAATTTCTATCATAGGTCACAATTCGTCTTGCCTTTACTTACCATCACCTTTCACGAAAGATTTCCAGTAGTCCTTAAAATCGCCGAAATATCCCATAAAGGTCATGAGTTTGTAGTGGTGGTAGTATGAGACGGCAACATCTCGCACGTCGCGCGCTACGTACACCACTTTCGTGGTGTCCAACAATGAGGGGGGTAACAGCGTCAGAGGCAGGTGAGTCTTTATGAACCTGGGTGACGGTAGCGCCGCTGCCAAGTCAGCACTCGATTTAGCCAGCACACCGGCTATTTTCAAATGCATCTCATTCTCACCGCATAATTCCCTAATTTTAGCTTGAGCCTTATCACTGTTCACAATTGTTGACATCCTGGAAATATTGTAAAACAAAAGTAAAGTAAAGTAACAGCCCATAATCATCCCACTGCAGGGAAAAGGCCTCCATCATTGAATTCATGTTACCACAGCAATGATGGGTCAGTACCAGCCAGTGCATAATCACCACGGTTGCCAAATGCGGGTTGGTGATCACAAACCCGAGCAACGTTCGAGAATTCGAAACTTTTTGTTGCCTGACCCGGGGATCGAACCTTGGACCCTGAGATCTTGGCCCGGTATTTAAACCACTAGACCAACAGGGCGTTTAATCGACTTTGTTTTTTTAAAACAAAGTCGATTAAAAACTATAAAGTAAACCATTGGTGCGTTGGACAGCCTTGATCACAGAACATGGGAAAAGGTTAAAAACGCTGTCATGCGCCATTTGTATGAGAACCAATGTCGCCGCTTGCGCCCCACTACACATAAACGAGTTCGAAAAACGCCAATCAAAAGAAACCAATCACAGCGCTCACGTTTAGGCAGAATAAGCAATTGCTCATAACCTCTATGGCGCACCTGCACCGACTACACTACCGAAAAGGTTAGAAAGGCGTTCTAACCTTTTTCCATGTTATGTGGTCTTGATCATCGGTTATTCCTTGTGTAACATCGAATTATATTATACTAGAAGTAACTAATGTTTTGGAAACTGTTCAAGCAATTCAATTTCTGCTGTAAAATTAAAATGTTGTTCCTTGTGGGATCAGGTTCCATCTAAGGCAGTCGAAATTTTGGTTCACATATAATTCCTTGAAATTGTATGAGTTTAAGTTCCATCTATGGCAGTCAAAATTTTGATCCAAGGAATTGTATTTTCAATATTTTAAGTGAGTTTACAGCAATATACAAATTTCTTATCTATATGCACTAGCTGTTGCCCGCGACTTTGTCCGCGTCAATTTCTGTTATTTTGGTCGCGATTATTTTTGCAACATTTTTCACTGATGCTTCGCTCCTATTGGTCGCAGCGTGATTTTATATGGCCTAAAGCCTTCCTCAATAAATGGACTATCCAACACAAAAAGAATTTTTCAATTCGAACCAGTACTTGCTGAGATTAGCGCGTTCAAACAAATAAACAAAGTCTTCAGCTTTATATATTAGTATAGATGATGTGACAGCCTTCATGTCAGTAAACGAAATACTGTGGAACGTATAATTTGCTAAAAACAATGTTTAGTGTATCCATTAGATTGTAAGTGGTTTAATTTGAATAACATGAAAAAAGAAAGATTTATTTAAAGGCACAACAAGAGTAAAACTTGAACATACATCTTTTGATTACCTACTTCACGTTTCATATCCGGTTAAATAAAACTCGTACGTAATAGGCTGAAGTCCGTTTTTTTATATATATGTATATAAAAAAAGTAACAGCCTATTATCATCCCACTGCAGGGAAAAGGCCTCCATCATTGAATTCAAGTTAGCACACCAATGATGGGAACTGTCAAATTCGAAACTATTTGTTGCCCGACCCGGGGATCGAACCTGGGACCCCCAGATCTTGGCCCGTTATTTAAAAAGGGGCGTTATATATAATATTGATCTTACTCTAAAAATGGAAATCTGTCGACCAGAGGAACATCACTGGATTTGGCGTAGTCATAATCATTTGCCACCATCCACACTAACTCTTGGATCCAGGTAGTACCTGTAAGTAGGTATGTATAGATTAATAAATAGTGATTTGTTGCAACCGTGACCGGGGCAGATCATAATCATCAGCCCATAGCACCACTCTTAGCAGGCGGGGTAGTGATGGCAGTTCGCCAATGCTGATAACACGATCATACCGCCTTCGATAGCTGCTTCGTGCGATACCCATCGAACAAAAAGATTGTGAGCCGGTACAACACATCATCATTATCTCTACTAACGACGCCCACTGCTGAGCATAGGTATCCCATAGGATCTCCACGATGATCATTTCCCCAGATATATATCAGGCGCGCGGTTGCCATTCCTTTCCGATCCAATGTCCATACAGGATGAAATTTTAGCCACTTTGCAAAATTTTTGTAGGCGTTCAGTATCGTATTTAGAGCCTATTTATGAAGTAAAAAATGTAAATAAAGTTTTCATCCGAAAATATTTTTCGCAATATAGTTTAAAATTTTTACAGTTTTAGGCCTGTTTAGGTATAAAGGGAAAATCAAAAACTTATGATTAGTATCGTAATGAATGAATGCGATGTGCGTTGTGTAAAAAAAAGTGTTGCTAGGCGGCCGTAACAAAAATTTTAGATTTTTGGCGGACATTTTCTAAGTGCTTTATCTTGACATTTTTGTACTGGGCTATACCAAAAGAAAAATACGTCATTTGTTTTTTGTCTCGTAGATAGATATATTAAAATTTGGAAGGTGGTTAAAATTTCACCCTGTATATAATAATATGTTCTTATTGCAATGTCTTGATGTCTCAATCTTATTTCTCCTATCACCACCATAATTTTTTTTTCATCATGATCAAAAAATTCACTGAATTGAATAAATACATAATGTACTTTATTTGATATTTTAGCAACTTAATTGCACTTATAATATCAGTATATAAACTTGAAAAAATTTTGTCTCAGGCGGGACTCGAACCCGCATCTCCTCGCATGCCGGGCGGAATATGCTTGAAAAATTCGCGCCGTGTCGCAGTGTCTCGGTGGCCTAATGGTATGGCGCCCGCCCGGCATGCGAGGAGATGCGGGTTCGAGTCCCGCCTGAGACAAAATTTTTCAAGTTTATATACTGAAATACATAATGATCGATATAAGTGAAGCTTATACTTTAAAATATGCACAGAATATAAAGAAATGAAACTTTTAATTATTCATAGATTCACCGTACGGGTGCTGGGTCTATCGAGTTGTCAAAAAAGGTACTCGGGGAAATGGCGGGACTTGTGACCCAGGCGTAAGTTTGGGAGGGCTATCCCACCTTTTTTCCTGGCAAACCATTAGATCTCAATAATCTATATAATACATGTCAATAGTCTACTTAAAACCCAATTGATATACAGTAGGTATGTGTTTGTTTCTATTACGTCAACCTGTACAGTTAGCTGCAAAAGTATGTAAACACTTTTTGGTTTTACCAACCTTATGTCGTTGTATTAAGAGTCAACATTAGTCAGAAGTGTATACATACTTTTGCAGCTGCTGTACACAGAAAAAAACACGGCTCAATCAACATACTGGCTTGAAAGATAAGAGTACCTACGCCATGTTATGTGATAAGAAAATAAAAACAAGTTCGTAAGATGAGTATTGTTGTTTTCACTTGAATGTATGTAATATATAAGTAGATTAAGCACTACTCGTATATAGTGGACTCCTTTATCCTTACATTACAAAATCAGAAATCAGAGGTCACTTTGGACAATCAAATAAATAAAACTTAGTCTTCAAACTTGAAAAATGATGTCTCAACAAGACCCGAATCCGCATCTCCATGCTTATGTGCCCGGTATACATGGAGATGCGCGGGTTTGAGTCCCGCCTGAGATATAATTTTTCAAGTTTAAATTCTGTTATTATAATTGCAACTAAGTTGCTAAAATATGTAATATTTTGATGAATAAAACTTAGCTATATTATACAGGATAAAATTTTAACCACCTTCCAAATTTTGATATATCAATCTACGAGACAAAAAACAAATGACGTATTTTTTCTTTTGGTATGGATCAGTACAAAAATATCAAGATAAAGCACTTAGAAAATGTCGGTCAAAAATCTAAATTTTTGATACGGCCGCCTAGCAACACTTTTTTTACGCGTTGTGCATCTCATTCATTCATTACGATACTATTTATAAGTTTTTGATTTTCCCTTTATACTTTAACAGGTCAAGGACCGTAAAAATTGAAAACATATCGCGAAAAATATTTTCGGGTGACAACTTGATTAACATTTTTTACTTCATAAATAGGCTATAAATACGATACAGAACGCCTATAAAAATTTTGGAAAGTGGTTAAAATTTTACCCTGTATAGCTCGTTTTTTATAAATGGCACATTAGCCATCATGACGTCTTACCTGATTTGGGAAAAGTCACCACCCATATGTCATCTGGTCTGAGTGACAGATTATATATTTTGGCCGCTTCTTTTCTATAACCACTCCTCACGAAATAGCCTTTGGGACCCACCCGCACGTAGCCATCTGTAAACGCTGGAAAAACAAGATTTTATTAAGTTGTTGTTAGTAAAAACTACGCAATACGCAGTGGCTTGATCTTGTTTGATTATTTGATATTTCTTGTTGAGATGTGATTAAATCGAATTAAGGTAATGTGGTGTTAGGTTTTACAAAAAACATTTATGGTCTTCTGATTCTAACTTTGCCATAATCGCCACGTTTTACCAATGCTGTAAAAAAACGTTGCTACCTATCATCTTCTGGTCTTATTTATCCACTGCTTATAAACACACATTGCACAGGATGAGAAGTGGTGGTGTGATTTTATTTTGGGCACTGCTATCAATACTTTTTTAAAGTACCTACACGAATTACTCTTTGATTCAAGAAAAGAAAAAAAAACTGATTATTTACCTAAATTAAATGTTTTTTGTAGCTCAGCAAGTTCCTCCGGCTCTACCTCGTTTATTTCATAAGGAAAATCACAGTTTCCGTTCATAATTGGGTCATAAATCACTATAACACTAGTTATTCACAGAAAAAAGCAGCAATTATCTTCTATCCAGATCTCTGTGATCAGAACTAGGTGAATCTGAAATTTTATCGTCAAAAATTCATATATTTTTAACAATCTAAACTGAATTAATACGTAATGTTTTGAAATAAAAATGACGCGTATAAAGATAATAATTAGTTTTTAAGCATTTTTAGAAATGCTCTCGTTTAAATAGCATTTAAATTTTTATTATTTTAATTTCTTAACATATTACTTTAAAACCACCAACCACCACAAATAACTAGCCGCACGTAACTTATGAAATAATAAACCAAATAATTATTATGTAGGTATTATTTTACTATTCATTACTCAACATTATTACAACTTATTTGTAGAGTGTAGAGTCTAAGACCACTGTTCCACTATACTCACCAACAAACAATGATAAAGTTAAACACATTTTTTATCGTAACAGATAGCTCTGCATGTTTTGGTTTTGAAGTAAACACACAAAAGACTTTATTTTTATTTTTGCTAACTCTAGTCATGAATACCTACTAACCCTACCAACTTAGTATATAGTAAAAAAATAAATTAAAACTTAATTAATTAATTAAATGTTGCTAGTTTTTTAAAACAGATTTCTTATACGAGTGTACAAAAAGAATATATTTGTCTAAATATGAAGTAAAAAATATTTTCCATATAATTAGATTACATCTAACACTATATCGATTGAAAACCTACATAAAATATAAAAAGTAAAGACCAATTCATTTGTTAAGATATTAGTAAGTCGAAACACTTTTTCAACATCTAATTAAATGTCATAGAAACAGTCAAGCCACATACGAGTATTTTGAGTAAGATACACAGTTCATAAAGATAGGACTAAAATAGAATTTTGTCTCTATATAAGATGTGATAACTTTTTAGGATATTGATCATCATCATCATCATCGTCATATCAGCCGAACGGCGCCCACTGCTGGGCATAGGCCTCCCCCAAGGATCTCCGCAACGATCGGTCCTGTGCTGTCCGCATCCAGCGGCTTCCCGCTACCTTGACCAGATCGTCGGTCCACCTTGTAGGGGGCCTGCCCACGGAACGTCGTCTGGTACGCGGTCGCCATTCGAGAACCTTTCCGCCCCAACGGCCATCGGTTCTCCGCGCTATGTTATGCTATTGATCGGATTGGAAGAATCACAAACAAAAACTACTGTTTGGAATATACACGGTGTAATTTCAACCACCTGGAAAACGAAGTCCACGTTATGTGACCATTATTTATAACATCATGGCAGTGTTATTTAATTTTTAAATAAAAATATTTTTTGAAAAATATTAAATATTGATTCAGAATTTTAATTTTGTAACACGCTGTAACGCTCTGTAACGCGCACAGACGTTTTATTTTGCTGCAGCGGGTTCCCGGATGAATGAACCTTACACAGCCTAATCCGTGGGCACCACAGCCTGTTTAAAAATAAATAGCTTAACAGCTTATTCCACTGGGCTCCAAAACAATTTTATTCAATTCCACCGAGCTCCAAAACTACTATTTAGAATAATTATACCTAAAAGCAATTTTGGAGCTCGGTGGAATAACTTAAACATTAGATAAAATTATCCTTGGAGCCCGAGTGGAAGGATAAGCCAGCTGAACCAATGTTTAATATTATTATTTAAAAAAAAATATAAAAAAATTAATTAACACTCCGAAGATGTTACACATAATGGTCACATAACGTGGACTTCGTTTTACAGATGCACCGTGTATAGGGAACAGTTCCTAAATGAAATATTTTCTTTTAAACCAAAAATTTTCACACTCAGCATAATCATAATAATATT
This sequence comes from Anania crocealis, assembly GCA_949315895.1. NCBI lineage: Eukaryota > Metazoa > Arthropoda > Insecta > Lepidoptera > Crambidae > Anania > Anania crocealis. The sequence continues at coordinate 19,539,760 of OX438883.1, forward strand.
ATTTTCAACTTTGAAACCAGTTCCGTCTTACGCCATTACAACAAACCGATCAATGACTGTCCGTGTCCACACACACCGGTTCATGTAAACATTCCAAACATCTTAAATTTACACGAACGTATTTACTAAAGTATAATATGAAGGCGTATAATATAAAGAACGATCTCTTCAAACTTCATGTACAAATTAGTTTGTTTAATCATCAAATGTAAACATTTTTTATTTGTCATACAAATTCTTAAGATAACCTTGAAGATAAATAGGCAGATAAGTAATTAATAAAGGTCATTGGTTTTTGTAAATAATATTGGTTAATTCTGTGTGCAATCATATTATGTTTGTGTATTTATGTATGTTTAGATTTTAGATTATTAGGTACCTATTATATTTTTGTAAGTTACCTACTAGACTACGACGAAACTGTAATAGAAACACTACAAAAAATAATAAAAAAGTCTTGTCTAATTATGAGACGGCCAATTTGAAAACTATGTCTCCATTGATACCATTCAGTTCAGTTGGTCATACATCTCAATTTTGGCTGTCGTATATAGTATAAAAAGTTAGCACGGGTAAGAGGAAACGTAAATCTTGAATTAACTTTATCGCGCTTCGTGCAAATCCGGCTAACGCACAAAAACAAAACCAACAATTTTTGCCTCCGTTTTAAAAAAAAATGCAATCTGTTTTATTTTTGCAGACAGAGGCCAATGTAGGCTAGTATCTACTGAGAAGAAGCAATTTAATTTGTTTTAAAAAATAGGTAAAAAAAGTTATTACTAATACTAAAATTAAACAAAAAATAATAATATTTGAAAAATAATTCATATGCAATTTGATTCTTTACCATGGTCTGTTTAATACCCTAGAGTTATGGGCTATCAAAAGGAACACGTTGTATAGATCTTGTAATTTTATCAGTGCTTTTTAAGAGGACTACTTGAACAGGACTATGGTAATTAAAATGAATCTAATTATAATACCTTACCTTAGGTATTTCCAAGTAAGTATACACATTATAAAACCATATGAGTCCGTAACTTCGAATAGAACTGTTACAATAACACGACAAGATACTACTGCTTTAAATGTTTAAAATTAATTCTAATATTTCAAGTCACAAAAAATATATGCTAATTAGAGTTATTTGCAAGGCAAATCCATAGTCGGATGCCAATGGCGAGCGCGTTCGCACCGTATGTAAGTAAACAAAGTTTGATAAAAATGTTATCTAACTCCATACGATCGCTATTGGATTAATATGCTTCTCCTTTCATGACAATTTCCGTTCAATTTCCTTGGCTCTAACTTCTTCTCGTATCAATGGTACTAACTAATAATAAATTGATAACATAGACGTAACTAACGAAATGCCTGATGTCGCGATGTTCTGATTCGATAAAGCGCGTCTTCACAAACGCCGCTGGCGCCCCGCCAGCCACTATTATGGCGTCTTTACTGTGGACACACCATTCAAAAGATTCGCTTGTGGTTGTCAATCAGTTAAGAATGAATAAAATATCACATTTAACGTATTAGCGACTGTATATAGACGCGACTTGACCGTTGATGCTACATTAATGCCCTTCTTTGTGACGCAACGCTAATTTGGCCGGTTGAGAAACTATGATTCTTTAGACTAGGAAGCTATTAATAAATGACGCAATATCATTAAGTCATAGTAGAGACTACTAGTTTTTAATACCGTATTGAATACTTTCAATCCAAAAAAAACACACGTTTCTAATAATACACGTATGAAAAGAAATAAAGAAGAAAAAGTACCTATCAGGTACAGTTAAATTATAGGGACTGAAGTTTTTTAAACAGGTCTTATTGTTAATCTAACATAATATAGTTATGTTTGGCATTTGAGCATTTTATATACGTTACCATTTTTGATGCTGCCCCATCAAAACACCTTCAAGAGTTTATTTGCATACATAATACGTACGTCGTTAAGCCAATTGACAACCCAAATAAGGGAAAATCTTGAAGTAAAGCACTTTTAAAGTACTGTTCTATTTGTTTCTCGCTTTCGATTTAAGATTGTGTTCGACTTTAACAAAATGTAAGATAAAGTATATTTTAGGAGTATACTTGTTAAGAACTAACTTTAAAATATCCTGCTATTTAGAATAAAGCAAAGTTCTGTTGTTTGGCGGCAGACAAATCGGAGACGGTAATATTTACGCAGGCACTACCTAACACATTACCATTCATATACCATATTTTGTGCTACTCCAAAATGACTGCATAAGTTCTTATCAATTCTATAAATAAAAGCGACACTTGTCACAAATATCAAAAATCACTTGCTCAAAAATGAAATTTGGCAGCGAGATATGATATGTATAAACACATAGTTAGTGAGTCCGATAAAAGCAGATTTTTAGACGGGGCCAGATTAAGGAGGTCTGAGGACTCTCGCAAGTTTATATTAAAGTATTTTCTTAATTTTTAACCGACTTCCAAAAAAAGGAGGAGGTTCTCAATTCAACTGTATTTTTTATGTTAGTTACCTCAGAACTTTCGACTGGTTGAATGGATTTTAAAAACCCACTAAAACGTACATAATAACACAAGAACAATGTTTTATTTTAAAACCTAGTTACCTACTTACAATATTATTTTAACTACTCACAATCAAACAGATTGAAGTCGGTGCCGAGCCCAAACAAATAGAAAAATATTTCTACAAATAAAACAAATCAAATATGGAATTTGAAAAAAAAAATGCTATGTTGAATTCAGTAGTATACTCCTATTCTATTTCGCTCGGCAACGACTTCGATCTGTTTAGTTGTTAGTAGCTAAAATAATATTGTAAGTGGGTATATAGGTTTTAAAATAAAACATTGTTCTTGTGTTATTTTTTTTATTAGGCGCTAAAAAGTATAATAATTTATGCCCCGAAAACTGTTAAAAAAACAATACCTATCTAATGCCAGTATTCATCCTTATAGAGGGAAAATGTCTTGAAAGTTTGTATGGGGATTTCTTCCATAATTTAAAGAAACAGGTAGCGATTGCCAAAACTTTAAGTGATCTCTAAATAGAGCTATATAATATCTCTAAATAATCAGAAGCGCGATACACCCGGGAATGCGATATAGCCGCTGCCCACGCGGTACAAAGTTGCGGTCAGATTGCGGGTATTCATCATCATCATAGTCATCTCAGCCAGACGTCGCCTACTGCTGGGAAACCTCCCAAGGATCTCCACAACGACTGGTCCCACTCCACCCACATCCAATGGCTCCCCGCGACCTTCACCTGATCGACGATCCGCCTGGTCCACCTACCTATAGATAACGGCCATCGGTTCTTATCACTATGTGTTCCGCCTCCTGCCACTTCAGCTCCGCAATTCTTCAAACGATGTCGGTAATCAGTTTTCCTACGGTTTTCCTCATTTCTGACTAATCACGCATGGCTCTCTCCATTGCCCTGGACCGCTTGTATTAAATAACTTTAAAACCAGCAGTCCTCTTTTCCGACCTTTTATTAATTTCACCTGAAATCTTTATGACACTTTGGTAATAAACCTTAATTCAAGGTATTTCTCCCCAATTTTATATTCAGGTAACGTAACCGCAGTCGCATTAAAACTTCCACGTTTCTCCGGAACCTTATCCTAGGGCTTAATTAAATAATGCCCACATTAATAATATTTACACTGCGATAAGAGTTTTAAGGTTAAAAGCTCAGTATCATTTTTCTCTATAAACTCACCAAAAACCTATTCTACGTGAATAATGTTTATGGTGTGATTTAGTTTCATTATGTTAGATGTCCTAGTTCCTTTCGTTTTACGCTCTGTATTTCTTGTGCTTAATTAATTTGTTTTTTCCAATGATATTTAAAGAGTATAGATAGGTTATGCCCTAACAAAACTATCGAAATATCTGTGCCGCTTGCGAACAACTGCACACATGCGTAATTCTTATTTTGTCCTTGTCATACTCGTGAAAAGAACAATTACTTTCTCTTTCATGGATTTGAAAAGACGTCACAATTGTGACGTTTTAGGGACACATATTGAGAGCGCATGTAACATATCTATTACTTTTTAAATATCATTGGTTTTTTCTCATAACCGGGATGTATGTTTGCCTTGTTTCAATACAAATTTTCTGTCTCTATAGAAAGCCTGACTACCTAATTTATATTTTGATTTTATGTTATATCAGTCAAATCTTAGCACACAAGGCTATGAAAGTAAAAAAAACCGGCCAAGTGCGAGTCGGACTCGCGCACTGAGGGTTCCGTACCAACTTTAACTGAATTATGGGTCCACTTACTTCCACTTAGCCAAAATACTACAATATTTAATTGACTGCACAAGTTATATTTGCGGTTGTTAAAAAAGTGCTATTTCTCAAAAACTACCGGTTTGATCTCTACATTATGTATTTTTTTCAAAATTTTCACTTACTTAGTCAAAAAGTTAGAAGGGAGGAGAGGAGGTTTAGGTCTTTTAAAATGACATAGTGGTTTCTAGAACTATTTATTCCAAAAGTCTAACATTTTACCACTTTGGAAGCGTCTATCTTCCAAATGTTAGACTTTTGGAATAAATAGTTCTAGAAACCTCTATGTCATTTTAAAAGACCTATCCACGCAAACTACGTACCAAGTTTTGACTGTGTAATGCTAATACTTTCAGAATAAAGTGGCTGTGACATACGGACGGACGGACAGACGGACAGACAGACAGTCTTGACGAAACTATAAGGGTTCCGTTTTTTTCCCATTCGGCTATTAACCCTAAAAAGATTGTTTCACTAAAGTCTGCCCGCCCATGCATGACTCGTGCCATCGGATCGAAACGTCGGTGGTCGGAAAGGTAAATACTATTTCACCTTTTAATTAAACATTGCATTAAATCCCGTTTAAGTGTTAACTTTTATGTGTAACAATGCATCAAGAAAGCTTAAAAGCCTAAATCATGTTAAAATTTAAATCTGTCGTTGCAATGAGTAATGCATCATGGTAATAATAACTGGTTTTGAGACACTGATATTTTGCAGATTTTGAAGCATAAAAGTCATTTCAAAATAAGAAACACCAGGAGCCCTAACATTACTCCCTCCGGGATACCTATGAATGGAAGCGACCGTGAATACTCAATTCCATTGTTGCGAACTTTTTATGTTCTGCTTGTGAAGTAAGTGCTTATTAGGTATAAAGAGTTGTCCGAACCATTTACATAACATTATTGAAATTCTTAAAAGATGTTACGGTAGGTCAGTCTAAACGTACGGTCATCAAAATACGACAGGTCAACCTACCCAAAAAGTAGGTCATTGATTTGTTTTTAAACTTTAAGTCCAACAAGTAGAGATCAATATATCATTATATCAGCCGAACGACGCCCACTGCTGGGCATAGGCCTCCCCCAAGGATCTCCACAACGATCGGTCCTGTGCTGTCCGCATCCAGCGGCTTCCCGCGACCTTGATCAGATCGTCGGTCCACCTTGTAGGGGGCCTGCCCACGGAACGTCGTCCGGTACGCGGTCGCCATTCGAGAACCTTTCCGCCCCAACGGCCATCGGTTCTCCGCGCTATGTGTCCCGCCCACTGCCACTTCAACGATGCAATCCTTCGAGCGATGTCGGTTGTTTTAGTTCTCCTGCGGATCTCATCATTTCTGATTCGATCGAGTAGGGAAATACCAAGCATCGCTCTCTCCATTGCTCGCTGGGTGATCTTGAGCGTTCTTATGAGACCCATAGTAAACGACCACGTCTCACTCCCATAGGTCATTACCGGCAACACACACTGGTCAAAGACTTTCGTCTTGAGACACTGAGGTATTTCTATATCACTGAGGTGTTAAATGCCCATGTTGCACCCGCTCCAGTTAACGTTGGGAACATTGCACTCGAAGTTGTTGACCACTATGTTTACCTGGGACAGATAGTCCAGTTAGGTAAGTCCAACTTCGAGAAAGAGATCTCTCGTCGAATCCAGCTCGGATGGGCAGAGTTCGGGAAGCTCCGGCATATATTCGCGTCCGAGATCAATATAAATTGAGAAAATTTGATGTTTTGTGGTAGGTTGACGTGCTGTTGTCTATTCCCTGTCGAAGTTGCTAAACATGGTTTAAAAAGCATACTCGTATCTACCAACTCGATATGCCATGGTACCATCTGTAGTGGTGTGCATGGATTCTATTCCCGTTCGAGCCAATTTAGTAAACAATCCTTTCTGCCTTGAGTCTGATAAGAGCTGGTGGATTGTAGTTGTGCTTCAGAAAGCAGCCTAAGCCGTCGATCCTGACTTCTGGAAAATGGAAGTCGTGGAAACGTTTTGATTTTTATATTTTTTTTTTTCTTGTATTTAGTATAATGAAGTTCGATTATTAAATTTTGGGTCATGGTCAAGAGTGCCCCTAGGAACGGAACAAACCACCAGGAGAATGTTTAAAAAATAATTAATGTTTTTAAACAGCTAGTAAATATTCAAAAGGCAAAATTTTCAGTCTGATCATGTCATCATCAGGACTGCTACAGATTGCTGATGAATGAATGAATGAAATCAATTACTGCACCTCATTAAAATTAGTTTGTGGGTGAAATATAAAATTAATAGAAGCCCTCTAGATTAAAATACTGGAGTAATGGATAGATAATCTGATCAGATATGTTGGCTTTACATTTAACATGTCGACGATTCGTTTTGTAAAATTATATTTTTCAATTCTATTTTGGTGAAGTTAGAAAGTTACATACAGTTACACCATTTACAAGCAAATTTAATCAATAGAACTAACTTTGGAAAATTTTAATTTCAAATGCATCGAGTACAATCCAAAATTGATTTAACCTGTCACTCCATTCACTCCAAGGACCATTTAAGTGTGCCAATCGAGATAATATGGAGTATGGAGAAATCTGTAAACGAGAAATTATTTTTAACAGATTATCGTGATGAAGTAAGTTCAGGAAAAACGACATAAAACTTTTTACTGAATTACCTACTTATACGTATAATAGTTTTTGTCGGATTTTCTTTGAAAAACTTTTTTTTTATCTTAATCTTGGTTTCAGTCTGAGTGTAAGCGTATTCCCTAGGACCAAATGACGACGACGAAGACAAGAAGATGTGTTTCGATGGTGGCAACTACTTTAAGTAGCTAACAAAGGAGATAGAACTATCTTACCTAGTATTAAAATATGTTTTGCGTGGTAATTAGATATTCCACACCGTTCACAAATGCCTAGAGAACTTAAATACGGGCTAACAATAATTTATTTTCATCCTTATTATACACACGAACTTTTAAACCGCGCGACAGCAATATGCAAATACAGCCGCGGTAAGAAGTTAACATCACAACAAACCAAATGGTTTAAACGTATGGTGGGTACCATAATAACAGACGGTACCGCGACACGCGATGTTGTCGTTTGCCCTTGCGTAAAGAGAAGTAGGTTAATTACGCGGTGAGCCCTGTTGACAATGTCTAGAGTCTTGCTAGATAAATGTGTCCGGAAATTTTAACGGTTCTCTGTAGAATAGACAGGTATTTTTTTAAAAAGGATTTCAGACTTGAGAATTGCATTATATATAACTGTCGACTGAACAACAGGTTAATGTAACGCGATCGAAACATCAAAGATACTTCTTCTGGTACTAATAGTCTGTACTGAACATATCCATTGCGTAACTCGTGCGCCCATAAGAGGTAATCTAAGCGATAATAAAAACTAGTTTATATACTTTTAGTTTTGTTATAAAAGAAATCACGACTCGTGTAAGTCATTACACCTGCTAAATAACTCTATTCCAATCAAAATGTGTAGTCCAACTTTATTACCAAAAATATTAAAGGAAAACACAACAATGTTATGAACATTTCTCGTAACATCTTAGTTAGTCTGGCTCGTAAAGGCATTCCTATAGCCTGCCTTACAATTATTTTTAATCGACGAGGCACACCTTATTTGGTGTAATTCATTTATTATTTTTTATTCGACGAGACGAGGCACACCATACTTAGTGTAATTGATTTAATACAGCTTATAAGTCTTCGAAAACGGTGAGGAATAAAACTAATATCTACCTCATAACACTTTCTAGGAATCAAATACACTTAGTTAACTTTATTTCTCTTCGTTTTTATGTTTATCCATTTATTATTATACAAAACGAGCAAAGGTTTCTTTGGTTATCAGAATTTATAGTCCTCTTGATAGAGATTTTTCAAGTTTATATACTCTTGATAGATGTTGAACGAAAATTGTATTTTGCAGGAACTTGTTTTTATTTGCTACAGGTTTGATTTTAGCATTGCCCATATTCAAAGAGCATAATATAATATGATAGATAAAATGCTGTATTTGCTCGTACTAACTAAGAAAAAATATTGAATGTCCTACCAATAAATTTCAATTCCTTCCGATACCATCCGCTCTTTAACATCGGCAGAGGTATCTCAACCTCGCTATCACCCAAAATTCGTTGGTGTGTAGTCTACCTGTACCGTAAGTGTACCGATTGATGCTTATGTTTCTTCTCACAATAGATCACGATGAGAAACTGTTCTGGATAATTCGAGATTTTCGTGTAGAAATGATAAGAGAAACTAATCATTAACTCATGTAGAGCTTTTTTTATCATAAGGTTTTTTTTTTGTGAAAACGAAGCATTAATAACACAAAGACCAAAGCAACATTGATGTTCGTAAGCCAACAGCAATAAAGACTTGTGGCAAATGACGCCTGACGTAGGTGTGTCCAACGACGCATACCTACGCGCCGTAATTCCACCGGAAAAACGGGAGATTGCAGACCCACTGAAATATGCATTGCCTAGCCCAAGACGCTAATGGAACTAACAGATTATCCACTTCATGGCAGGAATGAGGGCACGGATTTTTATATTTTCGGAACACTTTGATATTTTATTTTCTTGACGACTACCGAAATTTTATTTTCAGCCTTTTTCATATCTCAAATTTTTTTGTCCAATTATGCTGGGAGTGCTTGTCCATATTTAAACCTGAACCATTATCAACTTCTGTCCGTCGGAAAGTCATTCAGGCACGATCTGTATATTTACACATATAATAAGTGGGCGATGTTTGTAAACATTATTTATAAAAAAATATGAAGTAAGTAATTAAATAAACATATAAATATGGTTATTTAGTTACTTCATAACTCCCATATCATCTTGGCGGTTTTGCAACTGCCAAAGGTTTGAAATGAAATATTAACAATATGTTTTCTTTGAATACACAAGTCTTATATTATTTTATTTATATATTATATATATAAAATTATATATATAAAAGAAAGTCGTGTTTGTTACAACACTTATAACTCGAGAACGGCTGGACCGATTGCCATGGTTTTTGATTTGTTGGATTTGTTTCCGTCCCGAATAGCAGAATACATCTTAAAAACAATGAAAACTCGATATGTGTAATGAATACTTAATCATTTCAATAGATGCTGATTTGTTTATTACATGTCAAACATTTGTTGTCCAATCCTATCCAGTATCCAATCCAGTCAAATAGTGTAACAACTATTTTTTTTAAGCTATTGCATAGCTTCTATCGCGGGCCTTGAGCGCGGGGACCGAATCCAGAAATTCACCGACCGGCACAGCGGTGATACGGCTGTTCGACGAGGTGCGTGCGGTTTGACGAGGCGTTTGCCATTCGACGAAGTGGGTGCCGCTTAACTAAGTGGGTGCCGTTCGGCGAGGCAGGTGCCGTTTGATGAGGTGGGTGCCGTTCGACGAGGTGGATGCCGTTTGACGGGTAGGGTGCTGTTTAACGAGGTGGGGTGCTGTTTAACGAGGTGGGCGCTGTTTGACGAGCGGGTGCTGTTTTACGAGGTGGGTGCTGTTTGACGGATGAGGTGCTGTTTCACGAGGTGGGTGCTGTTTGACGAGTGGGGTGCTGTTTACGAGGTGGGTGCCGTTTGACTAAGTGGGTGCCGTTTAACTAAGTGGGTGCCGTTCGACGAGGCAGGTGCCGTTCGACAAGTTGGGTGCCGTTCGACGAGGTGGATGCCGTTTGACGGGTGGGGTGCTGTTTAACGAGGTGGGTGCTGTTTGACGGGTGGGGTGCTGTAACGAGGTGGGTGCTAATTGACGAGCGGGTGCTGTTTTACGAGGTGGGTGCTGTTTGACAGATGGGATGCTGTTTGACGGGTGGGGTGCTGTTTGACGGGTGGGGTGCTGTTTAACGAGGTAGGTGCTGTTCGACGAGCGGGGTGCTGTTTAACGAGGTGGGTGCTGTTTGATGCAATAGCTTTACCGCGGCAGTCTCCGAGTGCCACACGTCTTTTTTTTTTTGGAGCTTATGGCCTGGTTGTTGAGACCTTTAAGCCACAACTTTATTTTTTTCTGAAGACATGTGTGCGTTCAGAAATTTATTTTTTGTAAAATGTCTACAAAGTTCAGGTACTGTTATATTTGTTTGTTTTAGACATTAATTTTCGAAAATTATTTATTAATTATTTAATTTTTAATTCCCGAAAATAATACCTAAGATTCATTCTACAGTAAAAATATAAAATCATCGGAAAGGAACGGAATTTAGGGAATAAAAAATCAGTTGGTAAAGGTTATAAGATTAAGGAAAAAAAATCTACAGGTTAACAAAAGTGTGAATGTCTTTTTATATCTATATAAATATATTATTTTGTATCATTGTTTTACGTTCATCAAAGCCTAAATTAGTTCAGCTAAAAAGTAACACGACATTCATTGACTGTTAGGCGGTACGAAGTTCGCCGGGTCAGCTAGTTTATAATACGACTCTTTCTCATTACTTTTTAGCAAACTATAATGAACCATAACACAAAATGTTTAAAGAGGTACAGTCTGCAGCGGTTTCTTAAAATATTGAAATTTAAATTCTCAGAGTAGTAATGAATGCAATATTACTGAACTCGCTGACACTTCATTTTAAAACTTCCACTAGACAACCATAAAAACACTACGGGTCTCTTCTAACGAGAATGTATTAGCTTGCATGCATCAATCATCCTCAGAGGAGAAAACACTGCTAAAAACTATAGCAAATAGCCTTTGTCAAGTACTGAATGACGAACAATTTAAATCCTAGGAGTAGTTAGTTAGTATATACACCGTGCTTTTTTAACCACCTGGAAAACGAAGCTTACGTTATTGAACCATCATAATGGTTATACATATACATGATGAAATTTTTACCACCTTCCAAATTTTAATATATCAATCTACGAGACAAAAAACAAATGACGTATGTTTTATTTTGATATAGCCCAGTACAAAAATGTAAAGATAAAGCACTTAGAAAATGTCCGCCAAAAATCTAAACTCTTTTTTTACGCGTTGCGAATCTCATTCATTCATTACGATACTATTCATAAGTTTTTGATTTTCCCTTAACAGGTCTAGGACCGTAAAAATTGAAAATTATATCGCGAAAAATATTTTCGGGTGACAATTGGGTATAAATTTTTTACTTCATAAATAGGCTCTAAATACGATACTGAAGGCCTATAAAAATTTCGGAAAGTTGTTAAAATTTCAGCCTGTATATCATCATGGCAGTGTTATTTTTTGATTACAAATTTATTTAAAAAAAAATTTTGCAACGTTGCAACACGCTATGACGTGCACAGTCGAATTATTTTGCTGCGGCGGGGTCTCGCTTGAATGGACCTTACACAGCTGCATCTGTGCACGACACAGCGTGTTTCAAAATAAATTGCTTAACCAATATTAAATATTATAATAAACAAAAATTTTGCTAAAAAGATTAAAATAAGACTGCCAAGACGTTAAACATAATGGTTACATAACGTAGGCTTGGTTAAAACGAACGGTTTAAATCACCCTGTATATTTGTTTAAGAAACTACATTTCCTAACTATTTTGATGTGTAATGTAAATTTTACTCTCCCTCGGAAAGAAAATATATGGCTAAGTATTACCGGTTTCTTGTACCCGACTACGGCTAAGTCAGCAGGAAGATATATGTATGTGTGTATTTATGAAAGAAGACAAACTTCTGACTACAAACATGTCTAAATAATAGGTACAGCAAATATACAGTGACTTAAAAATTATTGCATTTTCGTAGTCAGGTAACAGTTTCTTAAACTATTTTTAAATATTCAAAATTATTTAAAACAAGGTGTAAGTAATTCAAAAAACGCCAAAGGGAAGATTCTATGTAGTTATTTAAAACAAACTAGCGGCCCGTCCCGGCCTCGCACGGTTAAGTTTTAGTAAGGATCTCTAATCTTTTCTAGCAATAAATATAGCCTATGTCACTCAGGGTGAATGTAGCTTTCCAATGGTGAAAGAATTTTTGAAATCGGCACAGTAGTTTTTGAGTTTATTCATTACAAACATACACACACATAAAAATATAAATCTTTCGTCTTTATAATATTAGTGTAGATTAGTGTAGACTAGTGAAGATGTAGATGACCAAGAAGCTGTTACGGTTTTAATGGATTTTTTTAAAAGCCATTTCCTTAGAAACCAAAAATATTAGGGGTTAAAGTATGAAATTGCCGTTTTGTATTGAACAATTTTTTAGTTTTTTTAAAAACGCCTGAAACGTTTTCGATGCAATTAAAGGTAAAAGTTAGATGGTTATAAAGCTACGCATTATAGTATTTAAATTTCTGAAAATCAAAGTATATAATACAAATACACTTAATTGAATAAAGAAGGTCAGCTGACACATTGTAAGGGGTCTTTTCAAAGACTTCCTTTGAAGTAATAGCCACTAGTATTGCATTTTTTTTTTAGTCACATGTTACTTTATTTAGTTTTTGATACAATACAAAAAGAATTACGCAATAATACGACTATACTGAAGAGCTGTAAACAAAATGAAAGTGGGAAAATAATCGGCAATTTCATACTTTAACCCCTATTACAAGGTGTATTCACCTTTTATCTTTGAATTTCTGGATAATGTATCTCTATTCACTTTAGAAATTAAAGTAGGAATGGTATTCCAGCAGGTTATCACCAGTCAATGATCTTCTAAATTCAGATTAATATTAGCATTAAGTAAAATATAACGGATTTCCTAAAATAACTAGTTTTTTTTTTATTAATTGTATCCGATACTTAAATTGCCGCTACTTAAATTTGATTTTGTTTCAACATTTTTATTTCTTTGTCTCTCAGTGTCCGTGAGAAATTGCTTGAACATTCCACGAATCAAATATTCAAAGCTGGTATTGTACGAAATGTATCATTAAGAACGATATTTTTCAACTTGAATTATTTTGTTCACAGCCAACAAAATACGTTGGAATTTCGCATTTTTACTTTTGACAAGACCACCTTTTTCAAGCAAAAAGTAAATTGTTGTACTATTTATTAAATTAAATTTAAATTTTTCTTGAAAATTATAATTCAGTTTTTGTAATATTTGCATTATACCTAACCTAATTCATCTCATCTGGCAATCCTTCATAAAGTCAACGACCCTGGCTCATAATAGATGACGTCCTTGGTCCCTAGTAATGAGGCCCATATTGGCTAGAAAACCATTTATTATGGAAACATCCTTCGTCCAATTTACTTACCTACTACATTGCAAGTAAGTCAGTTCTTGTCTCTGGATATCACAATATTAAAGGGAACGGGAATTATGTATTTGTCATTGGGTTTATCCGAGATACACTGTTTTTTGTGTAACAGCTACAAATCTAGCTAGTGAATGTCAGATAAATTATTTGTTACCGACAAAATATTATAAACATTGTCATACTCTAATTTACCTAGGCAGTCTTATAATAATATGTTCTTGGTAAGTTATGTGGTGAAAGTAATGATGATAGAAAAAAGCAGTTTAACAGTCAACAATATTGGTGAAATCATTTAAGGTACTTTCAATCTATCGAATTTCTATTTTTAATATAATAATCTCATACAACTGTCGCGTCTTTAGGCATAAATTATAAAAACCTAAATCCTTGTCTACATTATAAATAGAGTATCCCTTAGCGAAATCTCAGATTTGTAGGTCCGTGGGATAGGGCTCAGTAATTCGATATTAAAAAAAAAATTGTTGATTTATTCTTTTTCACAGAGCAACGAGCAGCAATGTGAAGTAAATTGCATAATAAGTTTGAAAACAACATAACATTTGATTTTCGAGAAGGTGTGAAAGCCTTTCTAAACCTATTCAAGATTTAATTTTGTTAAATCTCACTAATTTAAAAAATGTGGATGTTTGTTACTTAATCACGCCAAAACGACTAAATAGATCCCAATTTTTTTTTTCAGAGAGGTAGTGTATGTTGAGGAATAGCATATAGGCTTCTTGGAATCCCGGAAGAATTGACCGTTCCCGTAGGATTACTATGTTTGCTTTTCAACATAGTCTACTTTTCATCCTTAAAAACTTATTATTATTTTATCAAAAGATTTTAAGGTGAACGATGACATCATCGATGATTTGCGCAAGATGGCTGGCAGGAGCTGGATGCGAGAAGCCGAGGATCGACCTAAGTGGCGTGCAACTGGAGAGGCCTATGTCCAGCAGTGGACTGCGATAGGCTGATGATGATGATGATCATATCATCAGCTAGTAAATACATATAATGGTTATTCTTACTTAAGCAGAAACATGTCAACAACAACATTTACTGGTGTAAATAGTAAAAAGATTAATACCTAAAATTGACTTGGACACACGATTGATTTTATTTAATGTCAAAACCGACGAAACAGATGACGACTTAGCTTCAAACCGTACCTGTAATGTTACATTTATCATCGCTTTGTTCAGATACAGTCGACAACACATCTGAATAAACACTGGGGCGTCTTACGTAGAAGTAATAGGTGTGATTTTGGAACAAAAATGTGTTGTCTAATGTCAGGTCACCACTATACATTCCCGACGAAAAACTCTCCCACTATTTGTCGTGAAATTTGACACGAAAATAGTTATAAGCACTTCCCTCCTTTACTTCACATGAGAAACCTTGCTACCCTCGTCAGAGCTTCCTCAGAGTTATTATTTGACCCGAGAACTCTTTGTATAGTTGCCCGACGACAGTTTATTATACTTAATGTAATAACTTCCGAATACCTTAATATACAGTAATAATTCTGTCTATAGGAGGTTTTCACGACGTCACGAAATATAGAAGAATGATCATAAATGTGGGATTTTCTTTGGGAAGGCCTAGTGTACTTGTGTCACAAGAAAATGTTAAAATTGTATTTTATTCTATCACTTACAAACATGTTTTTGTAAGAAAACTTACCTAATTGGAACATTATATTTGAGAGAGTAGCTAGAATACCTTATGTAATATATTTTAGAGTATCTTCTTGCTTGCCGTAACTCAATGTTGCCATAATTAACAAATGTCATTCTGGTAAAGGATATAAATATTTTTACCCAAGGAGTGTATTCTGCTAACTGTGAAACATAGAAAGAGTACAAACTTTTATAAACCTAGCCCTTACCATGAATGCCATAAGCATTATCGTTTTTTATATCAAACTTAATAATAGAAAAAAACAAAACAATTTTGAAATCATATTGATAAATAATATTCGGCACCATTAATTACATATGAGTACAAGAGATACCTACACAATAAACATTCCAATAAGAGATCAAAGATGGGAAACTTTGACATCACATAAACCTTTAATAAATCATAAATAATGAAAGTATTAAGTTTCTAACTAGCATAAGAATTTATTTTACACGCTAACCTAACAAACAAAATAATAAATGAATAATGGATCGTGAATTGCATGTTACAAACATGATGGTAATCATTTTTTTATTGGCAGCCCTACGGACAAAAGAACGCGTATTTATTGATCGTCTCCGGCTAAAAAGTGAAAGCTGACCGTTGGGTGAGCAGGTTCCGTTTCGGCATGCGCCCGCGCAGCGCTACGTTACAAATTGTGGTAGGTGCAGTAGGGTTACTTAATATTTTATTAATTAGGCTTGCATAGGCTCAGACGGAAAAGAAACAAGTTTAAATACTGATAATATTATAATTGCGATTCTCGATTGTATATAATTCCAGACACAATAGAAATCAATTGTTATCGCGACCGCCGGCGGTCTTATGATCCTGTAGGAGTTAAGTTGCTAAAATATTATATAAAGTATTTACTTATTGGTTTTGGGAATCAAAAATCGCCACTTCTTCATTATTATTTGTTCCTCAATAAGTTATCTGTAAAACCTTTATCTAAATTCTCGACTTACAACTTCGATTTCTTAACTACAAAGGGGATGAACTTCGGAGCATCATTAAGTATTTTACACCTGTGGGCTTATATAGTAGGCCTGTAGGTAAAAAATAATTATTATGTAGAAAATATTCTTCAAAAATATAATATTTTCTTATAATTGTACAAGTTACGAGCAAATATGTTCTTACAAATTAGAAATCCACTGGCTGGAGGTTGTCTTGTAACTGGAATTGTGTGGTTCCGTTTAATGCGTGGCAGAAGAATGGATTCTCCTGGGATAGATAGAATATACTTAGAACTAAAGTTTAAACCTATTCCATAGTTCACCCCCCGTGTAGTTAAGAAATATCCCACTGGCTGGAGATTAAGGCGGTGTAGTTCTAAAAGGCAGCGTTTTTGAGTTTTCAAAACCCATTTTAGAACTAGAAAACAGCGTTTTAAAGTCTGAAAAAAATATATGTATTAGTTGAGAATCTATTCTAGACACAGTTGCTAACAGTTACACGATTTGATTAACTTGTCTCGATAGAAAAAAATCACAAACCTACCTCTCTTCGAAATGTTTTTTCAATTTCACGACTAAACTACGGACATTTTAAATAAAAATTTTATGCATGTTTAAAGCTGCTCAATATTTATAGATATATTTGCTAAATTTGAATTCATTAAGTGATACACTTAATTACTATGTTTAAATAACTGCAAAATACGTAAGCGCAGCGGCTCGTCAGGCCCGTACTGTTGCGCGGTGGCGCTTACGGTGCGCATAGGCTCTCCGTAATACGCGATCGATGGATATCGATCCATAAATCACGAACTACTGGGCCCTAACTAAAAATTATAATTTTTCTTTTGTAACTGTACCAACTGTAAATCTCCCGGACATGAGGTCCCGCTGGAAGACAAACTTTAACAGTCAAACCTAGTCTCATTTCATACCGATCAATCGCTCTACCTGTCTCTTTCATTTATTAATAAAATATCTCACCCACCCAAATCTTAACGTAGTTTATCCTAGAACTAAATGTAGCTCTTAATAAAGTGTGCGAGAAGGAGCGGCGGAGCTAGAGCATTTTATGCCAGTAGATACATTGAGTGACAGTCCAGTGCTAGCTTTACGATAACTAACGTATTATCAGTACCATTTACTACGTATCGTGAATTGAGCCATAATCGGGCAGTGCTAACATTTTACTTAACAATATAATTGTTTTATTTTTTATATAGCGAAGAATCTGATCCTGATTTGATAACGTCCCTGTCCTTTGTACACACTTCCTGTCGCTACTATCGATTGAATGATTATAGTGAGTTCTTCGGACCGACACGCGATGGCCAGCCGTCGGCGTTGTGCAGGGCAGTTGACCGAACTTGATCATTTATAGGAAGTAAAAGTCACTGAAAAATATAGGTACATTATGAATCAAAATTCGTGTACCTACATTTGCGATTAATTTTGATTTGTCATTTAGTTTCTGTAAAACGTAAGCACTCGATTTAATTTTTACGGTATTCCCATTTTAAAAAACTCTACCAAAAAATAAAGATTGACGGTGTCTCAAGTCTACTACACATTATTAACATATTTATCATTTTCTCACGTTGTGATCGTGCTAACCGTGCCAATGGTGTATTTGGCACATCAAAATTAATTTGTGTGCATGATCCACTAAAAGTAATAAGTAAGTAAGTAACAGCCTATAATCATCCCACTGCAGGGAAAAAGCCTCCATCATTAAATTCAAGTTACCACAGCAATGATGGGTTCAATCCCCGGATCGGGCAACAAAAAGTTTCGAATTTTTGAACATTGCTCGGGTTTGTGATCACCAACCGCATTTGGCAAGCGTGGTGATTATGCCAGTACCCATCATTACCAAAAGTAATTGCAAAAAATTAAATTGCAGAGAGCCCACTGCATCTCATCCTATTGAGGCTACAAATGCTATGCATCCGGACCACAATTTGGACATTCAGATTTTTAACCATATTTACACAAAGGTCTTACGACTGTTAAAAGCTTATGACAAAACAAAAGATATTTCCACACTTTCATCGCTAAGTTTTATGACATGACAGTTTATATTGATAAACAATTTTTCATATATAAGGATAGCCATCTACAAAAAAAAGTAACTTAGGCACGTTTTGACTTATGTTTACGACTGTCAAATGTATGAATATTTAAAAAAAAGTCATGTTAGTTTTTTCATCATAATTAAATAACGAACCATAGGCTCCGCTTCATACCGAGAGAAAAATACGGGCAGTAGCTTGCAAAGAGTCGCGAAATCCTCTCCTTGGAGAGACCCGTGTTCAGCAGTAGACTAATCTTTGCTATTAATGATTATAAACAAATAAATAAACTTAAGAAACTAAAGTAGTAATAAGTAATTAATTTAGAAGTACTCAATTTATGTTATTGAAATAGGGAAATTTTTGTGTCTAAATATGGCATGGTACATGGCCTTCTTTTATTTAAGCTATAATAATTATATTTAAGCTCTCCTATAATAAAAATAAAAATAAAGTATATAATTATTTATAGTATACTAACGGGTCGTTATCGCGTTAAATATTATGAAGATTTATATACCTATTTATTTACCCGACGTTTCATAATATTTAACGCGATAACGACCCGTTAGTGTACTATAAATAATATGTGTTCAAATCGCGAAAGTTTAAAATTATTTAAAAGTATATAAGTAAGTTTATCGGTTGTCTAGTACCCCATACGACAGGGTACTTAATAGTAGCTTAATTTGTGACTAGATGGCTCTGTGTGGCCCAGTGAGGCATGTCTTAAATATTATAATAAGACCAAATTCAAAGCATAACCATATCTTACATAAATAAAATACAATCGGTAATGATTCACAAAAAGTAATGCACAAAACTCATGAAAAAAGAAACGCGACTAATTGTACCTCTTATTTAAATAAGTCTTGTATTGAGTATGACAATACATTGTGTGTCAATCAATATAATAAACACGAGTTGGGCGTTACTAAAGGCAGTCACAGTGAGCGCCTGGCGCACTAAATGGTTTTACATAATTATGAATAGTAATGATTAAACTATTATTTTATTGAAATCTCTAACTTATATTAACCGCTAAATTAGGAATGGCAATACTTAATAAAAAAGATAATTTTTGTGGAATAAAAATTGAAAATATTTGTTTTTGCACGAGTTATTCCCATCCGATCCCCTGCTACCGATCCCCTGGTACTGAGAATTACCTTTTTCCTTGATCATAAAAAATGTCAATAAGAGGTCGTATGCATCATTGTCTATGTTATTGGCATTTAGTGATGTTATACTTAAATATGATTCATATACGAGTATTTTTTATATTCCACATAATTTTAATTTAGATTTTAAAAAACATTTACTGTTAGTTTTTTTTTCATTATCGTTTGATATCTTAAATTTTTTAGAACAATTTGTTCCTAGTTTGTTTTTATGTCTTATTTTTTATAAATAAATAAGGTTAATTAACAATTCCAAACAAACACAGCATCATTGTTTAAGTTTAGGTATCCCAATTAAACGGTCATATCATATTTTAAAGATGTTAATTAGCAAATTAATGACTTCTCTTATGATATTTGATAAATAAATAAAACATTTGAAAACAAATGCTCATTTAATGAATATGTGATTGCAAAACTTTTTGACCCACCTACCTTAAAAATAAAATCAGGCGATCCGTTGGCACCATACCTAGGTAACACTGAAAATGTTTAGAAAATGAAAAACGGCTTAATATAGAAAGATGACAATACTTTTATTGTTTTTCGAAGTAAACTCCGTTCCTCTCTACACATCGTCGCATTCGATGGAACCACTGAGAAAAGCAGTGGGCCCATTCTTCCTTAGGGGTATCTTCTATGGCATTTTCGTACGCTTTTACCGCATCTTCAGGGCTCGTAAAGCGAAAACCTCGAATTTTATATTTAGTTCTTGGGAATAAATGATAATCAAAGGGCGCCAGGTCAGGACTGTATGGCGGATGACTAATTATTTCGACACCTAGGTATATAATATTCAATATTCAAAAGTCCGTTTTGCGGAGTTCGCTGAAGCATTGTCGTGGTTAAGGAGGATCCTGCTTCGAGGGCGCTGCTGTAGAATTTTTTCCAAGACAACAGGCAAGCAGGGATTAACATACCATAACAGTCTGCAGTAGCTGTCCTTCCATCTTCTAGCACAACTGTCGCGAAATGACCTTTCCGATCAAAGAATGAGGCAATCATCGTTTTTCTCCTTGACTTCTTCCTTTCTTTACCTTAGTTGGCCGATCCTCGAAAGGAAACACTCACTGAGTTGACTGTCTTTTGATTTCGGGTTCGTAGCAATATATCCAGCAATATGTCAAATACAGCATTTGAGTCACCGCTGTTGAAATTATCTACCATTTAGCGACACCAGTTCATGCGAAGGTGTTTCTGGTCGTCGGTTAAAGTATGTGGAATCCATCTGGTACAAAGCTTCCTGACGCCTGAATGTTCGTGTAATATTTTTTGAACTTGACTCATACCAATGCCTAGGCTTGCCCGTATCTGCTGATTGTTCACTCTCTTATCTTTCAGTAGTTGCTGTTAAAGGACGTCCCTCACGGGGATCATCATTGAGATTGCTATATACGTCCACGCTTAAACTCGTTAAACCAATTGTAAATAGTAGCACGAGATGGGGCTTCATTAAGAAATGCTAATCGCAGCCTATCATAGCTTTGTTGTTGACTAAGCCCACAACGAAAGTCATAATAAATCATTGACCGAAAATTCTCTCGCGTTAGGTTCATTTTCACGTGTAACAAGAGTTTTAGATTTGCCGCCAATTCAAAATATAAATGCAATATACTCGTACTACCTGTGATACTACATTAGGTTACCAAAGAGTTCTAAAATTGAAATTCAAAAAAGTTTTCATTAGAAATGTTTCTAACTGGCCAGTTCTAAATATTTTCAGAGTTACCCACGTATTTGATAAAACGAATTAAACTGTGAATAAACTAGGAATCCCTTATGTTCCAATAACAATTTATTAATTGAACAAAAATAAAAATTCATATTACTTGAGGTCCCCTATTTCGCGACGCACGTTGGGAATCCGATGAAAAATCCAATGATGAGCACGATTTTTATTTGTAATGTCTTTTATAGACATTTTTGCCTTTAAAACTTACCTGTTTAAAACGTTTTTCTTTCTTGTTAATTGTTTCTATTTTTATATGCTTACTTATGACCAAGATTAAAGAATGCCCTTTACCATTTTATGCATCTATAACAATAAAAATAAACCCGCAGGGCAGCTTGTGACGGCTGCTGGCCAGTAGCTACCCCATGGACCAGATTGCTCCTGGGAGAAGCCCTGTTCCTTACCTCTGGCTTGCCTTTTTGTCAGCCAGAGCAAATAATATTTAATATTCTTTGGCCAGAGTGAACACTGACGAGAAACAGATCGCTCCCACCTCTTGCTTACGTTTATTTGGCCAGCTTGAGTGGAGAGTCTTTAGAGCTGAAATGCTTGGAGGAAGAAAGTATTACAGTTAGATGCTTGTAGGGATCTTGATCGGATTACTGGGATTGTCCTGAGAGACGTGTAATACCTCGCCACACCTCAGGCTATATCCATTAATGAAGTGTGCAAGTCAGGGGCCATAGTCCTTCCATAGTCCCAGTTACCCAGTAAACTAGCACCCAAACCCATAGCCCAGAATCCTTATTATCCACATTATGTAATAATCCTGCACTAACCAGGGGTTGTCATTGGGCGCATTTATATAGTGCATACATGAATAATCGTCGGTTGGTGTTACTTCACATCGTAAAGACCTCTGCGAGTTAGCTTCGGCTCCTCGTAACACAGTCTCGTAATAGGAAATAGACCAACATAAAAAAAATATAAATAAGACTAAGGCATGATAAAAGTAAATATTTATTTGTTATATTTACTTTATTTTATAAAATACTTAAATTTTAATAAAATATGTAAATGTAAAGTACCAAGTGATGATATTGGCGATAACTTGAAACAGTCGTCATTTAGTATAATTATGCCGAACTAAATATCGAACTCGGCGAGGTGAGGCAACCCTATTTAATAACAGGGGAGAGGAGTCATCATTATTTACCTAGTATATGTATCTCAACAGCAATAAAACCATAGTTAATCAGCAGTGTACAAATCTGGGGTGTACAAAAATGATTCGAAATCGGTCGGTTGAATGAATAGTTTTCTAATTGTAGTCTTCCTATTACAGCACGTGGGACGGGAGCATCCGTACCTCGCATGTCTAACGACCGCCCTGGATACGTGATTCTTTCTACCGGGCCTTCCGAATAAATTGTATTCAGACAGTAAACTACTTTTTCAAATACCTTTTATAAAGGAGACCGATAAAATTATTTTAGAGTAAGAGGGCGAGTGCGAGAAAACAAAAAATTACGAATAAAAAGCTGAAAAAATAAGTAATAGGGGTTAAAGTATGAAATTGCCGATTTGTATTGAAAATCCAAATTGTTTATTTTTAAAATTTTAACAAATTTATTTAATCAAAATAGTTACCATTATTATCTATACATTGCTGCCATCTAATAGGAAGGTCATTTATGCCTTTGTGATAGAACTCTGAGGATCTAGACTGCACAACTGTGTGAAAGCATTTTGTACTGCCTCCTGGGAAGAAAACTTCTTGTCACGTAGATAATTGTCCAAATCACGAAAAAAATGGTAGTCCGTTGGAGCAAGGTCTGGCGAATACGGAGGATGTCGAATGGTTTCTAATTGCAGTTCCTATAGGGTCAAACCGGTTTCTCGTGCTGTATGAGGTCTTGCGTTGTCATGGAGCAATAATGGTGAAGATCGATTCATGAGTCGGGGCTGTTTTACTGCTAGTTTTGCCAACATTGTTCGGAGTTCGGCATAAACTCCTGTTATCATAAAGGATCCACTTTGCATCACATGTCACAATTCGATTTAATATTCCTTCATTTCTGTACCGAACAAGGCAACACAAGTTTCAACACGCGTTTCTTTCTGCACATCAGTCAAATCATGAGGCACCCATTTTTCGTATGTTTTTATTTTATTGAATTGACGCAAATGAGTCCAATATTGTGGGTAAGGTTACGTTAAACCATGCCGCTAATTCCTGGGTAGTTTGACTAGGATCGGCTTCCACCATCTCTCTTAATTCATCGTTAATCACCTGTGTGGGCGGTCTTCCTCGTGGCTCGTTCTTCAAGTCGAAGTTTCCATCACGAAAGCGTTTAAACCAAAATCGCACGGTGCGTTCATTAGCAGATCCCTTTCCAAACGCAACAATATTGCGGGCTGTTACTGCCGCGTTACTTCCGCGTCGAAACTCGTATTCAAAAATCACTCGAATTTTCGCAGTATCCATCTTTCTTGTCTAAGTTAAATAACAAAAACAATTGAAAGTCGATATTCAAATGTTTCACATTTTTTAAAAGAAGAACATCATAGAAACCATGTGAAAAAAGTTTCATTCGAAAACCTCAAACCATGAAGATTCTATGTCAATTCAAAGAACCTATTACAATAAAACGGCAATTTCATATTTTAACCCCTAATATTAATTGCTGCAAAACTAACAACCAACAACGATACTTTAAATATAAGTCTAAATCAATTATATTTTTTGGTCATTTTTGATTTAAGTGTTTTGATTGTTAGTTGTTTTTACACCAAATAAGTAATATATACGGTTTTTCTTTTTATAAGTTTATCATCTATCTATATCTATATCTATTATCTATATATATATTTGTAATATAAAAGAAAGTCGTGTTAGTTACACCACTTATAAGTCGAGAACGGCTGGACAGATTTTTATGATTTTGGTGTTTTTGGATTTTTCTTCGTCGGGAATAGGATAATAATTATTAAAAACATTGGAAGTTAACGTAAAAAATATCTACTAAAAAACTGGTTTTTTCATACATTCTTAGAATAATAACGCAATAGCGTTATTATTCAAATCAAATATGGCGAAGTTGGATAAATGTATGCTTAGAATAATAACGCTAATAAGCGTTATTAGCCTTATTATTCTAAGCATACATTTATCCAACTTCGCCATATTTGATGACAATGACATTTTAAGACGTCAAAATCGAATACTGTTCTGAGGCGATACGAAGTAGGGGTCCGCTAGTGGATTATAAAAACAGGGAAAAAACTTTTTTCATTGGTCTTTTTATTAAACGTTGTTTTGATTCTTTTATGTCAGCAATTTCAAAGTAACAAATTAGCGCTGGAAATGAATCAGTAATTTGTTTTATTCAATTTCCTTCTCACCAAAACCAAAGACCCAACGCTATAATTGGTTGACTTGAAAATATGTACCGAAACATAAAACAATTATATTTAAATGTCGCAAAGGTGTGTTTTTTGTGCACCAAGTGTTTTTTTTAAGAATTCTGTTGTACCTAGGTACATCTTTCATGTATTTATGGTGCTAGCACAAATATATTAGAGTATTGCTATGGGTCTGGTCTTGCTTGGGGTGTAGTAAAAGGCAACAAAAAAAATCGCTAGAAGAAGACGGCCACGGCTAAACTGTCATTGAAAATCCGGCTGCCAAGTATGGTGATAATGGCAAAATCCATTGCCAATTTTGGAGAAGCTTATGCAGAGGCGGCGTAAGGCGTGGGCGGTGTGGGCCACCGCCCACTGCCTCGCGGTACACGGGGCCCCGCGCCTTACAGTTATATTTTAAAAGTATGAAAACCCCAAAATGCATTAGATAATTAATTATCAACTTAAAGATATTTCACTCTTTGGCTTAAAAGTGAATAAACTACTAGATATTTCTGATAAACTATAGGTCATAAAATTAATTATACCATCAGAGGGCCTCGCAAAGTGCTTGCCCATATTAACAGAGGGCCTCGCGAAATGTATCTACGTCGCTCACATTAATTAACCTTATTTATGTTGGTATTTAATGGTTGAATGATAAGGATACAAGTTGAAAGCATTAGGTTACTGTAATTTGTACTTTATGTAGGAAACAATGATTTTTGACTCTTGGGATTGTATGGATACCACACTACACCGTCATGAGTAAGCACTTATAGTATGCAAGCATGCCGGCCGCTCTACCTCTAAAATGCATGCAGCACAGATAATGCAATTATTCATCTAACACCGATATAATAATATATTTCCCGCAAAGTGACGCCTGCGAAGCTATTAATTTTATTTTATAATTAGTGTGCGGCAGAATGACGTTCAGCAGTTCGGGTATTCAAGATAACATACCTAAAATAGCATTGTATTCAATATTCTGTAATGTGACAATAATGTAACGCCTATAAATAATTAGAAATCAGAGTGTGTTACCAATTAGTACTGACGTTAATTACAAGGTGATAATGACATTCAAGTGCACAAACCATCTGAAATTGAATCTGCATAAACATTCATTATCGTTGAAGTAGAAGCGATTGATTTATCAACTGACTTAAAATAGATCAGGTTTTCGATTCGACGCGTACCTACCCAGTGCCCACATTTTGTTTTTATTTAGGACAAAGCATAACTTTTTATGAAACAATTGACCGATTTCGAAATTTTTTCTAAAGTCTGATTTAATACATACATACATACACTCACGCCTTTTTCCCGGAGGGGTAGGCAGAGACCACATCTTTCCACTTGCTACGATCCTTACAGACTACTTTCGCTTCATCCACATTCATTAATCTTTTCATACACGTTCGCCGGTTTAGGGTACTCTTGACCTGACCTTTCTTTAGAACTTCCCCGATTTGATCAAGATAAGTTCGTCGAGGCCTTCCCCTACCAACATTTCCATTCATACTCGCCATATATATCTTTTTAGTCAATCTGCTTTCATTCATCCTCTCAACATGTCCAAACCATTTAAGCATTCCTTTTTCAATACTGGTCACTACATCCTCTTTTACACCACATCGATCCCTTATCACACTATTTTTAATCCTGTCACTCAGATTGACTCCAATCATACTTCTTAACGCTCTCATTTCCACTGCATTTACTCTGCTTTCATGTTTTCTCTGCCACACCCAACTTTCACTCCCATACATCAGTGTTGGAACCAACACCCCTCCATGCACAGCCAGGCGGGCCTTTTCGGACACCTTCTGACTGCTCATAAAAGCGTGCAACGCTCCATTCACCATGTTGCCGGCATTTACTCTCCTTTCAATATCACTATTACACCTTCCATCCGCTGTAAACATTGATCCCAAATAAACAAACTCTTTCACTTGCTCCACTTTTTCATCTTCTATCAAAATGTTACACTCTGTCATGCTATCCTCCTTTTCAAAAACCATTGCTTTTGTCTTACTTACATTCACTTTCATTCCTTTCTTGTTCAAATCTTCATGCACAATATTTACCATCTCCTGCAACTCCTCTGCCGACGACGCGAGTAAGACTTGATCATCAGCATAGAGCAGACATTTGACGATCAAATCGTTCATTCTAAGTCCCCGTTCACTTTCTTTCAAATTTTTCAAGCAACTATCCATGAATAAGTTAAACAGCCATGGTGACGCTACACATCCTTGTCTAACACCTTTTTCGATGCTAAACAATTCAGTGTACGCCTCGTTGATCCTGACACAAGCACTAGAATCCTTGTATAGGGATTTCAGTGCTTGTATCAAAATACTGTTCACCCCATACATAGATAGTGCTGACCACAATTCATTCCTCACCACTCTATCATAGGCCTTTTCCAAATCCACGAATGCGCAATAGACTTTCTGGTTTTTAGCCAAAGATTTTTCAGCTATGCACCGCAAGGAAAATACCTGATCCGTACATCCCATTCCCTTTCGAAATCCTGCCTGAGCATCCCATACTTTCTCATCAGTTTCTTTCGTCACTCTCTCAATCAATACCTTTGCATACAGTTTGCCAACGACACTAAGCAGGCTTATACCGCGATAATTTTTGCAGTCTAGCTGTGACCCTTCTCCCTTATACAGCGGAACTATAACAGCCTTGCACCAATCACTTGGTACTCGGCCGCTTCTCCAACACAAGTTGAAAAGGCAGTACAGCTGATTAGCTACTGCACCTTCGCCAGCCTTTAGCATCTCGACTGATACTCTATCATACCTTGCAGCCTTACCCGACTTCATACTTTTCAACGCTTTTAGAATCTCATCCATTTCTATCTCACTGTCATTCTCACTTTCATCTACTTCTGGTATATTCAACTCTTGCGCTGCTTCTTCTTTTTCAAACAAACTTTCAAAATATTCCTTCCATCTTTTCAACACGCATTCCTCACCTTTTACTATGTTACCATCCTGGCTTCTAATTCTACTCAACTCGGATGATGCGGTTTTACCTCGAGCTGACCTTATAGATTTCCAGAAAACTTTCAAGTTCGAACGAAAGTTTTCCGATAGCCTTCTGTCAAACTCATCCTTATTCTCATCTTTCTTTCGAGCCACAGTTTTCTTGACTTCATCCTTCAAACTTTTATACTCCTTTCGTGCTTTCTCTACATCCAGATCGCTCGCATCTTGATTTCTTTGGTTAGCTTTAGTAGCTAACCAATCCAACCATGCTTTTTTCTTTTTCGCAACAATTTCTTGCACATCTTTACTCATCCATGCACTCTTCTGTTTATCTGTCTGATTTAAATGTTGAGTTAACAGGCTTCATAAAAAATAAACATATCCTGTAAAAGAATTACTAACCAAAAGTAAAATATGGGATGATTTATATTAGACCGGGCCATGTCCGGGCCAGGCCGAGGTCGGGGCCCGGACGGGGTACGGATTTGAAACGTTAACTATGTAAATACTTTATTTGATATTTTAGCAACTTAATTGCACTTATAATATCTCCTCGTATGCCGGGCGCATGATGCGGGTTCGAGTCCCGCCTGAGACAAAATTTTTCAAGTTTATATCAGTATATAAACTTGAAAAATTTCAGTATATTATAAGTGCAATTAAGTTGCTAAAATATCAAATAAAGTATATAAATAGCTGTTTCATCTTAACTGACTGTCAAACATCTGCAAAGATGTTTCTTTCGGGTGTTAAGGGTGCAAACTCCTAACATTTGATGAAACAACGCTGGCTTACAGCGAAAGAATATGCTTGAAAAATTCGCGCCGTGTCGCAGTGTCTCGGTGGCCTAATGGTATGGCGCCCGCCCGGCATGCGAGGAGATGCGGGTTCGAGTCCCGCCTGAGACAAATTTTTTCAAGTTTATATACTGATGTTAACTATGTAAGTTGTATGAAATAGTTTATATTAAATAGTGCATAATCCGTGTCCCGTCCGGGCCCGGATGACGCCCGTCTATACTACGAGCACCCGGTCTCGGCCCGGCCCGGACACGGACCGGTCTAATATAAATCATCCCTAAGCCACCAAATTTTGTTCGGTGCCAAACAAGAAATCACTGACAAATTATCATGCACCGACTGGAAATTATAGGCTTATTTCATACCTATCGCACTTTTAAGAAAATACTCTAAGCTCTAATAATATAGTCAACATGAATACCTACTCAAAGTAGACTTTCATTATCACATAAAATAGCCCCATGTATTCTTTTTCTTCCTATGGGTGTCGGAACTCGGAAGAGATAACCTTAAGTTGTACAGCCAGAAAAACACGGACGGACAGCAGCGTTTTCTCTCCGCCTTGGCGCCATCGCGCCTTTGGCCAAACTGCTATCGCCAACTTGCTTTCGTCAAACCTTCTTTAAAGGATATTTATATTGCCTATTTGTATTGTAAACATTCAGTTACTCTATTTAAAAAAATATTAATTATTGTTCTTCTTATCTGAGTTTTTGTTTGACAGTTTCTTTTGACTACATTGTTAATATTGTCTTAACTTTGGGTTTTTTCCCTCATTCCACTCCTCTTTAGTAACATTTTGATTGTTTAACTTAACACCACCAGTGCATCACCTTACTTCATCATAGTTCCTAACTAAACCGTCAGTACCGCTGTAACGGGAAATTAAAAACTTTTTTTTATATTACACTGTTTGTGTCACTAGTCAACCAAGAGCTGAAGCGTGTATAATCCACCACCAAACATCTCTCAAAGTAATTTAGACCTTATTGAAAACAGTCAAGGTTCTATAATAGGCGGTGGGTTTTAAAACACTTTCACATTCTGGGCAGTCAAAATTGACGGTCCACGCTTTTTAATTCTTTTATGCCGAGTTGAATCGAGTGAGTAGCCATTAATTGCGACAGAAGCGAATCTTAATGCCACAAGGCTTTACTTTAACAAAATACTTACGTCAATGTGTGGTAACATCTTGCAACCGCAGTATGTAACCAGCAATTCGGCTTCAGTTTCGTTTACGATTACATTTAACTATTATTAGCGCTCCGCCCGCGTCTTTTCGTGGAATTTCGCAAGAATTTTCTTATACCTTTTCACAGTTTGCCCACTGGTGGAGATAAAAAGCTGCTTTTGCTCTTAGCTCTCACGACATAGGAAGAAAAGTGGTGCTGTAATATTATTGTGCATTTCAAGTTTTTAATATTATATTGTGAGTTTCTGTTTTACAGTATCCCTCAGTAACCACTGTACCCTGTGAATTATTTAATAAGAATTCATCTGATCTGTCTAAATATAATTATGATTTTACTCTACAATATTGGGGAGCAAACAGTTCATAAGATTTTATTTTTGTATTCTAATTAAAAGAAATTGGGATAACAGAGAACTCTACTTAGATATTAGTCGAATGTCGAATGAAAGTCCAATTATACAAACCACTTTATTTACATTAACATCAACCTATCTAGTAAACTAGCGGTACAAGGGTGTAACATTACGTATAGATATTATAATAATTTAAGTAGAAATACAATGTATAATTTATTTAACAAAGGTTATGTTCCCACTGCTAAAGCTCACTGATATTTACATAGGAACTAAAATAACATTACGCCCTGATAGTTATCTTTGCAACAAATGAGAGATTTTAAGAATAGAAATCACAAATATTTATTTTCTTAATATCACAATTCTTAGATCAAACCATACATTATAAAGGATGTCACTTCGTTTCTCAAAAGTCATTTCATTTTAAAAATATATGAACAAACCTTTATACAACTTGTACTTCGAGTAAATGTAGTTGCGACTTCTAAAAGGCCGTTTGAGAAAAAAAGCAGTGATAGTAGGAAAGTAAGAGTATATATTAAAACTTAATTTTATCTGCAGGGTATATATAGTCACCACTGATGCATGCACTACATGTCAATGTGTATGGAATGGTTACCCATCTACCTACGATCCCAGTATGGGAAACTTAACTTTGGTAATCACAACAGATCTGATAAGGAGCCATAATATGACAGGCTCATTCTCATTTGACTAACCTTCGTGCACATAGAGTGTGGGTGCGAAAATGTTTTATTTTTTAATTCATATAAAAATAAAATATTAGTTTCTTAAGTCTGTTTGTAATTTTTAACAATTACGGTTTCAACGATAGCAATGCAAAATATGATTTTAACGTAGATATATTTATTACCTATGACATCGTATGTGAAATCACAGGATTATTTTAAAGAATATCCTCAAAAACTTTAATTTGAGTGTCTAATACTTAGCAAATCGGACTCATAATATTTTAACAATAACTCAACCGGAACCAGTCCGTTAGTCTTGTTGTAACTGTTATAGGCAAAACAGTTTTTGCCTAGTTTCTTTTGAACACTTGAATATTTGGTATATAGAGTAAATGATAAAGGAGGTTCATGAATAAGGTTTATGTTTAAAGCTAAGTGTAGGAGGTTGATTACCGGTAACTTTTGTAGTACTTATATCAAGAAGTATTCAGGACCAACATAAGACCCACATTTTGGGAAGTCTGAAGGAGCTTTAACGAAATCTCTGTCCTCTCCTACTTTCAGTATGAAATCCAATCCCCTAGTCCAGTGTGTGGACCTTTCATCCCTCATCATCCAATATCCAGGGTTGTCAGCCTTAAATCTAAGAGCTACCACACCAAACTTTGGTATGATAATCGTGTCTTTTATAACTGGATTTACAAGGTTCTTGGTAAGAAGAGTCCCGTCTTCGTTCATGCGTTTGATTTCCTCGACTGTGAGGCTTTTGTTAAGCTCTTTGACGCCGACCACATAGAAACTATAGCCGTGGAGGTGGAAGATATGGTCTGATTCACCACCTGTAACAAAATATTAGGTATCAGAAATCTGCTAATATCAAGTGTAATTCCACTAATAAAATATGTAGGAATACTACAGGGACACTAGGTTAAGAGTCTATTAGGTTAAAAAGTACGAGCTAAACAGAAACATAGGTACACAAAAAAAAAAAAAAAAAAAATATATCAATCCGACCTCGTACTATAAGTATAAATGTTTATTTATTTTATATATTTGGATAAAAGTGATTTATGAAATATACAAAAAACAACGATGTGAATAATATAACTATATCAATTTCGTTAGTAGAGTTGAGTTGATCTTTTTATTGTTGCCTAAAAAAGATAGTATGTATTTAACAAAACTCTTCTGAAAACATATACAGCACGACCGGCAGACAATTTTATGGGAAGCGTTTAAACAAAATAGCTTTGTAGTTACGTTGTTTTATTTAAATTGTTTCTTTAGGTGAAATAAAGTTGTGTATGCAACTAAAATAGTTATACATATAATTTAGGATAAAAGTCATTGTTACTCAACCACGTTACCGTTAGTACCGACCGTTTATTCAGTGTCAGTATCAGGGTAACATTAAAACAGTTTTTTTTTATGCAAAAGCACATACCTCAGCTATTTTTTACTTAAACAATTTGTTAGGGTTTCATGCTATTTGCATTATTATAATTAGCGGTTTCCGTGATATATCAATCAGCCTATTGCAGTTCACAGCTGGACGTAGGCCTCCCTAAGGGCACGCCACAGTGCACGATCCCCCGCTTTCCTCATCCAGCCACTACCAGCGAACATATTCAGGTCATCGGTCCATCTGGCAGGGTGTGATATAGCACTATTATAAATACACTAGCTGACCCGGCAAACGTTGCTTTGCCATAAAAATGATTAAATTACTAAAATGGCTAACAAAAAATAGGGGTTGGTGGTAAAAGAGTAAAAATTTAGGGTTGTATATATTTTATAAAATTTTAATATTTTACTACCCTACCCCTACCCTACCCCTACCCTACCACTACCCAACACCTACCCTACCCCTACCCTACCCCTACCCTACCCCTACCCTACCCCTACCCTACCCCTACCCTACCCCTACTCTACCCCTACCCTACCCCTAACCTACCCTACCCCTACCCTACCCCCACCCCTACCCTAAACCTTTCCCTACCCCTACCCTACCCTTACAAAAAAGACGATAATTGATCAGTTATCGAGCGGGATGAAAATTGATTAAATTACTAAAATGGCTATTAAAAAATAGGGGTTGGTGATAAAAGGGTAAAAAGGATTGTATGTATTTTTGTATGTTGTATCATAAAAAAATAGAAATTAAAAATTTTGTTTAAAAAATAATTAAAAAATTTAGGGCTGGACTACCCCTAACATTTAGGGGGATGAAAAATAGATGTTGGCCGATTCTAATAGATACCGGATAAGCACAAAAAATTTCATCAAAATCGGTCAAGCCGTTTCGGAGGAGTATGGCAACGAAAACTGTGACACGAGAATTTTATATATTAGATCTAACTCAATACAAACACTCTTGATGGTTTTATAGTACCTGTCAAGTGTCGACGGATCGCAGACTTTATAAAAAAAACTACTTTTAAAGATTTAAAACTTTAATTTAAATAATAAGAAATTACAAATAAATGTTCAGCGATTGAACTACCTAACCTATGAGCTCCGAAGTGAGAAAGACTGACGTCCATCGGTATCCATGCTATTTATACTTCTAATCTACTCTGGTGGCGTGATGCGTCTACCAGGAATAACAGGAAGGGATTATTCATAATAAATAAATAAATAAATATATAAATCCTGGTTCTTTTATGCTGAATTAAATAATAATAATGAGTTTACAAAGTTTCTTATTATACCTAAAGAGAATACAAAGTGCCTTTTTCCTAGACTCCCTTTAATATTTTCCTAATGTGCGGTCATTGTTGCTGTACTTGTCCCGAATTATGAATACTCAAACGCTATAAAATACAGTCCGCTTTTTGTTCCATCTCATCTCCCACCGAAGGCACCAACTTTTCTCTTAACATTGTAAATAAAATAAATAAATAAACGTCGCACACCAGTACATAGCGGTCATCGAAAAATCGGATTACATTTTAAAATAGCGACAAAAAGACTATCTTCAATTTCAAATCTAGACGTTAACGGTAGAGCGTTAACGTCTGTCATCACCATAAATTGGTCAATATATTAGTCAAAGTATGCTCAATAAATAGCTTACTAGTGTTTTTTGAAACTGCAATGATTATTATTTTTAGTTTTTTTGTTCAAAAATGTGACTAGTATAGTTTCTAAGTCACCTGCTGCTAGCTCTATTTGTGCAATGCTCGAAATAAATAATTTATTAGATTCTATTTAAGATACAAACTTTCTTTTTCTTATCAAGCTTTCTTATCTATGGCTATCCTTTAAGGATAGTCTGATATCAGAATTTACATGACGCCTTAGGCCTCTGACGTCACTTGTTTTTACAACTTCCATCTTAGTGCAGACGCTGCGGGACCAAAACTTTAACGTCTTTTCAAAGCTTACCCCTTCCAGACCCTAGCCAATTTAATGGATCAAACATTAGGTGTAAATAATGTTTTAACAGTATACAAGTTTTATACGTTACGAGTACTAATGAATTAGGTGCGACGTGTTGCGTGTATGATCAATCCCCAAACATTTGCTCCGCGGGATTATATTATCTCGCACACGCTACCTCCTCCTCCGCGACTCCTGAACGTAAACCACTATAGTAGTAAAGAAGATCCCATGCACGCAATAGGAAATTGATAAATAAAATAAAGATAAATATACCCTTGTGGAATTCGAATAAACAACCGCTAGTTTTGTAGCCCTACACTGCGACCGGCCGACGAATGTTGAATCAACAAAGAAACTGCAGCCTGTTAAACGTGTTTAGTCTTTATGTAACTCTAACTATGCATCTGAGGCTGTAAGAGAGACAGTGATATTGAACTATAGGAACAGGGTGACTAGATGTTCAAATCTTAACATAACTTGTGATTTCTTTTCCGTTTGGTCACCAGCAATGCGGAATCACGTTTCTTGCAACAAGTTGTATGAAGGAACACTTACAAATAGGTTTAATTTATGGCATATAACTATAGTCAACTATATCCAGGTCTCATCTACTCTCTGTTACGTTGTTATTTTATTTTGATATTTTCAAAGGTAAATGAAAGAGTCAATGTTAGTTTAAAGCTATATGATACTAAAGTGTGAAATATAAACAATCGACAAACTTTAAGGGTAAGTAGTTTTATGAGTTGACACGGTAAGACAACTCTGATTTTTACCACGCTTTTATATTAGCTTGGGTTGTATCTATGTATGTATGTGTAATGGAATCTTTGAGCATAATTTTCACCAATTTCCAGAAGTTTGATTAATTTGAAACTTTGCACACGTATCAAGGACCGATGACAAAGCAATAATTTAATAACAGTTTCCTTATTCTTTTCACTCTGAATTGAATTATTTTCCTAATAACTTAAATTTTATTATAATTTTATTTTGAATTAATTAGTTATGATTGATTGTTCGATCTTCTACTACTGTAATACAAACTCTTTGTAATTAAAAATTATTTTCTACTTTTTAGTTCGATTAGCTATAAAAGCGTGGATTTTATTTTTTTTTAAACTATAATTTATTTTTTTAACGATTTATTTTGTGATATTTCTGGCTAATACTGGAATCCTACCCTGTATAGAGCAAACACATAGAGTAATAACAACAAATAACACAGAAATGCTCGCGCCAGAGGCTCTACTATCAATAAGGCTTAATGAGATGCCCGTAAAAACGTTATTTGTCTCTGTCAGATACTTTAACACAAAGGCATGAGTAAGAGAGTCAGATGGAGTCGTGTATAGTATACGGGCAATGAGTTGCGGAATAAGGCCTCAGCACTATAGATGTGAGGCCCAATTATTTGGCCCATCATACACCATATCTCCCCAAATGAGCTCGCGACGTACAACTCTCTGTGAGCATAATTACCAGTGCAGTAGCGAAGCATTTAGTATGCGAATATGTTACTCATAGAAAGTTACGTTTTTATTTCATGATACACATCACATCATAATGGTTTTTCATTATTCAGTAAGTATCTTTTAGTCTGTGAATTATGCCTTACGAGCAATAAAGATTTATTCTGACATCTTCCACTACCTATCGCGATATCGCCTACTGAGTTAATGTCAAACATAAATTGTTGTATAGGTGATAAAAGAAAACATGCAATAAGCCAGCAGTCTGAATAAACAATTTGTGCTGTCAAGAATGTGATTTGTGCTATGATAAAATATCATTATTGTAAAAACTATAGAATGAAAATAAAATACTCACAAAATGTAGAGATACACAAAATAAACTTTGAAACCTGTTGAAAAGTTGAAATTTTGTATCTTCCTACCCTAGTTTAAATGAAACCAAAACAGAACTACTTATAATACTGACTAAAAAAACTATCGATGAATTCAATGAAAAGTTTGAATGG
Source organism: Anania crocealis (assembly GCA_949315895.1). NCBI lineage: Eukaryota > Metazoa > Arthropoda > Insecta > Lepidoptera > Crambidae > Anania > Anania crocealis. The sequence continues at coordinate 19,575,721 of OX438883.1, forward strand.
TCCTGTATTAAAAAAAAAAAAAAAAAATTTTTGGCAGTTTTTCTTTGTGAAAAAGTAATGTGTTTATTACTTTTAACTTTATAGAACACATTAATATAAAACATATACAAAAGGTGCCATAACATGAGTGTGCTACTGTACCTTAAGAAAATATAATTTACTTATTAATGAAAAATAAAACTGTGTATAAAGCTAGAGTGTTTAAAATTATAAACAATTGCCATAAAAAAACAATTCCAACTAGCTTTGTATTGAAACTATTACATGACTCGTAATTTAAGGCTAGGCAGCAAACCCGATCCTTACAACATCAACATCAAATTACGCAATCCATCATGGAAATATACCAGATTTGCGCCTACTTTCATAGGTCATCGACCTGATAAGACAAACAACAAGCAATTTTAAATGACTTTTCTTCTACGAGTAATAGCATACCATTAACTCATCGTAGGGTCAGCATCAATCAAAACTATTATCTTTAGCACACGTAACTCCTAAAGAGAAACGCTACGTCACACTTAATATATTAACAATAGCATCCGGTCATGTCTTTGATTCTAATCTTTACTACAAAGCGATCACATCAATTCACTCTCACTTTATTTATAGATGGCAGAACGCACGAAGATACTAGAAAGAGAGTCGAGTTATTTGTGTGTTAAGGTTTTATAAAGCATAAAAGATTTCGTCGAATTGATAAACTTCTCGTTTTTTTTTAAGTCGGTTAGAAACACCTAAGGGATAGGATTTATACTGAATACCAGAAGAAACTTTTTTTAGGGAATGTTTTAGGTACTTCGTGTAGTTTAAATTGTTCCATGACTATCATGGTGCCAACATATAATTTATTATAATAATAACATTCCCAATTCTACATTAGTTTTGACTGCGGACTGAGGGATATTGAAATTATTCATTGCTGTATCGCTCATGTTGTCAGTAATTTCGTTATCATTTTAAAAATAACAATAGTTTGCTATTATATTATGTTATTTTATTGTTACGAAGAATATCATTGCAACCACTTCCAAATATATTTTATTTACTGAACTTAAATATATCGGCCCTAATATGTAGATACTACTATTTAGCTAATACACAATTTAACCGACCTACCTTACCTTTATTATTGTATTAGGGGTTAAAGTATGAAATTGCTGTTTTGTATGGACGAAATCGAGAAAAGTCATTTTTCCATACTAACAATTTTTCAGTTTTTTTAAATACTCCTGAACCGTTGTCGATGCAATTAAAGGTGAAAGTTAGATGGTTATAAGCTACTATAGTATTTAAATTTCTGAAAATCAAAGTATATAATACAAATATACTTAATTGAAGCAAGAAGGTCAGCTGACACATTGTAACGTCTTTTCAACGACTTCCTTTAAAGTAATAGGCATAGTATTGCATTTATTTTAAGTCAAAAGTTACTTTATTTAGTTTTTGATACAATACAAAAAGAATTACGCAATAATATGACTTTACTTAAGAGCTATAAACAAAACAAAAAGTGGGAAAATAATCGGCAATTTCATACTTTAACCCCTATTATTAAGTTCAACTCATATAGATGTCTGCCACGTAAGTGTATGCCTCCTAAGAACACTCTTAAATAAATTAGATATTATTCACTATCATAAATCACGAAACCAGCTTGGAAGTACCGTGCTGTTTATGTGGAAAAATAAACTATAAAAAATACTAATTAATACTCACCAGCCTATATCACTTATAGGCTGGTAAGTATTAATTAGTTTATTTTTGTTGTGTCATTTAGTATTTTTTTTACTGTCATAATTAATAAGAATTGCATGCACCGTTACATTTTTATTTAATAGTATTTTTTTAACTTTGAACTCAGCTTCTATCTTTTTTTAAATATTTATCCCATTATTGTAATTTAAATACTAATAAAAATTTTAAAAAACACGATTAACCCAAAAAAACAGTCATCCAGGTACCAATTATAATTAGGTGTATACATGGCATATAATAGAAAAGATTTTGAAATAATGTTGAGTTTTCAGTAGCAGTACAGTTAAGTTAGAGGGCAACACGAATCAAGTTGGTGGTTAATTACAGTGGAGGTCCTAATTGGCTCGTGAATTGCCAACGATATTACGTTATTTATGGAGGAGCGCCTGGCCAGTACCTTCTGAACTAAGCTCTTCTAAATACTCGTATCCTAACATTTTTTATCACTGTATTTCTACCTTTTTGCTCAAACGAGCTGGTTTAATCAGACTATCCTTGAAAATAGTCTTATTATAATTTTATTTGTTATTTCGTACCACTGATTGCATCGTGATATACTCGTAGTTTAGTATTTCTATTAGTAAAGATTTTATCACTGAGGCCTTATTGTTAACAACATACTATGGGTTTTACTATTATCAGTACGCTAACAATACACTCGTTTACTATCACAATAGCACGCACAGTTGGTTTTTGTGATTGTAATATTGTATTTCTTACTTTCTTCTAATATACTCGTACTAACTGCTTCCAGCGACTTAATACGCTTTAAATTTGGTTTCAAACTATCTCAAGAGAATCGTACATTTTTTGGGATAAAAAGTAGCCTATGTGCTATTTTAGGCTTTAATCAATCTCTGTGCCAAATTAACTTTGGTCCAATTAGCCACTCTGGAGTGATTGAGTAACAAACATTCATAGCAACTTTTGTCTTTATTATAAAAGTAATAACGTACTTTTTTGTATAGGTACTTCTTGTATTTTGGGAATAGCAGAACCTCCCACAACAACTATTCTTTCCTGCTTCCTGCTTTTATTGCAACTAATGTTACGGAAATAAACAACTGTTATTGTATTTATTTACCTAATTATTTTATCATCCAGCTATAACCGTCCGCTTCCAACGTTTTGTTTATAAATAAATTGGTAGACATGTGTGCTTTCACATCATACAGAAACAGAATACAAAAAAATAGGTGTTCTTTATAACTGGCGCCAGTCTTCTTGTTACGCGAATTATTAAAATTAGCAAACGAGATGGCATAGTGAAGTTAGCTGAGGAAACCTATACTGAAACAACAACAACGAAGAAGAAAAATATCTTAGCGATATCCAATACATTAAACTTCTTAACAAAAGGCTATGAATAAAATAATTAAGTAGGTAATAAAAAAAACTATATGAGACTTCAAATTCATTTCACTATCAGCCCTATAGTACACTTTAGAACAGCACATCAAACTAAACTCTGTGGCATCTTATGTAGTTAAAATGTAGTAGATTTTGCAACATAAATCTTTAGTCTTTACAAATACGAATTGAAGAATAAAATTTGGCTACTTTACAAAGAGTAATTATAGCTTTGACCCAGGAGCAGGACCCCTTTGGCACATTCAAAAAGTAGGTGTCAATGCACCAGTCAATCATTAATAATTTATGTATAGATTCCAGAAATAGCACAAGAAGACAAAAGTCGTTATACCTATCCGCACCGCACTCAAAGGTGTTAAGATATAAATGTTAACGCGCACATTTGTCAGTTTTATGGCCGTACTTAGTTTCTCATATGGTTTAAATATGCTATTCGAAAGCCCAACGACACATGTTTTCCCGTCCAACGAAGGTGTTCCCTTGTGTCAATGTTTACAATTCAAAACAAAGGTTGTGCAACTAATCGTTGACAAATAACGACGCTAGGATGTAGGCAAATAGTGTACACATAATCTTAGTGCTCGTAGTACGACAGCGAACTCGTCCGCCATGATACTTATACTATTTTTCATTACACGTAGACGGAATCTACGTTCTATTAATAGAAATCCGCGGAATTTAATATATAATAATATTTAAGACATGCCTCACTGGGCCACATAGAGCCATCTAGTCCCAAAATTAAGCTACACAGCACAGTGCATTAAGTACCCTGTCGTATGGGGTACTAGAAAACCGATAAACTTACTTTGTAAATACGTACTTATAATACATAGAAAACACCCAGACTAATACAAACAGATAAATATTTGTACTGTGCGGGGATCGAACCCGCGACCCATGGCTCAGAAGCAGCGTTTACTACCGCTGATCCAAATGGTCGTCAAATTCGGTTGAGTTAGTTATTTCGAGATTTCTATCATGTAGCTTGTTTATTCTGAGTTTCCGATATTTCGGTACTGTTGCAAGCGCCATGCAACTAACTCTTACGATAGTGACCATGAAAATTTGTTAGAGATCACGAGATCACTTAAAATTTTCTCAAATTTTCAAATTTCAGCTCTAAACCATCAAATCAATTGACTTCCTGCACAATCTTTCAAACACCCCTGCCCCCGCTGCCCCTTTTGGGATTGACTAACTGAATAAAAACTATTTTGTTATTCCCAGGATCTCAACAACCATTTTCCCCTAAATATTTTGAGAAAATGTCAATTTTCCGTAAAAACCCCCTTTTTCATCTCTATACAATCAACCAAAGTAGATGAGAAGTAATGCTTCCTCTTTAAACCAATTTACAGCAATGGGAATTTATTACTACTGAATAATCTCTTAAAATTAACCCTAAAAAATATCATACATAGTATAAATAATTCGAAACTTCGTAGGAAATGTTGGTTTAACACGTTAATTAAATTAAATGATAATACGCGTATCCAAATCGCTAATTAACTGAGTGAAAGAGCAGAAAAACAATTATATCAAGAATTAATTTTCATAAACATATAAAATAAACTGTAATGTAGAGCTATGGTGCTAACTAATTAATTCGACACAGTGTTAGCTGATATCTTGGCAAACAATTACTTTGGCCGGTTAACTAGAACCTCGAGGCAATTTGGCATTTCAATAGTGATGTTGACTTGAAAGCTACGCAGCTTCAAAGGGTACAATCAAGGCTGCAAATGAACGTTGTATTACAGAACTATGAATAAGTTGCAGTCACCAATCCTTTCGCCATCAAATCAATTTTAACAGTGCCCTATACATATATTGAATAGTCATTATTGCAAAGTAATATATAAAATAGTATCACTACCATTTAAAACATATGAACCGTTTTTTTAATTTCTAATGTGGTAGTCCATGTGGCGATAAAATAGTTATGAATATTGCCTTTTTAATTGAATTTAGATAGATCAATTCAAAACAAATTTGATCGATGAATTAGAACGGACAATTATATCAAAGAACATTTTAAATAAAACCTTGATTATAAAATTGAAAAAAATAAATTTTTTGTCAATTATGGACATGACACTTTTCGATTTTGGGTTAAAACAGTTTCAAAATAAGTGACAGATTTGGAAATCTATCCTTATAGTTTGTTTTAGTGATAACGGCGCTTTAATGCTAAGTCCTCGTAATCTATATCCTTAGAAGCCTTAGAAAAAACAAACAGTGGGTATGTAAAATGCAATTACGTCCTGATTACGTAGTTAGGTAAGGCAGGCACAATAAAGGCTGAAATGCGTAATGTTTAGTGTGATTAAATCCCTTGGCGCGTTGGTGCGAGCGCTGCAATTACCACAGGTGATAGGTCAGTCAACAGTATTTTGTAATTTATTTTATGCTTTATTGCGAAGCCGTAGAATTTATGTTTGATTAGCTAAGAATTTGTATTGTGTGCACGTTTTGTCTGAAACAAATACTCATTCCAAAAACAAGTGCATAACATAGCCGACGAATTAGGGATGTGATAATTATTAACTTATAAGTAGATATGCCCAGCGGGTATACTAAACATTTCATTGGTTGGTTGTTTATCTTTCCCTAGTTTTATTTTTTATTGGTATACATGGTATAAGGCTCTTATTATTACCTTACTACCTATTACTACCTATTAGTGATATTATAACTTACACGATTTTTTTAATTTATAAAGATTGTAGGTAGTCTTTAAGAGGAAACACTACGGACGAGAGATCTGAAAAATAGGTATTTTTAAAATCTATTGCTGTCGCGCAGTGCCAAACGCCTTCACCGCAGTGTGATAGAGACAACTGCTTCTTCGACCGAAAATACCTACTAAAAGCACACCAAATCAACGTTTCGTAGTCCCCCGATTACTTTTCCAAAAAATAGACCGATTTAAATACTTTTTTCATAAAAAATTTAAAAAAGGCTTTGGCCGTGTTCTTATGTTCTCCTTTTTTCCAAAAATTTTGTCAAATTTGTTTTCAGGATGTTTGAATACAGCTGAAAATCTGGCGAATTTTATCGATTTTTGTCTCATATCTTTTTTATTGATTAATTTATGAAAAAACAGAAAACATAGAAACATGCTAATGGTGGTCATAGATTTTTGTAATAAAAATTATTGCTCTACTGCCTTTATCCAGGGAGGAAACAGGGGACTACGTTTGTATGGAAAAACGACCCTTGTGTTTCCTCTTAAGATTCCTAACGATCTCTAATAAATACAGTTAATGTGATTTGAAGTCTATCATATCGGGTTAACCTTTGATGTATCCGGTGTTGCGAAGATTTCTCGTGGGTAATACTATATCATACTGGTACTGGTGTATTTAATTATAAGTTTTATAAGAGAAGGAATTCAACTTTGCTGATTTATACACAGAATGACTTTTTCATCACCTTCTAAATTTTTATAGGCGTTAAATGTCGTATTTAGAGCCCATTTATGAAGTAAAAATGTAGGTCAAATTTTCAACCGAAAATATTTTTCGCAACATACGAGTAGTTTTAAATTTTTACATTCCTAAGCCTGTGAAGGTTTATAGGGAAAATCAACAATTTATGAATAGTATCCTAATGAATGAATGAGATGCGAGTCGCGTAAAAAAAGTGTTATGAGGAGGCCGTATCAAAAATTTTAGGTTTTTGGCGGACATATTCTAAGTGCTTTATCTTGACATTTTTGTACTGGGCTGTACCAAAAGAAAAAAGACGTCATTTGTTTTTTGTCTCGTAGATTGTTGTATTAAAATTTGGAAGGTGGCTGAAATTTCATCCTGTATATTGTGGTATGTAGATACCTTTTAACATATGTAAATACCTTACCATTTGTTTCTGGTTCATCTCATTAAATACATTCTCTTATTTTCATCATATAACTTTCTGACTGATCTGACTGGTAGAGAATGCCATCTGGCATTAAGTCCACCTTTTGTACATTTTACTAATTTGTGCAATAAAGTTTAAATAAATAAATAAATAAATAACTTATAATTTCTTGTAATTTTATTTGTTTACTAATTTTGACACTAATATTAAAATTTTCTTGTTATTTTGACAGACATCGTTACCACTGGCAACCACCTTGTCAAATGATATATTTTTTTTTTAATTATGTAAATTTCATCTAAATTTCGGTTAGGAGATATTGTATTTTGGCCAATTTTATATTAAACTTACCTTCTTTATGTAATTTTTATAACTGCTTATGTAAATATAGCTATAATTTTGAAATGTTTAAAAATAAATTATAGTTCCATCAATTTTTCTATAAATAGACGTTTTTGTGTCAAGGAACGAGGACTTCTTCTTATTCTATTGTTGTGAACTAAATATTATTATTGGGAGAATTATCTTGGACACTCCTATTTATTCATTACTCCTGGATCCTGGTACGGTCACGTAGACCGCCGGGCCTTCTCCATCTAGTGCTGTTGGATCCTGGCGGTCACGTAGACCGCCGGGCCATCTCCATCATTTCGGCTTGATCAGGCAGATCGCCGGACTACCTCACCTCCGCTGCGCAGTTGGATCCTGGCGTGGTCGACCGCCGGGCCACCTCTATTCATCAAACCACTAATTGGACTTTCACGTGTAAATTTAAGTTACGTATATATTTTATCATACTTTTAATTTTAATATATTTACTTTATATCTTGTCTTGTATTTTATTTAACTCTTAGGGAATAATTATAGGGAGGTAGGTTCCCATTAACTTCCCTCTTTCCAAATTTTCTTTTGTAGCATAGCAGAACCTAGGTTTCTGAGGGTATTCCTCTTCAAGGGTACCCCAGATATTCTGTTACGTTATAATATATAGGCCTTTACGTCTATTGCAGACGATTTGTGGCAAGACCGTGAAAACAGCTCCTTTCGTAGCTGTATAAACCGATGCGAGAGCGGCATGCCTTGCCGCAGGCTCGACAAGAAAAAACAGCGCTGGTTGCAATGGTGCTAATCCGCCTAGGTGACGTTTCTGTCTCTTGTCGGCAAGTGTTTGGAACCAGGCGTCATCGCATAACTTGCGACCCTCCCTTACACGCTCACGCCAATCTGCTCTATTTTCTGCGAGCCGTTGTTCCCAGTTTTGGTGGTCAATCTTGAAAGTGGCCATATTGTGTTTGGCGCAGTCTTTAAAGCGAAGCAATGGCCTCCCAACATCTCTTTTTGCATTCTCTACTGCACCGAGCAGAACACGTCGAGGTAGACGAGATGGTTCCATCCTGTGCACATGCCCCAACCATCGCAGGCGCTTCTGCTTGAGAAGTGCAGTCAAACTAGGCATCTGTGCAATTTCTAGAACCTTCTCGTTAGTTACCTTATTTGCGTAATTATAAATTTTGCGTAGGCAACGCATGTAAGAGACCCCCCACACTAGCGTCTTTCGAGCGTCGACGTCGAGGCTGCAACCAATCAGTGTTGACGCAACGCAAGCGCAACGGCATTTACTTAACGCTGATTGGACAATGCCGCGACGTCAACGCTCGAGAGACGCTAGTGTGGGGGGACCTTAAAAGGAGTTTAAACGACGTTCTTGTTTTGCGTACTTGTTCAGGTTTCAGCTCCATACAAGAGAGTGCTTAGTATGGAAGCCTGAACGACAACCATTTTGGTCTTGATAGTCAGATGTTTATTGAACCATACTCTTGTACTAAGCTTCCCAAATATGGTCGCCGCTTTGCCAATACGGATGTCGATCTCCGCTTCAAGCGAGAGATTGTTTGAGGACACGGTCGACCCTTAGTATTTGCTGATTTAGTGTTGTTATTATGGCACTTCAATGGCAGAAACAGTAAGTGGCCATAGATCGCCGTAATGTTAAATACTTAGATGTAGAAAACTATAAGGGTTCCGTTTTTGCCATTTGGCAACGGAACCCTAAAAACACCAATAATAACTAACAAAATCCCACAAAACAATAAAGGTTCTTGGTAAAGATATCTTGGCACTAAAACTGACTGTGTCAGACTAGTAGCACTTTTTCACAGTACAAAATTAAAAAGTTTCGGCTACTTTATGGAATGAATTTATTTACTTCAGTTTACACTTTTGTGGATAGTGCACGGCTATAATGGATGAGCCGAGAATGTATTAGCTCTAGTAAAGACACATAGTTTATATCATTATTAAAAAACTAAGGGAATTTTTCTTGGTTTTTACACTCATGGCAGTATAATCATCGATCGAATTAAATAAAAATTAGTCATGTTCAAAGTTGTGCAAGTAGGCAAGACACCGAAAGCTGAAGTTGTAACGCTTAACGACGCTACTCATTAGCATACAACTTTCAAACAGTCTAAAAATAGCATACAGGTAGCCATTATGACAATTAAAAAACATGCGACGGATATAGGCTTACAAAAGTTACAAAAGTTGTCGGATTCAAAGATCGGCTTTTTCAAGTAAAACTTTTCGTAGAACTTATGATTTAACAAATGTATTCTTGAAATATGAAATATTTAACAGCTAAAAAGGCAACACACAAATAAAGGGATGTTCTGATAGAACTTTCAAACTTTTTACTAACGTTTATTTCATACGACTTTAACTTTTTTTGACCTTTAGAGAACTAAAGCCGGGTATCCACTATGTTCGCGAACGTCTTGCGCTCCGCGCTCTTGCAACTGCTCCAATAGTGGATACGTTTACGCTCCTGGAGCGTGCAAAGGTGCGCGCTCCGCGCTCAGCGCTCCAATCGGTGGCGGTTTTTGGGCGAACACAAAGGAGAGCTCAGTCTGTTTGTTCGCAAGGGGACTGTGGAGTGTGCCTGTTTCTATGGAGATACGCGTACCGTCTCTACCAGAGCGGTTACAGGAACGCGGAGCGCAAGAGGTTCGCGAACGTAATGGATACCCAGCGACAAATGCTTAGACATGCTTAAAAATACGCAGAGTACCTAGCTAACTTGGCGAACCCACTGAGATATAAAAATGCTGCAAATTATCACTGTTATTATATCATAAAAAAGGATAAACAAAAAAGTTTCATTTACGTTTTTTAATTATGTAAATCGTGGTTCTCTATATGTGCCAAGTGTGCCAAATTCATGACATTTGTAAAAGCACCCTTTTTTTTCGTAATTAGTAAAAGACGCGATTTCTACGTTACTTATCCATACGTAGAAAACTTCCTAGTTTTGCATGCAGAGCAGAAATCGCAGTGGACTATTAGCCCTAAAAGTTAATATTTCATATTTATAACGAAATATTCTACTTTCTACTTTTTTAACGTACACTTATTCAGCAAATAATCGACCTCGTCAGTTTTTAAAAAAATAAACTGATTCGCTCTATTTTAACAAAATATACTTTCGTTCTATTTTTAATTTCGAACTTTATATTTCTTACATATTTTCTTTGCAGATACAATATGTTTATTTTAAAGATTTATCAATATTTTAAGTTGAAATAGTTCTTCTTCTTTTGCTAAGAATATTTTTATTAAAAATCCTGGCAGCTATGTACATGCGCCCACAAAAAACATACATGATTCAATAGCTGAGGCGAGTGGTAGCGCGCTGATTCCGAGTGGCGTTTATTATTCACGCACATATGTCAACAAAATGTTTTATTGAGCAGCGAGATGGGTTAGGACTCAGAATGGCAAGAAAAGTTTGATGCGGCCGTAAAACTCACTTTTTATGACCAAAACTGGGGATAGATGATGTTATGAGTTACGTGTGTATACTAGTTATAATGTGTGCCTTAGTTAAATTATTCAATATAAATTTGACATTAAAAACAACTTTCTCTAAAAATTCTAGTGGTAACATAACACTTTATAACAGCCTCAGATGTGCTAATGTTAGTGCGTAGGTGTATTATTATATAGCGATTCGAAAATGCCGTCTGCAATTTCGAGAACAGGATATTGTCTATTGGATTTAGGGATTCCAGCTAAATAAGAAGTAATGTGAGAACGAACGCGTAATTCCGAAATACAGCTGACGGAATCTGGGATAGGCCCGTAGTTTACCGACTAAGCTTAGAGCCCTTTTACAATGTTTCAGATGTACCTAGGCACACAATCTTATGGAACTCATCTGCGATTTTCAATCTTCATGTATTATATTAGATAAATCATATAAAGAAATATATTACATCACGTTATATTGTGACAAGTGAGCTAGATAATATGTTTGTAATTGTCAAGGTTTGCATAAACGAAAGATAATATGAACGACACGAAAGATAATAAATATACGATAAAATGTTTCTAACATTTTGTCCAATGTTTTTAATTACTCAAACCCTTGCAAAACCAGTGTTTTTTAGAAAAATATTATGTTTTTCCAAATATTGAGGCGCACAAATGACACAACATTATCGCGCGTTTATTTCAAGGTAAAGGGTCGTACGCGACCAATCAAATAATATCTGCCTTGACTGCTCTTCCAACAAATAAGGAGATACAAGTTTACAGAACTCCTCGAAGGAGAACTTGTTTCATATTTTTAGGACGGATAACTTAATTTAAATGTTTTTGCAGTGTTGGATTGGATGCTTATAGTGTGAGCGGCCTCTAATGTAACACCATACGATATCGCAGATTTGCTGCCCGAAGCGAAACATGCACGTAAATCAAGGGGATCTGTCGATAAGATAAGATGGCTTTTAACACGACGAGTTACGATCATGTGAATATTTCACAGCGAATCATGACGATTATGAAATGTCCATTCTATGGTGTTGTCAGTATTGGCAAAGCAAAATTCTTCACATTCAGTAGTGTTTTTAGTGCCATATTTACTGCAAATAGAAGTCCCTCAAATTATACATATTTGTACCTACTCTGAGTGCTAAAAAAAATTTAAGTACCATGTCTAAATACTTTATAATATGATATTTTAAGCAATTAAATTGCAATTTTAAAATATCAGTATTTAAACTTGAAAAATTATGTCTCAGGCGGAACTCGAGCCCGAAGGCTTACAGCGATAAGAATATGCTTGAAAAATTGACGCCTTGACGTAGTGTCTCGGTGGCTGAATGGTTAAAGCGCCGCGCCCTGCATGCGAGGAGATGCGGGTTCGAGCCCCGCCTGAGACATAATTTTTTCAAGATTAAATACTGATATTAACCTGTCAAAATATAAATATTTTCAGACATGCCACACTGGGCCACACAGAGCCATCTAGTCCCAAACTAAGCAACTACTACGAAGCTTGTCGTATTGGCTACTAGACAACCGATAAACATACTTATATATATTTTTGTAAATATATACTTATAATACATAGAAAAACACCCAGACCAGTACAAACAGACATGTTCATGCACACAAATATTTGTACTGTGCGGGGATCGAACCCGCGACCCATGGCGAAATATGCAAGTAAATTAAAAAAAATTTAAAACCTTCAGAGTTCTTATAGTAAATATGTATTAGATGCCTATTTTTAAAGTTATCGAGTTATTTGGTTGTTATTTTTTTTAATGGGCGACATTCTTGTCTGAATTTATTTATCATAAACTTTACATAAGAGTCGTTGGTGTCACGAAATACATTCGAACGATTGACTACTCACTCAACTCGAGTATTTGGAGATGGTCATTATATCAACACTCGAAAACATCAATATTAATGAGATTTTTTTTTGTTTCCGTTATTGATACTTATTGATTATTCGTTACATTTTTTAAACATGAATATTTCTACATTTTGATAAGATACTTTAAGGAAATAATAATTTCGATTTATTTTTATTGTATCACTATTTTTTTTACGGAGCTGAGTGATTAAGTCTTTTTTTAACCACAATGGATAGCTGGTACTATTTCAAGAAAATATTTTTTCCCACCTGTGAATGCAAAATGAAAAAAATCGATTGACAATACACCAATGTTCCACCGATTGGTAACGCGAAATAAGTCACCAATTTTAGTTGATACCAAACAAAGATTACCGGCAAAAATTGTAAAGTAAACATTTTTACTTGATGTATATTACGTAATTCAACCTTCTTTTGTTTTTACAAACGAAATAAATACTTCATAGTTATAGTTTCAATTCATGGTTAGGCCCAAAAAGACGCTAGTCGAATAAACGTTTACTAGTATCTTATGGAATTTAAACAAGGTTAACGATATAAAAACCGAGAAAGTGCCAGCTGTGTCCTATTCGGACCCTCAAAGTCCATTGATTATCTGCGGGATATTGGAGTATAGGGGTCAGAGTGTCGCAATGGGTGCGCTAAACCTAACCTAAACCTAACCTATTTCCAGCGCAATCGTTTCTGTCACTAAAAGTTTAGGACTTGGACCGTAGAGTTAAGGGGCGGGGGAGGGTTAGGGGGCCAGGGGGAAAACCAACCAGTAAAGTCAGGAAGGCGCGCGGTAAAAAAAGTATTTTAATAGAATTTTGAGGCTAGGAATCATTAATCGTTTTTTTTGTATTTTTGTGTGGTCACTGTTCTAACCTAACCTAACCTACACTTTTCCTAACCTACTGGACTTTGTAAGCAATTAAATATCATTAAATGTTTCTTTTTCAATAATAGTGTAAGCACCATACATAAAACGCGTTTCAATTGACATAATATGTAAAAAAAATGCAAATCTTTTGTCAAATAACTGACTATGATACATTTAGTGACAGAAACGATTGCGCTGGAAATAGGTTAGATTAGGTTAGGTTTACGTTAGGTTATGTCCTGCGCACCCTTTCGTACACTCCAACCGAGTATAGGTAGTTAATCGTGAGTGAATCTTTTACATTTGTGATCAGTGTGATCAACTCTTCTTGTCCTATACGTGTCGCAAGAGGTAACTAAAGAGATACCAGCAAGCAGAAAATACGCTGCAGCTTCCTCTCTTCAGTATTGGCTAGACAGAGCGATCGACAATCCGGCTGCTCAGCGTGGTGGTGACTATACCGAAATGAAGTGTAATCTATCCTATTGATTCCTTTTCGCCGATTGAAATCACAGACGGTCCTGCGTTGTCGGCAAATAGCCATCGGACCTTCAGCGGGCAGGTTTATGCGAGTGCGAAAGGCTCTTACATCAAAAGCTTCCTGCTGGTGGGTACCTCCAGCCTAAGGCTTATCCGTGCAAGGTCTTCATAGGCGTGATCATACGGTGCCGGCTGCTGAGGACACCAAGCCAAAAGGTGAACCCGACTAGTGGTTGCACTGGTCGTGACTCGGTGCTGCATTACAGACTAGTCAATGAATGCACATTGGTCAACGCGGGCCCCGTTCTACTTAGTGGTCCCGATCAAGGTGGTTAATTAACAGTCCTTACCTTGGTCGAACATGATCATCTCCACGGTAGAATGCAAGGGCACATTCTTGACGTGCACGCACTCGTCGCCCTGGCCAGCCCCTGGAGAACACATGGTGTTCTGAGCGACATCCCCACCCTGCGTCAGGAGGGGAGACGCAGGGTACGTAAACCGGTGGCCGTCGGTCTGGCCCCAGCTCTCTGGAACAATAATACAGATATTTTGCAAACGGTCAACAGTATGTAGTTACTTACAGGTACTCTAACTTATCGTAAGAAACAATAATCACGTCATGTACTCGGATTATGTAGGCTGCCTTTTTGCTATTGATTTACAATCATTAAATCGTAAAAAAAAACAGCTACTTTAAATAAAAACCAGCCATTATTTTGACTAAATCCTAATGTTGTTTTATTACACACACACATTACACCTTAGTACTTGTTGGAAGAATATAAACAACGCCCTTGCTAATAGAAACTTTTTGTAGTATATAAGGTCAAATTTTTTCTTGTAATTTCCTTTTAACGACCGGTTCAGCATAAAAAAAAATAACGTTTTACAAAAGAAAAAATATTTTTCCCGCTAGTTCCCGAATAAATCACATGAACACTTTTCAATTGAAGAGTAAAATAAAACATCCCGTTTGTTATAATGTACGTACGACCCTGACCTTGTTTACAATTCGGGCACGTAACTATTCCACGGTACAAATTAAGTCCTTCGCTTAAACCTGACCTGACGCTGCTGGACTTCCACGTGTGGGGTACGTGCCCGAATTGTAAACGCGTTCGATGTTAAGTCAAGTGAAGAAGATGTGCTCGTTTCAGTTCGAAGGCATTGCCTGGATCGAGCTAGGACGATTTACAAGTAGAATGCCGTCACGTCCAACATTTAATCTAGTGGTGTAAAAATGTAAATATAACTTGTGATTATCAGTGTAAATATCAACGAATTATACTTTTTAACACGCCAGGTTAATTAATACAAAAATAATAGCAACCTTTTCCATACCTTTACCTACATAATGATTTTACGATTTGTATTGACTTGTCAGTCCAAAGATTGAAAAAGTGTGATGGAAAGTCTTATTTCGTCGAAGCGGATGAACAATTACAAATAATTGCTAAAGAGTGTTAATGATGTGTTGTTTATTAACCTAATAAATTAAACTTAAACGAAACTGTGTTTTATTGGATTACAATACAAGTATGCCTAGCCATACTCATCATAATCTACAAGTAATTTCCTGTAAGTGTTATCTGCCAGAATACTTCATAATATTAAATTACATACTTTATTTTAATTACTCGTTGGGTAGTGCTTACTTAGACACTATCATTTTACGTCATTTCGTATTATGTATCTGGCATAATTTATTAGCACTGCCCAGAACTTACTACCCGTTCGCTTCGAGATGGCCGTCGATGACCGTTATAAAATGACGTCACAGGCATATATATCAGTACCGTTGGCAAAAAGAAATAATCGTATTTTTATTGCAATATCTTTTTTTCCATTTCCATACATCTTGGTTTGATTTGATGGAGATACAAAATAATTTGTACCTGCGCCCTAGACGATATGTGAGTTATTAAAATAAATAAAATGGAGAAATTACAATCGATTATTTATTTATTCTTAATGCACAGTCAACCTTGAGAAGGTACAGAGACCTGTGTATACTAATTAAATCGAAATCATTTGTGGTGTGAGGGGATTCCATAGTGGCTCACCTAAAGTTCTTTACCCAAAATGTTGCGATTGTTGCAAACGGTACTAATAGGGTCTGTCAAGGAGCTTAGTGCGGTGTGGCGGGGAGGGTGATAGCGGCCAACTCGAAACGAACGCGTAGTACTTGATGATTATAAAACTGGTCCTTACCCACCAGCTGTTTAGTCACGATCAATAGATGGCGCTGTCTGCTTATGAATCGCGCTTATGAATATAATTCGCTTTTTTCGGAATAACTAATTGATTGAGGTGTCATAGACCCGATTTCATATTTTTTTAAGTAAATTAAGCAGTACTTACTACGTAGAGCTCGCTCGATACAGGTACCTAGGTAAATGAACTCTTACTTCTCTCCCCACGCTTCCTACTAACTAATGCCTATGAATGAGGTGTGGGAAGAGTGGGGCATTGGAATAAGTGAGACGGAGCCGATTACGTTGAGAGTTAGACAGGATGCTTTTTAAAATAAGTATTTCTTTTGTTAGAAAAAAGTAAAATGATAACTAGCCATATTTTGTTTGGAAAAAAATATAGGGATATTTTTATTTTATATAAACAGAGATTCTGTGTAAGTCATGTTACCTGAAAGAAGGTGACCTTATATACTATTTTGGCCGCTTACGGTGACACACACCTTTTTTTTGTCTTTTGTAACTTGCGTTGTAATACCTCCTGTCTACGATGACATATGGAGCCAAATAAAACCCTCGAATAATTGTTGATTGCTTATTATTCTCAAAAAATATATTACAAAGAAAGATGTGCGCACCGGGACGAATGGAAGGTAAGTGTCATTAAATTATTATATTAGAGTGGGGAAGAGAAACGCCTGCAAGGATGAATAGCAAATATTATGATTGGAAAGTAAATGCGCATAAATAGTATAAGTAAAACTTAGGCTTAATTTGGTAATTATTAAGCCGTAACATATTCCCGCCTCGTTGAAAGGATCTTTCA
Organism: Anania crocealis; assembly: GCA_949315895.1. Classification (NCBI taxonomy): domain Eukaryota; kingdom Metazoa; phylum Arthropoda; class Insecta; order Lepidoptera; family Crambidae; genus Anania; species Anania crocealis. The sequence continues at coordinate 19,592,802 of OX438883.1, forward strand.
ACACGATGAATCTTCTTTTGGTAGTGGGCACAGACGGGTAAGGGGTCTTCTTATACATCCTCGTACGGTATTGATGTCTGCTACCCGGGAAATTCCATCATTGCCAGGAAATAGACGAGCGACTCTTCCTAGTCGCCAATTCAAGGGTGGCACATGGGCCTCGTGTATAATGACCATTTCACCAATGTTAAGTTTTTCAGTGTTTTCCCTCCATTTGGTCCTTTGTTGTAATTCTCCAATGTATTCCTTCTGCCATCTATTCTAAAAGTGCTGGCGTAGTTTTTCAATGTGTTCATAGCGTCGAAGACTGGTCTCTTTAGAGTTGGATAGATCTGGAGACGGTATCGAAGTCAGCGGTCTTCCAGTCAAAAGTGTCCTGGGGAGAGAGGAAGGAAGTCATTTGGTGAAGAGGATATGGGATACAAGGGTCGGCTATTTAAGATGGCCTCCACTTGGGCAAACAATGTAGATATTTCCTCGAAAGTTAGATGGCTGTTTCCCATTACACGTTTGAAATGATGTTTAGTAGAACGGATTCCAGATTCATACAGGCCTCCGAAGTGAGGAGCGTAGCTTGGAGCGCACCGGAACTTAATACCTTCTCGATTTGCAAAGTCACAAAGAAAGTGTTCATTTTCTTTCAAAAACTGGCCAATTTCCTTATAGGAGGCCACAAAATTGTCGGAGAAAATTTCTACTGGCTTACCCCTACGGGCAATAAATCTTCGTAAGGTCATCAGAAAAGCGTCTTTTGATAAATCGCTAACCGTTTCTATATGTAAACACTTATATCGTAGACAAACGAAAAGACATAGATAGCATTTAATGAGGCGACTGCCCCTGCCTTTACGGTTTAATATATAAAATGGTCCAGCGTAGTCCAGACCTACAGATATGAATGGATGATCAGGCGTTATTCTTTGAGCCGGAAGGTTACCCATTTTTGGGCATAATGTTTGACCTACTACGCGCCTACAACGCACACAGTTATTGACAACACGCCTAGAAAGCCGCCTTCCGTTTACTGGCCATACCGTTTCTCTGATAGTAGCTAATAATAATGAAGGGCCTGCGTGCATATTGCGTACATGCTCATGCTCGAACAACAAGCGTGCAAGACGGTGAGACGCATGTAGCAGTATGGGATGTTTCTTTTCGTAAGTATATGCAGCGGCATCAATCCTTCCGCCCACCAGAATGAGATTTTTATCCTGGTCGAAAAATGGAGATAATGAAAGTATTTTAGATTTAGACTTTATTGGTTTATTTTTAACTAGCTGATCATATTCTATAGGAAAAGATTGACGCTGTGCAATGGAACATAGACAATAAAATGCATTATTTAATTCTTCGGTAGTTAAATAATTAATCTGTTTATTTTTTGGATATTTGACATTATGAATAAATCTTTTTATGTGAGTAAATGATCTCAATAACTTATTAAAACTTGAGTATTTATCGAAGTCAATAATAGACTCAAAAATGGAAACTGTGTTTGATTTAATTTCTGGTAAGTAATATCTCTTGATCATTGATATGTTTTAAGATAGGCCAATCTGTGGGCTCTTAGTGTCTTTATAGACAGCATGATGACAGAGAAAATAAGATGGGTCAGGTTTCACCTGAACTTCAGAAAGATGACCTAAGCTTTCGTATTCGTCTATGAACTTAGAATAATCTGCCTTTAAATTAGGATTTCGTTTAAATCTTTTTTCTAATAAAAGTAGTCGCCTTTTAGCGATTGAATAGGTATCACCTAAGCAATCGGTTGTATCTTTTAAGGGCAGCTTCACACTGAACCTGCCATTGTTTTGCCTGATTTTATTTAATAAAAAATGGTTTTCACAATATTCGTAGTCTTTGCTTAGAATGGACTTTTGGGGAATCTCTTCAAGATTCCAAAATATAGGAAGCATTTTATCTACTTCGTCATTTGGATTTTGCTTATTAATAAATGTATGATTACATTGTATTGAGTCGTTTGTTTTTTTTGTAAATATAGGACCGGAAATTAACCACCCTAATTTAGAGCTATGTAATTTAGGACCCTGGGAACCTATTGAATATTGTTCACTCTCAAGAATATCCCAAAATAGGTCTGCTCCAATTAACACATCAATTTTGGAGGGCTGGTAAAAAGTAGGATCGGCCAAAACAATAGAAGATGGTAAATTAAGAGATTTTAGATCAATAGGAGCCTTAGGCAGCTCAGTAGTTAGTTCGTCTAGTACAAGACATGACAATTGTATACTGAAACATGTATAAAGTGAACTAAGTTGCGCCGTACAAGTTTCAACAGGTTGATTAGGACAGCTGTTGCCTATTCCTATCACCTTAAGATTGTTTAAACGATTTGATTTTAAATTGAGTTTGTCTTTTAAAGATTTAGTAATAAAAGATGATTGACTTCCACAATCCAACAAGGCACGAACCTTCATTGACTGGTTTGTGATGGGATTGCAGACATTAATTAAAGCAGTTGATAAAATTACCTGTTGGTTTTGTATTGAATGATTTACAGTAGTTATAGATTCAGCAGAATTAATTATAGATTCGGTATTATTTATGGAATTATTAGAATTAATCATAATGTTAGAAGACGATGTTGTAGGAGAATGAAGTAATGTATTGTGTCTTTTTTTGCACTGACGACACGGTCCCATACGACAATCATTTAATGTATGACCTTGTCTTAAACAATTGCAACATAATTTAAACTTCTTGACATCATCTAATTTTTCTTGAATACCTTTTGCTTTAAAAACCGAACAGTCATATATTCTATGATTGTCACCACACACAATGCAAACAAAGGTACTATGGGGCTTTGGTGTATTTATCATAGTAAATGCCTTAGTGTATGCAGTTCCTTTGCTGTAATTATTGCTTGGTTGTTGTCCATAACTGCGTGACGTTGTGGGAGCAATTTTGTTAAAATTATTGTAACTTTCGAACTTATTTCTATTTATTGACTCCAAAACATCAGCTCGATCGATTAAAAATTTATTAAATTGACCTAATGTAGGCATATCCTCGAGTGTGTTGCGAAATTCTTCCCATTTTGTTAAAGTATGGTTATCTAATTTAGATGAAAGCATAAAAATAAGTATAATATCCCACTTGTCTGTAGGTTGACCTAGGCTGGATAGGGCACGAAGATTTTTTGTCATGTGATCTACCAAAAATCTTAGTGACTTCTCAGATTCACGAGTTATTGACTGAATATTTAATAAGGAATTTAAATGATAATTAATTAAAAGACGTTTATTATTGTATCGATTACAAAGAAGTTGCCAGGCTTCATTATAATTGGCTGATGACATTTCGAAGTTGGATATAATTCTCGCTGCTTCTCCTTCTAAATACGATACAAGGTAGTGAAATTTATGAATATTAGAAATGTTGTTATTATTGTGTATTAAACTTTCGAATGTATCGTGAAATTCAAGCCAGCGGAAATAAGTTCCGTCAAACTTTGAAATTTGAATTTGTGGTAATTTGAACCCTTTATTATGGCTATCGTGACAATCGGAATGGCATTGAGCGGCACCAACATCATGAAAAATAGATTCACGCCTTTGTTGAGATTCACAGTTATAGGTATCAATTATTTTCTTAGTTGCTGCAATATTAACAATAAAATCATTCTCAATACTCTCCCGTTCGTCAATTTCCTGAGTTAAATTGTCTGAATTTAAAACCTCAATGTGTGTTTGCAAATCGTCAAACCTCAATGACAGAGCCTCGAGCTTGCCAAGTTTGAGCGTAAGCTCGGCTAAATCGACACTAGTCAATTCCTGTTTCTGTTTAACATTGCTTAGATAATTTTTAAATTTTGTGATTTGACCTTTAATCGAACTTCGTTTTGTATTTAATTCTTTATAGTTAGACATGGCTTCCGTAGTAAGAGGCATTAATATCAATTGAAAAAAATAATAATAATTGCAATTCAAATTAAAACGCAGTAGCAATATAAAATGAGGTAAGAAGGTATGTAACAAATAAACAATGCTCACGCTCCTCCCTCGGTGGTAGTCTCAGCAAACACCAAGTAACCGACAGCTACTTGTTCGATGCGTTAGGCTGAGTACCGACAGTCCGATGAAGCTGGAATGATCGGCAAATATAATTAGTCACAACGAAATAATTGACGCGATGAAATGCAATAGTAAGGTAGATAATCGTTTGTATGGGCCACCAACTTGGCGTTAAATCACGTATTTTTTATTCAAAAACAGCGATATACTAATTTAATTACCAAGTAAATTATTGTAGTTAGCTAAAATAGGTTATTTTCCAATTGATACTGTAGAAATTTCTAAATTTTATTTTTATTTTTGAATTGGGGGTAGAAAATTATAATGGGCTGATGCAATGTACAAATCATATATTTTGAATAATTTCGAATAAAATCACTAGGTATTAGAGTTATTAAATAACCACAATTGTATGCACCAAGCTTTGACCTATAAATAGCTTAGGAACAACGGATATAGATATGAAAGATGTAGGTTGTTGGAATGTTAGGAGGAAAGGATTTTTGGACACTTATCTCATGAATCGCCGCTGGTATGAAGCTTTAGTGACTCCTGTGCCAGTTTCAGTCGTATTCAATTGATGTTCCTTGGTCCTCGGCGATGTATTTCGTCTTCCGTATAGTAATCGACACGATGACGCAGCAAACTTTTCGTAGAATTGTTGACGAGATCTTCAATTTTCGTAGTGTTCGTAGTATGTTCCCCTCATGGGCCACCAAATTATGTCTACGATGACATATGGAGCCAAATAAAACCCTCGAATAATTGTTGATTGCTTATTATTCTCAAAAAATATATTACAAAGAAAGATGTGCGCACCGGGACGAATGGAAGGTAAGTGTCATTAAATTATTATATTAGAGTGGGGAAGAGAAACGCCTGCAAGGATGAATAGCAAATATTATGATTGGAAAGTAAATGCGCATAAATAGTATAAGTAAAACTTAGGCTTAATTTGGTAATTATTAAGCCGTAACACCTCCTCTACACTACTCCGCTTTTCTGCAAGGCGACATAGAAGAAGAGATTTATGTGAAGCAGCCGCCCATGTTTGAAAGTGAAGACACGGAGAAAGTTTGTCGATTGAGAAAATCATTGTATGGGTTGAAGCAGGCCAGCAGGCAATGGAATAAAAAGCTGGACTCTTCACTAAAGGAGATGGGTCTTTTACAATCTAAATTAGATCATTGCATATATTTTAAAATAGTTGATCAGATAGATATTATAACTTTTGTAGCTATTTATGTAGACGATTTGTTATTATTTACAAATAGTCAGGAATCAAAGAGTTATATAAAAGGACAGTTTCATAAACAATTTAAAATTAAAGATCTTGGAGACATAAAATACTGCATTGGCATACATGTGGAACGAGACAGAGAGAAAGGAATAATATACCTAGATCAAAAGAAATATATATTAGCAGTATTAAATAAATATGGTATGTCCGATTGCAAGACAGTCAAAACGCCAATGGATCCAAGTACAAAATTTTAAAAATGATTCAGTAGAAACAAAGCAGTTAATTGATATTCCTTATCAAGAGATAATTGGGTGCTTTTTGTATATTTCGCAAGTTACCAGGCCTGACATTAGTTTTGTTATTAACATGTTAAGCAAGTATAAGAGCAAACCCGAAATGCAGCACTAGATATATAATAGAAAACGTGTCATGCGCTACTTAAAAGGAACTCAAGATTACAGACTGAGTTACAGACAAAGACCAGAAGAAACAATGGCTCATGGCTACTGCGATGCAGACTGGGCTAGCTCCGACGAAGACAGGTGCTCCTGCACCGGGTACACGTTCCTGTTTCAGGGAGGAACGATCAGCTGGAACTCTAGGCGACAGCCTACAGTCGCTCTGTCCACGACAGAAGCAGAGTACATGTCTTTGTCATGGTGTGTACAAGAGGCTTTATGGATAAATCAATTTCAAGTAGTATTTTGGCCAAAACTGAAGAATGAAGCTATGGTAATTTTTAGTTATAATCAGAGCTTTATAAAACTTTCAGGTACTGATGGCTATCATTCTAGGACCAAGCACATCGACGTGAGGCATCATTTTGTCCGCGACAAAGTGCTTGGAGGGTTTATTAAAGTCCACTACGTGCAGACTGATAAGATGGTTTCGGATGCACTTAACAAAGCGACGACGCATTCAAAATTAGCCTATTGTTCGTCCAAAATGGACTTATGTTTAAAGGAGGATGTTGGAAGAATATAAACAACGCTGCTAATAGAAACTTTTTGTAGTACATACTATTTTGGCCGCTTACGGTAACACACTCCTTTTTTTTTTGTCTTGTCACTTGATCATAGGCGATAGAGATCCTAAGGCGCCAAAAAAAAACACTTAGCAAAAATTGACGAAAAATAAACGTTTTATTTCAATAGTCTTTATAATTCCAAAGGCATAACGTTTCTTACATAATATGAAGCTAATAAAACGATATTAAAACTATAACATCAACAATATTCGAATACAAAATAATTCATACGAATTTTCGCAAGCAGATAATAAAGAAATAGAAAACCATTTTACCTCCCTTTACACAGAAAATTATTTCCACGTAGGCATAAATCATAATTCATTTGACAAGTTATTGCCACACAGAAAATAAAACCATCAAAATGTACGAGCAATTCGAATAAAGGCGATATGCCCTCGGGATGTAAAAGTAACACTATCGAAATCATGACAGTAACGTCGCGATATATTAGGGGTTAAAGTATGAAATTGCCGTTTTGTATGGATGAAATCGAGAAAAGTCATTTTTCCATACTAACAATTTTTTAGTTTTTTTAAAAACTAAAAAATTTTTAGTAGTTGAAAATACAAATATACATAATTGAAGCAAGAAGGTCAGCTGACACATTGTAAAGGGTCTTTTCAACGACTTCCTTTGAAGTAATAGGCACTAGTATTGCATTTTTTAGTCAAAAGTTACTTTATTTAGTTATTGATACAATACTAAAAGAATTACGCAATAATATGACTATACTTAAGAGCTATAAACAAAATATAAGTGGGAAAATAATCGGAAATTTCATACTTTAACCCCTATTATAACAGTAGGTACTGACACGGACGAGTAAGTTCTTTTACATGTTAAAATTCATGGTGAACATAGTGATTGTATTGTATCTCATACAATCCACCTATTTACAAAACTTAACTTTATCTAATGCTTTATTAAAATTAACAAAAATATTTTTGTTAATTTTAATTAAAAATAACATTTTTGTTAATTTTAATTATTGTTATCGTAACATTTTGAAGTCTTACTCTTTCCATAGCCAATTCAAAGTTTATTTGTCGAAAATTTCTAACGAGTACCTCAAAGTTACCGTGAATATCGAGCAATATAACTCGGGATTTTCCTTGAATAGTATTAGAAATAAGTTATGACATACGCAGAGCTGCTGGCTGATGGCAGATATGGGAAAAATACTAGAGGAAATGGCTTAATAGCGTGCATTGGTAAGAATCACGCTGACGTGGGATGATTATGAATATAATATTTTTGTTTTAATATAATCTTTTTGTTTTACCTATATATTTTTTTACCTATGAATGATAATATTGCTTTATTGGTATAGTATACAATTGTTATGGCAGACTCTTAGTTTGAGGACCTCAGCTATAAATAATATTAATGCTAGATACTTTAGGGATGTAGTGTCATTCTAATTGGTTGCCTTTTTATTTGAATACGAGTGTTTTAGAAACCATCTGGTTTCACTTCATAAAAATATTTCTATTATATGGGCTTTAAATATTGCAGCTTAATATTATAATTAATGATAATAATATGATACATGTAGCCCTATAACGATATAGTTGTATATTGAAGTATATAATATTATACTTTAAGTAGAAATATATAAATATTACATAATTTATGTTTGTACAGATGAAAAAAAAACGATGGTGCTTTTAATTGTTACGAAGCAAATTATTCACTTGACTATAATCACTTGACTCAATATTGATTATGTAATAATTTCAGTAGGTTAAATTCTTTTGTGAATTAGGGTCTGAATAATGCACTTTTCTTTTTCGAAAAAAAATTATAGGCTAGGCCATCGTTTTTAAGAATCATCACAGCGATTCAACCTCAGGGGGTTAGTGTAACCTAGAGTGGATTTCATTCAATATGAATGCGGTTACTGCATGAGAATTACTCTAGTTGAAAACTTGGGAACTTACACCGTGGTAGAGAAGGCACTCGCACATATTCATAAACTCCTGCATCAAAAGCTATTTTGCCCCAGTTTATCAACTGTTCACGACGTGTATGAAGGTTCTGAATAATATTACGATGTTTCACCACAATAAAATATTATGCGGATTTAGTTCATACGCTCTTTGATTTATTACTTGAGTAGCTGAATTCAATGTTAAAAGGCCTTACGTCGGATATCCCAGCCATATCGAGCGAAGGATCTTATCAAGCAATAATTGTTCCGTTTGATTGTATAATAACGGGAATCATGCACCTTATTTGAATACCTGACTTTACAAATATAGACACGGACAAGTAGACTGTAAATACAGTTAGGATTTTTATAGAGTTGTGAACATTTTCAAGATAAATCGAAAAGCAGAGATCGATACGAACTCAAAAATGAAGAAAACTATTTACACCCTGTATAAATCACAAAATAACCATATATAATTATGTTCAGAATCAGATAAAAGGTTCTTAAATAATTGCTAAATTTAGACGGGTCGGGACAGAATTGTATCAAACTGTGGTTCCTGTGAACGAGGGCTAAGTTAGTTTGAATCGTCTTGATTGTTAATACCCGCTGTCGTCATAAACAATGCTGAGTCATTTATTAATGGCCCTACATTAATTATGGTTAGTAGGTATAATATCTTAACCTTTATTGTAAAACTGTTGCACACTAGAATTGCACAAAACCCTAAAATAAAGATAAACGAAATCGTTAAAATAAATTATAGTCTGATGAAAGTTATTCGCTTTACAGCCAAGCGGCACAAATGGGTATCTACTTATAGGTGGTCTGTATGAAGACCCTCTTGGTGTGGTTGCGTGAAGAGGCAAGAAATGAGTAATTAAAAACCGAGTAGGAATTAATTTCTTGGTATATTGTTCCAGATTCACACATACACAAATTTATGTGAACAGTCACACCAGTATAGTTTAGAAGGAGTGCAGCGAGCGAGTAAATATAAGCATATGAAAGCGTTTAGCACAATTATTGCAATAATTAACAGTACTAAATATTAAAAAAAAAAAAAAAAATGTGGACAACATCACATACATTGTTCTGATCCCAATTTGAATAACTATTTAAAGCATTCGTATTTTGGAAACCAGAAACAACGAAGGTACCACAAACACCCAGACCCGCGAATATGTAGAAAAATACTTTTTTCCTACATTGACCCGTCCGGGAATCGAACCCGGGACCTCGGAGCAGGTGACACCTTGAAAACCGGTGTGTACGCCACTCCGCCACGGAGGTCGACAAATATGAGATCACGGAATAAAATTGCATTCATCGCCTGCGCAAGCTACGCGCGGAGCATAGTTGATGCATAGATTTCAACTACCGATCCAATGCAGTTCGACTGGTACGGCCGTTCAAAACAGGATCGCAGTGCATTGTGCTTGCGCGAGTCGATAACGCATATCGATATCGACTATCGATAACAAACAGTGATATTGTACTTAGAAAACTTAATTATGTAAATAGTAGTATGTAAGTTAATACAATTAAGAATAAGATATACTACTTTAATTATTTTAAATTAATATTTTTACTTAATTTAGTTAAATATTGATTCGCATGTTAAGTTTTAAAACTACCGACTTTTGATTGTTATTTTAGCGCGGCACGCGTCGCACATACAATTATGTTATACTGTATTTATTTTTTAAGTTTCTCAGTAAGTGAATTGTATTCTAATGAGAAATAAAGTATCTTTAACCATAATAATATATAGCAGGTTAATTATAGTTATAAGTATATATAAATGTTTTAGTGTGTGTGAATTTAATTAAATATGTTTTGTTTTAATTTCTAATAAATTATTGTAGAATGCGTAAGTAGCCTACATACTAATCATCATAATTTAGTGATTTGGTCTATGTAACTAATTAACATAATCACTACACAAGGTATAAAATTATCAAAACAACTAATTAAAAAACATGTTTTATTTATGATTTCTTGGATGTAAGTCAGTCTGCCTTTATGAAAATAGTATTTCTTTTTGAAAACTAACTTCTGGGTTTTTTTTTAATTAAATAAGTCCGTCTCAGTAAAAACCTCAAAAATTATAAGTAAAATTTTAATCTGCTACATTTGCAGTGATGCGAGCAAAATCATCTTATTTAATCAAAAAAAAGTTAATTACATATAATGTTAGACTTATATCGTTGTATTTAACAAAATACTAGTATTAAATTAAAGTGCAGGTTTAATTTAAGTACATAAAAGGAAAACGTGACTTTCTTATCTATTTTACCAGAAGAACGATATTGAGTTTTTTAGACTTATTATTTCGAAACCTAATAATCTAAATCGAAAACACGTCAACCTACCAGAAAATGTAAAATTTTCTCAATTGATATTGATCTCTACCTGTTGGACTTAGAGTTCAAAATCAATTCAATGACCTTTAACTTTTTGGGTAGGTTGACCTGCCGTTGTCTGTACCTCGACAAAAGTAACATAGAAGCATCGGTTTTCAAAGTTTCGTCAGCTCTTAAGTGCAGAATTCGGTCTCCGAAAAACAAGTGCTTTGTTAGCTACTTACTTTGGGATCAGAACAATTGTATGCGATGTTGTTAACATTTATTTATTTAATTATAGCTAACTAATTAAAAGTTACAGCAGGCATGTATTAAAACTAGTAGCTAGTCTAGTTAGTACTTTGGACTAGTTATAGTAGACGCAGAGCCGAATAAATGAGGTTGTAAGCAAAATCACCACCTACCTACGCACAATTCCTTGCTTTTACGCTTTCTCCTCCCGTAGCGGGCAAATGATAATATTTTAAATCTATGCATATAGAGCCTATATAGGGTTGCCAAGCAAATCGCTAAACACAAAATTTTAGGACTCTGTAAAATAAAAATGGATCTAACATTTACCAAGTGACCCGTTTGGTTTTTTGGTGTGGTAAAGCAGAATATTGGGTTTGATCCCCGGTTGTGTCAGATTAGGAAAATATATTTTCTAAATTGGCTTGTATCTAGACTGGACTGGAGACGTATGTTGAATGGCTGGTCCCGTTTACTATCACAATATCGCAGCCGTGAAAACAAATTACATTACAGGCTTGTAACAGGCGGTTGACACCAAGACGTTTGAATCATGCGTCACGAAGGAGAAGTGGTACTAAGATCTTACCAGTCAGTCAGTACGTTATACACCCCGTATATACCATTACGCGTATTGAGGTAGGCCATCTGAAGACAACTACAGGCCAGTTATTGTGCTTTATTAAATAATGAATCATATCATTTTGTTTTATTCTTTTACTCACACGCTAAATCAACAAGCCAACGTGATTTGCCCGGTAATGCTGTTATGCTATTAGCCCGTAATTATTTTGCGGCGAGCGACGGCGTGCGCTACGCAACTCATTCGGCGCATTCTATTTTGTTGAGCAATAGTGCAATTTTAGGTTAGCTCTATGAGCCGGCTAATGAGGTATTCTCAAGAGTTTCCCATATGTTCATCAGGTAGGCAATTCATATGACAACCAGGATAAGGACAATACTCAGCGTTCTGTTCGTGTTATTAGTTTTTTGCCTGTCTACGGACAGAACATTACATCTATATGCTACAATGCAACATTAAATTAATAACTTTAACCATACCAATTGATCCGCATAATCTGACCAACCGGGACAGCTATAATAAGTAAATCTTTAAAAATATCAAAATGTATTTAGGAACGTAATAAATAAGACTCACAAGTAATGTGTAAATAAGATATTATCTAATCTTAAATCTCTCTTAAGCTCTCTTAAGTTAAAACAACATTACAGCTCATTAATAAGCCCTACTTCTTGTTGTCTTAGGCATAGTAAGTTCAAATAACGCTTTTTAAAATGAACCTTGTTATAAATTATGCATGACAGTTATAATTTAATTAACGCGGTCTCATTACGTACATGTTACCGGACAAGTTTAAGTTTTTCTCGAGTTAAGATTTAACCTAGTAAGCTCATTCGTAGCGTTGGTAAATAAAACAGTAAAAGTAGTCGTAAAACAAGTCACCGTTGTGTTAATTAATCGGGTACGATTGATTGCCAAAATATTGATTCTCTAATTCACAAATCAGGACTTGAAAGATTGTATTGATGTACGGCAAAAACTATGCTTATAAGAAAAATATTTAATGGTTTAAATTTAATGTTATTTGTGCCCATTAATTATTTAAACTCTTGGTCCATGCCTCCTACGATTTGTTTAGATGTATTTTGACATTATAATTACACCAGCGACGAGATAACAATGCGCTTGACGAAAAAATAATAATTTGTATTAATAAAATATTGTCGCGCTTACCCTGTATAACGGCACGTAGCTCGCGCACCAATCGATTGAATCAATTACGGAAATGACAAAGGCGGAAGGAAAATGTTGAGACATTATTGGGAGCCCGACCCCCGTTATAATCGAGTATTGTATGGAAAATAATAACCTGCCCGACAGAAACAGTACAATTCAATGCGGTTATACATAATACAATTATTTAGTTAACGAATAAATCAGAGGAATCATAGTTACGTTAGATAAGATATTGATAGATTTACGTTCCCATTTGCTACCAGCAGCGTTAAAAATATATCTTCATTGTAGGATGGTGTCCTACGTTTGCCAAGGCGTGATATTGCAAACGTGATCGGGTCTGCTACTTCAGCTTGCCTATGCTTTGAATTCTATCGATTACAATCATTACCTATTGAATTACCTCTTCCTTTATAAATACCAAGTATATATTGCTCCCTCAGATTACACTGAGCAACTTACAATTTGGTATACTGATTTAAACTTTCATGGTCACTATCACTAGAGTTATTTAATTCGGGATTTATACCATGTACTCGTACCTTATTTATTATGAGTTTCCGATATTTCGGCACTGTTGCAAGCGCCATGATCACGGGAGAACTTCTCCCGTGATCATGGCGCTTCCGAATCCCGAATTAAATAACTAGTTACAATTTGGTGTCTATATACATATAGGACATAATTATACAGTCACCAATTATCGCCGCTCGACTTTTTACACAAACTCAAGTCAAAAATATTGGAGAGAAACAGTAGGTTTGTTAACTTTGACCAAAGAAAATAAAGATAAACAAGAATGCTAATGTCATACAAATGAAAAAACTCGCGTAAAACTTATTATCTTCGCTCGTACCTCCAGGTTCGACTTAATATAATAGATGGAGTTTGTGTTCACGCTGAAGTGTGAAATATCCGGTGCCATCTAACGAAAAGTTGATACAGCTCCAACACCTAACAAGATAATATGAAATGCGAGTCACGAGATGGCGTTTAACAGCATTAGGACGAATTTTCATGAAATGACTTCCAAATTAATTGTGTCACAAGTACCAATAGACACTAAAATTCGTCGACATCGTAAGAGCCCGTTTGGCCTAATGGTTCGAACGTCCTAAATTCCTGATAAATATGTGTTTTCAAATCGGATTTAAACAATGTAAATTAATATACACATTACATTTTAATGTGCCTAATTTATTTATTTTACACTTTTTTCAGTTTATTTAACCCCACCAAGGGGGGTTATTAGCTTGACGGGTATATGTTTACATTACCAGTATGTGATAGCGTAGCTCCTAAACGAGTGTTTTTTTTATTTGTAGTTTAGTTATTATGATGTTGATACAACGACATTAATACTTTAAAAATTGATACACCGCGAGCCAGAAAAAGGAGGGCTTAAGCACCCCTTCGCTAGTAGTCCTCTGAAAAATAACTACTTACAGAACTCTGTTCTACGCTGATTGCATTCTAGAATAGCGCGACCTTTTATGAGTACATGCTAGTGACACTCCCTGCGTCTTTAGGTTTTATCGGGTGCCTTCTCTCGATGAGAAGCAAAAGCTAGCCCCGCGTCCGGACTCCGCAGCTCCAGGCCCCGCGGCCAAGACGCAAGCGCACCAAACAAGAGGCCTCGCTGCGCCGCGGGCGAACTCGAGTCAACGCGAGACGCGCGCATATTTTATTCCGGGTTCCGCGTCTTTCTTTTCGACCGCCCGTATGCCTTTCAAAGGTCCGGGACTCCATAGTCCCGTGATTGGAAAATGACCAACATAATAATAATAATAACATAATTTTTGGTTTTATATTTTTCCAAAATGTTGAAGGTACGTTTACAATTTATCAAAAAAACTATTTATTTTAAATTAGTTTGTTGAATTATTTTGACAAGATATACCTACTTAGAGATGTTTTTTATGTGAAACAAATTATTTTGTGAAATAATTGAATTCTTAAAATTAATACCATGTATTTTGAGATTTTTAAATATTTAAGCCTAGCTAACGAAAAAACTAGTCAGGGAGTATATTGAAATAGCATTTCGACTATAGAAAGGAAGAAAGAATATAACAGAAGTTATTTTAACGATTAATTTTCAACTTGATTAATTTATAACCACACACTTTGATTAAGTAACAGAAGTAATTTTCCCGATTAATTTTCAAATTGTCAACTTGATTTCATTTAGGTTATTTTGTGTTTGGTACTGAATATAACAGTATACATATTTAATCATATATTGGGTGACATTTTTTATCGAGTGGAAAAATTTACTGTGTATTTTGTACCTAAAACAATTGCTATAAGTGTGTGTATTAGTGAAATACACCCGATTTTATAAATTTTGGAATTTCCATTAAAAATCATAAATTTTGAAAACATTAGTGCCCATGCGTATTATTCTTAGTAAGTGTAGTAAAACGGTAGCGAGATGCGGCGCGGGAGACCCGCGGCCGAGCTGCGTCGCCCGCCCCTCGTGTGACTGAATATGCAAAAAGCGATCCTAATTCCTATGGTAGAAGTCCGAAGGGCCGGGTGTGGGGCGCGGGTCGGGATGTTAAAAGGCAAGACACGTGACTAAAGAATAGATAATAGAATAAGTTTCCACTGCGCAGGTGAATTACTCGGCGAATTCAATGATGTTTAGCGCGCTCGAAGTAGAGTGAATGCGTTTGAGTTTTGGTCGGTTTCGTATTTTTCTAATTATTTTTTAATATTTTATGTGATGTTAGTCTAAATCAACATAGAATTAGATGGTTATTAACAGAGGTAATTTATTGAATAAAGAAATTAAAACCTTTTTTGTTAAAGTGTTCATGCTATCGTCATCTATATCATTTACCTGTCTCACACTTTTATTTTCCTTTCTTTCTTTTATATAACTTGCTGAAAGGATTTCTGCACGCAAGAGCCACATTGTCATCACATACTGCCAATGTTCTCACCATTTCGGTGTCTGTGTGTGTCAATCTGCAGTAGATTTGAATACCGAAAAGCCATCGCGAACTAATTATTTTACACACTGATAGTTGGGCATTTTTAATTTCAGTTGCAGCGGAAGTGACGAAATACTATAACGTTAATTTAGTCTACAATTAACTTAGATATGAGAAGAGATAAACGTAGAATACATAAATATATGCATGTTATAGGAAATATTTAATCAAATTAAATAAATTGCTATTGTTGTGTTATGTGTATCATTCAAAGTTCCGCACGTCACGAAATGTTTTGGGCTGTTAAATTATAAAGATGATCGTAAGATTTGAATAAACAAGTGAAAACGTCGTCCTCTCTTCTAATTATTGCTGTGCCCACCAGGGTCCAAAGTTGTGTCTAATACAATATTTATTTGTACTTACCAACTTTGTTACATTTTGGAATGCAAATAAATTGAAATTGAAATTGAAAATTGAAAACTAAAGTTATCATTCTAAAATCACTATCACATAAAATAACACCATTTAAACTACAACGATATTTTGTTAAAATGATCCAATTCGTCACTTTTCGGTACAAACCATTCCTTATTTTTCATTTTACAATGTATGCGGCATTCCTTAAGTCATATTATATAATTTTTAAATATGACAAATTTATAGCAAAAATAAGTTAGGTAAATTATATACGTGGAATATTGTCTCACAAAATATTGAGACTATAGATAGAGAGAATAAGTAAAGTAAGGTAGGTTGTACATGGCAGATAAATATTATGAAATACTCTCACGTATTCATTTTAATTTTATTTTGAATAAAAATGTAGAGAGTAATCATTTATAACATAACGTTACATTTATCGCGGGATATATACTATATTATCGTCTATTTCTGCGCCTTATATTTTTTCGGCTTTTGTTTCACCTTGTCTCTGTATCGTTTCTACTGCTTTAAACCATAGTTTTCTGCAAAAAAATGTTATTTATTCATGTGCATTAAAGCTCAAGCAATAAGCACATCTATGAAACAAACATTATAATATTCATATTCACACGAAAGCACAAAGCAAACCAAATTATATTCATGCTATATGTTTTTGACAGTTTTGTTTGATACCTAAAGATACAAGAGGGTTATATCAAAATCACCAATAACCTCTTATAATGGAAATCAGAATCTCTAACAGATTACAATTCCACCAGAAAAAAAGCAAAAATCAAAGAAAAAATATTAAACCTCCCATAGAAACTCGGTCAGCTGATCTGTGGAATGTGTGGGAGGTTCATTTTTTCTTCGATGTTTTTTCGCGGATCTGTTATGCTCTGGTAAAGATTCGGAACTCCATATTTTTAAAATAATTTGGTACATAAACTAAAATAAATAACTTACGTTTTTACGTCTAAAACACAAGTTATTTATTTAGTTTAATTCAATAATACATCCTGGAAATTTGTTCTTAAAATTCATTTACTAGCCTGTGCTGCCATTGTCATAATTTCAACTTAAAAACCGTAGGTGTGAATTATGCGTGTAACAATTCCAAACGTCACTTTTTGCGATCCGCATATACGTAACGTGACGATATGGATGTGACGAATGAATGCATAAAAATTTTAGAAATACTTTTCATCGTTAAGAAATGCAATTAGATGACCAGTCCAAACCTTTTCGCATTCTATAGATATTACAGTATTAGAAAAAAATATTTTAGTAATAAAAAAGTACTTACTATTTACTTGAAAAATTTGTGTCACGTATGCTTCACACTTCGTATTTTTTTACACTGATGACGCTCACACTAGCTTTAGTGGATTTGGGAATGTAGCCGTTATCAAAAAAATAACATTATTTTGTAAAATTCGTACAAGAAGTTGAAAAATTAGCCCGTCACGTTATAGTGGAATTCCACTACATGCAAATTCGTGGGACAGTGTTTTTGTGTTGTTTATTCTATTTTATAGCATGTTTTATGTAGTTTCATGATATAAAATTATTTTTTAAGCATATTGACTTTCAAATAGTGCTGCCAATTTAACCGCTAAAATAAAGGAACGGCTGGACCGATTTCGCTAACTCTTTTTTGTTTGTTTGTTATTGTAAGGAGAATGTTCTTATGAAAGAAAAAAATAAGAAAATTGCGCAGATAATTAGAAAATTTAAGAATACGTTACCACCATATTAAATTATTTTTAATGTAACCTTAGCCCTTTTGACAATTTAAACTTTTTAAATATATCATTATGGCGTTTGACACAACATTGACAGGAAGCGTGCTGCAAACGGTTACAATTTCCAGTGCCGTTAGCATTTGCATGTCGATAAAATAAAGTTGTAAACTAAGTATCTGATTTTTTTTTAATTATTAACTATACCGATTCGAAATCAATATTCATAGTTAAGACAGGACAACGTCTCGTCTGTCGGGACCGCGAGTAATAAATAATGTTATGTCTGAGATCCCGCGCGAAATGCAGGCTAGTTTTTGTATGTTAGCTGTCATATTTGTAGTTGCACTTCTAAGAATGGCACTCAAGTTCTCATCATGGTTCGTTCATGCAATTAATTTGGAATTTAGAACTCATTTGTAAAAAAATTATAGGCCGCAAGTAAGACATCCGCGTGCTGCGGTTTGCCGCCCCTTGTTTTAGAGAATTAAATAAATCATAATTTTATATCAGATAATTTAAGCTAATGATTCAATTTTTTATACTGTAGTTGTTTAAAGTCACATTTTCGTTCAAGCAACTGAAATTAAAAATGCCCAAGTTACAACCGGCGCATGACGAGAGATAGTTTGTTTACGCCGCAAGCGCTTAGGGGTACTACTACGCAAATAGTTTTCACTTTGTCTAACATTCGACCATCTTAGTTTCTGTCTTCAATGTAAGCGGTGAACTGAAAGAGATAGACGGCGCCGACTGAGGTCAAAGTCGATTCGAATTCACTTAATTCAGATCGGATGACACGCTAGTTTTATCTCGCTCTTACTCACCGTTCTGAGTATGCGAAAAAGAGATAGCGTAAGGATGAAGGAACTATGATTGTATTTTGGCACGTGCCTATTGTTGTGTGCGATTGTGTATGCCGCTGTTTTCGTCAGTCTTAATACTCTTGAAATAAAGCTTACTTTATCTTACTGTTTTCTTGAGTTTACGCGAACACATACATTGAAATGAAAGATAAATTTACGGATTTAGAACGCGTTATGTACACACGGCGACACATCAGACTATACATGTTGACCTTGAGACCGCCTTTATGCCTTACGTAATACAAGCTGTTATCGCAATTCAACTGTTTAACTTGATGTGCTGTCGACTGTACTTTCTTTTGTTTAACAAATTTTCAATTGACATTTTAAAAAGTCTTATTACCTTGACTTAGGTTTTATTTACGTTTGTTTATTAACTTTGTCTTTTCTATGTGTATAAAGAGGTGACTGTATTTTAATTAATTTTAGATATTTTTGAGAAAAAATAACATATTTAAAATATGATTCGATTTAGTACTGACTTTGAACAAACTACTTTCTCAGTGTGCGTTTATTCTGTTACACGTTGTATAATTGAAGTACTTATAGGTATAATGGCACCAGTAGGAGAACGCAATGCGCATTGTAACTTTGCTGAATTGGCAACGTCA
The DNA here is from genome assembly GCA_949315895.1 of Anania crocealis. Lineage (NCBI taxonomy): Eukaryota > Metazoa > Arthropoda > Insecta > Lepidoptera > Crambidae > Anania > Anania crocealis. The sequence continues at coordinate 19,611,985 of OX438883.1, forward strand.
CATTGTATAATTTCATCTGAATCCGTCGTTGTGTCAATAGTTATTAAGTCTAAAATCGCTTAGCACTAAAGTCATAAGCCGCAACATTGTTTTAATTTAGTATTCTAACTTTTTAACACTAACTGTTCCCAACCTCAATAGTAATAGTATTCCTGGTATAAATCTTTCTCCTTGATACCTAAATGACGAGTCACTTTAATAATGCAACATAACAATGTAGGTACCTGTTAAAGTACCTAAATAAAACATGTTTTTGAAATCTTAAACTAGGTAAAAGTTGGTAAGTACCTACTGATTTAGTTCTTTATATCTTCTGACGACCTCTGTGGCGGAGTGGCGTACACACCGGTTTTCAAGGTGTCGCCTGCTCCGAGGTCCCGGGTTCGATTCCCGGACGGGTCAATGTAGAAAAAATTTGTTTTTCTACATTTTCACGTGTCTGGGTGTTAATGGTTCCTTTGTTGGTCCTGGTTTCCAAAACACGAATGCTTTAAATAGTTATTCAAATTGGGATCAGACCAATGTAAGTATGTGATGTTGTCCACATTTATTTATTTATTATCTTTTATATCTACAGGTTCAAATCAAATCGTCAATTTATTAAATCTGTGTATGGTTTATGGTAATGCAATGATTGGTTTTTAAAAATAATGCTTACAGTATTTTAAAACGTCTGCGTTTTATAATTAGAATCATTTCATTTATTATTTTTAATTTCTTGAAACTTAAAACAAATTGAAAACGTATTTTAAGTTTTCAGAAAATATTATTCTGAAACCTAAATAAAAATGTCCAAAAAAACCCTGACCCGAAAGTTAATTGAACTCTGGGCAACGAACGAGCATAATTTTATCGAAAACGTCATAACACTGTGTCCTTTCAAAATAACAAGTTTGCGCCATCTAGCGTATGTTAGTATAAATGTTTGCAATTAAAACTGATGTTCAAACGTGCTATTTATCGAGATGTTCAAACCATCTTTAAATAAAACGAGCTAAAATCGAAATTGTATTTTAGACTTCTTATAATCACAGGTAGTTCTATTTTGAACTAAAATATTAGTAAGCATGACAAACTAAAATATAATAATGCGATATTTTGCATATTTCAATCATTTTTTCACATGCGAGCTAAATGCGAAACTTGTAACGCCATCTAACGTAATTTATGGTAATGACTCTCGCGTTTCTTAGACATCAGCATTCTTGTTTATCTTTATTTTCTTTGCTTTGACGAAACTCAACTGCTTCATGGCGTAAAACTACGAGTATAATAAATTCATCAATACAAATAAAGACTTGGTAGCTCAATGGTTAGATCAATCGCCCGGTAAGTGGAACGTCGTATAGATTCGGGTCCCGCCTAAGGCAAATTAAGTTTTTTATTCAAGGAATTGTATATGCTATATTCGTAAATCATTATAAGTTTTATGATTTTTAAGGACTATGTAATACTAGCTGTTCCCCGCGACTTCGTACGCGTCAATGTCTGTTTTTATGATCGCGATTATTTTTGCAACATTTTTCACTGATGCTTCGCTCCTATTGGTCGCAGCGTGATGTATAAAGCCTTCCTCGATACATGGACTATCCAACACCAAAAATAAATTTTCAATTCGAACCAGTACTTCCAGAGATTAGCGCGTTCAAACAAACAAACAAACTCTTCAGCTTTATAATATTTGTATAGATAAAAATAAAATCTAATTAATTTAAAAATTTTCGTAATTAACTCTTAAAAGAGCAAAACTAACTGTCCAGCTGTATTTTTCCACGAGTTTTCTGTAGGGTTCCTTAGAACATAAAGTGTGTAAATATTCTTTCATCCTTTAACAATATCGAAATAGCAATAAAAACTTGGCGATGACTGCAATTAATATAATTAAAAGAAATTATTTCAGTTTGTAAAATATATCAACTTTCTTATTTCTGTAATATAATAAGTCAAAAGTGCGTTGAATCAAACTGCCTCATTTACATAACCGGTACTTTGAGCATACATAATTAATTAGTAATAGCTTTCCATTCATTGGGATTAATAATTCAACTTCCTGTTGTTCTAGTGGTTTAAAGTACCGGACCAAGATAAGTATCGGGGATCTTGATTCGAAGCTCGGATGAGGCAGCAAGAGTTTAGAAGTTTCGAGCATTGTCCGGATTTGTGATCACTAACCCGCATTTGCAAGGAAAGCGTAGTGATTATGCCTTCTGCCATCACTGCTTTTGTAACTCTGATTCAATTATGGAGGCCTTTGCCCTTTTGGAGATTTAAGTATTGGAACTATAAAATGCCATTTGTAGTCTTAATAATCTAAACAAAGTCAAAGTTTTTTTTTCTTAATCTAGCGGACCCGACAGACGTTGTCCTGTCTTAACTATGAATATTGATTACGAAATTGTATAATAAAAGAAAATTACCAATTGTTTAAATACCTATTATTATTAGGTATGCTTGATAATACAGAACATTCTTTGCTTTTTTTTCTGGCAGGTTTGGTTGGTATTCCGACACGCTAACAGGCGACAGACATTACTGGCCCAGTGCAAAATTCCGTTTTTTTACCCCTTATTTGACAATACTTGTGCGCAGCGCCCATTCTGTCAATCTTAATTAATTTATGTCAAACGACATAGGTAAATTAAAAAAGTTTAAATTGTCAAAAGCAAAAAGGTTACATTACAAATAATTTAGTTCGGTGATTAAATTTTCTAATTTTCCGCGAATTTTTTTTTTTCTTAAGAACCTTCTCCTGACAATAACAAACAAAACAAAAAAAGAATTAGCGAAATCGGTCCAGCCGTTCACGCGTGATGCTATGACCAAGGGAAATAGGGATTCATTTTTATATAAATAGACTAGCGGACCTGACAGACGTTGTCCTGTCTTAACTATGAATATTGATTTAAAATTGGTATAATTAATGAAAAAACTATTTCAGATACAAATTTATTTATCGACATTGAAAACGCACTGGAAATTGTAACCGTTTGCAGCACGCATTCTGTCAATGTTATGTCAAACGTCATAATGTTAGATTAGTTTAAATTGTCAAAAGCCCAATAGTTAGTTACAAATAATAGGGGTTAAAGTATGAAATTGCCGATTTGTACTGCAAATCAAATTTTTTTAATTTTTTAACTTATTATTTAATCAAAATAGTTACCATAACTATCTATACATTGCTGCCATCTAATAGGAAGGTCATTTATGCCTTTGTGATAGAACTCTGAGGATCTAGACTGCACAAACTGTGTGAAAGCATTTTGTATTGCCTCCTGGGAAGAAAACTTCTTGTCACGTAGATAATTGTCCAAATCACGAAAAAAATTGTAGTCCGTTGGAGCAAGGTCTGGCGAATACGGAGGATATCGAATGGTTTCTAATTGCAGTTCCTGAAGGGTCAAAACGGTTTCTCGTGCTGTATGAGGTCTCGCGTTGTCATGGAGCAATAATGGTGAAGATCGATTCATGAGTCGGGGCTGTTTTACTGCTAGTTTTGCCAACATTGTTCGGAGTTCGGCACAATAGACATCTGCCGTTATTGATTGACCAGATCGGAGAAAACTATAGTGAATAACACCATGCTGAGACCACCAAACAGTTACCATTACCTTTTTATTGGTAAGTTTTGCTTTAGGACACTGTTGTGGCGTTTGTCCTGGGGTCAACCATTGCATTTTTCTTTTACGGTTATCATAAAGAACCCACTTTTCATCACATGTCACAATTCGATTTAATATTCCTTCATTTCTGTACCGATTCAACAAGGCAACACAAGTTTCAACACGCGTTTCTTTCTGCACATCAGTCAAATCATGAGGCACCCATTTTTCGTATTTTTTTATTTTAATGATTTGCCGCAAATGAGTCAATATTGTGGGTAAGGTTACGTTAAACAATGCCGCTAATTCCTGGGTAGTTTGACTAGGATCGGCTTCCACCATCTCTCTTAATTCATCGTTAATCACCTGTGTGGGCGGTCTTCCTCGTGGCTCGTTCTTCAAGTCGAAGTTTCCATCACAAAAGCGTTTAAACCAAAATCGCACGGTGCGTTCATTAGCAGATCCCTCTCCAAACGCAACATTGATATTGCGGGCTGTTTCTGCCGCGTTCCTTCCGCGTCGGAACTCGTATTCAAAAATCACTCGAATTTTCGCAGTATCCATCTTTCTTGTCTAAGTTAAATAACAAAAACAATTGAAAGTCGATATTCAAATGTTTCACATTTTTTAAAAGAAGAAAATCATAGAAACCATGTGAAAAAAGTTTCATTCGAAAACCTCAAACCATGAAGATTCTATGTCAATTCAAAGAACCTATTTCAATAAAACGGCAATTTCATATTTTAACCCCTAATAATTTAGTATGTAGATTAAATTTTCTTAAATTTTCAAATTTTCCTCGCAATTATCTTATTTTTTTCTTTCCTAAGAACATTGTTCTGACAGTAACAAACAACCCAAAAAAAGAATTAGCGCAATCGGTCCAGCCGTTCACGCGTAATGCGATGACCAAGGGAAATAGGCATTCATTTTTATATAATAGATTTATACAGGGCCAATGATCAGGGCTATCTGCGATTCAATATATTCCTGTAAAGAGTTCGAAGAATTTCTTATGAAATCAATACAGAAAAGTTAGATAAAACAATTTCCCATACAAAGCTGTTCGTTAGTTATTATGTGGCAGTGAAATAATTTTTCGTGTTATTAAAGTTCTTCCTTAATATTTTGTTTAAATTTTTGCTACTCGATCATTTTCGTAGAGGAATGTTTCGATTCAGAAATAGTTATCTGTATAGAACGTATAATTAAAATAACCCAAAATCACGTTGTTGCTTTATGAACAATCACAAATAAATATTTTGTTTTCAGGTAATTTAGTAATTTTTAATAATAAATGCCGAATTAAAGTAGTTAAAGTTACTTAAAATAATCAAATCAAAGAAAATAATACTAAATGTGATAAATGATTATAATTTCCAGTTATTATTATGGCATTGCATAACGTTATTCCGCCAGTGACGGTAAAAGGCGAGATTTAATTTGACTTAGAACGAATTCCTACATAATCTGGTTATGTCGCGTCGTATGAATCAGTCAGACCGCGTAAGGCCGTGGGCACATGTCTGCGGTGCGGCACCGGCCGCCGTGCGACGGCACGACCGGATCGCGGCGCAGCGCCTAGCCGCACCGCGGCACACCGTGCGCGGCGCATCACGACCGGTGGCATACATCATTCCAAAATAACAGTTTTTGCCTTGAAACCGGACCGTGGACCATGAAAGAGCATTCTGCTCTTGTTGCTGTTGCGACGACGAATGAAGAAAAAACAAAATCAAAGAAAATATTTGGTGAATCCATTTCATTAATGAATAATGATGGAGATCATTTTAAGAGGAAATATGAAGGGGTGATGACAAATTTTACGAATATTTTAGAATTTACCAAGTTTGGTTTTTTCATTATTGTTCAAATCGTCGAAAGTCGGAAAAATATTTCGGCAGACATATTTCCACCCTTCTGTTTTCAAATTTTTATCCTTATAGTCCTCCTTTGACTTGCCCCCGAAAACGGGGCGTGCTTCCACTAGCGAAATCAAAAGGTCGACGTATAAATTGTCTGCCATTCTATGCAAATAAAATTAACACGTGCGCAATGCAACAGAAAAACACAAACTAGCGAACGATGCGCCGGCACGGCACGTCGCGGCGTCGTACACGGCGCGCCGCACCGCAGACATGTGTCCACGGCCTAAGGCGACTGCCTTTATGTAATAATATAAGCCCATTCGTGTTTTCGTAAAAATACCGTTAAGACATCTATGCCAAAATATAATACAGGTTATACGAATAAGGGGTCATCCGTAAATTACGTTACACGATTTTTGAGATTTTCAGACCCCTCGACACACATTTTTACGAAAATTATATTAGTATTTGTTAAATAAAAATAGGAATTCTAAATTCTTATTACAAAATAGTAGCTGTTGCCCACGACTTCGTCCGCGTCAATTTCTGTTATTATGATCGCGATTATTTTTGCAACATTTTTCACTGATGCTTCGCTCCTATTGGTCGCAGCGTGATGTTTTATGGCCTTAAGCCTTTCTCGATAAAAAGACTATCCATCACAGAAATATTTGTTTAAGTCGAACCAGTACTTCCAGAGATTAGCGCGTTCAAACAAACAAACAAACTCTTCAGCCGTATAATATTAGTATAGATCAATTATTAAGTTTCAACATGCATAATCAATGTCTTTGTTTCTTTCGGGTGTTAAGGGTGTAAACTCCTAACAATTGATGAAACAACGCTGGCTTACAGCGATAAGAATATGCTATGCGATAAAAATTCGCGCTGTGTCGCAGTGTCTCGGTAGATAGATGGTATAGCGCCCGCCCGGCATGCGAGAAGATGCGGGTTCGAGTCCCGCCTGAGACATAATTTTTCAAGTTCAAATACTTACAAGCTTAAATATCATATAAAGTACACACAAATATGTTCAAAATATACACCGAAACCACATATATATGGATGTATGTATGGAGGGATAGATACCCCTAAGGGCACCTATACCTCAAAAAATCAGGGCAACTATCCTTTTTGATAGGGATAGGTGCCCAAGCATTTTTAAAAATAAATAAAAAACAAAAGAGCAACTATTTCCATCTAGATGAATCAGTACATTGATGTAATAAAAAATAAAACGGAATTAATAACTAATTATCTGACGACCTCCGTGGCGGAGTGGCGTACACACCGGTTTTCAAGGTCTCGGGTTCGATTCCCGGACGGGTCAATGTAGAAAAAAATGTGTTTTTCTACATTTTCTCGGGTCTGGGTGTTTGTGGTACCTTCGTTGTTTCTGGTTTCCAAAATACGAATGCTTTAAATAGTTATTCAAATTGGGATCAGAACAATGTATGTGATGTTGTCCATATTTATTTATTATTTTAATTATAAAGTTAACAGCAAATAATAACCGTTGAAACTTTGACGTGTTCGTCAAGTTCGCCGTGGTGATGAATTAACACATAAGCGAAACGCGTCCTCATAGCACGACGGCCCGTGGCTAGCTTAGGTGTGGGGTGACTGTGGTCTTAGTTATACCACAGATAAGATTATTGTTTTTTAGTCGCGAGTTTGAGAAGTTAGGTTTTTTGAAAATGAGGCATCTATCCCACTGGGGCATCTATCCCGCCTTTACCCTATGTAAATGAAAGTGAACGTTGCATGAACTCCATTGTTTAAAATAATGCGTGTTTAACAAATAGATAATTAATAACCTTTTCAGAGCTGAACATAGGTATACGTCTTCAAAAGGAATATTTATGATAATCGCCACTCTTCTCCTTGTTGAGGATCATAGTTTGTCCACTAGTGGAGAGTATAGTCTGTTACTTCTAATAGCTGCCTCCTATAATATGCAGTTCGAATTTAGGATAGCACCGCATGGCACTGCACCAGTGTAATAGTTAACTAGTGCCGTGTATTACATATGGATACAAGAAATATACAAAGGATACAAGTTAATACACAAACCTCAATAATGTACCACGCTGTTTGCTCACAAGTGCTTAATTTCTGATTTAATTAATTCATTGTGTGAGCGAACCACTTATTGCCCAAACGAATACAATGAAAACTGCAGTTACCACTAATAAGGAAAGTGTATCACTAAACACAAGAGCAAATTCAACATATGAACCCTCACTCAACAAATTGTGAACTAACTAAGTTCTTGTTCTTTTCAGCTTTAAAAGAGCAGCATTCTCTGGTCATAATAAAAAGCTTCAAAACCCCATGGTAACGTCGAAAAATAAAACATCCAACAACCCAAAATGCACTCCATCACATTTACATGAAGTGCAACTTTTTACAACTCTACTCTATTTTGCGGGAAGAAATATTATTAGAACAAAACTAATGAATGTTGTGTACCTGTTAAAAATAACAAGGTTTTGATTTATACTTGAAAAACATTTACAGTTATTTCATTAATTTGCAATAATCTAGTCTGTCATTTATTCAGCTCTTTTAATCACTTTCGATAAAAAATTGATGCGCCTAAAATTTTGTTTCAACACTACTAATGATAGTATACATAAAAGCTATGTGGACTTGTGGTTTGGTACTAATTTTAATTATTCAAAACAGGTATATATACGAGTAGTATTAAGTACAGATAGAAAATACAACGTTTTCTGTTTGACCTTCACCTTACATTCCCTATTTTTTTAAATCTAAATGTAATTAATTCTCTCCTTAAGTCTACCAAAGGAGTAAAACTCACTTAATGTCGAGAGGATAAACGGAAACTAGGTTTTTGCATAATAGTGTGAATAATACTACCTCGTCTTTCTATTATTGTTTATGCTAGCGCTAAAATTTTAACATGTAGCCAATTAGCAAAGTCTGAGTAGCAAAGAAAGCCTCCCTTTCCGAATGCTTTCCCCGCACCCTCCCACTTTAAGCTCGACCTCAAGCGCAATCGCGAGGTTAATAAACCAGAAACAAAACGAAAATGCGTTAAATGTGACACAAAACAAAGAACAAACTTATCCTTAGCCCCAATCACAAATTTTAGCAGTAGGTAAGTTCCATTTTATTTTATTTTATTTTATTTATTTGGAACAACAAACAGTTATACATTAAGTAGTAGTACATTATTATGTATATGTGAAGTTTGAATAAATGCATAACCAACCACGTTATTCACAGAGTAACAAATAAACAAATTATTAGGTATAATATATTCACTAGGGTGGCTAGGTTCGAGTTTTACGAACAGGATAATCCATAGCGGCAATAAAGCTACAATGATAAACTTTTTTTAGGCCGTCCCGCCGCAATTGACAAACAGACTGACGCCAAACGAGCCAAAATTATTCAGGTCCCGGCGAGATACACAATATGTAGATATTATGAGGCATGTCTTAAAAAATATTATTATATATTATTATATTATTATTATTTGGCAAAGATTTATTTATTTATTTATTAGTAGTGGTAATATATTTAGTTGTTATTAATTTGAATTGTTGGTATGAAACCGAATAAGAAAAGCTAATTAATACAGTCGCCAAACAACACCGTAATCGAAAATACTGTAAATCACGCCGAGAATTCACGAATTCTTCCCCCCATCCGACGCTCGTCCGCCAAGTGCGCCGGTTTTGCCTTTGCACGGTGTTAATTATAAGGATACATATTTAAATAATTTGGATAGTATAGTATATAATATTTTATGGCACAAGTGGTAGAAATCACACTGGATGATTAGAACATCATTATAATTACTACGGAATGCAATGCTATAGAGTAATTATTTGTAATGAATGACCTTATTGCCTATCAAGAATATCAGTGATATGTTTTTTAAATCTGGGTGCTGAAAGTTGGAAGATGTCCACCCCACCGAAGTGTCTGTTATAGTTATCAACCAATCGATGCATTGGAGATCGTTTACCCGCATTTGTTCTACATCTATAGGTGGAAAAGAGATGTGGGACCCTACTACTACGTATGTGCGATAATCTTGGGACATTATAGTGGAGTTTTTCAATTAATTCAATGCAGTCGAATACATTATTGCACAGGTTGTGGAGTAAAGTGGCATTAAGGAATAGCCGTCTTGATTCAAGGGATGTTATATTGTAAGTTTTAAGTAGTTCAGGGTATGATAATTTATGACGGTGACATCTAAAATTGACGGCGCGCAGAAATTTTCGCTGCACTTTTTCAATTAGCTGTTTATATTTGGCATAGAATGGGTCCCAGACCGAAACCGCGTACTCAAGTTGGCAGCGAATTAATGATTTGTATAGTGTGATGAAAGTTGCTGGACGGTTAAATTCTTTTGTGGCTCTCATCACGAATCCAAACATTTGAAAAGCTTTGTTGACAATTCGATCAATATGTATATCAAGATGTAATTTAGAGTCAAGTGTGATGCCTAGGTCTCTAATTTGGTATACTTCTATTAGAACTGCGTTATTTAATGTGTATTCGTATTTCTTTATGTTTTTATTTTTTGTAAATATTATTTTATGACATTTTTGTAAATTTAAATGTAATTTATTAAGTGTACAATATTTAGAGAAGCGATCTAAGTCACTTTGGACTAATCGGCAGTCTGCTTCAGACTTGATGCTTTTATATATTTTCAAGTCATCGGCGTAAAGTATGTAATTTGAATGGTAGAAGCAGTCTCGAATGTCGTTTATAAACAGTATGAAGAGGAGTGGGCCCAAAATAGATCCTTGTGGGATTCCAGAGGTGACTTTGTTTATGTGTGACTCAAAACCTAGTATTACGACTTTTTGGCATCTATTAGAAATATATGAGGTAAACCAGCGAAGGAGGTTACCGCGTATGCCATTAAATGCAATTTTATCCAAAAGCAACCTGTGATCCACTTTATCAAACGCTTTTTGGAAATCCGTGTAGACGGCATCAACTTGCTCGCCCCTGTCCATACTTTCAAACAAATATGTAGTAAAGGTTATTAGGTTTGTAGTTGTCGATCTATGCTTAGTGAAACCATGTTGTTGAGGGATAATGATAGAATGGATATGAGGATATATAGCACTATGGACGAGACGCTCAAATAATTTAGATAGAACATTTAGTATGGATATAGGCCTGTATTGTTCAACGTCATGCTTGGATCCCGCTTTGTGTACGGGGGTGATATTAGCCACCTTCCAGATATCAGGAAACACGCCCTCAATGATACATTTATTAAAAACTATGTACAGAGGAACGCAAATCGTATCGATGGTCTTAATAAAAAATAGAGGAGGAATGCCATCCGGCCCCGGACCTTTGTTTGGGTTAAGATATTTTATTTCTTTTTTTATTATCAGTTCATTGAAATGCAAGTTAGTAAGTAACGTTTCACTATCTGTAAATTTATCAGGAGGTGCCCATATGTCTGTGTCTAGTGTAGTGGGTTCATAAACTGATGTAAAGAATTCTGAAAACATATTACAAATTTCTTTTGCATCACTTGAGTGATGATTTTTATAGTACATAGTAGCTGGTAAACCTGATTTACGATTTCGATTATGTATGTATTTCCAAAAGTGTTTAACATCTGTTTTTATGCTTTCTTCAACCGATGTCATATATTTATTGAAACATTTATTACTTTCGGATTTAAATCTTTTTCTGAACAATGAGAACTGTTCGTAGTCACTTATATTTTTGTAAGTCTTCCATTTAGACCAAGCCTTGTTTTTATCTTTAAAAATTCGTATAAGTGATGGTGAAAACCATTTAGGAAAACGTTCAGATTTAGAGGTAGTTATTGGTGTATTTTTATAAATTATTTTATGGACTATGGCATACATTCGGTTAACTGCCTCCTCTGCTGAAAGGTTGCTTAGTAGTTGATCCCAAGGGGTTATAGAAATCTCATGATTTATGTTAATATAATTAGCCTTGTAGTAATTTAATCGGCTTATTTTAGAGCGGGCCATATTGGGATTGTTATTTTTTAAGGGTACTATAACATAGAAAGGAGGATGATGAGCATCAGGCGGAAGTAGACAGATAGGTGTTGAGAGTAACTGACATTTGATATTAGAAATTACCAAGTCCAGTATTCTATTATTTTTATTCAGAAAAGTGTTATATTGAGAAGCGTCATTATGTGATAAGAAATTTCCTAGGGATCTGGATATTTCATTTGTGCAGAGACAGGAGAAGCCCAAGTGTGTATTGTCGTTTAGAGTCCAGTGTAAATAAGGCAAGTTGAAATCTCCTAATATGCAAAAACTATTGTCACCATAGTCGTTGATAACATTTTGCATAGCGCTGAAGTATGAAATATACGTCGCTTCGTCTGTATTTGGTGGAAAGTATACTGTGCTAATCAAATAACCAATGTTGTTTTTTGTAAAAGATGGAATAACAACAGTAATTTGTTCGATACTATTACTAAATTTAGCAGAGTTTCTGTGCTGATAAGGGTGTAACTGGCATAATACTGCAATAAGAACGCCACCACCATCACTCTTTTTAGTAAGTAAACGGCTTCGGTCATGTCTGAAGACAACGTATCGAGAATCGATGAATTCGCTATCTAAGATCTCAGGTATTAACCAGGTCTCTGTAAAGACCAGAATGTCATAACTATGGGCAAGTATATTCATGTGTAATGTGTGAAGTTTGGTTCGGATACCCCTGCAATTTTGATAAAAAATAGTCAAATTATTAAAGTTGAATTTTATAACACAGGAAACAAATTCGTTTTATTATTATTATTGGGTTTTTTTTTTATTATACATATTGGTTAAGTAAGGTGTTAATATTACATAATGGGTCTGCTATGAAGATTACTACATTATATTGCAAATAGATCAAGTGACAGTAGTGTATGCCAATATTAACCCCCAACACATGACATCTCATTGATGTTCCTATAAACAATACAATAAAAGCCAACAATGTTAGACACTTGTGTGCAGTGAACATTTCAACGATCGGGGCACCGCTGATGACTATAATTAAATATAGGTATATTAGGTATAGATCAACGAATGCGCTGAAAGGTGTTTTCCTATTGTGATATTTACCACTTAATAACATGTAATACTCGTAGCATAACATCAAAATACGTAGGTATTTGGTTATAACAATAACATTAGTGTAACTTTGACAATAACAGCAATATGCCAGATAGGTATCACTACGTGACAGGTTAGATTGAAGACTAAAAAAACTAAAAAAATGGCTTATAAAACAGTGATCAGTGTGTACTGTCAACCGGTGACCGGCTGCGTTTTTTGATTTTGATAGCGATGTCCTGATAGTTCCGGATGGCGAGAGCAGGTGAGTTATCACTTTCACGGACGAGTACTGTTGAGTTTTTAACCCATACGTATCTGTAGTTATTTTTTTGGGCTGCTTGACGACATTCCCGAAACAACCTCTTTGTTTCCAAGGTTAAGTGTTCATTTAAGAATATTCTTTGTGAAGACCCAGAAATGCCTAAATTGTCTGACATGATGTTATTGCTTTTGCGAAACGCACTTAAGATATTGTCACGGATGATCTTCGATGAGAACTTAATGATAATGTTTTTGGGACGAGTTATTTCCTTTTGCGCATGGGGTACTCGGTGGATAGATAATATGTCCTTGTTCATTAAAGGGTAATTAATAAATGATCCGAGTTTCTCCGCTAATACAAGTAAATTTTCACCTCTTTTTTCGGGAACGTTACAAAGCTCGACGTTGCACTGTCTAGCTTGTTGCTCAAGGTGTTCTATTTTAATATTAATTATGTTTAAAGCTTCTGGATCTGGGTTCCGCGTGCGGCTAACAAGGTTTTCTACTTGTTTTTGAAGGTCACTGTATGTGTTGCTGTTGTAATTTACGGCGGACTCAAGTTCACACACAGATTTAGAAACTTGAACTTGTTTATCTTCCAGTATTGAGACCCGTTCCTTGGTTTGTAAGTGATCAGTTCTAATGGAGTTTAATTCTTCTTTAATTCCCATTGTTGTGTTTTTAAGTGTGTTAATATCGAAAGTAATAGTGCTAATATTCTTACTAATCCCAGACAATTTCTCGTTCATTAAAGTGCTTATCTCCGACACAGCCTTATTTAATTGAGATGTAAAACAAGTCATGAGTTCCGACATATCATTTTCAGGTTGTTTACGTTTTCTATGTGTGATAGTTGTAGTTTCTAATTCAAGTCGAGATGGTATGTCTGAGGTCGAGCTATGTTGTTTACTAGGAGAATGGAACATGATGATTTAATTCGTATTGAAAACAATCGATCCGTACAACCGCTAGCGCCACCTAGTTTGGGTGGGAGTTACGTATGCGTATCACACGGTCAGCGATGATAAGCGTAATTTATCTAGGATAAACCAATAGGTATAGCGTGCACACAATGAGGACAAGAGTACGTATTTCACAGTAAGCACAACAGATTTCTCGGGCACTATACCAGCAAACAAAACAAAATCCGTGCGATAATGTCACTGACTGCTCCCAGTTAGGTTATCCTCTCCGCACACAAGTGGCAATTTTACTCGGCAATCACTGAATGATCACCGCAAATAACGTTCACAGACACAAATTGCTCAGTTTTGTAACATGTATCACCAAATTTAAACTATTCAAGCTTGATATTACTAATTAAATTAATTTATGTATGGAAGACGTATAAGAACAACGTTTACTCAAAAAGCGCCACCTAGCGAAAAAAAAAAAAAAAAAAAAAAAAAAAAAAAAAAAAAAAAAAAAAAAAAAAAAGAAAAAAAGTCATCGTTCATTGAACATTCCTGAACATTGGCACTAATTTGTACCAAGTTTTTTTTGTTACTACCGTTATTGTACCTAATGGATGCAGTGTAAAAGCTTTAACTATAAATGTAAACGTGGACTACAAAAATATAAGTGGTACAGCACTATTACAATCACGTTATTTTAGAGTAGCAGAAAATTTATTTATAATCATTCATTTTGGTGAGTTGTTGGTGCAAACAAATAACGGGTAATAGATAGTTTTAAATACCAAGCTTACAAAAAAAACTGAGTTAGCTATGCCGTGAAAAAAAAAAGTATCGAGGTTTCAGCAATAAAAGTAACTTTAAGAAAACTTACCTAAGATGCATAATTTTTTCTATCAATGCTTAGGTAAGTTGGAAGGATTTTCTGTTTTTCAAGTTGCTTTATTTTCGTTAACGCACTTGGTTGTAAACTAAAAATACAATACGATTTATTTAAAAAATCACGGACGTCGTCTAATAGGTATGAGTAAATAAGGTCTTCTGACAACCTTACTGTCTTTTGAAACACTGCAATTGTGTGTTGGCGCAATTTTAGTATTTTATGTAACTTGAGTTTTTGAAACTTTTATTATAAAAATTTAAGGTCATCATCATCATCGACATTCCATTTCCACGACGACAATCGATAAAAGTTTTCTATACCTATAATCCAAGACAATAATAATATAATTATTAATTTTATCATGTAAAAGTATCAATATTTCATATTGACAATTTTAAGAAAGTGGAAACCATTTTCTAATTTTAAACTTAACTCAGGTTTTATTATAATGTTTCATAACTTGCAGGAAACTCAATCTCAGTTTACTACCTACATGTCTATTAATTTATAGAAACACTAGCTGACCCGGCAAACGTTGTTTTGCCATAAAAATGATTAAATTACTAAAATAGCTAACAAAAAAATAGGGGTTGGTGGTAAAAGGGTAAAAATTTAGGGTTGTATATATTTTATAAAATTTTATTATTTTACTACCCTACTCCTACCCTACTCCTACCCTACCCCTACCCTACCCCTACCCTACCCCTACCCTACCCCTACCCTACCCCTACCCTACCCCTACCCCTACCCTACCCCTACCCCTACCCCTACCGTACCCCTACCCTACCCCTAACCTACCCTACCCTACCCTACACATACTCTACAACTACCCTACCCCTACCCTACCCTTACAAAAAAGACGATAATTGATCAGTTATCGAGCGGGATGAAAAATGATTAAATTACTAAAATGGCTATTAAAAAATAGGGGTTGGTGATAAAAGGGTAAAAATTTAGGATTGTATGTATTTTTGTATGTTGTATCATAAAAAAATAGAAATTAAAAATTTTGTCTAAAAAATAAATAAAAAATTTAGGGTTGGACTACACCTAACATTATCCCCGACAAAATTGTGAATCTAAACCATTCCCAGATCCCCTTGAACACACACAAAAAATTTTATCAAAATCGGTCCAGTCGTTTGAGAGAAGTTCAGTGACATACACACTCACAGAAGAATTATATATATAAAAGTAATATTATCAAATATTACTCGTTAAACTATCGGTAAGTATAGTAAGTACATAGTTATCTACATAAAAATATAATAATATTTCAAACGTAATGTAGCAAACGAAAAAACCATTTAAGTTTCGCGAAATTAAGTACTACCGATAATTTAGTATAAAAGCCAAGTGACATTCAGTACCTCTCAAATGGCCGAGAATTACGGTCATTATGGCTAATGA
Organism: Anania crocealis; assembly: GCA_949315895.1. Classification (NCBI taxonomy): domain Eukaryota; kingdom Metazoa; phylum Arthropoda; class Insecta; order Lepidoptera; family Crambidae; genus Anania; species Anania crocealis. The sequence continues at coordinate 19,628,029 of OX438883.1, forward strand.
AACACAAAACTACTTTACCGCTAAATTAAGAAGGCTGTTGCCATCGTCATATCCATTTCAGTAGGTAATTAGTTACTGAGAAGATCCCTTTAAACTTTACTTTTTAACTTATATCAAGGTAGCAACACACTTATTATTCAGCTAACTACGTGATAGCATTAAAAGAAAATGGTAGTGGAACACTTGCATTCAATCGATGGTAATTATTGTTAATGACTCCTTAGATACTCGTACCTTTACATACATTCGATTCCTATACGACATATATCGACCGACTACGATTGGCGATCTCCATGGTGGAGCGTAAACACTAGCTTTCAAGATGTTGCCTGCTCCGGGGTTCCGGATTCGATCCCAGACAGGACAATTTACTTTTAAATTTTTTCTCGGGTCTCTTGTCATCTTCAAATCATAAAAAAACAGCTGTTCCGTACCAATTTATTATCAGGTTTTACTTTATGTGCCTTTGACAGAGCTCCGGCCGCAAATTCGGTTTTATCGCGTTGTTCCCGTATATTTTACGGTCCTTAATGGGACGTGACATGATTACTATTTAATCAGTCTCATTCATCAATTCGAGCAGAATGACGAATGACGGAGTGATAGTCCAGGACGATGAGAAATGCCTAAATATATTTGTCAGCCCTTTGTACGTTTGAACTACGAGTATTAAAGAGAAACTAATAGTGTAGCCCCTTTTTATCTCTCTCATGTATGTTAATGGAGCTGGAAGGTTTAACTGACCTACACCAAATCAGTCTGCCATCATTCTGAAAATATAGTGTCTGTACAATTTATTCATCATTCTATCGCCAGTAAAGATTTGCTTAGACTGATCCACAAAACAAGCTAATATCATTATGTAGATCTTTTGTCAGTAATCAATATCTTATAATGTGTACGATAATATTAAACCTTAAATTACGCCATCGTAACATAGAAACTCAACCTAAAAATAATCAAAATAAATGTTTTCGTTGGATAAATTCGAAGTAAAAAAGGTGAATCCTATATGATTTACCTAGGTAACACCGAAAATGTTTAGATAATGAAAAACAGCTTAATGTAGAAAGTTGCCAATACTTTTATTGTTTTTCGAAGTAATCTCCGTTCCTCTCTACACATCGTCGCATTCGATGGAACCACTGAGAAAAGCAGTGGGCCCATTTTTCCTTAGGGGTCTCTTCTATGGCATTTTCGTACGCTTTCACCGCGTCTTTAGGGCTCATAAAGCGAATACCTCGAATTTTATCTTTAGTTCTTGGGAATAAATGAAAGCCGCAGGGCGCCAGGTCAGGATCATATGGCGGATGACTCATTAACTTGACACCTTCCATAGTCAAATATTCAACAGTCCGTTTTGCGGAGTGTGCTGAAGCATTGTCGTGGTGAAGGAGGATCCTGCTGCGAGGGCGCTTCTGTCGATTTTTTCCAAGACAACAGGCAAACAGCTATTGACATACCAGTCTGCAGTAACTGTCCTTCCATCTTCTAGCACAACTGTCGTGAAATAAATTTTAGTATCAAGGAATGTGGCAATCATCTTTTTTCCTTGACTTCTTCCTTTCTTTACCTTAGTTGGCCGATCCTCGAACCACTGAGCTGATTGTCTTTTGGTTTCGGGTTCGTAGCAATATAGCTTTCATCACCTGTGACGATGTCAAATACAGCATTTGAGTCACCGCCGTTAAACTTATCTAACATTTGGCGTCACCAATCCATGCGAAGGTGTTTTTGGTCGTCGGTTAAAGTATGTGGAATCCATCTGGTACAAAGCTTCCTGACGCTTAATGTTCATGTAATATTTTTTGAGCTTGACTCATACCAATGCGTAGGCTTGCCTGTATCTGCTGATAGGTCACTCTCCTATCTTCCTCTATCATGCGTCACTGTTAAGGAAGTCCCTCACGCGGATCATCATTGAGAGTCCACGCTTAAACTCGTTAAACCAATTGGAAATAGTGGCACTAAATGGGGCTTCATTAAGAAATGCTAATCGCAGCCTATCATAGCTTTGTTGTTGAGTAAGCCCATAACGAAAGTCATAATAAATCATTGACCGAAAATTTTCTCACGTGAGGTTCATTTTCACATGTAAAAAGAGTTTTAGATTAGTCGCCAATTCACAAAAACAAATTACAATGAATGCAATATACTACATTAGGTTACCAAAGGTTATCCCTCAACCCCCAGGAGGCACTCGGGTGCCGCGATAACAATTGATTTCAATTGTGTCTGGAATAACTCACGATCGAGGGATTAAAATGAAATTCATAAAAAGTTTTCATCAGCAATGTTTCTAACTAGTCAGTTCTAAACATTTTCAGTGTTACCCACGTATTGCTACTGGTAAATAAGAAACACGATTAATTATGGTCACAGAACACAATAATATGGTGACTAAAAAGCTTAACGAAACATAAAATCAATCGACTTTTTAAAAAGTAAGCGTCATAAAAATTCAAATATTTATACGAATTCAGTCTGTATTTGAGAACCTTCTTTCTTTACCGACGGTTTGTAAATGTGTTTTATTTTTCATCATAGGTATAATTTCTTAGACGACGCATAAAATGTGAAAACGTCACTTGCAAATCTACGCAGCGTATATTTAGCCGCTGCGTGATTATCTAGGCATATTATTTGCGGTCGCGCAACGTATAAACAGGGCTGTCAAAACATATTCTTGACGACAACTTTTATAATATATGTTTGTACGTACAAGTACACACTTCTAAATAAGGTTTACTCCACATTGCCTCAAGTGGCTGATTATCATTCACTAGCTGTAGCCCGCGACTTCGTACTCGTCATTTTCTGTTATTATGATCGCGATTATTTTTGCAACATTTTTCTCTGGTGCTTCGTGCCTATTGGTCGCAGCGTGATGTTATATGGCCTAAAACCTCGATAAATGTACTATCCAACACAAAAATATTTCTTTCAAATCGGACTAGTACTTCCTGAGATTAGCGCCTTCAAACAAACAAACAAACTCTTCAGCTTTATAGTATTAGTATAGATAGGCATAACTACTTAGACGATGCCAGCAGGCAATATGTGAGATTTTCACCATATGGTGAATTGGTGAAGACGATATGCAGTGAATTAAAAGCAGTTGTCTTTAGTTTTGAGGGACAGTTGTTAGTCTTACAAAAACTCTCATAATAATAATAAACTTGGGCTAGACGGATTTGGTTTCTTTTTGTTTTAAAATATTTGCAGAAATCCAAAAAAGATTCAAAAGGTAATAAAAAGCAAAAAAAGTAGTTAAAACAACTATTTTACCCATACAAAATTTTCAAGATCATTAAACAAGATGCGTTAAAAAATTAATAAGTAACGAAAAGATGAATATTAAAATTAATCTTATAGATTTTATTAAAATTTAATAAACACATAAAATCTTTATAATTAATTTTTGAATGCATCCTATTTGACAGAACAAATAGTTTAAATTGGCGGTACAAAGATCGCTGGGTCAGGTAGTTAAATATAAAAATATCATTTTAACAGTCTTTTTCTTCTTCTTGATGATACTGTCTCGTTAACATCTATGTAACCTGTATAATATTTTTCTGAATTAATCTTGCAATTATTACGTAACTAAGATTCGTTTAATACCAATCCAACAATGATTAGTGACAACCCTAACCAGTAACGATTCACTTTCCTCGACAAACGCCACACTGTGACATTAAAAGCTCAATCGAACTTAATTCTTTGTGCTTTCGAATTACTATTAGATGCAGCTAATGGTTCAGAGAACAGAGAAAGAATGACCCTAATTGAATCGACGTCCACGTTAAATGTTAGTTAATGGACAAAAGGAACTTTTGCTTATTGTTCAAAACTAGAAAGAAAATATACAAGTGCTATGTAAACATTTGAAAGTCATAAAACACTAACGTAATATTTAAACCCTATTAACCCTATGACGACTATTAAGTTATTAGTCTTCAGGGAGAAAATTTAGTACCAACAAGCGTTACCTTATTAACCTATGACAAAACGTTTACTTTTTATATTGATCTTAAATTATTTCAAGTGATGTCGACTCCACAATGGTTCTGCCATAGATACAATTTTTATAGATATAAAATACACTTTGGTTGTAAAATGATGTTTAATATTTAAGTACTAAGAGGTACTTGGCGTCCATCAATATACATACATATTGCCTAAAAGGAAGTCCTACAATCATTTACGCCCGGTGATACCCTTTTTCTCATCATATACGTTACTGCTTGGGGACAAAATGTGGGCTAGTGTCGAGATGTAACATTTATTGACATGAATATCAATAACTTAAGTAGGGTACGGTACACATTCTTGACGAAACGTTCCTACCATTTTTATGTCCATAACTTTACAAGATGTTTTTTTTTTAATAATAAGAAATTCTCACCAATTAAACATTTTTTTAGGTAAAAAACACAATCCCAACTGTCAACTGTTTTAAAGCTATTACAAAATAAGTGACTTTATTAAGTAACGAAATAAGTAATTAAAATACAAATTAATAGCCTTCACAAATTCCCAACATCGTTGTTTTATTATTAATTTTAATAAACTTTGTAATTACTCACAAAGTACGGAAAGACCACTTAAAAGTGAGGATAGCAGGTCGTTAGTAGTAGAGCATGAACAGTTTGGATAACAAACAATGGCTCCGAAAAATATAAACCATCACACCTCGGTATAGTTTACAAGAAACAGAAGGTAAATCTTTTTTTTTTTTCAATTTTGGACTATTTTATTGATTACTTTATTGACTTTCACCTAATTTCAATAGAGATATGCTGTGATTATAATGTAATTAAAAGTGCTTACATTTAAGGTACACTAAAACTTTGTCTAGGTTGTAAGTATCACTCTACAAACGTCTCTTCGAGACAGTTGGAACACTTAAATTCAAATTGAGAGAAGAAGGCAGAATAAATTAAAACATAATTTTAAAAAATGCAAATTATGTTAGTAAAATTATGCTTATTGTAATAATAAATGTCCGTTTCTAGAATCGATTTCAAATTTTAATGATTTTTATAGAATCCAGAGCAATAATCCTTATATAAATGTTCATATAATTTCTAAATTTTACAGTTTAGTCGTCTTTATGGCACCGTTACAGTCATATAACATACTAATTAGACCTCAACTATCTCACGAATATTTCATTTTATAAAATTAAAATAGAATTTTAGTGAGACATCGTTAAATTTATTTTCACATCTCAACACTTAACTTACCTACGAGAAATAAACTTCTCTCAAATATAATTAATTGATATAAATGCGAATTCTCACGGCCTTGTTGTTTTTACTTATAATAATTTACTTTCACAGTACATACATTCGTAGTCTCAATGCGCAATTCAAGAGACTTCTCGAATTGCTCATTGAGGAGATTGATATACTTATATCTATGCAGACTTGCATAGTTAGAAGTATATCATTCGTAATACTATACAATTAGGTGGAGTAAGACCGCACTTTCATATTTTATGGTTATTGCCGATGATTTAAACTTTCAATTTCAGTTTAGTCTAAGTTAATCTTTTTCAAAGTATTATTTGTGCTAGCGATAAACAGAATAGCACCAGCCTTACTTGTACTACGGGAGTCGTAGGAAGTATCTATAGCCAGAAAAGGAAGGGCGGCAGCGTCTCTCTTCGCGATTCGAAATACTGCGTACTAATGCGACACGCGTGACGATAATGGCAAGGTCCAGCAGGCTTACTCTTGACAAGTTCGAGTTACGATCAAAATCGAATCGACGTCGAGAATCAGTGATTTGGTACTCTGAAAAGTGAACCTAAACCTTTGAGTCGATGGTGATTACGTTATCAACCGAAAATGTTTAACGGATCGCCATTTTAGATCGATCTTGACTTGATTTTTATTCGATTCGATTGAGTTTGTTCAGATTTTGGCTAGGTCGAATCGAGATCGAACTTAAATCAAATTCAAGAGTAAGGGGGCAGTAGTGGACTGATGTAGATGATGACGATTACTATTCACTGCGATGCATCAAAGGGCAAACCAACATCATTAACAAATCAATAAGTTTAAGTTTTCTTAACCCATTCACAACTTAATATCCAATTAAAAGTATTCAATGCTTAGAATAATATTAGTCGTATTGTTTAATTAAGGTATAAAATAGTTCTGTTGAATTTGATAGCACTGTGTAAAAAAAACTGAAAAACCACTCTTTTAAAACAGATTGAACTAAAAAATTAAAAATAGAACTGTAGTAATCAATTGAAAAATTCATATTATTGTACAAAAAGCGTGGGGTGCTTGTTATTATATCTACAGATATAGTAAATTACTGATAAAATATTTACAACAATCTAAATCAAGCCCCCCACGCTTTTTGTACAATAATATGAATTTTTCAATTGATTACTACTCGTAGTTTTATTTTTAATTTTTTTAGTTCAATCTGTTTTAAAAGCGTGATTTTTTAGTTTTTTAAACTATAATTTATTTTTCACTTTTTAGTTTAGTTTATACGATTTGATTCCTTCTTTATCGACTGTAAGTCCAAAGTTGTGCAGGAATCGTAATTGATACAGATCGCGCGCTAGCTCTATCTCTTTTAATCCCTCTTACAGAGGAAAACTGGGAAAATGTTATTAAATTATTGCATTGTCATCGGTCCTTGATACGTGCGCAAATAAGTTTCAAATTAATTAAACTTCTAGAAATTGGTAAAAAATATGCTCAAAGATTCCATTACATACATACATTCATACATAGATACAACCCAATCTAATAAAAGCGTGGTAAAAACGATTATATTCATTCGAATTATTTTCCATTGTAAGAAAACAATATTTTACTCTTACCTACCTACATCACCGCAAAATCCATTACCACCACTCTACGAAACCGTGCTTACGAAATGATTCGACCTACTAACGGCGCGTTTCAGACTTACTTGCGTAATAATTGCCATAACATTTGCTACAATATACTTTATGGTCCCAAGACAAATCACAAATTACTTTGTTTTTCTACTAGAAAAGATTGCAATAAATAACCTTCATACATATACATATGCGTATGTCAAACAAACATTTTAGTAGATGCGATTTATCATCATTATTTAAATGACCATACTCTTACAATGACTAATTAGATGCATTTACACACAGAGTATCAGCAAAGCAAGTAAGAGTCATTGAATTTGATCCGGATTGACGAACCGGTCTGACGAACAAAACAATACGCTTAACAGGTTAGTGAAATAAAATAAAAGTGAAAGGCTGCGGTGCCCTTTCAACAACGAAAACAAACATAAGTAAGCTCTTTCTAATTTAATTCTAAGATAATAGTGGATCTAAATAAATATTTTATTATTGAACCAACTCTACATAGAGTTTAAAATTAAAATGAGTGGTCGGCGGCATTATAATTTGCAATGGGCTAGACCTTCTTAAGGACTTAATTTAATTAGTAAACCAAATATGTATATCCAATTACTTGTTCTGAAGGGTTGTCTAACTTTGGACTCTGATTTAAAACTTTCTGTAGTTTTAGAGTTCTTTGATATTCTAGTTGATAACTAAACAAAAAAAACTAAAATTGCTGTGTAATATATTATTTTTCTGTGGATTATAATCACCATACAATTATTGGATAATAGTAAAAACAGAATACCTTTTATTATTGTCATCGACCGATGAATATGTAATAAATAAATATCAAGTGAGTGTAGCTATTTAATTGCAAGGCAAGTAAGTGTAAAAAAACATGAGAATTTCAGCATGGTTTCGCCTTTTTGTTGTAAGTAGAGTATGGCGGAAAAACGACAAAGTTTTAAGCATTACATAAGATTTGTTTTCAGTTAGGTGTGTTGTGGATTTGGTATATTTTATTATAATAATACAGTATTAGAAAATAAATCATTATCATATTCTTTTCTTGTGGCAACGGCTCTTAATATGGTTTAAATTACTAAATTGAATACAATATATGAGTGTATGCATCAAGTTATTACTGTAGGCAATATCTTCTCTATATGAATAAAAATCAATTGCCGTAATTATAATATGTGCGCGTAGGTATCACTTCAGACTGGCTGCAACGATTTGGATAATTCTTTTTAATGTTTGCAATGGTCAGAAGATGGTTTGGATGTAAGAAAATATTAAATGATCGTATGAAAATTAGAACTGTTTTAGAAATATCTACATGAAAATTTTGTTAGGGGTGAACATAGTTTTAAACAGACAATTTGCTTGCCTCTCTATTGGTAAACCATGCCAAGCCAGGTAGTACAGCTAGTTGTTTAAAAAATAGTTGATAATATGAGTTCTCTGCATAAAAATCGTTTAAAATAAGAACAAAACTGAAATGTTTTTAAATTGTTTCTGAACAATCAAATTTCTGGTGTAAATTGGAAATACAATTTCTTGAATAAAACTTAAATGGCATGATAACATCGTATCTAGTTCAGCTCTAATAAAATAGAAACTGCCAGGAGCAAGTTGAGGCAACAGTTTTCAATTATCTACTTAAATTAAGTTCAGTCTTTAAACTCGCTCAGAAGTTTTATTTCAATGCCTCTTTCGTTAACATAACTACATAATATTAACAAGTTTCTTTATTGTTTGCTTCTTAAAATGTACTATTTAATTTTAATATAAATTTCGCAATTGCGTTGCTTCTACCTAGGTAATTTAAAAGAAAAAACATATATCTACCACCAAGAGTATGTTAGTAATTCAAGCATATAGTTAATACACCTATACCTGATTATAATTGGAAATAAACATTTCAGCATGTGTGAGATGTCGAAGAGCGTTTCTAATATACTTAATATTATTGATTTGAAATATCATCATCATAATCATCCAGTGTCCTCCACCGAAGGACATAAGGAACTTTAAAATAGCTAAGTTTTAAATTATTTTTATTTTATGACTTTTATTTTGTTTTATTATCATTCTTCACTTATCTAACTCATCATTGTTCGTAGTATAGCTTAGTCTGGAAACTTAGCCTGAAATATATTCAATTAATATATAATTATAAATAAGGCCAATTTTAATATTATTTCACACTGATGACGATGGCGACCGCCTGTATGAGTGGGCGCACGCAGGCTTCAAGAGCTGTGGTTACGAGCATTTGTTCATAAGTCAGGGATTTCTATAAATACAGGATGGTGAATTTTTAAGTTACAAACCGAATCCTGCGAAAAGTGTGTAATAAATATACGCATGTAAATACAATGACGAAGTCAAGATATTAAATACTTTATTTGATGTTTTAGCAACTTAATTGCACTTATAGTATCAGTATATAAACTTGAAAAATTGCGAGGAGATGCGGGTTCGAGTCCCGCCTGAGACAAAATTTTTCAAGTTTATATACTGATATTCAAGATATTAAACTTAGCACTAGCACTTTGAAAAATAAAGTTTTCAAAACTATTAGTATAAAAGCGTATTTAATCCCTCAACCCCCAGGAGGCACGCGCGTGCCGCGATAACAATTGATTTCAATTGTGTCTGGAATAACTCACGATCGAGGGATTAAGTCCCTGAGTTTAGCGTTTAAATGAAAATTTTCAAAATGTTTTTTTTTACTTCATCATTACAATATGCATCATATACAATAGGTATGGTCTACGAGTATTATAAAGTATTATATGATAGGTACCTAAACCATTTGCTCTAAACCCTGTACAAATATATTGTCAGCACTTAGCAAATGTTTCTTTTACTTTTTTGTTCATTTATTGTTTTGTAAAATAAAAAGTCACCAACTTAGCCTTCGTTATGATGACCTAACATCGTTTAAGTGACATTGAGGTCAATAGGTAGCTTAAACGTTAATTGATTCTCAAAACCAGTCAATAATATTGACGTGTGTATTTCAAAAGTTGAAGGTATTTTTGAATTACTCGTAGTTCAGAATTATTTTTATTAGAATTTTTATCTTAGAATTATTTTGGTTTTTAATATTTTCCCATTTGTGTTTAGCTTAATAAAGTGTTTATATATCTATACTATAGGCTGAAATAATTGCTAAGTTTAGATTTTTTATTTTTTATACATTTTTTATTTGGTTTTTAGTATTTTCCCTTCTCGTGTTTAGTTTAATAAAGTGTTTATATATCTATATTATATATGTATAGGCTGAAATAATTGCGAAGTTTAGATTTTTAACCTTATAAAAGAGAGCTAGACTTAAAAGATATTGTTATTTATTCTTTCTATTATTGAATCAACATATTGTTTAATTTACTATGTCTCTTATTATAACATTATGTAAAACAACATAGTTATGTAAGCATGTGAGGTCAATTTCCTGATTCCTTAGAAATCGACACTGTTCTTATTTTGCTTGCTCGAATGTTGATGAAATGTGATACTTGAATATTGTGTGAAGTAACATGTTGTTTTGTATGAGGGAAGTTGGCCAACGATCGACCTGTGACCACTGAAGCGACCAATGCCCGACATGACATCAACGTATAGTTACTTAAGTTTGTTATTTACATCCATTTATAATTATGTATACTAGCTGTCGCCCGCGACTTCGTCCGCGTCAATTTCTGTTATTATGAGCGCGATTATTTTTGCAATATTTTTCACTGATGCTTCACTACTACTGGTCGCAGCGTGATGTTATATAGCCTATAGCCTTCCTGATAAATGGACTATCTAACACAAAAATAATTTTTCAATTCGAACCAGTACTTCCGAAGATTAGCGCGTTCAAACAAACAAACAAACAAACGCTTCAGTTTTATAATATTAGTATAGATAAAATATAAAACTCAGTAACGAAGAAATAAGTCCGTACTAAATGTGCGCCCACTTGAAAAATGAGATGCTCTTTTAAATTCTTAACAGTTTTCTAAATTAAATATCAGTAAGGAAGGATTAAGTTATTTAACATAACTAGTTACTTGCGCTCAATCTTGGACGTTTAAAAGTGCAGTAATTTATGTTTGGGACTGAATATCGGCATCCCGTTGGTCTAGTGGTTTAAATACCGGGCCAAGATCTCGGGGTCCCGGGTTCGATTCCCGGGTCGGGCAAACAAAAAGTTGGTCGAGTTTGTGATCACCAACCCGCATTTGGTAAGCGTGGTGATTATGCCAGCACCCATCATTGTTGTGGTAACTTGAATTCAATGATAGAGGCCTTTTCCCTATAGTGGGATGATTATAGGCTGTGACTTTACTTTACTGAATATCTTGTTTGTACATCAGTTTTTTTTATGTACGTTTGCATCGCTTCAATGATTTATCCTTTGTAGTAATCTAGGTACTAGATTTTCTATGAGCTTTCAACATAGCTGAGTTAATAACAACAATGAACATAGCAATTTGAGAAGCATTTGCTGGATGTTGATGCGTAAAACAAGGGGTCCGACCTTGAACATCAAACATGAGATACGCAACGTTGTTTTGAACAAATTTAAGTTATAGTTTTAAGATTTCATGGTTCGCTTTAGCTCGTTTTATACTTATTTAAACAAAGTTACTCGCCCTGCATATTAATTACTTGCTCAAACATTCATTTGCATCACATAATCTGTTTAGTGCAAATAAATGGGTCAAAGAATTAATTTGCGTTGCTTATAGAAATTATACTCGTTTACTATGAGAAATGGCTCAAACCAGTTTAAATCTAACAAAGTGACGCAACTCAAATATGCACTGCATGCTTTTTTTAACCGACTTTATTTTTAATACTTACTAGTGGGATTACAAAGGACTTAAATTTCTTTCATCTTCACTTTAATATAATTTTCATGAATCGTAACAAGTAACGGATGCTGCCATGGCTTATTTAAGTATTCTAAAACAAATGATGGCGTAATATCTATATAAATTCTATAATAATATGTGAGTTGTAAGAGTCTAATTGGAGTAAGCGTGTAAAAACGAAGTTATAAATGAACGGTAGTTAATATCATAAAACTATTGATGGCAAGATTTAGTTTGGATTGCTTTATTGGTACCTATTACGATTACGAGCAGAGCTTACTCGAAGTAGAACAATTTATGAACGCACTCTCTGCCTCAGCCGAGATTAACTACTCGCATATGTAATTTTAATCCGGAAAAGGAGGTTCTACGTAGAAACAATAACCACTCTCATAACATGATTACCGAGCGACGTAATAGACAGTACCTAACATTTATGTTACACAGTGGCTCGCTCGAATCCGTTCCGAAAGTTTTAACAATGAAATTATAATTATCTGACTCACCGACACGTTTCGCCGAAATCTGTCTAGTGGAATAATTGAAAGGCACGTAGATGGTTTCTTGGACTGGGCCGGCCAGCGGCGCCGGCAGGGGCTCCGCGGCGCGCACCTCGCCCAGGCACAACACATCCTCACCGGCGCACCGGTCACTAGTCACGCTCGAGAACTCACGCTCCACTTCAGATTCCACATCGTCATCCTTACGCAACACTTTTGACTCTGTCGTTTCGTACACTAACTCGCCGGCGCCTTCCAGATTTTCCTGGCACGATTTATCAGCCACTACCGATATCGGGTACGCCCTCGGCGCCCTTTTGGTCTCCAAAATGAAATCCGCTCGCTCACCCCGGCCCAACTTAATAGATTTCACCTGTTGCGGCTCTATTCGGTGCCCATCCAACGCTACGAGTTTCAACATGTGTCGATCGATCGAAAATGTTACTGAACAACTTTTAGAGCCACCGCCGTAGGCCAATCGGAATCGATATCGTTTTCCGTATTCGACACTAAACTTTGTCAGAGGTGCGTCTGGCGATTCTGATGTTTTGCCTCGTCCGTTAATGAGGAGGGATTCGGCGTTGGGCACGTTGGACATCATGCCGGCGAGCGGGCCCATGGAGTGGCCCCACTCGGCGATGAAAATGGTGTGTTCGGTGGCGTCCACGTCGTAGAGTTTGCTGAGTGGGTCGAGTCGAGGGGATTGCCGCACGACGAACGCTCCGGCGAGTCCATCGGCGGCGTCGGCTGCCGAATGGGCATGGTACATGTGGGTGCCGACTGAGGAGGCACGGAATTTGTATTGGAAGGTGGTGTAAGCCGGTTGGGGGCACTGTGTGAGCATGGGCGCGCCGTCCATGAAGGGTGTTTCCTTCTGGGGCTGGCCGCGCCAGTGTATGGAGAGCGCGTGCGCGGGGGCGCGATGCACGACGTCCACGACGAGGATGTCGTTCTCGCAGACGTGCAGCGCGGGCGCGGGCAGCGCGCGGTTGGCGGACAGCACGCCGCGCACGCGCCCGTCCGCAGATATACACATTGAGGGACAGTCGCCACCATCTTTCTCTGTGCAGCTGCCGCAGGATCTAGAAGATTATAACGAAGAACATCATTCTATAAGACTTTCATTTTCTTATTAAATAAAATCAATCAAATTCTACAAGACTTCACATAATTCTACAAGACTTTTATTTTCTTATTAAATTTATGAAAACTTGTGCTTACGTTTCAACAAATAAAATTAATCCTATCGGGCATAGTAAAATTAACTTACAAGATCAATCTTATAAGTAGAAAAATCATTAATGTACTTACTTGCTAAGTGTTTTGTAAACTTCTATGACTAGTTTCACTCTACATATCATGGGCCAATCTAATTCATGGCATTCTCGGTCACAGTTTTCGAAGTATTCCTCTGTAAAAAATAAATACGAAACTAACATTAATTAAAGTATTCCAATTAAATTTATTGAAATACCTCCATTATATCTAATTGTCATACACATAGGTTCTAAATTTCAATATTATTTAAGTAAATTAATGTAACAGCCTTTAAGCATCCCACTGCAAGACAAAGGCCTCTAACACAGAACAGAGATATAAATAAATAAATAAATGTGGACAACATCACATACATTGTTCTGATCCCAATTTGAATAACTATTTAAAGCACTCGTATTTTGAAAACCAGAAACAACGAAGATACTCAAACTCAAACACCCAGACCCGAGAAAATGTAGAAAAACACTTTTTTTCTACATTGGCCCGTCGGGGAATCGAACCTGGGACCTCGGAGCAGGCGACACCTTGAAAACCGGTGTGTACGCCACTCCGCCACGGAGGTCGTTAAAATATATCACATTATATTCAAGTTATCACAGCAATGATGGGTACAGAGCATAATGACAACGCTTGACAAGTGCGGATTGAAAATTCGAAACTCTAGTTGCCCGACCCGGGGATCAAATACAGGACCCCAGATCTTACTCAAGTCCGGTACTCAAACCACTAGACCATTAGGACGTTATTTTTAAATTACAAGCATCTAAGAACAGCGACGTATTATCCATTTCGACATCTATGCTATGATTATTTAATATACAGAACATGAGCATTATGATTAGATCACTAAATATTACAAGAATCCCAAACAAATTTACTCAAGTTTAAACAATTTATACCTATACAAAGTTTCAGTTACCTGGCATCGGCGTGTAATAAACGACAACAACAACGCCCATCATTATAACAGACAGCACTAGTATCCTCTGCAAGGACATAAGCATGTAATTCGGCTTTTGCACCGGCATAATCTTTTCTTTATTTACAGACTCCATAATTCCTAACTCCTTTGATCAAATTAAAAAAAAACTATTTCCCGCGCAAAAAAGTTACATGTTTGTGGATCACAACGCTTGGGTCGGTAGGCTGACAACGCGACCACGCGAACCGACCAACAGATGGTGACTGGTGACTGCCAATTACTGGCCCCGTGGAGCCCGCTCGATGCAATTCTGCACTATCAGACACCTACCTTTCGGACCAAAACTGGGTTTCGGAAGTAAACTGCCGAGTGCGAGCTCTCTCTCGGACGGAACCTGAGAGTTGCGTCACCACATTGTATTATGTAATAGATGTATTAAACTCATGCCTATTTACGAGTTACGTAGCTGGACTGAACCAAATGCTTACCTACTTACATCATTATTATCTCGCGATCAAAAGTTATTAGTAACACAGAGTTTTTGTTCATAGTAAGTAAATACTAAGTTGAAATGAAGTGAAGTCTTAGAAGTGCATGTTATATTGTTGATAATACCTAAAATTTTTAAAGTTACTATTAGGTATCTAACAAATAATAAACAGTCTAGAGATGGGCCGAGTACTCGGTTAATACTCGGTACTCGGCATACTCGGCGGGTACTTTGATACTCGTACTCGGCCGAATAACTCGGTTTTGATGCCGAGTATACTCGGTTTAAGCAAAGTAATAAATGTAGGTAGAAATAATTAAAACAACAGTGTTAATCAAAAAGTTACAGTATTACTAATTTGGGAAATCTTAGATATTCTCAATTATGATAATTAATGAGTAGTGATGAGACAAAATTAAGGGAATTTTAATGAAAAACATAAATATTTAAAATTTAATAAAGGTAAATTGTGATGCAGAAACACAAGGCTCTCTGCACGTTCTGGTAACAGCCTATTCCTTTTTTCTTCGTAAACGTTTCCAGCCTCCGAAAATAATCGCTTGCTGTACACAGTGCTTGCACAAAGAAACCCTAGTGCTAAACTAGCTCAGGGTACCTTGTTTGGTGCCCTGCTCACCACTCGAAAGAACTGTTTTCTTTTGCCAACAAATTATCTTTTAACTAGCAATCCAATTCTAAAGCAATGGGGCTTTTAGGATCATCGCGAAAAGTATTCGCTTGAACCGAGTTACTCGGTCGAGTACTCGGTTGGAAAAAAATTGAACCGAGTAAAACTCGGTACTCGGTACTCGGTACTCGTTACTTGGCAAAAGTGCTACGCCGAGTAGCACTTTTGCCGAGTAACTCTCTAATAAACACAAATGGAATAGTTCTATTACGTCTCTAGAAACACGTATCTAAAAATATTGAGTAACGTAACGTAACTACGTTATAAATAATTTTAAAAATAGTGGGCTGTGAAAGGTGGACTTAATGCACAAATTATGCAGATAGCTACGTACAATGTACGTAGTAGGTACCTACCTAAATATTATAAAAATAATTTTCTGGACAATTTTAGCTATTAGGTTCATAATTGCATGCCATAGTCTGTTAGTAGTGTGGCACGCTTGAGTATTACCTACACAAAGACTTTATAGTTTGATTGATATGATATACCTAAATAACGGTAATTATTAACCTACTTACCTACTTATAAAACGGTATTAGGTACTGGGTTTACGTTATCGTTACGCTACGTTTCAAGTATTTGATCAATGGCTAAAGATTTTTTTCCTTTGAAAGATTTTTTTACTGAAAAAGTCATGCTGTAAGGAACCAAAATATATTTTCACTCTATGATTGTAAGAATTAAAATTAAATAATAATAAACTTATATTTACGATTAGCAAAGAATAACTTTTTTAAACCTACATTTAAAACAATCTACTTATCTGATGCAAATTTACATGAACAACTTAGGTACTTTATACGCAGACGACACATGTCTATTATACTTCGGAAATTGAATCCATGAAGTCGTTAGTAGAGCACAAAAAGACTTGAATTTAATTTTTAATTGGTTTCCATATTAGTTGGTTGGTTTCAAACTTTATATCTATATTTCTAAGACCTGTTATTGCCTGTTCAAAGCTGAAATCAAAAAGAATTCTAAACTACAACACACTCTCCAAACATGGCAAGGCATTGAGCGAAAAGAAAGAGAAGAAATATCTAGGCTTCATACTTGACAATCATTTATCATGGCAATCACAAATAAATCATGTCAAATCAAAACTTTTGTCTTTTTTGGGAGCCCTACAGCATAATACCTAGGTACTTAGGGTTTCCCGCGTAAGAGTTGCTCTTTAACGCATTTGTGAAATCGCACCTCACTTATCTCATCAAAATGTGAGGGACGCCGACTGCATCAGTGTTTTTAAAAAGGTTGAAATAATAATATTGTGCTTGATTATAACTACATAAAATTTACTAACTAAACTCAGCACTACTACCTGATTATGTCTTCTGCCTTACCCATTATACTACATTGTAGTACTTTTCTACTTCTAAAACGATAGAAAGGCTTTTTATCGTTTTTCTCATGCAAGTGACTGTAATGGTTTTATGTGAGAAATAAAGTTCTATAACCTTAAATAGTCTAATATGGCGCACAATTTATGAAAGGTATATTATAAGTTTTTACCTACTGCAGAATGGTTGTATTCCAGATTAAAAAATTAAAATCCATTTCATACATCGCGACTGG
The DNA here is from genome assembly GCA_949315895.1 of Anania crocealis. Classification (NCBI taxonomy): domain Eukaryota; kingdom Metazoa; phylum Arthropoda; class Insecta; order Lepidoptera; family Crambidae; genus Anania; species Anania crocealis. The sequence goes on from OX438883.1 coordinate 19,645,224, forward strand.
CCTGCGGCGGTTTTATGATCCTGTAGAAGTTAACGTATCATTCATTATTAATATCAGCTCACTAATTAATAAACGCGTATAGTTTTAAGAAAAAATTAATACAATTTTAAACTTCTGGATTGTTTTTAAGCTATTGCATAGCTTCTATCGCGGGCCTTGAGCGTGGAGACCGAATCCAGAAATTCCGTAACGAAAATAATCCTAACACCCACACCCACACACTCGGGGCGAGGCACGATCGAACAATTTTGAATTTCCGAAATTTAAAAGAATTAAGAAGAAAATAAGGATTTTGACAGTAATATGGTTGCCTATGGTAACCATATCTGCCAAAATAACAGAAAAATTCAATTACAAATTAAAAGTCAAAATTAGAAAATACATAAAATTATAAAATTAAGCTATTGCATAGCTTCTATCGCTGGCCTTGAGCGTGGAGACCGAATCCAGAAATTCCGTAACGAAAATAACCTAACACCCCCCAATCCAACCGGCACAGCGGTGATACTTTTTAGTTTTATAATTGCATAAGTTGATAAAAAATGCTATGCAATAGCTTTACCGCGGCAGTCTCCGAGTGCCACAAGTCATTTTTTCTTTTTAAACACACAACTTACAGTTACACATTGTTCGTTGTTTCTTGCAATTCTTACATATTGAAATTTTATTATGGTTCCTTTACCCGTACTTACCGGCTAAGGTCATTAGTGAAGTCACTGTGACGGCCTATAATCATTTTACTGCAGGGCAAAGGCCTCCATCATTGAATTCAAGTTATGGGTCCAGGCATAAACACCACTGTTGCCGAAATGCTGGTTGGTGTCGTTGGTGATCACAAGCCCGAGTAATGTTCGAGAATTCGAAACTCAGCTAACCCGACCCGGGGATCTAACCCAGGACCCTAAGATCTTGGCCCGGTTCTTAAACCACTAGACCAACGGGGCGTGGTTTTAACAAATACACAAAATGTCAGAAATACTTTTAAAAAATCTAGTGGTGGTTTGCACAAGATCAAAAATCAAGGATTTACGCGAGTACGTCGATCCAAATCAGACAATAATAATAATAATAATAATTTCATTTATTTTCTCCCTTACATACTAACGAGTTTACAAATCATATTCTCTTACTATTTTTTATCTCAGCTTTAGCTGGTAGTTTTTATAGAATCAGTACGGGAAATTCCAAGTAACTGATCTACGTAATTAGGTGGGCAAATTGTTTAAATTTGAAGGTTCATCTTGTAAAAATCGTCTAACTATCCGACAAGTATTAAGAATGGCTGCTTTTTGCATTGCTATGTAAGTATTCTCAGGTAAATCTAAGAGTTTCAGACTATGATGTAGGTGTTTTGGTATGACACCTGTACTGGAAATCACCATAGGCACAATGTATACTTTTTCAAGGTTCCATATTCTTAGTAGTTCGTCTTTAAGTTCGGAATATTTATGGATTTTAAGAGAATAATAATAATTTCATTTATTTTCTCCCTTACATACTAACGAGTTTACAAATCATATTCTCTTACTAACTAGCGGAAGACTGGTGCCCAAACTAGGTAAACCCTGCGTTTTGGGTCACCAGGTCTCATCCCTGCCAAAAGGCAACAAAAACAGTTTAACTTATTTGTATACAATAATTTGCAGCAACAATATTAGGTTAGCATGAGTTGTTTGTGTGTGTGTGTGTGTGTGTGTGTGTGTGTGTGTGTGTGTGTGTGTGTTTGTCCGTGTGTTAATATTGCTCTGTTGTCCATTTGTCTTCGTTCTATTCTATCCTGCGAAAATGTTCTCTGTTTCATAATAATCTAATGTTAGTAGCCAGTTTTGGACAGTAATTTTACATTTGTCAAATCAAACAGAAGCGCCTTTCTTTATTTCTCACTCTTATTTGATTTAACTTATTTACAGACACATTATTATAATAATGCCGTGCTACTTTTATCACAATAAATGCTGCGTATGATTATTTCTCAAAACAAAACATTATCAAACAAACAAAGTCTTATTTATAATTTTCTCTTTTCGTTTCCCTCGCATAACTTACAATAGTTGTTCATTTCAGAAACGACTAAGGTCAAAGACCATGATTCCTAGTCATTACGTTTGTCATTATACACATAAACACCGATAAATAATAATAATTATCTTTGGATGTGGTAAATCCATTGATATAGGATACAAGTAGATCCACTGACAGCCCGATAATGCGTGACCAGTTTTGATTTGTCAATGTGTGTGTTAACTAGTGACGTACCTTTAATATTTTTAGACTATCGATAATAATTGCAGTTTGTCGTTTGGAAAATAATGTTTACTGTCACACTGTTTTTATCTCGAGATTATGCACCTACTTTGCGGCATACCTAACCGCCCTCACTTCTTACAACTATAATAGTGGGCAGATAAATGTGCCCGGTAAGTATATTTTTTACATATAATTTAAAAATAAACAGTCTTAATTAATAAAAAAAAATAACAGCCATTGTTAATTAGTTTTCTTTATTTATTTCTTCAAAAGATTTTCCCTTGTCATCTGCTGTGCCGTGTGAGCTTATCAATGGCAGTAAGTGAAAAAGAACAAGTAAACGAAATCTGAATAAACATTTACATTCTGATGTATCAAACACTGATTAATGACTTTTAAACAAAATTATCTTAGTTATATGATTCCTTACAGTTTCCTTCTTTAAATTGTTAAGTTGACATTCATTTGAGACGCTAAACGTAAAATAACATCAAATTTCTCCGGAAACATTCAAGATAAATGTCGACAATAGTATCGATAAATTTGAGTCAAGCTCTAGCGTACATGTAAAATATTTCGATAAATTATTTATCCACCAAAATAATGTATATAATCAATACATAGAACTTTATCTATACAAAATATTAAAATGAACAAGTGGATTGAAATAATTTTATATTTACAACTTAACAACAAGATCAAATTCAACAAAAATAACGCGTTTTTACGATGACGACTTTTTACGTATTTACCTGTGAAATGAGCAATTTTCTGGATTATTTATGTGGTTGACTCCACAGGCACTCTCTGTGAGTGATAAACATGTGACCATTGTTAGATAAAACTGTATTTACTTTAGATAATCTACGATGTACTAGATAATTACATAAAATGTTGAACCCTATATCGTATATCGTCGGTGCGCCTGCCAAACCTGGTATGTGTAAAATGACAACTTTTCAGGAGGAACAAAAAACTGTTTTTCTCGTGAACTGTTTTGATTTTTAAAATCATAAATATGTTATATGATAGAGAAAAATACAACGCTTTAGATAGTTTACCATTTATTAACTACGAAACAAAGCTTTAGTCTCTAAAATTTTTTTTCATTTTTGTGCACATATCATATTTGGTGTGCCTAAAGTTTGTTCCTTCATATTAGCGTATGTGCAAAATGTATCACATAGAAGTATTGTAATGGTTCAGTTTTTTAATTTCCACTGCAGTTATGTGCTTAAACATAAAATTAACATTAATAAAATGTGCAAAGACACAATAATCCAACTGTATTATTCAGTTATAAATATTCATTCCTCAAGATACCTAAGTTAGGAAAACACTAAAGCAATTTTAAATATTTTTATTAGTGTGTTTAATGCTACATGGCGCTCTCCTTATTAAATAAGGTAATTTTTACATATTCCTACATTATGTACCATAGAACAACCGGAATAATTATTATAATATTTTAAACACAAATTTTCAGATATTTTTTCATCATCCTTAACCTGGGACACGGGGCACTGGTTTTACACTGGGCCTGGACATGACCTGTATCTAGGCACCGGTAGCATCGCAGGAGCTTAGCCTCTAACACCTGAGCCGGTGCTGACACCCAACCTACTAATAGCCTTCCTTGCGACAACTTCTTGGCAACAGCAACTGGCACCTTAACCACAACAAATCCGGATCCAGTATAGGATTGCCTTATCTCGCCAACCTTAAAAATATCGGTAGCACAACCACCAACTTTTGCCACTGCTTCGGCCACCTCTTCTTTTGAGACAGAGTCATCTAAGCCTGTAAGTCGCACATCGGTGGTCTTTATTGGTCTGACAACCTTTACTAAATCTGACCGGCAGGCCTTCTCACCACTTGTGGCACCGGGTATCTCAAGTAATTTACCCCCAGTTTTCGCCTTTGTGAATAGCATCCCGCTGATGCCCAGCTCTTGAATATTTATCCGGGATAAGGCATCCCGGATAGCTGATTCGTATGTCACCCCCTTTTCTAGTGCCCCTGGCAGCAGGGTCAGTATGATGGCTGACGATCTGGGCGGGCGAAGTTTTGGGGTGGCGGGTTTTCCAACTGAAGGTTTAGATGTTTAGCATTTGCCTTAGATGGGGTAGCTTCGCTCTTTTAATGTCTGTTTGATCCCCGCTTCGATGTAGACGATCTATACAACATGGTGGTGGACACTATCCGTACGGTAGGGTCTAAGTACTTTAAAACCCGCCGTCCCAAATCAAAGAAACTCTCCAGTCAGACTCTCCTACTCATGGATCAGAGAAACGAAATGAGGCTACAGAACTCAGCGGATGCCCATCGCTATCGGCAACTCGATAGACAGATATCTAAATACAAATACAAATACAAATACAAATATATTTATTAACAGGAAACGTAAATACATCTTTTGGTTACTAGCAGTCCCCAAACTAGGTAATCCTGTTTTTTGAGGACTAGCGAGTTGCTGATTTTTACTTTCATTTACGTTACAGCTAAAATTTGTAGAAATGAATTTGAACATGCAGAATCAAACAAAAACAAATGTGGTTTGTGTTTGTGCGTGTGGTGTGCGTGTGTGTGTGTGTGTGTTTGTTTGTGTATGTGCGCGCGCGCATGCGTGGGTGTATGTGTGTGCATGTGTGTGCGTTAAAACTTTACAGTTGCTCAGCCCTACGTAAGGAACATACTTGGGATCGGTTTCTAATACCACTGAGTGTGACGTTTCCAGTCACTTGGGATTGGACAGCAGTAACTCAGCTTCATTATATGTAAGATACAGGAGCCAATCAAAAACCTTTGATTTAATAGTATAGACTTCTTTGGTTCTGAAGTCACATTGGCTAATTACTTTATTGTAAATAGTAGGGTACAGATATCTACTGTGTCTCTTACCAAAAGCAGTTTTAACAAACGGCGTTTTGATTCTGAATAATCGTTTTGCCAGAAGTTGTTCGTACTCCTTTGAACGGATGACAGCTTTATGTGTAGCTAGTATGGCTTGCTGAATATATAGCTTTCGTACGCTAAGGACTCGTGCCTCTATATATACCAAGTTGGTCGGGTACCGTCGTGGTCTACCCAACATAACCTTAAGAACCGCTCTTTGAGCTCTCTCAATCCGTAGCATATAGGTCCTGTCAGTCCCACCCCATACTGAGATGCAATAGCTTAGGACAGATTGACAGAGCCCCAGGTAAACCATTTTTAGTACTGTGTTGCTAGCCACGTCACGCAACAAGAACATAACATTAATTATTTTACGCACTCTTTTTGAAAATGAATCAATGTGCTGATGGAAGTTAAGTTTCTCGTCGATGAAAACACCAAGATATTTTGTAACCACAGCTTGCCCTATGATGTCACAACTACATTGTGTTGAATAATCATTATTTGCGATACTCCGACAATGACTTTGATGGATCTTGAATGCTGGTATAAATTTAGGTTTTGAGGTAATAGTTTTGAAGAAGGTTAGGAATTTGGTTTTATCTAAATTTAAGGTTAGCAAATTAGTATCCAGCCAGTGCACCACTCTAGCTAGCCCATCTAAGTCTTTGAAGAGCGACCTTCGTCAATTTAATACCCGAAGTATCAAAGAGGCCATTGAGCGGAACAAATGCTCTAAAGTGTTCGCCAGAGATCTGTCTATTGGGCAAAGCCAATGACGAAGCTGAAAACTGAGACAGGTAGCATCATTGCGTCAACACCTGAAATCCTGAGGGAGATTGAGAGTTTCTATGGACAGTTATATTCCACGAAAACACCTGTTGAAAGCAAGGCTAAAGACCCTAGAGCCAAGCTTACCCGACACTATTCTGAAGATATCCCGGACGTCAGCCTGTGCGAGATTAGAATGGCTCTCAAGCAACTTAAAAACAACAAGGCGGCGGGTGATGACGGAATCACAACAGAGCTCCTTAGAGCGGGCGGTAAGCCGATACTTAAGGTCCTCCAGAAGCTCTTTTATTCTGTCATCCTCGAGGGCAAAACGCCAAAGGCATGGGGCAGAGGCGATGTGATGCTGTTCTTCAAGAAGGGTGACAAAACTCTCTTGAAGAACTACAGACCCATCTTGCTTCTGAGCCATATCTATAAGTTGTTTTCGAGAGTCATTACGAATCGTCTCATTCGCAGGTTCGACGACTTCCAACCTCCCGAATAAGCCGGGTTCCGAAAAGGCTATAGTACCATAGACCACATTCATACGCTGCGGCAAGTTATACAGAAGACCGAAGAGTATAACTTGCTACTTTGCTTAGCGTTCGTGGACTATGAGAAAGCCTTTGATTCGATTCAGACCTGGACAGTGCTGCAGTCTCTCCAAAGGTGCCAAATAAACTACAGGTACATCGAGGTGCTAAAGTACTTATACCAAAACGCCACCATGTCGGTCCGATTACAGAACCAGAGCTCTAATCCGATCCAACTACAGCGAGGCGTGAGACAGGGAGACGTTATTTCTCAGAAACTGTTCACAGCTGTGTTGGAGGATATTTTCAAGCTTCTGGACTGGAAAGGACGCGGCATCAAGATCAATGGCGAATACCTAACACACCTGCGATTTGCCGATGATGTAGTTCTCATGGCTGAGACTTTGGAAGACCTGAACATTATGCTCGAAGATTTCGGTAATGCTTCTCAAAGAGTGGGTCTTAGGATGAACATGGACAAGACGAAAATCATGTTAAATGCCCATGTTGCACCCGCTCCAGTTAACGTTGGGAACATTGCACTCGAGGTTGTTGACCACTATGTTTACCTGGGACAGATAGTCCAGTTAGGTAAGTCCAACTTCGAGAAAGAGATCTCTCGTCGAATCCAGCTCGGATGAGCAGCGTTCGGAAGCTCCGGCATATTATCTTCGCGTCCGAAATACCTCAGTGTCTCAAGACGAATGTCTTTGACCAGTGTGTGTTGCCAGTAATGACCTATGGGAGTGAGACGTGGTCGTTTACTATGGGTCTCATAAGAAGTCTCAAGATCACCCAGCGAGCAATGGAGAGAGCGATGCTTGGTATTTCCCTACTCGATCGAATCAAAAATGATGAGATCCGCAGGAGAACTAAAACAACCGACATCGCTCGAAGGATTGCATCGTTGAAGTGGCAGTGGGCGGGACACATAGCGCGGAGAACAGATGGCCGTTGGTACGGAAAGGTTATCGAATGGCGATCGCGTACCGGATGACGTTCCGTGGGCAGGCCCCCTACAAGGTGGACCGACGATCTGGTCAAGGTCGCGGGAAGCCGGTGGATGCCGACAGCACAGGACCGATCGTTGTGGAGATCCTTGGGGGAGGCCTAAGCCCAGCAGTGGGCGTCGTTCGGCTGATATGATGATCCCCGCTTGAACACCGTAGTCTACCCTTCCTCCATGGGTGGAAGTGGTGCTGGAAGCGGGCCGAGCTCGGTTTCAGTAGGCACACTAGGCACTCGTCGCCATCTGCTTTGAGCCCTGCCTGGTGGAGGTATCGGAACTTTCGTTGTTGGAGCCTTGGCTCCATGGCTCCCTCTGTTTGTCAGTGATGTTGTGGCTATTGGCTGAGCATCGATAGCCTTAGTTGCTTTCGGCGTCGGCCCTGCTTTCTGGATCGATTTTGTATTATCTTTCGAAGTACCCGGTTCAGGGGAAGCTACCGTCTTGTTTTGCGCGGAGGATAGTGCTTCTGCCGTAGATGGTAGTGGTGTTACACCTGCCAACTCTTCATCTCGTTTGCGGCCAATGGCTACTGGGATAAGCCGTTTAGCCGGTAGGAGCCGATCGTTAATACCGCAGAACCGAGCATTCATCATGGCACCACATTTGGCCATTAAGCTGCGCTCTATTTCTTCGCGTTCTGATAGGGCCTGTGCCAACGCCAAGGAAGGAGTAGGAAGCATGGGTTCGTCAATTTTGCTGTTGCTGTTTAAGGATTTCCATTTGTTACTTTAGCTCTTGGAGCTCCTCTGTCAACCTCGTGTTAGCAGCGTTGAGGCGTTGGATTTCCTCATCTTTTGATCTCGCCACCAGTATTTCAACAAATGCCGTGACAACAACTGCAGCATCCTTAAAATTCCTCTCGAATATTCCTGAGACTTTCCCACTTCGCCTAGCGCAGTGAATAATATTATCAGTGCTGGTGCGAATAGCTCGCACCAGCTCTTGCACTGTTAGCTCTTGAGATTGAAGCTTAGCCCTCTCCTTTATTTGGTGAAGTTTGCGGGACCACAGTCCACACCATGGCCTCCTCCTCCACCTCATCTTTTTGCTCCTTCTTAGACTCGTTTTTAAGTAGTTCTCTTGCATCAATTTTCGAAGCGTTGGTCGCTCTGGTAGATGGCCTGCCACTTCCACGTTTCCCTATAATGTAGTTCTTGGGAGTAGGTTTTTAGGCGCACCTACAGATTCTGCCGAATCTCTCCTAGCGTTTTACGATCCCTTACGAGTCAGACCTAGATCGAGTTGTGGAGCAAGACGCGTCAGACATGCTGCCCGCGTCTAACACAGATCCCTCCTGCAAAATTTTGTAGTTACGCTCGCCACCGTCCATGTAAGACTCATTGCGCCAACTTAACACGCTCGCAGCAGGGCTTAAGACCTCGTTGTTCTCCAAGTCACGTACAATAGAACTATCTACGGTTTTGGCTAAATTAGCGCTGCTTGCACAACACTCTCCCTTTATTTTTTTTTATTTACGCACGAAAAACTGAATTTCGCATACCTACTGCTTCAGGGACAGCAGTAGGTTATGTGGGACTCTCTTCTCGGTGCCCGACAAGCATACCCACGATAAAGACCTGCGGTGTACCTTGCGACGTATGTTGGCAGTGTATGGGTTTCCCTTAGGATGCCCTCCATGCACCGCCTACGTACGGCCTATGCCCATACTTTATGCCTAAGGCCCGCTCAGGCATAAAGTATGGGTGATCCTGTATACCAGGAATCACCCCCAGTCTGGCAAGCTGTGCAATGCGAGCGTTGAGCCCCCCGACCCAACTCCAAAAATCCTGCTATGTGCTACACACAGATTAAAAAATAAAAGGGATTCGAAAAATTTTATCTGACATGTGTCACTGGACATACTTTTAAAAACTGATATGTGACTTTACTACACATGCCAAATTTTAAAGTAACTGTCGTTAGATTAAAGTGTACTTAAGTAATTTGGCAATGCTGTTTCTATACGGAATATGCACAAACGGGTTTTTGCATCAGTTCGGCGTTTGAAAACTAGTGACATCTAGCGAATAAAAAAAAATTTAAAAAAATCACATGTAAGGTTTGGCAGGCGCACCGACGATATGCCACTGGATGTCACTCTGTCAAATAGGACAGGTCACAAAACGAAAAGTTTTTTTTTCTTTTTCTATCTTGCTAGATTTCCATAAGAGGTTTTCTTCTATCTCGCAGGCTTTGTCCGTCTATTATATTCTACGTTTATGGGTAAATCTGCGACATAAACTTATGTGAGTGAGTGAGTACGATAAACATGAGAAACAAGGAAAGGCGCTCCTATTTGACTCTGATGCACGTTCTCGCGTAAAACTCCTGTAATCATTGAAATGTATAAACCACCCATACATTTCAATAACTTAGGTAAGTTAGGTTTCATTTCATTTAATTTCATATCAATAAAAAAATTCTAGTGAAGACTTGCCTGTATGAGCATAGTTCCCTTTGCCTACCCAGAATGGGTGAAGAAAACAACAACAACTTGCGAAACTAAGAAGAAAAAACAAACTGTATGGGAACGGCGACGTGACGTGACGTTTCTTTTTTTTCTAAAGCTTATTATGGCAATCAGAAGGCTTGCCAGCATTAAAAGTAGGATCATGTTATGATTGCGATTGAATAATTTAGTGATCAAAATCGAATCAGTTGAATCATGTCAAGCAATTCACTATAAAATATTTTAATAATAATTTGGAATGTAAATTGCGCCTTGTTTATCTATGATTGTCAATACATTAAGTCATTCGAATCCTGTCGTCTTAATTATATTTAGACTAGATAAAATCTTAAAAAAATTCGTAAATGTCAATAATATTGACTTGTAATTTTTCACCCTCATCTTTCTTTATAGAGATGAAATGTATTTACTAGAACAGACCACGCACTAGGTATTTTACAGTATTAGGCAGCACCTATTCTTATTTTCTATATTTATAGGTACTTAAACCACCTAGTATTTTTAGGAATTTTACGATATTTGACCCTAATTCGCATACATACGCAGTCTATTATGCACACCTAGTATTGCTCTCTATTTAATGATTTTCGAATTTAGCACCACCAAGATAGATTCTATAGTTAAGTGCAAGACTAGATCCTAGTGGAATAGGTGCTTGAAGTAGTATCGTGGACTATGTAGTGATTACTTGTTCAGCATAGATTTAATATACTCATCTATATTAAATCTATGGAGGAAAGTAATCTAGGTTGGAGTTTTTGGCGGGAGTTCGTGAGATTTGTTTGGAGTCCATTTATTTTATCGATTTTTATTGTTTATAGCGATTTTTGGGTCGTAAAAGTGGTATTATTTTACGAAACAAAGTGTCGTGCGAGTGAACAATATACAGTTCGGTGAAATAACATGTTGTATGGATCGTAACCAAGAAAAGTGGACCGTGAATTTTGCGCGGGAACGCGAACAGTCCACCTCTTTCTTGGGGACTTCTCTACATTCCTTCAATCTTTCGACTGTCTCCAAAAACTCCATCAAAACATTAAAACGTAAAACATCAACGTTTTAATGCAAAATAAAGACAATAATACTAAAGAATTAGCTGTATGGACAAGTATCCGAGGCCGTTAAACTTTTAAAAAAATATATATATATGTTGTTCAGTCAACAAACAACAACAACATCAAAATTGCAATCAAATTGTTCCGTAACAATTTTATCGTACAAAAACGTTAAAGGGTTAATAATAACTTACATTTTGAATTTGTCAAAGCTGATTCCAAGATGGAAATAACAAAGAAAAACTTTTCTGAACAACTGGACGACATAACCAAAAACTTAAAACAGTCCTGTTTCATTGGCTTTGATGCAGAATTTACTGCTATTTTGTCGGGCGAAACCTTTAAACATAGGTAATGTAACATTAAGGATACCCTCTGACCCATACATTTATTAATATACAATTTGTTAACATTGTACGAATTTCTACGTTTTTTCTTTTTTAATTTGTTACAACAAACAATAACACATTATTGTTAAACTTAAAACTCAGGTAGACACGTTTTACTTTATTATTCAATATTACTACATGGTTTACCACAATAAGTAGTTGTTAATTTGTAATGTTACAAACTGAGAATCCATCTATTTTGCAGGTTATTTGATACAAACGAAGAAAGATATGACAAACTGAAGTCTAAAGTAAGCCAGATGATGATGACTCAAATTGGCCTTACAATGTTCCAATACAACAGAGACACAGACATGTATACTGCCGTGGGCTATACATTCCATTTATGCCCGCAGGTTTTCGGAGACATAGACCAGTCATTCATATTTCAAGCTTCAACTCTTAGATTTCTGTGTCGACATAATTTCAATTTTAATAAGGTAAATATCAGTGTTATAAATATATGCTTCCTTGTTTTGAAATAACAGCTCTTATGGTTTTCATGTTGTCTTTACCTCTTCCTGCTATCATAAATGTTGTATCATAAGCTCAATTTACCGTCCATGCCCTGCCACAGAAAGAACTTTGGCCAAAAAAAACAAAGATATAGAGTTTTGTAGAGTCTTGGTCTGGAGTAGCATAATCTTCTTTGAGTTTAAACAAACTAAAATTAAGAAAAAGATAAAGTATATGATGTAACATAAGAAAACATGAATAACCATAATTATTTTCTGAGCAAATATGTTTACAAGTCCTTCGTGTTTGAATGCTTTATGTTGGTACACCTCATGAGCTATGTTGACAAGATATTTGGGTGCTAGGATGTATGGTGCTGGATAAGCTATTAATTGTTATAATATGACAGATGAAAAACAATGGAACAGTGCTGATTGTAAGAAGTTGGTTGGTACTGTATTTTATTAGATAGTTTAGGCAATCTCCCAGATCTGAATACATTGCTTAAACAACATGCATGCACTAGGAATATGAATAAGAGTGGTTTGTATATGTATAATATTTTTTCTAAGTGCAAGCAAAAAGAAACAATTAATTTATATTATAATAAAAGCAATAATAACAATTAATACTAAAACTTAATAAGTGTGTCGTCAAACAGTTATGTTTATGCTATAATTTCTTATTTTAATATGCCTAAGATAGTATTTTATGCCTATTTTCAGTTCACATATGAGGGACTTCCATATCTCAGCAAGGCCGAAGAAGGCGTGATACAGCAGCTCCTGAATGATAATACATTGTTCCAAAATCTTTCTCGCTCTTTAGAAATGGAGGATGAGAGGCTTTTGCAGCGTTATTGCTCGGAGGTTTCTAAGTAAGTATTTATAATGTTATTGTAACCATATATTAAACCTTTTCAATAATGCCCAAACACCACAGTTGAAAGAAAATCACAAAGTGAGTTTGTAGGATGTGATTGAAATGTCAGATCATCAGATGGAATCGGTAATGTTACATGAAAATAATGTTAAATGGAATTACAAACAAAGGCTATGTTATATTTTGTAACATTTTATTTGTATATTTATAATTTTCATGCTTTATTGCTGCCTTATTTAAAAACATAAAGTACATAAGTAATTTTAAATGCTAAAACAACAAACTCCATGCTTCCACACAGAACAAAGACAATGTTAAAGTACAATTATAGATATGTACAATATTTTCTAGATGGCTAAGCAGCAGGAACGAAGGTACACTGTATTTGGATATCAAGAACCCAGTTCTCCGCTACATCGCCCACAATGAGATCCGAATGAGATTCCCAGGTGTGCTGACCACAGATAGCTTAGGTAATAGCAATAAGGTAAATTAGTGAATACATGGATTGAATTTCTTACAAAAAAAAAAACTTGATACTACAAGTAAATTATAAACTGCCGAAGCTTTGCCTGAGATTATATGTAAGTAATTCTTTAAAGAAGTTTCACACTATTAATTTTTTTAAGAATTACTTCTTATTACAGGTTCTCATATACAGAGATAAATACGTAGAAGGCGCCAATAATGCTCCAAAAGCAATTCTAGAAGAGAATTTGAAGAACAATTTGTTGGGTTTCTCACAAATAATCTACTTGCTAGCCTCTTACAAGAAACCAATTATTGGGCACAATATATTCTTGGATACTGTTCTACTTCACAATCAGTTCATAGGACCACTGCCAAATAAGTACTCCATATTTAAGAAGAATGTCCATGAACTATTCCCGAATATATACGACACAAAATATATATCACATGAAATGTCCAAGAAGTTGACTTTTGATGAAGTTTGGAAATCAAATGCACTACAAGAGTAAGTGGTACAACTACATTGATAGCATTTACTATATAAAAACTATCAATTATTTCGACCAACTAGGTTCAATTTATTAGTTACAGTATGTGTATGTTATGTTATTATGTTTATGTATACTAAAAAAATTTTCACCTTCATGCAAAATATACTCGTGCACGTGCGATCATCGCTTGCGCAAGCAGGTCTAACTTTAAAATCCAATTCCAAAAACTTAAATGGAAATTGGCAAAATGTTTACAGTCGTCTCTGATTTTTAAAAGCCTGTTTTTTAAGAGTGTATTATAAGATACAGATTCATACTGGCTTAAAATAGTTTCTGATTCTATTAGTACTTTGAGAGGGAAAGTTATATGTATGACATCAGGAACTTCACCAAATTCGTTGATTTTAAACCTTATTGCAAGCTTTTAAAATTCAATAAGTAAGGTTTTTTTCCCAAAAGTTTAACACTTTTCAACTAAGATTTTTCCCGCGTTCATTGAAATCTTTGTCTTACAACTGTACATAGTCAGGTCATAAGTTCTGTCACACAATTAAAACTTTTGAATTTAGAATGCTGACCACAAAAAAGTTTATTGAATTCGAATTTCGAATTTTTAATGAAAATAAAAATGTGTACTTTTTAGAATTTTCCTTATTTTTAAATATGGAGTGGACACTAAAAGAAGACCGTGTCGCGGTTATTGCGTTGCATCGTTGCGGTTACGTGCCAATTCAGATTTTCGACTTACTGAAAAATTTTAATATAACCATATGATTCGTTTATCGTACCATAAAACGATACAATGAAGACTCTAGTGTAGATGACAGGTCAAGAAGTGGTCGCCCTCGCTCTGTTAGGACTCCAGCAGTGATAAAAGCTGTGAAGGCGCGAATTCAAAGAAATCCCATACGTAAGCAGAAAATGTTGGCCCTTCAGATGGGGTTAAGCAGGACCACGGTGAAAAGGGTGTTAAATGAAGACTTAGGGCTTAGGGCATATCAAAGAAAAACAGGACATCGATTGGACGCTCGTTTAATGGACCTGAGACTGAAGAGATGCCGCGCTTTGTTGAAGCGGTACGCGGGAATAAAGCATCGGGAAATTCTTTTTTCGGATGAAAAAATTTTTACCGTGGAAAAGAGCTACAACAAACAAAATGATAAGGTGTACGCACACAGCAGTGACGAAGCGGGCAACCGTATTCCGCGTGTCCAACGAGGTCATTTTCTATCCTCGCTCATGGTTTGGTTGGGAGTCTCTTATTGGGGCTTAACTGAGGTATATTTTTGTGAGAAAGGCGTAAAAACGAATGCAGTTGTGTATCAAAATACAGTCCTCAAGAACCTTGTGGAACCTGTTTCCCATACCATGTTTAATAACAGGCACTGGGTATTCCAACAACATTCTGCGCCAGCTCATAGAGCGAAAAGCACTCAAGACTGGCTGGCGGCGCGTGAAATCGACTTCATCCGGCACGAAGACTGGCCCTCCTCCAGTCCAGATTTGAGTCCGTTAGATTACAAGATATGGCAACACTTGGAGGAAAAGGCCTGCTCAAAGCCTCATCCTGATTTGGAGTCACTCAAGGCATCCTTGATTAAGGCAGCCGCCTATATTGACATGGACCTCGTTCGTGCTGCGATAGACGACTGGCCGCGCAGATTGAAGGCCTGTATTCAAAATCGCGGGGGTCATTTTGAATAAACTTTATTACCATATGAATCTATGTTTTATTAAGTTTATTTTGCTATATAAATGGTTACATAAATAATAAACATGTCTAAAATATTTCATATTACACATGTGACAGAACTTATGACTGACTAGGTATACACCACTACTTTTTAAGTATATCTAAAAAAAATGGGGGGTATCAGAACACGTTACTGAACATATCTGTGCAGTTAAAAGTTTAAAAAAAATGTCCTAAAATTGTCTTTGAAATGTTATGATTATTTCCTAAGTAATATTATTTTAACTATTGTGGGCGGGGCAAGGGTGTCAGCGAGAGAGCATGTATGTACGCTAGCGCGGTGATTTTACGCGCGACTAATGAATGAGATTCAAACGCACAGTCTAAAATTTTGTCCAAAGTATGGGACACAAATAAACCTTTATAACTTAATTACATACGTAATTTTATTACTTTTAACTGCACATATATAGTGAGTTAAGGGTAGAGATACGCCCTTTACTTTTTTAGATATAGTTAAAAAGTAGTGGTCATTATGAAAAATGCCCAAAATGAGAGGGCAATTTGGTAGTGATTATTCTAATAATCAAATTGACCGGGCGTTATACATAATGCCCATCAGCTTTTGGAAAGAGTAAAACAATCACCTTTAATTGCAATTTTGAGTATTATTATTTTAATCAAACAATTTAAATCCATACTTAATACGAGTATTATAAATAGTAAAGTGTGTGTCTGTTTGATTGTCCGTCTTTCAAGGCAAAGCGGAGCTACGAATTGACGTGATTTTTTAAGTGGAGATAGTTGAAGGGATGGAGAATGATATAGGCAACTTTTTGCCTCTTTCCAACCCCCCACTTCCCTAAAATGGGGGTTGGAAGTTTGTATGGATTAGATTCCGCAATTTTCAAGGTAGAAAGCTAAAAATCGGTACGTGACAGACTCTTTGTTACCAACTAAAAATAACTGTCTTATTTCTTTTGAAAATCTTCCTTAAGCCCCTAAAATGGGTGATGGAAATTTGCGTGAGACTCTTCGCAAAATTAATACAGGTTCTATGATACAAACGAACAATAAATTAATTTAATTAAAACAAATTCATACTACAGCGCTTCATACTATAGTGCATACGGTACTTATACTCTATCAACGGTATAGGTTAGATTATTTTGACTATTAATTCACATTTGATTTAACTGCTTTCGATTTTTGGCTATTCGTGTTTAGCTTTGCAATTTGGTATTGTTGTCTTGGTTATGTTTTCCGATTTCCGAAAACAATCGGTTTCGGGTTCAGTTGTACCGTTGTTGTTTTTCGGATTGGATTCATTCGTTTAGTTTAGATTTATAATTATATTCTGTTCCGAGTTCTCTTCTATGTTCTAAATCAGGAGAGGGGAACCATGTTACCCCGAACTTAACGCGAGCATAGCCGCAGGCAAAATCTAGTATCATACATATATTCAGACTCATTATTTATTAGGAGGATTCCAATACTAAGAATTCACTAGTATTTACATTTAAAACTTGAGGAAAGTCATATTTAAAAGATAGGTAACACAAAACGGGTCTACGTTTTATCGCAGAATTTTTAATGTCATATTATTATGCATAACAGCGGAAGGCATTATCTATATTACGCAGAAACTCATGATTTTAGAGATTTATATTATACCAAGTGTGTTATGCCAAATGAGTTTCGGAGCAACAAGATTCTGCCAAATAAATGGAACCCACACATAACATGCAAAATTTGAAACAAAAATGTAATATCATATCCGTGCTTTATAAAACTTTTGTCATATTATTTTATACCAGATGAAAGACACTAAAGTTTTAGTAATTTCAATCATACTCATTATCCTTAGCTTTTTATCAAATTGCCCTTTTGTATCGTAGCAATATAATAATGACCGGGCAATGTGAGAAATTAATGTTTCGATAGTAATTAATCACTTAGCCCGATGGAGCTAGGCATTATTTATAATGTCCGAGCATTATAAATAATGCCCGTATTAATCACTTGGTCCATAACATATACATATTAACGCTACGTTCACACGGAGACATGCAGGATATTAACTATAGTCACAAAATAAAAGCGGATCTTCGCTCGCAATTGCATCGCAATTGTATATTTTGACACATTTAATATGGTAATAATGTCAAAATATACGATTGCGACGCCATTGCGATTCTATTGAGCCATTTGTAAATTAGCAGAATTGGGGCCCTGGATGCAGGTGTAAACTCATACATATAAGTCATAATGTAACTTATCCGTATCTTGCAAAAATCAGACTCTGCAGAACTCTGTGTGAATGTAGTGTAATAGTTAAAAATTCGTTTTCAAATTTCAGTTTGTATGAATTCTTTTCTGAGGGAAAATGCAGAAAGTTGCAGCAAGGCGTCAACCCCGTAAGATTGAGCACTCCGTTTGATATAAAACAGTCCTACCATGAAGCTGGATGGGATTCATACTGTTCGGGTATATAATTTATATTAATGAAACTCATTATTGTCTGTTTGTCCCATATGAATCTTTGGATACATATGAGCACATGCCGAAATTTTTAAACCACTTGAAAGAAGTTACTTATTTGTAAAATTGCTTTCGTACATCATCATCATCATGATGTCTGTGATGATGACACTTTAGATTATTTTAAGTGGCGTCCTCTATAAGTGGAGTGGCGTACACACCAGTTTTAAAGGTGTCGCTTGATCCGAAGTCCCGCGTTAGATTTCAAAGGCCAATGTGGGAAAGAAGTATTTTCTATATTGACATTAAATAGGTAGTTACTTTTTTTTGTGAATGATCAATGAGTTTGATGTTTAAGGTATTTCCAGGGTATTGTTTTATCAGAATGGCTCACTGGGCGGCTTGTGAGATCAGCGGCAAATACAGGCCAGTAGGACCTAAAGAGAAGCTAGCGGCCATGTCCCCTTACTGCAACAGGGTCAACGTGATACGAGGGGCGATACCCTATATGGTAAGTATGTCTTTTGTCTGTGACTGTGACGTCGCAGTGTGAATGAGCAACTGAATGGACAAAAGAGGAAACCAGAGGTATTCTCCCATAATTTTTAATTTATCACTTGTCGTAGGGAAATAAATTAGGAAATTATTTATTAGTTTAAAAACTGGTTCTTTCAGGATAGAAAAAAGTGAAATTACAAGCTGACTTAATTTTTAGGCTAAGTTATAATGTAGGACAAGTAATCGGTTTCCAGTATCTGATACCATTCGCGAATAATTTAAAAACACCTTCCTTAAAAAATATTAATTTTAACTGTTTAATATAAATATTTTTAGTGGCTTTATATCAAAAAATACTTACCCTACTAACTCGTGACGTCATACTTGAAGTATACGAAATATAGCAGAATTGCGTTCTAAAAGATTTTAACAAGCATTTCTATTGACTCGATAAAAGCCCATATCAGCTCACTAAGAAGCTGTTTAAAGAAGGGTTAGAATGAGCATCGATGGTCGATTGGGAACAGATCAATTGCTCTCTGAAGTCTGCGTCTGTCGAGTTTGCGTCATTTGCGTCATCACTGCGTCATCTATGTCATTGCCCGTGATCGGACAAGTCTCCTCCGGTAAATAGTCGTCATTGGATTCCTCCTACGTCTAGTGTCTTACATAAAACTTTTGTTTCGAAGCTTCTACAACATCTGACTGAAATGCTAACTAATGCTTAGTGAGGCAGTGAGGTCCTCTTGCGATGGGATTCGTGACGCACGTAACTGTTTGGTAATTTGGGAAAATTATTAATGTACCTAGCTACTATTTGACGACCATTTGGATCAGCGGTAGTTAACGCTGCTTCTGAGCCATGGGTCGCGGGTTCGATCCCCGCGCAGTACAAATATTTGTGTATGTATTTACAAAAAAAAAGTATATAAGTAAGTTTATGTTATAAGTATGTATTTACAAAAAAAAAAGTATATAAGTAAGTTTATCGGTTGTCTAGTACCCCATACGACAGGGTACTTAATAGTACCTTAATTTTGGACTAGATGGCTCAGTGTGGCCCAGTGAGGCATGTCTTAAATATTTATTTATTATTTATTATTATTTATTACTGTAGCCACATGCCTCCTTACTTTTTTTTTTCAAATATTGTGCAACGGCCAGCACGTGTTGAAACTGAATGACATTTTGTGGTTGGTTTATCTGCTGTTATGCTAATTGATTATTTATTGATTTCCTTTTTTTAATCACCTTGTTTGTTTTTTGTTTTTTATTGCTTGTTATGAGTTGTTGTGATGGCTTTAAACAATAAATGTTCTATATCTTAATCTTATCTTATATGACCCCCATACCCATATTTTTTTTATATCTATACGTAACAAATGGGTCTTGGTGCTCATGTGTGTATCCAAATTTTATCATCAGCTTATATATGCTCACAACTGGCCTCTCAATAAGGTGTATTTTGCTTTAAGTTTTATTAATGGCAGAGAGAAAAAGACGTCTCACTCGCGACACCTAGAAGACATAATAACCCCATCTCGGTGCTTACATCTAACATAAATCCGCGGCGAATCTTTTAAGATAAAACAATTTGACGGAAATTTTGCTAATTTACAATTCAAGTACCGCGAACTTTTCGTAAAGTTCCGCAAGTAAAACATAATCTAAAGGTAGTTGCGTCGTTAATTTGCAAACTGTATACTCTCTATCCTAATGTGTCTAAACGCAGAGCCAAAGATGCCCAAAAGCTACAGTTTGTCAAAGAGTAAAACAGTTTTGAAAGCCTTTTTTAAATAACTTTTACAACCGCCTTACTAGCCCTAACACTAAATCAATACGTGGAAAGTAAATTAATAAAAATACACAGTCTTGATTTATTGTTTTATTTTCAGAATTTCATCGGAGATGATCCTAAGTCCCATCGCCCCAATATACTTCATATAAAAGCTTTGAAAGAACGCAAAATCAACGTGGGAAAGGTAATAAAAATATGTTTCGAAGTTCATAACGTAACCGTAAGTCAATCACTGCTGTTAGCAAAATTTTTGCGAACCTATATTTCATAATGTTATAGCAAAATCGAAATACAGTTCTGTATAAAAAAAAACACACACACAAACCATGTAGTCGTCAAGATAATGAAACTAGTTTGTAAATTTGCGTATTTTATCGCATGCCTTTACAACATTATAGATTTACAGACTAATCCGGACAATGATTTATTTCGATCGGAATATTTATTTCTGGTCAGCTGTTTTGTTGTGTCAGTTGTCGAGTCGCGATAATAAAACGACAACATGCATTCAAATTTTATAGCTACGACTCTAAAGTCCTTGAGTGAAATCCTGACCGACAGCGTTGTAGCCGTTTCTAAAACTTGTTGCCGGCTAAACCGAATCGCGGCAATCACAATAACAAAGTTTACCACAAATCTGGCAGGGTTCAAAAGACGTTGCATAACGAGCCAAACACAATCCTATTTTTGTCATAATCGTAAACAGACTGGCCCATCCGCGTTGTCTCAATCACCGAAGCCAAAATTAGCGTACATATGTTACGGAACAGTTATGGTAGTAATAATTGTCACCTCGGCCGGTGAATTGTTGTTTGCAATGCGTGTTTTCCTGTTTGTAAACTCGGGCGCAGTGTTCGGCTGGACCGCCTCACTCGCCTAGACACAGTGGTACCCACCCGCGCCCAGTTGGAAAACCGCCGACGATTGGCCCGATGCCAGGCGAGCGTCCGAACGCACACACGCACAAGACACCCACACACATACCTCTCTCTCTATGCATATTTCCCGTTGCTAGTTAAAACAGATTGATAATGCCCAAGTGTCACACGCGGAAACTTTATTTTTGCGTCGCGATATTTTTTAAACAGCGGCTGGTGTTTGATTTCTGAAATGTCCGAAAAGCCATTTTTCATGCCACTGTCAAGGTTGATTTAAGGTTGGGTTATAAATACAATACTCCCGGTGATGTCGCTTGAGTAATATTTTTTAGCTCGATATAAAGTCGTTTGTCGGGCACGTCGGACATGACAATGGGATATATTTGTATTGAAGCCATAGCTAATCTTTTTTTTTGTGATAGGTAGCAAGCGCGCTTGCCAGCTTCGGTTCGATTGATATAAAGCCTTATGGCAGCAGGACAGCCCTTATAGCGTCTAGCTCGCAGTATACGTAAGTACAATCCAACAACTATATAGTTTATCTACGATGTAGTACATGTCTAGTGATCCTTCAATCCTTAGTCAATATTTCTGATGAAACTATTAATTTACCATTGATTACATTTTGAGATTCCGTTTCGAGCACAACAAACTTGTTAAAGCAAATAATAGTTGTAATTAAAATCCAATGTTCCGTGCCAATATAAACACACGCAATTTTAATGGCATCAAGTTGTACTGAGTTTATTCTTGTTGTTAGCTGGTAAAAAACATACAATAACGAATACTACAGCATTAACATGATATTGGCAGATGTTATGAAATAAACCTTTTTAATATTTTCGAATCCACAGTCTATAAAATAACAACATTTGTTAATGTATTCGTACTGGGCCGACTCAATTTAAATACCGGAAAATCTGTTATTACAATAAGCGTGACTATCTACAGATCCGTAGCTTCGTAGTCGCTTGCGCAGCCGTATTTTGACAATTTTAGTAAATGTTGTCCCATGATAAAAACTTAAAAACGTTACAACAGCAGTATTACTGTTATATAAATAGGAATCATTCAACTATTTTAAAAACCAGCCTATTTAAAAAATACATTTACATATTAGTAAAACATTCTAAACTCTTAAAAAATACTTTTTATAATTTTACAGCCATAATACGAGTTGTAAAGCCTGTATTACATGTACTTGTAGCGACGCGAGTGCTACGCTGCTGCCTTGTTTACAGTAAATTTTATTTTGATATATGTATTGAACAATATTTCAATAAAACGCTTGTATGAAACTTTGAAGCTACGCCTCCGTGGATAGTGGGACTAAAACAATTGCAGTAGGTATTTATAATTTTACTGTAGCGGGTGCTAAAGTAAACTGCATTCTGCTGTATTTATGACGTCGGGAATAGTAAATCTTTATTGCTCTTTGTTATTTCCGTTGAACACCTTTTTTTATTCATGAACCGAATGAGTTGATTGATATCTGTTATGAATACGGAATTATTGTTTAGACGTAAGAAATAAAATAACGTTTATCTGAACTTACTGAATTTTATTGTAGTCATAAATATTATGTTCATGTTTAAGAACTATGAATATGAAATGCAAAGTAGGTATATCTTTTTTTTTCTATTACCTCTAGAATATTACCGATACTAGCTGATTAACTTAGATTAATATTTTTAATTGATAAAATAATCATTTTTTTTATGTGCTGATATATCTGACTGTACTTAACTTTTTTTTTGACTTGACGGTTCGTAAACTGATATTTCTACTGTTTTCACTCTCACTTAGCTAAATGACAAATGACCAGGGGCCTTATTCAGCTATTTCAATTGCAGTTCAATCGTGATTGAATTGGGCGATTTTGACATTTAGCCTAGAACTGTCTAAAACCTGCAATCCAATTACGATTGTAATACGATTTGGTTAGCTGAATTAGGGGCCTTAGCCCCAATTCCGCTAATTTTCAATTAGCTCAATAGAATCGTAATTGCATCTCAATCGTATATTTTGACATTACTACCTTTATAAATGTGTCAAAATATACAATTGAGATGCAATTACGATTCTATTAAGCCATTTGTAAATTAGCGGAATTGGGGGCCTGCACTAATTGCGATTCATGGCTTTATTTCCTTTTGTCAAAAGTATAATTGACTACCAAAAGTGATTGTTGAAATAAAATCCTGGAAAAGGGTTACCGCTAATTTTTACTTAATTACTTAACAACTGATACCATTACTAAATATATTTGCTATACATATTTTTTTTTAAATATGTTTTTTTAGGCTTCTTCCTTTTCTTCGTTTCGTGTGACTTTCGTTCAAGTATAGTCTGGTGTCAGAGTTTTCCGAGTCACCTATTACAAAAAATTATACTTTGTTTTCAGATAAATTTGGAATACTTTTTTGCTAATCGGTAAATGCAAAAATTAATTTTAAAAAAGTCGCGCAATAACTAATAAGAGATCCTAAAGAGAGTAACAATAAAATTAACGAATTAACTGCTACTTTTGGTATGATTCACTTTAAGGAAAAAAGCTATTGTCAGAGTTGTACCGCTTATTACAGACGTCTGACATCAAGTTTTAGTTATTAATTTGTTTTGGGTTTATACCATACCTTTTTTTTATGAATTTTCAATTAAGACGCTGACATGAGAAATTGAGCTCAATGAAGATTGTTTTGCTTTAAGCCTATGGCTCGTATTGTTGCCAAATTCTATGTAGTTGTAATTGGTCATATTTTCGACCAGGCGGCTGTTTCCAAAACACGATTCTAAAAACTTTTCTCGATAGAAAAAAATCTCAAAGTAGCCTCTGAAAATACATAAATTACCATTTTTCTCAGCAGTCCGTATAACAATGATAATAAAATTTTGCTATATTGTATATTACATGTTGCTTAAGCAAATGGCTGATTTTGATTTTTAATAAAATGGCAATTTTAAATTGCACAACGAATTTTGTTGTTTGGCACTTAGGCCCTTCTATTCCATGCGCTTTTTCTCTGTCACTCCTACGAGAATCGACAGTGATAGCTGTGGCGCGTTCCAAAGAAATTCAAAGACGAATAAATTTGTGGGCGTGTTCATTGCTCAAGGTCATCGGCTGCAGTCAGCGTCTTAACAAGGTACATCGTAGAAGACCCCAAAACATGTAACTCTTATGATATGACTCGAATCAAAAAACAGTACAGTTCAAATACAATGCAAAATTTGTATATTTAATACCTATTAACAAATTTCAGGGCGGATAAAATTCTGAAGAAGTACAAAAACAGCGGCGAATACAGGATCTCAGTGTTCAGCGCGTTCAACCACAGTGTGGCGAGTCGAGTGGCGCTGTGGTATGCCTCCTTTTGGTTAAGTACCCGCGCTTGTAATAGTCAACAGTATACCATTCTCACCACACATTCAAACCAAGTTCAATTGATTGAGGCAATTCCTTTTTACAAATTAAATTCCCTTTAAAAAAAACATGTATTTATTCCGACGCTTTGTTTCGAACTCCTTGACAGCGTCCGTTAATCTTATTAAAACACCACTCAAATCAGTAAATAAACTTTTGTTTCACAACTCAATGTAGGGCTTTAGCTATTTCAAACTCAAAAGTTTTGAGGAAAAGCATGCATTTAATTATCTGGACGACTGTCTTTGATCTAATGGCATGTTGTGACTTAAAAGAAAATCAGCGGTTGGGGATTTAAATCCAATAAGAGGCTGTTCGTGTTATTAGTCTTATTAGCTCAAATATTTTAACTTGATACATAAATGTTCACAAAATGTGTTTGTATGTTTAACCGTAATATAATTCTAGTCTCCTAAATATAGTATTTTTTTTTCTTTCGTAGCAATGTGTAATTGGTATTTAATTAATTTAATGTAATTATAATTTCATACCTATACAAACTATACCGTGACTAACTGACAATGCACAGTCCAACAGTGGATCTAAAGATCTATTTTTAATTCGAATCACTATCGTGACATTTGAGCTATGTCCAATGACGAATAGAAATTTTCGAATACCATTATGGCTTGTTTAAGCGAGGTATATATATACGAGTAGAAAGAAAAGTCTGAGCTTAAACAACATCGCTGTCACGCTATTAAAAGAAAATAATTCGATGAAATTGAGCCCAAAGTCTAGACGTACTGTCGAGGTCTTTGGCGTATTTTTTTTTAAAGGATGTCGTTTTTTGTGTAGTACTGCAAGCTATTTTCGTTTTAAAGTGGTTGGGCGGCAGAGACCCCGACCTTACATACAAATTAAATAAATCTATTTTCCATTTCAGGAGCGGTGCCTTTCTCACTGGAAGTCTTGTGTTATATTTTATACATAGAAAGATGAAATAGTATAAGAATTAAAATATGTTTATAAGACTATTTTGCTATTAAATAAGACTGAATAAAATGATGTCCTGAGTTAAAAATGCATAATATGTAAGCAGTTTTTGATATTAAAACAAGTTATAGCTGTATAGATTTATTCTGACTACGGGTTTAGATAAGTAAAATCAAGTTAAGATGTTTAACATTCTATTAAAGTAGTTACATATTTTGAATCACGCTCTTATAACAAATCTAGTGTTGTATAAAAATCTTTATTTTGTAATAAAGTTACTTTGTTATAACATGTTTCACTTATTTTTTAAACCTTATTATATTCGACCGAAAAGAGATGATTTCGCATTTGATTTCCTCATATTTCCTACATGTTTTTAAAGTTCCGTATCCAAAGGGTAAAACGGGACCCTATCGCTAAGACTTCGCTGTCCATCCGTCTGTCTGTCTCCAGGCTGTATCTCATTAAATGTAATAGTTAGACAATTCACTGTGATGTGAAAACATCATCTGTGAAATACATTTTCATAGGATATGTATTTTTGTTTGCACTATAATAACAAATATGTACTAAAAAACAATAAAATGAATACTTGAGGGAGCTCCCATAAAACAAACGTGAAAATTTTTGCTCGTCTTTTAATTAAGGTACCGGTTGACCGGTTTTTTCACCAGATGCTAACCAACCATGGATGCAATGGAAAGTTTGGTTTGTGATGTGGTGGAAAATCTTGACTCTAAGAAAAAATGTGTGGGAATATTCCTCGATTTGGCAAAGGCGTTTGATACTGTCTCGATTCCCCTTCTTATACGCAAACTCGAGTCTGTTGGTGTGCGGGGTGTACCGCTTGATCTCTTAAAGGATTATCTAATGAATAGATTTCAAACTGTCAAAATCGGCGATATTGTAAGTTCCAAGGCAAGAGTTAAATTTGGCGTGCCGCAAGGATCCGTTCTTGGTCCTACACTGTTTTTAATTTATCTAAACAGTCTTTGTAATATTGACCTTCCAAACTCAAAATTAATAGCTTTTGCAGACGATACAGTGCTCTTATTCAATCACACAACTTGGGTCAATGTAAAAATGTCTGCAGAAGAAGGTCTTCAAAAGTTAACAAAATGGCTCGATTACAACTTACTCACCCTAAATGTAAATAAAACAAAATACATAACATTTAGTATCAAACAGAACTTACAGCCACCGTCAGATTTTGTTATAAAAGCACATTCCTCTTTTTGTCGTGATACCAACCACTGCGATTGCTTTACTCTCACTGCAGCCAACAGTGTTAAATACCTTGGCATAGAAATAGACCGACATCTTAACTGGAAAGAGCACGTTAGTAAAGTAAGAACACGCATTCGCAAACTAATACCCATTTTCAAAAAAATAAGAAACTTAAAAGATCCAAAAACAAGCAAAACTGTTTATGTAACCTTGTGTCAATCAGTGCTTACATATGGTATCTCTGTTTGGGGTGGAGCTAGGAAAGGCACTCTTATAAATATGGAAAGAGCGCAACGATCTATTCTAAGGATTATAAATTTTAAGCGGTTTAGATATCCCACGACTAAACTCTATGAGGAATTCGAAGTTCTAAATGTACGACAACTTTTTATTAAAACTATTGTTATGAGACAACATTTGTGTAAAAGTATAACAAAAATATCAGCCAGAAGAAAACATCAAGTTTACGAAGTTCCTGCATGTAGAACGGCTTTTGCTCACTGTTTCTCTTATTTCTTAGCCCCTTTTCTTTATAACCGTATTAGTAAAGTAAAACCGCTAAAGGATCTTACAAGATTTAATTGTAGAAAAGCACTGGAGGGGTTCCTGAGTACTCTAGACTATGAAGAAACTGAAAAGCTACTACAGATAATTAAATAAATAGCAACCTTAAGAAACTGTGTAAGGTGCTATAAAAATAATATATTCTTAAGTGCTGAAGTATTATTATATGTATATCATCTTAATGTAATTATTACTATACTATTTATGTATATGTATCTTATATATCAAATAAGTTGAGATTGTTTGTGTTTCCATTTATCCCAGGCATATATAGGAAGAAAGATGTGGTTTTCTACAAAAGGAAGCAGAAGTTTACTGTGTAATATAGTATTAACATCGTTTACGATAAGGGATGAATAAATTTTGTTTTAATGTAAACTTTTAGATATTGCCATATATCGTTAGTTAAAAATCCATTTATCATAGTTTATCAAGTCGGTGTATTGTGAATCAGATTTGCTGAATATTATTGCCTAGTATTACCTATAACCTTTATTTTAAATAAACGTTGTTAATTTAATTAAGATACATTAAGATACCTACTTATGATAGATACACTATAAAAACAAATTGTAAAATATAATTTTTAAAATAAACATGTAAAATGTCGTACGAAATGCGTTGTCTATATTTTTTGCTTATACTATGTGTTTACTAAAACTTGTTACTGGCTCGTTATCTATCGACATCCATTGTGTATCGAAACATGGCAATAGTAGTTAAGCTGTGGGCCGTAAGCCTTTTTATTTAAAGTTGTTTATTGTCGAGCGAGAATCTTACCTTGCCGTAACACAGTCTTGACTTATACGGGAGGTAAAGAATTCTTTATTTGTATACCGCCAATGAGTTATTAATGTAACTAGTACTGAACTAAGGTAATTTATGTCTACTGGAAGCTATTTTATTATATTCAGGATAAGCTACCGAACGTTAAGGTTAATAAGTAGATGTATGTTATAACTGGTGTACAAATGTCTGTATTTTTATATGAAATAAATCTATTCTATTCTATTCTATTCTAAGTTTGATGAGCCATTTTAAACCGAAAAGGAGAAACATAGGATTTAACTTTTTCTTTACTTGCAGGAGCAAATAACTTTATTTTGGGAACATAATATTATTTATCGTGATGATTGGAATACTTAAAATAATTGTATGTATATGTTGGTACAAACATATACATACCTACATTAATTTTCAAATAAACCGACTTCTCAGTCCTCGGAAAGCTAAAACTACTACTTCCATAAACATCTTTATCGCCGCCAGCCTTCGGCAGCCACAGCTGGACATAGGGCTCACCAAAGGGAGGATTGTGCCCTAATCGCCACCCTTGGCAGGAGGGTTGGCTATCGCAGTTTCGCCAATAGTGGAGAAAAGACGCTGCCCGTCGCCTTATGACAGTACTCTAGTCGCCTCTTACGACACCAAAAGGAAGAGGAGTGGTGCTATTCTTTTTATGCCAGCGCTACACTAAATAGTTCCAAGAAGTATTAAAATTAAAGATTCCAGTCGATATCTGATAAGGAACTTAAAACGTATTTTACGCGGAAAATAACTGAATGTCAATTGTTTCTATTATTTATACACCGTGCCTTTTTAACCTCTTGACGAACGAAGCCCACGTTATGTAACCAACTTTGTGGAACATCTTGGCAGTGTTTTTTTTTTATTATCAAAAATTTACCTTAGAGAAATATCTATATTTTATATTTTTCTAAGGTAAATTTCAGCTATTCATTTTGAAACACGCTGTGACGCACACGGATGTATCTGTGTTCATTCATGCATCCAGGACTCGGCCGAAGCAAAATAATGCGGCTGTGCGCGTCACAGAATGATTCAAAATGAATAGTCCTATTTTGTTCCATTTTTCTAAGACTGTTTTAATTAATAAAAGAAAACTCTGTCAAGATGTTATACATAATAGTTACATAACGTGGCCTTCGTTTGTCAGGTGGTCAAAAAGGCACGATGTATTATAATAAAATTTATGAATACTGTAGTAAAATTATACCTAACTACTTTGTGTGTGTTTTTTTAGCAATTTTAGTGCAATTATAATATCAGTACCTACTTAAACTCGAAAAATTTTGAATTCGTATCCCTATTCGAACTCCGCCTGAGATAAAAAAATTCAAGTTTAAATACATATTAATAACGTTAAAACATAAACTCCCTCTCTACGTTAATATTTAAAAAGTTAGAACCGAAACTTAAACGCATCCAAATGATTTACGATTGTACAATCGTTACTATGAATTCCGAAGAACGTTTGTTTGCCGTTGTATCGTCGGAATTAAAAATAACGGCTTTTAATAGCTCCCATCCATCTTCTCGGACGCTGATGTATTAAAAATGTATTTAGTGCACTCCATCATGTAGATTGTAGACAATGGGTAGACTAAACAAGTGCGAGCCTGTCAGGAAGCTCTCACGATATGTCTCTGGAACTCTCATAATATTTTTGTTATGTCATCAAACTGCGCGTGGAATGTGATTTGATACAGTAATGCAGCCTTTGTCGACTTTGTATTATTGGTTATTTATGGATTTGAAGTAAGGTACAGTCATAGAATTGAACTGTTAATAGGCACGGACGTTAATAGGTTGAATTCACAATAATATTATTTTACCGGGTAAGAGAGCATACGACTGATTACAGGAAATTTGCTTGAGCTTTAGCCTTAATATTCATTAAACTATTAAATTATTGAATGTACTTGACAAGCACACCCAGACCCGAACCAATTTGCGTGAAAAAATCCTGCCCATTTCCCAAAAGGTGTTAAAAAGCCATTTGCTACAGTAATAAACTTTACTTTAATAATCACGATTGTATTAGGCTAGCCCGTAGCCATAGGTCTAAGGCGAAACCAGAGTCTTATGGTTCATGTGTATTTACCCCAGGTCACTGTATGAATGCAGGAAAACTGTGTCTAAATGGCTCTCTTCTCTTAAATACGAAGAAGTAGAAGAACTTTTGTTAAAAATAGTTTAATTTGTATTGATTGGTATAGGTACACACTCAAACACACTCACACAAATATTAACACACATGAAAATAACACTGCCAAGATGTTATACATATTGGTTACATAATACACACACACACACGCGCGCGCGCGCGCACACACACACACACACACACACACACACACACACACTTGTACTTTGTATCTGTGTTCGGTAATGTGTAACCTTTACTTACCTTACAATTTCATTTGATTGAGTTCACCTACAGTGTTGTAAATCTAACTTGAAGTATACTAGGAATAGTGAGGCTTTCCCAACACAAGTATCATTCTATTACATTCTGGGAAGCCCCGGCAATATATTTGTAAAAGATTTACTGAATTTTTTTTTTTTTTTTATGTGTTCATAAGGCACCGAAGTTTTTTTTGTAGGTACTTAGGCCTACACGGATCTCATGCTAAAGTCACGGTCACTCCACAATTCCACATAAGCTGTCACAGTGTCACTCCACACGGAGTGACAGATAAGGCTTAACGTATTTTCCAGCGTCAAAAAAATAAAAGGATTTCTGTTTCAAATCGAACCTTTGTTTGTATACTTTGCAAGATTGGGAATTTCGTAATCGATAGCCGTTACATACATCAAACATGAGCGATTGCTTACGTTGTGCGATGTAGCGCGACAGTTTTGACGATTTATGCTGATTTACGTACAACACAACTCACTCACTGCCCACCGCGTTCCCGGAACCGAGGAGCCTAATGAAAACGGGTTAGGTTTCCTTGCTTCTGGCTAATTAAGAGTTTATTTTGGTTCCTGAAATTAGAAGTTTATTAAAGTAAAATAACATTACAAAGATTATTTGTATAAACAGATGTGTTAGGGATTATTTGGTCGTTAAAATAAAAGGTAATGTTATGTTTGCCACATACCCCACTTATTGCTACTGTCGTTTTTAAACAACACATAAGAAATATACATACCTAGTAATCAGGTATTATAAAAATGGATAAATTCCATTTTTTATTTATACCCTATACCTACTTTTTTATAAACGAAAATGTTTTTCGAATATCCAAAAATGAAATATAGCTATGTGACCGAAAACCACACAAATATTTCGTAGCATTACATGGCCATTCATGCGACGTTCAGCAGCTAATTTATGTAAATGAAATAAAGACTTTTAAAAATAAGTATAGATGTTCTATAGTCATAAATATTTTTAGCTTATTTTATGGCCTATATGAATAAGTCAACATAGCTACTTACTGTGTATTATGTACCTACGTTTCTTGAGTTATACCTACCAAGGGTTGTTACACTTTTTAAAGTTAACAACATTCTGCAGTCTGTACAAGTCTGTACAATAATCGTTTAAAATCAGTTTTATTTCTGCAAATGGTCCCCTCGAGGCGCTTTTATTATATTATAGATATAAACGAACATAATTATTTGCTCCATCAACACATCAACTACTGCCACTGACGCATACTTTTAAGTATTGTTTTAAACGAAATATTAAATTTAATGTTGTTCAAACTCATCATTACTTACCAGCCCACCCACGTCAGTCTACTGCTGTATAGCTGCCTGTCCAAAAGGAGGATTTTTCGAAAATCGCCACTATTGCGCTTATGGCAATCGCAATTTACCAGCGGTGGATGAACGTTGAAATCCGGCTTCCTATGACAGCACGAAGTATATTTGCTTCTCGCAACACTTTTAAAGCTAGAAGGGGTGTACCTAGTCTACATATAACATTAGCAATGTAGAGCTACAAAAATATTTTTTTTCATAAAAAATATGTTTTATAAAGACAAGAGGTTCTGATAACTACTCATTGTATACCCACCTAAGCTGCAACAGATTATTTTATTACGAATTACGAGTATTATTTTTTTTGACAGCGTTATTTATTAATTAATACTTGTTAAAAAATATGATGACAGGTCTTACTCAAATGCAAACATCTTCCAATACACTAGCCGTCCGTGTTCTAGCGAGTTCTACGTACCTTGATTCCTTTATTTTTGGCCGATAACACACGGTCAAAAGAGACTAATCTAATAATACCTACAGTCTCGACTTGACAGACTAATCTCAGACCACAGCTTGCACTGAAAATACCTCAGCTCTAAACCTATCCAGTTTCCTTTAATCTCAATGCAGTTGATTTTTCACAAAAAGTATCTATTTATTGTGTGGGTGCACATCATAATATACCTAGCCTAGTAACAACATCTTTCGTAAATTTAAAGGTACCGTTTATGTAGGTACACGTTATATCACGCGGGCACACGTTATATCAAGTAAAGCAAAATGAAGTAGGTAACCTTTATTCATTCCTCTGCAGGGTAAGTAAAGGCCTCCATCATTGAATTTTAAGAAAAGTTACCATAGCAATAATGGTTTTACCGTAGCATATTGTAATTTTTTTTTGCTTCATAGAGTTGTTGCCGCCCACATTTCGCCCAAGCTAGTAAGCTTGAGCGAAATTAGCAAACATTATAAGAGAAAAAAATACAAAAATGGTATGGTATACATTTTTGTATTTTATTCTCTTTTATTGTTTGCTATACAGTTATAAATTTATAATTCGCAAAAACATTTTATGTTGGGTCCTATATCAAATACTCAGCTCTGATAGTTTTCAAGTTAACTTCGTTATTTATATTATATACCCACCTACTGTTTAATTTTTTCATGTTACCTACCAATGAACAAAAGTATAGAACTCTGACCTTTACTCTGACTCACATGTGGATACATCTCTGAATCTAAAAATGTTGTTTATGGTTCACAATATTTTTGAAAGACCTGCCATGTTCAACGTCCACCGTTTACTGAGTCCCGAAGTTATTAGAACACTGCCGAGGTGTTCTAAAATCTTTATTTTTTTATCATTTTCAAACATTAATGCACTTAGCTTTTGGCCGCGACTCCGAATTTCGGGATAATGTTTAGCTTACTTGTCATTTTGATTGTCAAACTTATTTACTGAAAAGTTTTATCACAATCCGTTCTGTAACATTTGAGTGAAAGAGTTACGACCATCCATATATCCTAAATACAAATTTTTGCGTTTATAACAAGTATTATTAATTTAAGATGCTATTTACTTAGCTATGATTTAAAACCTACAGTCATGCTGTTGTGCCAGTGTCGTTTAATGCACTAGTGCCGGCACGGAAATAGAATAGCAACACCATTTTCTGTTTCTGTGGATGTCTTAACAGGTCACTAAAGGATTACCCCCAGAACAAGAACAAGAGAACGATCGCCAACCCTCCTGCCTAGCTTGACAACTATGGCAAATCCTTTTAGAGAGGCAAAGACTGATTTAGACTGATGATGAAGAAAACCTACATTTTACAGAGCGTTCATGTAGTAACGGACAAGCTAAGTGCAATAAGCTGCACTGCCTAATCGAAATCTGACACAAAACCATGCCCTTCAGAGCTAGATCTATCCAAATAACATGACCATGAAACCTATAATAAATGGGCGAGGACGGTATACATGTCCTTCCCTTGCAACCGAGACCTATTGTTCACGTGTCTGTCCAACTAAAAATCTAGTCTATTTAATTTCTTTGGCAGCCGACGACGTGATCATGTAGGTATATTTTCATTCGCGTAGGCGCCCAATACAGCGGCTAGCGAGCCCGATTTTTATTACGCACGCATTGCAATATCGTATTGTTTTATTGACGTATAAAATAAACGTAGGTGATCCGTGATGTTTGTATCGTTGCTACACCTATTTTCAGTTGAATGACTTTTGGTACCTCTACTCGCATGGTAGGTGAAAAGCTCAACTAAAGCACATGTTTTGTGGAATTTGAAACAACGAATGTAACACACAGACTTCAGACATTTAATGGTTTTCTACATTGATCAGTCCGGATATCAAACCCGGAACCTCGGTGCAGGTGAAAACCGGTGTGTACGCTACTCGACCAACTACGTCATTATCACGTTTACAGGTGCAGACTGCTGTCTTAACGAACCTTTAGAGGTTCCTCAAACTGTACTTATCATAGTTTTGTGTCAGCCTTATTTATCGTGACGTTTTCCACATATTGTAATAAAATAACACAGATCACGAGTATGCTTATAAGCAATTAAAAAGGTTGTCTGAAATCTCCAGGCCATTGCACCTTTTTAATTGCTTAATTATTCTCAGTCTCCACATTTTAATATAAGAATCTACGATACAAAAATCAAATGACGTATTTTTTCTTTTGGTATAACCCAGTACAAAAATTTCAAGATAAAGCACTTAGAAAATAGCCGTCAAAAATCTAAAATTTTTGATACGGCCTCCTCGCTACACTTTTTTTACGCGATGCGGATTTTATTCAATTATTACGATACTATTCATAAGTTTTTGATTTTCCCTTCATACCTTAACAGGCTTAGGACCGTAAAAATTGAAAACTATGTTGCGAAAAATATTTTCGGGTGATAACTTGATTTACATTTTTTACTTCATAAATGGGTTAAATACGATTCTGATCGTCTATAATTAATTTTGAAGATGATGAAAAAGTCATCCAGTATATTTAAATATTAAAAACCCTTGTTATGATTAATGGTAAGTATGAATGTTTTTTTGATGTTAAATAAATTATGACACTTAAATTCAAAAACAAAATAATTGTATAGAGTTTATGGCGTTTTCCTTAGGTACACGCAAACAGACAACCGCCTGCACTAAGAACCTACCAATTACATTGGAAATATATAAATAAGACATTACTTAAGTTAAATGCTACACCTACTATTTTCAAAGATACTACGAGCTTGATACTTTTCATTTAAGTAGGGACCTACTCTTCCTGCTGAAAAAGTCTCAAACAAAACTGTAGAGTTCACAAATACTTATTGGTAACCGTGACATCATTCGTATTGATTAAGAAGGTCAAAGTAAGTTTGACTGATGTTATCAGTTTGGCCATGTTTAACGTTATTTCTCAACGGCTCTACTAAGACAAGGATAATAAATCCAACTCGATATTGATTAAGAGACGTCATAATATATGACAATGGCGGGTCGACAATGGCACGGCGTTGGCGAAGGCGTTACGCGTCAGCTGCCAAAGAGTGCCAAACAATAGAAACGGCATCGCATAGCAGCCGTAAGCAAAACCCAAATATATCAGCAAGATCATTTCGCGCAAGCGTACGAAGAAGTTTCAAAATTTATACGCGATAAAAACTGATTAGTAAGGCTGATAAGAAACATTTCGTTTTTCTGGCCTTACCTTTATGTTCTATAGCGGTGTCTTATATCAGATAGGACTTTTAATATGCTATGCAAATTCCGAAACCGTTGGGCCTTTAATGAAATTATGTAATTATTATTGGGTAGGATTTTCCGTTTGTTTCTTTTAAAATAAATGAGAGATACTTTCCAAAAGTTTGATCATTTGGATCAGCGGTAGTTAACGCTGCTTCTGAGCCATGGGTCGCGGGTTCGATCCCCGCACAGTACAAATATTTGTGTGCATGAACATGTCTGTTTGTACTGGTCTGGGTGTTTTCTATGTATTATAAGTATGTATTTACAAAAAAAAAAAAAAAAAAGTATATAAGTAAGTTTATCGGTTGTCTAGTACCCCATACGACAGGGTACTTAATAGTACCTTAATTTGGGACTAGATGGCTCTGTGTGGCCCAGTGTGGCATGTCTTAAATATTTTTTTTTTTTATTTTTAAAAGTTGTAATACGCAGAACTAATTTAATACATATTGAATATTTATCCAGGTGACCAGGTTATGATGAAAGACTAATCATAGAAGTTTTCTGTTCTTAGAATTTACCGTTTTTACCCAGCTTCTTTTTCTTCTTATCGTTTGATTATGCTTCAAATATGATCGGGTGTCAAAGTTTTTCAAGCCGCCATTTCAGGGTTCTGATATGACTTGTCCTGACTACTTCTATCTTGTGACAGAAGCCAGGGTCAACGGCTTAACATGCTATTCTAAGCACGACTACAAACCATCCGCCTCTCCGGAACCAGACCAATTTTAGAAAAGACTGCTGCGCCAACTCTGCAATATCCACAGAACATGGAAAAAGGTTCAAAAGACGATTTAGGCGGGGCAGACGTGCCACAGAGGTTATATAATGCTTGTAAGTGAGCGCTGTGATTGTGTCCTCAAAAGAATACGCTTGATTGGCGTTCTTTGAACTCGTTTATGTGTAGGGTGAAAGCGGCGACATCGGATCTCATACAAATGGTGCTTGACAGCCATTCTAACCTTTTTCTATGTTCTGTGGAAGTATCTAACATCGGTTATCCAACTGCCTGCTTTCCCTGGACTATACCCAAAACTGACGTCGCTCGTTGCGACAACCTATGATGTATATTTACGGCGAGCAGGTGCACGTGCGAACATTCATGGCCACCTCTTGACGTTAATTTAAAATTAAATTGCTTGTATCTAGTCCCAGAGCAGACGTTACTACTAAAAGCTTTCCCCTATTAATCTTTGGGTATATTATTTATAAATTCGATTTTAAGTGAAACCATCACGGAAACAAAAGTTTATTTATTGACTTTTGTTCCTTAGTGAACCTTCTTTTGTATCTTTTATGTTTTTTTATAACTTTATTGTCAATTTTTTTGTATATTTATTGTAAAATAATTGAATAGAGTTGTTTTGTCAGTGAGCTGCTGTGTACGTGTGTCTGGTTATTTCTTCCTTCCATTATCCCGAATTCCCTATAGTCATCCCAGTAACAGTCCCTTACAAATTTAAAGAGACGTGATATTTTATTAATTTTATCAAAGCAAAACCGCCCTGGTAGCTTTTCTATGTAACGGAAAACCGTTGATTGATACTGTCAACATCAGAAAACGCTGACCACTTTAGTATCATATCAAAGTAACAATTCATCCATTCTCCTTAAAATCGCTTGCAAACTAACTAACTTGTTACTTTGACATGGTAATAAAATGTGCAGCTGCTTGTGATGCTGACCGTACGTTATTGACTGATACAAAACCCGTATTACCAAACCTTACCTACCTCAGATTTTTCGTATAATAAACAGTTAAGCTACGAATGAAAAGACTATTCCTCACTCTAAACTTTTGGACGCAAACTGCTTTTACAGGCGTAAACGACGGTTTTTTTATGTTTTCGGATGAAAAATACTAAGAAATTACTAGTAAGTATCCGAAGTCAGATTAACATCAAACATCAACTGCAAGTGCGCTACTTGGCTTTCAAAGAACCTAATTTTTTTTTGCTTTGCCTATTATTTTTTTTAAATTGTTTTTAAAAAAAGAAAGAAGATTTCACATTAGCTTACATAACTTTTGCATATTACAGGAATATTTTTCCCTTTTCAATCCTGCAATGACACACAGTCGACATGTGACTCTGACAAAAACTGTTTCAAGATTTAGAAATGCTCAATACTTAAGACCTCAAATACTAGGTACCTACCTGACTAAAGATAACAGGAAGCCGCTTGATGACCGATCGTCATGGAGATCCTTAGGAGCCAATGCCCAGCAGTAGAAGCCATTTGGCTAAGATAATAATGATGTAGGATAGTAATATGTTAATGTCAAGAAATTCGGTTTGCTTACACATATTTTTTTACAAATGCATTGTTTTTTTCTGATTAGATAATCGCTAAAACAGCTGGACCGAGTTTGACGGGACTTTCATTCGCAGATGGATAATATTATGCAGTAACATAAGCTAAGTACTTTTGCTGTAGATTATTTATTTATTTTAATTAATTAAAAAAAGAAGTCACGAGTACCTAGTTTGTAATAAACTAACTAATTAGTTAGACTTAGTTAGTTTATTACAAATTAGGTACTCGTGACTTCTTCTACATTTAATTTTGTTGATTATGAAACCCCTACCAGTACAGAAAAGTACCATCGGGTTTTGAAACAGTGACCAATATTTACAAATTGTATGTTATAGTAGCAAGCTCTCATATTCTCAAATAATTCATGCAGAGAAAGCTCAAGATGTCACTCACACACGGTTAAGTACCTACACGTGTTCGAAATAATCATCTGCGTTTGAGAAGCTATTACCAAACAGTTGGAGTTTTGAGGAAATATCCAGAGCTCAAACCAAGTTTGTAAGGGATAATGGAAACTATTTTTCTTTCTGACACCTTTCATTTTGCCTTTTTTTTTTATAATCGATTGGTTTTAATATATAGGTTCGCAACTTATTGCGTACTTAATAAAATCTGTAAAGTTTTATCTAAAATTTTATCGCTTTCCGGGACTCAAGACGCCTTTCGGCGTGTAACAATAAAACTTTTTTTGTGCCAAGCGTGTCCCGGAATCTGGTGTCCAATCATTTGACAAAAAACAAATAACAAATTTTCATTTGAAAAATAACTTTTGACAAAATTATACTTGATAAATTTATCATATTACAAACTATTGTTTAATAAACTACTCATGAGACAATATATTTACTAAAAAAAAACATTATGCTAAAACTTATTTCACAAATTGATTATTTTTTAAACATATTAGTTGGCAAAACAATGTAAATCATAAATAACATTTGACAAAATGCATTGCTTAGTAAATATTTTATTTACCAAAATCTGATTCCACCATAGTATTTAAATAAATTTAAATAACGTTAACGTTAACGTTAATACAACAATCTTCTGTCCAATCCATGTAGTACAAAGGCATAGTGCAATAAGTGTGACGATTTTAGGTATTTTTAAAATAGATTTAACTCGTAACGGAACGCAAAATGTGTGTTCATGTTATTTAATTGCCTTAAAAGTCCAGTAGGTCAGAAAAAGTGTAGGTTAGGTTAGGTTAGAACAATGACCATACAAAGGCGTAGAGAGCGTAGCGGACGTGCCGCGGCAGCGGCC
This sequence comes from Anania crocealis, assembly GCA_949315895.1. NCBI lineage: Eukaryota > Metazoa > Arthropoda > Insecta > Lepidoptera > Crambidae > Anania > Anania crocealis. The sequence goes on from OX438883.1 coordinate 19,684,257, forward strand.
GCCGAGCGCCTCAAAAAGGCATAAAAAAGTCACTGATTTATTTAGTTTTTTCGCATTTCACACGTCCAATAATAAATAGAAAATAGTTATTTTTACAAACTAATAATTTATCTACTAACTTTTTGTAAAATCACCAATTTGAAAAACGAATAGTTTAGTCATGTGAACATTTTTATAATAATATTTTAACAGTTGAAATATTTCCTATGTAAAACATTTGCGAAACCTGTAATAATATTATGTCAAACGATTCTTTTTGAAGCAATATGTTTGCGAAATGAAAGTTTGTCAAATGATTAGTTTTTCAAACGTTGTTTGTAAAGTGATCTTTTGTCATAAGTACGTTTTTTGTTAAACAATAATAAACCCCGGAATCTTTTATTAAGTAGTATAGTGCAAAACACTAAAACGACTTAAGTCTAAAAATTAGGTCGGGTTATTGTTGTTTTTAATCATCAATAAGTTATGTCAAAGCTGGTTAAATTTATAGATATAGGCCTAGCTCGACAGATTTGTTGACCGATCGACAGATAGACGAACTCAGTGGCGGAGAGGCGTACACACCGGTTTTCAAGGTGTCGCCTGCTCCGAGGTCCCGGGTTCGATTCCCGGACGGGTCAATGTAGAAAAAATTTGATTTTCTACATTTTCTCGGTTCTGGGTGTTTGTGGTACCTTCGTTGTTTCTGGTTCCCAAAATACGAATGCTTTAAATAGTTATTCAAATTGGGATCAGAACAAATGTTGCCATAATTTTTTTTTTTTTTTAGATTACTGTGGAAAATTGTAAAGCCCATTATCGTAATAGCCGAACACAAAGTATGATAACTAACTTTAACCAAATTCTGTTCGATTGAAATGAATGTTCTTAAATGTCAGACGTCATTTTTCAATCTCATCCAGTCACATTCACGCTCGATTTAAGCTCAAGTCCCAGGGTTGCACCCTTGCGACAAAAAGTTTAGTTCGTACTCGGGGCAAAGACTACAATATCTTTTAAGGGTCATACAAACTCCATCGCCGTATCGTCAAACTAAAATCTCAGTCAGTTATCTCTAGATATACCTAGTGGGTTGACGAATGTAAGTGAACCTTTTTTTCATGACAAGTTCAAAGTATTACGCTTATAGATTGTCTTAGTTGGGTCCCATAATCGACGACCTCCGTGGCGGAGTGGCGTACACACCGGTTTTCAAGGTGTCGCCTGCTCCGAGGTCCCGGGTTCGATTCCCGGACGGGTCAATGTAGAAAAAATTTGTTTTTCTACATTTTCTCGGGTCTGCGTGTTTGTGGTACCTTCGTTGTTTCTGGTTTCCAAAATACGAATAGTTATTCAAATTGGGATCAGAACAATGTATGTGATGTTTTCCACATTTATTTATTTATTTGTAATATAAGCTTAGTAATAGCTTGATTTGGGACTAGATGGCTTTGTGTGGCCCATTGTAGCATGTCTTAAAATATTATTGTCATTATATTCCTATCGTAGCAGGCATCAGCAGATATGTCACCATAAGTCTGCCTATGCCCTCTCCGACCGTTATAAGGCTGCGCTTCCACCAGGGGTTTTCAAGGCACATGAGATTTGCGAGGATGTGTAGTGGAGCTGTGTAAAGAGGCACAGATATGATGTTTTCATCCCTTGCTGCACCGGTTCATAGCTGGTGACTGCTAGCAGTTTCTCTCTGGCCTCTATCCATAGCACCCATCTCTCGCACACATCCATCGCTTGTTTTGTATGTACAAAAATCTCTTCCTTCTAAGCCATTTCCACCAGAGCTGCGCTGAGCGAGGCTAGATAAATGTAACTATTTTATGTGTTCTTAATTCAGTTCTCGCTCATCACTGATGGAAACGCAGCCTAACCCTGCTTGTTATGCCGTTCCGAGCAAGTGTAGCGCGGCCCTTACCCGTACATTCCCGTGGCACCACGCTCCGCTAATGACATATTTCTGGCGTGGCCCGCCCGCCAAGGACACGTCACCGTCCGCTCTCCGGCGCGCTCTATTTCTGAGCGCGGCTATTCCTGAAAGCTTACATTGTTTTATTTCTGGCCGCAGAACACTGTCCACCGGGAAGTGCGTGCCTATTACCGGCATAATGGCCTTTGCTTTATTTTTCCACACTTTAAATTACATAACTCGATGAGTATAATCAGTTGTGGCGTAGTCGTCATTTACCTACGCTTCATATACGAGATATTGATATAATAATTGTTAATTATTAACTTGATTCGCTTAGTGATGTTTTAATTTTTTAGGCAAAGATTGCCAATCTTCAATCAAACTACGAGTAATACGTACTTCAGGTTAGAGAATAAACTGAATAAATAAAATTCATTTACTACTTATAGGTTACTCAGACCCTAAAGTGTTAAGAAAATACAATTGCTTAATAGAAATACAATGTTAAAATTTAAATAATAATTATTAAATTTTTATAAACTTAATTAATGTAGAGTCAAAAACTGTTAACATAAAAAACAAAAAAAAAACCTTGAAAGTTGCACAGGAGCATATCTGCCACCACAATGCCGCATGTAAGAGCAGTCCAACCCAGGGGTTGAAAACGGTAAAGGTATAAGGGTATGGTACCGGTATAAAATTACGATACAACTTTGATTTAAAGGTAGAACCAAAACGGTTTATAATTACGGTTGTGATACAGCTAAAAATGGTACCATAACTGAAATCTTTTCGGTACCGAAAAAATTAGGGAGCGAATGCGGCGGGGCAACCGGGGCAAGCAGGGTGGGGACTTCTGGCATCGTTGTTACCGATCGTGTCGAGACTTGCTTGAACGGTGTTAGAAGTAGAAGTGTATTAGCGCGATTTTCATGCTACATTTATTTTCACTATTGCATTATTAACGTATTGTTTGTTAGTTTGATTATCGTGCCATCTTTAAAAATCCACAAGTAGGGAATGCATTCCGGATTGTTCGAAATTCAAAAAAGCCGAATAATCCGAATTTTCAAGGCGTTTTGTAGATCCGGATTTTTATATTGAAGGTTACGTTCAATGAGCATGTACTACCGGAGCCGATAGCGGTGCACGGCGCCGTCCTCGAAGTTGTTCAAAAATATGTGTACCTTGGGTAGACATTGCAGTTAGGTAGAAACAACTTTGAGGATGAGGTGAACAGTAGAATTCAGTTGACTTGGGCAGAATTTGGGAAACTACGTCGATTCTTCTCATCATCGATCCCACAATGCGTCAAGTCGAAAGCCTTCAATCAGTGCCTTGTCGTAGCAGTAAACAAGGAATACACAAAACCACTACAGTACAACGTATTTAATATAGTTATTAATATACTAGTTAAGCATAAATTAATTAGCCATGACAAGAAATGGGGCTACCGGTTTAAAATCAACAACAAGTACACTGAGTCAATATTAGCCTTTGCTGACGACCCCAAATAGTTTCCCAAATAGTGTCAGGAATTATTAAATGAGGTTGATGAGTTTTGTACGTGGACGTGCGGACTGAGGGCAAAACCAAGTCAATGTCATTGTTTATGTCTGGGTAGAAGAAATACCAAGTATACTTCTTATGATCCGAGACTCTCTATAAGCGGCCAAAAGTTGCCACTGTTGCAGAAGCAGTGCCTTTTAAATTTCTCGGTAGAAAGATAGACTACAAAGGACGCAAACCATCATTAGGTGGTTGACCAAAATTTCATGAATGACCTCAACAAGGTACACCAACTGCCAATCAATAATATTAAAAAAGCGTGGATATACGACAACTATCTCACATCGCGTTTCACTTGGCCTTTCCTAGTATATGATATCGGTAAAACCCTCTTGGCAAAGCTAGATGCTAATGTCATAAAGATATTGAAGTCATGGTTTGGTCTAGCACATTCGGCTGATCCCTCTACTCTATTTAGGGATAACAATAGTTTTGGGCTGAAATTTAAGAAACCATCCGAACTTTAAAAACATCTCAGAGTTACAAAAACGTATGTTTTGGGGAAGTCACAAGACGAATTAATTTTATCCCTCCCGAAAGACAACAAGGCCACAGAACTTGAATCAAGACTGCAATTCCACAAAAAATTCATGGCAGGTGCACAATCAAATAGAGCTGGGTTAGGTACGACAAAGAAGAAAGAAGACCGAGACATAGTAAAAAACTTTCTACGACAAGATGAAATTGACAGCTACAAAGTGCACGCTATGAATTCAGAAATGCAAAACGAGTGGATAACTATTGGTGAGTTTTGTATCCCGTTAGCTATGAAGTGGCGCATCTTGCTGTATGGTTGGTCTCCTGCTTTGTTAAAATTTTATCTGAATGCCTTCCAAATGACCCTCCCTGACCAGAGTAACTTAGTAAGGTGGGGAAAAGCCTCTGAAAAATGTTGTTATACTTGTGGAGAGGAGATATGAACAGCAAGACACCTATTGGTGGGATGCAAGGTGCTCTTGAATAGGGGTCACTACTCACATCGCCATGACAGAGTACTTAAAATCATACGTGAAGCTATAAGCCTTTCAGTGGCTAGGGCCCAAAAATGACAAACAAAAGACAAATTAACTTTACTAAAGAAGGCTCCACTGGAAATTTTAAGAACAAGCCTTACTCAATCCTGGGTACAGCACCTGACTGGACCATTTTAATGGATACGTATAAAAAGCACTATAAAATCCCAGAAGATGTGTGTGTTTCATCATCCAGACCGGACATTTTTCTTTTTTCTGGAGCTACAAAACGGATCGTACTTGTAGAGCTTACCGTGCCGTGGGATACTAACATACCTAAAGACCACGCAATGAAAGAAAACCAAATTATTATGATCTCCTAAATGAATTAACTAAAAACGGTTGTCGGTTATATAGTTAGTCTATATGCTGTAGAAGTAGGAGCAAGAGAAGAATGGTCAAAGTGAGTGACTTAGAACTACGTAAGCTGTTTCGACAACTTAAAGACAGGTGGTGGCATGACAAGGCTTGTCGTTTGCAGTGGCTAGCAGATACTAATCAGGTCGGTGAGTTTTACAGCGAGGTGCGCAAGCTGATCGGTACATCTTTTTCAGCGAAGACACCTTTAAGGTCATTAGACGGTCATCTAATCACCAGCAAGGAAGAAGTGACCAAACGTTGGGCAGAGCATTTCAACACTTTGCTCAATGTAGATCGATCAGTAGATCTGCAACACATCAGCTTGATCACCCAACTCCCCTTAGCTGTCGACCTGGATGGGCCCCTGTCGCGTGACGAGGTAGTCACTGCCATCAGACAGCAGCATAATAAGCGGGCGGTAGGCATTGACCATATGCCGGGAGAACTTTTGAAGTATAGCGGCGAGGAGCTTCACAGCCGAATTTGGGAACTCTTTGTTCGAATGTGGGAAGAAGAGCGAGTCCCGGATGAATTCAAAGTGTCTCGCATTAGCGCTCTTTACAAGAACAAGGGTGATCGCTCCGACTGCAACTCTTACCGAGGCATTTCACTTCTGTCGACCTCCGGTAAAGTTTTTGCCAGAGTTTTATTAAACCGCTTGCTCAACCTGTCCGAGAAAATTCTGCCTGAATCCCAGTTTGGCTTCCGACCTGAACGAGGCACCTGTGATGCTATTTTCTCGGTGCGTCAATTGCAAGAAAAAAGTAGGGAACAAGGTCGTCAGTTGTACCTCTGCTATGTTGACCTAGAGAAAGCTTTTGACAGCGTGCCTCGTGAAGCCCTCTGGCTGGTGCTGAAAAAGATAGGGTGTACAGAGAAATTTGTGAGACTTATTCGACTTTTGCATGACGATATGCGATGCTGCGTCACCGTAGACGGAGAACAATCAGATTTCTTTCCCGTTACCTGTGGGGTGAAACAAGGGTGTGTTATCGCGCCCACATTGTTTTCCTTATACTTTGCTGTAGTTGTAAGGGAGGTCTCGCAGTCAGTCTCTGAAGGCATACGCATCCGTTTTCGCACTGATGGCGGTCTCTTTAACCTGGCTAGACTTAGGGCTCGCACTAAAGTGTCGCATGCAGTAATCACAGAAATTATGTATGCTGATGACCTGTGCTTCTTAGCGGAATCCCCAGATGGCCTGCAACAGCTTATGTCAGCGTTTCACCAGACTTGCTGTAAATTTGGACTAAAAGTCAGTGTTAAAAAGACGGAAGTTATGTCTTTGAACGTATATGGTCAGGAGACACTGAATGTAAAGCTTAATGATGTCGTGCTTAAGCAGGTCCAAAAATTCCGATACCTAGGGAGCACTATAACATCAAAGTGTGACCTGGATGCCGAAATAAACAGCAGAGTCGGCGCTGCAGCTGCGGCCTTTGGCAGACTGTGTTCCAAGGTTTTCTGCTCACATGATATAAAACTGCGAACCAAACTATGTGTTTATATTGCCGTTGTGCTGCCAAACCTTTTATATTCTTCCGAGGCGTGGTGCCTGTACCGTCATCAAATACGCACACTTGACCGCTTTCACCTGAAATGTCTGCGAAAAATTATGAATATCAAGTGGTCCGATCGCGTGCGTAATACCGAGGTACTGCGACGTGCCAATGTTGATGGCATCGAGGCTTATATTATGCGTCGGCAGCTTCGCTGGTGCGGTCATGTATCTCGTATGACGGAGGAGAGAGTGGCGAAGCGCATCTTTTACTCTGAACTTGAGGAGGGCAAGCGTAAACGCGGCGGTCAACTCCTCAGGTATAAAGACGTTCAGAAACGACATATGAAAAGATGCAACATTGAGCCGTCTCAATGGGAGGATTTGGCTGCACAGCGGCCTGAGTGGCGCAGGCTTATTTTTAACCAAGTACGCGACTTCGAAAAGCAACGTCAAGCTGATCTCGACACTAAGCGCGACCAGTTGAAAGCCCGTACTCCTGCTACTATTTCCTACAATTATATAAACGGCAAACTAACGTGCCCCCACTGCGCACGAGAGTTTGTTGCGAAGATAGGCTTTGTGAGTCATCTTCGTGCGCATCATCGCCTATATGATTAGGAGTCGAAGTGGTCGCCATGGCCGAAATCGGTCGGAAGATAATAAGGAGCAAGAGGTATACCAGCAAAATCTCTCTATAACCTGTTGAAAGATCTTGGCTTGGCCAGAACTGCAGTAAGTTCTATACTAGAGCGAGTGTCTAAAGCTGCATTAGCAGGTTCGTACCAGATTTGGCTGGGCAGGAAGAGAAACACGAGTAGTGAAGGTGAGTGTTGATGTAGGTCGGAAAGGGGCCCCTAAAACCTACACTCGTGTCACAAGTCCCGGGAACTACTCGGAGTTTATCTTTCTGCCACACGATGGACCCGGGTGCCGGGTGAATCCATGGAACGCTAAGAAGTTGTCTCTCTGTTCGGTCTTAATAAAACACTGACATTTATCCGCGTAATTTTATTAAAAGTATTAGTTCTACATCAATAGTTTTTAAATTGTAAATGAAATCCGAAAAAACCGGATTTCAATATAAAAATCCGGATCTACAAAATGCCTTGAAAATTCAGATTAATCGGCTTTTTTGAATTTCAAACAATCCGGATTGCATTCCCTTCTATCAACTGCCTAATTGATTTATTTGATATAACATAACAAAGACAATATAGGAGAATATAATTTGTAATTTTTTACCCGATTGGACCAATCGCGCCCAAACGACACAACACGTCTTGTCAAAATAGATTCATAAACACACGGGGCACACAATCCCAATAACCTGCGTGGCACGAACGGCAGGAAATTTTTTGTTCAAATTGATGGGGCCCACACGGGGCGGCGCCCTCGGTATAATTCAATGAAAACCTTTATTTCATAATTTCAATATTTAAAAAAATAATGATACCGCAATATTACAATACCAAAATTGTACAGGTACCGTTTCTTTCAGGTATAGTAATTTAAAGGTACCATTATTCTAAGGTATCGAAATTTAAAGGTATGACGTCATACCGTTAACCGATTTAACCTTTTTTTTTCGGTTATTCAATCCCTGGTCCAACCTACGGCCACGGGCGATCATCGCCAAGACTGCGTTGGGCCCGCACTTTGCGGATCAGGGAAGGAATCTGCTTACGCAATACGCATAGTGGTGTGAATTTGGCGGTGCGCCTCCGCAATCATACCCGGGGCGCAGAATCGGGGCAGCCCCACAACAATCCAGACGGCAAAAAATTATAAAAAAGTAAAGTAACAGCCTATAATCACCCCACTGCAGGGAAAGGCCTCTATCATTGAATTCAAGTTACCAAAGCAATGAGGGGTGTACTGGCATAATCACTACGCTTGCCAAATGCGGGTTGGTGATCACAAACCCGAGCAACGTTCGAAAATCGAAACTTTTTTGTTGCCCGACCCGGGGATTGAACCTGGGACCCCGAGATTTTGGCCCGGTATTTAAACCACTAGACCAACGGGGCGTTTAAATTTATGCCAAATAATTTTCATTGAAGTCAAGAAGTGAATTGCTATATATGTAGATATAGGTATAATATTTTTTCTTTTGTCAATTTTTTTTTTGTTTAGTCATTAAGTAGAGAATGCTAGATACATGAGGTGCAGTAAAGTCTAAATAAATTATTACTTACCTACTGAGATTAACAAGGCACCAAAACAGCTTTAGACACTGTCCATTTGTAATTTGAAGCACAAAGTAAAACTTATAATACAAAATATAATTTTATCGAAAATAGCAATCATATGAGTAACTCGACAGACTGCCAAAAGTCTTGAAAGAAGGAGAACATATCTTACAACAATAACTCAGTCGCCAGGAGCACCAGATACTTAGTCTAGCATATTAGTTATTTTTGAAAACACAATAGATTCATAATAACTACTGCTTGAAGTGTTGAAAGACATTGTATGACTAACAACACTTTTTACTAAGAAAAACCTGGAAGTTTCAAGAAACGATTAAAAACTATGTAATTACGTTTTAAAAAGCTTTACAACTTAATTTAATATAGACCTAATGAATGATAAAATCTGTCATCTTGCTATCGTGTGATTTTCCTATTTTTCTTCAAGAGTTATTTGGTATCAAAGTTTGTGAATCCGCCAGTAACAGGCTTCTAAACAAAATCAATTCTCAAAAAACTAGAACAGTATCATTTTAGCAAATTACCTCTAGTATTTATTGAATCACTGTTACCTGCTTTTCATTCTGGCATTAGTAAAAATTTACTAGAAACAGCATATAATCGTCCTACTGCAGGGAAAAGGCCTCCATCATTTAATTCAAGTTACCACTGCAATGAAGGGAACTGGCATAATAACCACGCCTGCCAAATGCGGGTTGGTGATCACAAACCCGAGCAACATTCGAAAATTCGAAACTATTTGTTGCCCGACCCGGGGATCGAGATTGAACCCGGTACCCCGAGATCTTGGTCCGGTATTTAAACCACTAGACCAACAGGGCGTTGTAAAAATACTAATAATAGAATAAATATTATGTGCAACACAAAATCGATTCTTGAATCACAATCAAAACTGCGAAGGTGCGACATCCATCATCAAAATAAAACAAAAATTTGAAGGTAAATGTGTTAAACGCATTCATTTTATTTTTAACATCTAATGAACTAACTATAGGTACTGTAACTGCTGGTGTCAGTGGTCACCTGCAGTTCCAGCACAGCATAGTTTTCGGGTTTTATCGTAAGGATGTAAGAAGTTATAAGTTAAAATCGGTAAATGTCAAAGAATTAACCTGGATTGACTTTTAAGTACTCATTGGAGTACAGGAGTGTGATGAATTATTTTACTCGTCATACCTTACTAATAATATAAATGCGGAAGTTAGGATAGATGTCTGTTACTTCATCACACTATCACGGCAGTAAAATAGCTAATAAATTCATTCTTCCTGCGCTCTGCGTCTTCAAAGCTCATTTTACGCCTAATACAAAACTTTGGCAGCTACTTTTTTACAGATTAACGCATATTCAAAAGCTCGCTATGAACTGTGAAAGCACAGCAGCTAAGCATATTCCTAAGTCCTAAACTTTACACAATTTGTGTAAAGTTTAGGACCCAGCATAATAAAAATTAAAACTATATTATGTTGTAAAATTGTAGTAATGTTCGTTAATACGATCTATCAAGTAGATATGCAAGGTTCGATTCCGGTTTAGGCGGGAACCTTTAGGAGTTATCTTAACCTAATAAGAAAATTTAGAAAATATCTAAACTGGCATGCATGGCTTTTATAATTCCTTAACTAATTTAGACATTTTTGGATTCGAAAAAAAAAGATTCGTATTTTTGCGATATTGTCTAGTATGAGGCATCATTAAATTAATGACTGATAATGAGTACCAACATGTTATTTTTTTTTTACTGTACTATGCGACTGTTTTCTAACCCAAGCTTAAGAGCATATTATGTTTCAGAGGCCTCCAGTCTCCCTAAAAACCGAATACACTGTAAAAAATTCAAATGTATGCATCACTTTATTGTCATAAAATTCATCATACTGATAAGACATTTATCATAATAAATGTCATATCATGTCATAATGTCATGTTATTTAGTACTAGTTAGCTTTTGCTCGCGGCTTCGCACGCGTTAAATTCGGGGTAACAATAAAATTTCACCCCCTCTTTCAAGGGGTTGGGGGCGGATTTAAAAAAAATGATGCACGATTTTTTTGTCACAAATAGTCCTCATACCAATTTTTAGCTTTCTACTTTTGCGGAATGCTCGATACAAACTTCCACCCCCCATTTTAGGGAAGTGGGGTGTTAGAAAGAGATGAAAAGTAGCCTATGTCTCGCTGTATCTCTTCAACTAGCTCCACTTAAATAATCACGTCAATTCGTTGCTCCGTTTTGCCGTGAAAGACGGACAAACAAACAGACACACACACTTTCCCATTTATAATATTAAGTATGGATTACATACTAATACTTGGGGGAGGTCTATGTCCAACAGTGGGCGTCGTTTGGCGTCGTCATCATCGTTCGACTTGATGATGACGTACTAATACTTTTCGTTACATTTGCAACAAAAACAAACATTTAATATTATATTTTTAATGACCTGCACTATTTATGTCAATTTGTGTCTGTCTCTCATAATTTTTACGTGCCTACTTTAAGGAGTACCTAATTCTAGTAACGTCACTATTTATACGTCATCAGTTGTTTTCAGCAAGACACGCACATGCGTGGGATTTGCACGTAATGCTTTTGACGTTAATGCCTCTTGTAATCTGTGGCTCCTTAGTCCTCACGCTTCTAAGTTCATCTCGCATCCATCATGCTTCTGACAACGCAAAAGAACATCCCATTTCTTGCTACAAACCTAAATAGTCGTTCAGTTAATTTATCTATTACCACAAATAATATTGTAATACCTACTATTACCAATAATTTGAAACACATTTAATTGGAAAGTTATTTTCATCCGCCAAACCCCTAGTAGCTATCAAAATTAAGTCGACTCCCGACCTCTTTCTATGAACAAGCCTATGTTAACATTTTACCTGACATCCTGTATTTGTATGTTGTCACTAAAATTATGTTTTTTTTTTTATAAAATTAAATTAACATTAGAAAGCTTTAATGTGATGTCATCGTTTTCATTATACGATGACATTTTCTTAATTTATGATTCTTTTAACATAAATCTATCCGAAAAGGAAATTTGAAAAAGGTGTTGTATTTATGTATTCAACACAAATAAAAATGGGATTCCCTAAGTTCCACTCTATTGTTCTTCTTTTCCCACCGGGTCCATGAAATTTAAAAATACCTATATTTTAAAATTTTCATATATTATTATGAATTCCCAACTCTAAGATTCCCAATGGGTCTACGAGATTTATTCAAAGTACAGACAACGACAGGTTAACCTACCCAAAAAGTTAAAGGTCATTGAATTGATTTTCAACTCTAACCCCCGTATTTATTAACAAGTAAAAGTAATTACTTGACTACAAGTAATTACTTGAGAGACAATTTGTATGCCTTAATCAAGAAATTACTAGAAGTTATTACTACCAAAAGTTATCATTTTCAGCCAAATAATGTGACTATTAATGGTGACCAATTTCTTTCACTTAAGCACTAGGTATGAACACTTTAAGTTATGACTTACTAAAGCAATAAGTAATTACTTCTTTATAAATACGGGGGTTAGTCTAACAGGTAGAGATCAATATCAATTAAGAAAATTTGACGTTTCGTTGACTGTTGTCTGTACAATCAGTAGAAACAACAAGTCTTTATTAGGGTAAGTAGAGATGACTTACAATGTTATATCAAAACTGTGGTTTTTTTAATGCTTTTCTATTTTCGTGAAAGATGAGATGATTTGTATTGAAACTACCAAAACTGTGATTTTTTAATGCTTAAGTCTGTTTTAGTGTAAGATAAGACGATTTACGGTAATTATTCTAAAACTATTTTTTTATGTCTAGTTCAAAGACGTCTGACCAAGTAAAGACTCCTTGTTCATCTAGTCACTTTATTTTATTTCTTAATAAATAATTTTAATTACTATCCAGAAGGATAGAAATAAAAGCTGGGTCAAAACGCAGCTTTTACTGTTGACTGTACCAAATATTCTCATGGACCCGCTGGTAAAAAAATGCTGTTTTATTTTTAATGTCGTGGACCCGTTGGGAATCAAAGTATGAACTTACGTTTTTTGAAAACAGTAGAGCTGTTGGTCTTTGAGAAAAACCCAATAAAGAATAAAAATACCTAACGAAATTAAATGGTCAGTATTTGGTATTCCATCCAATAATCACTGCACTTCCTCAGCAGGCGAGTTACCGCGTTTATTATTTAAAAAAAAACCTGCCAACTTAAACACACCGTTCACGTAGGTACTAAAGTAACAGGGTCAAGCGTAAGCCCTCTTGTTGTAAAATATGTTAATAGCCTGTGAATCTTTTACAGCCTAATTAAAGTTCGCTGTTTATAAACACGCCGACAAAGAGTTTTTTAATATCAAGTGCAGAACAATAGACGAAAACGCAATTTCAAAGGAGTGTTTATTATTACTGAGAATCGCGCTACAACCGATTATGTAAACGGCCGCAAATATAACCACTGACCCATTACAAAGCAAGGAATCTGATGACTAATACATGAAGTAAAATTTTTATCAGCAAAAGGCATTGACGCGTTGTTGTAAACATACCTAATTCGACGACCTCCGTTGCGGAGTAGCGTACACACCGGTTTTCAAGGTATCGCCTGCTCCGAGATCCCGGGTTCGATTCCCGGACAGGTCAATGTATAAATAAAGTGTTTTTCTACATTTGCTCGGGTCTGGGTGTTTGTGGTAAAAAAATATATTTAAGACATGCCTCACTGGGCCACACAGAGTCATCTAGTCCCAAATTAAGGTACTATTAAGTAATTTTTTTAGGCAACCCATTTGCAATATATTTATTGGCATATTTAATTTTATATAAAATACATTTCATTCAATAACCAGCTCGGTGAAGGTCGTTTTATGGTGGGATCTTAGACTATAAGCCCTAAGTCTTCATTTAACACCCTTTTCACCGTGGTCCTGCTTAACCCCATCTGAAGGGCCAACAGTTTCTGCTTACGTATGGGATTTCTTTGAATTCGCGCCTTCACAGCTTTTATCACTGCTGGAGTCCTAACAGAGCGAGGGCGACCACTTCTTGACCTGTCATCTACACTAGAGTCTTCATTGTATCGTTTTATGGTACGATAAACGAATCTTTTGGTTATATTCAAATTTTTCAGTAAGTCGAAAATCTGAATTGGCGCGTAACCGCAACGATGCAATGCAATAACCGCGACACGGTCTTCTTTATGTGTCCACTCCATATTTAAAAACCGGCCAAGTGCGAGTCGGACTCGCGCACCAAGGGTTCCGTACCAAAATGGCCAAAAAAAACGGGTTTGTTGTATGGGAGCCCCCCTTAATTATTTATTTTATTTTGTTTTAAGTATTTGTTCTTATTGCTGTAACAGAAATACATAATTTGTGAAAACCTCAACTGTCTAGCTATCGCGGCTCTTGAGATACAGCCTGGTGACAGAGCGACGGACAGACGGACAGACAGCGAAGTCTTAGTAATAGGGTCCCGTTTTTACCCTTTGGGTACGGAACCCTAAAAATGAGGAAAATTCTAAAAAGTACACTTTTTTATTTTCATGAAAAATTCGAAATTCGAAATCAATAAACTTTTTTGTGGCCAGCATTCTAAATTTAAAAGTTTTTATTGTGTGACAGAACTTATGACCTGACTATGTAAATGTATATATGTAACACAATTATTGACTTAAAGCGATGCAGTGATAAAATTAAACTTTTTTTTCAGTTTTAAAATTGTAAATAACATGATAATACGAGGGCGGGTCAATAAGTCCGTGACTTTTGGAATAAAACACAGATTTTTTGATAAACAAATCATTTTATTTTTCAACGTAGTCTCCCTTGAGCTCTATACACTTTGTCCAACGCTTCTCCAATTATTTTATCCCTTCCAAAAAATATGATTTGTCGAGGTCCTCAAAATAGGCCTTTGTTTGCGAGATGACTTCATCATTGGAGTCAAATCTTTTTCCACCAAGCCATTTCTTCAGGTTTGGGAACAAAAAGTAGTCACTCGGAGCCAAATCTGGAGAATAGGGTGGATGAGGGAGCAATTCATAGCCCAATTCATGGATTTTTGCCATGGCAACTGCACATGTGTGCACCCTTGCATTGTCTTGGTGGAAAAGAACTTTTTTCTTGGCCAAATGAGGTCGGTTTTTTTTCAAATCGTCATTGAAGCGGTCCAATAAGTTGGCATAATATTCCCCATTGATTGTTCTTCCCTTTTGAAGGTAGTCAATGTGGATTATCCCACGTGCATCCCAAAAAACAGTCGTCATAACTTTATTGGCTGACAAACCCACCTTGGCCTTCTTTGGCGCCGATTCACCCTTAGAAACCTACTGTTTTGACTGTTGTTTGGTCTCTGGTGTGTTGTGATGGATCCATGTTTCGTCCACGGTTACAAAACGGCGCAAAAACTCCTCAATATTGCGATTAAACAACGCCAAAACTTCCTGTGAAGTTGTTACACGATTGCGTTTGTGGTCGACTGTGAGCAAACGCGGCACCCATCTTGCGGAAAGCTTTCTCATGCCCAATTGATCTTTTAAAATTGAAACCACTGAGCCATGCGAGATCCCTACGGCTTCCACAATCTCTTGCACTTTCAATCTTCGGTCGGCCAACACCATATCGTGAATTTTTTCGATTGTTTCGGGTGTAGAGACCTCAACTGGGCGTCCAGGACGTTCGGCATCTTCAGTGCTTTTACAGCCACAACGAAATTCAGTAAACCACTTTTTTACCATTGAAATCGATGGTGCAGAGTCCCCATAGTATTTATCAAGCTTAGCCTTGGTCTCGGTAATGGTTTTTTTTCGCAAAAAATAATGCTTAATAAGCACACGAAATTCACCTTTTTCCATTTTTTCCTCAAATTACTGGGTAGTCTGATAAAAATAGCTGTCAAACACAAACTAACTGACGCAGCAAGTTCAAATTTTGATAGGAATCAACTGACAGATACCTGTTGACAGGAGTAGTGTTGCTTTTTCAGTAAAGAGGTCAGAAATTCAAAAAGTCACGGACTTATTGACCCGCCCTCGTACTTACGTTTGTTTTAATTTACCAGTTATTTTTTTATTATCTCGACTTCCTTATGTGTGACTTGAAATCACAGAACAGACAAAGTAGATTCTATGCTTGAAACCACCGTCTTCCGCAGTCTGGGCGACTATCTAACCAATCGACAATGGTTTTGTGTAAAATATCGGCTTTACGCTGTTAGCTAGCGGAGTTTCAGCAATGATTTTTTGTTAGCCTTCAATAAATAACTTAGAAGTCATCATTTCAGGGGATGAAAAGGGAATGTAAGTTTGTTTGGGGAATTAATCTATAGGGATCTCTAAGGGCAGTGATACAAGTGAGATCGTAATTAAACCGGGCGGGGGTACGATATTGCCTCTTCCAATGCGCGTTTTATTTAAATATTGGACGATAGAGCTTGCCGGCTACAGCATCAAAACAAAATAGCACCACCCTTTCTCGTCCTATGATGGATGTCGTAAGAAGCGACTATAGAAGTACCGCCAGGGGCCTTATTCAGCTATTTCAATTGCAGTTCGATCGTGGTTGAATTGTGCGATTTTGACATTTAGCCCATACTAGAACTGTCAAAATCATGCAATTCAATTACGATTGTGATACGATTTGATTAGCTGAATTACTGGTGACTCGTATCCAGCCAGCAATAGAGTAATGTGTGCTGCTGATGATGAGAGTTTGCCTAAAATAGCGACTAATATGCAGTTAAAGCAGATTGCTGCCAATTTTCAGAATCCTATTTGAACCGAGTAATGAGTGCAATAAAAACTGTATTGCCTCTATAAGAGGTACCTATTTATAAGTTTGTGGCGATCACCTGGGAGCATGCGACGGGTGCCAGGTCACCATATCGTTTACACGCCCCGAACCAAAAGCATCTCCATGCATACCGGGCGCGGCGCTATACCATTATGCCACCGATACACGTTCACAGTGCAAATTTTTCAAATTTAAATACTGATATTATAGATATAAAGATTAAAGATTAAAGATTATTTATTCACTGAGACAAGGTAAATACAGTTTTTACATAATTAAATTGCTTAAATATTGTATAAAATAATTAAATAGCCGTTTCATCTTAACTGACTGTCAAACCTGTAAATCTGTAAAGATTTTTCTTTCGGGTGTGAAGAGTGCAAACTCCTAACATTTGGTTAAACTACGCTGGCTTACAGCGATAAGAATTATAAGTTTAGGTGTAGGTTTAAAGACATGTATTCTCATAAAGACATACATACGCCACTTACATGAGAACATAAATAAAAAGAAATAAACAAAATGAATTCGCTGTCGTACCTACACAATTAAAAATAAAGACAAAGAGAAAACTTATTATATTATACATACATCATTATTAGTGGTCCGGGAAAACAAAAATAATTCACTATTACATTATATTTCACACATTAATATCCACTGGTAACTACAGTTTTACATGGACGGGGATGATTAAAAAAGTATTATTATCGACGACCAAAACTAGCCACTCAAAGATATAGGGCTCAATGTCTTAAACTACTTTTAAACTATCGCGTTGCATAATTATTTAAGATGTAACGGGACTGTTATAAAAGGCATAAGCCCGTCCAACGCACTCAATATATTACATAAGACTATGCTTGTAAATTCGCATTGTGACGCTGTGTCTCGGTGGCTTAATGGAATAGCGCCACGCCCGGTATGCATGGAGATGCGGGTTCAAGTTCCGCCTGAGACATATTTTTTCAAGTTTAAATACTGATATTATAATTGCAATTAAATTGCTAAAATATCGTATAAAGTATTTAAATAGCTGCTTCATCTTAACTGACTGTCAAACATCTGTAAAGATGTTTCTTTTGGGTGTTAAGAGTGCAAACTCCTAACATTTGATGGAACTACGCTGACTTACAGCGATAAGAATATGCTTGAAAAATTCGCGCCATGACGCAGAGTCTCGCGCCCGGTATGCATGGGTTTGAGTCCCGCCTGAGACATAATTTTTCATGTCTAAATACTGACATTATTATTTAACTTTAAAAAATCTTCAAACTAACTAACTACTTTAAAGTAATGCATTCCAATTACTTCCAACCAATATACCTATAGACGCAAAATTATTGATTACTACGAGTATCTAGCTTGCTCGTGTAATCCTGGCATCTAATTTTGCACTCAAGGTAAGAGCATATAATGTAATATCTGCATAATATTCGGATATTTCGGTCCGATACGAAGCTGCATATCCCTGGATTCATACCGCATATAAACTAAATCCGTCTGACATCAAACAGGGTACAATGCCGGAACATCTCTCGCCATCTTCTCGTTATTTCACCCCGGTACGTTACTTGTACTAATATTTTGTAATTCTACATTTAATAACTGCAACCAGTATTGACGACATTGGCATAGCGCCACCATTCTCCTCACAATGGTCCACTACAACTGTGCTTAGTACAAGTTTCCTCGATCAACCTCAACGAACGCGAGTAAATTTGCATCGCATTGAACTTGTTTCGCCAAGGTGTCACTAGATGGTGCTGTCGCACTGATCGTCGCTGGCGTACTCAGTTCGCCGTAGACGGCATTTTCACTAGTTGCCACTAGATGACCAATCCACTTTTGGGTCCGATGATTATAATAATCTATTAAAACTTGGAATCGGTACTCAGAGGACTTCATGCGTGTTTTACTCTTAAAAACTCAGCAGCGCGAACAACAACTTTGCAAAACAAGTTCAGTGGTATGCGATTAGTTTAAGCGAGTAGTAAACTCTTCTTTATTGTTTTGGATCTGGGTGCGCTGGGAGATGACAGTTCTCAATTTTTTTAATTATTAATGAATGATGGGATTGCTGAATTTGTGAAGCCAATCACACTAAACAGCCTACGATGGAGCGAGCCTACCCAGAAGCGCTCTGGAAATCCCGCACAACAACGGAATTATACAGCGAGTACTGTTTAGCGTTGGACTCCGAGTACTCCGACAGTATGTTGGTCGCAAGCCGGGCGGCCTCTTGCGGAGCCTACCACCGCTGTGCGGATCACTCGACACCACAGTCCCTTACAGACTGTAGAGAGAGACGCTGCCTGGGGTGGACCGCTAGGCAGATTCTACCCTCCCCCAAATTACTGATTTATTTTTATTTTCTTCTTACAGTAATGCTACACCTAAATTCATTTAAATTGTTATACCCTTAAGCATATCCTGTCTGAGTTAGTTAAATAACTGCTGCTAAATGAGGTGTTTTTAATTAAGAATAACAGAAACAAAAGAACTAACTGTCTTACAACCCACGCCGGTATTATCGTCCGATCAAATAAGTATTACGTGTTCCTGGCATTGGCACTATTTCAATTAAAATTAAAACAAGCTGTCATCAATCATTGAGTCGCCAAAAGTTCAAAATTACAAATGTTCCTGTGTATTTTAATGGGACGTTGACGCACGAATGGTATTTCCAAGATCGATTGACCAATTTTGAAGGCTCTTATTCAAATATGCTTTCTAGTAACAAATTTGATAGTAATGTATACATCACAAACATATTGATGCATGTGTGTGTAACAAACATATTTGATAGTAATATTTTTATCATAAAAGTTTATAATTCGAAATTTGTTCAAATAAGTGAATAAATTTTAGAATAAGCAAATCGGTTAGTCAATAGTTCTAATAATTTAATAATGATATTGATGACCCCCTTGGCTGTACACACCAGTTTTCCAGGTGTCACCTGCTCCGAGGTCCCGAGTTCGATTCCTCATCAATCAATACTTACTCATTTGGGCAGAACAATATTTGATGTTGTCCACATTTATTAAATTGCTATTATTATTTATTATATCCAGGTATCTAAATGTCATAGGGCATTATGTAATATTTAAAATAAGTAGAAGATGTTCTTACAAATCTTCGTCTTCGTTATCATAGGTGCCTAATAATATTTGAACTCTACCTTAAACCTTTTTTGGAGAGTCTTATCTTCATTAAATAAGAACTTTTTATGTACCCAATAAAGATAAATAAAAACTTTGCACGCAATTATATATAAAAACGTAACCGTTAATCTGAATAAAATGTATCACTTTTATAAATGAACATTGCAGGCGACGATATTTTATTTTATACAACGATCGTTTTTCTTAACAAATACTTTTTTTTAGCAAGAATCATTATAGCATGATGAAATAAACAACGTTACCACATAGTCATTGCCGCATTTACTCTCTGTTTCTCTAAAGTATCAACTTTTTTATAATTTACGGCTTTCGTTTATCCATTTATAAAGTTTAAAGTTACAATAACACCTGTCTACATTTTCCTGATTATTTTTCGTATTCAGACCATTAAATTGGTGAGTTATTTAATTAAACCTGTATTTTGTTAGCTCGTCGACTAAATATAAGTTTACATTATTGGAGGCAGACTCAATAATCCACAAACGCCTAGGTACCTTCTATATTATAGTTACTGTGATGTATATTGTGAAAAAAGGCTGACAATTGCTATTTTTAATGGTATTTTTTTACAAATTTAATAAACACTGACTTTGAAAGACTTTTAAATCGAATAAAAAATACACCGAAATCGTTTAACCTGGCAAGAAGCATGCGTGGTCATGCAAAAAAATTTATATGCGCGTCGAATTCAGAACCTCCTTGTTTTCTTCGTAGGTTAATAAAAACAACTAACAAGAACACTATCTTATCGTTTAAGATAGATTTCATTTTCCACTTAAAACAAATAAATAATTACTCGCTAATTGACATTTCCTCTCCTAGTCTCGCTTGACGTCTGTTTTGAAAGCGGTTTAATGTTTATTAATTTACAATTTTTATAGCAGAAATAACTCTTGGTTCTAGATTCTAGAGTTTCGCCGCTGCATGAGCGGCGGGCGCACAGAGGAGCTGTCCGTCTCGGAATTTTTCGATGGACGTCTGCCAGCTACGTTCTTTTTAAATTAATTATTGTTTTACGCGCCTCTAAACCATTCTATTACAACGACACTCATATATACCGCGAGTGGGTGCTATTCTCGGTCGTGCGAAAATTTACGACCGTTTGATTTGCCCTCTTAATCTTGGACAAGGCGAAACAAAATTTTGTGTCAATCTCGTTTATGATTGTTTAAACGTTTGATGTTGTACCAGCGCTGCACCGCACAATGCCGGCCTGTGTTTGCATCAGTTACCTTTACGTCCACACCTCTATTAAATTAGCAGCGCTTCTGAATTTTATTCGTAGTCGTAAGCTTGTTTACAACTACGTGTTATAGATCATTCATCTGGTAAAAATTCATATAGACCATCCAAATCCCATCTATTTTGAGTTTTACGACCCTATAGTTAGTTGAAAATCGCTGATATTATGTGCCATATTGTACGCCTAAAATATGTTGATTTCCGAAACAGTTTCGTGTTCGATTATATACAACTGAACTGAACCAAACTAAACTAAAAGCTGATTGATATATGATACGACAAACGCAATCATAAAACTCAAAATATGTATCCAGAAAATAAGTGTTTACATTTTCCACATTGCATGTACGCAACAATACAAACCACTTTGATACAACTTTAAATCCTGTCGGAATGGACTTCAGTCAGATCTGACTGTTTATTTATGTAGAACAAACGCCTACAGCGAATGTTCGTTTAACGGCTATACGAAGAGAACATTTCAGAGTATATCATAACATGTTTTTTTTTTAGAGTCCATGGATGACCGTCGAAATAATCGATAAAAAACTGCCGAAGGAACAAACCACAAATACTAAAACTTTCTTCCAGTATAAACTTTTATGAACTCAACATAATTCTTCAATCTGTTTTGGAATATTTCAAACACCATTTATCAACAACTCTGTGCCTTACCTCTTTTTAACAATGCTAACATTATTTTAAACAGTAATAAATTTAAACGTCGTCTTCGAAAAAGGTAATACGATAAATCAGTGCTTTACCGATGTTTTTTTCTCATAACAATTTATCGACTTGTCTAATATTTTTGTATTTATTACTAAAAATTTGCACTAAGATAGTGTTCACTGAACTATTAAAATCGGAAACTTTGGTGGCAACTTTGTGTTTGATTAAGTTTGGTATACTTACCTATATCAAAGGTAATATAAAACTATATTTAAAAATATTTTTTTTATTACATACGTAATGATATAATTATTGTTAAACACTTATTTTAGATTCAGATTTCAAGTCAACTTGTATACGTTCTATAATATTGTAAATCCTGTCTCGTTCACTAAATAATTTCATGAACAATCTGGTTCATAAGATATTTAGGAGGCGTTAAATTCTTATTTTACCCGAGGGACGCACATGATTCTCATCACAAATAGACTGTTTGTTTTACTTACCAACACAGTCCATTTCCGCAAATCATGAAACGTTTCTTGTCATCTTTTTGTGAGGATTTAATAATAACTCAGAGTAATCGGTTTCAGCTTTCCATTACTGTAGGTTTAGTAAACATACATCAGGTGAAGGGAAACATGGGTTTTAAAGCATGCTAGTTGTCAAATATCGTTATTTGAGCGTGATCATCCACAAAGGAGTAACGTATTTATTTATTATCAATTTTGAAATTTATTTAAGAGCAATTTAGAGTTCAAGTTTTCGTTTTAATAAAATTAGTTTTATTTCATTGAATAGGCCCCAGTAGATGCTTTTAGTACTTTTTCTCACTCATTTTCCGGCATAAAGGTAACTTGCACTATTCCAGCCGTTAACCTATCTCATCTAGATCCGTTCAGACATTCTGGCGTGATTGAGCAACAAACATCTGTTCAAACATTAGAATTTATAATATAGTATAGTAAGATTAATATAATATTGTATAGTTGCCCTTTTAAATACAAAAATACTTTACCATACTATTTAAGTAAATACGATAAAATTAAATGTAATTAAATTAAAATCATTTATTTCGGAATACAATCCATATTGGTGTTAGTAACAATTTGCTTATTAACTATGTTAGTGAGTAGCCATACATTAAAAGTTAAAAATATATTATCATATGCCCACATACACTGGTCGCATATAGGCACACGAAAAAAAAAAGGACAACCAGAGCCAGCTAGCATACGTTGCGACACAGGGCGGCAGGCGACAGATGCGCAACTACCCAGTGCCTCAACATGCCACTATCCTCTCTTATAGCAATGGTGTTCAGGATGCCATTGACACCACCACGTACCCTACTCATCAGCAAACCGATTCTTTTTCGCACTATTGCATGGAATCCGTCCACGCGAGCTTCCGCGAACATACTTCTCTTGCTTTTAAAAGTCGCAATTGTCCCCGAGGTGCTAGTTATTCTGCTAGACTTTCTTTTTTCAAAATGACTTCTTTAGAGAATCGACGGAAGCTATCGGATCTCATGTCTTTGCACAAGCTCATTCATGGCAGATTGATTTGTCCTAATCTGCTTCAACAGGTAAATCTCTCTTCCCTATAGTATTCCTAGGCTTCTACAAAAACATTTAGACTGCCCGTCTGTAGAACCAACTTAGGTAAGAGCACCCCCTTGCATCGATGTATGCGCACTTGCAACGACATCAAGGATCGCAACATCGACATCTTTCAGGATTCGGACCGTTCATTTAAGAAAAAGTGTGCCAATTACTTGAAGTTGTGTGATAGCTGTCTGTATGTATGGATGTAACTTATATTTGTAAATGTATTTCTTGTTTCCAATTTTTACAACTACTTAGTTTTTCCTTAGTTTCTGTTATTGTCGACAAGTTTTTTCTTTTGAATGCTGTATTTACCTATAAAGGCATATCTTTTAGACTTTAACCCTTAAGTGTAAGTTTGCATGTAAAATGATAGGTTGTTGGTGAATCTTTATCAATAAGTAAATAAATACCTGATGCACTACAATATCGCGGCAGCCCCATCAGCATCCTGAACCCATTGTTATACTGCACTCGCAGGGCATTAATGGCTCGCTGCGTATATGAGGTCCACAGACTGCAGGTATAAAATGACTGGCAGTAGGATTTAAACAAAGTAACCTTAACATCTTCAGTGGACCTTGCAAACCTTCGGGCCAACATATTGCACCTCACCGCCAACCTTATTTTCAGAAATCTACTACTTACATACACAGACAAGTATTATGATTCATTTACACAACAGATTACTCAGAAACGAGTCTGGTTGGTAGATTGGTCAGTGGGTATACGCGTTGCACTTTATGTATCAATTTGTATCACTCCTATCTCACTGTAACATCAAAGCAATGTTTTAACGCCCAGCACTCGTACATCAGCGTGGGCCATAAGGTTGGTCGATGCATTTAATTAGATTGAAACGTTACGATTGTACGCCCATTTTGAATAATAAGTAATAACCATTAACCTTGACAAGCGTACAATTATGATGTTTCCTGTAGTATTTTCTAATAAAGTAACTATTAATGAATAGTTTAATACCCGGCCAAGTGCGAGTCGGATTCGCGCACAAAGGGTTCCGTACCAAAAAGGCCAAAAAAGACGGGTTTGTTGTATGGGAGCCCCCCTTAAATATTTATTTTATTTTGTTTTTAGTATTTGTTGTTATTGCGGCAACAGAAATACACAATTTGTGAAAATTTCAACTGTCTGGCTATTGCGGCTCTTGAGATACAGCCTGGTGACAGAGCGACGGACAGACGGACAGACGGACAGACAGCGAAGTCTTAGTAATAGGGTCCCGTTTTTACCCTTTGGGTACGGAACCCTAAAAACTAACCCGGCTACTAGAATGCAACGATATAAAAGGCACCCTGTATGTTTGATGTATTGTTTAAACATTTTTAGAATTTTATCTTCTTTCATTAAAATTTGATACCCCACTCGCTCTGATTGCAAACATTTTTTTTTCAAAGTATCCCATATTTTTGTAAAATTCGCCATGTAGCTTTCTTTTAAACAAAAGGTACCTAGCCTATGTTACCCAAATATAAAAAGGAATCGATTGATTCTGATGACCTCATTTACCAAAATCGGTTCAGCACTTTATCAACAATCTACGAGATAAAAAACAAATTCTGTGTTTTTTTTTCGTTTCAAGATAAAGTACTTAGAAAATGTCCGTCAAACATTTAAAATGTTTGATACGGCCTCCTATAGCAACACTTTTTTTACGCGATCTCATTCATTTTATACAATAAAATCAAAATGTCTTCATCACAACTTGCACTGTTACTGTATATCAAACGTAACAAAAACAAAGGCAATAAATACTACTCTGCGTAAGCACTCAAGCTATTCTAACAATCACTACGAATTGAAGCTTTTCCTTCCCATAAAAACAACAAGAAAATATTCAGAGCACTCTGTGCGCATCCAGGCCCATTGTTAGACAGTCCTCGAAGCTTTTGCAGCTTTCACGTTCACGTTTTACTGGCTTTTTTAGACTTTTCAGTTTTAGCTTTAAGATAACGCTAAACATAAAAACTGTACACCTACACTGATTTAACTTTCATTGTAGCTATAATATCAGTTAATTAAAGGCTTACTGTGATCATTATGTCATTTACAAAAGGGACAATCTTATTTTAATAATAGGGGTTAAAGTATGAAATTGCCGATTATTTTCCCACTTTTTATTTTCTTTATAGCTCTTAAGTATAGTCATATTATTGCGTAATTATTTTTGTATTGTATCAAAAACTAAATAAAGTAACATTTGACAAAAAAAAAATGCAATAATAGTGCCTATTACTATAAAGGAAGTCGTTGAAAAGACCCCTTACAATGTGTCAGCTGACCTTTTTGCTTCAATTAAGTATATTTGTATTATATACTTTGATTTTCAGAAATTTAAATACTATAATGCGTAGCTTTATAACCATCTAACTTTCACCTTTAATTGCATCGAAAAAGGTTCAGGCGTTTTTAAAAAAACTAAAAAATTGTTAGTATGGAAAAAGGACTTTTCTTGATTTCGTCCATACAAAACGGCAATTTCATACTTTAACCCCTAATATTATAAATGCGAAAGTCTAAAGCTATACGGACCTCGATTTAATTTGGTATAGAAATAAATTACTGGCTGGAATAGTATATAGGTTTCCGTGGGATTGTTTGTCCACGCCTACGAATATATAGATAGGGTAACAAGTTAGTAATAAACAAAATTTCGTGACACACTCTGATTGTTATCACATTCCTCCGAATCGGTAAGACCGATTTGTATGAATTTTCTTGTGTCATAGTTAAATTACATTCAATACGTGCGAAGACGCGGACAGCAGAAAATTTTTATACTTTCAGTATATAAACTTGAAAAATTATGTCCCGCCTGAGATATAATTTTTCAAGTTTATATACTGATTTTATAATTGCCTTTTAATTGCTAAAATATCAAATACAGTATTTTTATACTTTGTAAAATATTAGTACAATAATACTGAAAAAATCTTATGACTCCTCAGTTTGTATATTTTCCCTTCAAATAAAAACGGGACTGACAAGTCTGTATCTATCCGTAGTATTAACATAAAAGATATATGAGTATTACCAACGTACGTGTCATAATAGGGGTTTTTCTTAGGTTGAATATATTTGATCCGTCACTAACTTATTTTACAACCTCAATTTATCATAATATGTAACTATTTTCTTCATTATAATTAGCTGTCGTATTTCAAAGGTTCGTCTGTATTTGTGACAAGCTCATCTTTTGAAGATGTACGCGTTGCTCAATAAAGTATCAAATTGAAACCTGCGTCGCACGGGCCGCGTAGCGTGCGACAAAGATTTCTCTACACGTATTATGAGACTGGATTTAATGGTATCCTATTTTAAACTTGTTGAAATCACCACTAGAGAGCTTAAATGTCTAGTTGAGATCTAGACAATCAGTAATAATGAAGATACCGAAAGCCCGAAGATGAATTTATCACAAATTTTTCATTTCACGCGCCATCAATCACTTATTATAAAGTAGACACGCTTCTTCATCATGTTTTCTTCAATCTCTAAGCAACCGACATATTTATTAAACAATTACCAATTAAGTTTTACAAGAACAAATCGTGGTTTCACTACAGATACATTCAAGATAGATAGATACAAGTATACCGATCATACCACAGGATCATACCAATAGAAAATAATATATAAAAAAATATTATTTGCTATCAAAAGCTGTTTCTATTAAGTTATCTTATGTAATAAGTTTTGATCAGGATTTGTATCTTCTTATTCAGCGATTTCGATTACAGGACAATTTTATAACTTTGTTGTTTGCTTCGAATAAAAGATCAATCTTGAGTTTTCCCTCGGACTTTCTAGACAGTGAGACGAAATTAATCTGCCTTTTCATTGGAAAAAAAATACTGCGTCAACAGTAAATAGTCACAGAGATTTATTACTGAAAACATCGCGATGGCCCTGTGATAAACGTGATAAAATAAAAATACTCGGCTCAAGGCAGATGGCTGTTAAGATTTGGACATCAATTTGAAATTTTCTCACGGCTTCATAATAGAAATTAGTCCGAATTGTAGTTGTAATAGAGAAGGCAATCGTGTGTTGGATAAATGTAGTAGGCGAACGATGCGCGTGGGCATTGGCTCTTGGCCCGCAGCCAGGAATCACCTGCCGACCCTTGTATAACGATAAAAGCTAAATATTTTTTACAGCTGTATCTTACGCACTTATTGTAGAAGACTGGATATCAACTGTGAGGGGAATAACACATGTTAGTATATAATAAGCTTTAATCAATAAACTTTAAAATTAATGTTATTAAGTGCTCAAACCAAACATTACTAAGCATAAGAAATTCAGAACGTTTGAAGTAACGCAATTATTGCGAGTTAAAAGAACGTGCATTAGTTTCCCAGTGTGCTTGTATATCGTTCTGGTGACATAACGACAAACATTTTAAATCGGTATTTACAGAATTTGACGTGAAAGCGGAAACAAAAATCTATTCGTGAAAATTCAACCTGCCCATCACACGGCGTGTGTTGACGTATTTTAAAAATTCAGTCGTTGGTGAATTCGACGAATTATGCCAATGTCAATAATGTACATGTGTTACTGTGAAAGCGCGAACTTGAGTGAATCATAGTTTATCCAGAAATAATAAGATTTTTCTTTGAACATTAATTCGAGATTTTAGTAGCATCGAAATTGTAAGGTTCCGTAGCTTTTATCTTTAGGGGTTTTAAAATGGTTTAGGTGGACCACTCAAAGTTGTTTACCATGAGGCCTGAAATAGATAGTCCAGCTGGATAAATCCAATTTCGTAATAGAAATCTCTTAACGAATTCTACTCGGCTCGGAAACCCACGAAAAGTCTAAATTAAATAAATAAATAAATAAATATTTAAGACATGCCTCACTGGGCCACACTGAGCCATCTAGTCCCAAATTAAGGTACTATTAAGTACCCTGTCATATGGGGTACTAGACAACCGATAAACTTACTTATATACTGTTTTTTTTTGTAAATATATACTTATAATACATAGAAAACACTCAGACCAGTACAAACAGACATGTTCATGCACACAAATATTTGTACTGTGCGGGGATCGAACCCGCGACCCATGGCTCAGAAGCAGCTTTAACTACCGCTGATCCAAATGGTCGTCAAGCCAAACCTAGCTGTGTGTTAAAACGACATTGTTTAACTAATGCGTTTTGCCAGTGATGGTTTTATGATAGAGAAGCATCGTCGTTTAATATGGATCTCATAATAAGGCTCAAAGTAGCATAGCCAGCAATGGAGAGAGCTGTTCTTGGTACATTGGCGATAGAACCAGAAATTAAGAAATCGGTAGGAGAACAAAGATAACTGATTTTGCTCAAAGAATTGCTGAACTGAAGTGGAAGTAGGCGGGACTCATAGTAAGAAGAACCTATTAGAGCTGAGGCGAAAGTTTCTGGAATGGCGCGTACCGGGACTACGATCGGTGAATCATCATTCATCATCATCGTCAACACTACATTAGACAACCTATATCAATATTCATATTCGTATTAATTTATTTCATCTTTTTGTATTAACATTACACTTAGATACGTCAATTTACAATTTCAAATAGGTGCCTACCTACACATATTTTTTGTTACAATTTAAATGTCAATTTTAATCTAATTATTGTATGAAAAAATCAGTTAGCAATGGAATAGATACAACATGACATTAATATCAATATTGCATGTCGACATAATTTGGCCGGATTATTAAGTTGACACTGCCATAAAATCAACTTCAGTCGTTCAATCGACGACAGTTTTAGGTGAAATTTTTGTATCGAACGGTGTCTCTAGTTCATTATACGAGTATCTATGTGTCCTATGCATACATTATCAATTCTAAACTGAATCCAAAACGATCTTGCATTACCTACCTATATAGCCTCAAAGTCCTTCGCCCGGGGCTTTGTCCCAGATCGTAAACGGTGGATGCTTTCTTTTTCACCGTCCGTCTAAAGATTAATAGTGATCATGACGGACATGTGCGCGATGTACGTAAGTGTCTGGTACACGGCCCGGCTGCTGCCAGCGGTGCAGGCTCAGCCGCCCGTGCCAACCGAATTCCCAGATCTTTGGTCTGATAATGATGCCAAATACGTACACTACTAGGGGATTTGGCGCCCGGGGTATATGGAAACAGTATAAATAGACACGGAAGATGGAAATATGCACCTCGTATATGGAACCATATATCTATTAGACTGCACGTTTTCTACGCTAGTACAAGACGGCTCTCCCGGCTTTCGACTGCACGCCCACGTGCCGAGTGCAATCGGCCTTCCGTCTCAATAACGAGGGTCATTTATATTTATTGCTTATCTAGCTCTAGCCAGAAAGCGTGCCATATTGTATCTCGTTAGTAACACTATCAAACACCTTTGTGGCATATTGTAACTATCATAATTACCTAGCTCTAAAATTTTCTTAAATAAAATCACTCACTAAAAGACAAAGATGAAACTATATGTACATTTCAAAACTATGGTGATATAGATCAAAAATCACTGTATGCTAGCTAGCATATTATTGCAGTTTACTTACAGTACCTACTTTATATCAACTAATATTTAAAAGTACTGTTATTAAACTGCAATACTATGTAACCGGTTCAGATATTGAACTAGTCCTCAAGAAACCACATGAATGGAAGAAAGAGGACAAGAAGAAAATGGGTTATTTTAAATGTAGGTATAAATTCTGGTAAACTTTTACAGGATTGAACAGTCTTACTCCGTTTAAAACTACACCTGTAATCTGAGCTTGAAAACTTCGGTTTCCACGAGAAATTGTTTCTCTTGATAATTCACTTATTATTAACAATGCATTCGGTGGTAAAAATTAATGGTGGTGCTTTTCTAAACATTGGAAAGAGTACAAAACAACAATCACATGATCGGTTTCCTTGAAAATCTTGACACTTTATCTCAATCCGACAAAAATTGGCTTAGCCACTAAACTAGACTTTAAGGAGATTTTCTCCGGACCTGGTGATTTTATTTGACTATGTCTGAACAGTTTGTTTGTTTGTTTGAACGCAGTAATCTCAGGAACTACTGGTTCGAAATGAAAATAAAGTCGGTATACGGGCGAAAGTTTTACGTGACAACGACTTTGAGTGGTAAAATAATTTTAATGTGAATATTCATTCGTATAGTAGGAAGAAGGATGAAATAATAGTAACAATTTAAAACATTCATTTATACAAAGAATTATATTTCAAACATTAATTTATACAAAGAATCTCGCACTGAATTTCATATTAACAAAATTTTATTGAACTGGATTTTATAGAAGCGCAAGACATGAACCGGTGTGTATGCCTATCTCTCTCACTCTCTCTCTCTCGCTCTGTCTCTCTCGCTCTTAGGCGGGCTAACTGTGCTCGAGTGGAAGGGACGCGTGCCTTTCACTTTTTATGTCTGTCTCTCTCGCTCTTAGGCGGGCTAACCATGCCCGAGTGGAAGGGACGCGTGCCTCTCACTCGCTCTCATTGTGAGCGCATAACGTGAGCGGAGCGTAACGCAGTTTCTTGAAGTGTCACCCGGCAAACCAATTTATAAGACGTTGTCACGTCAAAATATTTTTGGGTTGGATAGTCCATAAATCGAGGAAGGCTTTTGGCCATATCCATTTAGAAACTTTAAAATCGCGATCAAAATAACAAAAATTGACGTTTACGAAATCGCGGCCAACAGCTAGTTATTAATAAGCAAGACAACGTCGGAATCACAGAAGTTTATTGTTCTTGAATTACTTTCTTATTACGTATCTCACTAATCGCTGACTATAGTTATTGTAGACTAGTGATAGTATGAATGAAAGAAAAAATAATAATTGATAATGGACGTCCCCATTATCCAATTTTTTCCTATTACCTACTCGTATTCTTCCCACGATATTCACAACGACACAATAAATCTAACTACTTCACACGAAATTTAAAAAAAAGTTACAATTAAGCAGTTAAAAAAAAATTAACATGTTTACAAAACAATCACTTCAATGTAAAAAACAAATAAATAGTGTAAAAAACCGAAAACTGAACCCGACTACGAAAACGCAATTATCTCAAAGCTCAAAGTCAACCTGTATTTTTTTAACATTTTTGTACTCAGAAGAATAGCCGAGAATTGGGCTTCTGGCGCGTATTTGGGATGGCTTCCTTTGGCAGGAGCCAGATATTCTGAGAACGATGCAATGGTGACCTGGTCATCGACGGCTGTCATGTTTGAAAGAGTCCTTACTTTTTTAGTGTTAGGTTTCCTTTGATGTACAGACAACAGCACGGCAACCTACCACAAAACGTCAAATTTTCTCAATTAATATTGATTTCTACTTGTTTGACTAACGGCCGGTCCCAATTATCTATCTATCTTCAGTTTTGGCATATCGGAGATAGAAAACATCTTCTGTCTCTGATTTTGCCGCCCAGAGAAACAAAGACAGAAGTTGTTTTCTATCTCCGATATGCCAAAACCGAAGATAGATCGGTTATTAGGACCGACCGTTAATCAATTCTATGACATTTAACTTTTTGGGTAGGCTGACCTGCCGTTGTCAGTACATAGTCTATAGATATTTTAAAATTAGATTCTGCTGAGTTATGTTTATTTATGTCGCGTCTAGACCAAAATGAAAGAACTTGTTATATTATAAATTGGTCTCCGGTAACGAGAGCTGCGGTAAATGGAGCGTGAGCGCTTATTAATGATGTTTAGAAAAGTTGCCTCGGGCTTAGCTGAGGTAGAGATAACTAACGAAAATACATAGCTCTTCAACAATTTTTAGGCTTTTCAATACTTTTTATAAAGTCTAAGCTCACTATTTAAAACGGAATGCTAATATACAGGGTGAAATTTTAACTACTTTCCAAAATTTTTATAGGCGTTTGGTATCGTATTTAGAGCCCATTTATGAAATAAAAACTGTAAATCAAGCTTTCACCCGAAAATATTTTTCGCAATATAGTTTTTAATTTTTACGGTCCTAGGCCTGGTAAGGTATAAAAGGATAATCAAAAACGTATGAATAGTATCGTAATGAATAAATGAGATGCGAATCGCGTAAAAAAAGTGTTGCTAGGCGGCCGTATCAAACATTTTAGATTTTTTGCGGACATTTTCTAAGTGCTTTATCTTGACATTTTTGTATTGGGCTATACCAAAAGAAAAAATACGTCATTTGTTTTTTGTCTCGTAGATTGATATATTAAAATTTGGAAAGTGGTTAAAATTTCATCCTGTATGTATAAGCACATTACTACTAGATAAAATAAACCAGGTACTTCAACTAGTCATAGTAATAATGTAGAGTCATTGCTTATTAATAGGGGTTAAAGTATGAAATTGCCGTTTTGTATGGACAAAATCGAGAAAAGTAATTTTTCCATACTAACAATTTTTTAGTTTTTTAAAAACGCCTTAACCGTTTTCGATGCAATTAAAGGTGAAAGTTAGATGGTTATAAAGCTACGCATTATAGTATTTAAATTTCTGAAAATCAAAGTATATAATACAAACATACTTAATTGAAGCAAGAAGGTCAGCTGACACATTGTAAGGGGTCTTTTCAACGACTTCCTTTGAAGTAATAGGCACTAGTATTGCATTTTTTTTTAGTCAAAGTTACTTTATTTAGTTTTTGATACAATACAAAAAGAATTACGTAATAATATGACTATACTTAGGAGCTATAAACAAAATAAAAAGTGGGAAAATAATCGGCATTTTCATACTTTAACCCCTATTATTAAGGTAAATAAATCACTTGTTTGTAATTTGGTAAAATATTGATTGTTAACAGGAAGGTGATACAACAGTAGGTTATATAAAACTCTTTTTTAGGGTTCCGTACCCAATGGGTAAAAACGGGACCCTATTACTAAGACTTCGCGACTCTGACTGTCCGTCTGTCCGTCAGTCTGTCACTAGGCTGTATCTCAAGAGCCGCGATAGCTAGACAGTTAAAATTTTCACAAACTATGTATTTCTTTTGCCGCAATAACAACAAATACTAAAATCAAATTATAATCAATATTTAAGGAGGCCTCCTCGATATCAATAATATATAGAAACAAGTAGGCACTTTAAATATTCACAAAATACTCTGTTGTATGTTTACTTTAATAATAAATAATAAATCAAATAAAAAAAAATGTTGTACGTGTACTAGTGTACACACGTAAGAAGTGAAACTTCTTTATGGCCTTATTTTTCGAAAAATGATCTACATGCAACTTTCCAGAAATTGGTTAAATTGGTTAAATTAGTTAAATTAGTTAAATTGGTTAAATTGGTTAAATTGGTTAAATTGGTTAAATTGGTTAAATTGGTTAAATATCCAATTGGTTAAATTGGTTAAATTGGTTAAATATCCAATTGGTTAAATTAGTTAAATTGGTTAAATTGGTTAAATTGGTTAAATATTATTTCACTTTACCTTTTTACTATCGTCTGAACCAACCGTGGTAGGGGCAAGAAAAAGATGGCGAGTAACCGAAAAATCTGACGCGTCAATGTGACGCAAAACGTGACGGTAAATTTTTTCCAACGCCGATAAAGAAGTTTCACTTGAATAAATATTTAAGGGGGGCTCCTATACAAAAACGCCATTTTTTGCTAATTTTTGCTCGATATCAATAAATGGTAACAGATAGGCACTACGTTAACTAAATTTACTGTTGTTTACCTAGTCAATGAAACGGAACCCTTCGTGCGCGAATCCGACGCACTTGGCCGGTTTTATTAAGTAGATAAACGCTAGTAAGAGATAGGCCTATGGCTATCCTAGCTTTGTGCTGGCTATTAGTCGCGCAAACTGGTTTTGACGCAGATGGTCATTTTCGCAAAATGTCATCACGAAAAATTTAGTTACTTTCACAGAATGTCATTTTCGCAAATGGTCATTTTCGCAAGAATGTCATTTTCTCAACTGGTCAATATCGCAAATGGTCACTTTCGCAAATCGTCACTTTCGCAGAATGTCATTCAGTTTTTTTTTTTTCAGTATATTCTTTGTACAGACTCAAGCTGAACACCGCGGCACCTTATTTAGTTATAATAGGTGTGATTTTGCAATAAAAACTGTAAGCTCTTAAAATTTTTGATTTAATTTGTTATTTTTACCACTACTATATTTTTTTATGGTATCCATAAATAACCCTATCACAGAGGATACTTGACTGTAACAAAACTTAGCACTCAAAAAACTCTGAATTGTAAAATTGTTTAATGGTGTATGGTGTACAAAACATGATCAAAAAAACAAAAAAGTCTACCCAACTTTACATGCAGAAAGGAAATTACTCTCGATCGTTTTATTTAACAAAATTATATTTTATATCTCTACTAGCTGTTGCCCGCGACTTCGTACGCGTGAATTTCTCTTATTATGATCGCGATTATTTTTGCAAATTTTTTCACTAATGCATCGCTCCTATTGGTCGCAGCTTGATGTTATATAACCTTAAGCCTTCCTCGATAAATGGACTAGCCACAAAAATATTTTTTCAATTCGAACCAATACTTCCTAAGATTAGCGCGTTCAAACAAACAAACAAACTCTTCAGCTTTATAATAGTGATTCTGTTTTTAACTGCAAGGATTAGACATGAATATACATTCATTGGTATGCAATGGTTGGAATGGAAATGTACTAAATACGGTATATGGCGTACTACTGCAGTGCTGAAAGTTGTAGTATCTTATTACTGACCGTCTTTCAAAATTTACCTTGGATATAAAGACGAGACAGACAGACAAAAGGACATGAGAAACTATAAGGGTTTCTTACCCTGACTACGGAACCCTAAAATATATAAAATAGAGGTTAAAACACCGTTCTAGTACAAATTAAATCTTCCGATTCCATTCTCACTGGTCTTAAACGACGAACAGTACTGTTAAATACATTTTAGCGCAAGTGAAATCGCAAACCAAGCTTTTCGTAGCTACATCGCGTACGCGTAGCTCGTAGCGTAATATTGACCTCTCCGTATGCTACGAATACTAAGACGTGACTACGACGTAGTACAACTACGTTGATTGTGCTACGAGTACAATTCTGTGTGCTTAACTTACACGTATAAAAAAGGAAAGTTTGGTCTGCATTCGAGTATACTCGTATGTTATGTTTGTGTGTATGTTATTATTTTATGTGTCTATCAATTATAAAACTAATTCAATCACATAAATTAATGTAGCTATCCGGACTTGTGTCCTTGCTTTTAGTTTTTCACATCTTAATTAGTGCAAATGTATTTCTTCTTTAAAATGAAAAACAATGTGATGAACCTAAATGTTATTTTAAAAAATCTTATTTCAATGACACTTCACTTAAACGCCTTCACTTAAAAAAGATATTAAAAGTTCTTATTTCCATACAGTTATTAGTAGTATTTTGAACATTTTCTTTTCAACTATAGCCATTTCAATATCTAATTGTTTTTATATAAAGTAAGTTTTAGAAATTCTTCGGTTCGGAATTAGTGAAAGGGATTCTAAATTATTTTGCTACTCTTAATCTGGTCAAATGAAATCTAAATACTCGTAACAATAGAGAGAGACACCAAAAGTGAATTGGGCATGCACCAAGGATCGAACAGAATGAACAAAAACAAGAAAGAATCAACTTATATTACTCGTATTTGATTTTAATGTTACAGTTCATAAGGGATTAAAAACTCATTTTCTGCAAATTGACTACAATGTCTTTGGCACCACTGCAGCACTGATGATAACTGAACTCGATATAGCTTTAGAAGATGTATTTTGCTATATTTGTCGTTTATTTAACTTTTGATTGCACAAAACAAAGCATGTAAAACAAATGGCGGCGCTTTATTGTTTAATACTTCTGTCACTAGATTACATTTTGCTTTTCCGCTCAAAGTGTCTTATTTTGCCTTTGGTTACTGCTGCAAGCTAGGCTGTTTCAATACTAAGCTCTACTTCGTGTGTTGCATCCACTTGTGTTGAACTAATATATATTCTGAATCTTTTGTATTAAAACGGTTGACAATTATTGTTTTGGTAATCAGCGTAATATTCATAATATGATATTAAATTAAAATAACACACAAATTATAAGAGCGCGCAAAGCTTTTTGATCAAATGAAATCGAGAAAT
This sequence comes from Anania crocealis, assembly GCA_949315895.1. NCBI lineage: Eukaryota > Metazoa > Arthropoda > Insecta > Lepidoptera > Crambidae > Anania > Anania crocealis. Next base: position 19,720,465 of record OX438883.1, read on the forward strand.
CGTTATCTGATTTTAAACAATGCTTTATGATTTTCTTTAAGGAAAACCATGTTAACTTTTTATCCGAATAATATTTAACTTGTCAATAGGTACTTAGTTATCTATTTTGACATTATTAGAAGTAAATGACCTGAATACAAGAAACCGGTCACGATTTTTGCGATAAAAGCTTAATCAACTTTACAATCTCACTATTTGCGGTTAAGAAACGAACCGTAGTCAGATTCTAGACCTTGTTGCGTGCTATTTAATTAGTGTCGTAATTATAATGTGTGTAATTATGAGTGAGAGTGCGTTTGCACCGCGAGTACCTGGCAGGCGGCCCGCGCGGCGCCGAAGCTTATAAAAGAGGGCAGCTCGCTCATCCCGCGCCCGGCGCGCCGCACTCCCGACTCTGTCCTCATGGGGCGCGCTAATCTCTCACGATAGTACCTAGAAAAAACAAAATACATTTTTATGTATATTTTCTAACGAAGTTAGGGACCAAGTGATAAAGTGATACGGTAAGTTGGTTCATGTGAAGGTGCCATAGCGAATGTGACATGTGGAAACTGTGCAGTGTTGCCCGCAGAAACTGGATTGCGTTTGGACTTCGGATTGTTTAGTGTTAATACGGTACAAGAAGAACCGAATTGTAGCGACATCTATAGTAGTAGAGTGGGACGTGCGTCAAAAGCCAGTGTTGCCAGAAATAATGAGTTTAGTGGATGCTGCGATAAATTTAAAGTTTTCCGTGCAAACTTATAAGTACATTAGTGTCACTTAATACGCTAAGATCTTAAACATTCGTTTACCGTGGCTTAAAAGCTACATCAAATCTGGATTCATGTGCGAATCATAAGTGTGTGTAGAACTACAGACACTAAAAATGAATTGTACTCAAAATTCTATCTTAGGCAATTCATGTTTCCTAAAAATATCTTCTGGGAATACTGGCTAATCTTAGAATACTAGACAGTGCTGCATTACTCCGCTCACCTGTTGCTAATTTTGTTTACTCATATGTATCAATGTGTAATATTCACTGTACAAAACTGAGTTATAATAGTAAAGTACTAATCTTATGTTACCGTTGATGTAACTCCGAGTACGTCACAATCATTCGCCTACGTCACTATTATAAATAGCACAGAGATTTGATTGCAAAAAGAAGCACTTTTAGGCATTTGTGAAACTCTTGTAATAAAAAAAAACATTAAAAGCATAGATATTTATGATGAATCCAAAGCAAGCGTTAAATTTCGGTCTACTATATATGAGCAGTTATTAGCAGCGGTAATGAAAATATCCATTTGAGATTATTAAACCATAAAATGCAAACAAAGCACCTAATATTTAGTGACGTCAATGCGCCGTTATAAAATCATTATATACGCGATCATTTGATAATCCAGTATCTTATTGTATCACAATTTACTACTTGAAACAGATCCATACAATAAACGTAACAATTCCAACATTTCTATATTGCAATTATTGTAGTGATGTGAAGTTCAGTATCAGAGCCGTGACCTTCGGCTATTACCAAGGACTACTGTTGACGAGGTCATGGCGGAAACTGAACTTGAATTAGGTTTTAAATAGGACATTGAAATCGGGCGATCGTCAATTTTCATTCGTTTATCAAGAATAATAATTCAGTCGGGGTCTCGAATACATTATCTAGGCTGGCCTGCTTTTAACTTTCAACTTTTACTCATACCAGTTATTGATAGTCTGTTTTTTCAACTGCAGAAAAATATATTGATTATAATGATAAAAATAAAATCCAGCCAACATCGAGGTATTTTTTTTAAATACTTTGAAGTTTAAGATAGGATTTTAAACTTTCGCGTTGCATTTTAACTGTTAGTTACAACAGTAGTGGCTGTAACCACGAGCACTGTAACCAAAACGTCAAAGAAGTAAGTGGTAGTATTCGTTGTAGGTACTAGTTGTGTACGAATATATTTCGCAATGTAGTCCTTTTGTTTTAATGAACAATTAAAGCAGCGTAGACTAGATTGCTTGTTTTACGAGTGTTTAATTATTTTTTACCATTTGAGTGTTTAATATTAATGATGTTATGTTCTATATTTGGTCTAGTAACGCCCCATTTGGTCTAGTGGTTTCAATACCGGGTCAAGATCTAGAGGTCCCAGGTTCGATCCCCGGGTCGGGCAACAAAAAGTTTCGAATTTTCGAACGTTGCTCGGGTTTGTGATCACCAACCCGCATTTGGCAAGCGTGGTGATTATGCCAGTTGCTGTGGTAACTTGATTTCAATGATGGAGGCCTTTTCCCTGCAGTGGGATGTTTATGGGCTGTTACTTTACTTTTTTTTATGTTGTACACCTAATTGTTATTGGTATATACAATAATTATTTACTTTATGTGGAATTTTCGTAAAATGTGTGTAGCCTAGATTTTGAACTACCTACTTATACCTTGTCAAACAAAATCGTTAAACTTTGAATTTGGAAATTAAACGCTCCGCTGTGTGAGGGCGCTTTTAGTGTCACGCGGGTCCGCATCGCGGGTGGCACGCATTACACCTACATTGCAGGCTATATTTGATAGATGATACTGGGTACAAGTGATCTATTAAATAAAGCTAGCAATGTACTCGAAATGCGCGCCACCCGCATGCGGACCCGCGTGACACTAAAAGCGCCTGACCATTGTTCCCTTAGAATGAAAAATGCGGCTCGTTTATTATTGAAATAACCTCAGCCAAAACTTACTAAAGCCTTGGAAAATGATCCCAACTAAGCCTACATTCATCGAGTTCCATTCTCGAGTTTTTCTACTACCTACGTCACATCGTGACCTCCCAAATGTCCCACCGTGTCCGTTCTAATCCTTCACTGTCGAGCCAACAAGCCCAGCTTCGACCTGCCAAAGTGGATTACAACACTAGAACAAGCTATAATTCTATTTCGATTATTACCTTCGCCCGTTTATCCGTAGATGACGAATCGAATCATAAATATAGGTAGTAGCCTACGCCTAGCCCGCACTAGAGTATCTTTGCGTAAGCAAGTTCTCGTTACATTATCTTAGGAATTTTAAAAGCTTGTTTTATATCGCGGAATACACTCGGCACCTTGCCTATCTAGTTGCTTCTGGTTCGAATATACAACAGTATATCTCTGTACAGTCTACATACATACCTTTGCACGTATTTTAACAATTGTTGAAACTGTTGAAAGCTCATTCACAATTTTTTTAAGTAAACAACTATCCCACGTCAGTTTTTTCTTGTCGTATAGACGACAAAATATTTTTGTGTGACCAATGGACCGCCGACTGCCACGCGAACTGCGTTTTCAGTTGGGCAAAGAGTTTTGGTTCGTAGGTACCCACTTGCATAAATAAATATTCAAAGTATAATTAAAAGATAGTTCAAAACAAACGGAACTAACCGATGTTTTAGAGAGAAGCTTTTAGGATCTGTCGTTAAATTACCAGTAGGTACAACGCCACCCATAGTAGTTATGCTTACATCGACCAACCTGTGTGAGGTCAGTTAAAGTCAGCAACATAACACCGTTCAGTTAGCCGAACGTAGCTGTTATGTTCAAATTAAAAATCTAAATAATTTGAAAGAAGTTTCAAGAAACTAATATCACAACACCATTGTATAATATTAAAAAACCGTTCGGCTAATAGACAAACACATTTTCTTGAATAAAAATTACGAAAGCCTTAGGTGGGACTCTTATTACGCAATTTTTGCTTTAAATATGAACGTAGCATAACTTTAGGTACTCCATACCTACCAATAAATTATGTCACGTTATGTTCTATTCAAATTCTAAAGATAATGTTGAGGTGGCGGACCTCATTGTACTGAATTCAAAATTAAATGCGATACATAATTAAGAAAACCTGCAAAATCAACAGGCAGCGGCACTCTAGTAGGTTCATTCATCACACACACTCTGCAAGCAAAAAGGAATTTTATAATCATCAATTTTGCAGGTTCCAGCTTTGCCTAAATAAAACATTATTATACATACTTTATTTGATATTTTAGCAACTTAATTGCAATTATAATATCAGTATATAAACTTGAAAAATTATGTCTCAGGCGGGACTCGAACCCGAATCTCAAGATGAATGGTGAGCTTAATGGTATAGCGCCGCGCCCGGATTGCGAGGAGATGCGGATTCGAGTCCCGCCTGAGACATAATTTTTCAAGTTTATAATATACTAACATTATTATAATTGTGCTAATAATTAACATTTTTTAAACAGACTGTAATTTTTGGTATTTCCATTATCACATCCATCAATTTCGTTTTCGTTTTCAATCTTTGGTTTTAACACGTTTTTGGACGGTTTGAACAGTGTACATAATGTTATTTTAAGGCAATATAAGTACTAACAATAAGTTTACCAAGACTAACTATTAAATTAATTCAAGTCATTAATGTCTCTTGGGTTTCCTTTTTGTTGATTAGTGGTGTATCTAAAAGTAAAATAATACAACGAACAGTATTTATTAATGGGCTATAAACTAACACCGAAAGCACTAATCAAGGAAGTGTGATTTTGATTACCCATTAAATTACCCACCCATTAATAAATAGTCTGAGCGGGCGTATGTAATAAATTTAATTTTTGATTAGAGTTTACTAACTTTCGTACCAAATGCTTATTTAACAACATTATTGGATCATGCTGCTTGGCCAATTTTATGCAGGTAGAATTTTCAATTTTGCACAAAAAAACAGCTTATTTATATTGATTTACAGAACATGTAGAGTTTTCATCCTTATAGTCAAGACTTCCTAACTCAACTCATGAGTTAGCACGTAATGTATTTATTTTGTCAACAAAAATATTACCATTATATGTTTTCGGTATTACGAACTCTATCTACATAACTATCTTTCAACCAACAGCCTTAATTTTTCTTGTGGATGATAATTAATGGACAATCAATGAATTTATTTACCAGAAATTCAAATATTTGAAAATACAATAATTTTGCCACCAATTTGTTTTCCAAATTTGCTTCGGTCTTGAGTATACTCTCACAATAAATGTACCTAATTATATTGTATAAATCACTTAGGCATTCGTGAGATTTAAAAACCAGGGCTGTAAAGGTCGTCATTTGACCTATCATAGAGATAGGATTATACTTATTTTTTTGGACATTCTGCATAGAATCACGATTTAAAATTTTGAAGTTTAAAGCACTTTCCTGTAAATAACTTACTTTTACGTATAAATAGAAACAAAACTGTTTCTTGTAACTCTTCATATCAGATCCGTGTTTCAGATGAGTTCTAGTACTATTCCTATAAAATAAATTAAAATAGAATAAAATCCATTTATTTCAGACTTTACCATAGCTAACAAGAATAAAATAGATCATAAAATATAATATTTAACAAAATTTAAATTAAATATTATATTTAAGAAAGAGACTTATAACCTAAGAGAGTAGAGTTACACAAAAAGCATAAAAGCAAAATAATCAGTCAACTACTCGTATATTATTGTTGTAAAATGCACTACAGAAAAAACAGAAAAGTAACGGCTGACGGACAATCCGTCGGTTGCCCCTTAATAAATACGTCAGTAGGAATGAATATTCACATATAATATTTTACTGTTTCTATCTGGTATATCTATTGTATGAAAAATATGTTTACGAGCATAAATAATATACCCGCCAAATAGTTAGTCTATTTCGGTAGCATTCAACTATTCGAATAAAATATCATTTTCTCTTTTTAAAAATTTCAATGTGCACCACTACGTCAATCAACGCGTCAACATTACATAACTTCGATTTCGTTTCATTTAAAAAGAAACCGGGCAAAAACCGTTTGCAATGAGGTTGTACCACAATACCGAAAACTTTTCGGTTTCTTTCCTATGCTGTTCTACAAAATAATTATTCTAGGTCAACGAGTAGTAGCTTTGCGACTGTATGGAAAATGCAACACAAACAACCATATATTTTGACTGCGTAGACTTAGAGGATTTTCCACAGACTTCTAAGAACTGCCGACCTTAGTAAAGTAATGTAAAGTGACGGCCTATTATCATCACCCTGCAAGGCATTAAATGATTGTCAAAACACAAACAGTATTAGCAGTGTTTCTTTATAGAATATAGGCGGCCGTATCATAAATTTTAGATTTTTGGCAGACATTTTCTAAGTGCTTTATCTTGACATTTTTGTACTGGGCTATACCAAAGGAAAAGATACGTCATTTGTTTTTTGTCTCGTAGATTGTGATATATTAAAATTTGGAAGGTGGTTAAATTTTCATCCTGTATATATATGATTTTTCTCTACTTAAAAACTTTCGCAAATGCATGGCACGCATTCTTTAATGTTGATCAACAGTCAAAGATTATCTCAAAATGATGATTGATTTCTTGGACAGTAACACGGTGAGGGATGCGTGGGGTCACTTGAAGTACGTGTATGTGCGAATTATTCTAGTTAAAAGCAAATTTCGCCAAAAATTTAAGCACTTGTGTTATTAGAAGCCGACCAACTGTTTATTAATTTAAACTTATGATATGCCAAATTATAAAAAACTAGAGCAAAAAATAATAAATTATTCTTGAAAATATTTAATTATTTTCAAGAATATATTCGCATATTTTGGTTATTGAAATATGTAAATCTGTAGAGATATCCAGAGAGACAAAAAAAAAATTTTTTTGTTGAGCTGTGTAATCCAATCTTGGATTGAAAGTACAGTTACGGAATTTAACTGTTTGGCATATTCAAGTTGCTTCTTCATCGGGGTATGAAAACTATGAAAATTCTTTGTCTGGTTATATTATCACCTAAAACCTATTATAAATAGCAATAAACTAAATCTAATTAAAAATCTACTGATCTCGTACCAATTAAAATCCTTTATTCAAATGTTTTTTTTTAAATTAGATTTTATTACAGATAATATACGAAACGTAGAGACAAATTGGAAGGTCCACCGATATGCTGGTAAAAGTTATCTATATAGGTATTTTAAACACACGAAGTAAAAACTTTGTAGGAACTTTTACGAAAATTGGGCAAGCGGAAGAGTTATGAAATTTTGCATAGGTCTAAACGTCTTATAGTTTATAGAGAAGGAGTGCAGAATGCTAATATTGTTTTTTTAATAATACAATTAAAAATATTGGTCGAATTTCGACCACTGTGAGACCATTAGTTTTATCAAATACGCAAAGTTTATATTTGTATTGTAGCTATTAGTTAAACTTTTGTCCTAGTTAGGTATAACATTTTTAAATGTAAACAATATTTCATGGAGGTACGAGGAAAACAAATTCTTTAATGAAAAATCATAATCATATAAGGTACTGATCAAATGTGTAAAACTCTCTGTAGGTTTTAGCTAAAACTAATCGTTTTTTTTAAAGTGCATTTGTACAGCGTTAGTTGGAAGTCGCGTTTTTCTGCTAAAGATACCTATCATTATCGTGTGATCTTACAGTCTAGGAGAGGCAAAATTAAACAGCTATTTTTGATTGCAACTCATGTGTTTAATGCTTCTTTAAAGATTCATGTTCAGTTGTGTTGTTGTTGTTTTTACTTCAAGTGCAGTAGATTGCGATGAGGAGATAAACTTGTACGATCTTAGATAAGCAAGTCGTGTTCTGATTAGAACCATAACCATATCTTAAGGCTATTTAAGTAAGTAACGGCCTATAATCATCCCACTGCAGGGAATGGGCCCATCATTGAAATCAAGTTACCATAGCAATGATCGGTATTGGCATAATCACTACGATTACCAAATGCGAGTTGGTGATCACATACCCGTGCAATGTTCGAAAGTTCGAAATGTTTGTTGGGCGACCCTATCAAACCCGGGAACCCGACTACTTGGCCCGGTTTTCAAACCGCTAGACCAAAAGGGAGTTTTACTATGACCTAAAAAGACCAATATTGTATACGATGACCTAAAAAGGTATTTGTGGGTTTAATTTTCACTGAAAATATGACATTTTAATCTTTTTGAAAATATCAAATAACAGAACTTCTGTCTTTAATCTATTAAATCCATTTCTTATTCGCTCTATAATAGATAAACTTGTAACTAACTATGCTCTGTAAATTAATTATAGTTAACAGCAATGTGCAGCATGCAACCTCATGCAATCATACCTAATATCGCTTGTCAAGCAGGCTTTAAAATATTACATCTCATAGATCAGTGTCAAAGGGTGGTTCGTCTTTGCCAACTGCCAACACAGGTAGATCTATACCAATGTCGATCTGTCGGCCGTGCTCTAAATACATCGTGCAAATTTTCAACTCGATAATCATCTGCTCGCTATAGTTATTGCACTTAATTTAAACGTAAAGCACCCTTGATTTGTGTACTATTTCTTTCATGTGTATGATGCAGGTATTCATGAATTGGGGTAGGTATACTTGACTAGGTCAATCTTAATCCCTTCATCGAAAGTTTTGTGAGCCTGGTTTTAAGTACATGATAGTAATTTATGCTCTGTTAGTAATCTGCAGCTATAAATTATATATTCTTTATTGCGCACAAAATAAAAACATAAAAGTTGTTACAGTAAAACAGTTTAAAAAGGTGAAATTAACATTCTTTAAATCTTTTGTCGCTGGGAAATGGTTCACTATAATGTAAGTTTGTATTGTGAGCCTTCTTATGGTTTACTTATAGAAAATGTTTATTCAGAAACAGTAAGGGGTTAATAAATGAAATGTGCACAGGCAATATTATAATGATATTTTCCTTGTAAAACTATAAATAAGCTGTATATTTTTCAAGTTTATATACTGATATTATAAGTGCAATTAAGTTGCTAAAATATCAAATAAAGTATATAAATAAGCAGACAGGCATCAAATACCTATGATATCGTAATGTTTGATCAATGTTTATCGCTGAATAATAAGGGGAACATGTAATCTACAATAGAGCTTTATCTCTTAACTTTGTATGACCTTCGCTTTAGATGAAAGTAAAGCGTGCCTGCATTTTTTAGCTTAGCGACTTTACCCTACTTAATCGAAATAGAGACTTTAATTGTGTAAATAAAGAAAAACTAAAAAGACTTCAGAAGGATGGCTGCGTAAATAGCGTAAATAGTGCTTAAATTCAAAAGCAGTTCCCATAATGACATCGCCGCATGAGTGAGTAGTGCCGGGAGCTCGACCCGGGCAGCGGCCGCTATAAAAAGATCATCATAGGACGGCCGCCGACGGCCGCCGCGCGACATGCAACCCTGGAAAACGACTCGGCAGTGCCATCGAGTACTGTTGCCAAAATAATTAAAGAAATCTCTGTCGGTATCCCTCCACCGCGCCCGCGCCGCTCTAAAATCGTCGCTCTTCGCCCGGGAGTCACTACTCGGGGCGCGGAGGGAAAACATCTCCCGCGCCACTCTTATTTCTTCTTTCCTTCTCGACGCTGTCGAAAAAAAATTGTTTCAGTAAGTTCCTATTTTCACCCTTCCCAAATCGGATCAACTGTGTGTGTGGTAATCTCAAGTGTTCAATTAAGTGCTACGAGTTACGTATCAAAAGTTCATGGATGTTCATAAGTGATAAAGTGTTACATAACGCAAAACAAATTTTCCGAATTTTAAAAATACCGCTTTTTACTGGCGCCTGTCGCACAAAAATAGCATTGCGTCACGTGGTACAAACTCAACCTATAGGATGGCTCCACATTTATAAGTACCATAAATTGCTAATTTCTTTATTACACAAAACCTAACCTTAATTAAACTTTTATATTAATTTATTATTTGTGATTTAATGTTCAGAATTTTAAGAAGCTTTTTCTATAAAGCTTCAATTTGAAAGATTCTGATTTGATATACTTTTAGGATACACAAAATAGATGGCGCTGTTAGTTCGTACTTTTTCGCATGTCAGTTTAGGAAAAATGACGGCTGGATTGGATACGTGTTCGTGTAGTTTATGATATTTACAACAGAAAAAGTATTAGCTCAGTAAAAAATTGTTTTTTCGCAAAAATTAAATAAAAATCTGACTTTCATATAAGTGAAATAATCAGTAGACATTATTATTCTCATGTATTAAAAAAGTTCTTGGTGAGTTCAGTGGTACAGTGGTCCAACGGCGCTAGCCATCTATTTTATGTTGCTAATTACTCAGTAATAATAATTTGACTTGGCCCATTTTTAACAATCTTTTTTGTGCCGATTATGATTGTTAATCTTTACTAAATCAAATTACTAAAAGTTAACGTTTATGATGCGTAGCTAGATTGTCTCGAAAATCTGTCAATCAGGTGATTTTCAAAATAATGATGCTCTTAGAATTTAGATATACCTTTATAAAATTTAAATCATTGCGTATCAACTGCTATACCTAATGATAATTCATTGAATATTGTACTCAAGAAAAACATAACCTCAAAGCTAACAAGTAAAGAATGATGACTCGTCATTCCTAACCTAATCTCTTCTTGTCTTCTAGAACTGACGGCAACGTAGTAATTCCACCATGGACGACGCTCATTCGCAAACCGTGGAAGAAGTATTAGGATATTTTGGCACAGATCCAGACAAAGGCCTTAGTCCAGACCAAGTCAAAAGAAACCAAGAGAAATATGGCCCAAATGGTAAGTTTCCTTCTTTATTTAACTTAAAAGTTTACTGATGTTCTTTATAAACTTGTAAAAACAGTCAGAGCAAGCATTTAAATAACTGTTAAGGTGAATTTACAAGAATAACTTTCTTCCTAGGAGATTTTCCTGCACATTCTTAAATGTTGTTAAATTGTTTTTAAGTCTCAAGCTTCATTAATTTTATAGATGAAATTATTTGAAAAGTCTTCAGAGTAAAATATCTAGTAGGTCTGTATTACTGAAAATGTTTTTTAAACATAAGTTTTTCAAGTTACAATTGCATCTTCACTTGGTACCTATCTCAGTTTATTATATAAATGAGAAGTTATTAATTAAATGATGCGATAAAACTTTTTACACACTTAACCCGAATAAGAGGCAGCAGGCAATCAAGTGAAAGTGAGAGTTATTTCAACAATTAGGACACAGTTCAAGTATTGAATATTACTGACTGTTGCATGATCTATTAATCCGTGGTCCTAGCCACAAGGGCACCAGTCATGGATTGTTATGCCTTGCATTTTACTAGGACCTATTAACCCAAATAAATAGTTCAAACTTTAGGACAAGTACTAATTTTAATAACACCATAGATACTACATATTAGAATTCTTGAACTAGGTAAAATCCATCTACGTTTTTTAAAATTAAAACAATAATAATATGCTGACTATTTAACTGAAATCAGTGAGATTGCTGTTATAATAGTCTGCGAACAATTACTATAATATTTATAGCACACACAATTACATTCTAATTAGATCAATTGAAGTTTGACTTTCGTACTAGTGCATGATGTATTGACACATGTTTGACCTTAACGCTTCACTAAATTAACTCAATTTGATGTACTTAATGGTAAATTTGATATAATAATGTCAATATGTATATCCTTATTAATTTTTTTTTGGTATAAGACTTATCACACACGGTTACTTGAAGCTTTGCCAGCTGGATGCGGGCTGACTGACCATGAATCATTTAGCGTTGACAATGATCAGTATAAATAGAAAGAATGCCAGGGTGACAACTTAGAAGAGAGTATGTCTAAAAATTTTTGATAATATAATATATTATGAGAAGTTGAGAACATTTATTTATTTCTAAAATTATTTACTAACTTTCTTGTACAAATATAAATAGGGTACAAAAGCCTGACTTAATGCCATATGGCATTCTCTGCCTGTCGACCAGTCGGCTAAACAGAAATGTTTAGTGGGCGGCGCGACAAAGTAACTATAAAATATAATTTTAAAAAAATACTGCCTCTGTAAAAATATTGTGTTGTTTGACTTGTAAACTTTGGTCAACACTTAAATAATTATGAAAGAGACACATTATATTTCAATTTTATAGGTGCTGAAATACTTTAATTGCAATCAAGGCAAGTAGACATACCAATTTAATGTATTTGACGACCATTTGGATCAGCGGTAGTTAACGCTGCTTCTGACCCATGGGTCGCGGGTTCGATCCCCGCACAGTACAAATATTTGTGTGCATGAACATGTCTGTTTGTACTGGTCTGGGTGTTTTCTATGTATTATAAGTATGTATTAACAAGAAAAAAGTATATAAGTAAGTTTATCGATTGTCTAGTACCCCATACGACAGGGTACTTAATAGTAGCTTAATTTGGGACTAGACGGCTCTGTGTGGCCCAGTGAGGCATGTCTTAAAATATTTTTTTAATAGATAGGTCATTGTGTTTTGTTGTACTTGATAAAATAAACTCATATGCAAATAATTGTGTCCATAAAACCTTTGTTTAATAGAATTACTTCATGATACGTTTTTTCTTTAAAAAAGGGACACAAGATAAAAAAAAATTAGGTATTTCAGAACTATCATATAACTTTAACTAGCTTAAACTTGTCCTATTTTCCTACAATCTGATATCAACATGCATAAAGATTGTTGAGATAAAACTTGTATCAAGAGTTGATTTTAACATTTCACTATTAAGAATACATAAAAATAGCCTCTATTGTCTTGTTCACTCTACTCACAGCTTTAGTTTACACTAATTGCTTCAGCGCACTCTGTTTTGTTATTGTTTCATTCTCATGTCAGTTTTCCTGTTCCAATGATACAGATAGAAGTTACTTTGATTTATAGTTGTCTCCATATTAAGGCGACTACTAGAGCTAAGTGCTGCCCCGAATTAATTTTTTTTGTTTTACTTCCAAACAAAATCAATTCTCAAAAAACTAGAACAGTAGGTATCATTTTAGAAAATTACCTCTAGTATTTATTGAATCACAGTAAACTTTTCATTTAGTTGTTTATAAAGTCGAATTAGACGCTAACGCCAAAAGCTTTTAGCAATAATGTACAATACCTAAGAATGCCAGAATAAAAAGCAGTTAACAGTGATTGAATAAATACTAGAGATAATTTGCTAAAATGATACTGTTTTAGTTTTTTTAGAATTGATTTTGTTTAGAAGTAATAAAATTAAATCGATTGGGGGCAGCACTTAGCTCTAGTAGTCCCCTTAAATAATTTTATAGACCAAAATACGCCAATCAGATATATTTTTTATTTCAGTTTGTGGTCAAATTGGCTTTAGTAATTTGTAGTTTACTACACTTCTATCATGCATAATTATTTATTTAGATTCCAACCTACATTTTTTGTGATTTTTATGATAACAAACACAAAGGTCTTTGTTTGATAACAAAAACGATGTTGTTATCATAAGACAGGCAGAAAGATAATTTAAATTGAATGTCGATGCTCATAAAAAATGTAAACAAATGAATACAATACAGTCTTCACAATGCCCTTAACTGAAAATTTTGTAGAATTTTCTACCTAATAAAAAATAGTCTAGATAAGGCAGTTTGATGTAGTTCATTTCTTTACATTTTAATTTTAATCAGATAACTTGATTGTTTAATCTTAATAATGTTATTTTCCTAAAATTCACAATAAAATTATAATATGGAATACTTTTCATGGCATAATAAGATAGCAAAACCGCACACAGAATAGTTCTGACTTACTCTATGTAATAATACTTTGTACAATAATTGAAAATAGGTAGTTGAAATTTCGACTATAATTGATTTGAATAGCGTGTGTTCCCCCCGTCTAAGAATGATATTATGGTATTTAATAGACGTCTGCGTTTGTGCGTCAGATGTTTATTTATAGGTGGGCAAGAGCCCGACCCTCGGAGGCTGTCAGTGGTGCGTGTGTCCGAGCACAGCGAGCCCTGAGGCGTGACGGGGACGACCGACTCACCCCGACCGTACCTACGTCAATATATAGGCCACAGCTGAGGCGGCACAATTTAATGCTCGATTTCACGTAAAAACGATAATGACACAACGCGAGTCGCAAGCTTAGCATCAGTGTATTTTTAGGCTCACAATACACGGTAATATATAATAAAAATAGCGAAATCACAAAGTTATTACTAACTAAATAAATATGCGATGATTGAGTGATAAATTGTTGTAATTAGGTATAATGAATAACAAAAAATCCTAAAAAGTTTGACGGTAACTGTCTGTTAACGTGAAATTGTTTTAATTTAATTGTATTCTGAGATGGTGTTAATAAAACAGTCTTCAATTTTCAATTTTTTTTTACTTGCTTCAATTGTACGGACGCCCGCCTTAAGCTTACGCACTTATGTTACGATTGCCACGATGACGTCGTCTGCCACATAAGTGCTCGCCGAACTACCTATCTTACAATACACCTTATGCATTGCTTTTTTCTACAATCAGGAACTCGAGACTTGTTACGCAATACAAAGTACTAAGACAAACGTCATTCCTATACAATATAATGGATATCGATATACATGCGCATCATAACTTATTACCTACCTATATTGTTACGTAGGTACATCAAGCCACGCGACTATTTGCCAAATGAATACGTCATGGAAAAAGCCCAGTTAGATAGAATGGTTACATTTTATAATTTTATAAAAACGTAGAATTCTAGGTATTGTAAAGGTAGGCACATTATTTCTCCTCAAAATCATTTTGACAAGATTTAAAAAAAATACAACTACCGATCCAATCTTGTTTCAATATTCTTGAATGTGCACTTAGGTACCCTATAATTTTAAATGAAATAAGGTACACATCAAAACATTTATGCCAAAACATTTTCTATTTTTCTTCATACATAATTAATATTATTTTAATAGGAATAAGTTAATCAGTTAATAAGTTATTTCTGAGAGAGGGGACTGATTCCTAAGATACAGATTCGTCTAGTTTGGGAATCGGAGTCATTAACTTAAATTGCAACTTTGTTATCAATAAAGATATAAAAAAGAAAAAAAAGTTAGATTTTTCTAATGTTATGTGACTTGGCCCTTGCATGAATTATTTCTATCGGTAACGAACAAGTCTCTTGCTCATCATCAATATATGTATTGTTTATAAAGTCATAATATTATTAATTCGAGAGAAACCGTACCATACCCACCGGCTAAAGCTAAAACTCATAACGAAAAAAAACACAGTGCAAACTGTTTTAAGCTTAAGGTGGACGGCCAATGTCTCTATGTATAGTACTCGTAGATGGTCGTTTAACGCATAAGATTAGTTCTATATCAACATAGATTAAGTTCGGGTAATCGTATCAAACTGGGAAAGCAAATTTTAAAAAATCTGTCAATGATGACGATTTATCTAATTATTTATCTTTGCTTTTAGTGTATAACGCATATTGTATTTCTTGTATTTACCAAACATTAGACTTAAAACGAACTACCAAACAACACTTAACATGAGATGCAAATTTTTATTATATTTGTTCCTGTGTTGCGTCAGTATTGTTGAGCTCTAAAAAAACATCTAGATAATAATATTCCTAAGCGCTGCAAACATTTCTCAAGATTCCTGGTGGATGCCATTTGCATAAATATTTTGAATCTGCCGCTGACCGAGCAGTTAAGTCTAAAAGATTAGCTAAACAAATAAGCATTCGTCCTCTAAACACAGAATCGGATATTGATAAATGATAAGGTGACACAGTTAGCACTGTTATAATAGCACACCGTAAAATCGTGCTATACCGTTT
This sequence comes from Anania crocealis, assembly GCA_949315895.1. NCBI lineage: Eukaryota > Metazoa > Arthropoda > Insecta > Lepidoptera > Crambidae > Anania > Anania crocealis. Next base: position 19,736,119 of record OX438883.1, read on the forward strand.
ATGTGTACGTTTGGTTTTGTTTGAAAACACATTATTCAGGAAATGTCTCAATTTGCTTACGGTATAATTGTGTCGCAACGGCAATGAAGTTTAAAATTTACAGAATGCTTTAAATTTTGAACTGTTTATCGCATCTGCGTAGTTGAGCTACTGTAATAACATGTGTTTTGATAGTTCGGGTTGCATTAAGCACTTAATCGCGGACACAATCTAAAACGGCAACTAGTGCTCACGAATACCGCAGCTTGCTTCGAGTATAGGTAGGTAGGTGTACAAGTTTATTTTGGACGGCATAGAGCATGCTGGAATATGCTCTATAAATGCATTACGCATACAAAATAATATATTTAATAATCCAGTGTATTCAGAGCATGAACTGATATGTTACCGTGCGTGAGCTTTATTAGTATCTAGTGTGTATTATCATATCATGCTCATAGTACTTTTAATTGGGTCAGGAAATCCATTTGACACGTACTTTTTAGCGCTTAACGTTTTGTGAAAAATAACATTACCACGCTTAACACGATACGTCAACATATCGATAACCTTTTAACAGTTGTATTATTTAACCGAATATACCTACCGTTTTCGCCTTAAAAACTGTTATTGCGTACGTTTTCGAAAAATATCTATGAATGACAACCTTCAGATATTGTTGGGTGCCTACCTACTTTCTCTTTGCCAGTTCCTCAAAGTGAGTTTTTTAAATTATGTAGTCTTCTTTTTAACATTATGATCTAGCAGTCTCTTTTACTTTCACTGAATTCGGCAACATTTGGAAAGCGATTTTTTTATGCCTGCGTTTGACATTTTGTGCCACATAGAATAATATCGTTTGTTAGTTGATTGAAATTCGACTAAAGTACGTTTTAATTGATTGGGTTGATCGGATCGCTTATTGTAAGACTAACGGTACAATTAGAGTCAAGGGCAAGCCACCTGTAGCGTTCTCCCGAGACTAACAAAACTAGACAAGTTATTTTTTATCGGATTTTGTCTGCTGCCTACTGTGACTTTCTGTTTATCTATGATTAGCTTTTCGCTTTATCAATACCTACCATGGTCACTTTTTATGATCAGCATAATTAACGGTCGACCATGTAGGTAAGCGTTATTGTGTATTGTTTTGCGACATAGACAGTCTCGGCACGTACGATTAGTCCACTGAGGGTAGGAAGCCGCTGGTGTGTCGAGATTACGGACTTCTTACAGCTTTATGTGCCGTTGTTGGTTTCATTGATCATTCGCGAGTGAGCACAGATGCTGACACGGCGTTATCTATGTGTTGACTAATTGCTTACATTAGTCACGGCGTGGCTGGCACTCGGACCGCGTACGCAAATAGAGTCGGTACAATGATTGACTTATCACACGTTGCCCGATAAAGCTTCTTGAAAACGCAACAAACCTAACTTGGGCAGTTTCGCACCGAGATGAGGACGAGACGATTAATTAGCCCTAACCAACACATAGACAATTTGTTCCGGAACTTTTAACAATCGTAATTACGTCAAAGCTACGCACGGAGTGAGGTCATTGTACAGGTCACGCAAGCAACGTGGCCCAATGTGAGTCCGCTTCACGATGACTGGCGCAACTAACAAACAGACCTTCCTGCATCTTTAAATAGGTACTTACCTACCTATACCTTTTCGCGTTTTTGAATATGTTATCCGCGGCCGCGCCTATTTATTCAAACTCAGCAAGAAAATTAATGTTTTGCAACTATGTTGCCGGCACATTCTTGAAAAGCCATACAAAGAAAGCAAATTAAAGGTTTCTCTTATTTTAAAATACATCCGTTTATCATAAATCCTTTATTTATCATGCATAAAGTATTAGTTAAGAATAGGCAGATATAAATAATTTTTACATGTTACTTATCGCATTTATCGTACAGAAACAATCAGAGTCTAGTTATTCAGTCCACAAGAATACAAGATTAGGCTGTTTGCGATCCGCCCGTTAAGGCGTAATACCAAAACCTGTTTGAGCTGATAACGAAGTAAGGACAAGTTGTAGAACTTGTAGAGTGGTTTTGTTCCGCTAATCTCGGCTTCCATTTGACGTCACTGCTGGTCTCCGAGCGCGGGCTCACCGCGGCACCGGCCCGCCAGGCGCACCTCTCGACCACCGCACCGACCAATGTATTTATGTACGATCGTAACTGACGAGATAGATCGCATGCCTGCTCTGACTGTTTTATCGTCTGTTACGCCTTTGATGTTTTATTCAAAAATCTCATTATGGTTCTTTTCTCTTTACAGAACTGCCTACGGAAGAAGGTAAGCATCGCCGGTAACACGACTGGATACCTAAGTACAAATGTTAAATAAAAGAAATAAAGAAACATTATGTTTAGGAACGCCGACAAATTAAATACCATAATAAGTAAACATGTGAACATCAATATTGACATTAGTTCAAAGAGCATGTCAAGGCCTCATTCATTAAACACACATTTTGTTTACCTTATAGTAACGTTACTCATGAAAAACTTAAGCAAATAACTGTACAAGTAATATAAGCTAAATTAACATGTCTTAAAGTCATATAAATTCTTAAAACCTTATTTAATTTAGTCGATAGAAAAAAATATGACTTAGTGACACAGTATACTTAAATAAAAAAAATATAGCTTTTTTTACTCAAGAAACTAAACTGCCATGGACCGATGAACACATTTACCATAAAATTTTGTTTTTATAGGCAAAAGTATATGGCAGTTAGTCCTGGAACAATTCGATGACCTCTTAGTAAAGATTTTGCTGTTAGCCGCTATTATTTCCTTCGTAAGTATACTGGCTTCGCATATTGACTAAAATGAGAATATGAAACTATTTTCTAATTGTTGTATTTTCTTTCAGGTCTTAGCTTTATTTGAAGAACATGAAGACGCTTTTACAGCCTTCGTAGAACCCTTTGTTATTTTACTAATTCTTATCGCTAACGCAATTGTAGGAGTATGGCAGGTAAATATGCAATAAAGTTAGACCAAGTTTAAAATTTGATAGTACAGTACAGACGTTGCTAACTTCCTTCATGAATATTTCAGGAAAGAAATGCCGAATCCGCCATCGAAGCTTTAAAAGAATACGAACCCGAAATGGGTAAAGTAATAAGAGGAGACAAATCTGGCGTACAAAAAATTAGAGCGAAAGAAATTGTTCCCGGGGACGTCGTAGAGGTGTCCGTCGGAGACAAGATTCCCGCCGATATCCGCCTAATCAAGATTTATTCCACTACCATCCGTATTGACCAGTCCATCCTGACTGGTGAGTCCGTCTCTGTAATCAAACACACGGACGCCATTCCCGACCCCCGCGCTGTGAACCAGGACAAAAAGAACATCCTCTTCTCTGGTACCAATGTCGCCGCTGGCAAGGCTCGTGGTGTCGTCATCGGTACCGGTCTCAACACTGCCATTGGTAAAATCCGTACCGAAATGTCTGAAACTGAGGAAATCAAGACACCCCTGCAACAAAAACTCGATGAGTTCGGTGAGCAGCTGTCTAAAGTTATCTCTGTAATTTGCGTTGCCGTATGGGCCATCAATATCGGTCACTTCAACGACCCCGCACACGGTGGAAGCTGGATCAAAGGCGCAGTCTACTACTTCAAAATCGCCGTAGCTCTGGCTGTCGCTGCCATTCCTGAGGGTCTGCCCGCTGTCATTACCACTTGTCTCGCCCTGGGTACTAGGAGAATGGCCAAGAAGAACGCTATCGTCAGGTCACTGCCCTCCGTAGAAACCCTTGGTTGCACATCTGTCATCTGCTCCGACAAGACCGGTACACTGACCACCAACCAGATGTCCGTGTCTCGTATGTTCATCTTCGAAAAGATTGAAGGCGGCGACAGCAGCTTCCTCGAGTTCGAAATCACTGGCTCCACTTATGAACCTATTGGCGATGTTTATCTGAAGGGACAGAAGATTAAGGCTTCCGAGTTTGACGCTCTCCAGGAGTTGGGCACCATCTGCGTCATGTGCAACGATTCTGCTATTGACTTTAACGAATTCAAACAGGCTTTCGAGAAGGTCGGTGAGGCCACTGAAACTGCTCTTATCGTACTGGCTGAGAAAATGAACCCCTTCAACGTTTCCAAGACCGGCCTCGACCGCCGCTCGACCGCCATCGTAGTCCGCCAAGAAGTCGAAACCAAGTGGAGGAAGGAATTCACTCTCGAGTTCTCTCGTGACAGGAAATCTATGTCCACCTACTGCACACCTCTGAAGCCTTCCCGTCTCGGCACTGGACCCAAATTGTTCGTCAAGGGTGCACCTGAAGGTGTGCTCGACCGTTGCAGTCACGCCCGTGTCGGAACAAGCAAGGTTGCCCTTAACAGCACTCTCAAGAACCGCATTCTGGAACTCACCCGCCAATACGGTACCGGTCGCGACACCCTCCGTTGCTTGGCCCTGGCTACCGCTGACAACCCGCTCAAACCCGAAGAAATGGACCTCGGCGACTCCAACAAGTTCTACACATATGAAGTCAACCTCACCTTCGTCGGTGTCGTGGGCATGTTGGACCCTCCCCGTAAGGAAGTTTTCGACTCTATCGTTCGCTGCCGTGCCGCTGGTATCCGCGTAATTGTCATCACTGGTGACAACAAGGCCACCGCTGAAGCTATCTGCAGGTACTATATTTTCACCTTTGTCCATATTTATTAGTTTTTGTTATGATAGAGGTTAACTCGATGATTGTTTGCAGGCGTATTGGCGTGTTCACTGAAGATGAGGACACAACTGGCAAATCCTACTCTGGACGCGAGTTTGACGACCTCTCCGTGTCTGAACAGCGCGCCGCTTGCGCCCGCGCCCGCCTCTTCTCCCGCGTGGAACCCGCGCATAAGTCCAAGATTATTGAATTCCTGCAAAGCATGAACGAGATCTCTGCCATGGTAAGATTTAATTGGAATCTAATAAAATACTATTAATGTAATCTAGACTTAAAATATTCGTAACCATTCTAATTACAATGAACTCATATATCTTTCACCGTGGCGTTACTTTAGGAAAGTGAAACATTTGGTTAGATTGCATAGACTACTACATATTTTTTATATCGCTCAATAACCAACCTTAACGATTGTTTTAGTTGTAGTTTATTCAATCATGTCTTTGTGAAATAAATTTGCCTTACTATTATAATTCCACAATATTATTCTCTGTTTACATTGTTCCTAGAAGCAGTTCTTAGCTGTTTATGTTTGGTTTTACTGTTTATAAACTGGCATGTTGTTTGTATCAAGTACAATCGCCAAAGAATACAAAAACAATGCATAAAGTATTTATATTATTTAATAGGAAGTTTTTAATGAAATCTAATGAACTTGCAAGTCATTCAAGTAATACCAAATATTGGTTTTCAGTGCCCATTGGTTCTGGTTTTGTCGATAGTGCTGATTCTGGTGCTTAAAAATTCAGTGCTATTTAATTTTACGAATAATCTAAAAATCTAAGTGATAATCATGGAAAATAGCAAATTGTTATTGTCTTTCAATGGGAGCTAGAGAGTAGGTCTTATGTTTCTTTAATATTATCAGAAAAATGCAGCTGCCAACTGCACCTTACCATAATAATATACCCAATCGCCAACTAGAATGCCTGCCTGGGATGTTTCAGACTGGTGATAGTGTAAATGACTCCCCTGCCCTGAAGAAGGCCGAGAGGACTTATGTTTCTTTAATATTGTCAGAAAACTGCAGCTGCCAACTGCACCTTACCATAATAATATACCAAATCGCCAACTAGAATGCCTGCCTGGGTTGTTTCAGACTGGTGATGGTGTGAATGACGCCCCTGCCCTGAAGAAGGCCGAGATCGGTATCGCCATGGGATCCGGTACCGCTGTCGCTAAATCCGCCGCCGAGATGGTGTTGGCTGACGACAACTTCTCATCCATTGTCGCCGCCGTTGAGGAAGGTTTGTATTTCTTTATTAATTAATATGCACTAAACGGCTGTAAAAAAAAATACTATGAAAATTTAACAATTGTTAAAGTAGTTAACTCATTATATCACAAAGAAGACGGCAGATAAGAAAACCACATGATTTGCTCCTTCTTTCTTTATCACTTAAATATTAAATGGTGTTAAATTAACTGATGAGATAAGATTAGACAGAAATCTCGTTGTTGTTTATTTTATAATGTAAAAGGTTGTGACATCAAAAATACAATTAATTACAATAAAAACAAAACAAGAGTGGCACTTCTTAATTTGAAAAATGCTACTTTATACAGACTGAATCAACAGAATTGTGGATATTGCAAATTAAAAGTACCTGCAATGCCTTAAATTGTCGGTCGTCCACAGGTCGCGCCATCTACAACAACATGAAGCAGTTCATCCGTTATCTGATCTCTTCCAACGTCGGTGAGGTCGTGTCCATCTTCTTGACCGCCGCCCTGGGTCTCCCCGAGGCTCTGATCCCCGTGCAACTGTTGTGGGTCAACCTGGTCACAGACGGTTTGCCCGCCACCGCCCTTGGTTTCAACCCGCCCGATCTGGACATCATGGACAAGCCCCCCCGTAAGGCTGATGAGGGATTGATCTCAGGATGGCTGTTCTTCAGGTTGGTATGCCCATTGTTCGGATGTTATGCCCATTTTCCATTTTTACAATATGATTTCATGATCTGTCAAAAGATGCCTCCTAACGGCCAGTCCCAATAATTATTCTATCTTCAGTTTTGGCATATCGGAGATAGAAAACATCTTCTGTCTCTGATTTTGCCGTCCAGAGAAACAAAATCCAAAGTTGTTTTCTATTTCCGATATGCCACAACTGAAGATAGATAGGTTATTAGAACCGGCCGTTAGAGGGCAATTAAAAATTTACATTCGCAATCCAAAAATACAAACCCTTTCTCTTTAGAATATAGGTGTAAAGATGTTTAATTAAAATAAGTAACTGACTTTAAACCTTTTCCTGGTCTGAAAAATATGTTGAAGCAATTTAAAATCTGACATAAGAACTTTATATTGGATGTCCTTTAGCGATTTTTTCAAGATCCTAATGAAATGATGTTACTGCATGTGTCTGTCATCGCTTCCGTATTGGAGGGCTATATGTTGTTACATATCCATGAACCATATTCGCAAAACCATTTTAACCACTGTAACAATTTATTTAACCTTAAAATATTACAAATGTGAATAAATCTTCAGGTACATGGCTATCGGTGGATACGTCGGTGCCGCGACTGTGGGCGCCGCTTCGTGGTGGTTCATGTACTCTCCTTACGGCCCCCAGATGACTTACTGGCAGCTCACTCACCACTTGCAGTGCCTCGGCGGTGGTGATGAATTCAAGGTAAAACTATCCTTTTACTTAGCATTAGAAATGTTAGATATGATCTAACTTTATCGGCGAAATACATTTTAGATCTGGATAAGTTGTTTTACATGTTTAAAGCCCAACAAATAAATATCTGTTCTAGTACAACTTGGCATCTCCGACTAATTAAGACTATGTTTTAACTTGCTGCCTTCATGTATCGCTGTTTGAAGTACTCGCCTAATGGTTTCCAATTATAGAATTTGGAGTGATATTTGACAATGCCTCGTTACAATAGCCTAGACAGACTTAAGCAACAAAAGCAATATATGGGAAAATTCCTTAACGTTTGTACCTATCATTTCAGGGTGTTGACTGCAAGATCTTCACTGACCCTCACCCCATGACAATGGCTCTGTCCGTGCTGGTCACCATCGAGATGTTGAACGCCATGAACAGCTTGTCCGAGAACCAGTCGCTCGTAGCCATGCCGCCATGGTCCAACATGTGGCTCGTCGGCTCCATGGCCCTCTCCTTCACACTCCACTTCGTCATTCTGTACGTCGAGGTTCTCTCGGTAAGTCGCACTTAACGCTCGATTGTTTATGGACTGATATAAAACTGTTGTTTCGTTTTGCTATTATATTTAGGAGCTTTTTTTAGGATCTTCCTAGGCTTTCTTCAGTGGAGACAGCTGCAGCTTCTAAATTTTATACTCTTGTGTACTAATTTTCTCTTGCAAGTTCTGACTTATCTATCTTAGTTAGTTAGCATCGTATCTCCTTCTGGTGTAAGAATGTATAATAGACAATGATCGGATCAGTAGTGCAATTTTGCGGTATTTCATGACGAAATTTTAACATGGACATGCTTATTGGACGGGATTAAAGTTTCGACAAAAGCTGGTCACACTTAAGATTAATTTATCCTTAACAATGTGCAATACGCATATTGTTATGCAATATTTACGCGGCTAAATCGGCCGCCATATATTTAGTATTTTAAACTCAATAGCCGCCATATTTTATTTATTTTAAACCCAAATAATTTATTTTTCTACAGTGTTTTATTTTTGCCTAATAAAGGCAACTATTAAAACACAAATGTTTTGTTATCAAAGAAATGTAAATTTATTTTACACATGCGGGATATTTTCGAAATCTCACAATCCCGCGGGCGTATCCATACTAATATAATGTATGAGGTCGTTACTCTAAATTTCACTACCTAATCCGATCACTGATAATAGAGCACGTAACAAATTATGTTCACAGGCTGTCTTCCAAGTGACGCCACTGTCCCTCGACGAATGGGTGACGGTAATGAAGTTCTCGATACCGGTGGTGCTGCTGGACGAGGTGCTCAAGTTCGTCGCGCGCAAGATCTCCGATGGTGAGAAGCGAGCTCAGCTACTGCACTGGCTCGACGGCATGCAATGGATCGTGGTGATGTGGGCCGTGTTCTTTGGCATCATCTGTTCCGGAGTGCTATAGACCGGCCCCAGAGCCCTAACCTGCGGCGCGCCGCTCGGGCCGCCGCGGGCCTGCGCGACGCGCCGCGCTGTGGAACCCCGGACCTTGAGCCTCGCTCACCACAGCCACTAACCTGCACGCCGTGTGGAGTGCCCACTGCCCGAGAGAGGTGGCCCCCCCCCCCCTCCCCGACATTCGTGCGAGACAATAATATTCGGAGCTCATTTTTTTATTAACGAATAAAATAAATTTACTTTCATATCTACTAGACGAGGCGGCTGTGAACACCTCCGTTGAGTGCTAACTCTGAACACCAAAAATTGGTTTACTAATTTAAAAAATAGAAGGGTATTATAATATGTAAGTTTCGTTTCCCGGTCGCCGACTTTTGGTCGGCCGGTGTACTGGAGACGGTCCGTCGCCCGGACCGAGCCAGCGGCGCCTCGCGGCTCGCACGCGCTCACCGCCCGCGGGGCCGCAGACATGTTAGCTTACTACTATACATAATGATGATGTGCGTTGTTAGTGCTTAGTGTAATTTATTGTAAGTATATGGTTAGGGAAGTGGTTACGATTATTTTGCTCGTCAAAATTTTTACTTTATGAAGAATGTCAGTCCGCTCTATCCTTTCTCTTGTGGCCGCTTGTTAACATTCCTTGAAGCATTTTGATTTTAAGTTTATTTCAGCCTTTATTTTATAAGACGCGTTTGTGTTTCTGTTCCTAACCTAACAGAATGTTTTTCTTGTGCTAAAATTAACACCTATTAGTATGATACATTGACATTTCATACATAATGTTTCCATTTTAATTAGGTTAGGCAACTTATGGAACATTTAGCGTCATGCATTCGTTGCATTTCTGGACATTTGTTTTATTTGTAAATGGAGTTATGAGTTTTATATTTTATAAAGCAATGAAGTCAATGTTTGTATGTGTGTCAGGATGTGTCGAACATATAAAGAATATGTTGATCCATTTCTTTATATTTACACATAACTTGATTCTTAAATTTAGAATCTGTTAATTTAAGTTTTCCTCCTACTGAGGATGAGCTATCAATAGTTATATTGATGAGACATAATATTACAATAAGGTAAATAAATTCAAAATAGGCCATTTTTGTTATGGTACAAGATTCATACTTGTATGTTATAATAGGAAGTAGGTAACATAATTGCATGTGTATACTGCATGTTTACGATTTTAAGAGTGCAGTTTGGTTTGGTTTGATGACGTTACGAGTTTTTTCTATATGTGTAATTCTGATAATATATAACGTGTAAACACAAGTGTAAGACCGTCAACCACAAACTGCCCACACTATACACTGCACAACAGAGGGCATGCTCAAACCCTTGTTACTATCTCCCAATCTTCTCCAACTGTTATGATTATGAAATAACTTATTTAAAATGTACAGTCGTTTATACATATTTTACATTAATTAAAAATATCGAGAATAAAACCTTCACTTGTTTTCTTGCAACTTTCCTTACTAGAATATAATAACACCCCAACACCACAGCATACCCCGTGTTACACCAACGTACCTATTACAGTGACCGACTTAATAATTGTGTTTTGTTTCCTGCTAACACATTAATCAGTATTAACAATAAAAGTTTTGCAAGCTTTAAAAACGCTATATTGCTGTGTGGAACAGCTAGTTGCTATTTTTTAATGGAATTCAAACATTTTGGTGAACATAAAGAATATCATTTCCTATTAATTTACCTTGTAACAAAAATTTTCAGTCAAAATTAAAATTGATTTGGTTTTCAGTCCAAATGCAAGTGAATTGCAAAACTTTAGTAGCCCCTCCCGTTGCGGCCTCCATGAAGCTGGCCCGCGCTCCCGCATGCACTAACGAGGTGTTGTCTGCCCCCAGCCCAGCCGTCGTGGAACCTGTAAGCGACCGGACGCCGCCGCAGCCCCACTGCACGCACACATATTCCATGAACTCATTGTTTGTTGTGATCCCGCAGTGAAACTACACATTAAGTAACTACAAACACGGTTGTGATCTCTCCATAATCCTGTAAGTTCGGACGGCAGCTTCCGCTCGAGCGAACACAACACTAACTCTCTCGTTGTTTTGCAGTTAACGAGGTGGTCATTGACAAGTGGTAAACGCCACCGAGTCATAGTTCCTCATCAGCTTCTCTCTGCTACCTCTACCGCTCTCGTCTCCGATGTTATAACCGATTGGCTTTTAGTTGGTAAAGTCGCGTCGCGTGCGCTAGGCGAACTAGGCGCGCAGCGGCGGGCGGCGAGGCGGCTTCCATCTGCTCACCTGCGCGCTTCATCAGAGAGGACTTTGTTGTTCATAATGTGTATATACTACAGTATGCTTAGGAGGTTTAATCATTGTTAAATTACATTGTTCTAATTAAAGACTACATGGTGCCCGTCGACAAAAGCAGTGCGATAGAGGATGTGTACTTAAGTTGACAGCACTCTTATATTTAATTTATTGTTATATTTTTATTCTCTTTTTAATCTAGTTTGCTTATATAGAGCCGAGTCTGTTTCTATTAGTACTGACGCCTCGACGAGCAATATGGTGTCTAAGGGAAGGATATTATACATAATTGTCCAGTGTTTGGGACGTAATCGAGTCCAAAAATTTAAACATACCTGTACATTTTAATGTATTATTGTTTTGTACAATAAATCGTTATAAAACGACAGTTGTTTGACTTACATTTTCGCTGGTATGGCCTTTTTTTATCATAACTAGGTACTTTCTTTTGGGTTGTTTGTTAATCGGGGGGCACGGCAGTGCTCCCGCCAAGTCGAGCGCGAAGCAAACACTGCCGTACCATTTCGCCGCATTTTCAGGCCCCTATTTGAGAACCTCTGGATAAGACCAGAACGCAAAAATTTTTGTTATCCAGTAAGCTATAATCACATACTTAAAATCCAAAATTTTAAATCTGTAGGTCATTTATTTATTTAGGTCGCGTAACCTCGGACGCGAAAGCAAAATTTCGCATTTATGACACTCACTCACTCATGATCATCAAAATAGAACTACTTAGTACTTCCCATAAACTCAAGAGAGCTGAAATTTGGTACAGAGTTAGGGTTTAATGGCCACATAAAGGGAAAACTATAAAAACTAGGATAATCGAAGATCCGGAGTACCTGCTGACCCTGATTAGAAAACACAAGAGATCGACATACCGCCTTTACAAAAAATATTCAACTTAGTGGGCTGCTTCTGGAAGTGGGAAGTATCTGATGAAGAACCCTCAGCTGTATTAGGGATTTATGATAATGCCCCATTCTACTATTGGTACATAAAAAAATCGACAGTCATTGCAAAAATCCAGCGTAGTGGGACACATCTACTAATTTAATCTAGCCTATAGCGTCCCACTGCTGGGCGAATGCCTGCCCTTCTGCTTTTAATACGCATATAAATAAAATTTAAGGAAAACTCTGGATAAGACTAGAATGGCGTTTATACTTATACCATAATAATATATACTTACAAGTTTACAAGAAGAAATAGTCGAACGATTAACTTTATTCTACTCAAACATTACATAAAATAAAAAGAAAAAAAAATGTGTCAAATAAAATAAATCAATATGCCCACGTTTTAACAAAAAGAAGTGAAATCCCACCAAAAACATTCTGTAAAAAAACTAGCCAAGTCTCCATGGAGCTGCTTGTTTATCTCTAAGTAATGAAATCTAGACAAAGTCGTGCCAAGTCTAAGGTTCCTTACTGCGATTTTTATATGTTGGGTGACTTGGCCGCACACGCAAACGATTCAATTTCGATAGTTTTTTGTGCTAGTGCTAGACCCACAGAGTGAAGTGAGATAACTAACTGTGACAAAATATCGAGCAATCATAGAAAATAAAAAAACCGACGCCGTAACATACAAAGAAAAAGAAGCGGCATACAAAAAAAAATGCGTCTTTGTTTAATGCAGCGACTGGTTACACTAAAGAACCACCAAATAACTCCATAGATAGGGGGTTATCTGGGGCTTGAACACCCAGATAAGTTTATCCGCCTGTTACAGAGTTTATCCATCCGTTAGCACCTATCTAGCATTTGAAAAATTGAGAATCTTGTTAACTGTAGAATAAACCGTATCTTACTGTTTAAATAAACCGTATTTAACTGTTTCTGGCTATTGAAAAACCGGCCCTTAATGTAGTAACATTTTCTTGTAAACTTAAATAATAATAACACATGTAGTGTATCTCTGAAATCGGAATGTTTCATGAGGCATAGGCTACATTTTTTTTTTGCTTACGCTAAAGCAAAATGCAATGGAACTGGAACATAAGCTCGATAATTTCTGGGGTGAGGGTGGCATCAGTGAGCCACGTGTACACAATGAGTCACACCATCTAAGTCGGAAAGGTGTCGTTGCCACTCCGCATTTTAGGCATGCTCTGGCTCGTTTCCGACTGCTCCCCTATCTCTCCAGTTGCTGGAAAAATTCGCTAAAAAAACGCGCGTGTCACCAAGTCTTTTTCGTTTTTGTGACATAAAAACTAAAAAAAAACGTAATTAGTTTGTTTTCTTATACATTTTCCGTAAATCATTTTACTTTGTGAATAACTGTGATCGTCAGAATTGCAGGTCAACAGTCGTATTTGACTTTGAAATTATGTCTAAACATTGCTTATGAATTGTTTATATTTGCTTATCATGATGAGAGAATTGCTTATTGCAAAATTAAAAAGAATTAATACGAGTACATTTAAGGTTGACTATCCATTATATCAGAATGGCTGGTTAACCACTGTAGAGTAGGTAGTAACTATGTAGACTTACTGAAATTTGTACGGGCCAAAAATAGCTTATCAATTGCTTATTTCACAATTTGTAACTTTTGTAAGCCTAGAACCTGTTACTCTTTCTATAAGCTAAGTAGGAGCTAAACATCCCTAGTGCCTGTTAAAAATATGAGAGTAACATTGCTTTACTGTGTCTCTCATGCATTTAACAGAAGAAGAAAAAAAGGCGCTTTTATATTGAAAAGTTTTATTGCTTGTAACCTTTAATCAACGCAACTACATAAATGTTAGGGCAAGTGAAAAACGACACGACGATAGTAAGTTATAAAAAATAACGTAGGGTAGATTTATTTCATCTCAATATTGGCAGGCATTTTAAGGCAGGTAATATAAACGCAATATCAGCATAAATCACATTGCCCTCACACTTTAATCGGCGCTAAGACTTTTAAACTCGAACCTAGTTTATGAAAACAGGGTCAATAACAGGGTCTAGGCTTACAAAAGTTACCTACAAATTGTGAAATAAGCAATTGATAAGCAATTTTTGGCTAATACAAATTTCAGTAATTCTATATAGTTACTACTCTACAGAGGTTGACCAGCCATTCTGATATCAGAATGGATGGTCAACCTTAAATGTATAAATTCTTTTAAATTATGCAATAAGCAATTCTCTCATCATGATGAGCAAATATAAACAATTCATAAGCATATTTTAGACACAATTTCAAAGTTAAATACGACTGTTGACCTGCGATTCTGACGATCACGAATAACTTGCACGTAGAAAGGGTTTATCTAAGTCTAAGCTTCTTTTACAGAAGTTTAAGAAGCAGCTACATTTGTCTGCTTGGATCTACATAACATCAAAGAATTTGGGACCCCCCCCCCCCGTGTATCGTTTCAATGAACCATTAACCCATTCTATACCCTCCTCGACTCAATGTGTCGCTTAGCTTAATATACTATAGGCCAAGTATGCCAATGCCCCACGGGAAGTGAATGAGATTGCTGGACGTGCCTAGATCCGTGGGTTTAAAAGAAGGGCCCCAAACTTGCTGGAAAGATTCGTGAAAAGTACAAAAAGCAGAAGCAGCTTGGCTAAACCAACCGCTTCTCATAGAAATAACGTGGAAGGGTTCTATTCAAATTAGAAAGAAGTATATGAGCGTCACCACTAATTTGGCGACGGCAGTTGTATTCAAAACAACAGGAATGGAATTATCTTCGACAGTCACAGTACAAAAGCCGCTAAAGATATTGGCACCCAAAGGACGGAATGTTAGCAAAGTTCGGAAAAAAGTAGAGATCGGGGAGTCTAGTAACTACTGCCTGTACCGTAAATGCACATTAAAAGCTTTACTACTACTACTACTACTAATAGTATTCCCGAGGAAGAACTATAAACTGAACATGATACGGATCTCCAACAGGCAACAGGTACACTTGGATTAGCAAATCCAAGTGAATGGATCTCTGATGTATTGCGCCACTTTATCAAGTATTCATCGGCATCTAAGGATAATCCGGCGCTTCTTATTATGGATAATCATGAGAGCCATCTGTCTTTAGATAGTCTTGATTTGGTGAAAACTAACGGAGTCACAGTATTGAGTCTTCACCTGCACATCATCATCATCATCAGCCTATCACAGTCCACTGCTGGACATAGGCCTCTCCAATTGCACGCCACTTAGGTCGATCTTCGGCTTCTCGCATCCAGCTCCTGCCAGCCACCTTGCGCAAATCATCACTCCACCTAGCCTGAGGGCGTCCTACACTACGTTTGCCGAGACGCGGTCTCCACTCAAGAACTCGTTTACCCCAGCGGTTGTCGGTTCTGCGGCTAATATGGCCAGCCCACTGCCACTTCAGCTTGCTAATCCGGTGGGCTATGTCGGTAACTTTAGTTCTCTGCCGGATCACCTCATTTCTGATTTTATCCCTAAGAGAAACTCCGAGCATAGCTCTTTCCATAGCCCGCTGAGCGACTTTGAACTTGTGGACTAGCCGTACCGTCAGTGTCCACGTTTCGGCTCCGTATGTCATGACAGGTAGGACGCACTGATTGAAGACTTTCGTCTTTAGGCATTGTGGGATCGACGATGAGAAGACTCGACGTAGTTTCCCAAATGCTGCCCAACCCAACTGAATTCTTCTGTTCACCTCATCCTCAAAGTTGTTTCTACCTAACTGCAATGTCTGCCCGAGGTACACGTATTTCTGAACAACTTCGAGGACGGCGCCGTGCATCGCAATCGGTAGCGGTAGTACATGTTCATTGAACATAACCTTGGTTTTATCCAGGTTCATTCGCAAGCCGATACGCACAGAAGAGTCAGCCAGGTCATTCAGCATCTGTTGTAGGTCCTGCAGCGTTTCTGCCATAATGACGATGTCGTCTGCAAATCGCAAGTGAGAGATGTATTCGCCATTGATGTTGATGCCTCGTCCTTTCCAGTGCAGCGTCTTGAACATATCCTCCATTGCATTTGTGAACAATTTCGGGGAAATGACGTCCCCTTGTCTCACTCCTCGATGCAATGGTATAGGTTTTGTTTGCTGATTCTGTACTTGGACGGACATGGTGGCGGCTTCGTAGAGACATCTCATCACTTGCACGTACCGCCAATCTACTTGGCAACGCTGCAGGGACTCCAGAACGGACCAGATCTCTATCGAGTCGAAGGCTTTCTCATAGTCCACGAATGCTAGACACAAGGGCTGATTGTACTCTTCGGTCTTCTGTATAATCTGCCGCAATGTGTGGATGTGGTCTATGGTGCCGTATCCGCTCCGAAATCTAGCCTGTTCCGGTGGTTGGAATTCGTCAAGTCTTCGCGCAAGGCGGTTCATGACGACTCTTGAAAACAGCTTATAGACGTGGCTTAGAAGGGAAATGGGTCGATAGTTCTTCAGCAGGGTCTTATCTCCTTTTTTGAAGAACAGGACGACAACGCTCCTACTCCACGCCTCCGGAGTTCTCCTTTTAAACAGGACAGCGTTAAAAAGCTTTTGAAGCTCCCTCAGTACGGGTTTACCTCCAGCCTTTAGCAATTCTGTTGTAACGCCATCCTCTCCAGGGGCTTTTCCATTTTTCAACTGTTTAAGAGCCATCCTGATTTCGTCAATGCTGACTTCTGGCAGGTCTTGAGTGTAGTGGCGTGTTAACGCGGCTCTAGGGTCCTCATTTTCGGGATCAGGTCGAGATGCATGCGAAGCGTATAACCGGCCATAGAAGCGTTCTACTTCGGAAAGGACTGCTGGCTTCGAAGCAACGACTTCTCCACTTGCTGTGGTCAGTTTCGTCAGGTGGCTTCTTCCAAGAGATTGTACGAACACTTTCGACCCCCGATTTTGCTCGATCGCTCTTTCAATCTCAAGAGTATTGGAGCAACGGAGGTCGTGTCGTACGAGCTTACTGATCTCTCGGTTTAGAGCGCGCTTTCCTGACGAAGTGACGGGTGGGTTTTCACGTCGTTCCTTAATCAGCCCTAAAGTTCTTTCCGAAAGCTTTGACTTCCTGCCCTTACGCTGCATTTCACAAAATCTCGTACCTTCTTCCCTGAGGATCCGAACCACATTTTCGAGGTTCTGGTTTACGTCTGTTGTGGTTTCCACGGCAGCGAGTCGGTTTTCCAGGTTTGACTGGAACGTTTCAGATCCTATCATGGTTTGGAGCAAAGTAGGTCGGAGCCTTGACTTCATCAGACGGACACGTTCAGCCTTAAAATCAATATTCAGAGAGCCTCGAACGAGTCGGTGATCGCTACCGGTATTAAACCTGTTAATCACGGAGACGTCTCTGAATATATGCTTCTTGTTGGTCATGATGAAGTCAATCTCATTTTTCGTCATAGTGTCGGGGCTTTGCCACGTCCACTTCCTTTGGGGCTGTTTCTTGAAGAAGGAGTTCATCAAGAAGAGCCCCTCCCGTTCGAGGAAGTTGACTAGCATTTGCCCCCTATGGTTTCTGCATCCAAATCCATGGGATCCTACTACCGATTCGTTGCAATTCTGTACTCCCACTTTAGCGTTGAAGTCTCCCATAACAACGCTGTAGTGAGTCTTAGTGGTGAAGTGGAGGGCCTTTGATATGTCATCAAACATATCCTCCACCTCTTTGTCCGAGTGTTTCGAGGTCGGTGCGTACGCTTGAACCACCTTGAGGCTATACCTCTCAGTGAGCTTAACAATAAGGTACGCTACCCTGTTCGACACACTGGACACTTCCACAACGTTGTCAGAAAGGGACTTATTTACCAGAAACCCAACGCCACCTTGGGATTGTTGGTCTCCCTCACGAAAGTACATTAGGTGGCCCGACTCGAGGGTTATGGTGTCCTCCCCCTCTCTTCGGACTTCACATAGCCCTAGGATATGCCACCTAATCTTCCCAAGTTCCACCTCAAGTTGAGCCAGATGCGAGTCTAGCCGTAGCGTGCGTCCGTTGTACGTCGCCAGGGTCAGTTGTTTTTGGTGGCCTCTCGTAACCCGGAGATTCTTCGCACCCCCCGTCCCGCCGTAACCGTGGTCGCCACCATGACCAGGAATAGCGGGACCGCCGGGAACTGGGGGCCGTGGCTTTTTGTGCGTCTGCATAGGAGGTTATGCCCATAATCGCCACGCTGGGCAGACGGGTTGGCGATCGCAGGGCGTAGCTTCTTGCACCGATGACGCTGCTGCCCGTCACTGGCCCGGTACACTTAACTACGCCTTCCGTTGGATGGTTATACCGCCATCGGTCGGTCAATCGCCAGAGCCTCGTTCGTCGTCCAGCAGGATGCACCGCGTGCAGGTGAGGTTGGCTTGGGGCGGAAGATGGTGGTTCGCCCCTCTACATCCTGCACACTACAAGTAAAATGCAGCCTTTGGATGTTAGGATGCACGGGCCATTTAAAGTCTATTACAATAATCGCTACGGTCGATTTTTATGCTTGATACCATAAAAATCGACCGTGTAACAGACAGACCTGTTGAAGATAATGATAACACAGATGCAGAAGAATTCATCGGTGGATCTTTACCACTGACTTCAGTTAATCGAGATGATTATCCAGAACCATTGCTAAAAATTTGGACAAGATTTTATAAGTTACTGTTAACTAAACCTAGTGGTAAGAACATAGGAGAAGACCTCAAAAGATTGCAATAAATAACTAATGTAGTAGAGTAGCAATAGTAATTTCGTGTTTTTCTAGTAACCTAGAGAATTAATATAAATAATAACAATACTTTTACACAAGCCTGGCTAATTGTGTGCCCCCTAGCCCATTGAGTACCACCCCCTATGCTCATTGTGTGCCCCTAGGTGCACAGAATGAGCCATTTTTCACATTAAAAAAAAAGGTATTTGCTCTTTTCATGATGACTTTAAAACAAATCTGAGTACGCCATTAGATACTCAATTAAATTTCCTTATCGATGGTACACATAACATTTCATTCGTGTACAGGGATACAGAAATATGGCCCTCCAAATTCTTCCTGGCTCATTGAACTGGCAAAAAAATTTATTAAGCCTATACAGTTAGACAAAAAGAGATGGTTCAAAATATTGTGGTCCATAATTAATTGTACTATCCTGGTTTTGCATAGCTCACCACTTGGAAGATTTTTTTCTCTGGTGTCTGGTCTCAAGTGGGTCTAGGGGATGTACCTGAAATCAATGAAAGTTAAAGGGAGATGAATATAGTGATTTAGAGCTAGGCGATGTCCACAGCTGGACATAGGCCTTATAGATTTTTATACATTGGGTTTGGGTCGTCACGCTGACAAACACGGCGGCTACAGCATACGGCGAATACCGCATAGGTAATAACCACCAGATGAAAACTGCAATCCAATGATCACAATTTGGCCCATTGCTAAGGAACACACGTCGCCTTTTTCAACACTTAAAGGACGAAAAAGATTTTTGCTATTACATTTTAGACTGTTGCGACACTGCCATTATTAATTTAACTGACGAAAAAAAAAGAGCTTGTCTATGTGACGCGTATACATACACGATTTTATTGTACTTATATTTATGACTAGGTAGGGCTTAGCGTTCCGTCGCTTTCGGTCAAATTAGCGATTGGTCCTGGGGCCTTATTCAGCTATTTCAATCGCAGTTCGATCGTGATTGAATTGGACGATTTTGACATTTAGCCCATACTAGAACCTAGAAATGTCAAAAACCTGCTATTCAATTACGATTGTGATACGATTTGGTCGCGAAAAAGGGGCCATATCTCGAACTGTCAATATAGCAATTGGTCCATATCGCGAATAGTCATTTTCGCATTATTTTATAATCGCAAATGGTCAAATTCGCTAACAGTCAAGATCGCAATCGGTCGAATAGGTATTTTACTTCATATGTAGCTCGTAGTTATATAAGTGACTAGTATCACTACTAAGTTACTATCTAACATTGCCTGCTATTACAGTCAAATACGAAAGATAACAAAAATAAAATAATACAATTACGGATTAATAATATTTAATTTATGAATAATCAATCATACAAAATTCGGGTTTTTTATATAATCAACACGAATAACTTTAGCCACAGGTATATAATATACTATAATATTTACCTAGGTATACTTATATTTTTTTATAAAAAAAAATTAATACCTAATTTTAACCAATATTATATGATCCTCATCTATTTTGTAAATTGTTGGTGCATTGTAAAAACAACGCTCACTTCTTTGCAACTTTTTACATAAAAACGGCGCATATCATAAACCTAAGCATTACTAATAGCGAACGATACAACAAACTGCTACGTTATAATATGATTCGGAATGACAAAAAAGAACACCCGTAGTTAATAATATTTCTAAATACTATCAATTTCTTTTATTCTACATTGCGTTCAGTTTCTGCTAATACTTAGGTATCTACTTAAAGTAAATTTGCTATAAAACTTATTTATTACAGTTATATTCTTTAGTAAAATCATTATTTTTTACATTAAGTATAAATTATGTTAAAGTAGACCAAGATGTCTATTAGTTCTGCTTTCATGCTAAACTGAAAGAAAGAAAGAAAGAAGAAAGGTTTATTTGGTACACACATGAAACAATTATTACAAGTAATAATCTATATAAAAGAGGGTGCAAGTACCAAAATGGTATCCGCTCAGTATATGGTCACTACGACTAGAGTCGTCATAACCACTGGTATTCTGCGGATGCGAACTGCTGAATGGTTTTAGAAAATTGTGGTAAACAGATAACTTAAGACCCTTGATAATGACGCTTTGCTATATTGACGCTTCGCTATTTTGACTAACTGCGATTTTGACTGGCTGCGATTTTTATGAATTTGACCGTTTGCGAATTTGACCATACGCGACGGAACGATTGCAGGGAATGCAAACACTCATCAAATACGTTACCTTGTAAATTACCACGAATAAAATATTATTTTACAATAGCTGACCTTCAATGAAACAGTGGGCATCAACTCTCCTTGCATTTTGAAATATCTCTATAAAGTTTTTACAATTTCGTGAACGTGGGCCATTATAAAATCGAATAGTCGAATGAAAAATTTTCGAAGTAAATATTCTTAGACACCAATTTATTTTGAACAAGCGCGCTATGAGCAGGTTTATTTATTACTTTACATTCCACCCACTGGCGATAACGATGCAAACGCTATTAAGCCAAAGGATTCTGGCAGTTAGGGTGATCATCAGGCAACGCAAATCTTTGATAGTAGGTACCTACCTACATTGTCGGTTCAAAGTCAGACAGTGCGCCAGGTTGGGGTAATTTAACAACGAGATTTCTCAAATAAGTTGGAAGGAAAGCTGTTCTCTATCATCTGGCACTTTACTAACTTGTCTTTAGAAATAAGTCTTTCCGTACATTTAAAGCAATCGATCATCATGACACATGTTTACTAGAGTGGTAACAGAGACAATGTGAATAAATAAGCCTGTAAATGTTTTACCTTCGATAGTAAAAAATATAGAGAAGCTAACAAATAAAAAAAAGTTGTGCGTGTACTAGTGTACACACGTAAGAAGTGAAACTTCTTTATGGCCTTATTTTTCGAAAAATGATCTACATGCAACTTTCCAGAAATTGGTTAAATTAGTTAAATTGGTTAAATTGGTAAAATTGGTTAAATTAGTTAAATTGGTTAAATTGGTTAAATTGGTTAAGTTGGTTAAGTTGGTTAAGTTGGTTAAGTTGGTTAAATTGGTTAAATTGGTTACGTTGGTTAAGTTGGTTAAGTTGGTTAAGTTGGTTAAGTTGGTTAAGTTGGTTAAGTTGGTTAAGTTGGTTAAATTGGTTAAATTGGTTAAATTGGTTAAATTGGTTAAATTGGTTAAATTGGTTAAATTGGTTCAATTGGTTAAGTTGGTTAAGTTGGTTAAGTTGGTTAAGTTGGTTAAGTTGGTTAAATTGGTTAAATTGGTTAAATTGGTTAAATTGGTTAAGTTGGTTAAGTTGGTTAAGTTGGTTAAGTTGGTTAAGTTGGTTAAATTGGTTAAATTGGTTAAATTGGTTAAGTTGGTTAAGTTGGTTAAGTTGGTTAAGTTGGTTAAATTGGTTACGTTGGTTAAGTTGGTTAAGTTGGTTAAATTGGTTAAGTTGGTTAAATTGGTTAAATTGGTTAAATTGGTTAAATTGGTTAAATTGGTTCAATTGGTTAAGTTGGTTAAGTTGGTTAAGTTGGTTAAGTTGGTTAAGTTGGTTAAGTTGGTTAAATTGGTTAAATTGGTTAAGTTGGTTAAATTGGTTAAATTGGTTAAATTGGTTAAATTGGTTAAGTTGGTTAAGTTGGTTAAGTTGGTTAAGTTGGTTAAGTTGGTTAAGTTGGTTAAATTGGTTAAATTGGTTAAATTGGTTAAATTGGTTAAGTTGGTTAAGTTGGTTAAGTTGGTTAAGTTGGTTAAGTTGGTTAAATTGGTTAAATTGGTTAAGTTGGTTAAGTTGGTTAAGTTGGTTAAGTTGGTTAAATTGGTTACGTTGGTTAAGTTGGTTAAGTTGGTTAAATTGGTTAAGTTGGTTAAATTGGTTAAATTGGTTAAATTGGTTAAATTGGTTAAATTGGTTAAATTGGTTCAATTGGTTCAATTGGTTAAGTTGGTTAAGTTGGTTAAGTTGGTTAAGTTGGTTAAGTTGGTTAAGTTGGTTAAATTGGTTAAATTGGTTAAGTTGGTTAAATTGGTTAAATTGGTTAAATTGGTTAAATTGGTTAAGTTGGTTAAGTTGGTTAAGTTGGTTAAGTTGGTTAAGTTGGTTAAGTTGGTTAAGTTGCGAGCTCAGTGGAGCGAAAGAGATGGCTTAACGCCGGATCGAGTGAGAGAGAAACGCACAGTCGATTGCGCGTGGCGACGCGTCGCCACGCCAGAAATCGGTCTCACGTGCGCCTATAGATGTTTCACATCAAAAGACTTGTTAGCAAAAATAAATTTTAAATTTAAATTTGTCTTAATTTAGCTTCGTCTACGTCTACCTACTGCTTTAACATTCTTAATCACTGATTACTTAAATAAAGAAAGTAAATGCTTGACTGTTTTTGGACTTTCAAAAAGCCTTTGATACCGTCCCAATACACTCCTATAATCAGCCCACTACAGGGCCAAGGCCTCCATCATTGAATCGGGGGGCACGTGCCCCCGCAAAGTAGAACGCGAAGCAAACACTGCCGTACCATCCTTTACTGGAACCATTTCGCCGCATTTTCAGGCCCCTATTTGAGAACCTCTGGATAAGACCAGAACGCAGAAATTTTCGTCGTCCAGTAAGCTATAATCACATACTTAAAATCCAAAATTTCAAGTCTGTAGGTCATTTAGTTCTGAAGTTAAGCGAAAGTTTCTGCATTTATGACACTCACTCACTCATGATCATCGGAATAGAACTAACACTTCCCATAAACTCAGAGAGCTGAAATTTGGTACAGAGTTAGGGTTTAATGGCCTCATAAAGGGAAAACTATAAAAACTAGGATAGGTAATCGAAGATCTGGAGTACTTGGTGACCCTGATTAGAAAACACAAGAGCCCAACGAAACTATTAGAGATCGACATACCGCCTTTACAAATAATATTCAACTTGGTGGGCCGCTTCATTTAATGTCAAAAATCGAAGGTCTGAAGTATCTGATGAAGAACCCTCAGCTGGTCTCAGCTGTATAGTGCCCCCTTCTACTATTGGTACATAAAAAAATCGACTGTCATTGCAAAAATGGTCCCACTGACCATAAACGTAGAATATTATATCTATGAGTGGGACACATCTTCTAATTTAATCTATCCAATAGCGTCCCAGTGGGCGAATGCCTCCCCTTCTACTTTTAATACGCATATGAATAAAATTAAAGGAAACCTCTGGATAAGACTAGACTGGCGTTTATACTTATACTTACAAGTTAACAAGAAGAAATAGTCGAACGGTTAACTTTATTCTACTAATTCTACAAATTATATAAACAAATTAAACTAAAATATATATTAATTTCGTGTCAAATAAGAAAATCTAATAAAATAAATCAATATGCCCACGTTTCTACGAAAAGAAGTGAAATCCCACCAAAAACATTCTGTAAAAAACTAGCCAAGTCTCGATGGAGCTGCTTATTTATCTCTAAAAAGTAATGAAATCTAGAGAAAGTAGTGCCAAGTCTAAGGTTCCTTACTGCGATTTCTTTATTATTATAGTTAATGTTGTGTGACTTAGCCGTTGAAGGGTACACAAGGGTACAAAACCAGGTGCTTCATGACACCATTGCACCAATCTGTCGCCAGAACCGCTAACCATTGACCATGGAAAATTGCCACTTGGAAAACGTTAATTCAATAATCAGTCAATTGTAGGCTTGATAAAGCTGCGTATTCCAATAATACATATGTATAGACGAGCCAGAAACAAACAGTATAAAAAAATATTTCCAGACGGACTTCTAGTCATTGATAGGGTTTTGTACCTTTGTGTACGTACTTCAACGGCCAAGTCACACAACATTAACTATAATAATAAAGAAATCACAGTAAGGAACCTTACACTTGGCACGACTTTGTCTAGATTTCATTACTAGAGAGATAAACAAGCAGCTCCATCGAGACTTGGCTAGTTTTTAACAGAATGTTTTTGGTGGGATTTCATTCATGTTACCATAGCAATGATGGGAACAGCAGGCATAATACCATAATTTGTTTTATGGACTTTTCCTACGGAGTTTTTCAAAGCAGTGTGCTTCGACCGACTTTATTCCTGATCCACGAGCTGAGTAAAACAAAACTCCCTGATGCACATGTCTTTTCCTGTGGCGATGGCAGTAAGTATGACACTGCCAAAGTTTTACATGCAGCAAAGTGTATAAAGAAGCAGAAGTGGGAACTGTTCATATCGCTAACTGGTTTGGAGATACTTTGCTTAAATATTATATAAAGTATTTATGTAGCTGTTTCATTCTAACTGACTTTCAAACATCTGCAAAAGCCAAAGATGCTTCTTCCCAGTGTTAAGAGGAAATACAACGGCCGTTTTTCCGTACAAACGTAGTCCCATGTTTCCTCCCTGGATAATTCCAGTAGGTAGAGCAATAACTTTTATTATAAATATCTATGGCCACTATTAACATGTTTCTATGTTTTCTGTTTTTTCATAAATTAATTAATAAAAATGATATTATGAGCCCTCAAAAATCGAAAAAATTCGCCAGATTTTCCGCTGTGTTCAAACATCCAGAAAACAAATTTGGCTAAGTTTTAGAAAAAAAGGAAAACATACGAACACGGCCAAAGCCTTTCTTTAAATTTTAAATCGGTCTAGTTTTGGAAAAGTAATCGGCCAATCGGGGGACTACTAAACGTTGCTTTGGTGTGCTTTTAGTAGGTATTTTCGGTCTAAGAAGCAGTTGTCTCTATCACACTCTGCGGTGAATGCGTTTGGCACTGCGTGACAGCAATAGATTTTACAAATACCTATTTTTCAATTCTCTCGCCCGTAGTGTTTCCTACGGGCGAGAGAATTGAAAAAGTAGAGTAGTGATGCAAACTCCTAACATTTGATGTAACGCTGGCTTGTACAGCGATAAGAATATGGTTGAAAAATTGACGCCATGCAGTGTGACGCTGTGTCTCGGTAAAGCGCCGCGCCCGGCATGCGAGGAGATGAGGGTTCAAGTTCCGCCTGATACATAATTTTTCTGGCTTGGAGATAATTTGCTTACGCATAAGAAAACTATGTAAGTAGGTACAATACGTAACATACGCAACACATGTTTCGGAATTGTTCAAGAAAAAAAAGTTTTTTTGCTGGCTATAATACTACTGTGTCATTTTTGGGTATAAATTATACGTATAATTAATTAATCATGAAGGATAGATATCCCCTCCATGTTTCGACTGCCTCCTGAGTTGAGACTCGGACTTCTCGATTCGTTGTACCTCCAAATTCGAAAAATAAAATCTTTACAAATATTAACAACATCTGTTTTAATTATTTTAAACTGTTCTATGAAAAATTTATTATTCAAGGAAAAAGCGGGTAAATTGTTAAATTAAACTCGTATTATGTAGGTACGTTTGCTAAATTATTTTGCTGAAAAACATTGCAGTGATCCGTTGTTGTACGCAGTTACGATACTTGTTGTTATACCGCGATTGCGTACCAAGCGCTTTTCCCCTTCTTTTGTGGTGCGCACCGCCAAGTAGTGCAATGCCTGCGTCTGTTTCCCTGAAAAATCATAATCCTAAAATTTTTAAAGCAAGAGTGAATAGGCTTTTTCTGGGTACCTAAGCTCGCTCCATCTTAGGCTTCTTCTTAACCCAGATTCTCCTGAATAATCTTGGTAGCTAGCTAGAACATAATGTTTTAATATAACGTTTATTTATATTAAATTATTTTTAAAACTAATATAAAAAAGTAACAGCCTATAATTATCCCACTGCAGGGAAAAGGCCTCCATCATTGAATTCAAGTTACCACAGCAGTGATGGGTACTGGCTTAATCACCACGCTTGCCAAATGCGGGTTGGTGATCACAAACCCGAGCAACGTTCGAAAATTCGAAACTTTTTTTTATTTGTTGCCCGACCCGGGAATCGAACCTGGGACCCCGAGATCATGGCCCGGTATTTAAACCACTAGACCAACGGTTTGGATATCAACTAATATTGAAAAAAATATTTTTCATTTTGGAAATTCGAAAAAACATTTACGTTTGTAAAAAAATATAAGGTCACACAGTCGTCCTCTTCATTGCTGAAGGTCGTTCCTAACTTAGAAGTGGTTTGTGGTGGTCATAGTTAGGTCTCTCCACCCTTGCATATCTTCGGCTTCCCTAAAAGCCAGGTTTATTGGAAGTCCCGTAATGGCCTTGATTTGATCGGACCAGCGGTATGGTACCCTTCCTCGTGATCTTTCCCCTCCACTTTACCCTTCATGATGGTTTTTTCGAGGTTGTCTGGATCTCTTCTAGCCGTGTGTCCGAAATAGCTCATTATCCTCTGGAAGCAAATTGTAGACAATCTGGTGCGAATGTTCAGTTGTTCCAATATCGACTTATTAGTTCTTTTTGCAGTCCACGGTATACGCAACATTCGTCTCCAGCACCATATCTCAAATGCGTCTATCTTCGGCCTTTCAGATCTGCGTATTGTCCAGGATTCCGACCCATACATAAAAATAGGGAACACGAGTGTACGAATGAGTCCCGTTTTCGTGCAGTTGGAGATGTTTCTATTTTTTTTTTTTTTTTTTATTTAAACTTTATTGCACAAACACTAAAATGAAGTACAACAGGTGGACTTAATGCCTTAAGGCATTCTCTCCCAGTCGACCATCGGGCCAAGCAGAAATAATTTTGTGGGCGGTGCGACATAAAAAGCAAATTAAAAGACAAAAAAATTTCAAAAATAATAATAATATACACAAAATATACTACATATACAATATAATATATATGTATATAAACTACATACAATTACTAAATAAATTGAAAATATGTAAATAAATAAGAATAAGATGACGACTACTGCTGTGGAAGCAAAGTAAATGACGACTACTGCATTTTACCTAAGAAGTAAGACCTAACACGTTTCTTAAAAGCAAATTTACTCGGTGCTTGTTCTATCCTGCCATATCTTTTATAGCTTGCTCATGGCGGCTTTCGCCATTTGTGTCCTTCTCTTTATTTCTTCGTGTTCGTTTTCAGATGCAGCAATGAGAGTGGTACCGTCCGCATAGCGCAAATTACTGATTTTCAGTCCTCCTATTGTGTTGTCGCCATCCCAGTCTTCTAGAACTTTTCTCATAATGTACTCCCCATATTAAACAGTATGGGGGACAGAATGCAGACCTGTCGAACCCCTTTTCCAGGTTTGAAGGCTTTGGATACGACGTCATTGACTTTAACCACTGTTTCACCATCCAGGTATAGGTTGGATATCAGACGCTTTAGGTGTTCTGGCACGCCCATTTCCCTTAGAATGTCCCACTAGCAATCCCAACGTACGCAGTCAAATGCCTTTGAGTAATCGACGAAACACATTAGCATCGGTTTATTGAACTCGCGAGCTTTTTCAATCATTTATCTGACGTTCACAATATGATCCCTGGTACCACGACCCTTGACGAATCCAGCTTGCTCGTTTGGTATTTGCCATCGTAGATAGTAGTGCAGTCTCTCGTTGATTACATATAGCATAATCTTGCTCACGTGGGATATAAGAGCCACTGTTTCCGCATGTTCTGGTAGACCCTTTCTTATGTAGTGGGATAAGTAGCGACTCTTTCCAGTCACTGATCCATCTTTCGGTTCTCCATACCTGATTACACAACTTTAGCAGCTCATGTACCCCTTTATTATTTAGCTTTTTGAGTTCTTCAGCGTATATTGTGTCACTACCGGCTGATTTTTCAGATTTTAGTTTGTGAATAGCGTGGACAATTTCAGATTTCATGATATTGGGTTCCATGTGTTCTGCATCAATGTTGTGTTGGGCAGTGGATGATGATGTTTTGTCCTAATAGAGGTCTTCACAGTATGTTCGCCATCGTTGCACTACTTGGTCTATGTCCGTTAGAAGTGTGCCATCTTCGGTTTCAATTTCCCACGTTTTCGGCTTGAAATCTCGGGTGATATCTTTGACTTGCCTAAAGAAATCCTTCGTTTGCATGGTTTGGCATTGATGTTCAATATCCTGACATATCGCATTATGATGGGCATTTTTATCTCTGCAACATAGACTTTGGATTGCAGCTGAAAGCTCTCGGTATTTAGGATCATTACAGTCGACATCCTTTTGGAGTAGTTCCTTTCTTTCTCGTATAATTTTCCATGTCGCTTCTGTAATCCACTCTTTTTTCGGAGCGTCAGCAGTTGTCAATCTAGCATCTTCTCGAGCCGATAGCATCACTTCTTTGAATTTGTTCCAGTTTAGGTCGATATGCTCGGTATTGTCTAGTTCTAGTTTATCCATTTGTGTATTAAAATGGCTTCCGAAGCTAATCATTTCTCCGAGAGAGAGCCGTTTCCTGGGGTTATGGACCGTGCGGTTACATCTCTTCAGCCTTATATCCATCTCAGCTACCAATAATTAGTGTTCACTCCCACAATCCACTCCTGGGTACGTTTTTGTGCTGCTAACACATGATCTCCATCTTCGGGCTATACAGATATAGTCGATTTGGTTTCTGTAGCAGTCACCCGGTCAGGTGATATCCATGTGAATAAGCGTCTTGGATGTTGTTGAAAGCAGGTATTCATTATTGACAGCGAGTTCTGGACGCAAAACTGAAGCCACATTTCCCCTCTTTCGTTCCTATCTCCAAGTCCAAACTTTCCTACAACTTCTCTGAGGTGGTCATCATTTGCAGTAGCGCCCACCTTGGCGTTTAAGTCCCCTATTAATATTGTAATGTCCCTTCTTGGAAGAGGCCCTAGGACATCTTCAAGTTGTTCGTAGAATTCATAAATAACCTCATCTGATGAAGCCGCTGTAGGTGCATAAACTAGAACAATATTAAGTCGGCATGGTTTGGTGTTAATTTTGAGCGTCATTATACGGTCATTAACAGGATTGTATCCCAAAACGGCTTCACTGATTTTGCGAGATACAGACAGGGCCACCCCATTATTAATCTAATTTTCTGGGCCCGAGAAGTATATTGTGTGACCGTTGGGGGTGGTATAGAATCCTAACCCTCTTAGATGTGTTTCGGTGAGCCCCAAAATTTGCAGGTCGTATGCTTTTTGTTCCCTGTCTATTATCTCTTTCTTTCCAGGTTGGATCATACCTCTGACATTCCAGGTTCCTAACTTTATAGTTTTGCGAAGCGATGTGTGATGAGTAGATGTTGCCCTTTCATCACCAGTAGCATTCTGTCCACACTGTGCCTGGTGGGTCACATCAGCATGGCCAGTAGCATACTTCACACCATGAGGCCTGGTACCTGGCGCCGGGTGGTAGCCGGATCGCATGCCCTCGCATTATCATTAGTTTTCATTTCCATGTCAGGTTTCTTGGGAATTTTAGTGCAGTGGGTTCCCCTGTCCTTCTGCGCCGCAGTGTTGTTATGGTGATATTGATCGAGACATCCTGCAGCCAATTCTCGATATCCGGGTTATGTTGTGAATTTATCCGGACCTCCGTTCTCCCGTCTGCTTGTCGACCTATTTCTCCAAAGGGGTTGGTTACCGCAATCTCGGTGATAGGTTCCTCGACGTAACAGGGTTCACCACGGGTACGGACTACGCTTGTTGTGTAGTCCTATATTGCGCATCACTCACCCTTGAACACCTATATACATAGGCTGCACTAAAAGTATCGGGAATGGAATATTTCCACTGTTCCTGTCATATTACAATCTTTTTAATTGCAAACTCCTTGGTTTTAAAAATCGAATACCATTTATTTATTTAAAAAAAGATTCTCGGTCTTATCCATAAACGGTATCCTAAATGTATGGTCTTATCACAAGGTCTTGTCAAACTTGTTTAGTCGTTGAGAAAATGGAATTGACTCGAGAAAATTCAAGAGCGATGATTTATTATGACTTTCGAAGTGGTTTAACAAAAAAAAAACAGTGTGTTGACCGGATGATTTCTGCATTTGGTAATGAAGCCCCATCCAAAACCACAATTTATCGCTAGTTTGCTGAATTTCAACGTGGACGTGTCAAGCTCAGTGATGATCCCTGACACGGTCGTCCAAAAACTGCAGTCACCCAAGAAAACGTTGATGCTATGCGTAAGCTGATTGAGGAAGATCGAAATGTCGATGGATGGATTGGCATGCGTCAAATACAAATAATCTTGCATGAACAATTAAGTGTAAAAAAGTTGTTTTCCCGATGGATACCGCATTCGCTCTGTGAAGAGCAAAAAGCGGCTCGCGTTACTTGGTGCGTCAGAACTCTCGAAAGATTCCACGCAGGATCCTCAAATGCTGTATACAACATCGTATCAGGTGACGAATCCTGGATATACGCGTACGAACCCGAAACAAAAAACCAGTCACGAGTTTGGGTGTTCGAAAATGAGTTAAAGCGAACAAAAATTGTTCGTTCACGGTGTTGCAAAAAAATATGGTGGCCACGTTTGTCTCCAAAACCGGTCATGTTGCGACTATTCCTCTTGAGGGACAAAGAACGGTTAATGCAGAATGGTATGCTGGCATTTGTTTGCCACAGGTCGTTTCTGAACTCCGTAAAGAGAACTGCAACCGCCGCATTATCCTCCATCATGACAATGCGAGTTCTCACACCACGCACAGAACAAAAGAGTTTTTAGAGCAAGAAAACATAGAACTATTAGACCGTTCGCCGTACAGCCCCGACCTAAGCCCTAATGATTTCTATACTTTCCATAAAATAAAGATAAATGGCGTGGTCAGAGATTTTCATCACCTGAAGAAGCTGTGGACGCCTACAAAACGGCCATTTTGGAGACCCAAACTTCCGAATGGAATGGTTGCTTGAATGATTGGTTCCGTCGTATGGAAAAATGACAAGTTTCGCGGAGAATACTTTGAAAAGCAATAAATACATTTTTAAATAGTAATGTTGTGTCACTTCCTTGATTCCCGAAATTTTCAGTGCCGCCCTCGTATAAGGTATATAAGGTAAATATAAGTAAAAAAAGTTGTGCGTGTACTAGTGTACACACGTAAGAAGTGAAACTTCTTTATGGCCTTATTTTTCGAAAAATGATCTACATGCAACTTTCCAGAAATTGGTTAAATTAGTTAAATTAGTTAAATTGGTTAAATTGGTTAAATTGGTTAAATTGGTTAAATTGGTTAAATTGGTTAAATATTATTTCACTTTACCTTTTTGCTATCGTCTGAACCAACCGTGGTAGGGGCAAGAAAAAGATGGCGCGTAACCGAAAAATGTGACGCTTTGAAAATGTGACGCTGTGACGCCCAACCGAAAACTTTTTCGTGACGGTCCGAAAACTTTTTCGTGACGGTAAATTTTTTCCAACGCCGATAAAGAAGTTTCACTTCAATAAAAATTTGATAAATTTTTATACCTACACCCTGATTACTATGTATATTTCTTTGGTTTTGTTTAAAAACTATAACGGCCGTTTTCAATATCCTATCTATCTTCAGTTTTGGCATATCCGAGATAGAAAACAACTTCTGTCTTTGTTTCTCTGGACGGAAAAACCAGAGATACAAACTGTTTCCTATCTCCGATATGTCAAAACTAGCGATTTATAGGATATTGAAAACGGCCGTAAGTGGGTTAACCGTAGGGTTAAAAAGTAGTCAAGAGCAAGCCCATTAAACTTAAAAATGTACCACCCGAATATACGATCTGGCAGCCCTGCAAGTGACAGCTAGATAGCGACATCTATCAATCAGCATGTCATCTGTCATTACCAACCAACCAACATAAGATTGCGAGGGATACGTACGATTGAGAATACAAATTCTGTAAAGTTGAATTGAAAATAGCAACGGCTACGCTGAGATTGAATGCGGTTGAATGATATTTTTCTGGAAATGGCAAATTTGCATTAAATTCTCTGTCACCATGGAAGCTTCTAAGTGAGTAGTTGGCGGCTTTTACTTATTTACTTACTTTTAAGGTTTCGACTGTTTCTTTTACAAAGTTTTTGTCTTGCAGAGTAGATGCAGAATTACCATGCAAAATGGCACATTTAGACATCATGGAAGTGGACGAACCGGATAATGGTTCGTTTATAGAAAAGCCTCAAACTGACGAATTAACTTCACGTGTCCTGAGGAAGAGAAAATCGCTTATGCCTGAAATCAATAAATCCAGCAACCGTCGGGTGAGCATGAAACCTCGCAAACATATGACAGAAAATGCAAATCCTAAACAAATTGAGGCATTGTACCTGAACAAGAAGGTTAAAGCCTTGTCACAAACATTAGAGACTATCTATGAGGAGCCTAAGACTGATAATAAATCATCAGATACTTTTATAGGGGGCAGAAAAGTAAAAAGACTGCTTACATTCCAGTTAGGTAACCAGTATACTAAAGAAAAGATTAAGAAACGCAGAGCCAAAATAAAAAAACTACTGGGTAACAAATCATTTTTAAACAGAAAGAAAATTCCCATGCAAGTATTCCTTAAAACAATTGAATGTCTCGAATTAGACGAAACAGTACAAAGTGAGACAAAGATAATAAGTAATGATAAACAAGTTTGATAAATTAATTTTGTTACCTACAGTAGGTATGATTCCTTTCTTACAAACTTTAAAAGCTGTGAAATAAGATCAATTGATAAGTATTAAATTATCATTTCCAAAATATGTGTATTGAATTTATTTGCTTTTGAAAAACCTTCAACATTCTGTAAGAAGTTGCAAAAAAAAGAAATCAGTTACACATAGAATATAACGGAGGTGCATTTGATTACTGTATACACATTACACAACCCTGGATATGGATCCAGGGCTTTGTGTACAGGAAAGGTATAAACCTGGTTAGGTAATAAAATGTAAAGGGGTTTCAAAATTATGGTATGTTCTTTCGATTTAGAAGAGCAGGTTCTATTAATGAGATACAATATAGGATAGTTTTTATCTTAGAAATCATTCTTAAGGGTGTATGGTGTTGGAAGTTGGTAGGAAGTTTGTATGGTGAAACAACAATTTCTTAACTGATTTAGATGAAATTTTGTAAGTACTTTGAAAATTTGATGTGTAAACTTATTTTAGGGTTGCAATAACTCCTATAGGATTAAAAGACCGCCGGCGGTCACAATAACAATTAATTTCAATTGTGTCTGGAAGTATTCCTATTGTATATATCTACATTGGAGAGCTTTTATCCTTTAAATCTATGTAGATTCCATAGAGAAATTAATTGTTCCATCTTTCAGAATAAATAAGAATAAATTGTGAATGTTTGTGATTAGAGCATTATTAAACATATAGCGTTTGTCAAAATAGCAAGCTATATGTATAATCGGGAATGTGATTTAGCAAACTTCCAACATGGGCAGTGCGATAGTGCAGA
The DNA here is from genome assembly GCA_949315895.1 of Anania crocealis. Taxonomy (NCBI): domain Eukaryota; kingdom Metazoa; phylum Arthropoda; class Insecta; order Lepidoptera; family Crambidae; genus Anania; species Anania crocealis. The sequence goes on from OX438883.1 coordinate 19,770,116, forward strand.
ATATAAATACAATATAAGTTTAAGGAATGTTTTATTAAAAAACAAATATTAAATTAATTATGAATCAATTACACAAGAAGTGGAAGTTTTAGAACAGTTCTCATATTCTTTAAACATCCCTGCTGTAGCTTCATCTGTAGTTACGTTAACACACACACACATAGGCTTCTCTGCTCCAGGGTGGTATAGCTGTCGAGGCACTCCTGTCCAACTGCGTGTTATTCCACCACTAAAAAAAATAGTCTGTTATAATACAAAGTCAAAACAGGCATTACACATAATTACTAGATTATGTATATATTTTTCTTTCTCTTAAATATAAGCAGAATTTTAAGTATTTAATCCCTGGATTGTGAGTTATTCCAGACACAATTTTAATCAATTGTTATCATGGCACCAGAGTGCCTCCTGGGGGTTGAGGGATTAATATCACAGAATCCCTAATTCATCTACCCAAATCATTTGTTAGCTTCTTTTTAGTTAAATGATGATTCAACAACCCAAATACGAATTTAACATCGAAATATTACAGACATACATAACATAAATTAACAATTAATGTAATTTCGTAATTTTATAACTGTCACACTATCTCCTTGACGGAGTGGTGTACAGACCGTTTTCAAGGTTGCCTGCTCTGAGGTCCTGGGTTTGATTCCTGGACAGGTAAATGTAAAAAAAAAGATGTTTCTATTATCAGAACATTTTTCCTAAGCACCATCTGTAATAACTGTGTAAGGAGCCAATTCCATGTAAAATGTCTTTAGAATTTTATTAGATCTATGAAATAAATTATAATTTATATTGGTGTTGTAAAAGAACTGAGTCTTTTAGTCCTAATATTGAGACTAGAGTCCTTTTTTAAGACTCGAAGTCAAAAAAGAATAAGTAAAAGCTCAAGTCTCTCTGAGTTTTTAGTGTTTATAAAAAAGACTCCAGTCTTGCCAAAGAGAACTCGAGAAAGAGTCTTTTAAAAGAGCTCACTCTTTATAAAAAGAACTCGAGACTAAGTCCTTTAACTAAAAACTTAGCTTTTCCAAAAATAACTAGCGACTGAGTTCTTTAAAAAAGAGCTTAGTCGTAAGAAAAGAACTCGCGACTGAGTCATTTTAAAACTTAAAACACAATTTCATTGTATATTAATTTTGTATTAAATATCATAGTATTAAAATGAATCTCCTCCCTTTTTTTGAAGTCTTTAAAAACGTCAGGATGATTTACATGCCTTGTTTTGAGCCTGATTAATTGTTTATTCGAACTGTGAGTGATGTGATTATTAAGGCTGCAGTCCTCTGCTTAAACAATGCAAAAACTTCATAATATGCGAGTCTTTTTGATTGGGCTCCTCAGTCCTCTACTTTAAAGTTTACGACTCAAAGGCTTCATGACCCAAGTCCTTTTGATTGGACTGCAGTCCTGCTGTATAACTCATGAGTCATAGGACTTGAAAGAACTCAAAGGACTCAAAGAGCTCAAAGGACTGAAAAAAACCAAAAGGACTTAGAATAAATCTTACGACTCAAAAAATTTTAGGACTGAAAGAACTAAAAAGACAAAAGAACTCAAGACTCAGGACTCGGAAGACTAATTAGTCTTGAGTTCTGCAAAAAGAACTCATAGCCGCAAAATGAGGACTAAAAGACTCAGTTCTTTTACAACACTAATTTATATACTTCACTAGTATAATACCTTAAAGTTGTACACCAAACTCGAGACCCTTTATCAGCGCTCCAGGAAATGTTACAAGGAGGATATTTGCTCTTCTCCTTTTTTTCTATTTCTTTCTGAAGCTTACAGTTTTCTATTCTGTCACTGAACTGCCTGTTGTATTCTGTTGGCTCTCCTAAGTGATTGAAGTATCTACCAAAAAGATAACCTGCAATGGTAAAAAACTATTTGGATTTTAGAAATCAAGTGTTATTTTACACTATTAATCCCTCGATCGTGAGTTATTCCAGACACAATTAAAATCAATTGTTATCGCGACAACCGGTTGTCGCTTGGGGTTCGAAGCGTTAACAGAAATTCAAAAATATAATTCCTTTAAAGTATGTAACATTTTATATAATACCTCAAAATGGCTTTTAAATCATTAAACAATTATTTATTTATGGTTAATATCTAATAACATCATTGTTTTCGTAGATTTTAATCTTGAAGAATCAATATGAATAAAAGATCATCTGTAAATTATTTAAACCTATGTTTGTATGGTTGACCTACCTACTTGTTTGTATTTTTCTTTAAAGGTTTTCTTCCAATTTAACAGCACCAAAAGGTCATCGCAAGAAAGGTCTAAAACATGGTCTTTATCCTGTCCTTCGTCTTTAAAATTGCCAGTTATAAAAGCTCTTGAACCATCTTTGCCTAAAAAAATTTTTAAGAATATATTGAACCTCCAAAAAAGTAATTATTCACGACTTTCAATACAGATTCACTAGGTTTACAAATGAATCATGCTATTACTTACCTACAAAGTAATTATACGAAGATCCCTTCCCGTAATGTTTGGTACCTGCACTTACATCAAATATTGTTCCCATAAGTGCTAAATAAACTACACGCTGGTCCTGTCCATTGCACAAAGCTAATTCTTCTGGACTGTACACATTAACAGCTTTTTTCGTATGCGAAAGGAAAGTTACACTTATTTTGTTTACGTAAAATTCTAAGTTGTCTTTATAAAAGACTCCACAAATAATTACAGCTACTGATAAGACAATGAAAATTATTTTCCCCATTATTAATCTCAACAGACAACTCGCTAAAGAATTACGTTTTCTTATTTTCCTTAGCTTCGAATGTTTGTTGTTTGTTGGTGGTACCTACTTTGGTTTAATGAATGAAGATGGAATTTTGATGGAAAGAAAGAAGAACTTCTAGCTAGGAGCATTAATTATTTTTTGACGGATGAATGCCAAAACAAATGTCAAGATTTATTGACAGAACGGAACTTGTACCTTTTCTGTACGGGAGGCATCTATTGATGGATTGATGCACAGAACATAAAATTTGTATGTTCTGTGGATTGATGCCTTGATTGATGCTACTAAGCGAAAAGTGACTTCTTTAACCACTTGTGTCCAAATTAAGAAATGTCAAAATCACGGGATAGTCATAATAAGGTCATAATATGTCCCGTGTAATTCTTGGGCCATTTTTTTTAATTTCGCGCTTGCTCTTCTATTAACAGTGTTTACTAGAGCTGTGACTATCAATTGCATTTGAAAAATCGATTATAAGTCGATTATTAACCGTACTAAAAAGACCGGGCTAAGAAGCCTTAGTGAACGCCAACAGATATAGGAAAGCCATTGGATTTGCTTACAGCGGTCTAGACAGAGGACACGGAATCGCGGTACATGTCTCTGATAATGTCAATATAGGCCTTGGGAAGGCCCCTGAAGAGAAGTGCCCACCAGATGGACTGCCAAGGTATACAGTTGAACGCCTTCTGCTGGTCAAAAAAGGCCATATGCAAAGCTCTCCTGCTCTCTTTGTAAGCCTCAGCTAGAGTCCGTAAAGTGAATACCTGGAAGCCATATTGACAATTAGAGACAGTGCACTCGCTACAGAGCCGTGTGTGAATGATGTGCTCGAAGAGCGTCATAGTGTGGAACATGATCTTGGTACCGCGGTAGTTACTACAATCCTGCACGCTACCTTTGCCTTTGTACACAGGAATAATTAAGCTAAATCGCCACTGGTTTAGCATTTCCTTGGTGATCAGGTTGCGGTTAAAAAGATGGGTGCCCTTCGGTTCGTCTAAAATTTAAAGTCCTAATTTCATTTGGCCGAACCGTATTGGCCTAAACTTATGACGTATAATTATTGTCTAGTCTAACAGTTGTTTTCGCACTATTTTAGATTGGTCAAAAAATTGAAAGGCCTAATTTCAGTAGACATACTAATATCGAAAGCACTAAAATATATTAGCATCTTGTTTTGGCATTACGCTCTATTTTTTTTAAACCGAAAAGTTTAAGAAACGAATCGCTCACAAACCGACCCCAAGCAGTCTTGTCTGCCCTACCCCTAGAGTGTAATTCAAAAGCGCGTAGTCGCGGAGGGGCGAGGCGGCCCGTGGGCTGAGGAGCAGGAGGCTGCAAGCGAGGGCCCGCGGCTGAGGCTGGCCGGCACAAGTAAGCCGAAGCTGCGGCGGTGAGCGTAAGCCATCTACGACGATAAGCACGCGTGAGACCGCCGGAGCCCCACAGCGTCGAAGCCGTCACGGAAGTCTGATTGTTTGGATGCATGCATGATTGCTTGTTTGCATGCATGTCTGCTTGATTGCATGCATGATTGCTTGTTTGCATGCATGATTGCTTGTTTGCATACATGCTTGCTTGATGTGCGTGTGGTCTGAAGGCCACTCTCTCAGAATTCTTTCTTTGAAACTTGCTCAGGATTTAGTGAACACTCAAAAAGAAATGTGAAAGTTGGAATCAGAATTTGTGAAAATCAAATAAGAGAGATATGGACTTCAAAGTTGGGCCCTCAGTCCTCACATAGAGGATTGAGGGCCCACTTTTACGGCTTGTACCGGATAAACTAAGAGCTCTACAGAAAAAGTCTTTGCGTCACAATTAAAGCTAACGCCAAACAAAATTTGTGAAAACAGGATATTATAAAAAACATTGTATTTTTTTGTATAATTCCGTTCAAAATGGGCCCTCAGATGGAAATTTTGTACTCTGATAGTAATTAATCCATTAACTTTTGCAAACTTTTCGAAATATTAGATTTTAGTGCATAAACTGAGATATTTTGTGATAGCAATAGCACATCACGGCATCATGCTGGTTAAATATTATCACCTTCTTAAAATTTGGGCCCTCAGTTCTCCACTTTTTTGTTTTCGCTTTGATACTCTTAACGTATTATAGATAATACAAACACAAATTCATGTCTTTTTATAATAAAAAATGTGCAACAAATACAGTAAACTTAAAATATAAAACACTTTTTTATATTAAAATCAAGTATTATTTTATTACGTAAGTAATTAAATAGGGTGACAACAATTTTTCATAAACCTGTACATAAAGCCTATACACCGTGCAATTTTAACCACCTGTAAAACGAAGCCCACGTTATTGGACCATTATGTATAACATCACGGCAGTGTTTTTTTGTAATAAAAATAATTTTTGAAAAATTTTAATTTCTGATTCAGGCTGCTGCGGCGGGGTCTCGGTTGAATGGACCTTACACAGCTACATCTGTGGGTGTCACAGCATGTTTCAAAATAAATGGCTTCAAGTTTCAAAGAATTCTGAGAGATTGGCCCTCAGACCACACGCACATGCTTGCTTGCTTGCATGCATGCTTACTTCTTTGCATGCATGCATGCTTGTTTGCATGCATTCATGCTTGCTTACTTGCTTGCTTGCATGCATGCTTACTTCTTTGCAAGCATGCATGCATGCTGATAAAGTTTTTAACTTTCTGCGAATAAAAATTTGGAACTGCAAAAGGGTAGGCGTTATGATATATTCGGCTAAATGTCGCAATCGGGAAATTATAATACGGCGATATAAAGTAAAGCGTAGTAAAAATTTAATAGGCTAAACACGTTTAGGAAAAGTAAAAATGTGCGTAAAAATTTGAGGCTAATAGTTTGTGTGCCAATGACAACTATTAGGAGTACAAATAATTAGGCATTCCGATATACCTAGTCATATACTGATTTAAACTTCCATGGTCACTATTACTAGAGTTGATTGATACGGGGTTTATACCATGTACCTTAGTTTTTATGAGTTCCCGATATTCTTAAGTTCTGTCACATGTCTAATATGAAATAGTTTAGATATGTTTTTTATTTATGTAACCATTTATATAGCAAAATGAACTTAATAAAACATAGATTCATATGGTAATAAATTTTATTCAAAATGACCCCCGCGATTTTGAATACAGGCCTTCAATCTGCGCGGCCAGTCGTCTATCGCAGCACGAACGAGGTCCATGTCAATATAGGCGGCTGCCTTAATCAAGGATGCCTTGAGTGACTCCAAATCAGGATGAGGCATTGAGCAGGCCTTTTCCTCCAAGTGTTGCCATATCTTGTAATCTAACGGACTCAAATCTGGACTGGAGGAGGGCCAGTCTTCGTGCCGGATGAAGTCGATTTCACGCGCCGCCAGCCAGTCCTGTGTGCTTTTTGCTCTATGAGCTGGCGCAGAATCTTGTTGGAATACCCAGTGCCTGTTATTAAACATGGTATGAGAAACAGGTTCCACAAGGTTCTTGAGGACTGTATTTTGATACACAACTGCATTCGTTTTTACGCCTTTTTCACAAAAATGTACCTCAGTTAAGCCCAAATAAGAGACTCCCAACCAAACCATGAGCGAGGATGCAAAATGACCTCGTTGGACACGCGGAATACGGTTGCTCGCTTCTTCACTGCTGTGTGCGTACACCTTATCATTTTGTTTGTTGTAGCTCTCTTCCACGGTGAAAATTTTTTCATCCGAAAAAAGAATTTCCCGATGTTTTTTTCCCGCGTACCGCTTCAACAAAGCGCGGCATCTCTTCAGTCTCAGGTCCATTAAAACGAGCTTAACGAGCGTCCAAACGATGTCCTGTTTTTCTTCGATATGCCCTAAGCCCTAAGTCTTCATTTAACACCCTTTTCACCGTGGTCCTGCTTAACCCCATCTGAAGGGCCAACAGTTTCTGCTTACGTATGGGATTTCTTTGAATTCGCGCCTTCATCACAGCTTTTATCACAGCTGGAGTCCTAACAGAGCGAGGGCGACCACTTCTTGACCTGTCATCTACACTAGAGTCTTCATTGTATCGTTTTATGGTACGATAAACGAATCTTTTGGTTATATTCAAATTTTTCAGTAAGTCGAAATTCCGAATTGGCGCGTAACCGCAACGATGCAACGCAATAACCGCGACACGGGTCTTCTTTATGTGTCCACTCCATATTTAAAAAGGAGGAAAATTCTAAAAAGTACACATATTTAAATTCATGAAAAATTCGAAATTCGAATTCAATAAACTTTTTTGTGGCCAGCGTTCTAAATTCAAAAGTTTTTATTGTGTGACAGAATTTATGACCTGACTATGTATACCCTAAAAAGATCCGTCAGAAGGTCCACACCATGTGGGCCCATCGCCTTCCACAATTCAATCGGCAGATTGTCAAGATAGAACGATTGCCGGTTTTTCATGTGGCGAAGAGATTTATGCTGATTTTGTCTGGGGAAATAGGGAAAATAAGTACCTACAAGCTTAGAATAATAACGCTATATTCTAAGCCTACAAGGTTATTAGGCAGTTCGGGAGGAAGGTTCTGGGGATGCTGTTTGTTAGACAGCTTCGCAAAGTATGTACACCATATCCCCTTAACAGAGGGGGCATCGTAGAGCAGAGTACCTTGGGCGTCTCTTACACAAAGACACTTATGTTCCGTCTAGCTTTTTCCCGGGCATGCGCCAGCTTAAAAATAAGCTTTTGCGCCTCCGGGAGCGTTCAAGTATTACGTAACGCAAATTTTGAAGATTTTCTACCCCCCTCTCCCCCACGTAACGCGCCGTAACGTTTATTTGTACCCCCCTTCCCCCCCTTAAACGTTACGTAACACCTAACTGACCATTTATACCTTAATGTCACAATTCGTATGTTGCCCAAACTACCGAAAAGTCGCTAAATTACTTTTGTTATTTGTAGTAATTAATAAATAAAACCATAGATTTAATAATTAAATCTATGAATAAAACAATAGATTTATAATTCGCAATACATTCGTATTTTATTTATTCATATATTTATTTAATAAATACTCACACAATTTAATAAACATTTCAAATTATATATGGGCTCAAAGTCCTAATAAACTTTTTTCTTAAGATTAGTAGAATCTAACATTTAATTAAGTATACTGTTTTCCTGACTTGGCCCTGTAATTTTTTGGCTTCATCTACCATTGTACTTACTTCTCATGCATTTTCCTATTTTAGTTGTTTATTTAAAAAAAAAGCTGTTTTAATAAAATAACATGTTTACTTTAAATTTAGGCAATGCAATTGTAAACGGAAACTTAACTGAAATTTAATAGTATTCTTAACAAAAACAAAAAAATATATATATATTTTATTAGAATAATAATATAAGAATAAGCATGTAGATATGTAAAAAAAACTTCTGTTCTGTAAACTTTTCTTTATTTTTTAGTTTTTCTTTAGCCGTTTTCCAAATTTCGTTGGCATTTTTTGGCAAAGTTGCGCTGACAAGTCAGGATGAGAGCCTTTATAGGCCAAAAACAGCTGATGATGCAAATCTCCCTCTTTTAAAGACATTACAGTATAACCTAACTTTAACAACTAGGTCACTGACTACAGAAAAGTGCTTTGCCCTTGACTGACTTGATGTTGAATACTTGAACGCTCCCTCCGCCGTTTCCGACTTGTCGTATAAGGGCGACAGACTTTTGCTATGGGCTCAGGCTACAGCTTTTTTACAGAGAATTGGACGGATTAAATAAATCCTTCTTCTTCCGAGTCGTCACCTGCACCTCGCCATCCCACCTCCACGTCTCCCTATCTTTTTTCCGACGTAGCTATCACTGAAACCTTATATAGAATTTAGGCTTTATTCAGTTATTAAACCGGGCGGAAGTTTGGCAAGATCCGCCGCGCTAGCGGTCTCCCGGTGCGACCGAGGGTGAGGCAAAGGCTCTGGCTCGCTCGCGTCGGGCCCATACTAGCGGGCGTGATTGGACCTGTGTGGGGTGCAAAAGGCACCCTACCAAACGGCGAACCCACCAGTGGTGGCGCCGCCGGAACCGGAGACCCAGTGGCATGCCGGATCACGGTCAGGCTTCATTCTGGCGGGCCAAGATCTGGGAGCAAATGTTACTAATAAAGCAAGTTTTATTTGTTACTAAATGTATGTACATAGCATTGTAAATAAAAAAAGTCCACGGAAATAATGCAACAAGATCACTTGTTGAAATTCACCCCTGTAATCCTTAAAATGTATAAACCACAATACATTTTAATGAGTTATGTTAAGTTATTATGTGTAAGTAAGTATCTACGGTTTTTTATGTATTAATTAAATTGTAGAATTCCCACTAATGACATGGCAGCATGGTCTCAGACCTTAGCTGGTTTCGAAAGGGTAAAAAAAACAAAAAAATGTTATTTGTCTGTCACTGTTACTGTTGTCCATCCATGATGGATGTGTTTTGAGCTGACTTCTGTGCTATTGCAAATGTAAATAAAAAAAGATTTTGTTGATTAACTGTAAAATTAAAATGAGGAACAACGTAATTAAAGGTGCACGCTGCTTTACTCAATTCCCTCCAAGAAGAAGGGTTGTAGTTACTGGTCTTGGTATAGTCAGTCCACTTGGAACAGGAACAGAACTCGTATGGCAAAATCTTCTTAGAGGGGATTGTGGTATAATTCCTCTTCAAGGTGAACAATATTCAAAATTACCATGCAAAATAGCTGGGCTAGTACCCATAGAAAATGATGCTAAAGTAAAAGAATCATTGTCTAAGGCTAATTTAAAATATATGGCACCAGCTACATGTTTAGCACTTGTGGCCACTGCTGAAGCTTTACTTGATGCTAATTGGCAGCCGAAAGTTGACGATGAAAAGGAGATCACTGGAGTTGCACTCGGAATGGGAATGATTGATTTAAAAGATGTCTGTGACACTAATGATGCCTTAAAACTAGGTTACAACAAAGTAAGCCCATTCTTCGTCCCAAGAATATTGCCTAATATGGCTGCGGGTCATATTAGTATTAAGTATGGGTTTCGAGGGCCAAATCATTCAGTCTCTACAGCATGTGCAACAGGAGCACATTCAATAGGTGATGCATTTAGATTTATAAGAAATGGAGATGCAGATGTGATGGTTTGTGGGGGTGCCGAGTCATGCATAAGTCCTTTAGCAATTGCTGGTTTTTGTAGACTGAGAGCTTTAAGCACATCTTTCAATGATACACCAATGAAAGCCTCAAGACCATTTGATAAAAAGCGTGATGGGTTTGTAATGGGTGAAGGTGCTGCTGTTTTAGTCTTAGAAGAATATGAACATGCACTAAAGAGAAATGCCAAAATGTATGCTGAAATTCTAGGATATGGTTTATCAGGAGATGCTTCTCACATTACTGCACCAAGAGACGACGGCAGTGGAGCTATTTTGTCTATGTATAGAGCTTTAAAAGATAGCCATTTAGATAAAGAAAGGATATCATTTATTAATGCACATGCCACTTCAACACCTATTGGAGATGGTATTGAATCAACAGCAATCAAAACATTTTTCAAGGAGCACACTTCAAATATATCAATATCTTCTACAAAAGGTGCCCATGGACATCTGTTGGGTGCAGCAGGCAATTTAGAAGCCATATTTACTATCTTAGCCTGTTATCATGGAATTTTGCCTCCAACACTCAATTTAGAGGAACCAGTAGATAATTTGAACTATGTAGCCAACACACCACACACATGGGAATGTGACAGAAGAGTAGCTCTGAAAAACTCTTTTGGTTTTGGGGGTACAAATGCAACACTCTGCATTTCCCAAGTATGAAGTAGCTGTGATGTACTACCAAATTAAAGACTTCTTTTACAAAACATGTTGCTTCTGTATTCTATGTGAATGAATACTGTAGGATAAAGTACAATTAAAGATTTTAATAATTTTGCAGATCAATTTAAATTTTTCTAGGATATTAAAGTTGTGTCATTCTTCTGATTAGCTGGTCTTCAATTGTATGATCGCCAAAATAACCCAACAAAATATATTTTTTCGTAAATCTGATAAACATCAGATTCTGACTGTACTTACTTGAACCAGGCAACTATGATTCACATACTTATTTTATAAAAAAAACCTATGTACGTACATGGTACGTAGAGTTATACATTACATCATTTTTAGTTAAGTTGTAACACTATATTCTTCTACTTAAGGGGACTACTAGAGCTATTTGCTGCCCAAATTGGTTAAATTTTATTACTTCTAAACAAAATCAATTCTCAAAAAACTAGAACAGTATCATTTTAGCAAATTACCTCTAGTATTTATTGAATCAAAGTAAACTTTTCATTTAGTTTTTTATAAAGTCGAATTTGTTGCTTACGCCAAAAGCGGCCGCTTTTAACAATAATGTACAATACGAAAGAATGCCATAATGAAAAGCAGTTAAGTGATTCAATAATTCAATAAAATCAGACAGAAATGGAGCACCTGTGTCTTTCTCAATCAGCTTACGCACAGCATCAACGTTTTCTTGGGTGATTGCAGTTTTTGGACGACCTTGACGGGGATCATCACTGAGCTTGACACGTCCACGTTGAAATTCAGCAAACCAGCGATAAATTGTAGTTTTCGATGGGGCTTCATCACCAAATGCAGAAATCATCCGGTCAACACACTGTTTTTTTGTTAAACCACTTCGAAAGTCATAATAAATCATCGCTCTTGAATTTTCTCGAGTCAATTACATTTTCTCAACGACTAAACAAGCACTGAGCAAGTAATCACTATGTTTTAAAATAAAACATTTTATATGTTCTAAATTTTATTCAGAGTTCAGCTACGTAGTATTGCGCATTCTAATATCAAACATCTATACTTAATGCATTTTTTAAGTTGAAATGGACTTGACATAAACAGATAGGAATAATAAATGTAAAATAATACACAATATCACTGTATTATAGTATATTATTTAAAACTGAGTTACAAATGTTTTTGATTTCAATAACAATGGCAAAATAGCCAAGGTAACTCCCGTCCTCATTCATTTGAAGCTTCTTCTTAGCGAGCAATAATTAATTCATCATGTACCACATAATAGAGTCACATAAGCAAAAATTGAAAATAAAATAATTTGATCAAAAAATGCTACTTTAAATATTTCATTCCTAAGCCTTCTAACAATTTAAATAGTAAATATTCTTTTAAATGCTGGGCTGATCCAGTCACATTCTTCATATTATAACGGTTGGAATCCTTCAAACTTGCACTTGGTTTTATTATGCCTTAAAATTATTTGTCACAAGTCATAAACATGATTTAACATAAAGATTTCAGTACCACAATTATTTGAATGTAAGGTATAGTATCATTTACAATATCTGTATTACCTATAAGCACCCATTGTCCTTCCTCATCTTGGAACAGTTGGCTATTTCTGCAACTTAAATAAATGGACATTAACTTTTAACTAAAAGTCAAGTGCTAATTCATTGATTATGAAAATTAACAATTACCAAGCGTTATTGGCCTACCATCACCAACAACATGTTTTGAGCTCAAAAGGAAATAAATCCGACTTGGTAATCACGAAATAAACAGCTGACTTATTGCGACTATTTTATTTTTCAAATCTATTTAGCACAAAATTGTATAGATCTACATGGAATAGTATCACATAGAATATGGAATATAATTTGTTTTGTAACATTTCAACTTATTCAAGGAACATTTTGATGCAGTAATGTTTATAATTCAGATATTACAACACTAGTCTAATAACTGACAACTAGATATTTTACATCATACCAGTTAAGTCCTAGAATTGGATAAAACTATCGGGCAACTTCTGAGATATACTGTAATTACCATGTAAACTAAATAAAAAGTTCAGCACCTGCAGAGAGAATAGCGGTCGTACTGTTTAGAACGATAGCAGTTTTACCTACCAGAGGATTGCGGGACTTATTGTTTTACACACATTACGAGACATTCTTCCAGGATTTCTATCAATCTTTACCTTATTTATAACTATGTTTTTGGTATTTCAGCACTGTTGACAGTGGCATATTCAAGAACTAAACTTTTGTAGTTTTATATATTTTTTGTTAAACATTATTCATAAACTCAGTACCGTTGTCACGTTTATTTAAACACTTGGACACAAGATAGAGACATATAACAATTACATTTACATGGACTTAGTTTTCCCGAGAAAATAATGTTAGCAGCAGTACTGATAACTATAATAAAAACAAGGCAATACATGAAAGAAATTCTGCAACAATGAACTCTTTAAAAGAGACAGTTCTACTGACCATGAAGTGGTTATGAGCTTGTGCCATTTTTGGATAAGATGACTATGTATATCGGATATAGTGCAGTTGAAGTGTCACCGCGGCGAGTTAAGCCTGGTCGTGGAGTACGCGCGGAGGGTTCACGCACAGCTGCGCGAACTTTTGCCGGAGGTTTTGTCTTAGTTCCTGTCTTTTCTCCGTTATGTTCCTACGTGCTTTGAATTCTAATACCTCCTCCATAGGAATATAACAGGTGTCTTGTTCATCGTCTGAAGAACACGAACCCTGGAACAAAGATATTAATTATAATTATTAACAACTAACCTTCGTGGTCATTATTAATTCGTATATATTAGCATGCGCCGCTCTTATTGACTGTCAGGTATTTGGGAATTAATTATGATCTTAGTAACTCTTAATAAAACCAAGGTACAATCAGCGCCAGATTAGCCTATAGGCAAATCATGCAATTGTTTAAGGCACCACCAAATGCAGTACTAATTTTTTTTACAAGTATGGTAAAATTTTTAGTGCTTGTTTTGTAGGTAGGTATGAAATTTTGTGATTTGTAACCTAATATGCACCACACACACTAATCTACTAAAAATAATACATAACACAAGAAAGGATGCTTGGAAATCCGAGTTTTTATTGAAAAAGAGTTCTGACCAAATTTTAAAACAGTCAAGCAACATTTTTATATTTGATGATATTAAATTACATAGCAGAATCACGATCTTTTTGAAAATAAAGTAATAATAACGGGGGCATAACGTAGGGTTTACTAATATTTGACAAAAAACGAATGATAAAATGTTCACTATAAAAACCAATCATTTGATTAACCACAGATTTTGCAAAATCTGTGTTAAAAAAAAATATTCACTTAAAATTTTCAACAAATTTACGTTTATAAAATTTGTGACTTTCTAAAATTACGGTATAATGATTAAATATATTAAAGTACCTACGTATTGGAGTAATAATATCTGCTGTGCTGATGTTATTTTGGTTTCTAAAATGACGGTTCAATCGAATTCACGATTCATATTTTACTATCATGGAGCCGCGGAGGGGCCGCCACGGACACCTCGACCTACGGAGTTTTGGTATGACGGTGCGAAGGTAAAATCGTGATATAAATGTAGGCAACGGAGTACCTATTATTTTATTATCTTGCAGACCTCGGTCCCGCGCGCGGAGAATCCTTAGCTGACTCTGCCGCTTGCGCTGAGCGGGACGCAAGACCCGCGCAACGTAGCGGTGTTCTACTAAGTTATATCCACAAAACAGAGTCGCACGCGGACGCTTGCGCGTTTATTCCGCTTTACGTAGAGGCCCTAAGTACACATGATTATTCCTCACATCTTATAAAAAATTGTATTTGTTTTTTTGTCAAATGAAAGTGTTTAGTTTATAAAATGATAATTTTATCAAGTAAAATGTAACTAATGTAATGTCATAATAATCTATTTAATTGCAATTTTAATATAAGTATTAATGATCATTTTGTCATATGACTGGACAATAGTCATATGGCGGGACAACATTAAGTAATCTTAATTCGGCACTGGGTATAGTCCCCGAAAAAGAGTTTGCTCGTCGTGAAAGGCGATCATCGTTTCAGATAGAGCAAGCCCAAATCGAGTATAAGTGAAGAAGAAGCCAACTACGTAATTGAAATGGACTTCAGCACATCTTTTGCTCAGCGATAAGAAATCTTTAATTCGGAATAAATGATTGTTATCTAAATACCATTTTTGGATCAATACATACCATTAGCATTTCCTGTAAAGAAAGTGGAAAACCGGTGCATGAGCCCTTTTCGTTTTTAGAATCTAAGCAATCGCCTCTCTCGTGGTTACAAAATCCTTCAGAACAGGCCACCTCCGATCCTTCAGGTGAACTCATTAGCGATGAGGAGCCAGACATAGTCTCACAACATCCACCATTGTTTCCCGATGAGTATCCATAGTCTTGAGAATGATCGTTGGGGGACAGGTTTCCGTTTTTATTTCGTTTTTTGGCGGTCTTTTTGGGTGAGCGGCGTTTATCGGAGTCATCGTGGCACGATTGGCAGCTGTCCCCGTCACCGCTCGCCTCGTAGCACTGGTTGTAGTCACGCGGCGAAAGCAAGTCGGTGGGCGTGTCTCTTTCTTCTAACAAACATTCTTCACATTGGCACTTTTCTTCTGGCTCTTCGGAATCCACCTCCTAATAACATAAAAAATATAAACATGTGTGCAGTACAACATTAAAGACAAACCCAACACTAGATTTTTTTTTTAGCTTTGTTTTAGTTTAATAAAAACTTTCAATGGATGAACTAACTCTTACGGTGGTTGAATGTTTGCCTGCTTCATAAGAGCAGAATGTATTGAATATTAGAAATCATTTTATGTCATCCTTGAACTGCCAGTCTTTCCTTGGGTATGCTCTATAAAACTTTATAAAACATAAAACGGATAAGTTACATAACAAATGGGTGCGACAAAAGGACCGACTTTTGCAGTAATGCCTTACAATATTTTGTATAATACCATGAGGGCACCGATGATATGCATAAAATTCATTTTTTATTGTGTCTAGTTTCTAGGCAGTCATAAACTTGTACTGACCTTGCACTTGTTTTCAACAGCTTGTCGCTCCTTCTTCTTGCGCCTTTTCAATTTCTTCTGTTCCTTTCTCTGCTGCCTGGTCAATTCCTCCTGGGTGATTTCGTCGTACAACAGCTGTAGTTTAGACACACCGCTTTTCTGTTCAACAGCAGTTTCAAACTTGCGATACAGTGCTTCGACAGCGACTGCGGCCAACGTCTGGCACGTCCCCTCTTCTTCTCGAAGTCGTAGGGAAATGCGTTGGAGTCTTTCATAAATGCATATACCGAGGCATATGAGTACCTATAAAAATCAATTTTAACATTAAAACATGTGATAATAGTTGTGATAGCGTGACTATATCGCACTCCCGGTTATTTCGCTCTCCTTGGGGAACTTAAAAATTTAATCAATCACTTTCTATAATTCTCTATACCAGAATAAATCACTTTGAACCTCTTTAAAAGGATAATTTCAATGACAGAAAACTATCCATTATGTAATTGTTAATCATTGATGCTAAATACAAACTTCCACTCATATTTTACCCCTTAAAGTACGATTTCTGAAATAAAACCATCTTATATCCTGTCTTAGAACTCAAGTTCAATGTAATTCAGCAATATAAGTGCAAAGAGGGAAAAGACAGACAGACAGACTTTACGTATTAAACTTATCGTACCATCATGAACTTACTAGACCTTTATTTGTGTCTGAAAATTGGCATCCCCCATGCAGTGCCTCAAGTCACCCAATGCCGTTTGCATCCAACGGTTTCACTATTTAAAAGTCCTAACCAACCACACAGTATCTTCCAGGTTGTGGAACATGGATATTTATAAATAATTATTTAAAAAAGCCATATTTAAGTATTCTTCTGATTGGTTACTTACCTCTTCTTGTGCAATTTCAAGTGTCTTGGCATGCCTTTCACGATGATTACCAAGGAGCTCCGGCTCCGCCCGAGCTATGAGGTGGGCAATATAATCTGTCTTAGCCTGTAAATGCAAATGTTTGTCTAGTAGGCATCTCTTTATACCACCATATAGTGCTCCAACATAACCTTTTTCTTTTTGGGGCTCTTTTTCTTCAACTAACAGTTGATATGCACGTAGGACCTAAAAAAAAAACAATAAAATATGTAATGATGGAATGTGCAGTTTGTGTGCAAGCAGTAGGTGTTGGCCAGTTATTATGTACTACACACAGCACATCAAGGTAGGTACTGGTTACTTTATTTGATATTTTAGCAATTAAATTGCAATTTTAATATCAGTATATAAACTTGAAAAATTATGTCTCAGGCGGGACTCGAACCCGCATCTTCTCGCTCCTCCTCCCGCCCGGCATGCGAGGAGATGCGGGTTCGAGTCCCGCCTGAGACATAATTTTTTAAGGTACTGGTTATTCCCTAATTTATGGTAAGTAAGTAAGTAAAACATGGTAAGTAATTTAAACTAAGTTAAGTCAGTCGCCTATTCTGTCGTCTATTTTAGATCTTGCGTAAGACTCGCTCGTCTTTGCGTCAAACTTAGGATAGTACAAATTCCATTGCTGCATTGGCAAACTATTGCAAAGGCCATCGCACTGGCCAATGATAATATGCCCCAGAAAGTTAATATCATTTGAGTTAGGAATGTAATACATTTTAAAATATGAGGCTATGGCAGAATTGAAAAAAAAAATCCATGTAATATCCGTTTGTATTTCATAATTTATGTATGTCTAATTCTCAGTCCTTAAAAATGTAAAAACACAAATGATGTGAATAAAAAGCAGGGATGTTATGGATATGAAATTTCGGATCTGGATACAGATACGGATATAGAAATAATAGTATAGCGGTTTCGGATATGAAATTATTTCGGATTATCCGTTAGCTTCGGTTACGGTTATAGATCATCATCATCAGCCTATCACAGTCCACTGCTGGACATAGGCCTCTCTAATTGCACGCCACTTAGGTCGATCCTCGGCTTCTCGCATCCAGCTCCTGCCAGCCACCTTGCACAAATCATCATTTTATTAATACCTACTATTATTTAGCCACAAATTTTTTGTGCGAATACTTCGCACGCTGCCTATGTTATGTTAACAAAGTTAAGGTGCCCCAGTGTATAGCTTGATGTAGTGTCGTCCGTCTGTACCTACTAAAATCTTCGTCCACTTGGCCTGAGGGCACTCAAGAACTCGTTTACCCCAGCGGTTGTCGGTTCTGCGGCTAATATGGCCAGCCCACTGCCACTTCAGCTTGCTAATCTGGTGGGCTATATCGGTAACTTTAGTTCTTTGCCAGATCACCTCATTTCTGATTTTATCCTTAAGAGAAACTCCGAGCATAGCTCTTTCCATAGCCCGCTGAGCGACTTTGAACTTGTGGACTAGCCGTACCGTCAGTGTCCACGTTTCGGCTTCGTATGTCATGACGGGTAGGATTGATGATTTGAAGACTTTCGTCTTGAGGCATTGTGGGATCGACGATGAGAAAACTCAACATAGTTTCCCAAATGCTGCCCAACCCAACTGAATTCTTCTGTTCACCTCAACCTCAAAGTTGTTTCTACCTAACTGCAATGTCTGCCCGAGGTACACGTATTTCTGAACAACTTCGAGGAAGGTACCGTGCATCGCAATCGGTTGCGGTAGTACATGTTCATTGAACATAACCTTGGTTTTATCCAGGTTCATCCGCACAGAAGAGTCAGCCAGGTCATTCAGCATCTGTCGTAGGTCCTGCAGCGTTTCTGCCATAATGACGATGTCGTCTGCAAATCGCAAGTGAGAGATGTATTTGCCATTGATGTTAATGCCTCGTCCTTTCTATTGCAGCGTCTTGAACATATTCTATATTGCATTCGTGAACAATTTCAGGGAAATGACGTCCCATTGTCTCACTCCTCGATGCAACGGTATAGGTTTTGTTTGCTGATTCTGTACTTGGACTGACATGGTGGCGGCACGTACCGCCAATCTACTTTGCGACGCTGCAGGGACTCCAAAACGGACCAGATCTCTATCCAGTCGAAGGCTTTCTCATAGTCCACGAATGCTAGACACAAGGGCTGATTATACTCTTCAGTCTTCTGTATAATCTGCCGCACTGTGTGGATGTGGTCTATGGTGCCGTATCTGCTCCGAAATCCAGCCTGTTCCGGTGGTTGGAATTCGTCGAGTCACCGCGCAAGGCGATTCGTGACGACTCTTGAAAAAAGCTTATAGACGTGGCTTAGAAGGGAAAGGTTCAGCAGGGTCTTATCTCCTTTTTTGAAGAACAGGACCACAACACTCCTACTCCACGCCTCCGGAGTTCTCCCTTCAAATAGGACAGCGTTAAAAAGCTTTTGAAGCTCGTACGGGTTTACCTCCAGCCTTTAGCAACTCTGTTGTAACGCCATCCTCTCCAGGGGCTTTTCCATTTTTCAGCTGTTTAAGAGCCATCTCGATTTCGGCAATGCTGACTTCTGGCAGGTCTTGAGTGTAGTGGCGTGTTGACGCGGCTCTAGGGTCCTCATTTTCGGGATCAGGTCGAGATGCATGCGATGCGTATAACCGGCCATAGAAGCGTTATACTTCGGAAATGACTGCTGGCTTCGTAGCAACGACTTCTCCACTTGCTGTGGTCAGTTTCGTCAGGTGGCTTCTTCTAAGATATTGTACGAACACTTTCGCTCTTTCAATAGAAAGAGTATTGGAACAGTGGCGATTATGGACACAACCTTCAATGCAGACGCACAAAAAGCCATGGCCCCCAGTTCCCGGCGGTCCCGCTATTCCTGGTCATGGTTGCGACCACGGTAACGGCGGGACGGTGGGTGCGAAGAATCTCCGGGTTACGGGAGGCCACCAAAATCAACTGACCCTGGCGACGTATAACGGACGCACGCTACGGCTAGACTCGCATCTGGCTCAACTTGAGGTAGAACTTAGGAAGTTCGAAGAGAGGGGGAAGACACCATAACCTTCGAGTCAGGCCACCTAATGTACTTTCGTGAGGGAAACCAACAATCCCAAGGTGGCGTTGGGTTTCTGGTAAATAAGTCCCTTTCTGACAACGTTGTGGAAGTGTCCAGTGTGTCGAACAGGGTAGCGTACCTTATTGTTAAGCTCACCGAGAGGTATAGCCTCAAGGTGGTTCAAGCGTACGCACCGACCTCGAAACACTTGGACGAAGAGGTGGAGGATATGTTTGATGACATATCAAAGGCCCTTCACTTCACCACTAAGACTCACTACAGCGTTGTTATGGGGGACTTCAACGCTAAAGTGGAAGTGTTGTTGCAACGAATCGGTAGTAGGATCCAAATCCATGGGGATTTGAATGCAGAAACCATAGGGGGCAAATGCTTGTCATCTTCCTCGAACGGGAGGGGCTCTTCTTGATGAACTCCTTCTTCAAGAAACAGCCCCAAAGAAAGTGGACGTGGCAAAGCCAGACGACCTCCGTGGCGGAGTGGCGTACACACCGGTTTTCAAGGTGTCGCCTGCTCCGAGGTCCCGGGTTGGATTCCCGGACGGGTCAATGCACAAAAAAAGTGTTTTTCTACAGTTTCGAGGGTCTGGGTGTTTGTGGTATCTCGTTGTTTCTGGTTTGTGATGTTGTCCACTATCATAAGTCTGATGAGATGAGATGGACTTCATCATGACCAACAAAAAGCATATATTCAGAGACGTCTCCGTGATCAACAGGTTTAATAACGGTAGCGACACGTTCGAGGCTCTCTGAATATCGCTTTTAAGGCTGAACGTGTTCGTCTGATGAAGTCAAGGCTCCGACCTACTTTGCTCCAAACCATGATAGGATCTGAAACGGTCCAGTCAAACCTGGAAAACCGACTCGTTGCCGTGGAAACCACAACAGACGTAAACCAGAACCTCGAAAATGTGGTTCGGATCCTCAGGGAAGAAAGTACGAGATTTTGTGAAATGCAGCGTAAGGGCAGAAAGTCAAAGCTTTCGGAAAGGTTACGGATATTTGTCAGAAATTGTGAAATAAAAGACAAATTCTCATAATATTTAAGACATACCTCATGCGCATAGGCGCTCCGTAATAGGTGATCAATAGATAACGATGCATAAATCCCGAACTACCGAGCCTTAATAAGTTATGAATTAGCACTTGAAATAATAAACAAGTGACGCGCGCGGCTAGTCCCAATGTTTTGGCTCGGCTGGGCAGAAAAACCTGTCATAACGTGTCTCATTTAGACTCCGCCCCTATCCGAAATTCACCGATAGTTTCGGTTACGGTTACGGAGCTCCCTAACAACCCTGATAAAAAGCCACAATATTTTGAAGCAATAAATCAAATCTTATCACTTTGATAAACCTGACATTTTTGTTTGCAAAAGTAACTGACCAGTGACATACTTAAATCAAACAATCGAAAATAATAAGAAATTGCACTATTATTATTTTCTAAAAATAACTTCTGGTAGTTATAAATTAAAACATGTTTATTTAAAAAACTATGAAGA
The DNA here is from genome assembly GCA_949315895.1 of Anania crocealis. Taxonomy (NCBI): domain Eukaryota; kingdom Metazoa; phylum Arthropoda; class Insecta; order Lepidoptera; family Crambidae; genus Anania; species Anania crocealis. Next base: position 19,791,228 of record OX438883.1, read on the forward strand.
TTTTTAAATTTACCTAGTTTGTGCAACTAGATTTGGGCTTAATGGGACCAGAGGCTCATATTAATTTTCATACTATTTTTGTGAGACACATGGACCGTAAGGGAATCACATCCTTAATTAACCACTGTCCCATTTTTACACAGATTGACATTGTAATACATACAAAATTAGTAACTCACCTTAGTTTTACAGTCAGTGCAGAACCGATGCTTCCTTAGATAGTTGTGTAGGGTGTCGTGCAGAGTGTTGAAGTGTACGAGTGTGACGTGGTCCCGCGCGGATGCTCGCATGGCGTCCCAGGCTGCGCGCCACGCCGCTCGCCCGCCCCAGCCCCACGCGCCCCAACCCCAGCCGCACGCGGTGCTCGCTGCGCCCGCACCAGCGCTTGCGGTGCCCGCCGCTGTCCCACCCCAACCGCGAGCTGTGCCCGCCTCCAGGGAATGCAATGTACACCGTTGAGACTTCTTCCACCGTGGCTGACTTAGTATGAGACACTCTATGCCCGTGCTAAAACAATCATGTTTTATTTGAGATATGCGTTGACATTTAACTAATAATAACGCTTTGACGCTTAAGCAACAACCGGTTGTCGCAATAACAATAGATTTTAATTGTGTCTGGAATAACCGAGTAACCGAGAAACCTCTGTAATCATGATTCATGAGTTGCACTCGCACGTAAAGAGTTTGATACCACATTCAAACATTTAACTAACTACTTTTTCATTAGATTCTATCAACAAAATCCCAATAAAATGAAGAAGGTATATTGAATACTTATTCATTCTATTGTATAATTATTCCTTAACAGTTAGTGGACACAAAATAAAAGAAAGGGCCAACATGGCTGCCTATGATTTACATAATTTTATCACATCACATTAAGCAAATCGATAGCTATTTTATCACTACAAATGTACAAACACTTGATACGATTGGTTAAAATCATTTTGGATGCAAAAAGTAAAATAATGGTCAATATATTGAAGAAAATGTATACCATGTAACTTAACACACCTGTGTCCATTTAGCAAAGTGGCTAATGATTGTGGATGTACTATTTTGTCCTCTCTGATTGTCATTAGTTCATCTGGTGTAAGAACTAATGGGTCCAGTGTGGGATGCCCTGATTTACATAGCTGATAGAAAAGCCGTTCCACACTAAAATACATTAAAGAAAATTAACTTGTAACACATAAAATAATCTCAAAACTTGTCAAGCATTTTGTTGCATAACATTTGAGACAATATATAACATTTTCAAAATATACAACACTCAGCATGCTGATCAACATCAGCAACAAGTTACAAATTTTTTCTACTCTTAAAACCATTTTTCATAAACAACCATCCACTTGTGTAAGGGGTTTTAAAGAGATATTGAGATAACTTTGGCATTAAAAAATTTAAAACACAATTAGTCACCCAATGTTAACACAATACTAGCAGTGTTTTATTATTAATATAGACTACTTCAAAACAGTTATAGGGATATTAGTTGAGAAAATACCACTCCAAGAAATAACATTATCTTTGAATTGGAGATGATCTAGTTTTAATAACATTGACTCAAATCATACCTTCTTCGACAGCCGACACAAGGAATGCTTTGATTTAGTACATTGAAAATATCGGAGGCGTCTACTCTGAGCGCAGCCTTTAGTTCGTCGGACGTGAGAACTCTGTATTTGCGCATGAATTCTTCGTATTCGCGGCCTTTCACTTGGGGATTGTCACAAATAAGTCCCATTGTGTTTAAATCCATAATCATCTGCAATAAAATAGAAAAAAACGTATACAACAAAGAAGTAAATTAACAAAAATAAGGTCATGCAGAAAACGTCATTACATTCTATAGAAATCAATGAAACCGTAATGATCCAAGATTATATAAACCGTAATTAAACGAATTAATTGACTTAAGCGTCATCTTATGCAACAATATTGTTTAATTTACAAAATCATCAAAAAATTTCAATATTCCTATCAGTGATTATTCTACGTTTGTGGTAATGTCAAAGTACAGAATCAGTTTCTTACAGTAAGATTTTCATAAATAGTTAGCGGTAATTGTCGTCTTTTGATCACGGGCTCTTTTTCGCTGTTATATATATCAACCAATTTCGCCATTTTTATGATTAATCACATAAAATTACCGACAAAATACACAAATATAACAAAATGACGGTCAAATTCTCAAGAAATACACGTCGTGCTGCGTCTGACACAAGACCAATGTTGCCACTTGCCATAATAAATAAAAATTATAGAGGTCAGTGACTCAGAAGAACCAAGTAATTATTAGAACAAACACCCATTCCAACACAAGGAACTTCTAAATATATAATATAATGTAAAACTTCCTTGTTCCAACATTGAGGGTAGAGTTTACCAACAGATGTTTAAGTTTTAAACAGCGTTTAAAATATTATTTGACATATTTTGTATGGGAATTGTGTCAAATTAATCGTTAATCTATGTTTACCGGCTGTTTAAGAATTGGTGAACTCGGGTCTGAAAATAGTTTTTTAAAACCGGTGTGGCGTTACTGTAGACGTTTACACCATTTACGTATTATCTTTACTTGACTGACATGCATCGTAACGTATATAAATACCTATATCATTGTATTTTGTAACCAAATGCGACACTTGACAAACAGCTTTAACGAAAAATTTGATGATTTTTTTCTTGGAAAACTGAAAGCGAGATGGATCTTGTTTCTTATTTTTTTGAAATAGTCATAAGCGGTATATATTCTGATGAAGTGGTGGCATTGGCGCACTTGGCGGACGAGCGTCGGATGGGGGGAAGATTTCATGGATTCTCGGAGTGGTTTATAGTATTTTCGATTATATTAATAGATAAATTAATAACAACTAAATATATTACTGCTACCAACACAATAAGTGCCAAATAATATCTACATATTGTGTTTCTCGAAGGGACCTGAATAGCTTGTTGCTTTATTGCCGCTATGGATTATCCAGCAGACCTATTATGAACGGGATAGTCATTGAATAGACAACTGACTTCAGTTGATCATGAAATTTTGTCAGCAACTGCAGACCTATTATGTACGGGATAGTCACTGAATGTACAACTGACTTCAGTTGATCACGAAATTTTGTCAGCAACTTAAGCACTGATACAATTGGTATTATGTAACTACTGGCTTACATGAATGAGAATAGTGCATATCAAGTGAACTTGACCATAAAGCTGCACTACTCTAGTACTATCGATAAATTATACGACTAAATGACATGCCATTGTGTAGGAAACGATAACGTTACAAAATAACGACATCGTAATTTAATCGGGTTATACGTTAGTCACTTAAAATGTCAGATGGTTATTAGCGCAATTTTATTGAAATTAGAACATATTTTGGTGCGGACATATTTGAGTGTGTACTTGTGTGATTATTTAAAAGTAGGTAAATTGATAAAAAATAAATAGTTCTTTGGATCACTCAGACAAAATAGTAAAGAACATATTTTATTCTTTTGTATTTTAGATGGCTCGCCTAGACAGGTTTTTATATTATTAGAGTTCGTAGAAGAAAACCGCGACATAGCGTTAGGTCGCTTTGCAAGTGGACCTCAAGCAAAACAAATGGCTAAAATAACCTGGGAGTCCCTTGCATCGCGACTTAATGCTGTCGCAGAAGGAGCTACTTAATCTGCGGACCATAGACGTAATGTAAGTTAAAGTATCAAGTTATTATCTGTAGTTGTGTTTCCATCCCCTCACAGTTCATTGCAGCAATGCCATTCTTGTTTTGCTTGTATCATTTCTTATCTTCGCTTTTTAAAAGACTAAAACCAAAGCCGGGAACTCTAGATGGAGTGCGTCTGCCACTGGTGGTGGGCTTAGCAGGCTGGGTCCACTCACAGAGGCAGAGGAGCAAGTGCTGGCCATTATAGGACGGATGGCGGTGGAGGGATTAAGTGGTGTGTGCGGATACCATTTAATGTTGATTTTTTACTAATTTATAAGGAATATGAAATATGATAGTACCTACATTTATTAACTATTAAATGATTAATGCGACGTCATCTCTTGACTCAATCAAAAGAAAAGCTCGAGCCATTTTGCAAATAAAACTTTTCAAACAAAACAATGAAAGTGTTGTTTATGAGAGAGCCAGTCAGCCATTTATAATACATATCAGTCAGCGCTTGTTATGTTTGGCGTGCTTTTCTTTTCTTATAATCCATCCAAAAATGTCTTCATTTAAACTAACACCCAAAAAGTATTTTTTGCATATGATTCCACTTAGTTGGATAATAGTGTATATTCACAAAAAACTGCTCTTTAGTAGTTCCTATCAGCGACACTTGAAAATTCCGGTGACTAACGATTTTGTTAATCACTCTGATTTACATAATACCAAAATCGAGTTATCGATACACAAACGGATGTCAAAAGTGGGAAAGTTGATATGACAGTGCCTATTAGTCATAGTCACTGACCTTGACATTAATTTAATAATACACCGACGATACGTAATACCAAAACTATGTTTTGTCATTTCACAGATAAACACTTAGGCTCAGCGATTATATTATGACCTAATAATTTGTTTATTTGTTACTCTGTGAATAACGTGGTTGGTTGCATTTATTCAAACTACACATATACATAATAATAAATAAAATAAATAAATAAATGTGGACAACATCACATACATTGTTCTGACCCCAATTTGAATAACTATTTAAAGCATTCGTATTTTGGAAACCAGAGACAACAAAGGTACGACAAACACCCAGACCCGAGAAAATGTAGAAAAACACTTTTTTTTTTACATTGACCCGTCCGGGAATCGAACCCGGGACCTCGGAGCAGGCGACACCTTGAAAACCGGTGCGTACGCCACTCCGCCACGGAGGTCGTCAAATGTACTACTACTTTAATGTATAACTGTTTGTTGTTCCAAATAAAAAAAATAAAAAATTGTTATAATACCTAATGTGTCATTCATTTGACGTAGGGTAAATCAAATAAAATCAAAGGAGTTAAACGGTGTATCTTCTTTTTGATCCTTGAAATGTGTTAGCCATTTACAGATTTCAATTAGTTAGGTTAGTTTAGGATTAAGTTAGATTAAGTAATTATGTGTAAGTATTTATACACACATATATTTGTGTAGTTCATATATTTATTGAAAGACCAAAATTCACTAATGACTTGACAGTATGATCTCTGATCATAGCCTTCTCTAAAAAAAAACTATTTTGACGTTTCCGCCTTTCCGGTCAGTCAACAAACAAAATGGTGTTGGTGGTGTAAAGATAAATATTCCGATTACTGTAGATTTGCTGACTAATTTGTGCAATTTTTGCTTACTTGTTTCAAAATGTCGAAGATATTTACGCCTACGAATCAAATACGTTTAACAAATGTCGCTATAGTAAGGCTAAAGAAAGGTGGTAAGAGATTTGAAATTGCTTGTTACAGAAATAAAGTCGTATCGTGGAGAAATAAATTGTAAGTTTATGATGACTAACCTTACAAAATTGTTTTTGTTTTTCGTTGTTAGGTTTCAACTTCGAAGCTTAGATAAGTTTATTTTGGTGTCCTTTACTAAATTTTGTATTGTTATCAGGGAAAAAGACATTGATGAGGTACTGCAAACACATACAGTTTTTACGAATGTCTCAAAGGGACAAGTGGCAAAAAAAGAAGATTTGGTGAAAATATTTGGTAAAGATGATCAAACCGAAATATGTAAAGAGATTTTAGAAAAAGGTGAATTACAAGTTTCAGATAAAGAGCGTCACTCCCAAATTGATTCGTTATTTAAGGATATAGCCACAACAGTTGCTGATAAATGTGTAAATCCAGAAACAAAAAGACCTTATCCAGTTTCAATAATAGAAAAAGCCATGAAAGATATTCACTTCTCTGTCAATGTGAACAGAAATGCCAAGCAGCAAGCACTTGATGTCATACAATTGTTAAAAAAAGAAATTCCTCTTGAGAGGGCTCAAATGAGGGTCCGAATTATTCTGACTGGCAAAGATGCCAAAAAAACAAAAGAAAAGATGGTTAAACTTGCTACAAGTGTGGAAGAAGAGAACTGGGATTCGGGCACAGCAAATATAATTTGTTTGATTGATCCAGGTAACTTTAGAACCCTAGATGAGACGATAAGAACAGAGACTAAAGGAACTGGTCAGTTTGAATTAATGAATCTTAAAGAGATGGTGGAAGGAGAACAAGCTCTGTAAAATATGGTCCGCATCATTATTTATCTTATTGCATCTTGTTTTAGTTGTGTATTGTATTATAAACGGCAAGAGTGTACAGGCTAGGCCTATATTTTTAATATAATATTATTATGTTTTTTCAATGAGTGTTTTTTTACTCCTGTTATAACAATAATTGTTTATTATCATTTCAAAAGTCACTGGGCAACTTAGTATGGAAACTCTACCCACGGCCTACAGAAACAAAATTGGTTTGGTAGTATTATATTATCTGTGGTTTGGATATTTAGATAAACGTCAATAGTTTACGAATATATATATATCGCATGAATATAGAATATGGGACTTTACACAAAAACTAAAAAAAAATATATTAGAGATATCCTCAGATAATAAGACATTTTTGCATTAAATGTATTTTTATTTAGCCGGTACCAGCAGTGTAGACAAGTGGGACTGTGGGATCATTAAAATATATCAAAGGAATAATCTAATGTATTTATATACAGGGTTACAGGGAAAGTCGTACAGAATATTGAAGGACGTTATTATTCAGGTCATTTGTGATCGAATTGATCCTATAATATAGTATCCGAAACCTAACCGTTATGGAGATATTGAATTTTTAAGATTTTTTAAAAATCTATTCTTTTGTCTTTTCTATCGATTTTTTTGCGATTGGAGCTAATAAAGGCCGGTTTTTTTATGTTTCCAGTTAGAAGACATGTCAATTAATAAAAATGAAATTTTCACTAATTGTTTTTAACTTTGAAGACCTTTTTCTTAAAAAAAATGTATGGTACTTATCCTGCAACTAATTTAAAAAACTTCTACGTCTTTTTAGCTATTCAAAAAGGTATACAATATATAAAGGTACACTTGCCATTAAATAGGCCAAACATTGACAAAATAACAGTTGAGATAGCAGAGGGTACATTTTTAGTTTAAGGTAAAAATAGCTTAAATGGATAAATAAAACAAACAAAATACAGTAAATACTTTTATAATTCGTGTTCTACATGTCCGCCATTATTTCTTACACAGATTCTCATTCTTTTTCTTAGATTACTTTTTACTACAGAAGTTCGCAGGTTCCGTCTCATTTCCTCAGCCGCATCGATAATTTTTTGTTTTAAAACATCGATATTTGCGATAGGCGTCATTTGGTCATAAACAAGACTCTTCATATGGCCCCCATATGACACATAAAAATCCATCGGAGTTAAATCGGGGCTCCTCGCCGGCCATGCTATGGGGCCGCCTCTTCCGATCCATTTATTACAGTAATTCACGTCCAACCAAGTTCGAACGCTCCTCCTGTAGTGCGCTGGGCAGCCATCATGTTGAAAGAACATATCTCGTCTCAATGCAAGAGGCAAGTTAAGCATTAATAAGGGTAACTCCTCCCTCAAAAAGTTTTCATATGTCTCGCCATTTCAATTATCGGGCAAAAAGTATGGCCCTATTAAGTTATCGGATATAATGCCCATCCACACATTTAGGCTAAATCTTCTTTGTGACCCTCTTGTCCTTTTTTCCACTGGGAAATACCAAGCCGTCGAGCGACAGCAATTGTTGACGTGGTTAGGTCGGCTTCAAAGAGACGTCGTATTTCATTTTCTTCGTCGTCGTCATCGAGAATACGAGGTCGTCCCATGTCAGGCCGTCGTACTTGAACAGAACTAGTTTCTCGCAGTCTTCGATAAACTCTATCGAATACGCCAGCCAATATCAGAGTAAACCGGATTCTTTTGTATCGAAGTTCCGTTACTACGATGTACTGCCACTTGGGTCTACAAATAACATTATTTTTATTTATGAACATACCCGTTTAATGTTATGCACCTTTTTGAATAGCTAAAAAGACGTAAAAGTTTTTTAAATTACTTGCAGGATAAGTACCATACATTTTTTTTAAAAAAAAAGGTCTTTAAAATTAGAAATTATTAGTGAAAATTCTTTACTTTCAACCGTTGTCGAGCCGTTTTATGAAGCTGTTAGTAATAGGTTCAGTTTTTTTCGATCAGTTTTATTAATTGACATGTCTTCTAACTGGAAACATAAAAAAACCGGGCCCTATTAGCTCCAATCGCAAAAAAAATCGATAGAAAAGAAGAAAGATTTTTTTTAAAATTCAATATCTCCATAACGGTTAGGTTTCGGATACCATATTATAGGATCAATTCGATCAGAAATGACCTGAATAATAAATTGAATCCTTCAATATTCTGTACGACTTTCCCTGTAACCCTGTATAAAAGAAATAGGTTAATTGATATTATTTTTAACAACTTTTTTAAATTATAACTTTTTTTCGACTTCTCCCGAGGTTTAAAAAAACAAAAAATACACAAAATGAAATGTGGGTTATGAGAACACACAAGGGCCGTTTTTCCATACAAACGTAGTCCCCTGTTTCCTCCCTGGATAAAGCCAGTAGAGCAATAATTTTTATTACAAAAATCTATGGCCGCTATTAGCATGTTTCTGTTATCTTTTTTTTCATAAATAAAAAAGATCAAAAATCGAAAAAATTCGCCAGATTTTCCGCTGTGTTCAAACATCCAGAAAACAAGTTTGGCTAAATTTTAGAAAAAAAGGAAAACATACAAACACGGCCAAAGCCATTCTTTAATTTTTAATGAAAAAAGTCTAGTTTTGGAAAAGTAATCGGGGGACTACGAAACGTTGATGTGGTGTGCTATTAATAGGTATTTTCGGTCCAAGAAGCAGTTGTCTCTATCACACTCTGCAATGAAGGCGTTTGGCACTGCGCGACAACAATAGATTTTACAAATACCTATTTTTCAATTCTCTCGCCCGTAGTGTTTCCTCTTAACACTCAATAATTTTCAACTTCTTTGATTTCTGTAGGAAATATTTCAAAAACCGGGTCAGACAATGCCTTTCCCGCTAAATTTGTTGAGGATCCGGACATAAGATTTTTTTTAAATCTGTACACAGCAATGGAATTACGACTCTTTCGGTATTATCCGGTTAAAGACATCACTAATAATGCAACGTAACGTGGGTCGTAAAAAGTATAAATCAAAAAATAAATTTGTAAAATCATTTAGAAACTATTGAAATAAATGTAAATTATAATAAAATATTTTTATTATCACAAAAGAAAACGTAGTACAAGCTTCTGTGAAACGGAATACTGAAGTGAATGTACTCATCAAAATGACAAATTAAAAAAAAGTTTTATTTTTCTTCTATTGGTACGAGATTTTATTGATTGTTTTCTTTCGTAAAAGATTTTCGGCCAGACGGCGACTGAAATTGCAAGTTACTGTGATATATTTATTTTCAATAATTAACTATTCTTATCAACAAATTAAATGAGCAGGGATATCGAGTTATGTCTATAAGTAATGGAAGGTACAGAACTGGGTGGCGACCAGCAATTCTGTTTGAGATGGAACAATTTTCAAGCGAATATAACTTCTCAATTCGAAGCACTGCGCGATGATGAGGACTTTGTGGACGTCACCCTGGCATGCGAAGGTCACAGACTGGAGGCCCACAAAGTGGTTCTCTCAGCATGTAGTCCATATTTCAAGGAATTATTTAAAGTAAGTGTATCTTTCACTCCCCACACTTTGATGTGTCACCATTACAATGACTCTAGTGAAAGTTGTTATGTATAAAACACTTGATCTACTTACAAATGCCATGTCTCGCGTTCCGGTTAAGTACTCGTGATTTCATTTATTTGTACCTACTTAATAATTCTGTTTTACAATTTCCAATTAACTCATTAACATTGCTTCTTTAAATTATATGTATGTATGTCTTGAACAGAGATATTGAATTCCTTAACACTATAACCATTACATTCCTTACTAATGAATAATCATAGCAGACTTAAGTCTGCTCCACATCAAATTATTTCATGTTTTCCAATTATTTGTTGGAACTCTTATGAGACATGTGCTGTCATCAAACACTGAAACGACAAATCATTAACAAATCTGAATATGTACTCATTAAATGATGGATATTTTCACCTCATTTTACCAGATTATATTTTTAGTAATTGGACAAGCGAGAATCACAAAATGAAAGTAACATAATACAATCTAAACCATAATGCAGTAGCAATAATGTCTGAAATCCAATATTCACAGTATGTACAGTGATTTAATTAGTTTTCTTACTGATGATTTTAAATGATATGAGTATAAGACAAAGGATAAAAAATGTGCACAAATATAATGATATTAGTACTATATTGTTGTGCTTATACATTTGCTTGTCAAAGCTCTATAAAAATGTATAGATATTGAAATATATCACAACATGTGAGGTATTCAGTACAATACATAAACAATTTTGAATATTTTAGTAGTGTGTGTTCTACTTTATATAAATATCACATTATTTATAATGTTTTACATGTAGTAATTAAAGTTATTGTAAGCATCTCATTATCTTCAGCATTTCAAAATTGGTATAGTTATTTGGTTGTCGAGAGACTTGACAGCTCAGCTTTAGGCATAAACAAGTAATATGAGATTTTATGATAAACATGTTGTAATGCCAATTTATACATACTTTTAGCAACATTAAACAGTCTGTGAAATTACCTATAGTGTGAAATTTCCCCAATCAATTTTTAACATTAATCCAGTAAATAAAGAGCAATAAGAAAATAATATTGTTGCAAGTTGTTTGACAGTAAAAGATTATAAATAAATTGCAAGTGACGGTAATTAGCTTAATCACTGTAGTGGTTGTTAAAATCAACTAGTCCCATTGGTTTTTAATATTCAATGCAATTTAAATTACAAATGATAATGAATAGAAACTAAATGTGGTGGTGATGCCTACTTACTTAATTAAAGTGTATTGTGTTTTGAATATGCTTTGCTTATACCTGACATTTTCTGTTAACCTTGTAAGTCCTGTGATTTTTTCAACTGCAGCATTAATACTTGCTGTACTATACAAAGTACAAACTAATAATAGTGTTATAAAACAAAAAAAAAATGTTTGTAGTTTTCAAAGCGTTAATTTGTTTTTTTGTTGTACTTATAGCATAATACTTCTTTTAAAAGAACTATGTTTAAAAAAGGTTTATTTTGGATATTATGCAAATTCTAAGTATATTATGCAGTTAGTGCTGCTTTTAAATGTCAGATCTGAACTACGATTTTTGGGTTGTACTTTTAAAAGTATGCGGGGACTTACGAGGTTAATCAATTAGTACATTTGTGTGTGGTTTCTCATCAAAAATAATATAGAGCATTATTATTGAGTACATGAATCATTTTACTATAGTTAATTGGTATAAAATAACTTACCCTAGGATAATTTATTATTTTTAATATAGAAAAATCTGATCTTGTATTGCATTTTCCATTGATCTTAATCGAAAACTAATAAAATAAAATTCTAAATAAAAAAGTTATAATAATAATTCAGTTAAACTAAATGCCTTTGTACCGCATGTTATCATTATCAAAGTACTTAATATTCCCTAAAAGGGTAAAATGGCTGTATTTGTGGAATATGTTTATAAAGAGTACAAAAAGGACCAGTTTACAGAATGAAGAGGTTTCATAAATTTGGCTCAGGTATTCTATGGCTTACTGCCAAGAGTTTCAAATTATCCCAATCTATGACATTAACTCCATGTTGAATTATAATTACATTAGCCAAACATACTTTTTCATATTTAAAATTTATTCTGTAATATTTTTGAATCTTCATCCCTATTGACTTCACAAGTAGCTATAAAAATCCAAAAAAAATTCTGCAACAATATAGGTAGGTATCTGGTGAAACTTTTGAGTTGTATTGTAGGTAGTTGAGATCGGAACTTGACTAAATAAATATATGTTGCATGGCTAATCTGTGGTGTTACTTTATTTTACATTAAAAAGAACCTTGTTTTCATGTGTATACAGTGATTTACACGGCTCAAGGTAGAAGGTCAAATAAAACATGGAAAAAAACTTGTTTTAATAATTCTGTCTGCTTCAATATGATTACACATGGAAATAAAATTTAATATGTTTGTGCTGGTTCTCTTTGCGCTCTTAATCAATTTGTGATTAATTTTTGGTCAATAATTAACAATATATAAAGGAAGGTCTCTAAACCAACGATACATAAAAAATACAATCTAAAATAACTCATTTCTTAATTTTACGCGAATACTAAACATTGTAATAAAAGATAGATTTACCAATTATAGGGATTTTGTCACCTCTTTACGGATTTCGTGTTCACGAGTAGTCTACCCGTGATCACAAACGTTGCAAAGAGTAGGTATGGAAAGTTGGTTTGAACCAAAATATAATGTGAAACCCTAATAAATAGGAGTTAAATTCGCAATGTACCTAGGTAGGCATCTGTAATTTCATTTTTAAATGAAGTCTAGGGATAATGCTAGTAAATAATCAAAAGCCTAACTTAGATTTAGCTTGCATTATGTGAAACTGCCTGTGTTTATTATCATATTATTATTATGTATAGTAGAACCTATCTGACAAAAAAGCTTTTATTATTTTTATTTGTTTAATTTGTTTTTTATTGTTTGGCGAATAAAAAAAAAGTATTATTATTAGGTAATAATGATTAAACAAAATCATCGTCAAAAACACACTAATTAAATTAGTATTAAAAACAAACTTTTGTTTGTAGCATGTTTTTTTTTTAAAAAAACACTGGACACCTAGCAAAGTAAATACGTTTCAAGTTGTGATCCCCAAGTCTAAAAATATTATTACGATACGGTTGGTGTATTCGGTTTAGGGTTCGATTACCGGACGGGTCAATTTAGGAAACGGTCTTATTTAAATCTTGCAAGGTCTGTAAAGGGGGCGTGCATGGCCGTGCTTCCGAATGGCACGATCAGCCGTTGCATTGGTCCCGGCTTCTGTCGCCGTCACGTCAGGGGCCTTATTTAGCTATTTCAATTATATTGCAGTTGATCGTGATTGAATTGGGCAATTTTGACATTAAAATTTAGCCCATACTAGAACTGTCAAAAACCTGCTATTTAATTCTTCAAAGATCTTTTTTGATAACAAAGGTACATTTTAAATTAAATACTCTGATACCCAAACTAGACGAATCTGTATCTTAGGAATCAGAAATTACGATTGTGATACAATTTGGTTAGCTGAATTAGGATAAGATTTTAAAAGCTCGGCTATTTTTCAGAACAATCCATGTCCTCACCCCATAATATTCATGCGCGATTGCGAGGTGTCGCACGTGCGCGCGCTGCTGCAGTTCATGTACGTGGGCCAGGTGAACATCGCGCAGGCGCAACTCTCGGCTTTCCTGCGCACCGCCGACGCGTTGCAGATACGCGGACTGACAGACTGCTCACAACACAACGACAAAGTAAGCCCGGTTCTCACTATTTATACCGTAAAACAGTAACATTTCATTTATAATAGTTTTCAGGTGTGATCTTAGTAAAGCATCTAGAATTCTAGGTGAAGTATTGCGAATAACAACAGACTGACATGTTTTTCTTACAAATAATAATGATGATTAATAGCTCTAAAAGTTTGGTCGTCAGGAGTACGGACAGCGTACTAACTTACTTAAAATTCGCTATGATTTTGTCGCGTAGTTCTCGACGATAGAGAATTACCTTCACACGTACCTTTAAGTCTGGCTACAGGAACACAGGCTATCAATTAGGTGTATTGTTTTGATCAAACAATTAATCCAAAATGAAAGATGTTTCATCATTGGTGCTCACACAGTCTTAAATGAGTTAAGATAACTTATGACCTTATGATTTTGAAGTAGCCCACATCTAAAAACTTTTGCGGGGTCTTTACCATTAAAATAATTCTTCTTAAAAGTTCCACCAATATTGATTTCATAGTAGTTCACGCAGTAACGTTACATTTTACGCGGCATTTTAAACTGTTGATAATTCATAAGTCACAACTCACAACACAATACAATTACTCAGCAAGCACAGCCAGGGCTTGTAAGATCGTCATGCTTAATACAAAATCAGTCATCATCAACACACAATAGGTAATCTTCACTTGCTAGAAAGTTATTTCCATCATAATTATGACAATAGTATGGCGACTCATTTAACAAATAGCCTGTGCATTTCAGGATCAAATAGTCTGATAAGCTATAATAAGCTATAAATTATTTATCTCCAAAACAAGTAGATCTTGTATAAGGCGCCTAAACAACAGACACATACATAAATAGGAAATAAATACTAGAAGGCGATATATTGTTTTACTTTATGATATTCATAATTCAAGTTGGTGCTAATTCCTGTGCACACCACACAAAGAACTAGCCTCATAGGATTCTAAGTCGCGACCTTTGGTGTTGTATGCAATTTCCGAAATCATCATATACAACAGATAAAAATTTGCGAATATCTATTACCGACGAATAATCTGTAATATCTTATATATGAGTCTATAAACTCTTATGTTATTCAATCTAATTGAATAGGGTCATTGGGTGTGTTGATAAGTATCTTTGAATTGTATGAGGTACTTTGTTCTCTATTAGTACTTCGAACTTAATTTGGTCCATTACATGCTTTTGTAATACGCAGAAGTAAATAATACTTACACTATTTAACAAAGCTTACATTACAACTAGGTACAGACCAATTGAGATAATTTGACGTTTTGTGTTAGGTTGACGTGCTGTTGTACATACAAATAAAACAGATGTACTGACAACAGCACAATAGGCTGGCTCGACCGTTTGCTCTGGAGTCTTCAGCCTCTTAAGTAGTTTTTTTGTTTCTTTTCAATAACTATCTCAGTTGGGCATCCTGATACATTACACTTTATTTCTTGCAGAAAGTCAATCGTAAATCTCCTCCTTCCCAACTTCGTAATTTGCTCAGCGCCAAGCCGTCACATTCTACCTCCTCCTCCAAAGCCGCAAGCCAAAATGTCGAGACGACCTCCGTCGAAGAAGATAAGAGCGCGCGACGCTCCACTATAAATTCTCCCGATGCTGCCAGAAATAATCTCAATGATGAAGCTCCATTTCAAACTTCTAGTCAAATGAGGCCTAATAATGATGACTATAGCGAAACGTGCAACTACCCGTCTTTAAGGGTGAAAACTGATCTCGAAACGCCAGAAGTGAAAAATGAAGAGAGCGATATTCTTATGGACCCAGGGGACGCAGACAGGACTGATAAATGTCAAGAGTTTAACGCATCAGATCTTTTGGAACCAAAAATGGAAGTCATAGAACAAGAAGCAAGCGACGAGGAGCGTTCCAATTTTCCGCCGATGTACTATGAGAACAACGCACTAGCGAACCCTTTCGCAGCTCTACAAGGTATGGTTAATTTAGTTTTTTTTATATCAGTCATTACTCAATGGTCTCATAGATTCCAATTCAATCGTTGTTTTCTGTCCAGGTAACGTGGATCTCATGACCGGAATTGGCACGGAACTTCGAGACGACAACGCCGAAGGTAAATATACTTTATTATCTCACATTTCACGTCATTTTCACACGCACACGTCGACTCGGACAGCCGCGCCCCCGGCGAACCTTTTAACAATTAACATTATATTCGGTCGTAGAAGAGAGCGCGCGCAGTCTTGTACATAAAATGGTGGCTAGGCGCGCGGGTGTCGCGGCGACGAGCCCGCACCGCGGCCGTCCGCACGCCGTCGCTCGCACTTCACTCCGCATATCGTCCCGGAAACGTCGCTCCAGCTTCCTAGGAGGACTGACGTGGCGAGCATTAAGACCCGTTTCAAATGCTAAAGGACCCGACCATTTTCTAAAACACAAGAGGTTGTAGAAAATGAATCCAGCCGCCGGGGATCGTCGCCCTAAGCCGCGCGAAAAGCATTTGAACCCGGTCACGTTTCGGTGCGATAGGAGCGGCGTGCGGGGGCAGCGTGGCGGGCGCAGTGCGAACGTGGTGTTGTTGGCAGCGGGCGGAACGAGCGCGGGCGCGGGCGCGGGCGGCGGGGTGCAGTGCGCGGTGTGCGGGCGGCGGTACAGCAACGCGTCCAACCTGCGCCAGCACGTGCGCCTGATCCACGAGGCGCAGCCCGTCGCGTGCGCCACCTGCGGCCGCAGCTTCAAGACGCCGCTGTACCTGCGCCGCCACACGCTCGCGCAGCATCCCGCGCGCCTGCGCAAGCCGCCGCCGCCGCCGCTCCCCGCGCTGCGGCCCGCACAGCGCTTCCAACAGTAGTCGACGCACTCGCGCGCTCTCTCTCTACACGCCCGAGGGTCGACCGCCGGGAGGCGCACTCTACCACCTACCGGATCGAGCTTTTAAGTTGTAATCGTGATAGGAATGTATCGGACAGTTGGAAATTTCACGATTAGGCCGCGGTGACTCCGCTGCGACTCCCGTCGGTGACGTCTTTGAAGATGTGGCTTATGACGTTGTAACGAAGACTGTCAATAAATATATTATCTAGTCTGTGATCGGAGTGTCGCCGGGGGCCTATTTGCCGTCACACCTCTCCGCTTATTGCGTGCCTTTCGATAAATGTACCGAGTGCCAGATATTTATATGTCCCTTAACTTTAACGAGGTTCCCTTTTGCCCTAGTTTTTATCATATAAATCAATAGTTATTTTATTGTAAATAGAACAATTCCTATTAAGATTTGATTAACCAGTTATCTATCTCGTGACATGCCTTAATTAATGACGATGCAAGGCTTTAAATGTCGAATATAATGGTTCATCATAACTTATCTTATCACAAGCCAATGTAGGCGCCACATTTAACATGTTCCTGTAGTTATTGCATGAACAATGGATTCCAATGCCACTTTGCTTCAAAGAGAACCAATACTAAGACAATAACATGGTACGGAAAATACATGTTTTAGTCACAATAATGAGAATCGCATTGCTTAGTCATGCCCTGTTTAAGGGTTTTCGTCGCATGACTAATCAAACCTCGTTAAAGGGAAGACAGCTACCTTCCTTTTTGACAATAGACTGATTGTTGTTAAGCATTTGTTGCGACCGGTGCTGATTTTACATAACATAGGTTATTTACTGGTTACATACATAGTATTATACAGACATACATACATATACACGTTATCCACAAGCGTTGGCCGCTGTCCGCCGCGCTCCACGTAAACAAACTGTATTTTCATATAAGAGGGTATTTTTTTTGTACTGTAGTGCGGCGGAGAGCGTCGAACCTGACCGTTTTATTTGTCGAATGCGCGAAGTTATGTAGCTTTATAGCTAAATAAATTCGTGATAAAAACAACAATAGTAATATTTTTATACACAATAGTTTTATCTTTACACAGTGTTATATCGTTGAGTGATTGGACGGCTCCCGGTTAATAGTTTGTACAAAAACTCAGATGTAATGATTGAATATTAAATGTCTTCAAATTCGTATATTTAAATAATAATTAATTAATGATACATAATATTAGTTGTTTAATCGTGATTTCACCAGCGAGTTGTAAGAGGCGAAAGTTTACTTGCCATATTATAACCCACGTGGGACCCAGTGTCGCTGTTAAATGTATTTGTTTATCGACGAGTTATTGCAGGCGTACAGTTTCGTACTTTTTATATTTACTTTATGCTTTATACATTGATTTTGATGTGGATCGTATATATTTCAATGATTCGTCTTTTGAATAATTTACAAAAACAATTGCCATATGGAGAAAGCACATCTAGTCATTTTAAAACAAACGGTGAAGACACGCTATCTAAAGTATGATTAGGGTTGTGAATTACAATATTAGTTTATCATTTGAAATTTAACTGTAAAACTGTCTGAATAATGTGTGATCTCAAGTGTGTATCAGTGATCTCTAAAACTACGCATTTATTTGATCTGTGTTAGTCGTAAAAACTATGGTTGGAAGTTAATTGCAATAATTATTACTCTTAAAATAATCGCTTATACGTATTAGTGATAATTACAATTATTGTAATTTGAAAAAGCACTTTGGACTTTTCTTAAACTAATTTAGTCCCATTGATAAGTTAAGATGCAGCTTTTATTATCTAAATATTTAAAAACAAATATAATAAAACTGTATAAACAAAAATATCTTGACACTTTCTGAATTAAAATTAAGAAAATAGAAATTTTATCATTATGATAGAAGTTTAACGCAATTTTGAAAATGTGAAGTCACATTTTTATTGAAATATAAATAAAACAGTTTTCTTTTTTACTTACATTCTTTTATAATTGTTTCGTTATAAAGTTGTACATAATTATAACAGTTGCAGTGGTTTTGTGTCTATTGTCGGTTCTCTATACTTAAATGTTACTACATAATATCCATCCATCCTAATTGTTGCGTTTCTGTTACTCAACTAAATAGTATATTAAACCTGTAAAATATTTACACTTATACTTAATTTTTATTAGTTCTTTTATACATAGGCCATATGGAATGACAATATCCTGCTGATTTAACCAGCTGTTTGAGTTAAAAAAACAAGTGTCTATAATTATGATTTTAATGTAACATTATATTATATTCTTTGTGCAAAATTGATTTGAGCGGAAATTTAGAATTTCAATGTATGTACATAAATCAGTGTAATTTTTTACTAAATAAAATAAAGGATTACGAGCAAAGATGATTTTCAGTTCAGTGCAATCTCATGTTTGTTAACTTCTTGTTTTTTTTTTTAAATATGTATGGATTAAATAACAGACAGGTCGTATCCATGAAAATGAAACTCAACCTCATACCACAGTCTATGAAACCATACAGTCGTCCGACGAAGACGTCTAGACAGGGCAATTGTGCGGGGTGTGAGGGGCGAGACGCGGGAAAGCCGAGCCTGAACCGCGAACAAAACGATGTTAGTAGTTCGGGACACAGCATTCAGGGCTAACAAATGTTTGTGTTTTAAATTATTTTATATTTGTTTATTTAAATGGTGCATACGACGTGTTTTGTGTAGACTGCACACAATAATAATTTGTTTTTGTCATGTCATGTCACGTTAACACAGGTATAGGTAGGACATGAGTGTTTAGAATATTTTTATTCAAAATGATAACGATGCTTTCTAGCTTTATTGGAATGCTTATAATGAAAATAACATCTAAATAATAATTGATTTAAGTTGGCAGACTTTTTTATTAGGTATTTACTAAGGTTGAATTTCGAGATAGTGAACGTATTTTTTTAAAATAAGATAAATTGTTGTCAATTTTAAGGTTAATTGGGGTGCTGATTACGAAAATGCTATCGTTTTTAAAATATAAGATGGCGGAAGTATTTTTTTATAATTTGTCATGGGTGTCAATTTTGAGGTGCATTGGGCTGCTTATTACCAAAATACCACCCTTTTTTAAATCCAAGATGGCGGACGTATTTTTTTATTACTTGTCATGGGTGTCAATTTTAAGGTGCATTGGGGTGCTTATTACCAAAATACCGCCCTTTTTAAAATCCAAGATGGTAGACGTATTTTTTTTATAATTTGGTATGGGTGTCAATTTTGGAGTTCATTGGTGCTGATTACGAGTGTTTATCTGCAATAAATAAATATTTTTATATATTGTTTACTTTTGACAACCCTGGCCGTCGCGATACTGTCTAGAAGTTGTCGGCATTTTCCATGAGATCAAAGGCGTCGGATGACTGTATGGTTTTATAGACTGTGCTCATACTATTTACATAATATCGTTATAGCGTTATAATCTTTATTTAGTTATAGTTAAAACTTGTATTTAACTGTGCTTTGCAGATGACAGTAACAGAATAACATTTTTAACCTATTTATTTTTACAAATTTTGATCTAAGAATATTCCTCAGATGGCTTTATCGGTCTAGTAGCCCAATACTTAATTCCCCTGGGTAGTCTTATCCAGACTAACAGATGGATTTCTTGACAATAATATACATACGTATTTTTAAAACATAAGAATTAAAAATCGTCGAATCGTCTAGGTACCTACTTATTTCCAGAAAATTGCACTCAAGGTTACGTAGGTATGCTAATTGTAATTATTATGCTGCAAAAATACCACTCCAGCCAGTTTACTTAAGATATTAAATTTAGGCTAAGCAAGTTTTTTAAATGATAAATAAAAAAGTAACTAGAAAAAGGAATCGCCCATAACAATAATAATGTTAAACGCTTTTCTTCAGTCAGTTCTTGTCAAACATCATATTTATTTCTCTAACAACATTTTGTGAAAACAAAATTAAACACATTTAATAATAATATGATTAAATAAGATGCGCGATAAAGCTTTACAGTTGGTGGGGCAAATATAATCTCAAACTGGAAATGTTAGTATGTACCTATAGCATTGTCACATGATAAATTGACGATCTTAAATTTAACGTAAAAACAATTAACTTTGAGAGTATGAACAACAATGATAACAACAGTAAGATAATGGTGTTGGCGTAATAAGATATGTTTTTTTCTATATTTAGTTTTATGGCATTTTTTACTTGAGGCCAAAGAGTTAACTCTTCAAAGCCCGCTCCTAAGCAGCGTGTTCCCGCTATTTAAATTGATTTATATTCTGGTATCGTCTGGTATAATCCACAGGGTTTGTATTCATCTGTACCCATTTGTATTCGTTTCAAAACTCAGTGGTCCTTATTTTATTTTGGTACCTAGTACAATTTTGAATTCGTGGAATAGGTAGGTCAAATTGATACATTATAATCAACTATCACAAAGATAACGTTAGGCCCAGCCTAGACGCTTCGTAGGCCGCCGCAGTGGGTATTTTGATCCCTGGTTATTGTTCTAACATAACTTGAGCATATTAACCGGTGATGTGTATATTTGGTTTAAATAATAAAAAATTAAATTAGAAGTCACTGGTTGAATAATATCTGAAACTAAACACAATTTATACTCAAGTGTAAACAAATCAGTCAATATTCATCCCTGGTGGTTTTTGTTGTAAAAAAGTAACACACTTTTGTTGTGTATTGTACATCGTAGTAGGGCGATGGGACGGACGCCGCAACCGTCCCGTACCAGACGCAGTGTGGCTGGAGCAGCACCGGCGCGCCTTGCCCTTCGTGCTGAAGAGAGAGAACGAGCGAGGGGCTGCCGCACCAAGGCTGGTAAGACCTTTTAACCTTATTTTATGTTACTCCCTGTGTGAAGAGATCTCATCAACACATCCATGAATATATTTATTGGACGGGGAGTAAATAACTTAATACCATGTAGGGCTGATTCTAGTGCTCCAATTTTTTTTGTACTTACTAGATTGCCCTGTCAGATAATTCTAAAACAAGGACTGCGCCGATGTATGTTTTTTTTAATGACTGAAGGCATAGTCACTTTGAAGAGTCTTGGCTTTATTATTGTCACACCTTGAATATAAAATATTTTTACACAGTATCGCGAGTAATTCTTGTATTCCAATTACAAAAAATATACCCCTAAATTTTCGATCAACTGTTTACATTTTTATCTAGTTTTTTTTATTTTATTTGAGGAATCGATGTTAATTTTGATGTATGCGTAAACAAATAAGATCTTATGCGCCGCGAGCGCACAATTTAATTCGGGGTTGTGACTCTCGGCAGCTTTAAAACTCGTGGAACACCTTATTTAATACTTATTCTACAAACAAGCGAATTATTTTAATTGTTTGGTGAAAGTCTCCAGTCTCGGACAAGCATCGCACTATATCTTGTTTGTCAATTGCTTACTCAAACATTTTGTTTGTAGTTTTTACATGTAATTGCGATCATAAAATAAATCTTATGTATGTATGTTTCTAAGTTTGTCACGTGAGCAACATTTTTACGGTTTGATTAATGATAGTATCGTATGATAACAACTGCCATGGATGTAATAATGATAAGGTACACAAAGACAGCGACGTGTATCTAAGTAATGATTCTTTTAAGATTGAATATAATATAAAGTAAATTGAATATTAGAGTAAACTCCAACATTATAAACCGTGGACACAGGTTTACAAAGCTGTGTCACACGACATTACTGTAAGAAATTACGATAAAAGGATTTCGGTGCTTGCTTGCGTTGATATATCTTTGAAGGTTTTGCTTAAAAGCAAACTGTACGGTTATAGAAGTTTATATTATTGTGAAAAAGTACTTATTTGCAAACAATTATTAAAGAACACCAGACCAACACCAGAATAATATTGTATTTTGTACGGACCGATCAATTGTTGTAATTTTTATTTAAACAGTCATTTTTTTTTGTTATTTAGTCGTCTCTAAACATATAAAATTCAGTAATACTTATTTTGAGGATAGAAATGAGACTGCTAACAGTTGTTAAACTTTAACAAACTTTCCACCGTATAAAATCTTTTAAAACTTTCATAAATTGAGATAAGGGATCAACTACTCATTTCAGCAGTTCTAAATTAAATTATTGGTTTTTATTATCTAAAGAAAGTAAAAAAAAATAGTTAGAGACTGATAAAATTAACGTGGCCATTGTCTTGTGGTGTTTAAAGCTACTCTATTGTTAATCATACACCACACATGTATGTAATATCAGGCTACAGTACATAATCAGATATGCGCAGACCACACCGCCGATTATCACACGTTGCTAAGAGCTTATACTTTGTAAGTGTATCAACTAAACAAATCATACAATATCTTAGCCCTTACATGTCTTTCGCCTGGTCTTATCATCACCGACGTTACGGTTTATCGTTCCAATTCGTACGTTTATTACGAAGTACTTAACATACCCGTTTTTTTTTTTTCAAGTACACACTGTATTAGTGCCGTGGTCCGTCTACTAAGCAAAGGATCCCGCGTTCGATTCCCGGTACTGTCGGTATTTTTAATTCGGTACTAAAGGGGGTACAGGTTTTGTAATAGTGCTTCGGAAGCCATTGGCCCCGGCTTCTTTAGCAAAATGGTCGTAAAAACGAGTCACATCAGAGGCCCGTCATAGGCGGCTTGGAAAATACGATAAGAGGAGTAGTTGTTTTTGATTAATATTTGCCATTGGTATAATTCTATTGAAAATTAATTATCTAGCGAAAGCTGAACTCCTTCCAAATAAAAAATACATACAGTTTTTCGTTTTTGTGGACTATCTATTAATATCTTTGCATTGTTCAGTGGCATGTCTTTTTTTAATAACATTTTAATCTGTAAAAGTGTCTTCTAACGGCCGATATTATTAACCTTTCTTTATTAGAGATAGGCCTATCTAGTTCGTTGCTTAGCAACTACTGTAATTTCAATAAATCAACGAAAATATCTTGGCTAATAGCTATCTTCGATAGGCCTATCTGAAGCACAAAGGGTTCCGTACCAAAAAGGCCAAAAAAACGGGTTTGTTGTATGGGAATGCCCCCCTTAAATATTAATTTTATTTTGTTTTTAGTATTTGTTGTTATTGCGGTAACAGAAATACATAATTTGTGAAAATTTCAACTGTCTAGCTATCGCGGTTCTTGAGATACGGCCTGGTGACAAAGCGACGGACAGACGGACAGACGGACAGATAGACAGACGGACAGACAGCGAAGTCTTAGTAATAGGGTCCCGTTTTTACAATTTGGGAACGGAACCCTAAAAAGTTAATTTAATTCAAAGTTATGATTAAGAAGGCAGTAACAATAATTAATAAAAATTAAAATTTAATGATACCTGAAATAAAAATTACAGTACTTATATAAAAATAAAAAAATGAATTTTTATTTCCGATTCTATTTAATCTAAAAGCGTAAAATACTAGCTGAACCGACCAGGTTGTCCTGTCTAATTTTTGTATGTTTAATTTTATAACAAAATTTTAACTTTTATAACAAAGAGGAACAATTTAAAAATCGAAACCAAAATCAGTCTATTCGTTCTCGAGTTTTACCGAGACTAACAACATAACTACTAGCTTGTCGCTCTCATCCTAAGGTTGACACAGTATCTTGCTGCTGACGCTGACATTAAATTTCATAATCCACAGATAAAACTCGGCGAGGGCGTAGAGATCCGCGAGGAGCTGCTCCGAGGGGTGAAGTGGGGGGACTACAGGAAAGTGACCAGGGGTCTGGCGGCCGCACTGTTCTCCCCCATCGAGCTCGCCACTTGTTCCGTGACCGGGCAGAGGTGGTCCCGGGCGGGGCAGGAGTCGAGGCCGACGAAGCCGCCCCTCGATAGACGCAGAGTGCACGCGCTGATATCGTACGTCAGCCGGCACTTCCCCGACGTCGAGGTTAGCCGGATCAAGCAGGTGCTAGCGTACAAGTGCAAGGAGAACTGCGCCGCTTTGAGGATGCGAACGGCCAGGTGACACTTTTGTTTTTATGACTATAATTTATGCACGCAAATTTAGCAAATGATGAATAAACTTCTACTTTTACCACTATCATATTATAACATATTTAATATTTATCAGATAAACGAAATTAATAGGGTTAGCAAATCTTGACAGGACGAACAACAGTATAAGTAACTTAACATATTTTTAAGTGACGTGTGGTGCCGTAAAGAATAAAACCCCTTCTCTTCCTGTGGGTGCCGTAAGAGGCGACTAGAGAAGTACTGCCAGAAGAAAACGGACAGCAGCGTTTTCTCCAACTTTGGCCAAACTACGATCGCCAAACCGCCTGCCAAGCGTAGCGATTATGGGTAAATCCTTTTTATGGAGAGGTCTGTGTTGAGCAGTGAGCTAAAATGGGCTTGTAAAATAAAGATATTTTAAGTTTGTAAATTTGTGGAAGTAACTCTTGATTAGTTCGTGGACCTTTGCTGAAGTGGTCAAGGATTGGATACAAAAACAGTTTTATTTCTAAAAATAGGTCTCAGGGCGCATTTTTACAGGTAGATAACTTGTAGATAATTTTAATACATTGTCTTTTTAAAATGGTTAAGCGAAAAAAAGTACAATTTATTCCAATTTGGGATTAGAGTTCTTAACAAACTGAATTTTTCAAAGTGAGGCCTATAAAAGTTTAACACTGACTCAGCGTTTAAGGATCACTACGGTTTCGCGTTTAGACGATATGGTCATCGTTTCCCTTCAGATTAAACTCTAGCATGTATTGTATTTTATAATTATTAAAAAAAGGGAATGATTAAATTTTACTTTTATTATCTTCATTGTAAATTTAAGACCTCGTTTACATTATATCAGCTAATGTGTCATCATAAATAACATAATTAAATACATTACTAAAGATAATTCTTTAGGCACTATGCACGCCATAAACTCTGTGTTGTTTTAAACTTGACCTATGGTCGCGCATATCTATTGCTTAATTTCGTAATCGACGGGTAATTAGACAGAAGTATTTGGTTTTGCTTTAGTTGAAGACGATACTATGTTGATATGGTTTGCTATAAAACCCGTTATTTTGATAAGATGTAAAATTTGTCTGCAACAACTATATATATGAATATTTGGAACGGCCCTTAGCTATAGATATGTAATAGTTTGATAGTCAAGCTAAGTACGATTTGTTCAGCATAATTTGTAGGTAACATTTTGGTTAATTTAGCATCTGACGTCAATGAACGTTAAGCAAGCACTTGTGTTTTTCAACAATGTCCTGAAATGGTACAAGATTCGTCGTGTAAAATGTAGTAGGTAGTAGTTTAAAAACACGAATCCTTAGTGTTGATTCCGATGTAAAAAAGTTTAATTAAAATAACTTTTATTAAAGTAAAGCAAATACTAGATGAATGGCCAGCTATCGCAACTTTTAAGGAAATATTGTGAATTGCGAGTGCTAGAATCGGAGTGTTGTACAAATAACCATGTAAAGTAAAGAAAGGTTTATCTTCTAAAATCTCATACAATTGCAAGGATTCGTCCAATAGGCTAGACCTGTGTCGTAGGTAATCATTTGATATTCAAATCGTATCAATGTACAAAAAACGATCAGAAAACTTTTACCAAAATAGTCTGTAGTACCTATTACTAATGTGATAGCGTCACTTTGAAGTCCTTTAGCCTATCAGCTATTCGTTTTAAGTATAAAGACCTCGTTTGAACTGCAAGTTAGTATATAGCTTTTTGATTACAACTTGCAGATAAATTACGTCTCTCGGGGCCGTGTCGTCACCATGGCAGAACGGGCTAAAAGAATACATTGATAATGATTGACCTTTACTCGCATCACACGACAAATAAAATATTTATAGACCGACGCGTCTCTATAACTCTTGATTATTCATTGTTTATGGTTTTCGCTTACCATTTATCAAGATTATTAACCCATGTCTGTCAATGGACTTGGTAGATAGAATAAATACACATCCGCAGAAATCAATGTTAAGGTTATTTGAGATCACTTGTATTTTGTGCTATTTTGAGATCACTTGTATGTCGTGTTATTTTTTAGATATCTGCGAATACTCAATTATATGTATTTCGGAGGATGTTGTAACTTTAACCATATTTTTTGTGGTATTCAGATAACTTTATGTTTTCAAGTACTAACAACTGACTGAACACAATAATAGTGTAAACATTTTTTTTACCATGAACTCCTTAAGTGTTCTTTCTATACTTAAATTAATTATAATTAGACAAGTATCTATATAGCATTTTCTATTACTGTAACTTTGCTCAAGCTCAATAAAACCGCTTTATAAAAAACAGTGTTATTGAAGTTCTCATTGGTGCCACTTTTCTACAGGGTGTACGAAATATCAAGAATTCCTTGAGCTAATCAGCTTTAAACAAAAATGGATTTAATTGTCGAATGGCATATACAGGAATAAGCCAACATATTTATTTTTACGAAAGTTGATATGAAAACACCCTGCAAACACCCCAAATACGAAGGGTTAAAATAGGTAGAATCCTAAAGTTACGGTCGCGTTATTGTTGCATCACTTTGTTACCACAGCCGATGTAACGACCGAAACAACGAAGAAGTAAGTGGTAGTACCAGTTACTCAATGAATACCATCGGTTTTTATTATTAATAATTATAAAAATACAACGCCAAGGGGCTAAAATCCTATAACAATTGAAAAATCCTTTAAAAGTTGTAAAACTGAAACGTAAATTTAAAGTGGCGGTGAAAGGTGCGTCGCCGCATACCGCGCCACTCGAGACAGTAATTCAATTTGAAATAGGCTTTCGAATTGTTTCAGCGAGTCGACCAACTATCTGCTGAGCGCGGCCGCTCGACCGCCGCCCTGCGACGACGCGCCGGGTGGTAGCGCGCGATCGTCTTATACTAATTTGTGAGTATAGTTACAGCTAAAGCACGCTAGTGAGCATGCTTATTATGAGTATACTTAAAATGAGCATGCCTTTGAACTCTTTTTGTTAGCACTCGCTATTTAGTAACCAAATACGCCATTTTTCACATACTCAAATAAAAACGATTCACATTGTACAAATCTGTCCGAATAGTAAAAAGTTAAGAACAAAAAAGTGCAAGCTAATAAGCAAACACGATCAGACTTGTTTAAAGCACGCCCCCTGCCGCCCGCGCTACAGGTAGCAGGCTCGAAAATCTTATAACGGCTGACGATTTTTGAGCACGCTCGAAATAAGCAAGCTTCTAAGTAGTATATTATAGTAGCTTAATTTTGCTCATTAATAGCATGCTTTCGTGCTACTAATGAGCATGTCTACCTGCCGGTTTATACTATGAAAATGTCTACAAGTCATAATTATCTAAAAGCGTAACTAATTGAACGTTCTATTAAACGTGGTGGGCCGAGCTTAAAACAGGGACATCGCATTTTGCGTGACCTTGACGCAACGTGCAAGCTTTGTCTGTACGTGTGTATTAAGCTACAGCACACATGCTCTAGAATAGCATGCTAAAAAGCGTGCTATTAGTATGCTTAGCATGCATGTTTACAAACTGTTTACATTTGCGAGCAATAGGAATGCTCGTTTTAATTATGTTCCTGAATAAGCATGCTCAAAGCAAACACTCCACATACATCTACCATTTGATAGCGTGGTCTCTGCCAATTCAAACAAAACCATGGAGAATCAAGCAGCAATCTGCATGAAGCTAAATAAAATTATCCTTTTGCTGGCGATGCAATGCATTCAAAAACTTGGGGCAACTACTCAATTGCAAGTATCGACTGATCCATACTATTCCATACCAGCATGCTCAATAAGCACACCTGTTCACACGCACTACAAGCACGCCTCCTTCCACCTGCGCTTCAGGTAGTATGCCCAAAAATCGCACGAGCGTCGATTTTTGAGTAAACTTAAACTGAGCATGCTCATTATCAGCAATGTATCGACAAACATACTATAAGTAGCAAGTGCTCAATAGTGGCATGCTTTCGTGCTAGTGATCAACATTTTTTTAAATTATTTATTTACACTTTATTGCATTATACAAAGATAGTACAAATGGCGGATTAATGCTAAAAGCATTGTCTACCAACCATGATACCAAACAGAGATTTTACAGGCGGTGCAAACAAGTGAGAAGTAAAAATATTAACAAATGCAAGAAAAAAAATCACAAAACAGATATCAAAAGACAAAAATTTCAAAAAAAAAAGAATTATGTATGCATACGAACTAGCTACATACATATATAATAATACAAAAATACACACACATAATATGCAAATACACAGAAATTATGCCAGTATGATTCTAGAGAGGAAGAAGATAAAGTTAGTTAGCGAAATGGGAGCCACTTCGCTAACTAACTTTATCTTCTTCCTCTTTAAAAACTAAGCCTTTTTAAAAGAAAATTTGGAGGTGGATTTTCTAATTTTGGGTGGTAGTCCATTCCAGAGACGTACAGCTGTCACAGACATAAAGCAAGAAGTATGTCGTGGAGTGTCTGTAGAGTATCGATAGAACGGAGATCTCTGTCGTGAGAAGTGTGAAGAAATGAGAATTTATCTTTAAAGCAGCATGGACATTTGGGATCAAGGAGTGCGGAAAAGAGAACGCAGAGAGTACGTAAATCTCTGTGGCGTCTAATGGGAAGCCAGTGAATCTGGGAGCGGAACTGGGAGATGTGGTCAAATTTGCGCAGGCCAAAAATGAAACGGATACACCTATTAAGGAGGCGCTCCAACTTATTGAGAAGGTCTTGAGAGAGATTAGTACAGCAAACATCACCAAAGTCGATGATAGGCAAGACCAAAGACTGCACAAGCAAGGTTTTCGTACTAGAAGGGAGAAAGTGTTGAACCGATAGAGTGCTCTTAAAGTACTAATAACTTTCTGCTAACCTCCTTAACATGCTGGCACCAGTTCAAATGGTTGTCAATGACGAGTCCCAGACTTTTGACATCGGAGAATAACTGACGACAACTCCATCAAAGACAATAGGAAGAATCGACGTCATGTCCAATTTGGACAGTTCTTTAGGACTTCTAATAATGATAGCCTGGTACTTACTGGGATTCACTTTTACTCCAAATTTACTAGACTATTCATTTATACGCCGCTAATCGTCATTGAGCCGACAAATGAAACCATAAATTTCTGATAAACTTCCCTGTGGATATAATTGTAGGTCGTCAGCATATAGATGGTAAGCCGCGAAGATAAGATGAGAACCAGTCAACAGCAGGTGATGAGACTCGAAGATGCGAAATAATGCCCAAGAGAATGTCGTTCGTGATCAACTGCGTTAAAAGCGTTGGAGAAATCGATTAGAACTGCCACGGTTAAACACGAGTCCTCGAAGCCAGATCTCACATCATCTACTATTTTAAGAAGAGCAGTGGTAGTGCTGTTCCCAGGACGAAAACCAGATTGAAACTGGCATAGCAATTTGTTATCAAAAATGAATTTAGAAAACTGCTGATGAGCAGCAGCTTCAAGAATTTTAGACATGAACTGTAATATGGAAATGGGACGAAATTGATTCAGAGAACTTGGATTAGACACTTAAGGTTATAGTATTTCATGGGCACGACACCATATGGATGGAAAGCATCCGCTATCAAGGGAGAAATAATGGAGTGAGTGATAACGGGAAGAACATCTAGAATGTGTATCATCATAGCTCTGCTGATGTCATCAGACCCGACGGCTTTGATTTTATCGATAAAATGATTTTTAGAGTCTCATCAACAGTAACCAGTGAAAGAGTGTGTAACTGTATCTTATATTTTTCGTTGTAATTGTTGTTATTTTTGTCAATTACTTGAGATGATCACTTCAAAGGCATTAATAAATTTACCGATTCAAATCAATTGCTAATTTTATTGCTATCAAATTATTTACGATCAGGATGTCACATGTCACACTCACTGTTGCTATACTATAAGCCATAGATTTAAGATATGCAAGACGAACTATTATTTATCGAAAATAATAAAATAAAAAAACTTGTTTTTATCGATTTATTGCAACCGGGGTCAAAGAATACGAAATGACGGATATTATTTACGAATGTTTTTGTCACATAATTGTTTTTAATAATTGTGAATTAAATTTCAATCATGTAAATAAAACACTATAAGCCAACATATTATATAACAGAGATTTTAACTTCTAAAAAAACATAGTTGTTTTAAAGTTCTTACTGTTATTGGAACTTTATCAATACTCGTGACGTCAAAACTTGCCAAGCATCGGTGTATCTAAAAACAATCTTATATTTTGAAAAGCTTAATGACACGTGATATATTTCGTCATCATAAAATGTCGTCATTTTTCTATTTTCTTTTCGTAGCCATCCAAGCCACGATGTGAAAGAGAGAGAGCAGGTTAAATATAATAAAACTTCGATTTACTTTTTGTAACTGATTTTCATCCCGCCTATATGTCGCCTTTTTTGTTTAGCCAAAATAATACATTTTCTAAATATTTTTATTCAACTTTTGTGAAAAAATTATACCATTTCTCTGCTTGAATATTCATTAGAATGCCTATTTTAAATATCATCTAATGGAACCAGACCAGACCAAATTCTAGCGAGCTAGGCCTTTCATGGCTTGTCCATGCAAAGATATCGTAACGTAGTGATTTTACGTGGAGTAGGATAGGATCGATCGTCGTGAAGATTCGTAACAGGCCTTTGCCTAGCTTGGGCGTCGCGTCGTTTGGATGAGATGTTGATGATAATAGGAGATAGGATTTTAAACTAAAACGGGAGTAATTATGTGAATTATAATCTGTTGCCCGCGATTTCATTTGCATAAATTAAAAAAACACAGGGCCCGTACTTTTTCCAGGATAAAAAGTAGCCTATGTGCTATTCCTGCATTAAGTCAATACTCCGTGCCAAATTTAATCCAGTATCCAGATCCTTGGCTTAATTGAGTAACAAGCATGCAACCAAACTTTCGCATTTATAATATTTATAAGATTCAAACGTAAATAGGATTCACCGAAACTTCGGCAATCGTTACGATCCAGTTGCACGAATGGGCAGACAGTCAGTCTGCCAGTAGTTGCGTTAAATTATATTTTTTTATCTTCATGGATTCCCCATAATCGCAGCACTTATTCTTATCACTGTGATTGCTAGCAACTAATTTTGTTATTTTGTCCACAGTGAGTCGTCGAAAGGCCCGGGGCCGGGCGCCGCGGGGGGCCCGGGGGGCGCGGGGGCCGCGGCGGGGGGCGGGGGCGAGGCGCAGTGATGCCGCAGCCGCGCGCGCGTCGCTCGCCTGTTGCATATCAATTTCATAATCTTGTTATTTTTTACCAAAAATAAGAGAAAATCGAACGATACTCATCGCCCGCCCCGCCGGCGCGGCGGCCGCCCGACCGAGATCTTTATTTATTCCGGCGGTCGCGGCGGCCGGCGACGGCGGCGAGACGCACGTGTAAAATATTCATATTTATTTAGGTGATATTTTTCTATTGGCTACTGATAAGATTTTATCTCGTTATGTATCGCCGGCCGCGCCGGGGATGCATTGTCGTACGTAAGGAGGGGGAGGGGTCGCGCCCGAAGCTCTAGCAATAATTTATCAGGTTCCTAAGACATGTTTTGTAGTTAGGTTCTATTTGCACGAATTTTCGCAAACACTGCCGCTTGTTTTCTAAATTCTTTTATTTCGAGGATATTAGTCGTTTAGCTTACATTATTTTAAATAATGAGTCATTTTCAGAGTTATGTTAAAATTTGTATATGTTCAGAGTTATGTTAAAATTTGTATATGAGGCATTTAAGTGCTGTACGAGGGACCGTTGCAATTGCAAAGTAAATATATCAAAATGGCATAATTTTTAGGACTAACATAGATATATTATAGTCATTTCGTTTTATAGGTGTAAATGATAAAGAATTTATTTTGGAGCGTCAGGTTTGGATATTGTAAAGTCTTTGGAGAGCTGTGATCATGATGGATATAATAAAGCAGTCATATTTTTAAAATATACATTTAAGAGTTATAACGTAATTAAATATCGAGTGTACAGAATATCTGTACGAACGTCGAGCGCAGGGCCGCTCGCGGTCCTACGACGCGCACGCATCTATTTATCATATCAAAAAAGCAATAACTATTATTTGATAAAAAAAACTATTTTTAATTTTTAAATACTATTTTAAAGTTGTTATTAATGTAGTTAGTAAATTTAAAAAATATCTTGAAAGTCCACAGTCATTTATATAGTTCTTTTGAACGTAAACTAAAATCCTCATAATAATTATATCTCACATAATACGTCATATCATTTTGTAACTTAGTTTTTTGACTATTATATTCGTACGTAGATCCGGTCATGTTCTAGCCGTTTCCGAACGTGCACGCATATCACAGATGTAAACATGTATTCGTATTAGATTCCACTCGACCGGACTAGTGAGTGATGATCTAGATGCAACACGAACGACTATTGCCCGCTGGAAGGTGGCACCCGCGGCCTTCGGCTCGGCCGCACCCTGGCCACTGCACGATTGGCGATCAGTCTCAACTCAACCGTGATTGGTGTACCTATCAATAAGTTAAAAGTTACCAGAGTTAGAGTATTTTAGTAGTCGCGCAGTGCTACGTAGTGAAATATTACTAACTTGAACTATGTTGCGATGCCAATCGAAGGTCTTTAATGCTCAATTTTGCCAAATTTTGCTTGCCGTAAACTCGTCTTGTCTATTATTTCGTGTAACTATGGATAGTGGTACCGTTCCCGACTCTCAGGTCTCTTAGACAATTTGAATAAATGGGAATGGTCAGGTTGCTCAATTGGGAGTGTGTTATATGGTGGGTTTATGTAAAATATCTTAACCTAAATTGGATTTTTGGCCCAATAAAAAAATTACCATTAGTAAATAAATTAAATTGAAAATTTAATTATAAATTAGGAAAAAAGATTGAGAGTTCTAAAGAATTTGCAAGTAAAAATACTTATGTGACGAATGCTCGAGATGCAATATGTTAATTTAGTGCCAAATGATATAAGTTAACTCGTAGCAATATATTGTATCCTAATGCTCTTGTGTAATTTCTCACGTAGTGTTAATAACCTATGAGGTTTCAAAGGTTTCTTTTACAAGACTATATAATAATATATTTATACAGGGAAAGTGTTAGGTAATGTATTGTTGTTCGGATCTAAGAGTGTTGTTGAGGTAAAATACTCATTGTGGCAGGGTGTAAAAATAAATATAACATATCCAAATTACGTATCGCTTCCGCTCGCTGCGTCCAAGACGGTAGCGCGCGACTTTTTCTATCCTAGTCTAGAGTTTTGATATGTATATTAGAGGAATTAAAAATTCGTCACATTTCGAATTTAATTTGCAAAAGTAATATCGTATACCGTCATCCACAGCAGATGCCTTAGTCTGCAACACGAAGCTCGTGTTTACGGATATATCTGTCTCTTTCCCATACTTTAAAAAGTCGATATGAATGATAGGGACAGATGGATTCGATTATACGGACATTGTGTTGCGGAGTAAGGCCTCAGGCGTCAGCTGCCGCTTCGTTGCGTCTACCGTTATTTTTACACTCTGTGTACTGTTTATAGCACTGAATGAGCAATGAAACAAGAGAATTTATTTACTCAAATAAGTTTTTTAATTATTTACTATTAATAATTTTTTACTAAAATTTAAATAATATACATTATTTTGCATTTTATGATTGTAATGGCAGCTGTCCATATACAGTGTGACTATTGAATCAGTCTTATTTATTTAGAGGGTTTCATTAATAAATTGTAAAATGATACATCGAACATGACACTTTGGGCACAAATATTTTTAGCTAAAACGCTTTAGTTTCCTTTGCTTGCTAATATAATATGATGATAGTCAAAAACGTAACGATATTGTTCCTGACCTAGTGTCTGTTGATATAGTTAAGTGGAACCCTGAAGTGATGTTAATTGTCGCTGAACATAATCTACAACTTTGTATATACTGAGAACAACATCGATGCCACTGTGCTTCGCGTGCACAGAGTTGTGCCAAAATTACGTACTAGTCTTAAAAACAAACGTTGTTATCATTTTTCAGATTTTATTTAGTCCAGAATGTGTTTGTTCCTGTGCTGTGAATAATAAAGATTTCTAACAAATCAACACGCGGCGAGGGCACGATGTGGTTGTTTTTGTTACGCGTTAATAGACGTCATGGATCTGTTTGACTAATAAAAATTTTGTTACTATAACTCTAGTTATATTGGACTCGACCACATTGTGTTAAGTGTAGAGTTAAATTTTTTACCTAATTGAACACGTTGTATAAAACTACATTTAAATTAAATCGCCATAAATGACAACTTGTATAAAAGATACACCGTACCATAAAATTCCCAAGTATTGTATGTTGTCTGTAGTTTTATATTATGCTCTATAAAAAGTTGCAGTGAGGATGGCGTAGATTTCAAAAGATGTTAACTAAAATCATAATGGCCAAAAGCCGAAAGTTTATTCCGGCTGTAGCATAAGGGTACCTTCTATGGGAATTAGACTAAGTTATAGTCGTAAGGTTTGGATATTGGGTGGGTGTACTCAGTGTGATACGAACAGTCGCATCTGTCATATAGTTCCATACATCTTTAGTTTGTTGTTTCTCGCAACATTACGTTGTTGGCTATATTTTATACTTGCATTTATTTACATTAAATAAAAGGTTTTTTTTGGAATGGAATATAATGAGTGGTGAAATAAGAGGTAAGTCTCGGGACTCTCGGCTAGCGCCCTGGGTCTCTGTGAAAAGTGGCCTTACGTATGTATATTATGTTACTTTTTTTACTACCTTTTTGTAGTAATACATAATGAAAGTGTAAACATCTACGCCGTCTGCAGCGCGACTCCCGCAGGTATTATGTGTCATTGAATGAGTCAATCTAATCGTCTAGCTAGAATTATGAAAGTTGTGTTGATTTGTTGTTATATTTAATAGTATTTATAAAATGCACATTATAATAATTTAGCTTTGAGCTTGTGCAATATTATTCCAAATTGTTTATATAAAATCTGTTATAATTATTTCTAAATTGTTATATAAATATTTTTGTAAACATAAAAGACAAAGGCAACAGAAATTATATTTTTGTTGTGCATTTATTGTGAAATTTTATCATACCTACTAACCGCAAACTCATTGTGGACTCTAATGTCTGCATCTGTAAAAACTGTTAAAATTAGGTACATGCAGCAGAAGGTTTTGTATTTCTGATATTGTGAGTCAATTCTAGTAATATAAATGTTCCCTTTTAATTTAGAATAATTTACTATAATTAGTAAAAAAAACTAAACAATAATGTTGCTCAACCGAGATTCAATGGTAACTGCAATGTAGACATGAATACTGTAATGTATCGCCTATTTGTATGCATTATTTATCTGATATTTCAATTTTATTTGTGAGTTATGGCAGCGCATGTTAGTCTTATGTTATTCTTAAGAGAGGCCAAATGTTGACTTGCTTACGTGAGACTGTTTTGCCAAGAATCAGAAAGTATATTATTACCTACATTGTTTTAAAATAAATGCTTTTATATGAATTTTTTTTGTTTATTTTCCTCGTGGTTGCGGGTATTTATTTATCACCGATAGTTTATTTCAGTCCGCTGTTGATTTTCTTAAAGGAAGATATTGCCATAATTACCACGCTTAGCAGGCGGGTTGGTGATCGCAGTTTGGCCATCGGTGGAGGGAGGAAGGATGCTGCTGTCCGTCTTCTTGAATCGCCTCTAACAACACCCACATCCATAAAAGAAGGCTTTTATTAGTTAAAGTAACAACTTATAATCATTCCATTGCAGGGACAAGGCCCCAATCATTGAATTCAAGTTACCACAGCAATGATGGGTACAGGTATAATAACCACGCTTGCCAAATGTGGGTTGGTGATCACGAACCCGAGCAAAG
This sequence comes from Anania crocealis, assembly GCA_949315895.1. NCBI lineage: Eukaryota > Metazoa > Arthropoda > Insecta > Lepidoptera > Crambidae > Anania > Anania crocealis. The sequence continues at coordinate 19,827,622 of OX438883.1, forward strand.
TTCGAAAATTTGGAACTCATATTGCCCGATCTGGGGATCGAACCCAAGACCCCGACATCTTGGCCCGGTTTTTAAACCACGGGACGTGGTGAATAGTTAATTGGTTAAACCGAGGATATAGTATTGGTGAGCGCTGAGAACGCGCATCCAAGGCACATGACTAAATATTATTTATTCATGTGTTCAAGGCCCGCCGCGCTAGCAGTAGTGATCTCTCGTGATACAAGTTACTTGTATAATGTCTTTGGGCCCGAGTTGCTTGCTTGGCGGAGTGAGGCTTGGCTACTCTCAGTCTCAACTGAATTGTGAGCGATTTGGCAGGGATGCGGTCTAATTCCTTGCCATCAGCTATGTTGAATCGTTATTCAATCAATCATTCATGGTAAATAGAAAAAAGTAATTCTAGGTTACTACGTCGCCGCGTCGCCTTAGACTAAAAATCATCGGTTATTTTATCGCATCACTAGCTGTCATTTTATTTACAGTTTTTTTTACGGGCACTGTCAGTCTGACCACAAACAGACTCACAGAGTACTTTTTTTTATATAGCTGACGTCTTCTAAAATTATTCAGTACCAATAAATTTAATGATAAATTAATGAATTAGTTCAATTTGATCAAAATTTATGCCCAACCCTAAATTCTTATATAACGTGATTATTTACAATTTAGTTAGATGGCGTTTCCACAGCCTAATGCACAAAGAGGTTAGTCCCCTCATACACCATTTTAAATATTATTTTTGCTTGGTATTTGCTTAAAAAAGTGACTAGTTACATACTGAGTTGAATTTTCAGAATTGACTAATAGAAAAATCTTGGAAGAGCTACAGTTAAAGAAACAAATGCTTTTGAAACAAGGTGCTGTTGCTCCTCTTACTGCTACTTCTATTTCCCTCACTCAGCCAAGTCCTGTGAGCCAACTTCCTATGTGCTCTATCCCACCAGTATCAGCCACTGCTGTAAGTCATTTACTTGAAGAATTTGTAAATAATTGTTTTTTTTTACAATATTTAAAACATCTAACCATGGTTTCCAGGGTTTTCCTCAATTGCCTGAAGCCAACATAGTAAATACAAGTCATCGTGCTGCTTTGCAACACGCAAACGCAACATCCTGTGGATTCTTTGTTTCTCAAGATTCTTCATTTGGAAATCAAATACTGCCAGTCTTACCTAGATTTGATAATAAGTAACATGTCTGCTGCCATGAAGTTAAAGACTTTGCAGGGGCATCTGCAAGGTTTAAACGGCTTTACAGACCCTAAGATAAAGCTTGAGCAGTATGAAACCCCTCCACATATTGCTGCAGTTGCATTATACACAATACAGGTACAGACTGCTGTAACTCATTAATTATTTTTGGTCAATTGAAGTTCTTTTACAGTAGCCTTAGAAAGTAAAACGTCAAAAAAATATTTTTGTTATTTTCTGCTCTGGCTCAAAACAGAAATATAATTTGTCATCATTATCTCAGCCTAACAACAACCACTTCTGGGCATAGGTTTACACATGTTAACATTTTTTGTTTGTAGACCCAATTTGATGCCTTAGATGGAAAGATGGTATTAGATGCGGGATGTGGACCAGGGACCCTAGGGTTGGGCGCAGCTCTAATGGGAGCAGGGGCAGTCACTGGAATGGATATAGATGAAGATGCACTTGAAATATTCCAGGAAAACATTGATGATATGGAGATTACTAACATTGATGCTTTGAAGTGTGATTTTCTCAGCCCTAACATGTTCAGGTATGTATGTATGAATTTTTCATTATTTTTATTTTAAAATCAACCAGTGCTGAATATCCATTAAAAATATTTGAAATCTTTTGCCTATCAAACTGTTAAAGGCTGTGCAAAAACTTGAGTAGAATCTTCACTTAAATAATTCAAGTGTACCCAAAATTTTTGTGTTCTTGTCATTTAAGTAAAACTAGCGACCCGCCCCGGCTTCGCACGGGTGCAATGCTGATACTAAATATTTAATGGATGTTATTATACATATAAACTTTCCTCTTCAATCACTCTATCTATTAAAAAAAACCGCATCAAAATCCGTTGGGTAGTTTTAAAGATTTAAGCATACATAGGGATATAGGGACAGAGAAAGCGACTTTGTTTTATACTATGTAGTGATAAAAAACCAACCCTCTAAATATTTGGGTGCTCTCCTCTAACCTTAGTTCCATTCATCTTTAAGTCATGTTTTTTTTTTACTCAACCTACATCATCCCACTGCTGGGCAAAGGTCTCCCCCAACACTTTCCACTGGTCTCTGTCAGCCAATGACTCCCAATCTCTCGCGAAGCTGGACAAATTGTCGCACCACCTCTTTTCAGGTCTACCCCTTCGTCGGTAGCCGTCTGGTGGTATCCATCGCGTGACGATTTGAGTCCATCTATCCGGATGCATTCTACACACATGCCCCGCTCATTCCCATTTAAGCTTTACTGTCTTCTCGCCTACATCTACTATGTCAGTTCTGGAGCATATTGTGTTATTTCAGATCTTATTGATCCTATTAATACTCAACATGCTTCTTTCCATAGCTCTTTGGCAAACCTTGAGTTTGGATTTTTGACTTTCCGTCAATGACCATGTTTGCGCACCATAAGTTTGTACGGGCAGGATACAAGTCATGGTTATAAGGTTGAATTTACATTATAGTAGGCATTACTCATGTTTCATGCAAATTCTACTAAAACTGTATCATGATTTATGCTGCTTATACTTGACTGTCCAAACAGTCCAGTTCAAAGTAACATTTATGTATGGTACCTACTTCCCTGCAAAATATGAATCATTTTTCATACATCTACTGCCCTACAAGGTTGCCTGGAAGAGATCACTTATAGCGATAAGGCTGCCCTTGCCCACTTTTAGGTTGTAAATTTAGTTTTGTCAATTGACTATAACCACTATAATGTAAGCAGTAAAGTTTTATATCTGTCTAGTCTTATATTTTATTAATGTTGTATTCAAATTAACAACTTTTATGTTCTAGGCTCGAAAATTATTTTGACACTGTGATAATGAATCCTCCATTTGGTACCAAGAACAACTCTGGCATTGACATGAAGTTCCTCCAGACAGCACTCCGATTAAGTTGTGACAGTGTATTTTCGTTACACAAATCATCTACAAGGTAATTTGATAATTTCTTTTAAAGTTATTCAAAGATTCAATTGGCCTTTATATTTGATTCTTTTGTGGCATTATTAGAGTATGTTGTTTTAACATTCCTAATAATATTCACAATGCTTCAATAATATGGTTTTACCAGCATTATTTTGTCTAGTTTTACTTGAGAAGCTGTTACTTCTACTATTTAAACTGTTTATAAATTGTCTGTCGAAAAATCTCAAGATAACATCTAACATTACTCATCCTAACTACTTGCTGGTGAGTAAAGAACCCTTTTCACATATCCACCCTTCAGACGAAGTCCAGTGACGACGTCTGATCGTCTGAGAGGCCTAGTCAGCCTCGCTCTGGCCCACTAGAAAGGGGCCTGACTGGACCGGTCACCATTCACAGACCAGGCTGTAATGCTGTTTCGAGTCACGACGCTGCTAACTGCTAGTCGGATTCACCTCTTGGCCGGGTGTCCCCAGCACGTAGAGCCTCAGGTCGTTCGTTACGTTAGGCGTGCGCAAGGGGCGGGTCACGGCGGGTGAACCCGTCAACAAACCTGATTCACGCGTCCAGTCCAAAGTGGTGCGTGGACATCGGTCTAGGACTTATCTCCTGATTCGGTTTCGGTTATGGGTTCTGCGGCAGACATGCCTAGCCCATTGCTTCGACTCATAAGCAATAGTCTCAACATGTATCAACTTATTGATTAATGTTTTTGTTTTCACAGGACACACATTCAAAAGAAGCTGAAAGAGTGGGGCGCGAAAGGAAGTGTTGTAGCCGAACTCCGCTACGGCCTGCCGGCCACCTACAAGTTCCACAAGCAACAGTCGCGCGACATCGCCGTTGATCTTTGGAGGGTGTATCATCCTCATTCATCATGACACAATCTAAACTTGTGATAGTTCTCTTACAAGAAAAAATACCTTCAATAAACTTAAAACAATCAATTTACAAAGTAATTTAATTTTTTTTTTTAATTATTCATAGTTTATTTGAGATATGAATAGTGAAATGTTGCGAACGCTCAAATCTAGGTCCTCAGGTTTAAGGGATGATTTTAATGCCCAAATACAATGAATTTTTTTTTGTGAAACGAGGTTGTTTATTTTTTGTCATTTTGGTATTGGTTCCATTAGCAAAACTTGCTAGTAATTAATAATCAATAATATTGCATATAAAGGATGCAATTATTGTAAAGATAAGTTTAACAATATAAAGAGATGATTTAAATTATTTGATACGTTCAATTTGAAGTTGATTCTCAAACACACAAATAGACAGACTTGTCAAAACACTTACGTCTTTCGGAAGGCAACAGAAGAAACCAGCAAAAGATTACAAAAATGTTTTTTTTTAAAAGCCCATCTAGATTGAAAAATAAGAAATTATTTGCTATGGCCGATTTCTCATATGTAATTAAATTCTATGTTACCTTTTGCACTCACTGACATGCCAACTTTTATTTTGTAATTAGGATGTAATTACGTTAAACTTTAATGAAATAATATTACTTGTAATAAAAATTTATTAATTACAGTCAGTCTTAGTATTATTTACAAACAATAGCACTATACAACTTAAAATTTAGTGTGGTATAAAAACTTGCATGCTTATAACAATTATAATTCAATCCACAATTTATGTTGCAGACCGACCACTAGTTTAAAATAATGTTAAGTTAAGAACTGTTTAATTAATGGGGGAACTAACAACAGAACATTTACTCGATGAAACTCATTACAGTATCCGTCGCGGGACTTCACTGTTTCAAATCTTTGGTTTCTGCATATTCGAAATAAAAGAAAAACATCTATCTGCATGCAATCAATTAACCCTTTCGCCGGCATAAGTGTTCACATTTTTCATTGTTTTTCACGTTAGGTGCAAAGTATCGTGGAAATATTCCAATTTAAAAAAAAAATTATAACGGGATTCTAAAGCGAAAATACCTTATTTTATTGTAAATTCCGGTATTACTTTTTTCAAAACTTTCAAAGTAGTTTCCAACAACAGCTCGCTATAAGGTCCGTTCATGTGGTAGGTCTGCGTGTTGATATCTGTCGTTAGTCGTCGCCGAACTTGATGTTCTGCGCCAGCTTGATGGCGCCGGAGTAGTTGACGGTGACGGTGGAGCGGCGCATGTACGCGCGCCACGAGTCCGAGCCGCACTCGCGGCCGCCGCCCGTCGCCTTCTCGCCGCCGAACGCGCCGCCCACCTCCGCGCCGTTCGTCGGGATGTTCACGTTCACGATGCCGCAGTCCGAGCCGTGGGGGCCGATCCACTGGAATTTATTTGTTTTATTTATTAGCGCAACAAACAGTTTTATGACACACCCTTTTTTTTGAGGTGGGGGAATGCTTTTACGCATACTCTGCAACAGCGGGGGCCGTCACAGTTATCGACTAGTTAGGACTCGACCGGTATCAGCGGACCCTACCCACTAAACCACCCTCCGTGTCCTCCGGTGCCATTAGTGAGCTGGAACCACGGGTTAGCGCCCCGGGCGTTATTACCCCGGGCAATCATCTGCAGTTCCACCTCTGGCTGTGGCTCACTTGAGCTCCATCTCTGCTCGGCCCCATAGTTGACTGATATAAAATCCTTTTGGAATTAAGTCCGCATTTTGTACTATTTTTTAATTGTGCAGTACAGTGTAGAAAAAAAACAATGACTTAAATACAACTCACACAGTAGGTATATTAAAAATATATGCAGTGTAACTTTGTAAGGGGTTTGGTTAGGTCGTTTTCAAGTGCGACTTCGAGTCAGACGGTTTTTTTTTATCTGCCGTTTTAAATCCCTCCAAAGCAAGATTCGCAACAATCGCAACTGGACAGAGTATAGTCGTGAACAATTGTTATATCACTACAAATGTCGTGACTGAAGGTGTACCGCTAGAAGAAGATGGGCAGCAGCACCATTGGCAAAATCCGACACACCAAGCTCCTCTCCACGACCCGTCCACCACTCTCTAGATCTACCGTCAGACCCGTATACTTTACCCGACTTGCATCTATCAGTGATCATGACAGATGTCAGTGTCACCATTATCACAGTTGATACTGACAGATGACGATCTACCGCTTGTGTGCGCGAGACAGCATACTTTATCTAGTACATTATAGATACATTTTAGATACATACACTGGGTGTAATGAGACAGCGTAACTTATTACTTACTTACTTACACTGGTGCGTGATTAAAATTTTATTTGTTTATTCAAACCATTCTGTTAAATATAAATGACTAATGCTTACCTTGAACACGTCACCAAGGTTTTCCGTGAACACGCTGGATGACAAGCCCTGGTCCACTTCGTTGTTGTATTTGATGCCGGTGTCGAAGTCTGGTATCTCGACGCAGTACACGATGGGCGCGAAGCACTCGGTCTTCACAAGCGGCGAGTCGTGCGGCAGCCCCGTCACTATGGTCGGCTCCACGAAGTAGCCTTCGCGATCGATCACCTACAATAATTCATGCTTAGAAGTTAGTCTTTCATAAATAAAAAAAAAGATAACCTATTATTTGATTAGATTTACCATTACGGTGCCTTACTTTATTCATACATTTTTAGTTAGTTTGTGTGAGTTTTATTTCAGTGCCGCGTTATGCAGCGTTTATTTAACTGAAGAGGAAACGCTGCAAAACGCTACGCGTGTGTTGTGTTTTCGCGGCATCTGCGCTGCGGACATTTTCATAGGACAAACGTTCTAATTAAAGGTACCAATACTTTTAAATTCTCCCTATAGTTGCTGTTTACCGTAAAATATAACCTTTGTGATTATTGCGCTTTCATCAGTATGCAATCCTATAGGTATAACTTCTGATTTTGAGGTATAAAGTATTAAGTAGAATTAATCTAATAAATCTTACATAGTGGTACTAGGAACTTCCTTAAAATAAAAAGCGGCAATTATTTTTATTTGACCTTCTGTTCCAATTTTTTTGCCAGACAGTTACAAAGTATTCCTTCAATCAAGCAAGGCATTACTTATGGATATCTAAAGTCTAAACTTTGTAAACCATTATATAATATCTATAGTATGGTTCTTTTCAGGACACTTACTTTGCCACCGAATTCGATAGTTCCTCCTTGCTTGACGATTTCTGCCACAGTCTTCTTGTAAGCTTCGACCGCAGCGGGCGTGTGGAGCGGCCCAATCAGAGACTCGGGCAGAAGCGGGTCTCCAATCTTGTTGACGACACCCGCGTAAGCCTTCTTCAGTCGGGATACGACTTCGCTGTATACCTGTTATAATATAGGCGAAGTTATTGAATTATAACAATGTGAATGTAAACCATTTAATGATATTAAATCGATCCAAACGGTATACTACGCGTACGTTCGTAGCATTTTGGAATATGCATGTCCTGTGTGGAGCCCTAGGTATGCTATCTACAAAGCTCAACTAGAACGAATACAAAAGATATTTGTTAATCATCTAAACTATAGACGTCGCTTAACAGTGTCATCATACGAGGAGAACTGCTATCGGAACGGTATGTTGACCTTAGAACAAAGACGTATAGTTCTGGAAGCAAGCTTGCTTTACGATATAGTTCACAGTCTTGTAGATTGTCCAGAGCTGGTGGCGGGTGTAGCGTACTGTACTCCGGTGCGACGCACGCGTCACACAACATTACTGAGTGTGCCGTCTCGTACTACTAACTATGCTAGCAACGCCCCGCTTTCAAGAATACCGCGGATGTACAATAAGCTGCTAGGTCATATTGACCTTTTTGCCTCATCTAAATCTGTTTTTAAAGCCCATATAGTTGATTTACTACAAGAACAAAACAAACCTGTTAATTTACAAAATTTATCAAATAATTAAACACAAAATAAAATAAAATAAACTTACTAAAATTAAAACTGTATAAATTAAAAATATTGTAATACTGGCTGATGCCCGCGGCTTCGCGCGAGGTAACATAAAACGCAAAATATAAGTGTATTTGAATAAACACTCGGAAACGTACATATTATAGAACTTATGTACATATTATTTACGTGTCGGCTATGATAAGTGTTTCTTGCATAGTCTTTAATAGACATTATGATAGATAAGTAGGAATTAGTAAATTTAAATTTAGAATAGAATAGTTAATTGTAATATTTAAAATTAGGAAACTAACATTAATTATTATAGTCCCTAAGTATGCATGTTTTAATTAGTTACTTCCAGTTACACAAGAACATTTATATACATATGATACCTATATAAACAAAGAATACACCTTCCCTTTTATTAAGTAGTTCCGTTTTCTACATGAGCTTTAAATGCAATTTATTATATGTATTGTTATATAGAACTTTGGTTATTGTTATTTGGGTCCTTGGTTTAATTTAATTTAGTTTAAAGTATTTATTAAAACAGCGAAAGCAGTTCTTGTTTTACCTATATTAGCAATATTATGCGACTTACAAATGGTATGTTATGTGAAACCTAGTAATTGGCCTTATTTCTAGTACAATATTATTCTGTTTACACATTATTATAACGCTGTATGGTTTCTTAATAAAAAAAATAAAAAAAAGTATAGGTATCTTCTTCAACCACATTTGCAGCAGTAATGTGATATTTTATATGTATACAAAATGTTAATGACAAATCGCGAAACCTGAAACTAGTTTGTTTAGAATCGAGAGTAGAATCGATTCCACTAATAAAAAAACCAAATTGTAACCAAAAAAATTACTATTACGCCGTGTTTAATCATTATTTAACTCTACTAACAGAGGCGACTAAACTACGTAACGTGCATGCTTACTTCGGATTCTTTCAATCACCGGGTGAAAAAAGCAACTCTGTTCGGTTGCGATAAGAATGAAAGTGTAAAATTTGATGTGCTCAGTTCGATTAACTACATACAGTGCCAAGCGGCAACGGCGCACCAGATTGCACGTCATTATCATAGACTTTTGCAACAAACAGAAGAAAACAAAAAAAGCTCAATATATTCGTCAGTAGTCCGCGAAAATAAAATTAAATAATTATTTTATAATAAAATAGGTTAGGATGTCTGAGGTTTTGCGTTACTTAACTAACATGCTGTATATGTATTCTTTTTTACTTAGACACTGCAAAATTCATTGAATAATATACCAAAAAAATTAATTTCTGTAATAGATAATTTTGACTGTTTTAGGTGAGGCTGGAGCCCACTACCTCCCGCTTACCAGGTTTCCTATACCCATTGAGCTATTAGGATTTTTTTGTGCCGACGAAATAAGCGAATGGCTTCGAGGGTCTAGGCCTATGAGTCGCAATTTTGTACAAGAAATCCTATTACAACTGACACCAGCAATATTTGATTTATTTGATTTAATCGCTTAAAAAATAGTTTCACATCATGCAACAAGAAATATACTGATATAAACTTTCATGGTCACTATCACTAGACTTAATTAATTCGGGATTTATACTGTCAGGGTTAAAACTCATCAAAAATAAGGTACAGACTACAGACAACAGCACGTCAACCTACCACAAAACGTCAATTATTCTCAATTGATATTGATCTCTACGTGTCGGACTTGAAAATCAATTCAATGACCTTAACTTTTTGGGCAGGTTGACCTGCCGTTGCCTTTACATGGCCCCGCGTACCACACATCGGCTACGGATGGCGCATATCATGTTTCCGCCCCCTTTTACGCGCTTCAGACGATCACAGTTGCTAGAACGTATTGACGTTGTGCTATTCTGACAAAAATCTTTAAATATGCCGACCTGCACAGTATTAGAGTGCAAAAACACAAGCACTAAAAAAAGTTTATCCAAAGGAGGCGTGACATACCATTTGTAAGTAATATTATATCGTTATTTTAATAGAAATTATAAATTTTGCGGATAATAACAATCCTTAAAAAGTACAACCTAAAACCATTCCACTGTCCATAGAGATAAGGTCGAAACTATATTTTGGTAATTACTTATTTTTGTAATGTTACAAAACGCTATTCATTTAGGGATGTGGTAAAATATCGATAAGTTAGTTATCGATACTTATAATTATGTATGACACATTAAAAAAGTACAGCTTATAAAAAAGATTTATAAATTTCTTGTTTTTTTTTGTTATTTATAAATGTAAATAAAAAAATTTAAAAAGTACAATAAAAATAGTAATCTATGAAAGTACTAAGTTACAAAAGGTCATTAAATATACCGGGTCTTTGGTACATTGTGCGCCAAATTTAAATGGCTTGCAGCGAGAGCCTTTGCTATCGTTTCCTGCTTTAAATTTTTTTATCTTATTTTGTAGTCGTTTGTTTTTTTGTATATAAGTAATAACTTGTTTAAATAAATCAATACTCGTATTTAATTAATTCAATCCAAACATATACGGAAAAGGATTGAAGCAATCGGTAGGCAAAATTGGTATCCCGGAAAAACATGCAGCATTTTCTCTAAACATTTCTGGAAAAACGATTTTGAAACAAAGAAAGAATTTTTTCATTAAGAATGAAGAAGTCATTAATAATTTATAATTTTTTGGAAAAGATGTTAAGTTGTAATAATTAAGAAGATGAGAGAGACAATGTTAAACATAACGCTGGCTCTCTTATGTTGTTATGATTATCGTAACTATACCACCCCTATTTATCAATAGTTTTTAGGTAGCATCTATCGTCGCGTAGCGGAACTATTTGATAGTGAATAAGAGGCATCTAGTGTCGGGTAGCGGAACTATCTGACAGTTAAAGTTAACCAATCGCTACAAGACATTCTTAGTGTGCGTGATAATGTGATTTAATCACAAATGTGTTAGTTTGGTTACACTGGTTTTCATACAAATAGGAGTGGATGCTACTTCTACTCGTTTTTTATGTTCTGTGGTATTAACCATAGTATAAAGTTTTGAAATCCGATAGAAAAATAATAAAAGTGTAATGTTATAGCTTAGTTGCCAACCTTCTTATGTATCAGCAGCCTCCTAGTCGTGGTGCAGCGCTGGCCCGCCGTGCCCGCGCACGCGAACAGCGCCGCGTTCAGCAGAAGGTCCAGGTTCGCGTCCGCGTTCACCACGATCGCGTTGTTGCCGCCCAGCTCCAGCAGGTGGCGCCCGAACCGCCTCTGGACTTCTACTCCTACCTATTGATAGAGGTACATTTAAGTCACTATTTATTTGAATTAAGGCCATTTTTTACTTAAATACTCTTAACAATGTGTAAATTAAATAATATCAGTATATAAACTTAAAAAAATATGTCTCAGGCGGACTCGAACCCGCATCTCCTCGCATACCGGGCGCGACGCTTTACCATTTAGCGACCATTTAGATATTATAATTGCGATTGCTAAAATATCATATAAATGTGTAAATAAGTACCGAATTGTCAAACTTTTATTTCATTTATGGGTGTAGGGCGTATTCTACGACCATTTACATCGGTAAAATTACATCAAGTTGGTTACGAATACTCTTTAGTGTAAACAAGTGGAATCAAAGGCTTCCTTAATTTTTTACTGCGGGTTTTGTAATTGTAATTTGGTAGTACTCGTATCATTAACAAATAAATTGAACACACTTATCCATCAAAATTTTACCTTATTTAACGCTCGAAAATCCGATACTTGTTAATGGATTTATTAATCACATAGAAATCTATTAATATTTAGGTTACTTGTTACGTCATAGTTTACTATTACAATACATAATCTATGGCTGACATGCGTTTTTGGCAATTGACTGTGTCAACTACACAACAGGCAACAGTGTTTTTAACTGCTGCCAAAAAACGCTACATCCAGTCACTACAATGACATCATGTCGATAACCTCCTAGGATAGGTACAATACAAAATATATGGCAGAAAATTGCGATTTGACATTTTAAAAAAGTATGTCAATTGATTGTGTCAAGTGTCAACTATGCAGCTGCTTTTTAGGGTTCCGTACCCAAAGGGCAAAAACGGGCTCTTATTACTAAGACTTCGCTGTCTGCCCGTCTGTCTGTCACCAGGCTGTATCTCAAGAACTGCGATAGCTGGACAGTTTAAATTTTCACAAATTATGCCGCTACTACATGCTGTTTATGTATTACCGCTATAACAACAAATACTAAAAACAAAATTAAATTAATATTTGACTGGGGCTCCAATACAACAAACGCGATTTTTTTGCCCCTTTTTTGCTCGAAATTTATGTACATATTGTTGTTTACCTAGTCAATGGTACGGAACCCTTCGTTCGCGAGTCCGACTCGCAATTGGCCGGTTTTTATTGTCCAAAAACGCTACATCCGGTCCCTACATCATGTCATCATGACCTAGAAAGCGATCTGAAATTAACATAAATTACCTCCTGCCCTACGGCGGTGCTGCCTGTGAAGGAGACCAGCTTCATCCGGTCGTCCTTGACGAGGGTCTGTCCGATGTCCTTCCCCCCGACGCAAAGCGAGGCAATGGCGCCGGGAATGTTGTTCTTCTGCAACACGCTCTCCACTATCTTGGTGACGGCTACAGCTACCAGCGGGGTCGTGTCCGACGGCTTCCATACGCTGACATCTCCGCATACCTGCAAACAGATGCGTATTACCTGTATTTGACGACCTCCGTGGTGGAGTGGCGTACACACCGGTTTTCAAGGTGTCGCCTGCTCCGAGGTCCCGGGTTCGATTCCCGGACGGGTCAATGTAGAAAAAATGAGTTTTTCTACATTTTCTCGGGTCTGGGTGTTTGTGGTACCTTCATTGTTTCTGGTTTCCAAAATACGAATGCTTCAAATAGTTATTCAAATTGGGATCAGGACAATGTATGTGATGTTGTCCACATTTATTATTTATTTATTATTAATTATTACAATCTTATTTCTTATGGTTTGGGTTACGATTTTTTAAACACGGTGCATTTTAACCACCTGGAAAACGAAGCCCACGTTATGTATGTGACCATTATGTGACATCATAGCAATAGGGTTATTAAACTTATCAAAATTTGTTTTTAAAATATGAAATAGCTATTAATTTAGACTTATTTTTTTTTAACACGCTGTGATGCGCACAGACGTATTATTTTGCTGCGGCGAGCTGCCGGATAAATTAACTTTACACAGCTAGGTACATAAGTGCGCATTACAGCGTGTACGTTTTAAAACAAATAGCTGAACCAAAAATGTATGTTATAAAAAAAAACACTGCCAAGATGTTACACATAATGGTTACTTCGTTTTACAGGTGGTTGAAAACGCAACGTGTATAAATGAGCGCTGGCTTGAATTAGAATAGCTTTACCCCACTTTGCCAATTAGATGTCGTAAGAGCAGTCTAGACGAGTACAACCAGAAGAAAGGCAGTAGCGTTAGTATTCCCCACCATTTATCATATCATCGTAGGCATAGTGCCAACTCGCCATTGTGGGAAAATCCTCCTTTTCGCGAGGTCTAAAGTGAGCCAATTGAAATAAAGGGGCAGAATGTTGAAAAGGGTATCAGAATTTTATTTTGCATCAGAATCAAGTCTAAAACACTGAAAAAAAAATTTAACAATCCTTTGTATATTATGTACTATGAATTATCATACCTAACTTATTAAAGTTAGGTATTCGTTACCTGACTAATTTATCATAGTACAAACTTAGATTATAGCTAGATTGTATCGGTGTGATTGTTAAAAAGAGTTTATGTTATGTAAACACATATTATATTGTACATGCCTAGGTAAAGATATAGCATGGTAACTAAACTGGGTCGCAAACTCAAATGTGATTATTCTATACCTACCTAATAAATTGTTGCTGGTAAATTTATCTAATCAAGGAAGTTCTATTGATAGATCGCGATTAACCTGACCCGCCTACCTTAGTTGATTGAAAAACAATTATGAGTATGTAGTCAGTTTAAATGAAATAATAACCTTAGGCGTTTGAGTTTATTATTGACTAACACAATGAAGACATTCAATGAAAATATAGTATTTTATGCTTATCGGTACACTAATAGTAATATGTACATTGTCTCTATAAACAGACCGTTTTGTGCCTATATCCCTTCAGTGGTAAAATACAATTCTTAGCAATAGCATCCATGGTTTCACATGGTTTCACAGTCGAGTCCGGGTCCATAATGTTGCTGACCGAGATACTTGCCTAAGACATAGGAGTAGGTAAGAAAACCTCTATTTAAAATTTAAATTCAATATCACGTCACCCGGATGACAATAGGCGAAGCTCTAAATAAACAAAAACTTACTAAATAAACTAAATAAAAAATAAATTTAAAAAAAACTGTATTAGATGCCTACATTTGGTTGGAGCATACCATAGCAATAGCGCTGTTCCATCCAAAAACAGCGACCGGGAAGTTGAACGCCGTGATGATGCCGATCAGCCCCAACGGGTTCCACTTCTCGATGAGCACGTGTCCCGGCCGCTCTGAGGGGAATATCGTCCCCGGCAGCGTGCGGGACAAGCCGAGGGCCAAGTCGCACACGTGAATATACTCTACCACCTCGCCAATGGCCTCGGGTAGAATTTTACCTGAAAAAAATTAAGTCTTTAGTGTTTTTCTATTACTTTTTGACACTTTACAATACCAACTTATTTTTAAAGGTGAATATATTTGAACGACGTCTGTCCATCGATTTCTTGACTTAAAAATGGCTGTCTTGGTAAACAACTTGCTACTGGACAATTATTCATTCTGCGCTGATTTTGACTACGGCAGGCATTAAATATGTACCATTTTAGGACAGTCGAAAGCAGTTCCAGAGACGCTACTATGCAACATACCCGCATATACGGTTCTGCCTCTTTCACAGACTCTAATAAACTCTTCATCGGCATGAGTTGGCGAGACAGAAGGAGTCGAATATAAGGACATTTTCAACCACGAGAGATGTCTATGCGAATGTGACTTTATTTAGTTAACACATTGAGCGCCATGGGGGTCACCGGTGACCTCCAAACAATAAAATTTTCATTGTGTCTAGTACTTCGACAGTTAAAGGCTTAAAAATAAGAAAAAATAATTAGGGTATAATTTTTGCCCTATAGAATAAATCGATTTTGGGTTTATACCATGTACCTCGTTTTTATGAGATTCCGATATTTTGGCACTGATGCAAGCGCCATGATGAATCAGCGTTTATCATCAATTCACTCTAATGCATGATAGAGAACATGAAATGTTTAAATCAGTATTATTTACCCATTTCCAGCGCGACCAGTTGCCCCAAAGGCTGCAGCTTTTCTCTGAGCGCATCCCCGATCTGCCGGACGATCTCTCCCCTGGCCGGCGCCGGCATCTCGCCCCACAAGTGCCATGCCTCTTGGGCGGCCACCACGCTCTTCTCGTAGTCACTAACGGTAGCCGTCTGAACCTCGGCTATCACTTTACCATTAGCTGGACTGAACGACTGAATCACCTAGAATTTAACAATGAACAGTCCTAACATTTTCTCTTGTCCACGCTAGACACTTCGCCGTGAAACGTTATGCACGAAATCCAACGCACATTACCGAAGAACTGCCCCCTTACTCTTGAATTTGATTTAAGTTCGATCTCGATTCGACCTAGCCAAAATCTGAACAAATTCAATCGAATCGAAATCAAAATCAAGTCAAGATCGATCTAAAATGGCGATCCGTTAAACATTTTCGGTTGATAACATAATCACCATCGACTCAAAGGTTTAGGTTCACTTTTCAGAGTACCAAATCACTGATTCTCGACGTCGATTCGATTTTGATCGTAACTCGAACTTGTCAAGAGTAAGCCTGCTGGGTGCCAATTTATATAAGTAAGATTTAAATTGGAATCAACTACTATTATTGGAATCAACAAGAGCCAAAAAATCCACAATACTTGAGAGATTTGCTATATTTGTTACAAGACTACATTTTATGATGGCTTGTACTTACCGGTCCAGTGGCTTCCCATTTCCCGTTGAACACGCCGACATTTTTGTCCTGAAGCCCTAGTTCCTTCAGAAAGGAGTATTTAGGGTCTTGTATAAGAAATGATCCGTTGCGAGCCATGATCACTCTAGTATGATGCAGAGACAACAGACCGCGGACTACGCGATTCATACTAACTACTGCTACGCTCGCTAATCAAATATTACACTGAAACCGGCGCTGTTCGTAAATAACTTTATCTTATTTGTGACAATTAAAGCGGCGGTGGTGGTGCGCGCCTTATCTGACCGATAAAGACCCGTTGCTGGGTCACGATCATTATTTGTTCAATTGTTTACTCGCTCAAATTATATCACAATTTATACCAAAATTACGTATTTGCACAATTGTTACTTACACTTGATAACACAAATTGATTCTGTTTAAAACCGAATATGATATAGACTTACAGAGTGTATTTGTTTTAATAAAATGCATAGATTTCGTCATGTATAAGCCTGAGGTTTTCTGTAATTATTTACTTCAAAACAGTTTCAATTATCATTAAAAAAAAAACCTAAAGATTTGAAGTCGGTGCATCATCAAATAAAAAAGTCATTAAAATCGTTCCAGTTTCCACCTGGTTCAATTATGCGTGGTCATATAAAAATAAATAGTACAAAATCCCTACTAGGGTACTTAGTAGGGAACTAATATTATAAATGCGAAAGAAACTCTGTCTGTCTGTGTGGTACGTTTTCAAACTTTTGTACGAAGGTTGATTAGACCTTGGGAAAGGACATAGGCTACTTTTTAACCGACTTTAAAAAAGGGGAAAAATGTTATTTCGTCTAATTACTCGAAGATACCTGTGGCGACCTCTAACTCACAAGCCCCAAACAGGAGTTCGACCAGTTCCGACGACAAACAACAGATGACACCTCATCATTCAAATCTCGATAGTATGTTCATATTATCCTGCACTGAGCAAGTAATCACTATGTTATCCTGCATCGCAGGTTCATCTACTTACGGTTACGGGTTAGGTGTCATAATATTCCTTAAATATCGTAAGATTTTCAGTTGTTTACGTCAGTGTACTTATATTTAAGTGCACCAACATGCAAAAAGTAAAAAAATAACTACTTCACGCGGACGAAGTCGCGGGCAAAAGCTAGTTCTCAATATTTTGTACTAATTTTTTTATACGACCACTCAATAAAAATGAGAACATTGTCGATTCTTCGTTGTTTAAAATTATAACTTTAGTCTGTTATCTTTCTGTGTTGTGTGAAATGATGATTATATCTTATTATCTTCTTATTACGATTAGAGTGTAGTATCAATCGGTTACAATTACTGGAACGTTTGAAGTTATACCTATTACGATATTGTACACCAGTGATGACGCGAAGGTCACGAAAAAAGCTGACATCGCTCGAAGAATTGCCAAGTGTTATGCAGTGGGAGGAACACAGCAAGAAACTGTGGCCGTTGGAATAGCGACCGCGTACTGAACGACGATCTGTGGGTAGGCCCCACCAGGTGGACCAGCGATCTAATGCAGGTCGCAGGATCCGAGTGGCGCGGGTCCGATCATAGTGGGGAGTTAGGGAAGACCCAGTACGTCGCTTGATGAAGATGGTGATGATGATGATGTTAGTACAGATCATAGAGGCTTTCTGATAAATATTTTAATAAGATAATGTTACTCGAGATGAATTTATATAGACTAGTCAGTAACACGAACTTTGAGAGCTCTAGATCATCCTGACGATACTCATTGATTGTTTGCGTTAGCCTAATACTAAACAATGATCATCCCATACTACGCAAATCTATTCCTACTCTTACCCCCAGCGTTCAAGATTGCTGAGACTTGTGATAATGTCTAAGCAGCACATGAACACTTATATTATTTAATAAAGTGCCAAAACTTGAAGAACTTGAAAAAATGTTTAATAAAACTAATCATTAATATGTACAAATTGACTACTGATAGTGCTATCACATTATAGAGCAGTATCCTTTATCCGCTTCCTCAACCTTTCCTTCTTTAAGTTCCTTGGCTTTTGCCGCAAGGTATGTGTTCTCGTCCCGTTTGACTATCCACTCTGGCAGAGGTTTGGCCCAGTCTTCTGGCGGCTTATCTCGCTGTTTCCATGTATCGTTTCTATAGTGAGCCCGTAATCTTTCTAATCGCCTTGCCTTTTCACTCTTTATAATTGCTTCCTGTAAGTAAAGATGAAGTTTATTATACACTAATTTTTGACCGCGACTTCGTCATCTAGAACTTCGGTATGGATTGAGAGTAACGATTGATTGCTTAAAATATATATATATATATATATATATATATATATATATATATGTAAATGAAGGTTATCGACCTTCATTCTGTTCGATGTAATTAAAACCTTTTTGTGTTGAATTAAAATTAGTTCTCTTTCAATCCGAAGCGTCAGTGGTGACAGCCTCGGTGACATAATTTTATTGTAAAAGAAATACAAGAATGTATGCACTTTAATAAGCGAAATAATAGCTTTAAATGTTGTTTCTCTCTTTTCAGGTAAGATTCATTTAAACTATTGTCTAAATTTATGTAAAACTATTATAATATTGTGTTTGTTTATGTAATTTAATAAACTCTCTTTTCAGAGCAACTCAATTGAGCATTATTTCGAAAATAAGAATACATTATATATATATATATATATATATATGTATTAAGTTAACCACAGAACATAGAAAGAGGTTTTCCATGTTCTGTGAAGGTAACCAACCGGGCAGCGCCATCTATCGTCTGTGTCACGTGACTTTACACAAAATACAACTGGTATGCCGTGTTCGCGCGATAACTACACGGAATTTTGAGATAAATTATAGCCATAATAATGTTATTGTTGTTGATGTTATGTGTGAAAGTTTCATATAAATATAAATAAATATAATATATATAAATATTTTAAGACATGCCTCACTGGGCCACACAGAGCCATCTAGTCCCAAATTAAGGTACTATTAAGTACCCTGTCGTATGGGGTACTAGACAACCGATAAACTTACTTATATACTTTTTTTTTTGTAAATCCTAATAGCAGTTTTTGCATAAGAGTAACAAACATCCATACATACAAACTTTCGCGTTTACATTATAAGTAAGGATAGATGTTTATGAGCAGAGGCCAAAATAATAGTAAATTCGTTTGGGGTCAGCGGCTTTCAAAAAACTTCGTTATATATTTTCATCATACCAAGGCCCTGCCATAAGACCAAGGTTTTCATCCAGCGCGTTCTTAATGCTAAGCCGAACTAGTTTTGTCTGGCAAGGAACGAAGGTGATTGACAATACTCACAAAATCAGCAAGCTGAAGTAGCAATAAGCTGGGCACGTCTGCCACTGAAGCGCCACGCTCACGGAAGAGCTCAGTTCTTCCGTGTCAGTTCAGTTTCAGTCGTGACTTTTTAGAATTATATTGTATGAAAAAATTAAACAAAAAAAAATTGAAAAATAATTCATATTATTATGCAATTTGATTCTGTACCATGGTCTGTTTAATACCCTAGAGTTATGGGGTATCAAAAGGAACACGTTGTATTATAATACGATATACGATATGAGTAAATAACTTACAGCAGCTTTCACATCTTTGTCCTTTTCCCATTTACAGCAGTTGTCATAATCTTTTTTCCACTGGTTACAATCTATTGTTTGGCCATATATAAAATACTGGTGGAACCTCCCTCTAAAGCTTGTGCATTCGTCATATTCATCCTCATATAGAGTGCAGTCCCTAATCTGAAAAAAAAAAGATATTGAAATCATTCCTGTTGAGTTCAATGGGCAAAAGTTAAGTTTTTTATATAGATATAGCATCCACCTTAATGGATCTTTTATTTTAATCAATTTATTTTGAATAAGATTAGCTTAATTTTTTTTATAATGTTTATAACCATAACAATAGGGACAGCCAATAACAACCCTTTTATGTGTTAAAATAGCCTAAAAAAGGGGTCCAAGCAGCCATACACAGCAAGTACTGTTTTCGAAACATTCTGTACATTCTGTTTTCTTGAGTTTACGCGAACTGAAATATAAGTTCATGAATTTTGTACGTGTTTATTTTTTATTTAACCTGACGTTTCGAACCCTTTACAGCGTTCATGGTCACGGGCAGATCTGTCCATACTAAATGCATAAACTTATCTTTCATTTCAATTCTGTATATTTTCGAGGCAAGTATAGTTTCGTATAGTTTCTGTATAGTTTCGACGACCATTTGGATCAGCGGTAGTAAACGCTGCTTCTGAGCCATGGGTCGCGGGTTCGATCCCCGCACAGTACAAATATTTGTGTGCATGAACATGTATGTTTGTACTGGTCTGGGTGTTTTCTATGTATTATAAGTACGTATTTACAAAAAAAAAAGTATTTATGTAAGTTTATCGGTTGTCTAGTACCCCGTACGACAGGGTACTTAATAGTAGCTTAATTTGGGACTAGATGGCTCTGTGTGGCCCAGTGAGGCATGTCTTAAATATTTATTTATTTATTTATTTAAGTATCTGTAAAACAATATGAGTATTTATTCATAAATAAGGGACAAGTAGGTATTTAATTAAAAAAACACATTTTAAAACAACCCTATTTGACTGGTTGGTTGTTTCTATTTGGTCTCTATGTACTTGCATAAAAATAATAATTGATCATTGGAATGTTATGTATGTACAAACAACAGCACGTCAACCTACCATAAAACATAAAATTTTCTCAATTGATATTGATCACTACTTGTTGGACTTAAAGTTAAAAATCAATTCAATGACCTTTAACCGCTTGTATGCCGCTGTTTCCAGACACAATAGAAATCAATTGTCATATGGGCTCAGATCAGATGTCAATAGTGACCGAATTTCTTGCGCTGCTTCTTCTCGGCACTAGCCCAGACTTGTCCCGAAGCAGTGGTAGGTTTAAATTGAGACGTGTAAAAGCGCCTCCTGGGGCCTATTTGCAGAAATAAAACTGATTTTAACTGATTTTTATCTGTGACTAGGCAGCCGACCGGTTAACTTTTTGGGTAGGTTGACCTGCCGTTGTCTGTACATAAGTTTCTTGAAAATTATTATAGGTAATACTAATACCTTATACAGGATGACTTCGATATCATTGGCATCCTTCTAAAATAAGAACTTACCCATGATTCATACTACTTTCCCCCATATACGAGGCAAATCGATTAATACATTTAAAATTAAAATAACAAAATAAAATTTGAGTGAAAAAAAATTAAATGTACAATTAGCATTCAAATTCCAAACAAGCCTACTACTCTACTTCAATAGTGTGCCGACAAAACGCGCGCGCTTTTATTGCCAAGATTAATTTAATTTCGCACACAAACAGGGCCCCAATTCTGCTAATTTACAAATGGCTCAATATAATCGCAATGGCATCGCAAACGTATATTTTGACATTACTACCATATTAAATGTGTCATAATATACAATTGCGATGCAATTGCGATTATATTGATCCATTTGTAAATTAGCGGAATTGGGGGCCAGGCCGCCCGGCCTCTCATCTAACACACCTGCGCCCGCGCCCGCGCCTGGCCGGCCACCCCTTTCGCCTTTCGGCACGCGCCTACGCCGCCAAAATCAGTTCCGCATTGTCTAATAAGGTGTGATACTTTGATTAAATGCTCTAAGGTGTGATGACGCATGTCGTTTCTCCGGAACTATCGCGCGCGCACCTCGACTTAACAGGATTGCAGTGGATTGGATTTTGTAACAGTGTAGTGCTATTTACTAAAGTGTCAACAAAATTACTCGACTACATAATGTGCAGGGACGATACATAAACCAACTAATACGTACCAATGGTTTTATTATACGATGTCACGAACAATTTAGTGTTAACACAGGAAATGTTTCACCACTGATACCCAACCGCGCCAATTCCATCACGAGATCGCATTTTAAGGACGACTCAGAAACCTTTTGGATTTTGCGTTATTACATGTTCAAGTGCATGCCCAAGATCGTAGGAGAGCGCCAGTCTACCCTAGGGCTCCTTACCGCAATACGTCGCTATTTGATTAACAACCCACAGGCTAGTAAGTACTAGGCAAGAGGCGCGCAAAGTTCGGGTCAACATCCTTATCACTTCCAAAAAAGGAGTTGTCGCTAACCGATTACGCGCCCTGACTACAATTTTGTAACTTGCTGTTACAAAATCTTGACACCAACATCTTGTGGACAGACGAAAGACAACAAGAATCGGTCTGTTTAACATTCAGAACGAATATTAATTAAAGAGGAGGCGAGCACTTCGAACATTTATTAAAATACGTGTAAGGGACTATCTTTAAATTATTGTAAATAGCTGATTTGAACTATTGTAAATATTGTCATTCCAACTTTTTAAATACGTAAGTTTTGACCGTCCTAAGCCGATCAAAGTATGAAGGGAAAGTTATTATCATTATCAATCAGCTGTACGATGTCGGGTCACGCGGGTTCACGCGGTGTGGCGGCAGGCGGCGCGGACGCGCGTGCTAATGTAGCACCTTCTACGAGTTTGAATAGCTCAATTCAACATGATACTTTATCTAATTATCATTTATTTTGTAAAACTTTTTGATAAGTCCCTATGGTATTAGGTTCCCATAAAAACATTCCATAATATGAGTACAATAATAGGTTGAATGGATGCCAATGACTTCAAAGTCACCCTGTATAGAATTTGTAAGTCAATAATGATAACTCATTGTTATGGCCTGCGCAGACGAGGGATTTTAGTCCGCGGACTTTTTTGTCCGTTAAAATAGATCGCCTACAACTGTATCGAGTATCGCAAACGAGGGATTAAAAGTACGGCGTACAAAAAGTCCCCCGAATTAGCGAAGACATGCAGAGAGCGGACCGAACAAAAGTACGGAGGACTCCCCGAAAATCATAGAACTCGTGTGACTAGGCGAAGCAACGTACATGGCGGACTTTAGTCCGCATTGTGCGCTCGAGAGTGACGTACGTATGCACGACGATATACAAACAAATGATCGTACTCCGTGTGCGTTAAGTCCGCGGTTAATCCGCGACGGACTTTTTATTCGCGGAGCGTACTTTTTTCTCCGCCGCGGAGAAAAGTCTCTCGTCTGCGTAGGCTATAAACGATTTGATTGATTCTTTGAACCATCTTCTGTTAAGAAAATTAAAAATTGTCTTTGTATGTAATGGAAATTTAAGAAACATACAAATCTACTAGTATTATAAACGCGAAAGTTTGTAAGAATGTATAAATTTATGTATAAAAACTACTGAATTGATTTGAATGAAATTTGTCACAGTATCAGTTTACTGGCCGGAATAACTAATTTTTATCCAAGAAAAAAGTACAGCCCTTGGGTAATTTTAATACACAACCTTAGTTTAATGAATCTCAATGAAATTTGGCATAGTGTTAATTTGAACTTTTTTTACCGGGAAAAGGTATAGTTCCCGGGTGATAATATCATATCAATACATAGTTTTTAGTTCAAAATTTCACATGTACGGAGTCATGGGCAACACCTATAGTCCTTAAAATATAGCTTGATTAGAATGACAGTTCTCACTGAAAGAGACGACGTAACTTTGTACCAGCGTCACACAAGTAAAACACATTTGCACACGAAAAAATATTGGTAACTGGAATGTTAAGAAAAATTGTTTATACATCGCTGAACATATTTAATCAATTTAATTATATAAAATAGATATTTAAAGTTAAAATCATTAAAATAATCCAGTCACAAAAATTACACCTAACTTGAGAAGACGTCTTTACAAGGTTAAGTCATTTTTCATAATCGCTAGTGATAAGGTAAAATCGACAAATCGAAATCGACAGACTAACAGTACTTCAAAATCAAAGTAATGTAACATAAATGTTACAAAATATGATTTAATGAGCATTGGTTGATGCTTAGAACATCAAATTGCAATTATTAATAGTTGACGAAAAAATTTCAAATTTATTAGATTCTTTATGCGATAAAATTTTTTTAATTGATTTTCATGATTGTTACAATTATTCTCATAATGATCACTACACTGACTTACTGTTAAATCTTAATATATCTGATTTTCATTTTATTTTATGTGGGGTTCAAAGCATTAAGAAAGTTTTAAAACTTTGAAAATCAGTAACCATACATACCAGCCATTTATCTTCAATGTTAATCTCATCTGCGTTACTACTTTCTTCAGGATTTTTGAAGTTTTTTTCTGGAGTGTTTTCTGTGCTTTTAGACATCCTATAACAAGATAATCTTACACTTCAAACACTTCAAAACCACTTAGCCATTTATTTTATTACATAACCACAAAATATCTTATCTAATTTTATAATGACTATAACTGAAAATTAACTCGCTATTACTTTAATTAAGAGTCTCATTCATAAATTCATTAAATAAATAGAAAAGTAAATTACACCCCAAATTACCCAAAAGGTACAAAAGTTTGGTTATTTTTTTTTTTTTTTTATAAAAATTTTACGGCTTTGGACGAGATCATACGGACGGTACCTAGTGATTACTTGCTCAGTGGATACCTAGTCTTTAGTGAAAATGTCAATTTAAAATACATACAATATCATAAATACTTACATAAACATAATAGCCTAACCTAACCTAACTCATAGAAATGTATGGTTTGTACATTTCAATGATTACAGGAGTCTTACGCGAGAACGTGGATCAGAGAGAGTCAAATAAGAGCGCCAGCCAGTCCTTGTTTGTTATGTTTTTTTTTATTTATCCTACTCATTGACACATTATTATAACAATGCCACCACTTTATCACATTAAATGCCGCTTAGGATAATTTCACAAAATTACGAAACAAAGTCCATCTTTCTCTTCTCGTTTCCCGCGCAAAACTCTTTTCTATTTGTTGTATTAATTTGGTCATTTCAGAACCGGCTAAGATCTGAAACCATGCTGCCATGTCATTAGTGGGAATTCTACATTCATAATATACATCTAATATCATAAATATTTAATAATAACTTAACCTAAACCTAAACAAGCCCATCATTTACTAAATGTATGCCATACATGATCATACTGTTTTCTTGAGTTTACGCGAACACTATACATTGAAATGAAAGCTAGTTTACGGATTTAGAACGCGTTTATTTTTTATTTAATTTTTGGATGTGTTGATTATCAGGAATCCGGATCATAGTTTGAGCACCACAGTGTATCGGAAAGCAACTCATACTGATAGGTACCTAAACGGTGACTCTCACCATCCCCCTTCACAGTTAGCTACTGTTGGAAAAACTTTGTTTCAGAGAGCCCAGCGGATCTGTGATGACCACCACCGGCATGCTGAACTCCAGCATGTCAAGCGAGCACTTAAATTCTACCAGCGGTACTCCCATACATGAAGGGTGTCACAGACAAAATTGGGAACATCTTGAAGCGCGCTTCTATCAAGACCTACTTCAAGCCGCCGAAGAAGATCAACCAATTCTTACGACCAGTCAAGTGTAACATTCCCCTTCAAGTACACTCGACAGCACATCAAGTTAAACAGTTGAACTGCGATAACAGCTTTTATTACGTAGGGCATAAAGGCGGTCTCAAGGTCAACGTGTATAGTCTGATGTGCCGCCGTGTGTACCAGGCGTATACAAACTCGACTGTGAATGTGGGCTCTCTTACATAGGTCAAACTAAACGCAGTATAGGTACAGACTGTCAATAAAGTCTTGAAATAAAATGAGGGCGCTAGTGTCGTGTATGTAGCAACCCCGTATAGTATGACTAAAATGACTTTGATACTTACATACTTTAGTTTTTATAAAAAGAACAAGAATACCTAAACTAAAATCTATGCGCAAAATTGCTTTATTGGCTTCCTAAATAAGCTATAATAATAACTTCAATATATCATTATCAGGTGAGGGAAAGAGAAAAGTTGTGGATCGATAGAGAAAATTTATTTGTGACATCTATTTGAATAAAACAAGTAAATAAAAGAAAATGTATTTATTATAGAACATCAAAAGCACAATAATTAATTATTATCAATATCACTATCACTGTCCGTTTCTAAATATTCTACACCCAAAAAATAACTATCGTCATCTTCATCAGTGCAACTGGTATCACTGCTGCTATCATCGCCTACTTGAATTACCAGGTTATCTATATCCTGATACAATGTCCTTCCTCTTTCGTAATATTCTTTTTCAATTTTCGCAACGTGTCGGCAACAATTTTTCCAAATCTCAGGCGTTATGCTGTTGAAAGCATCTTCAGCTAATTCCTTTATATCTCGTGATCCAACATTTTGTGATGCTATCTTTTGCTTCACTTGAGCCCAAATCAGTTCAATGGGGTTCAAGTCACAGTGGTAAGGTGGAAGCCGTACCACTATGTGCCCATGTTCTCCCAGTAGCTCGTCAATAGCATAAATAGGGTTAGGTTTGTTTTTTTTAACCAATTTTAGCAAATTTGGCTTCCTGAGCTCAGGATCAAAGGGAATATTATTTTCCAGCAGCCAAAGTCTTATCTCATCAATGCAAGACTTTTGAGTTGGCGCTTTGTTTGTGATAACCGAGTGATAAGGAGCATTGTCAAAAACAATAATGGATGGTTCATTAATGTTGGGTATAAGTTTTTCCGTGACCCACTTTGTAAAATTGTTAGCATTCATTTCAGAATGATAATCCTCCATTTTATTTTTCCCACTGAAGATTAGCAAGCAGTTTGGTACAAATCCCTGTTCGCTGCCAGCATGAACTAATATGTAACGTTTGCCTTTTGACACACTTTGTGTTACACCTTCAATATCAATTGACTGCCAACACTTTTTTACTTTGTATAATGAATTTACATAGCTTTCGTCTAAATAAATTATATTCTTTTGCAATTCTTCTGGCAAATCTCGATTCTTCATAATAATATTCAAATATTCCTCTCTTTTTGCTGCAATATGAGGTTTTTCGATTAAGGATTTTCTGTTACTTTGGCATTTCTTAAATGAAAACCCAATAGCTTTTAATATTTTACGCAAATGCTCAAGGCTGCAGTCAAACCCAAGTTCATTTTTGGCAACCATTAGCAACTTCCTTAAAGTAGGTACCTCTTTTCGAACTGAATAAAAAAACTGTATTTTTTGACGTAGTGAACATATGGTAAAGTCATCTATTTCCTTACTAGGACGGCCAGATCTGTGTTTGCCGGGAGTGCTGAATTTCCCACCGGTTTTAAAGCCTTCATCCACAATCCGCCTGACCGTGCTTTCAGATTTACCTAAAAACAAGTAAAATAAATAAATAAGTTGACATCCAGTAGATATTACTATGGTAGGATTACGTAGTCGTACAATATTATGTACAGTTTTTTTTAATGCTAATATTTGCAATACAATGTACCGATTTGCTTTGGTCGCGCTATAATTTTGGGCTTTACATACCAAATATAACCTATACAATGTTCAATGTAAACAATTGATTTTTTAGACTGGAAATTTTATGTTTTCTAAATGTATTATCTTTAAACTGATTATAATGAATAATAAACATGATTACATACCCGTCATAGTTGCTGTTCGGCCATAAACATCCTCCAAATTTGATAAAATGCACCCAACTTGATATTCCATGAAACATCGCTGAAATACTTTAAAAATCACTTCACGAGTTCCACTTCGATTTGTTTTATTCATAACTATTATGATTACTTATAATTTGAGTTAAAATTTAAGCAGTTTTATTGAGATTATTTAAAAATATAACGAGCAAACACAAAACACAAAGACGCATTGACAGCTGATGTACTTGACAGGAATGACTTGAGAAGTATGCTTGGTGTTGCCAATTATACAGAAAATGTTTAGTTCCTTAAACATTCTTTTCATGACTTTTTTGACAGACTGTACTCAGGTAAAAGAACACATAACCGATATGAAAAACATGCGTATAACGAAATCTGCAGTCTGTAGTCATGCGTTTGAAAAGCCCAATCATTTCATTAGATTTGATAAACCTAAAGTGCTTGCTAAGGAAAACCGATATGTACCTAGAATGATACGCGAAGCAATAGAAATTAAAAAACATCCTAATTTCAATAGAGAAGATTGTTGGAATTTACCAGCTGCTTGGGACCCTGTCTTATCATCATTGAAGTCCACAAACCATGGCAACACTGCGAAGACTCCGGACACAGTTAGCTTATTTTGTGTGAAAAGGAACATAACTGACGATAAAAATTAGAGGCGGTAGTTAAACATTTTTTTTCAAATTACCATCTTAATCCCTCAACCCCCAAGCGACAACCGGTTGTCGCGATAACAATTGATTTTAATTGTGTCTGGAATATCCGATCGTCAAAGTGTTAAAGACGAATAACACCTTAGTCTACCCGTGACCATGAACGCTGTAAAGGGTTCGGAACGTCGGGTTAAATCAAAAATAAACGCGTTCTAAATCCGTAAACTATCTTTCAACTTAACATACATGATCATTGAGATCACACAGGAGTTTTACGGGATTACGTGGATCCGAGTCAGATAGAAGCGTCTTTATTTGTTTGTCACTTTTATTTACACATTATTATAACAATGTAAAAATATAACACAATAAATGCAGCTTAAGATAATTTCCATAAACGTAGAATATAATAGAAGCCTGCGAGATAGAAGAAAACCTCTTGTGGAAATCTAGCAAGATAGAAAAAGAAAACGACTCTTTTCATTCTGTGATCTGTCTTGCTGATTGACGCAGTGACACCCAGTATCGTTGCCGAACTATCGATAGTTTAAATCAAAAATCATGTATCCTATCGATAGGCCTATCGATAGTATTAGGTATGTTTTAACAGTAATGGTAGTGGTGGACCATTTAAGCCGATAATATTAGGGCAATGTCAAATAATATTATTGCAAGGAAACTATTTGATATTATTTATCACTATATCTGCATAGTTGACAGTGTTTGACTATTATACCAAAAATTGTAAACAATACTATTGCAAATTATTAAACTATCGATAGTCCAAAACAATCGATAGTATCTTTGCAAATAAAACCGATATTATCGATACTATCGATATAATCGATAGTTTGTTAATAACGAAATACAATACTATCGATAGTATCAATAGAATTGAACTCATTCGATAATATTGCCTTGTCCTGTGCTATCGATATTATGATAATATCGATATTATCGATATTATCGATAGTATCAATACGATAGTATCAATACTATCGATAGGCCGATTGATAAACTTACGATTTTGTCGATACTATCGATAGGCCGATCGATAGTCTTACGATTGTTTGGCTATCGATAGACTATCGATTAATAATCGATAGTCGACTATCGATCGGCAACACTAACACCCAGTGTCAAGTGCGATAATAATATATAAGCTTTAACATTTCATGGAATTATTTCTTACATCTTAGAATATTTAAAGTAAATACAATTTTATTTAACAATGGACATCACAGGCACTCACAGAACAGTGAGTGCCTGTGGTGTCAACCACAAAAATAATCCAGAAAATTGCTCACTTCACAGGTAAATACGTAGAAAGTCGTCATCGTAAAAACGCGTTATTTTTGTTGACTTTGATCTTGTTGTTATGTTGTAAATATAAAATTATGTCAATCCGTTCGTACACTTTAATATTTTGTGTAGATAAAGTTATATTTATTGATAATTTACATTATTTTGGTGGATTATTAATTTATCGAAATATTTTACATGTACGCTAGAGCTTGACTCAAATGTGTCGATACTATTATCGACATTTACCTTGAATGTTTCCGGAGAAATTACATGTTATTTTATGTTTAGCGTCTCAAATGAATGACGACTTGTAAGGAATCACATAACTATGATGATCCTGTTATAGGACAATAATCAGGGATTGATTCATCAAAATATAAATATTTTTCAGATTTTGTTTACTTGTTCTTTTTTACTTACTGCCATTGATAAGCTATCAGCTCACACGGCACGGCAGATGACACGGCAAAATATTTTGAAGAAATAAATAAATAAAACTAAATAACAATGGCTGTTTATTTTTTTTCATAAATTATGTAAAAAATATAGGTACTCACCGGGCAAATTTAACTGCTCACTATTATAATTGTAAGAAGTAAGGGCGGTTAGGTATGCCGCAGAGTAGGTGCATACAGATAAAAACAGTGTGACAATAAACATATTTTCCAAACAACGAACTGCAATTATTATCGATAGTCTGAAAATGTTAAAGATGCGTCACTAGTTAACAGACACATTGACAAATCAAAACTGCTCACGCATTATCGGGCTCTCAGTTGATCTACTAGTACCTATACTAAATCAATGATGACTTCACAAATTATGTAATAAAGTTCATATTTCTTTTTTCGTTTCCCGCGCAAAACTCGGTTTTTAAGTACCAGCTAAGATCTGAGACAATTCTGCCAAGCCATCAGTGTTTGTATAATAATCATTATTAATGAAAACATATCACATATACGTCATAGTAATTTAATCTTATCTGACCCTTAACCTAACTTACTGAAATGTATGATAGGTGACGTGACGTCAATCCAAGTCAGATAGGAGCGCCTTTCTTTATTCCTCACTTTTATTTGATTTATTATACTTACTGCTGACACATTTTTATAACAATGCCACCATTTTATCACAATAAATGCCGCGTATAATGTGATGATACTTAATATCACAAACTTTAAGAAACAAACACAAAGTCCATCATTCTCTTTTTAAATAGCGTCAGACATTTTTTAAATTTTTGTTTAATAATTTTGATCGAGTTAATTCATACGCCTTAATCTTATAAAGCACCTACCTATCACCGTCTTGTTAAACATACGACATCGGAATATTACTTAGTAGGCATAATAACTCAACCTCATATTCAATATTATTCATTAAAAACTAATAGGTACCTAATAGCATAGGGAAATATCCCTATGCTAATAGTAAAATGCATAATTAAAAAAAAAATAATGTGTTATAGGCATAAAAGTAGAATATAATAGACGGACAAAGCCTGCGAGATAGAAGAAAACCTCTTATGGAAATCTAGAAAGATAGAAAAAGAAAACAAATCTTTTCATTTTGTGACCTGTCTTATTTGACAGAGTGACATCCAGTGGCATATGCGATATCAGGTTCAACATTTTATGGAATTATCTAGTACATCGTAGATTATCTAAAGTAAATACAGTTTTATCTAACAATGGTAACATGTTCTGTGAGTGCCTGTGGAGTCAACCACAAAAATAATCTAGAAAATTGCTCATTTCACAGGTAAATACGTAGAAAGTCGTCATCGTAAAAACGCGTTATTTTTGTTGAATTTGATCTTGTTGTTATGTTGTAAATATACAATTATTTCAATCCACTTGTTCATTTTAATATTTTGTATAGATAAAGTTCTATGTATTGATTATTTACATTATTTTGGCGGATAATTAATTCATCGAAATATTTTACATGTACGCTAGAGCTTGACTCAAATTTATCGATACTATTGTCGACATTTATCTTGAATGTTTCCGGAGAAATTTGATGTTATTTTACGTTTAACGTCTCAAATGAATGTCAACTTAACAATTTGAAGAAGGAAACTGTAAGGAATCACATAACTAAGATAATCATGTTAAAAGTCAATAATCAGGGATTGATTCATTAGAATGTAAATGTTTATTCAGATTTTGTTTACTTGTTCTTTTTCACTTACTTCCATTGATGAGCTCACACGGCACAGCAGATGACACTGGAAAATATTTTACGAAAACTAATTAACAATGGCTGTTATTTTTTTATTAATTAAAACTGTTTATTTTCAAATTATATGTAAAAAATATACTCACCGGGCACATTTATCTGCCCTTTATTATAGTTGTAAGAAGTGAGGGCGGTTAGGTAAGCCGCAAAGTAGGTGCTTATGCTTATCTCGAGATAAAAACAGTGTGACAGTAAACATTATTTTCCAAACGACAAACTGCAATTATTATCGATAGTCTAAAAATGTTAAAGGTATGTCACTAGTTAACGCACACATTGACAAATCAAAACTGGTCACGCATTATCGGATATCGGGCTGTCAGTCAATCTACTGAATGAGCCTTCTGAATGACATATAACTTTAGAAAAAAAAGAAACGTCACGTTACCTCGCCGTTCCCTTATAATTTGTTTTTTCTTTCTAGTTTCGTAGTTTTGCACACTGAGCGTTGACATAGGTGACCTGGAACCAGAAAAAAAAAAGTAATAATCACCACAGAGTAGTATTGTTACGTAATCCGAGAGTAAAGTAATATTGTTTCGCAAGGCTGTCTGTTGGTTGTAGAAATTGTGTTCTGTGGTATTTATTTACGATCGATCGAGTGATAATGAGTGATTACTTTTTCAGTGATACGAATTAATTTCCTGAACTTTGGCCTATAATATAAAGTAATTACATTCTATTAGCGTTTAGATTATTTAGCAAACTAAGCGGTATAGTTTGTCAAGTTTAGCTTCAACAGAATGTCACTTAACAAATTAGTTGGAGGTGACTGTGGTGGAAACAATTCATTGGTTCAGCTCTCCAATATTGTTGGACGCGATGCGACTTTCTCAAAGCCTTTGTCTCAAGCGGACAGTTTTGTGCATGAGTTTATGGCACAGAATTCTCAAGTGCCACAAACTTTTAACATGAACTCTCTTCTCAACAATTTACCCGCATCAGATCAAGCTGCTTCCTTTAAATCGTCACAAAAGCAATTTAATACAAATCAAGAAGTTCAAAACTACAGGTCTCAAGCCAGCATGCCTTGGTCAGCAGGTCCGCAAGCATCTTTTATACCTCCATCAATGATGAGACCTTTCCAAATGCCTCACCAACCAATGTTTCATGCTCCTGGTCCGTCTAATGTACAAATTCAGTATTTAAATGAGTCTGAAATGGAACACACTAATGTTAAAGCAAAAGCTCAAGAATATGTTAATAGTGTAAAGGATGATGATGAACTTGCATACAATCAGTTCATGAACTTTATGAATAAAATAAGTGCAGGAGAGCTGAACATTGGTGAAACTGCAGGAGAGCAAAAAAGGCTTAGTAAAGATGAGATTTTAGATGAAATGACCGAGAAATATAAAGATGAATGGGCCAAGCTTAGTGATGTGTCAGACTACTGGGGTTCAGAAGAAGCAAATGGCATTTCCAAAGAATACAGCTTTACTGAAGCAAATGTTATGCTGGAAAATAAAAGTGCTCTTGAAATAGGTAAGGAGAAATTGAAAATGGGAGACATCCCAGGAGCTGTACTATGTTTTGAAGCAGCAGTACAACAGGCTCCTGACTCTGCAGAAGCATGGTTTCTATTGGGAACTACTCAGTCTGAAAATGAACAAGATCCTTTAGCCATAACTGCACTGAAAAAGTCTCTAGAAATTGACCCAAGGCAGTTAGAAGCCTATATAACACTGGCTGCAGCTTACACAAATGAAAACATGTCTAAATATGCATACATGTCATTACTTGATTGGTTAAGAGCCAGCCCTAAATACAGTGATTTATTTCCTCAAGATATTGATCCTAAAAAATTAGATCTCAAAGAACTGGAGAATCATGTCAAAACATTATACATTAAATCAGCACAATTACACCCAACACACATTGATCCTGATGTCCAAAATGCATTGGGTGTGTTGTTTAACATAAATCAGGAGTATGACAAAGCAGTAGATTGTTTTAAAACAGCCTTAAGTGTAGCTAGTGATGATGCAAAGTTGTGGAATAGACTGGGAGCTACACTTGCTAATAGTGAAAGGTCTGAAGAAGCTGTTGAAGCATATCATCAAGCTTTAAATTTAGAGCCTGGATTTATTCGAGCTCGCTATAATGTTGGCATTACTTGCATGAATTTAGGGGCCCATAAACAGGCAGCAGAGCATTTCCTTGTTGCATTGAATCAGCAATTTAAATCTAAAAGTTTGCATCCAAATTCATCATCTGTAGACACAAGCTCTTCAACTATTTGGACAACTTTAAGAATGGTTTGCTCCTTTATGGGAGAACATGACGTTGCTAAATTAGTAGATGAGAGGAATTTAGTCCAGCTAAATAAGTTTTTTGATATTGAATAGCTGTGTTACATAATGCTAACCTTGAATTTATATTACTTATTTTACAAATAACATTCGGAGCGTCACTTGGTGTGATAAATGTTTAGATAAGGGGATATTGGGATTAGTTGTACATACTTGTTTCATTGATCTGAAACATTTGGAATGAGGACAATATAGTTTACTATTTGTATAATAAGTATGTAATATAATATAACTAAATAATAAAAAATCTATATCTTTGGTATAACCTAATAAATGGACCAAGTTTACAAATAAATACACTAATATTATTTGTAAAATGTGTTTATTATATTTTTTTATAAATAAAACATTTAAACCTTGTAGGGCACTTGTAAAAGTGGAAACGTTTTCCAACCTGAAATTTAAACTAAATAGCAAGACTTATGTTCAAACCCTTCGATTGTATGTTATTCCAGATACAATTAAAATCAATTGTTATTGCGACTGCCGGCGGTCTTATGATCCTGTAGGAGTTAAATTCTCCATTTAATAAGTTCTTTTGTTTAAATAAACAATAAACCTACCTCTCCTCGTTTAACTTTATAAAGCTTATGAACTAAATGGACTTCTAGAATATAAACTATAAAAAACCTTTTTTAACAGAATTTTTATGTCGGTACTAGGTGTAGCACATCTGGCAGATAATGAATGCACAGGACTTATAGGTTATAAATAGTATATGTATTAAATAGTGTTATGTAAATAACTGCACTTACTATCTGCCAAAGGGCAACCTTGTGGATGATACCTAAAAAACCAACAAGGCCTTTGCTTTACTTTAAGTCTCTTATTAAGTTTGCTATTAATATTATGAACTTCTTCAATAGTTCTGGGATACCTTAATTGAACTTTACCACTTTGCACTTTAAAAATATTATGATTATTCTTTAAAAGAGTTTGAATACCACCACATTCTGCTTTCATAGCTATTAGTTGGTCTTTGGTTAACAAATTAATTATTTCACATAAATTAACCAGTTTCCCACAAGACCATTCTGTCTCTAAATTGGAGTCTTGCAGCAGATATTTTGTTATGGAATTGACTATTGATTCAATAATAGTTTTATCAATTTTAGTACAGTTCTTTACCCTTTCTACTGGATTTCTAGCCTTAAAATCTGGAACCCAAGAAGCAGATTCACAACTTATAGTACTTTCAGATTTGTATATTAAGGTTTTTATGTCATTGCAGTATTGCTGGTACTTGTCTTCTGTGTGTAGTCTCTTTTGGCCCACAAGACATATTCTTTTTGTACTTGGGATCTTTAGCCTATCAACATTTGTCTCAAACCCACAATGTTCACAGATATCTTGCACAAATTCTAGATATTCTGTGTATTGGCTTTTAGATGAATCCCTTCTTTGGTACTTGGAGCCATCAAAATTATAAGCACAACATGGGAGAAGGAAAAATTTACAGTTGTAGGAACTTCTTGCAGCAATTACAGGAATCCATGGTGTAAGTTCGTCAGAATGATTTCCAATTAACCAGTCGACTTTAGGAAATAAATTTTGATCCGAAGGTACTATTGTTTTTACCTGAAATACACATGTATGAATTAATTTAATTATCACTACTGTTTACAAAATGTTGAGTATGTAATATAACATTTAGTGTTTCAGCAACTAATGATAGAACATGAAAATTTTAACTGAGCAATCCTAATAATCCTAATATTGGTGATAAAAACAAATATTGTCCCTGTCAATATTCCGAGCTGTTTGCTTTTGCTATAGCCCATTTTGCCACTAAACTAAATAGATGTTACTTTATCTCTTATATCTACTTAGGGTTGTAGGTTTAATTCCCACAGTACAAATAAAAAGTATATAAGTAAGTTTTTCGGTTGTCTAGTACGCCTTAGTATAAGCTTAATAGTAGGTCTTTTGGGACTAGATGGCTCTGTGTGGCCCAGTTGGCATGTCTTAAATATAATCATAGGTATTTTTACCTCTAGTTTGACATCATTAGGATACATATCCCATATTTGTCTTTTTCTAACATCAATACCAACTCCAGCATGTCCTTCTTTTGTTAAAATAAAGACTAATAAGCCATTTCCACACCCCAGGTCTATGAATGTTTTCTTTTGAATTTGTCCGTCATTACTATCTTCCCATAACAATAATAAATATGTTGCGATTGCTACATCTTCATACACAAACTTTGTTGGGTCAGTTCTTTCAGGCCAAATCTGGAACCAATTGCATTAATTGTTAAACTATTCTGCTTTGATAATGGCAATGCAAAAAAAAAACATACTTTAACCATTTCTTTGCCATATTTTACTTTCAACTCATTATATTTTTGATAATATTTGTCCTTGGATACTAAACTCAATGATTCTATACAAATATGCTTTCTATTAAAATCTTCTTCTCCCCACTTCACAAACTGTGGTAATACTTCGTCTACAAGCCATTGGTATGATTTGGAGTCACTTTCATTTTCTGCAATTAGTTATTTTTTTAAATAAAATATCACAAATTTTAACATTATCCAACCAATTATAACTGTATTGACAAACCTAGGCCAGTTTTCAGTAAAACAGCTCCATTTTCTAAAGTTAATGAATACATAAAAGTAGGGCACAAGTTTTGCTTATAATTTTCATTTGTAACATCGTAAAAAGTTACAGTAGATTTTCCTTTTTCTAAGAAAACTAGCTGATATGCCTTTTCTTGTGAGTATAACTTTGGAAGTAATTCAATTAAAACAACTTCTATACAATAATCTGAAGTCTTAGGTACAGAACAATGTTCAATCTGAAATTCACTGAAAAATTTGTTTAGATATAACTGTATGTTTTCCTCATGTTCAAGTTTCCTGCAGCTTTTAGGATAATGCCAAGCAGTTTTTGAATTGAAATAACCGCTGAATATTGTTCTAGTGCCCCAAAGCCTTTTATTTATAACATTAAACTTGGTTATTAAAATAGTGACAGATTTCCAAAACGAATCGGAAGACATAGTAGTATTCATTAACATTGCAGTAGCTTATGCTTAGCAAATAAATACGTTTCTATGAGATCAGATACGAAAAAAATTAAAAGTTCTCCACGTTAAAAACTAAATGGCTTGGCTGGACTTTTCTTTCCTAACCTAAGAAGTCTAGAACTCTAAAAAAGAAGCAAGCAATGGCCAATGTTATGACTTTTTTTATTGTTTAATTTTTTTCCGAACTGGCTACAGAGACAGCTGCCAAACATCAAAAACTACTTGTAGACTTGTAGATGAGGATTCCGTTTCTTGCGAGTGTGGTTACTACACGTGCTATTGAAATTTCTCTTATTTGGTGTTGTGCAGTGCTTTGTTTCCACTTCTTTTTAAATATCTAAGCCTAATTTCCACTTAAACAAAGGTTTTATTAGTGTATTAACTTCTGGTAAGTCTAGTAAATATGGATCCTTTACCTCCTGACCCTCCGGATCCGCCGGATCGCACCCCATCCCCTATGGAGTTGTCCTTGCCCGTGTTCTCTCAATCGGCTACTAAACGCCGTCTTGGGACTGACGTCTCCTCCGAACCAGCCAAAAGGTCTGTTTCCGACCACTCAACACCCTCTGGAGCTCCAGATAGTAGCTACTATATACCGGATAGTACATACACATACGTATATACACCGGATAGTAGCTACTATTGGCAGCAACAACAGCCAACCAATGTACACTCACCCATCTATTGTGATTGCTCCCAAATCATACAGCGACATGGATAAACGCCCCTTTATTGTTCATGTGTCACGCATTGAATCCGACCCCTCTGCTCCTACATATATTCAACCTATTAGATTTGGCAGGTTTCTGGTGACCAATAAAATCTCTAATGTTGTCCTGGATGGAGTCAAGAAAATTGGCAGGAATAGGATCTCTGTTGAATTTAGTTCCTCTGAAGCAGCTAATAAATTCATTAACAACGAACTCCTACCGATGTATAAATATGTTGCCACAATCCCGACATACAATGTGACCCGTATTGGTTTAATTAAAGGTATTCCTACAGATTGGACGATGGAGGAATTAGCAGATTCACTGACCGCTCCTGTTGGCTGTGGAATTCAGGTCTTACCTGAAAGAGTATTTGTCTATCTCACATCCATCCCGGTTGAGACATACCAACTCCCAACCATACAGTGTATGAACTGCTGTAGATTTGGATATGTAAAAGCTCAATGCCGTTCCAAACCTAGATGCTACCGTTGTGCCCAACCCCACTCTGCAGATGGCTGTAAAGTCGAAGAGGACAAGTCAACTTGTCTTCATTGCTCGGGTCAACACTATGCTCTGAATAGGTCATGCCCTGAGCACTCAAGACAGAAATCTATTAAATTGATGATGTCTCAGGATAATGTTTCGTATGATAAAGCATCCTCCTTTTATCCAGCAGTTTTTTTTTTTTTTTTAAATTTATTCAAGGCAACAAACAGTCATGTAGATAAACAGTTATATGGTTAGTGTGTATATAACTAAGGACCTATAGTGCCTATAACTAGACTTTTACAATATTAAATTTATTTGAGCCTCTCTTGGGACTTAAAGGACATTTTAACTTAGTTAACAAATTAACAGATTTAAATAGCTTCTGTGTTGCAAAACTTCTAGTCGGTAATTGCTACCTATATTATAATTAATGATTAACAATAGGCTAAAATTATAGCTTATAAAAATAGCAATGAACCTAAAGAATAAATATATTTAAACATGTTTTTATTCTCTGGACAAACTTTGAAAAAGTAAGTATTTGAGATTTGACAAGGATGTATTAAATAAATCAACATCTGTAAAATCCTTATTGTAAATGCTAGTGGAACGGTACACAAACGAATTACGGGTATAATTTTTACGATAACGTGGATTAACGAAAAGTGGTTTTGCACGTGAGGAGCGCATCGGCAGACGAACTCGGGAGACAAATGACAATCTACTCAGCAACAGTGAGGAGTCGACTAAGTTATTCAGTATTTTGTAAAGGAATACTATGTCGAACATTTTGCGCCTATTGTAAAGGGACAATATATTATACTTTTTTAGTGAGTCGGAATAAGATTGGTTTAAAATATTTTGCCGATAATTCAAAGATTTAATAAACAATTTTTGAACTTTTTCTATTCTATTATTATGAACTTTATAACACGGATTCCAAACAGTGCTGCAAAAATCAAGGAAAGATCTAACAAAAGAGAAATATAAAATTTTAAGTGTTTCGGGACGTTTAAAGGGTTTACTTATGCGTAATATGAAACCTAGACCTTTAAAAGCTGAAGCTAGTATGTGATCGATATGTGGGATAAATGATAAAGTCGAATCCATAATTATGCCCAAGTCCCTCATAGTGGACACTCTATTTAAGGCCTTCCGATTTATGTGGTAGTCGTAAGTAATTTGATTTTTTTTGCGGGTATATGATATTGTGTAGCATTTATCGCTGTTAAGGAACAAATGGTTGGACTCACAGTATACATGTAGTCGATCTAGGTCTTCCTGCAGTTTTTGGCAATCACTAACTGATCTAATGATTCGATACAACTTTGTGTCATCAGCATACAAAAGATGGTGGGCATGTGTCAGAATAGAGCCAATGTCGTTTATATAAACTGAAAACAGCAAAGGTCCAATATGAGATCCTTGGGGCACTCCAGAAGGCACTGGTAGGAATCGTGAGGAATAACCCTTTACAAAAACTGCTTGACTCCTGTTACTTATGTAGGACTGGATCCATCTAAGGAGGCAGCCGTGCACACCGGCACCCGCAAGCTTCTTTATAAGAAAATCGTGGTTTATTTTATCAAACACTTGGGAGAAGTCGGTGTACACGGCATCCACTTGTATGTTATCATCCATGGCTTGCAGCAAAAAGTCATTGAAAGTTACCATATTAGTGTCAACGCTACGGTGCTTAAAGAAACCGTGTTGGTCTTGGGAAATGTAATTACGAAACGAGTGCGACATTTGAAATGTTACAATTTTTTCTAAGATTTTTCCGAATATACACAGTTTTGATATGGGTCTGTATTCATCTATACATTCACGTCTCTTGTTTTTTGGGATAGGGGTTACTAATGACTCCTTCCATACACTAGGGAATGTTCCAGTTTGAATAGAAAAACGAAATATTATTGTGATGGGTGTCGCAAGTTCTTCGGCACATTTGGATATAAGAATAGGATGGATCCCATCGGGTCCTGCACCTTTATGTATATTAACTTGTTCCAGCTCTTTAAGAACATTATCATGGTAAATGTTTATTAAATTTATATCAACGGCAGAACTGCCTGAATCAGAAATTGTATAATCAGAACTCTGATGGGTGGGCGGAATAAAAACAGAATGGAAATAATCATTAAAAGCCTCGCATATCTCATCACCGTTTGATAAAATTTTACCTTTATATATCATATTTTCAGGAATGGAACCAATACCTTTTTTAGATTTTACGAAAGACCAAAATAACTTCGGATTTGCTCGGATATTATTCTCAGAATGTTCGATGAATTTTTTATAACATTCTGCTTCCATCTTTTTAAACCTCTTTCGAAGAAGTGAAAAAGTCTGGTAGTCTCCTAAGTTGTTATGAAGTTTCCATTTCTTATGATATTTAAGCTTTTCGTTTTCTAATTTTATAAGACAAGTAGTAAACCACGGCGGGCGTTTATTTTTTCTGTAAAGATTTTGAGAAGGCACGTGTTTATCTATCAAACTGTTTAAAATGTCATAAAAATAAATCGTCATTGAATTAACATCCGTCATGGTATTAAAAACTTCCTCCCAGTTAACAGCTTTAAGTCCAGCTTTGACTGAGTCAAAGTCTGCTTTATAAAAGATTTTTTTCTTAATTCCGGCAGGAGGAAGTGGGGCGGGATTTTTAAAATTTAAACTAATTTCTAAAGATTTGTGGTGGGCATCCTCAGGTACTAACGAACATTCCGGTTGCGTAACATTACACGGATCATCACTGAAAATTAAATCTAATAATCTATTGTTTGTATTAAACTGGTTGTTGTATTGCAATAGTGATGATATATTCATAAAATCGGTAGTAAGGCACGCGAGACTATTACTGTTTAATTGTATTTCCATGGATTCACTTGAAGAATTATAATACCAATCAGCGCAGGAGACGTTAAAATCACCAACTATTAGGTAAGTATCATCAGGATTTGAGATTATAAACTCGCTTACTCTGGTGTAAAATGATGTCAACTGTGATTCGTGGTTACAACCATGAGGTATATAAGTAGCTATGATATGTAAGCGGCGCTGAGCCGGCGATGGAGAGGCGGGAGACGGCGATGACGTCACGCGGTGCGCGTTCGTCGATTGCTGAGTTAAAGGGATAGATAGCCAGATCTCTTCTGCATGCGTCGGTGCACGCATCTCCGATAGCTGCGACGGGCATAGTTCACGTCGCGCCGCGATTAGTACTCCACCACCCATCCTGTGACCACTTACCGTAGCGTTGCGATCACATCGGTACACCTCATAACGACTGTCAAAATATTCATGGTCATAAAAATTACTATTAAGCCATGACTCTGTAATACATACGACATCGTAACTGCTACTTAGGACGTTCCTTAAAAAATCGTGCGATTTAGTGCGTAGGCCCCTCACGTTTTGGTAGTAAATAGATAGGTTATTTTTGTAAATCACTGTAAAAAACATTAATAGAAGCAGGAGGAATGAATGAAATATTAAAGGTTCCACTAACATTTTCAATTAATAAATAATAACAATAAAAGTAACATGTAATATTTACTATACAACAATTTTCCGCAAGCAGGTAATTGTCACAGATTTTCCTAATGTTTAAACAAGTAACAATATAAAGTCATTTGATTTTACCGAGATCCGCATCACTTGATACAAGTATAACTTTAGACGCATCATTTTTTCGCAATAAAATCTTGCAATCAGACAGCCACACATATTTATATTCTTTTTGCTTAGCGAGGAGGCGGGTTTGTTTATATAAAAGTTTGTTGTGCGGCGCGAGGTGGTCGCTGATATAGATGGGACTGGCGGGCCCGTTTAGGCCAGCGTCAGCTGTTGTTAATCCTCGTCGCGCACGCACAGCAGCCAATAACTCGTTTTTGCGATATCTTTGTGAGAATCTGACGATAATATTCGGTATGGAGGATGAGTCTTGGGAGGTGGTGTCATCGTGTTTGGTAGAGATATCTTTCCTTATCGTGTTGAAACGGCGAACACGGTGGACATAATCTATATCTGTTGGTAATAACGTAAATCCCACCTTAGTAGCGATGTTATGTATGATATTATTCAAGTTTTCGTTCTTCAAAAGTGGGATTCCAGAAATTTCTACATTATTAATCCTACCAAGCTGTTCCTTGGCGTTAAGCTGATCAGTAAGATTATTTGTTTTGGACTGCAGCTCGGAGATCTCGCTTGACATTAAATCAATTCGATGGGTAAGTAAACCTGTTGTTAAGCTCAACTCGGAAACATCTTGTTTTATAATCGCTTGTTCGTTAGCCAATTTTTGTATGGAAGTGTTTACATCACTAATCTGCTTCCCAAGTGAACTGAAGTCCTCGCGGATGCCGTCCAAAACACCTGTTATATTAGTGTTTTGGGAGTCCAGCGCTGCTGTGAGCGAGGCTGTCACTTTTTTATAAAAGATATCCATAAGTTCTTGTTGACTACAGTGACAGTCGGGCGTTTTTCTCTTTCGGGCGGTTATATTCAGGGAATCATCTCCTCGTATCTTCGATAAATCCGGCTGTGAGTTGGTTTTGATTGGACTCCGTTTTACACTCATATCTTCAGCTTTTATGCAAAACAGGGGGTATATAACAAATCCAAACAGTTTAATAAGAAGTTTGCACCCACTTCGCTTCGTATGCGCGCGATTTCTTATCACCGACGTTAACCGAATAGCGCCGAAAACTTCCGACCGAGCAAATACAAAGACAGAGGACCGGTCCTCTCACATGTAACACGCGAAAGGGACTCAAGCAAATTTCACTCTTAATGTACACTTTTAGAGAGCACAGAATTGATTTGTACAGTTACTCTAATCGGGCAAAAAAGCGACACTCGTCCTGCCTAGAAAGCGCTCAGAACGCAACTGCAGCAGTGCGCAGATCCTACGCAGACATAACAAAATCCCCTTCTTCTCAACCATTTAACTCATCTCTCCTCTCCCAAAACCCAACTCAACACTCTCAGTCCTCAACTTCCTATAGGAAAACAATCTCTCGAGCTCCTACTCGTTCTTTTACTCCTTTGGGAAAGAGTTACGACCGACAGGCTCTCCAGGCCATAGTTGGTGATTGTCGCTCCTCTCTCCCAAACGGTTGTGCTTTAAACCCCACTTCCTCCCCTCTTGTCCCCTCTGAGGATAGTAATTCTTATATGGAACTTATCTTGTCCCTTGTCCTCCGGTCAAAATGATCCCATACCGTCCAACGTTGCAGAGAAACTTTCCCAAATCTCCAAACTAGCTTTATCGAAATCTTATTATGACATCAACGGTAGTTCAGTGGAACTGCCAAAGCATTAGATCCAAAAAACACGAACTGATTTCTATTATTAATAAATATTCCCCATTTGTCTTAGCCGTCTCGGAGACGTGGTTAGTTCCTGGTTGACTTTTTCGTGTCTCGGGCTACTCATGTCTCCGAGATGATAGAATCGATGGTTACGGGAGTAGTGCCCTTCTTGTAAGGCGTTCCTTCCGTTATTCTCAGATCCCTCTTCCTCCTCACAGTCAAGACATTCATGTCGTGGCAGTGCGTTTGTTTGATATCTCTATAGTTTCTGTATATATCTCCTACCCTAATGCATCCTCGCTCAATGAATTGAAATCCGCCATTTCTTCTCTACCCCCTCCAATCCTTGTGTTATGTGACTTTAACTCACATCATACTTTTTGGGGCTCATACAGGATAAAACCTCCTGGGTTATTGCTTATGGATCTTTTGGATGACCTTAACCTTTGTATCCTAAATGATGGCCTAAACGAGAAGGTGTGCTCCAACTCAAAACTCAGCTTCCGCAGTGGACTTAGCTTTTTGCACCCCAAATCTATCTTCTCTTTTTACTTGGAATGTCCTTGACTCTACTTTTGGCAGCGATCATTTCCCCATTATTATAAATTTACCTGACAAAAACTCTTCAGCTTCTCGTCCTCCTCCTCTCCTAAAATACAGATTGTGTAACGCTGACTGGACTTCCTTTGCCTCTTCAATCGAAGATAAACTAAATTCATTTACAGATATTAATGACCTAAATCCCTTTATTGCTTATTCTGTCTTGATTGAAACTTTACAATCATCAGCAGATTCTCATTTCCCCATTAAAAAAAAACATCATAAGATTTCCTCCCCCTGGTGGGATGCTGAGTGTACCGCCATGGTTCAGAAACGCAAAGAGGCCGAAAAAAGATACAACCAAGCAATGACCTTGGAGAACTATATCAACTTCAAAAAGACTGCTGCTCAGGCAAGGAAGTTCTTATCAAAAAAGAAAAAAATCGGCTGGATGAAATTTTGTGAGAACATGTCCCCAAGAACTTCCTCTTCAAAGGTTTGGAAGCA
The DNA here is from genome assembly GCA_949315895.1 of Anania crocealis. Lineage (NCBI taxonomy): Eukaryota > Metazoa > Arthropoda > Insecta > Lepidoptera > Crambidae > Anania > Anania crocealis. The sequence continues at coordinate 19,872,324 of OX438883.1, forward strand.
GATCAAAAGATTCCGCCAGTCTCTCGTTCCCTGGCTAAATTATTTTATTGATAGATTAGCTCCCCCATTTGTCCCTTCTATTGATTGCTTTCCTTCATCTTCTCCTGCTTTACCTTCATCTAATAATTTAGATAATCCCTTCTCTTACGAAGAACTTCAATTAGCGTTAAATGGTTTGGTTGACTCGTCCCCTGGTGCGGATGGCATTCCTTATTCGTTCATCATAAAATCACCGAAAAAAGCTAAGTTGCTCTATCTTAACTTGATAAATGCCTTTTTTGATCAAGGAATCTTTTCGGCCTCCTGGAAACAACAGTTAGTAATTCCCATTCTAAAACCGGGGAAAGATCCTTCAGATCATAACTCGTATCGCCCTATAGCCCTTTCTTCTGTCCTTCTTAAAATTTTGGAGCATATTATTAAAAACCGACTTGAATTTTTTTTGGAGTCAAAATCAATTTTGAGCGATTCACAGTTTGGTTTCCGCAAAGGTATGAGCACGTTGGATAGTTTGAGCATCCTGACGACAGATATTCGGCTGGCGTTCAAAAAACAAGAATTCCTTGTAGGATTATTCTTAGACATATCCTCTGCTTATGACAATGTCCTTCTTCCGGTGCTCAGGCATAAATGGATTTCAGGATTATGTTATTCCCCCCCGTTTGGTTTGGAAAGGATTACCTCAGGGCTCAGTTCTAAGCCCTCTACTCTACAACATCTACACTCACGACCTTGATAAAACTGTTAACTCTTTTTGTAATATCCTTCAATACGCTGAGGACATAGCCCTTTACTATTCTTCTAAATCCCTTTCAGATTGCTCTTCTCGTCTAAATTCTGCCCTACAATACCTTGGCGACTGGTTGTCAAATCATGGTCTCTCTATATCCGTCGCAAAATGTAACTGTGTCACCTTCACTCGCAAACGAATCGTCCCAGATCCACAAATCTCATTCAACGGAGATACTATCCCATGTAGGAAGAATGTAAAATTTTTGGGCCTGACGTTGGACTCGAAATTGACTGGGATTCCGCATTTTAACATTATTCTTGGGAAAACTGAAAAAGGACTAAATATTCTGCGTGCTCTTTCAGGTACTTGGTGGGGAGCCCATCCTTATTCCCAAAAGTTACTATATAATGCTATAATACGAAGCTACTTTGACTATGCATCTTTCCTTTTAGACCCAGGTAGTAAAGCAGTTCTAGATAAACTTACTAAAACCCAGTCTAAATGCTTACGTACCATATTGGGAGCAATGAAATCCTCGCCTATTAACGCTCTTCAAATCGAAGGTGTGGATCCTCCCCTCTATCTGCGTAGGGAATATCTCAGGGATCGGTTTTTTGTTAGGGTTAATCAAAATTCTCATCACCCCTTATTGCAAAAACTAGACCTCCTTTCATCATTAAGTAGTTCCTCTGATTCCCAAAATATTCCATGCATCCTTCATAGTTTCCATAAATTTAACCGCCTTCCTTCTCCTATTGCTAAATTTTCTCTAAACCCCCTTTACTCAAACAGCTTTGAATCACTAATTTTTCAACCTTCCATCATTCTTAATTTCGGCATCTCTAAAAACTCCTGCTCAGCCGCTCAAGAATTCAGAAATATCTTTTCTGACTACTGGCAAGACTGGCTCTGTATATATACAGATGCTTCCAAACTGGCTGAGGATAGTTGTGTCCATAAACGTAGAATATTATACGAGTATCTATGGTTGTGTCGGTTCCGCGGTTTGGATCCCTAAATATAGAATCTCTCTGAGTTTTAAATGTCCCCCAGGAACATCCATCTTTACAGGAGAATCAATTGCTATTTTAGAAGCTATTCTTTACGCGACTTCTCACTGTTTAAATAACTCTTTAATTTTCACTGATTCTCTAAGCTTTCTTCAATCCATTTTAGCTAATCCTTTTAAGTCAAAAATTAAATTCACTACTATCCTTAAAATTAGAGAAGCTTTGTTTACTTGCAAACAGAAGGGTCTCAACATAGTTCTTGCGTGGGTTCGCAGTCACAGGGGAATTCCCGGTAATGAATCAGTTGACTCATGTGCGAAAAATGCGATCTCTACTGGTTCCTTAGATCATTACAAACTATTCTCCCATGACGTTTCTTGCCTTTCGCGGACTCATCTATACACGTCGTGGAATACTCATTGGGAGAACTCGAAACTCAAGGGTATTGGTAGATATTATGCAGACATTCAGCATACCATCCCCCCTAAACCATGGTTTTTTAAACACCCCAATCTGCATAAGAAGATAGTATCTATCATATGTCGACTCCGTATAGGCCATTCATGCACCCCATTCCATTTAGCGAAAATTCGAATCAGGGACAGTTCCATATGTGAATATGGTCTCGATGAAGGTACAACCAATCATATCCTATTTAATTGTCCTAAAATCGGTTCCTCTCTGTTTGATTTTCTTCCTAAAAATTTCCCTCTCCCAACTAATATTAAATGTATTCTTTACTCTATTAACTCTACTCTTGTGAAGTCACTATCATTAAAGCTAACAATATTAACCTGTAATATATTTTTCAAAGTGACAAATAAAAATGGAATACCCTTCATTTTTATTTGCCATGGTTTTAGAATCTTTGTTTTAAGTGGATAAGTCTGTTTATTTATCGTTCATTTTAGAATATTATTATTTCCCGTGTAAAAGCTGCACACGTGATACTGGCGGAACAGTGCAATCAACACAAGTTCATCGCCATTATATAAAAAGAAGAAGAAGACTTGTAGATCAAGTCAACGATCGATTAGGAATAGGATCGAATCCATGTAAAGGTTTTACATTCTTATTGCCAAAAGATTACTGAATATTCATAAACTTAAAACTCACTCTAAGAATAATGACTTTTAATATCTTTCAAAAAGTGACATTTCACTGTCTGGGGCCTTACCATTAGCTCTTAAAGCAGGACTGCTATTGGACTGCATTGCTCTTTTGTACTATGACATCGTTTTTAGCAGGCCTGTGGCAGGCCAATTTACGTCGACGTTTCTAAACCGTTCACCATTTTTTTTTTTTACCACGCTTTTATTAGCTTGGGTTGTATCTATGTAATGGAATCTTTGAGCATAAATTTGACCGATTTCCAGAAGTTTGATTAATTTGAAACTTTGCACACGTATCAAGGGCCGATGACAATGCAATAATTTAATAACAGTTTTCCCAGTTTTCCTCTGTAAGAGGGAGTAAAAGAGATAGAGCTAGCGCGCGATCTGTATCAATTATGTTTCCTGCATAGGTTTGGACTTACAGTCGGTAAAGAAGGAATCAAATCTTATAAACTATACTAAAAAGTAAAAAATAAATTATAGTTTAAAAAACTAAAAAACCACGCTTTTAAAACAGATTGAACTAAAAAATTAAAAATAAAACTGTAGTAATCAATTGAAAAATTCATATTATTGTACAAAAAGCGTGGGGGCTTGATTTAGATTGTTGTAAATATTTTATCAATAATTTACTATATCTGTGGATATCATAACAAGCACCCCACGCTTTTTGTACAATAATATGAATTTTTCAATTGATTACTACAGTTTTATTTTTAATTTTTTAGTTCAATCTGTTTTAAAAGCGTGGTTTTTTATTTACTATGAACTTTTCAATCTTTTCATACCATGACACTCAATTTGACAGCAGGTAAACGTCCTTTTGAGCTAAGCTAATGTCATCCTAGCCATCTTGAAGAAGTTACTAGGAGACTAACTTTTTCGACATATTTTATGCGTTTCTCAGACTTTTTTCAGCAGTTTTGTGAAAATTTACATGTTTCATTATAGATTAAGGAACCTAATTACAGTGTAAAGAAACCTGAAGGTCTTTGAGTTAGTATTTTGTATAAAATGTTTATATCATCATTTACCAAAATGAAAATACAATTTCGACAAAATTGTTAGCATGGTTTTGTGATGTAATAGGTATATACAATAGAATATATTGAAAAAACTGTACTTTCAAATTTTATAACTCTTCTTTCTAACTAATATTTATGTGTAATACTTTTTTCAGATTTGTAACAAATACATGGAAATTATAAGTGTAAATGATGGCTATGATTCATTTAATTTACAATAAAATATGGTCTAATCATCCTTTGTAGTCTCACTTGAATGAACTGAGCACTATAGCATCTGTATGGCTTTTAGGTAAACATACAATACACATTTTAGTTTAACTTTAAAGATATGTCCTTTCCGTTCAATTGAGTAAAAAGAAAAGATAAAGAAACATATTTTACAGGTTATAGCACCTAAAACCCTTGTGTTATGAATATGTTGCTGATTTTGTTTGTTTAAATATTGCCTGGGTGTAAAACACAACTAAGTTTTAGTTCTTATATAACACATTTGCAGCAATCTTACAAAGATGATAAAATTAATGAATATTTCCTTTTATTGTAGGTGATTCTAGATATTCACTGCTCAAATTTATGATGACAACAATTGTTAAAGCAGAATTAGATTTTTCTGAAGCCTATTATACCTATACAGAGACATGTAAAAACTCTTAATGACAGAGAGAGATCTATTATAGGTGTTCTACAGACTCTTATTCAATGGTTCATTACCAACCTCAGGTAGCTAGCCTTATTGCAAAAGCATATATCCTACATAACATTTTGCAATGCAGCCAATCAATTATCTCACAGATCAAGCAAATTTATCTCACAGACGAAGAGGTTCACCAATAAGCTTATGTATTGATGTATTTTTTAACCCCTTGTAATTCCAGACACAAATAAATTGTCTTATGACTCGATTCCACAACTTCGGTAGCCGACCAGTTAATACATATACCCAGAAAGTTATGGTTGTTTTGTTAGATTTTAAATTTAGGGTTTAAACTGAAGTACTGTTATATTAAGTACCTATGTCTTTTTTATTTTAATATGGGTTTGAAATATATTTTTTTGTAATTATATTACATATATGAAATCATGTGTTTAGTTTTTTTTACTGCAAAAATTCTACAAAACATGTCTACTTAACCAAATGCTCGACTGGTAGAGAATACCTAATATGTAATATAATTTTCTGTTTCCTCTTCCTCTCCTTGAATCATTAATTATTTTATGTTTTATTTTTTGCATTTAGTCTACCCAGTCAGTACTAAAATAGAATAGATTATTATAATAACCATGTAAAAAGTAGTAGTAGTCTTTTACTACACAGTGTAATTGAACTAGAAACTTCATTCAAACCCTAATTTTATGACTACATCGCCCGCAGAATTAAAATTTCTGCCACCCTTTCCATTCGCTTGGAGTGGTTTCCAGCTGTTAAAGATTTGTTAACTGTTATTCCCAAAGGTTATACAATTGGGTGTGAGAAACTAGGCGTTTTTTTTTTTGTTGGTTTTCACTGAAAATCAATGGATGATCACTTTTTTATACTAATATTTTAATAAAATTACTTACAATTCCACTTTACTTTATTCAATACTCACACACAAGTATGACATTGTGAAAATATGGTTTAACCACATGAATAAATATTTATTCATGTGGTTTAACTCAATGTTTAACTGTAAATATAAAATAGTCGAACGTACGTACTACTCCGGGAAAATGGAATATTTCTTCAATTTTTGAATGTTACCGCCAAAAATGCAGGCAGAACCGTTCCAATCATGATCACGTTAAATTGTCTATCCACATTTTCAATAACCCAACACTGTACATTAATTACTATCGCCAAGAAGGTAATTTTACTAGAATTTAGTAATTTAACTAATCTCCTGCAAAATAGCAACATTTAGATCGACTTTTTCTCTTTAAAATCCAATAAGTATAAAGTTTTTCAAAAACCGGTAATTTGGAATAAATCATGTATTTGTGTATTTGAACGTTTTCAACTAAAAAGAGACAGATTTATCTGAACCAGTATAGCTCTGTCTCGTTCATGCAATCTGCAGACAAACAGACCATAGACAAGCTTAGCAGTTCACCTTTTGGTTTAGCGGTGCTAAAGTCGTTCAGCTTTTCAGCGGTTATGGTATGATTTTTAGCAGGGCAAAAGCAGCCCTACTGTTGAACTGCCTGGAAATTGAGTGGCTTGCTATAAGCTGATGGTAAGCCCCCTGATGCCAAATTATTTATTTCTCTTTCTTTCTTTCTATTTAGGTAGAGTAAAGGTACTGGGTTGAAAAAATTATTATTTTTCGTTATAACTTGTGTAGTTGAGAATTATGCAATATTATAAGTCAAATGTAATTTAGGAAATATAAAATTTGTGGCGCAATTTTTAAAATCCCTCCACTTGCGACTATGGCGCTACCTTAATTGCTCCTTTCGAAGGACACTTTAATCCTAAGTATTAATTATTAATCTGTGGTTCCTTACTGTTGACGGACAGAAACTGTCAAAATTGTCAGTCAGACAGACTCGCACTCTCAAAAAAATCAAATAACTGTCATCATTCACCATCAAAAATATTAAGTATTTTGCAATTTAATTTTGCGTTTTTAAGGCATCGGTGCCCGAATTACTTGAAATTAGAAAAAAAAAAATAGTTGTATGTATGTAGGTTATGTCATACACTGAGCTCGAACATGGGTATCAAGGGTTGCGGCAGGCTACTCGACAACCTCAATTTTATGTTGGCGATGATGGTAATCTTGTCCCAATAAGATCACCGGTAAGTTACTGCTTGGAAGTTGTTTTAACACAACGATAAATATATCCTGATTCCTGATGTATTATTACACCAAATTAATTTTGGCTTCCAAAGAAATTAGCAATTTTTTCAAAAGTATTTCTGTTTGGTTTGAGAATCAAGTATAATGATGAAAAAAGTAATCAAAATCAACATAGATTATAATCCTTATGTAGTAGGTAACAATATACAAACTCACTTTCAAGGTTTGTTAAGGCTAAAACAATATTATCAGTGCTACACAAATGTTTGTCTAGGTATATTATCCTCTATACAATACAGTGTTCACTTCATAAGGTATAAAATAAAGTGGTGATTTTATAGTGAACATAGTCAACAGCCTGCTCTGTGCTATCTATTCACAAGTTAATGTAGTTACACAAGGAGAATATTTATAGCTACAAGTGCTCAACTGACAATGACAAGTGAGGTAATGCAATATGTTAATTTATGTCAAGTTTATCTCAGTTATTATCATGTGTGGAGTGTTTAAGCCAATCATCAGCAAGGTTATTTACATCGCTTATCAGTAATTTTTTTCAATCATGATATAAGTGATAATAATATTAGTGTGTGATGGAGTGGCAGTGGTTAAAGGACTGGTGGCGCCTTAAAAGATGGAGAAGCAAAAAAAAGAAAGAGCAAAATTACGATGACTTTTGTTATTGTGATGACTGCTTGCCAGATGTGAGCATAAGTTAAATTTTTATATCTATATCAATTGGGTCAATACTCCTAGATATGACAGTTTGGACCATGTTATTCGGCTATAGATTTGTCTGACTTTGTTTAAGAATTAAGTATTTTTTATACGCTTATTTGATGTATCCATACAAGTCAATGGTATTTTTACATTTCAGAGATGGATAATCAACCTTTTTTTTTTGACAGTAATGTTATGATATAATAATCTATACTAATATTATAAAGCTGAAGAGTTTGTTTGTTTGTTTGAACGCGCTAATCTCAGGAAGTACTGGTTCGAATTGAAAAATACTTTTTGTGTTGGATAGCCCATTTATCAAGGAAGGCTTTAGTCTATATAACATCACGCTGCGACCAATAGGAGCAAAGCATTAGTGAAAAATGTTGCAAAAATAATCGCAATCATAATTACAGAAATTGACGCGTACGAAGTCGTGGGTAACAGCTAGTTTGTAAATAAAAATGAAAATTTTTTTGAGAATGCAGTGTTTTTGTCCTCTTCTACATAAATAATAATTCAGATAGTTTAATGCTTGCCTAAAACTGATGTATTTTTTAATTTTTGTTGCTTATCTGACAAAACTACAAATCAAATTTTTTTTTAACTTCCTTTAACTTATTATGCTCTGTTTGTTCCCATTTATCATTCTAGGTAAAAGGAAAGTGTTGTTGCACTTTAAACATAGGCTTCAAAGTGTAATTATTCAAGTATAAAGTATAAATGTGTAACATTAATGGCCATGCTTACTTAAGACTTAAACATTAAGAATATTTAGGTATATGATATTACAAATTGCAAAGAATCCCATAAGACTAACCCTTAACTACCTACCACCTATTACTGTCACACAACCACCTATCATACGTCTGTGGGACCCGAGATTAATAATAAATATGTTAACTATAAACATTAAGGGAGAGATCCAATTTGAATAAAAATTCTATTTTAAACATTACTAACCTCTTTATTAAATAAAAGAGGAACATTAAAATTAAGAATACTTTCACAATAACTTGAAATAATTGGCCAATTCTCTTTTTTTTGGCTTTCTTACTAACACTTAGATGAAATGAGATCTAAAAAAAATGTAAGTAATAGGAAATTATTCTTATATTTTTTCTATATAATTCAATCAACAAGGAACGTAAAAAAATAAATATATCACTCATTATAGTAATTATTTAACAAAATTGCGGGCTCTAAACTTAGAGCTTTTCACAACTGCGAAGACAATATTTTGTTCGAGCATTCTAAGCAAATTGGGGCTTTGCATTCGAACGCATGTATTTGTGTTTTGCGTTTTTTTTATATTGTGCAATTGAAACAGTTTTTAAGAACCGCCAATAGCTCTTCACAGAGTTTATTTGTAATACAGTTGGCCCTTCGTATTGGGAATCAGACGCGCCACTTTCTTCCAGTACGCGATTAACTTCGACCTGTTCCACATCGCTACCTTCGTCGTTTGCATTCTGCATTCGTATATCATTGTCTGATAAATCTTGTTTTGTTTTAACCAGCGATAAATTACAGCTTTACTAAGAACCATTATAACTAAAACAATAATAAAAAATAACGTAACCTCCTAACAGGGGTCTCTCAGTCCCACGCCGGTATTAATTTACTCACCTGAGGTAAACGCGCGCACCTCTTACCTTGACAAGCCGTTGATCGGTACAAAGGGACGTGGGAAAAAGGTACAGGATCGAACGAGTCGATGCAACTCTCCGGCGCAAAAATATTCACAATTATTATGTCAACAAGATCTGTGAGACGTATGGTAGGCGGTTAAGGGCTAAAGAACAAATTCTTGACAGATGAGTATCAAAGTGGTCAAAATGCCTATACTATAAGTGTGCATTCGTTAAGCAAAAAAGTATCGCCTATTCGAAAATTGGATGATGCAGATAATTAGTGCCTTATCATGTAAATGTGCCCGAAATTTTATATTTGTGCGTCCAACAGCTTCAGAGTTATTTAACAAAAACGGATTCTGCTGCACGAACGTTCGCCCAACAAAATTTTTTTTAATTGATGGATCTAGCTGTATATTAAATATGAAAAAGATATGTTAAATACGAGTATAAATGTGCCGTGAAAGCCAAATTTGTGCCTCTTAAGATTTCAGACTTATTTAGTTTTTTGCTGGGCGAACATTTCGGTAATTGCTTTGTATCGGAAACGGTTGAACGCACACTCATGATTTTTTGTATACAGATACAGTAAATTTGTGCATATTTGTGCCGGAATTTTCATTAACATGACTAGCATGGATCAAGATCTATTCTTCAATTTTCTAAAAAATGGAAAAAATGCTCTGGCTCTCGAACGAACAAGACCAAGGACTTCGCGTTAGGGCCGTTATATATTCACATGATCCTGTAAAGTTTCGCCGCCCTACTACATATCATTGCCGAGTTCTTAACGATTTTGTCTTCTTTTGAGGTTATTTTAAGTGAAATTACTTAGAATACGAAAGCACTAGTTTTCTGTGAGCTGGCTTATTATATGCTTCTACAATAATATGTGCGCTGTTTTAAGAATACGTATGCAAAAAATCATGTATGTATGCCCATTACTTTAGACAATAACGATAAAAAAACTATTTGAAATATTTTTGGTAGTTTATTTGATATTTTAGCAACTTAATTGCACTTATAATATCAGTATATAAACTTGAAAAAATTTGTCTCAGGCGGGACTCGAACCCGCATCTCCTCGCATGCCGCCTGAGACAAAATTTTTCAAGTTTATATACTGATATTATAAGTGCAATTAAGTTGCTAAAATATCAAATAAAGTATATAAATAGCTGTTTCATCTCAACTGACTGTCAAACATCTGCAAAGATGTTTCTTTCGGGTGTTAAGGGTGCAAACTCCTAATATTTGATGAAGCAACGCTGGCTTACAGCGTAAGAATATGCTTGAAAAATTAGCGCAGTGTCTCGGTGGCCTAATGGTATGGCGCCCGCCCGGCATGCGAGGAGATGCGGGTTCGAGTCCCGCCTAAGACAAAATTTTTCAAGTTTATATACTGATATTATATTTTGGTAGATTATCCGACCAAATTGTAGTGAACATTAAAATGCGGCCACACCATACATTAAACTATCCTTCCTCACTTGATGAATGCCATCAAGTGAGTAACGAAATTTAAATAGTACAGATGCGTACAGAATTGTTAAGTTGGAAAATAATTTATATTGGGGACATGAAATAAAATGTGATTTTTTTTTTGTAATAATACTATAATTTGTAATTTATTATTGAAAATAAACTGTCGACCTTTTGAGATTATAATGAATGAATGATTTTGCACCATAAATCTATACCTCCATAGCTTGATAGCTGATCAAGCTTAATAGCGTTGACAGTATATTTGTTTCGCCAAATTCTTCAACACATAAAATTAATGTCGTGGTCCCTCAATGTTTAGATCAGTCGCCCAGAAAGCGAAAGATTGTTGGAAGTCAAAATTTTTTATGTTTTTTTTCTAGTTGGTAAGTAAAGCTATTTGGATAAAAGAAGATAACAAAACAATATTGGTAATTTTTATATTAATTTATTTTTTGTATACAATAAATAATGAATATGGTTAGGTGCTATCTGCACCTTTAAGATGATTAAAACAAGTACAACTAAATAAACTTACAAATAAATAAAAAATGCATGTGTAACGTAATTATAAACATGACTTACCAACTAAAAAAAACAAATATATTGTCAACAGCACATCAAGCTATCAAGCTTGATCAGCTATCAAGCTCTGTAGGTATAGATTTATGGTGAAAAATCATTCATTAATAATAATCTCAAAAGGTCGTCAAATTATTTTCAATAATTAATTACAAATTATAGGGTACTAGCGGACCCGACAGACGTTGTCCTGTCTTAACTATGAATATTAATTTCAAATTGGTATAATTAACTAAAAAGAAATTTCAGATATAAATTTATTTATCGACTCTGTTAATAGAAAAACTATCATAGTAGATTGACCAACTAATAAAACATATTTGTAGTTTGAAAATTTGTAACTAATTCCATTCAAAAATAGTTAACTGGAGTAAAATAGTTACATATTAATAAGAATGGTTTAGTATCGAGAACGGTTTGAGCAAGAATATGGTTACCCACACAAATAATCTGTTTTATGCCATACGTCGACTGGCAGAGAATGTCACATTGTATTTAGGTTGATAAGGTTAGTTGATTGTGCAATTATATTTTTAATTTATGTAGTAAAGTGTACAATAAACGATGGCAGGGCGAGTTGGATCTGTGTGACTCGCTGGACCCGCACTGCGATGGAGGCAAGAAAGTGGTGGTCGGCGTCTGCGCCATGGCCAAGAAGTCGCAGTCGAAGCCCATGAAGGAGATCCTCACGCGTCTCGATGAGTTCGAGTACATCAAGATGCTTGTCTTCCCAGAGGAGGTTATCCTTAAGGTTCTCCCAAATATCTAACCTTCATAGTGGAACAAAATAGTCTATGAGCTTACACATACCTATTGTCGTCGAGTATAATATATTCCCATTGCGCTTCTTGTATGTGAGTTTAATATGCTTATGTAGTTCGTACAATTGGCAGTTAATTTACATGTGATCCATTTGTAATTGGCCTTGGAATGTTATAACGTTTTAGCAGATATAACATTGTTCCGGCGTATTTTGTTTCACTATTATTTGTTCATATTTTAGTTGCAATTTTTACATTAACAACTTCCTGTACTTTTATTTTCTTATAGATACATTTAAAGATCTTTACTATCGCATTCTAGGTGTCAATGCCATATTCATACATACGCGTTGTTATGAAGCTTTAATAGTTCCATTGAATGGTTTCAATAATACTTAGGTGGTTTGTATGTATACCCGCTGCTAGCGGACGGTGTCGGTTAGCGTGGTGATTGTGGTATTGTTAGTTTTTACGTGTGTGCAATGTTTCTCGAACCTCCAAGTATGTTCACACTTGCAGTTGCAATAAGCCTTATTGATTTAGTTAATTCATAGTCCAGTTTTATTTTAGAAACCAGTGGAGGAGTGGCCAATTTGTGACTGTCTAATCTCATTTCACTCAAAAGGCTTCCCCTTAGATAAAGCCATTCAATATGAGAAGCTAAGGAAGCCGTATGTTATAAACAATCTTCATATGCAGTACGACATTCAGGTATGTATTAGGTACTCTCAGACTTAATACAGTTATTGATCATTTAATACTGTTATCGGATTACTTACACGTTATTTTAAAATTACATTCCAGGATCGCAGAAAAGTATATGCGATTTTAGAAAATGAAGGTATTGAAATTCCCAGATACGCGGTTTTAGATAGGGATTCGCCAGATCCTAAACGTAAGTTTGTTTTTGAATTTGTAGTCGTATACATACACCGTGTATTTTAAATTTCTGACAAACGAAACCCATGTTATGTAACCACTGAATAACATCATAACAGTGTTTTTTGAAGTGAAAACTTCTTTAGCGGCGCTGAGCACTTTTTGTTGGATGGGTAAAAACTTCCAAACTCGCGTCAGGGTCACGTGATGCTGATCGAAAAAGCGTAAGATTGAGGGGAAGGGAGAGAAACTAGTATCTCCCACTCTTTCTACCGTGCCTGAGTGTGCTGTTTTCTATTATTTTTGAAGTGAAACTTCTTTATCGGCGTTGGAAAAAATTTACCGTCACGTTTTGCGTCAAATTTTCGTCACATTTTTCGGTTACGCGCCATCTTTTTCTTGCCCCTACCACGGTTGGTTCAGACGATAGCAAAAAGGTAGTGAAATAATATTTAACCAATTTAACCAATTTAACCAATTTAACCAATTTAACCAATTTAACCAATTTAACCAATTTAACCAACTTAACCAACTTAACCAACTTAACCAACTTAACCAACTTAACCAACTTAACCAACATAACCAACTTAACCAACTTAACCAACTTAACCAATTTAACCAATCTAACCAATCTAACCAATCTAACCAATTTAACCAATTTAACCAATTTAACCAACTTAACCAACTTAACCAATTTAACCAATTTAACCAACTTAACCAACTTAACCAACTTAACCAACTTTACCAACTTAACCAATTTAACCAATTTAACCAATTTAACCAATTTAACCAATCCAATTTAACCAATTTAACCAATTTAACCAATTCAACCAATTTAAGTAATTTAACTAATTTAACCAATTTCTGGAAAGTTGCATGTAGATCATTTTTCGAAAAATAAGGCCATAAAGAAGTTTCACTTCTTACGTGTGTACACTAGTACACGCACAACTTTTTTTTTAATTTTTTTCAAAATAAATCTTAGAAAAATATAAAATATTGATTTAGCTATTAATTTTTTAACACGCTGTGTTACACTGACGTATCTGTGTCAGGTTCATTCATCCAGGACCCGGCCAAAGCAAAATAATACGTCCGTGCGCGTCACAGCATGATTCAAAACATATTTTCATTTTTTCTAAGACTATTTTAATTAATAAAAAAAATACATAATGATTACATAACATGGGCTTCGTTCAGGGAGGCCTCGTTTCAAGAACAAAATAATCCATGTGTTTCCACTTCTTATTAGATCACGAATTGGTCGAGTCTGAAGATCACGTGGAGGTGAACGGCGTTGTTTTCAATAAACCGTTTGTAGAAAAGCCGGTGTCAGCGGAAGATCACAACATATATATTTACTACCCAACCTCTGCAGGCGGAGGAAGTCAACGACTTTTTAGGAAGGTTAGTTTGTTCAAGGACTTTAACTCAATAAACTTTTAAAAACACAATACCGGTGCTATATGATTCAGGTTCATTGCCTAAGCTTGAGAGGCCTTGCCTGCCTGTCTGCCTCAATGTTACCCAAGGATCGCTGGCATTGCTTAAAGAATTAATAAATAAAATAAAACCAAAAAGGCGCCATGGATCTCGCTCAGGCTTTTTTTTACAATTTTAATACTCTTTCCAGTACATTTTCTGTTTGAAAATTATTTATTTTTTTATTTTATAATTTTAGATTGGCAGTCGTAGCAGTATTTATTCGCCGGAATCTCGTGTTAGAAAAACAGGATCATTTATTTATGAAGATTTTATGCCTACTGATGGTAAGTTACCTATCATAAAATTTTGACCATAAAAAACAACTAAAAGAGGTTTCGGGTGATGTGTCAATGTTAGCTAGTAAAGTACATAGTGTAGCTAAGGTATTTAAATTTTAATATTTTCTTAGGTACAGACGTAAAAGTGTACACAGTAGGTCCAGATTACGCACACGCAGAAGCGCGCAAAAGCCCGGCCTTAGACGGGAAGGTAGAGCGGGATTCAGAAGGCAAGGAGATCAGATACCCAGTAATTCTATCTAATCAGGAAAAGTTGATATCAAGAAAAGTTTGTTTGGCGTTTAAGCAGACCGTTTGTGGATTCGATTTGTTAAGGTAAACATAGATGTTACATAAAAAAACTAGATGCATCGCCATTAAAATTGCACTAAGTCTATACATTTCAGTGCTCTTTAAATAAGTAAAAAAAGTGTACTGGCATAATCACCACGCTTGCCAAATGCGGGTTGGTGATCACAAACCCGAGCAACGTTTGAAAATTCGAAACTTTGTTGCCTGACCCGGGATTCGAACCTGGGACCCCGAGATCTTGGCCCGGTATTTAAACCATTAGACCAACGGGGCGTTTAAATAAGTAGTAGCAATTTTTTATTTTGGTATAGTTCATAAATGTAAGGATAAAGCACTTAGAAAATGTCCGCCAAAAATCTGAAATTTTCGATACGGCCTCCTAGCTACACTTTATTTACGCGATGCGCATCTTATTCATTCATTACGATACTATTCATAAGTTTTTGATTTTCCATTCACACCTTAACAGGCCTAGGACCGTAAACATTAAAAACTATGTTGCGAAATTCGGGTGAAACCTTGACCTACATTATTTACTTCATAAACGGGCTCTAAATACGATACTGAACGCCTATAAAAATTGAAGATGGTGAAAAATCGTCCTGTATGCATAGTGTAAGGTAAATAGTATTACAAACCGAAACTAGCTTATGTTAACATATGAAGTATTTTAGTTCATGAGTTGTTGACTATATCATACATTGCGATTTCGGATATAAATTACAGTCATTATCAGAAGGTAGAGTATATTAAGAGGTTTCCATCACAAATTTACAATCCATACTAAGATAAGATTTCCTTTTCATAAATTAACATTGACAAAGAAGTTCTATGTACACAACAGTGTTTATTCAACTTAGGCTCTTACTCGTTTGTGTAAACACATCCAATTAAATATTGCCATAATTTGAACATAGATGGTTATGATGATAAACCTCTCTTCGATTCGTAATGAAACTATCCTAACCATTTTCCTGTTAAGATAACTTTCAACAAAGGCTTTCAATAAATTGGAAACTATACATTTGATTAATATTACCTAATAGCTAAAACCAATGTGTCTTATAACTGAAAATGAAAACGACCTAAGTCAGACTACTAGGTAAATATAGCTTTCTTTAGGAGCAACAACTGGATTTTCTAATCAACGAAGTAGAGAGGATGATGACGATATTAATTCATTCATTATCTCATCACCTTACAATAAGCCATCAACTGAACTATGATATAAAATTAAAATTCAAAATAGGTTTAGGTTAAGAACTTCCTTTCTTGACCAAACCTATCCTGTTTACAGAGCGAACGGCAAATCGTTTGTATGCGACGTCAACGGTTTCTCGTTCGTGAAAAACTCGAACAAGTACTACGATGACTGCGCAAAGATCCTCGGCAACATGATCCTGCGGGAGCTGGCTCCGACGCTACATATCCCTTGGTCGGTGCCATTCCAACTGGACGATCCGCCAATCGTGCCGACCACGTTCGGCAAGATGATGGAGCTGCGGTGCGTGGTGGCTGTCATCAGGCACGGGGATAGGACGCCGAAGCAGAAGATGAAGGTGGAAGTCCGGCATCCGAGGTAGCGTCTATTATATTGTTTACTCATTGAAGAACACAATAGAAATCTACTGTCATAATGATCCGTTTGAACATTCAACAAGTCAAACTTTCCTCAAAACTTGGTCTGCTACTTGTTGAAATCGCCACTCTCACAGACACTTTCATATCAAACATGTTTAAATTTGTTTTTTTACAGAATGAGGTACAAAGATTACAAAAAGAATCAAAGGTCGCTTGGCATTCACATATCATCTTGTGTTTGAAGGCTCAAAACAAAGTTTTTTTTCGAACTGTGTCTCAAGATTATTTTGACAAATATTAAGCTTAATGGTATAGCGCCGTGCCCGGATTGCGAGGAGATGCGGGTTCGAGTCCCGCCTGAGACGTAATTTTTCAAGTTTATAAACTGATATTCAATATTATGAACTTTTGACGCTTTTGATAGCGCGGATTATTAGGATGGGACCTCTTGCCAAAGTAGCGCGTACTAGTGGCGTAGATTTTCGTGAAAACCCTCATTGATGAAAGAGAACTAGTGCATAACTAAATCATAACGTCCATTGCAGGTTCTTCGAAATATTCGAGAAGTATGAAGGATTTAAACGAGGTCACGTGAAGCTAAAAAAGCCGAAGCAGCTGCAAGAGATTCTGGATATTGCAAGGGCTCTACTAGCCGATATACACACGCGCCATGCCGACCCTGAGATCGAAGAGAAGCAAGGAAAACTTGAGCAGCTTAAAAGCGTACTTGAAATGTAAGTGTATAACTTTTATGGTATTGGCATCATCAATTTATATGATGATTCATTGATAATTAAACCTTAGTTCGCTGCTGTCAGAAGTAGGTAAAAGTCGCTTTTATTTCAACATCTGTTCGTTAGCGACTATCGCAGGATCTTCTATCTTGATGATAATGGAATAATGATAATGGCCGATAATGAATATTATTTTCATGTTTAAGTTTACATACATATTTTTTAACTGATAAGACTTGCTTGGCAGTTCGGGAAAACATTGTAGAATCACTTGTGCAATCAGATAACATTGTGTAGCTCCAAAGATGGACCCTAATTTTTAAGTAATAGAATCTGACATTCCATTTCAAATTATGTAGGTAATAGCTACAAATGCAGAGTTTGGTCTTAACGCCTATTATATGGGATCGCATGTTAGTTACAAGACAAAGCAATAGGTAAAAAAAATGTAAGGTTAGAATTTTCAGCAGTTTGGTATCGCACATCTGTCACCAAAATGCTTTGTTTGCCTTAAAATAATTTTTACTCGGACTCACGCACTGAGGGTTCTGTACCAACTAACTGAATTAGGGGTCCACTTACTTCCACTTAGCCAAAATACCACAATATTTCATTGACTGCAAAAATAACTTTGTTATTTATAGTGTTTGTATGAAGGACAAAGTTATATTTGCGGTTGTAAAAAATGTGCTATTTCCCAAAAACTACTAGTTTGATCTCATTCAAACCAATTTTCGTTGAAAGTTTTTGTTAGGATCTACATCATAAATTATTTCACTTGCTTAGTTTAAAAGTTAGAGGGGGGGAGGGACACATTTTACCACTTTGGAAGCGTCTATCTTCCAAATGTTAGACATTTGGAAAATATGGTTTTAGAAACCTCTATGTCATTTTGAAAGACCTATCTATAGATACCCCATACGCATAGGTCTGAGCAAACTATAAATTTTTAGTTTTACTTCTATGTATGGGAAGCCCCCCTTAAATATCATTATTTTATATTTTTTGTATGAGAATCGTAAAGCAGTCAACAGGATACACCTACCTACCAAGTTTCAACTGTGTAATGCTAATATTTTCAGAATAAAGTGGCTGTGACATACGGACGGACGGACAGACAGACAGACAGACAGACAGACTGACAAAACTATAAGCCTTATAGTTTAAGTAGCCTTATAATATAAGGGTTCCGTTTTTTGCCATTCGGCTACGGAACCCTAAAAATACCTCAGTAAGGACTTGAACTCAAAATAGTGATCTGGGCGATTCACTATTAACCTAACATACTTTATCTTATCTTTATTTCCCGTATTTTTTTATTTTATTTACTTTTTTTTTAATGTAATTATTGTACAGCCAAAGATGTGAAGGCAAAAGATATGCACATTTTATGAATTGCCTTATTAGCATTAAGCATCGACCAAATGAACAACCAGTATGCCTGTATGTCGAGTAAAGACGTCATAAGCTCTAAAAAAAAAGAAGGGATACAGGTGTCTTCGTCTTGGTATTCCTATGTCGTTAATCAAAGAACAATGGAATTTAATCGCCAAAAAGTGGTCTTATTTGAATGGTAATGAAGGCGATTTGTTCCCAGGTACGGCCATTTCTCGGGTATCAACCGCAAGGTGCAGATGAAGTACCAGCCCCGCGGCCGCCCGCGCGGGTCCAGCTCCGACGACGGTAACGCGCCGCCCGCGTACGGTAGCACACCGCCACTGCCTAGTGCTTACTGCTTCATGCTTACTGCTTAGCGCTTATAGTTCTACATTCAACTCGACACTCATTTAATTACCAAGCCGCACATGCCGGGACTAGACCCGAAATCCCTACATAGAGAAGATAAAGTAAATTGTACAGCACTAAAAATGTAAATGTAGATAAGATGAGTTAGTAGATGTGGTTGATTCGGAATTGCGTCTAAATCCCGTTATGTGCGTGTCGATTTTTTTTAACATCGAGTATGTCACCTTTTTAGTATTTGAGAAAAGTAAATGCATAAAATAGGTTATTACAAAAGTAATAAATCCTGACTATCTAACCAGTTTTAATCCTTCCATAACATTGGATACTTGAATTTCAGTGACATTGAATTTCATCCAGAAAATCACTTTCACAATAATAAAACGTCATTCTATAAACGAATAGGACTAAAAGGTTTTCGTCTAAAATAAATTTCTTCAAAAAAAGTGTCAAAACTACTAATTAAACTGTCAAGTTTAAGTTTTAGAGACAATGTTGTACAAAAGAAGGTAGTCAAGCTACTCTCGTTGCCGGTTGTACATATTTGTTTGTTATCATTAAAGTATTTAGCCTTCACAAGTGGTTTTACTTCTATTTGAATATTTAAGTATTTGATTAAACTAGTCATACGGGTGCTATCACAACACGTTAAGCGTTTTGAAAAATGTTACAATACTAAGGACGGTTTCTGACTAGCGTTTTATATGCGCGTATAAGCTCGTTTTTGGAAACGCGTTCACGCGCGTACAGGTTCGCTTTTGTTTTCTTCTTGCGTTGACGCCCATATAAGACCGTATAAGCGCGAGCGAGAACTTTGTCCTATTTCATGTTTCGAGCGAATCCGCCGGTATTCGCGCATACACACGCGTTCGTTTCAATGTGGGGCTCGAGTAAGCTTTAAAACGAGCGTACCTATACGCGCAGAAATAGTTGAAATATACTAGTAATACTTTAAATACAGTCGAAAACCAGAATGATGACTATATCTATCACATATCAAATGCTTTGACACTTTTAAATTTTATACTGCATGTTTTATTTGCAAGGTTAATATTAAATGTAGATACTTGGCCCCTTGCACACGCACCACGCAGTATAATACACACCTTGCACCTTTTAGCAGTTACTAACACTAGTATAACTCCGCTATATTTGAACGCGTAACTTTCAGTAGGCTACTTGACTCGCATCAAATTTCGATCTAAACTTAATCGTTTTGAACTTGAATATTTATGAAAACCCCTATTCCGAGTGTTACTCTTAATAATTCCTCATTTTATTGATACGAACAATATATTTGATTCGTAAAGGTAGTAAAAATCTGAATGTTGTTTAAATATCAAATGTTTGTTTCAATTCGTATGACGTCACAAAACAGTTAATCTATAGACCAATATGGCCGACAGCGTTTTTTCCGGTACACGAAAATTTTACTTTAAAATTAAGATTTCCTGTTTCTTAGGTACTAAAAATATTGGGTAACATTATTTTCGTCTTATCATACAATACATTTAAGACCTACTTACAAAAAGAGTCAATATTGGTAGTTTAAATTAAAATTTTAAATCCTTGAACAAAAATGTCTTCTCTAACCCATAAATATCTGCTTACCGGTTGACTGCTTCTAAAATAGATTTAGTATAATAATGATAATTTGGAAATGCAAAAGTGATAGAACATATTACAGGCATATTCTTAAACGAAGTTATGCTTTCGGCTTGTACCGGCCTAGCGTCTGTTACGAAGACACTAATTGGCCAAAATTTTTGCAAAATACAGTTTTATTGATTATAATATTTAATGGTGTTTTTTAAATGTTATTTTTTACTTTTTCATGGAAAACTAGATTTTAAAAATCTTGTTGCAAAAACCAATGTAAACGCAAATAATGCAAGGATTAGTTTACTCCTCATAGTGTCTGCTTGGTGTAAGGTTAGCTTGAGTATAGTTTATTTATTTAAAACCAAAATCTATTACCGGTGTACAAAATAAGAAAAAATTTGTAAATGAAAAATAAGATAATTGATGTAACTATATACGGTGTAGTGTTTCTTTATTAAATAAAATTTTGTTACATATATTTTGATCGTGGTATGCTAATTATGATGACGGTGTAGTAAATCAAATGTGTGTGGGATTGCAGTAGGATGCGCGGGCGATCCGTCCCTGGTGCTTATCCTGAAGTGGGGGGGCGAGCTGACGCCCGCGGGCCGCATCCAGGCCGAGGAGCTGGGCCGCATGTTCCGCTGCATGTACCCCGGCGGCCAGGGCCGGCACATACCCGGTGAGTACATAAGGGCGACTCCGGACAATCAAATAAAGTTGCTGAAACACTTTTGGTATTAATTTGACCATTTGGATCAGCGGTAGTAACGCTGCTTCTGTGCCATGGGTCGCGGGTTCGATCCCCGCACAGTACAAATATTTGTGTGCATGAACATGTCTGTTTGTATAAGTAAGTTTATCGCTTGTCTAGTACCCCATACGACAGGGTACTTAATAGTAGCTTAATTTGGGACTAGATGGCTCTGCGTGGCCCAGTGAGGCAAGTCCTAAATATTCTTCTTTTTTTTAATTTAACCCCTCTTCTACTTATCGTTCACTAAAGCCTAAAGAATTTCAAATTATGATGGAGCATTCAATTAGAGGTAAAATGTGCAAGTAGAAGCTACAAGGTCTTAAACCCTTTTTCACCGCATATCTATATACCTCGTGAGTTTGAACTTGAAAAATCTGTGGGGAATTAATTACCAATGGAAACCATTGGGAATAGAGTATTTCACCTGTTTGTCATTTCTGATAAATGTAACATCTGACTCTGACTCTTAGATACTTTCTGCTTCTCATGGCACTTGAAGATTTTGCAGCGCAAAAAACCGCACATTCAGATTCAGGGTAGGGTACAAAATGGCCGGATTCCTTATGTTTTTTACTTAACTGTTCGTTTGCAGGTGAAGGTGGAACTCAAGGCCTCGGTCTCCTAAGGCTGCACTCAACGTTCCGGCATGACCTGAAGATCTACGCGTCGGACGAAGGTCGCGTGCAGATGACGGCGGCCGCGTTTGCGAAGGGACTCTTGGCTTTGGAGGGCGAGCTCACGCCGATACTCGTGCAGATGGTTAAGTCTGCGAACACTAATGGGCTGCTCGACAACGACTGTGACTCATCTAAGGTGCAGAATATGTAAGTGAGAATTACACTTTTACACCGTGCATTTTTAACTGTCTGGCATTCGAAACCAAGTTATGTAACCATTATGTATGACATCTTGGCAGTGTTATTTTTAAGGTTAAAGTTTGACTTGGCTAGTTTTTGAATACGAATCATTTAGCCTTCGCAAGTTATAAAATTGTTAGTCCTTATATTATTCTTCCGAAAATTTTGCTTGCTAGTAGAACTTAGCTATCGAACATAGGGCTATTCCGTGGTCCTTCCTAAGTTAGTAGGTAGGTACTTAACAATAAATCGTAAGACTTTAGTATTCAAAGTTTTAAGAAGAAATGATATTTTAAGTTGTTATAAAATATTTTTTGTTGTTATAAATACATTTCAGGACTGACCATTGCACTTAGCACCTATTTCTCACTTCTTTTGTCATTGAGGCGAACAACGAAGGCATATATCATAATATTGAACTTTGCTCACATTTTACATTATTTTTTTATGGGATGATACCTTAACAACAAACATATTAATTAAAATCAAAACTATAAGTTGATACCAAGAAATCAGCGGAATATAATACCGTCTCAAAATTAGATAATTCTGTTATTGATAGAATTCCCGCCCGTTAAGTAGTTTGTTAACAAGTTATTATTTAAATTCAGTTTGTTTAGTCTATTCTATTTTGAAACATACATTCTATTAACAAATTGCAGGGCAAAGGCGCGCCTCCACGAGGCGATGCAAGAGGACCGCGAGTTCACCGACGAGGACCGCGCCTGCATCAACCCGTGCGAGTCGCTCAGCATCACGGCGGCCATGGAGTTCGTCAAGAACCCGGTGCGGTGTTGCGCCCACGTCCATACGCTCATACAGAGCCTCGTCAGGATCGTTCTTATTAAGAAGGACGATCCCAAAACTAAAGGTACATACAAATAGAGGATATTTATGTATTGAAAGCAGAAACTGTTAAATACATGAATATCTAAAGGCCCTGGCATCCTCAATTTAGGCTGAAGTGGCCTAACCCAATCTTTGTTCTTATAACCGAACTGTTGCCTACTTATAAAGGTGATGTATTCTTAAGACCACGTAAAAGGGACCATTATCGCATCTGTTAAATGCTGGACATTCTATATTATGTTACATTTATTTAATATTGTTTATTCCTCATTTGAGTGACTTTCTTTAACCTTATATAAGTCACCTATTTTGTGTGGGTCAACTTTGAGGCACCGACTCAAAGTTGATAGCTGATTTCTTGCTCTCTGTCAGCTTAAAAGTTATATATGTAACGTTTTATTATTCAGTCGAATTAAATTGTTACACAATTCTAGATACGATTCTATACCACGGAGAAACGTGGGAACTGATGGGTCGACGGTGGGGCAAGATCGAGAAGGACTTCTGTACGAAAAACAAGACTTTCGATATTTCCAAGATCCCGGACATATACGACTGCATCAAGTATGACCTGCAGCACAACCAGCACACGCTGCAGTTCGATCAGGCGGAAGAGTTGTACATGTATGCAAAATACTTGGCCGATATTGTTATACCGCAGGTCAGTGCAATGTTTGGTCTTTACTTTCTTTACTTAAAAGTGTAACATTATGACTTAAGGCCTGTTTCACAATCGCTGAGTAAAGTTCTGGGTAAGCTACTTCGACCCTATCTGCTCAGTAAACTATTTTTCACGTTTCACAATCCCTGAGTAGGGTTAATCACCACTTTATCTGCTCGTTAAGTTAACCACCGGATGCAATGCCAAGTAGCCTTTTACTTGACAAGTAAATTTAAAAAGATAACCTCAAATACGTCATTTCCAAATTTTCATCAAAAACAAGTTATTTTATTATTTAAATGGACAGTTTTGCAGTCATTGTAAAATAACACAATGTTCGTAATGGTAAATTCAATGCAAACAAAATCACCACACAAAAAGTACCAAATTTGACATTTGTCATTTACTGACTAACTGATGTTGACTCGACATAGAGTTTTTGTTGAAACCTCGTTGCGTTCCATTCTTACAGAAACATTGATTTTAGAAAAGGTGAAATGACTCATTTACATTACAGTGTAAACATTTTTTGTACGAATTTATTGTTTTTATTACTTATAATCATCACAAAAAATATTTTTAATGATAATTCTGTGATTACTATACTTTATAGAAACACGTAAATTATTCTTACCTTGAAACGAAACGTAACTTGTAAGTAAGTATTAATTATATAATCTTCACTTTAATTTACTGATTGGATGATTGTGAAATGCAAAGAAAGTTAACGAAAGGATTTAACCTCTATATAATTAACTCGTTGAGTAACTATTTAAGCCTTTACTTAATGATTGTGAAACAGACCCTTAGACCGTGTGGTGCTGGCCTGAATAAAAGTCTGGTGTCATAAAAGTCGAATAATGGTCCGTCAGAAAAGAAACGTGTAGCAACGATTTCTTTTCACCGAAATTACGATCGCTAGCGTGTCGATTATGGCAATTTCTTTCTTTTGGAAAGACCTATTCCCAGAGTTGGAGTGATGTAAATGAAAGCGCTGAGCCTCGTATGGTAAAAAATTCTAATAGACATATAAATAATAAATAATAAATAATAAATGTGGACAACATCACATACATTGTTCTGATCCCAATTTGAATAACTATTTAAAGCATTCGTATTTTGGAAAACAGAAACAACGAAGGTACCACAAACACCCAGACCCGAGAAAATGTAGAAAAACACATTTTTTCTACATTGACCCGTCCGGGAATCGAACCCGGGACCTCGGAGCAGGCGACACCTTGAAAACCGGTGTGTACGCCACTCCGCCACGGAGGTCGTCAAAAAAGACATATTTCATAAGAATAAAGAGTATGGGGACCTCGGCCAATGAATAATTTTACATGAATATTTGTTTTACATACTTATACAACAGCATCATCGTCGTCATCATTATCAGCCCATATTAGTTACTGCTGCTCTCATAAAGGAGCAATTATTGCCACGCTTGGCAGGCGAATTGAGCCGACTTGGCGATCGCAGTTATGGTGATGGATGGTGGAGAGAAGACACTGCACCTGCTGACCGTCTTCTTCTGATGGAAATTGTCTTTGGAAATACTACTCTATAGAAAGAGGAGGTCTGGTGATTATTTTGTGTCGTCACCACATAATACATACAACACAACAGAGCCATTTCACATTAGAGCGGCATTTATAGAGAACTTTATCATAATAAATTTCAAGAAAACAAAGTTATTATGTTCAGGAATACGGTTTAACAATGCAAGAGAAACTGACGATTAGCCAAGGCATCTGTACGCCGCTTTTGAAGAAAATACGCGCCGACCTTCAGAGGAACATCGAGGAGTCTGGCGAGGAGACCGTCAACAGGTTGAATCCCAGGTTAGTCGAAAGTACATACATTTAGTATATTTTATCAATGTTTGTTTATGTCCAGCTTCTTTATCAATTGCAATTTTATTTTATAAATTTTCTTTAGCTTCCAATAATGTGAATTCAGGTACCTATTATAAATGATAAATTATCTTAGTATTATTTGATAAGAAATAACATAATAATAGAAATATCACATATAGACGTTAAAGAGAGTTTTTTTAATGTCTATATATGTGATCCCTTTATCGTCGCGGACAGCTATCCATTCAAGCTTATAATATAAGCATATCATTCTAAAAGGATCTTGCAATATTTTAATAATTATTATTTTGTCACCATAATTTATACTTATTTTAGGGTGTGGTAAATATGTATAAACGTTAAATATTATTTTATAAACATTGAGTAACTTTCCGTTGTCCTTTACTACTGTTATGCTGCTATATTCGGAACCTCAGATCATATAAAGAAGGAGATATGAAATTACTCGTAAATCCTTAGCGAACCCGTGTCTCCGATATATTTATGTGTGCAACGCAACTACAATAACACTGTTGTAATCATAAGGACCACACTATATCAATTTACAACTCTCATTGGTGCGCACACAAACATGGACCCAATCACTGCGGCTACCACTTACTCGTTTACACAATGCGTCATTTGGTGCAAATTAGTGTGTCGCTACAAAGTGTGGTCGCGACGCACACGTCGGGCAGTGAACGCTTCGATTAATCCTCGATACATTGCGCAGTCGTATAGTACTCACAACACAGCTAGTTAGTATCAAGCCTTCAATGTATATTGTGCCGATACAATTATCGTTACATGGATGTTTTCATTAAATATTTCGCCGCGGAGTGCAATAGTTCTGTTTGCCCATATCGGATTCGCACGCGCCACCCCCATTTCATATCTACCTAGTCAGGTCATAAGTTCTGTCACATGTGTAATAATAATTTAGACATGTGATGATCTGATTTAGAAACTTTGATCAAAATCACAAAATTCGTCTATAAAACTAACGTTTCATATTAATTGACATCACTATAAATTCTTGCAACTGACAGGGGCTAGAAACATAAACAATAACAATCTAATCTATCGTATTGTCAAGTTAAGAAAGCCTAATATGCAGCTGACAGTTGTCCTCGCTGCGGCAGGTACAGCCACGGCGTGTCGAGCCCGGGCCGCCACGTGCGCACGCGCCTGTACTTCACGAGCGAGAGCCACGTGCACTCGCTGCTCACCGTGCTGCGCTGCGGCGGCCTGCTCGACGTGAGTACAGCTTACCGTGCCGCGAGGCTTGACCAGTACGTCGAGTGTACTATCGCCTTCTCCGTTGCAAGAGCAAAATCGCTTGCGACTCGCGTCGTAAGTGACGTCCGTTTTTGTGTAGTAAATACTGCACGATATTTTCGTTTGAAAGTGGTTAGGCTTCGGAGACCCCCACCCTACTTGCTACACTCGATTTGTCTCGCTTCGACTTGTTTTTCTTTGCGTTCCGAGTTGGTTTTTGTACGAGACTCAAAGCCTTAATTTTGTATCGTACACTCGCGTTATTAAATTTAGCGCAAGCTAATCAAACGTGTCATGGGTTTTTCTCGTCCATTATGTAGACTTTTTTATACTGTATTTTTTTATGGTAACGTATATTAAAAACTGACAGCGCATACCCTACATGTTAATAAATAAACGAAATTATATTATGCAAGTGCCTTCAGCAAGACAACGAGACCCATCGCACGGGAATATACAGCCACCGTTATACGACGCGCTTAAGTGGATAGTTCGATACTATTCATTCGTAAACGCGTTATTGTTATCGCTTTGAAGATGGCTGCTTCCAGCTTACGTATAAAATTACAAGAGCCAACGATACGCTTTTTTTTTATAGTTATGAAGTATATTGTTTCCATATATCTTATATAAAGCCTTGATGTCACTCCCTAGTCCCTACCATCCTTAAGCCTTTAACTGCCGAATGTGTTAACGTACTCGTACCAACTTGCAATATTAAAGCAAAGTAATATCAAAGTTTAGTAAATTTGAATACATTTTCATAGTAATCCCAGCCAAACAACACCACAGCTGGCAATAGACCTCTGCTAAGAATATCCGTGACGATGAAGTTATTACGTTATTATTCTGAAATATGATTTGAAATTCTAAGTTGTGTTATTATCTCTAAATATTTTGTAGGTGTTGAAAGATGAGCAATGGCGGCGCGCCATGGAATACGTGTCGATGGTGTCTGAGCTCAACTACATGTCCCAGATCGTCGTTATGTTGTATGAAGATCCTACGAAGGACCCCTGTTCAGAGGAAAGGTAAGATCATCCATTAAAAGTATAATTCCGTGAATAAAAAAGTCGCAACAAGTGATGCTACATGCTAGGTAGCTCAGTTGAAAAGAGTAGTCCCCGGTAAGTGAAAATTTGTGGTTTCGTCGAACCCCACCTTAGTCTACATTATTTATTATTTTAGGAACCGAGTCGATCTAATTGGTGTATAAATAGCCTTGAACTTGTAAAATAAGGACATTGCGATGCGAAGCGACAATCGCGCGACGACATACAACGCAGCAACTGGCTGCCTAACCTGTCATACTGAGTGCTGCTTCAGAGTTTTACTTGCACCGCTTCTGTCCTTTATTTGGTATACTGAAGCCTAATTGGAATCAATGTCTTTTAAAATAAGAGCTGTCGTTGATAAATTAGTTTTAGGGAATTGTTGTTCTTATTTCAGTGATTTCTGGTACCAGTGGTCCTATATATTGTCGCGGACATGCTAGATGTTTCGAGATATCGCTAGAGGAATGTACATAACTACCTAAGTTGAACCACAAAGTAATAACAAGATGTTAGTGCAAGCGACATTGAACTTTAAGTTTACAGATTAAGGCATAAAATGGCATAACTTACTAGAGTTGTTTACGTTTAACGTCCTTGTAATTTCTTCTAGAAAACGAACATTCTAGTATGTACGACCGGCGTCGATGTAAATAACAGGACTTGAGACGCCGAGTCAGTTCATCCTGAGCTTTCGGTGCGATACCTGCGAAAAGTGATCTAGTGCGAAGTAACGACGACTTTAGCGATACCAACGGATCTAAGGACTACTCTACGGATTGGCTAATAGTGTTTTGGAACCAACGACCTCAGCGACCCACCGGACTACGATTCTTGTGATTTGGCTTTTGTGATAGTGTCTGCGACCTGTTCATCGCCTAATAAAATCTTCTAATAAGTCAACGGTGTTTTATCCAAATCCCGAACTCCACGTTCGTAACAATATTTTCGAGTTCTACTAGTAGTGGTAATTAAATTTAAAAGTTTCATAAAACGGCTCCAGGTTCCACGTGGAGCTGCACTTCAGTCCGGGCGTGAACTGCTGCGTGCAGAAGAACTTGCCGCCCGGGCCCGGCTTCCGCCCGCACAGCCGCAACCATTCCACCACCAACAACTCGGTAACGTATTACGTATACGTATTTAGGCATTTTGGTACTGATTTATCGAACCAAAATTTTCAAGCCTAAATCTACGTCAATAAGAAACAGAATATATTACCCTTTTTTTAATCTTTCTCTGTCTGATGACATTAATGAATAGAAACAGACAATGAAATTATTAAAATTAGGTGTTCATGTTATGACTTTTTCTTTATTGTGGTTCTTTCTATGAATAATATTTGACACAATGATGAATCAGACGTTGCGTAGTTTGGATTGTTGAGTATGCCTGTCGGCAATATCTTATTATGAATATATTTTAATTAGTATTTATACTGTATCATAGCAATTTTATCATTTATACATCTCTGTGATAAGTTGATGTAGTAAAAAAATTTTTATTTTAAAAAAACATTGATTTTTCATAGGTAAATATAATTTTTAATTCATATTTAACATTGATATTAAAATATTGAATTCAAGTTCATTATCTTTCAACAGAGCTCCTCAGATGAAGTGAAATGTATAGAGGAGGAAAGCGAAGATGATCAGATGGCCAGCCAGGAGACTTTACAACCGGTATCAAAGTTACTTGATTAAATTTATTATTTTTTTATATAGGAATTATTTCATTAGTTATAATTTGTATTACAGGACAATCCTGACGAGTTGGATAATACCTTTTCACCGAAAAAAATATCAAAAATACGTCCTTCAGATCCGATACCAATTTGGTAAGTAATACTTTATTTTTAGATTGGTACAAAAATAGATGCATCAAAAAATACATTGTTCTCAATGAGTCAAAATAAAGTCCTTTTCATAATAGCAACATTATTATCTCTTTGGATAAGATAAAAAAAACAATGAAAAGTATCTAGCACAAGTCAAAATCAAAGTGACAGATGATGGTTTTTTAGTACACAGGATGTCCTAAAAATGCCATGGAAAAAGGTATGCCATACCTACCTACCATACCAACTACTTTTCAGATATACGTAACATGACTAATAAAAGTATTATGGTTTGGGAGATAATGCCACTTGACGTGTATGACGACGAGTTGGTTAACTGGTAGTAAACACTGGTTCTGAGCCATGGGTTGCGGGTTCGATCCCCGCACAGTACAAACATTTGTGTGCATAACATGTCTGTTTATATTTACAAAATAAAGAATATAAGTTACTTTATCGGTAGTCTAGTACCCCGTACCGCTACTTAGTAATACCTTAATTT
Source organism: Anania crocealis (assembly GCA_949315895.1). NCBI lineage: Eukaryota > Metazoa > Arthropoda > Insecta > Lepidoptera > Crambidae > Anania > Anania crocealis. The sequence goes on from OX438883.1 coordinate 19,902,432, forward strand.
GGGACTAGATGGCTTTGTTTAGCGCAGTGACGTCTAGTGTGGCATGTCTTAAAAATACTACTACTTTTACTAGCTGTCGCCCGCGACTTCGTACGCGTTAATTTCTGTTATAATGATTGCGATTATTTTTGCAACATTTTTCACTGATGCTTCGCTCCTATTGGTCGCAGCGTGATGTTATATAGCCTAAAACCTTCCTCGATAAATGGACTATCCAACACAAAAATAATTTTTCACTTCCTGAGATTAGCGCGTTCAAACAAACAAACAAACAAACTCTTCAACTTTATAATATTAGTATAGACTAGCTGTTGCCCGCGACTTCGTCCGCGACAATTTCTGTTATTATGATCGCGATTATTTTTGCATCATTTTTCACTGATGCTTCGCTCCTATTGGTCGCAGCGTGATGTTATATAGCCTAAAACCTTCCTCGATAAATGGACTATCCAACACAAAAAGAATTTTTCACTTCATGAGATTAGCGCGTTCAAACAAACAAACAAACTCTTTAGCTTTATAATATTGTATGGTTTTATTAATGACAAATAACTAAAGATTTGGCTGTATGAGCCCAACCAAAGCCGTTGAACAATTCAATAAATAAAAGATAGATATCTTAGTTGTTCTGCGCCTAATTATTTTAGTCGTGTACATAAGTAGTCGTCATAAGAATGCTCGGTCGGTTTCGACAGCAATCTGCATTACACGGTGAGCGGGCACGAGGCGTCGTCCCTCGCGGCGCGGCTCAACGCCGAGCTGCGCGCCAGGACGCACCCGCACGACGTGCACCCACACACACAGGTTTGCACCACCACAATTATATTATACTAGCTTTTGCCCGCGGCTTCGCTCACGTTAAATTCGGGGTAGCAATGAAATTTCACGTCCTCTTTTAAGGGGATGGGGCGGATTTCCAAAAAAATTATGCACAATTTTTTTGTTAGTCATAAATTATAGTCCGCATACCAATTCGTCGCTTCGTTTTGCCGTGAAAGACGGACAAACAAACAGACACACACACACTTTCCCATTTATAATATTAGTATGGATAACACGCACACCAAGAATGTCTTGTAGCGATTGGTTACCTTTCACTGTCAGATAGTTCTGCTACCCGACACTAGATGCCTCTTATTCACTATCAAATAGTTCCGATACGTGACGATAGATGCTACCTAAACACCATCGATAACTAGGGGTGGGATAGTTACGATAATCATAACAAAACGCTGTTATGGGTTCGAAACGTCGGGTTAAATCAAAAATAAACGCGTACTAAATCCGTAAAAATATATTTCGTTTCAATTAATAATGACATAAAAGCAACGACAATCATTCAAATGAAGGCAGTTTAAGTGTCATTCTGTATCGGGCTGTGTATGTAGTTCTTTTTGCATGTCGATGCTTAGATCAAAGGCAACAGATAGGTATAAACCTCAACGACATACAACTTTGAGTCTAAGGTCATCTGTAAAAAGTCATTCATTGAACAGTACCTAATACTTTTAGAAGTGTCCCCGCTGACTAAAAATATATTCCTTTCTAAAACACTTTTTTGTATACAGAGCGAGGAAAAAGAGCCGAAAGAAGTGGAAGAGCCACAGCCGCGCGCGCGCAGCTACGACCAACACAAACAGACCCATGACAACGGTAATTTTACTTGCGACTGCGAATCACGTTTGACTGGCCTGAAAAAACCAAGCTTGCGTTTAAAACTTACTGTGTGAATGTTGTGAACTAAAGAATGGTGTGTGCATCTGTTTGATATCGTTATTATTGTAATACATTAATTTGACACTTTTATTGATTGTACGATGTCGTAATTAGTTTGGAATATGTTCGATATTGAAACGTTAATTAATGATAACAAAATTTTCAAAGTTGCCAGTCGTACGTGTAATTGGTAATTTATAAAGAAAAATGTGTTATACTTAATTTTGTACTTTAATTTTGGAATATAATTCTAGAAGATTTATTTCAGAAATTCTGCAATGAAAGTCAGTTAGTGTTTACTTAGATACTTCTACATGTATGTGTAACCATACTATTTAAACCATTAATAGTTCGTGTGTGTAGTTAGATTAAATCACACCAATCATCGTAGAGCAAATTTGCCTGATTTTATGCTTCTTTACAATGCTGGCTGTGGCTAAATGTAATTTTGAATCATCAAGACAAATTAAAATAGGGTTTTTGAAACTAAATTTGAATGAGTTGACGATGTTTGAAATACATTTGCCACGTAAAATCAACAGCAAGTCAACCTACCCAAAAAAGTCACACTTTTTCAACCTAGTATAGTGTTCAATAAGAATTTGTCATTTTGTGGTCAGTTGATGAGCTGTTAGATGCTACCTATCATGCGTGTAATATTGATACGATTTTGACGCTCCCGCTATGATGATCGCCAATGCGACAGACGGGGACTCTGACGACGCGGCCTCTGGTGGGGGTCTGCGGTACCAGAGCCTGCAGGCTGTGCCCAACCAAGGTCAGTCCAATCAGTCTATGGTTCTGGTCAAGGCTCCTGTGATGTTTGCCCATCGACTAGAGAGGGACACAGAGGTGACGAGGTGATATCTGCCTCTTTGTTATTATTAATAAATTTGAATTTGTATTTCCAATTGGGGAAATAAATTTGATTATTCTTGGTATACAGCAAAATTTTTACGACTGAACTGAACTATAAAAAAAATTGCTTATTAATGGAAAAAAGATAGTTTATTATTAGTAAAGTCTTAAATCATAAAATATATTATATGCTAGAGCCAAATACAAATATGGCATGCTTTTAAATGTCATAGGTGTACCTATTTACAAAAAGCTTAACGCTGTTACACTTGTAGTCGACCGTTCACCATCATCTCTGATATGCTGTGAATGCCTCTGATTGGTTTTAAATTGTGCAATAATTTGTTAATGGTCTTGTCTGTGTACTTTTGACTTGTGTTACTTTGGAGTTTGTAGTGTGTTGCGGCGGCGTGTCGTCGTTTGAGCTCATTCTGGCCGGCGGTATTGTCTGTTTGTGCTGCCTTCTCGCACCTCACGTTTTGAGTTTGACTATTGTTTGGAACGCATGCATTAGGTAACGCAAATACTAACTCTTTAGTCCTAATGTTGCTATCGATTCGTGTATTCGACGCGCGGGATTTTCAGTCGCGGTCTAGTCCTTCGATCACACGGCCGTGTGGGCGCAGGAGTAGACGGGACGTCGAACATCGCGCTCGTCGGCCGTCGAAGTCGAACAGTCGTCAAACTGCACCCCGGGCTATGGGAATCATACTTTCGCGGTCTATAGCTCGATACGAGCACGCTTGTCGCATTATCTATATACGTACGTGTATTTATCTATATATTATTAATATGTATTTATATGTTTTCTCTCCCGTCACCCCGTCTTCTAACTCGCGTCTGTCCCGTAACTGTCCCCCCCCCCCCGGGCCGGCAGCGTCCCCGCCGCTGTTGGCCGCGACGCCTTCCGGCCGGGTCCCGGCCCCGGCCCGCACAGACGCGGCGGGCGTGGAGTCGGCCACCAACGAGCTGCCGCTGTCGGCGCTCTCGTTCGGGCCGAGCGCGCCGCTGGAGTGTAGTGTGTGGGCAGGGCGGCGCCAGCGGCACAGCATCGCCGGCCAGATGAGCTACCTGAAGATGCTGGGGCTGGGCGCGCGCGGCAAGCTGCCGCCGGCCGCGGGGCTGTTCAGCACGGCCGTCATCTCCGGCTCCAGCTCCGCGCCCAACCTGCGCGTCATGGTGCCCGCCGCCGCCTCCGCCAACAGTCAGTGCTATTCTTTATTTGTTTTTATAGGGATCAGTAATTTTGGTAAATATTACAAATATTGTGTCATGGAGTGACACTAGCCTCTGAAACAGTGATCATTGCTAGCAGCAATGAAGATTTCAGTATCCAAGTACAGAGACCTACTTGCATTAAGTTACATATTGAGATTCTTTTTTTTACTGTCTTAAGTTGGAATTGCAATCACACCTTCCGCATAATTTAATTTTAATTAGAGGGATTGTATTTGTGATTGCTACGATAGTACAACGTGCTTTCTGAACCACCTGAAAAACGAAGCCCACCTTATTGGAACGTTATGTATAACATCATGGCAGTGTTATTTATTTTTTGATGACTTTTTTTTTTAAAAGTATTGAATTTTAATTCAGACTTTTATTTTTATAACACGCTATGACACGCACTTTGCTGCGGCGGGGTCTCAGTAGAATGGACCTTACACAGCTACACCTTAGCGCGGCACAGCGTGTATCAAAATAAATAGCTAAACCAATATTTAAAATATTTATAAAAAAAGGTACCAAATTTAAAACAACACTCATGGTGTTATACATAACGGTCCAATAACGTGGGCATCGTTTTCCAGGTGTTTCAAAAAGCACGGTATATATTGGAGCACTATAAAAAAATTGTAGTCGTAATGAAATCAACTGAAAGAAGACAAAATTATGAATACAAAATTGATTGAAAAATACTGCAAAATATACAGGGTGACTTTGGAATTATTGCATTTCTGTAGTCAGGTTACAGTTTTTTAAAATATTTTAAGTTCGACGTCGAATAATGTCAATAAAATCTATAATTGTTGAAATGAATGTGTATTCCCACAGTCGCAGCCTTGGAAGGCTTCGGTGGTGTACCAGCGATCCGGCCTCTGGAGACTCTGCACAACGCGCTGTCGCTGCGGCAGCTGGACGCCTTCCTGGAACGGGTGACGGCTGCACCCGTGCTACTGGGGGGCCCGGCCACGCAGCCTCTACAGCCGTTGCCACCGCCCAAGATACCTTCGCCCACCAACAGTGAGTAACGAATCTAGTTTGTTAAAAAGATCGGTCGCCAGTCAATCCCTTGCTACATTATGCCGAAGGCAGTCTTCTATTCTGAGCTTTCAAACGGAAAACGGAAACTAGGCGGGCGATACCTTCGCTATGAAGACGTTCTCAAACGCAATCTTGTAGCTTGTCATAAATACCAAATGAGAGTTGGGAAAGTCTGGCACGTCAAAGACCGGGATAGCGTCGAACCATTCACAAAAGTGTCGACCGTTATGATATATCTTATATATAGTATATCCGTGTCCACAGACGCGTGTGTAAATGATTATAACACTTGTCCTGAATCGCTCAGCTCGTGCTACTTTTGTTTGATTCAATAAATAAATATATAGATTCAGGTGGACTACTTGTGACCCCAAAGTAAGAAATTATTCAAAGCACTTGTTTTTTGTTAACCAAAAACAACAAAAGTACCACAAACACCCAGACCAGAATATATATAATATAGAAAAAAACAGCGCACTGAGATCACAAGGAACGGGAAAGATTGCTAACCAAGCTTTAGAGCGAGTGACTACTGCACCCGTTGGACCGGCAACGCAGCCTTTACCGCCGTTGCCACCGCCTAATAGATCTTTGTCCACCGACAGTGAGTACCGAAGATACATCGTGGGATCTAAATCAAGTCTTAGAGCAGGTGACTGCCGTACCCGTTCTACTGGGAGGCCTGCCCTTACCGCCGTTGCCACCGCATAAGAGATCTTCGCCCACCAACAGTGAATACCGAAATTACCGAAGAGACAATATCGCACTGGGATCACATATTAGAGGCTGAATACAGCTGGCCTATTTAGAGGACCTGTCACCAGTTTAGCACTTGCGACAAATGCAACTACTTGCATGACCTTCACTCGCTAATTGAGTTCCAAAACAATATCGCACTGTTGGATGCCTATGTAAATGATTACGGCACCTATCCTGTATCGCTGAAGTCTTGCCACTTCTGATTTACTAAATAAATAAATAGCGGTAAAATATTTCTTTCTACATTGACCCGGCCGGGAATCGAATCCGGAGCCTTGGGGCAGACCACACCTTGAAAACCGGTGTGAACGCCACTCCACCATGACACTATCTGAAGACAGTACGTCACAGCTTCGCCGCTGACTTACAAGTTCGGTGACTGTTACACTTGCTCTACGAGAAGTACACGTACGCAGTTAAGGGCGAGACAACTGTCCTACTGGAAAGAACTGCGAACCAGCTTTGCAATTAGAAGTTTTCGGACCAAAAAATGTCTGCCTGTATGCAGAATTTTACTTCGGGATCTGGCTAAAGTCCACTCCAGTCTTTGGTTTAAGGCAACTGATTACAGTTTCTTGATCGTTTTCAGGTGTAGGCTGGAGTGGGCCCTCTTCGCTCATGTCGTCGTCGGGAGAGCTGCCCAGCGGGCTGTCCTCCGCCGGGCCCTCCTCGCCCAACTCCAACTACCACTCCGATCAGAAGAACAACTCTGACAGGTACAAAACCACTTCACGCCAAAAAGCCACTTGAGTATTGCTGGTTCGTTGTATTGTAGATGTTTTCGGTGGTTTTAATTAAACTTCGATGACGCAATTTACCGGCAACTCGAGTGTCATCTCGCTAAGTTACACTAGCTTGCAGTGTAATGCCATAATACATATCTCTCAAATATTTAACGATCGTAAATTTGGATGCGTCGAAAGACAAAAAAAAAGTCTTTTACTCGAATATTGGGCGAATCTTATAGCTATAGTTAAGTACTATAGCCATAAGATTCGCCCAATATTCAATACTAGCTGTTGCCCGCGAATACGCCCGTGTCAATTTCTGTTATTATGATCGCTATTATTTTTGCAAAATTTTTCTCTGATGCTTCGTTCCTATTGGTCGCAGCGTGATGTTATATAGCCTAAAGCCTTCCTCGATAAATGGACTATCCAACACAAAAATATTTTTTCAATTCGAACCCGTACTTCCTGAGATTAGCGCCTTCAAACAAACAAACAAACAAACTCTTCAGCTTTATAATATTAGTATAGATATAGTATCCAAGAACTGACTGAAATATTTGAGAGATTATTTGTCTTGGATAAAGATTTGATTTATAACAATTAATTACATTTTAAATAACGTGAATTTATAGTTCTGTATTCAAATTAAATTTTTCAGTTTTAGGCTGATAATTATTTCCTTATCCAAGCAATTCACGCGATCCATGTTCACTACCAGTGTTCATACAACATATGTGATGGCTTCTTTCTGGTTTACATTTTGACTAATCTTATCTATTCATTCATTGGCACTAACTGCGGATACAGACATTTCATCATATCTCAGACGTTTTGATCACTAAATTCGTAACAATAATCTATCTTGGGTTGGGTTTTGAGCTCATAATGAAGTTAATTAACCTAACAGGTTAATGCAGAACCGCGTCTTTTCATACAATATTTCTATTCCGAAATTAACAGATTGTTGGCTGTAACTGGAATTAAATCACAAATATTTATTTTAAATCATTTATCGTTGATGAAAAAATATTCTTATTTTGGGATTGATTCATATGTAAAATATGTAAAAGTATATCGCTTTTGATTTTTTTTCTGTTACTATCAACAATTAAACTTTATATTTTAGTACTTTTTAACTTTTGACATTTATATCATTTTTGTAATTGAAAGTTTGTATGATGTCGTGCGACGTGAACACTCTACAGCGAATATAATGCTTTTGTGTAACATATGGTTTATATCTCATAAAAGCTTGCGCATAAAAAGGAAATAATTTTCCGTAAGTTTGTGAATAATCAATTATTCATTAAAACATATTGAGAAATATTACTCCTTAAAATGTTTGCACAAATTAACTTTAAGCTTGCGTTATATGTGCAAATATTGTGGTGTTTTTTGTTATTAACATAATATAACATTCTCTTCCCTTTCACACAAGTGTTTCTAATGATGAGTATAGTAATAATTAGTAGTGTTTCATAACTTATAATGAATTTAATTGGGTCTGATATCATTTCAACAAACTTTTACTATCGTATTTTTTTCTTTAAATCCTAGTTACATCTTAATTTAAATATTATTAAGATATCACGTCTATTTGGTTTATCACCAGGAACTGCTTATTCCAAGCCGATATTTTAATATCTAATAGATTCATCCCATACCATCCATCTAGATTACACTAATGCTTGGGATTTAGATGATTTTTCATAGTGAGCAATACTGTAGAAAAAAAGTAACTACGCATGTACATTTAGTAATACGAATAGTTGAACAGTGCCTCAGCACTTGTGTGAAAGTAGCCATGAGAGATGTCTCGCACCGCTACGCTAAAGGTAACTCTGCCGGCGGTCGCTGGTAACTGAAACGTTGTGGATTCCAGTAGCAACTGGAGTAAAAATGTATCAAGCAAGCTCCCCCAGTGGGACGGGGAGGCCGCCTGCGCCTGCGACGCGCTGCAAGCGCTCGCTCCGCGCCACTATCCCCCAGGTAGGTGCGAGCACCGACACTCATAGATTTAAAATGAAAAACTCGATACACAGTGTCAAAACAATCCGAATCTAACTAGAACATCCGGGGGAATCTTTAAATTTAGTAGCGTACAACTTTATGTCGTATACATAAAGTTTAATTTCCGTTAACCTTCAATCTAACAATGGGAAAGTCGGGATTAAAATATTTGGAGCCGTATCTATTTGTCATAAAGCTGAATAGCATCAAAATTTTCAACAGGTTTTGCCCAATCAACGATTAAAGCTTATGAAACATAACATTTCGAAGTGTAATTTTTATATTGCGGAGTGTATCTTGTTCTTATTTTATATCTATATGCCTTCAGTACAAAAATTTCTACTGGCAGCGCGTGAGTTGAATGCGTGCGACGCATTGTATGTGCTAGACCTAGTAAAGTTATACAGGTGATAGGTAAATTATAACAAGCCAAAACCAGTCTATATTTTACATTCTAGCTGCCCGCCAGTGCTTTATTTTGAAACTATGCCACATTGCCACTGGAACTGCATACTCTGAGAGTAGTCTAATGTGTTTTTCTTGCCCGTAGCGAATATCTATCCAATCTTTTGCATTTATAATATTAATGAGATGCAATCATGAGAAAATAAAGAAGAAAATGACTTGGGTACCATGAAAATCTTGGTTTTCAAAACTAAGATACTTCGTCATGCCTATTATGTTAGCATAGGCTGATTTAAGCTTGTCATACCATTTACCCACATCCTGTTATAGTAAGACAGTTTATCACTAATCGTATAGACAGCTTGTAGCAGATAATAACGGTATCTACACTATGTATGTATGGTCATATTGGTCATATCGCAAGGGCCACTAATCAGTTACAAAAATAAATACTTCGTAGTTATTATCCTTCGATAATAAGGTCTTATAAAACAAAGATTCGCCAATTGCATTCAACTTGCGCGCTATTTTTATGTATTCAGTGTATATGTCGCAGGGAAATGAGGATATCAGGGATTTCGTGAAATCCCTAGGGATATGACGAAATCCCGATAAATATCGAATATTCTTGTTTATTACGTATTTTTACTTTCTAGTGATATGACAAAATTCTAATATAAAGTCAGAGATATGTCATTTTACTAAACTAATTGTAGTGAAATAAGGAATACTGTTGTAGACACAGGCTGATTACAATTTCGACATGAATGGGCGCTATCGGATTCATTGTTATATGCCTGGAAAGGTACCACCTGGCATATTAACTTTTCTACAACATTAAAATGTACAAGTGATTTGTTACTGAGCGATCGTATTTTTAGTTGAAATTGAATTTTACTAAACCACTCCAAAAATCCACTAGCCACTAAAAGCAATATTTCGCCACTAAGTGGGGTGTTAAAACCACCAGTTTTAGTAGAATATCCACTATCGCCCGGTCCTAATAACCTATCTATCTTCAGTTTTGGCATATCGGAGATAGAAAATAACTTCTGTCTTTGTTTCTCTGGACGGCAAAATCAGAGACAGAAGATGTTTTCTATATCTCCGATATGCCAAAACTGAAGATAGATAAATTATTGGGACCCTCCGTAAGTTGCTAACACCGCACACGAACCGCGCCAGCTCGAGCGACGCATTTGTTTCGCTGCCACTAGTGCCCCTGTGGGTACTAGAGCGAGCGAGAGAAATGCATGGCTCGATTTTTATTCGGCAGTATCCGCTTTTCTGACATTTTACTAGATTTAGTTTAGCGGAACGACATATCACTGACGATAAATTGGTATTTTGTCATATCACTAGATACTTTTAGTAAGAAGACGTAATAAACAAGAATATGAAATCCCTGATATCCTCGTTTCCCTGCGACATATACAGGGTGAAATTTTAACCACCTTCCAAATTTTAATATATCTAACTATGAGACAAAAAACAAATGACGTATTTTTTCTTTTGGTATAGCCCAGTACAAAAATGCCAAGATAAAGTACTTAGAAAATGTCCGACAAAAATCTAAAATTTTTGATACGGCCGCCCAGCAGCACTTTTTTTACACGTCGCGCACCTCATTCATTCATTACGATACTATTCATATGTTTTTGATTTTTTCCTTTATACTTTAACAGGTCTAAGACCATAAAAATTGAAAACTATATCGCGAAAAATATTTTCAGGTGACAACTTGATTTACATTTTTAACTTCATAAATAGGCTCTAAACACGATACTGAACGCCTATAAAAATTTAGGAAAGTGGTTAAAATTTCATCCTGTATACCAAACTGAATTTATGTAATAGGTATGTGTTTTTTTGATTACCCAAAAATGTAACCAACTACACAATTAAAAAATAATTTTGTTAAGTAGTTATCTTTTCAGTAAGTGGTCCAACTTATGAAAAGATAATCAACTTTATTTCTGAAAATCTTTAATTTTTGGGACATCAAAGATACTTTGTATTGGGCGAACATTTTAAAGACATTCCAAATTTTTCGTTTAAACAATAACTTTCTAAACTGAGATAAGTTTGCACCAAGGAAAAGTCAGTGAGCAAATATAATGTTATATTACTTTTAAGTTGCAATAAAAAGAGTAAACAATACAATGAAGACGGGAATTACGTATTTAAGAACTATTTCTCTATTGCTGTGTTTACAAAGCTCAAAATAAAGTAGCAGCTACCGTTTCCTGAAAATTGCATGCCATTTTGTTGACTGATGTAAGTACCTATTTTCTACAAGGACAGTTAAATAAACCTTGGGTCTTTTAGGTTGCTTGTTACAAATGACCTCCAGAGATCACTACTTAATATTTAATTGCCTACTGAACCTTTATATAGTATACCCTCATAAATTTGTCTGTATATGTATATAGACTTTTTTAGCCTACCTCTTCTCTGTGAATACTGAATAAATGTTATGAATTAAAAATTGTTTAGGTCTAAAGAAGGCGGTCTTTACAATTTTTGCCCTTTTGTCATTGCGTAGCATATTCTAGTTAACACTGTGTATTTTGTAAATAATTGAGAGTTTTACTTAACTTAGTCATTTTGTGCATGCTGTGTATGCACGTTCTACGGAATATATTGAAATTCAGTATTCAGTTTTTACAGACAACAGCACGTCAACCTACCACAAAACGTCAAATTTTCTCATTTGATATAAACCTCTACTTGTTGGACTTAAAGTTGAAAATCAATTAAATAACCTTTAACTTTTTTTGGGTAGGTTGACCTGCCGTTGTCTGTACATTATCTTATTACAATTATAAGATTGCATTATTTGCATGTGTAAAAACGTTTTTGGTACCTTATTTTAAAACCTATCCGGACTCTCTACTTCTGAGGTACGATTTTTTCCTAGGGTCTATAACTGAATTTATAAATGTTAAAGTTGCGATGTATGCTTGTTACTGAATCACACCACAACGGATATACAGGATGAAATTTTAACCACCTTCCAAATTTTAATATATCAATCTACAAGACAAAAAACAAATGACGTATTGTTTCTTTTGGTATAGCCCAGTACAAAAATGTCAAGATAAAGCACTTAGAAAATGTCCGCCAAAAATCTAAAATTTTTGATACGGCCGCCTAGCATCACTTTTTTTACACATTGCGCATCTCATTCATTCATTACGATGTTATTCATATGTTTTTGATTTTCCCTTTATACCTTAACTATATCGCGAAAAATATTTACGGGTGACAACTTGATTTACATTTTTTACTTCATAAATAGGCTCTAAATACGATACTGAACGCCTATAAAAATTTTGGAAAGTGGTTAAAATTTCATCCTGTATAAGTAGATGAAATTTGGCATAAACTATAGCCAAGAATAACACATACTTTACGCTACTTTTTACCCAATTAAGGGGACTACTAGAGCTATTTGCTGCCCCCAATGGGGACTACCGTTTCTTTGCTCACCAGTTGGCGCCACTGTAGAATGAGGTCCGGAGTTATAGCTGTCAAAGGCGATTGGCGCCGAAACAAAGTGTTATATCTTGAATCTAATTAAGGGTATATTGTTTATAAATAACTATCTTGATATCAACAAATTAACTTCTGAAATAGTTGCTCTTGAGGCCGCCTATTTTTGCACTTTTTCTTAATTCCGCTTTTAAAGCGTTCACATTAATCGCCAAATAATCCATATTTCCGATATTTTACGAAGGAGATCACTTTCCAGCAGGTAAATTAAAGAAATTATAATTTATGCAACAAATTCCGCTAAAACCAGTACAAAGTAAATGATATTGGACCTCACGCGACACTAGCGCCTCTAGTGGCAAATTCACTAGCGATAGCCCCCATTGATTTAGTATTTAGCAAATTACATCTAGTATTTATTGAATCTGTGGTATATTATTACCATGCATACGTAGGTATTCGCGGGCCATAATTTAATATAAGTGCAATACGGCATAACATACAGTGTGTTGGTTTAACCAGAGACGTTTTTAGGGTTCCGTAGCCGAATGGCAAAAAACGGAACCCTTATAGTTTCGTCAAGTCTGTCTGTCTGTCTGTCCGTCCGTATGTCACAGCCACTTTATTCTAAAAGATTAGCCTTACACAGTTGAAACTTGGTAGGAAGGTGTATCCTGTTGACCGCTTTACGATTTTTATACAAAAAATTAAAAATAATGATTATTAAGTAGGGCTTCCCATACATAGAACTAAAACAAAAAAAAACTTTTTTTTTACTCAAGCCTATGCGTATGTTGTATCTATGGATAGGTCTTTTAAAATGACATGGAGGTTTCTAGAACCATTTTTTCAAAAGTCGAACATTTGGAAGATAGACGCTTCCAAAGTGGTAAAATGTCTCCCCCCCTCCCCCTCTAACTAACTAAGCAAGTGAAAATTTTGTAAACAATACATAATGTAGATCTTAACAAACACTTTCAACAAAAATTGGTTTGAACGAGATCAAACAGTTAGTTTTTGAGAAATAGCACATTTTTAACAAATATAACTTTATCCTTTATACAAACACTATGAAAGACAAAGTAATTTTTGCAGTCAATTAAATATTGTGGTATTTTGGCTAAGTGGAAGTAAGTGGATTCCTAATTCAGTTAAAGTTGGTACGAAACCCTCAGTGCGCGAGTCCGACTCGCATTTGGCCGGTTTTTTTAAATTGGTTCTTAGATGATAACCTACTACCAGGAAACAACTGTGGTCAAGAAAAAAAGCTGTACAGTACAAATAACCAAACCAGCTTTCAGTAACCCTATAATGAATGTTCGTTACTCGTTACTCGCAATTTTTTTAGCTGTCTCGAATTACACTAAAACATTTTAGATATTCCATCAGTCATCTCCTCGTACCGAAGCGATCGACTTGTTTATATTTACAAGAGGCAACTCACGAGATCCCGCTGTTGTGTTGTGGTAGAACAATATAGGTAGCCATTTAACCTAGAAACTTGTTTAATGTGCATCGATATCCTAAAATAAATGCTGATGTGTGATCGAAACATAGGTTCATCTATTAGCGGCGATGTGACCCCGGTGTCAGTGGCGTCCGAGCTGGACTTCAACAGCAACGAGGCCACCGCCGGCTCCATCACAGACCACGATATATTGGTATGTACTGATTGTAATTAACCAATTTATGCTAAAGGGATTCATCTCTGCTGTGGTGCCCTTGAGAGTTAGGCTTAATAAACCCCACTGCAAGGAAAATGGCTTCATCATTTTGAACTCATTCTGAAGTTACATTAACAGCATTGATGGGTACAGGTATAATCAACATGCTTGCCAAATGCAGGTTGGTGATCACGAACCGGAGCAATGTTCGGAAAGTCGAAACTCTTACTGCCCGACCCGGGGATCGTACCTAGGACCCCGATATCTTGGCCCAGTACTTAGACTAGTAATAGACCAATTGTCGTCAGGGCGTTTGAGAGTTAGGCTTACGACGACGTCCAATTTGCTCAATCTGGAAAGCTTGTGCTAACAGATCTGATTTTAGAAGAAGATTCCTTTTCACGACAGAAAAGTATACAATACCAATCAGCCGCTTTAAGGATTATAAGTTCAGTATATAAACTTGAAAAATGTTGTCTCAGGCGGGACTCGAACCCGCATCTCCTCGCATGCCGGGCGGGCGCCATACCATTAGGCCACCGAGAAACTGCGACACGGCGCGAATTTTTCAAGCATATTCTTACGCTGTAAGATGCGGGTTAGAGACTCCTAACATTTGATGAAACAACGCTGGCTAATCCGGCATGCGAGGAGATGCGGGTTCGAGTCCCGCCTGTAGTGTAACGCAATAGACTTTTTGGCAGTCCCGGCTCGGCTGTAAATCACTTTACAGCAAGGTTTTGGACAGAAGGTTGCCAATGAGACTCGGTCAACAACCCCTTTATCTGCTACCTAAAGATGGTTCAAAGCAGGCCAAAGAATCGCTGAGGCCCGCCTTTAACGACTCCAGATTATATATAGGAAGGTCTTAAGCCAGGTTTTTTTTAATATAATATTTTATTGATATTTCCAGAGCGCTGAGGGCGAAGATGATGAAGAAACCCTATCGGCTGATCCGAATGAAGCTCCGCTAAGGCTTATCAAGAACGAGCTAAGTCCGCAGCGGTCCGGGGCGTCGCCGCGGCGGAGCCTCGAGCTGGCGCTGGCCCCCGGCAGCCTCGGGCCCGACTTCTACGGCCTCAACGCGCACCAGACTAAAGAGACCTTCTACAAAGATATGCCGTCCAGCAGCAAAAATTTTAACCTAGAGAGTGACATAAAAAATAAATGTTCCAAAAGCGACGTGTGCGCATTGGACCCATTGAATATACAAAGCAAAAACAATGGCTCCAAATGTAAAAAGAAAAGCGAAACACTGAATAATGGAAGTAGAAGATATAGTGATAGTAGCGCACACAAAAGCAACATTAGTTCACAAGCAACCGTCGCGGGCAGTAGGTTTACGACCACTTTAGTTACTGAAGAATCTTTGAAAGCGGGCACACCGAGTAAGTCTAACAATAATTTGCCTAACCTAGAAGAAGTCGAGCCTGCCGGTCCGCTAGTCACGAAAGCTCACAATGTCACGGTCACAGTCAAGGCCGGCTTCACTATTGAAGATTAAACCTTTCATGGCTGCATTAGGTGATAGTCTAATTCATAACAGTACGAGAAGGCTCGCTCGGCTTCGACGCCAAATGGGATCTCCCTTACCATCACACAACTTTTACTCATTAGCGCTTGGAGAGTAATGCCATTTGTCGATCAGGTGTGGAGCTAAACCGAAGATATAATATTCAAGTGATGATCCCGCCCATCGTGGCTAGACTATGTATTTTAAATTTTGATATTGATGTTTTTACGAGTATTATTATTATTTTATCAGTAATCTTATTTATATAAATATATAGTAATAAAAGACAATATGTAAAACCCAGTTTTACAAAATAAAAATTATGCTAATTTTATGTGGGTAGGCACAATATGTGTAGGATTGTGATAGTTATTGAAACTAAGAATTACAAATTCAAATAGCATATTTTAACATGATAAACATTTTCAGATTGTGAACACCAACCAGAGTCAGCTGAAGTTTAGTAATACAATATACAATCCAATGCTTTTAGGATGCCAATCATATCAGTGTTATATAAATCGATCATAATGTGACATAAACTTAGTAAATAGCATAAGGGTTAGTTAAATAAAATGAATTCTAAATAAATTCTGCGTTTATTTGCATAGTACCTACTATAAAATTTCCCGATCTGCATGGAGATGCTGAAAAGGGAGCTCTTATTAAGAAAGGGTGAGAGAAAAGAAGGTTTTTAAGAAAGAAAAATCGCTCTAAATTTTTTACCGGATATTTTTAAAACGTAATAATTATCATAACTTTTTCTTAGGCTCGAATTTACTGAACGTTATCGATGATTTTATCGCTAATTGTAAATAATGACTCGGTGCTTTGTAATTTTATTGAATGGTATTTTGCTTTGGTTTTCTTCACTTAATCTCCTTATTCGGCCATTCCATGTGATATTACCTCCTACTCCAGCCATACTACCTAGGCCATTCCAGAAATCCAGCAAGAATCCCAGATTGCTACATGCTTCCGGGTCCGATAGCAGTAATTAGAAGGAGGCAGTTGCAAGGAAATACCATTCCTTATTTAATTTTGATCTCATAAGTTTGCCTTCTTGAACTGAAGTTTTGTTTGCCTGCATATCATGAGAAGTTGAAATCGTCTTGACTAGTAAATTATTTAATCCATTACCGGAGCACCCATACCCGAGATTCAAATAATAACTTGGTTGCGCAAAAACACCCAACATCAATAGTTATTCCATTCTGTTGTATACGTGCTTGACAAATTGCTTTACAACAATATAAGGGGTGAAAAAAAACCAAACGCAGATCCGAAAACCACGGTTTGACCCAGTCACTAGGATCATGTTTTTTCTTTCTAAACCATTCCTGGGAAACTACTAGTTCCAAAGATATTGAGGGTCAAAATCACAATTTTGTTTTCCATTTTATTACAAAAACAGTTGTAAAGGTTATTTAAAAACTTTTTTATAAAACGCAAACGAAATGTTCATTATTTTGTGCATTGGCTTTATTAATTAATTGCAGCTTCACAGGCGTGCCGCCCCGGCTGTACATTGCGCGCTACGAATTATAATATTTTTTGTGAGTCCTAAAAATAAAGGTCATTTTCCAGTGATAATATTTTGTAGTATGACTTGGTGCTGATTGCGCAGCTTCAGAGTTGGCGTTTAGTTTTTTTGTATACCTACATCTGTCTCGGGTATAGGTGCTAATGACTCTGACTTTCTATTGTAGCCATCGTTCTTCTTGGGCAGTTTAGCTGTCGCACCGTTACCTTCAGAGTTTCTGTATATTCTTATCCATTACAGAGTTAGATAGAGTGCAATTGTTCAAAGTGCTACTCCATGAAAAAACCAAGGTAAAGGCGGTGTTTCATATTGTTTGCAGTACCGATGGACGGCTATCCGACGATATCCTCAGATAAGGATCGTCGATATTACGTCACTGACTTCTGTGGCTGCGACCGCCTATGCCAGTTTATTGATACCAATACATTCTGCTTGAAAGATTGTGTTAAGCTTTTATAGGGAAGTAGATATCTTATTCCTAATATTTAGTTTGTTAGAGAAAACGCTGGTTCTAGCAGTCTTGCGGAGTCGTAGTTGTCTTGCGGGGTCGTCGACGCCGAAACTTTTTTCTAGTTGCTCGTTAACTTGGATATTAAAATGATCTGTGAATTCTCACCTAAATTGTCTACATAACTAATAGTAGTGTTTACCAGCCTGCATTATTAAGCCTTCTGTCAAGGCAGTCAAATCATCTTCGTAGTATAATTTCAGCTTTACTAATAAAGCGAAAACCACTTAAATAAATAAATATTTTCAGACATGCTGCACACTGGGTCACACTCACACAGAGCCTATCTAGTCCCAAACTAAGCTAAGAAACTTGTCGTATTGGCTACTAGATAACCGATAAACCTATATATATATATATTTTAAATATATACTTATAATACATAGAAAAACCCAGACCAGTACTAACAGACGGTTGTCTATTGGTTGAAAAATATATGCAATAATAATCACCTATATGCTTGAATTTTACTTGCCCGAATTTCATTTGCCGGAATTGTTTGTTTACCTACCGTAAAAGATATACATGACGTGACATATTCTTATTTGCCCGTACATAACATTCCATAATGATACAAGTGCCATACGTATTATTATACATTTTGTTAATTGCAATAATACTTCAACGCCATACCTTCCATGCACCGCCCACGTACGGCCTATGCCGGGCCTCAGGTATAAAATATAGGTGATCATAGCTCAAACCATACTGGGAAGCGAGCGAATTCCACACCGTCTGGCGGAGACGCATTCGGGCAACAGCGGGCTGCCCAAGCCCACTGGAAGCGCCTCCCGTGTGGGGTTTGGTCCGCGCCGGCCAAATGGCCGGTACCCTCCATGTCTGGAGGGCGTTTCCCTATCCGCCGCCTGGGGACGCGCCCAGTAGGAGACCCAGAACTCCCTCGGGATGTTCTAACCTAACCTAACATCACTTCTTTTCTTCGAAAAAAATATCAGAAAATCGGTTTTATTTAAACTAGTTTTATTTAAACTAATCGGTTTGTTTAAACTAAACGATCAATAGTGAACTTATTTTATGATATTTTTTCGAAGAAATTTCGATGTCAAGTGATGTATGATAATTATAAGGCTTACAATGATTATAACAAATGATGCTATTGAAATTGACTTTATGGGAAACAAAGTTTCTATCACGTGACTAATATAGTAAACAAAAAGGTAAACAATGAGTATGACATAATATGTCATTCATATTATGAATATTATGAGAAACAATATTATGTCTGTTGACCATTATAGCAGATGAAAAAAGATGAAATTATGGCAAATGAAATTCGGGCAAGTGGGTGTAACCCCCCCCACAGACATGTCCATTCACACAAATATTTGTATGATGCGGGGATCGAACCCGCGACCCCATGGCTCCGAAGCAGCGAACATGCATAGAACATTATAACTAAAGAGACAGATAACGAAATAATTTTACTTAGAATAAGGATGATTTTGTACTCAAAATAGGGAACGAGCTAATAAACTGGAAACACACAGGTTTGAAAATACTTATGAGACATTTTTTTCAACTACTTAGGAGCTTGTTTCTGCTTGTGCTAATCTAACTGAATTCTTTCTCAAGTTGGTCAACATTATTTTAATACTGAAATCCCTTTACCCGTTTACATACAGACTATCAAATATTAAAATTGTAGTGTCGAGACATTGCCATCTCTTTCTATGGGTGTTGAGGCGACTAAAGGAAAAAGATGCCAAAAGATGGGCAGCAGCGGCTTCTATTTACCAGCGGGTGTACCATATGGAATTAAATAATAACTATCATCTATAAATAAATAAATAAATCAAAAATATACTACCTATCTTGTACCTGGCTCAAAAAAATCTGTACCTCATTCAAAACGAAATTATTTGTTGTACATTCGAACCCCGCGCGACAGCCGGCAGTCGCGATAACAATTGATTTTAATTGTCTGTAATGTCCCACGCTCAAAGGGTAAAAAGTTTTTCATTCTCGCATGTTAACCCCTTGTATGCAGTTATTTACAAATATATTGGCCAAATCCATCATTGCAAGCAAACCGCCAGTAAAATTAAACAATCAAATTCTTAGATACACCTTTTTAATTTAACCAATAATATCACACAACATATTTTAAAGCTCAATATAATATGTAATGAATAAGCTAAGCTTAAACTTAAAATCTTACTGACCAGACTAATCACATCTTTAAAAGCTAAATAAAATATGGAGACTACACTTTTTACTCCGACTTGACCATTTTTGGTGCCATATTAACCAGAGACAGCATGGCATTAAAGATACCATTATGCTGAATACCAGGCCACAGTAACATCACTGTTGACAGAATGTAAAGTAGGAAGATGTTGCTAATTGAAGATGACACCCATGCCAGTGTGCACAGCATACTGATAGATATGATGTAGTACTGTAAAATAAAAAAACATTTATACTGGGGTGACAGCCATAGGTGTTACCTAATATGAACTAAGATCATAAATGAGATAAAAAGTTTAAAGTTTTATTCATTGATCAAATACCACCTACCATGCATGGACTAGTATCTCTTAGGGAGTAGAAGGATCGAATCTGATGCAATATCTTATTGTAGTATACTACAATACTCCTGCAAATTTCTTCAAACATTTTTTCTTTTTGGCCAGTCCAAGATGTTGGGCCATAGAGTGAGTTACAAATGACCGGAACTATAAAGTCAACAAAGTTAAAGATCAGGCCTATCAAAGCTATAGTGGCCAATGAACTCATATCTAAAAGCCATAATAAAAGGTACAGAAATGAAACTGTGCCAATTATAGCGCATGGATGCCATTGCTGCTCCCATAATATAATGGATTTTAGTGGTATCAGGGCAACCCGCCAACCTTCTAGAAGCCTTTTTAATTTCTTTACTTGCTGTTCCTAAAAAAATTCAAGTGTAAGTATTACTATAACGTTCCTCAACCATAACTACTATTGGATATATTTGTTAATTACTTTTTACAACATAATAGATTAATCTTAAGAGAACTGCCATACTAATTACATAGTACTATCTAGATTTGATTAAAATAAGCAGATGTAGTAGGAACTTAGTCTTAGAAGCAGTAACTTGCTTAAAATGAAGGTAGCAGCGAAATTACATTTACAGTGAAATACAATTTATTACCTGATCTTGAACTATGATATCAGCCATTTTTAAAATCAGATCAATCGGTCAATAATCTCAAACGGCCAGCCAAGGTTTCGGAACACAGTTTAAAATCGAAAACGGTCAACAAGATTCTTCAAAACAAATCCTAAGGCCAAACAGACAGACAGGCAATGAAAAAATGGTGGCAACTGGCAAATCGATGACAAACAATTGACAAATTAATTGTCGTATTCAGGCGGAGTCTACTTTGTATGAAACCTTTGGTAATACCTACGGGGGCTAGACTTGTGTTGCCAGGAATGCTTTTTATTATGCAAGGCCCAATTATAGGTCTTTAATAATACCCTTTTTTGGGCTAGCAACATTGGTTAAGTCAAAATAGTACCAGTAGATTAACTAACTACCATTTGGTAGTTGTGCTAGAAACGTATTTACATGTATTTTAAAAGCATAAACTGCATATTTAATAATTTTATTGTCTTTTCATGATTTTATGATGTATAGCTTGCTATGAAATATTTATTACATTAACAATAAAAATATAATTAATTTTCAACGGGTTATGGTTTAATAGCTGGTTCTGTAATCTGGCAGCACTGGTAGATTTTGTTTGTTTATATGAGAAAAATATGGCTGCTGTCGCACGCGCATGCAAGTTTCATATCTTTTCTTATTAACTACTCCTTTGCACAATCTTTTAGTTTTTCCTACTTTGCGTTGAGTTGAGTCAGTGGATTCCTCCGTAATTGTGTGATTACTAAAGAAGTGTTGTGTATGTTTGAGATAGTGACTCTTTAATATTGTGAATTTGTGACTGTTTACCATGAAGGAAAATAAACGAAAATGCCTGAAGTGTGGTTCGTCGCCGGCCGGTGACCCAGAGATCAGGTTATTCAGGTTCCCAAAACCAGGTTCTACAAATATTTCCCGGTAAGTGCATAAATTAAAATTATTGTTCTATATATGTATATTATGTACCTATAGTGTACAAACTAATTAAGCAAGCAATAGTTTGGAGCTAAATAATTGGCGTGATTGTTAAAATATATGGTCAGAGGGTATTCTTAGTATTATTTGTTTATGAATAATTTCGTTCATTTGAAGACATATGTTAATTTTGTTATTAATTTTGTTGCACAAAAAGCTACCCATTTTACCAAAATATCTTCTTGTAAAAAATTGCTCCTAACTCAAAAACTTATGTAATTTTTATCAATTTTTAAACTAAAATTGATCAGAGGGTATCCTTATTACTATCCACTGCTTCTATTATTTTGCAATCTCTAGTTTTCCTAAAAATAAATAAATAAATCTCTTACTTATTTACGTGGTTGCTTTGCCTATATCTTACATTACATTAAAATTTGATATCTAAACCCAGTTTATCTAATGCATCTAATCTGCAAAATTTAACATATTACTCGTACTTACATGGGACTCTACTTTTGTAGGCTACTAGTTTAAAAGATTTTATCCCATTTTTATCACACAGGAACTATTTGGAACTAAACATTTTATTTTTGATTTCAGCTGTGAATTGTGGGCTAAATATTGTTTTCCGGATGAAGCATGGTCTTCAGTCAACTTTCAAGCAAAACTTCATGCTGAACATAGAATGTTATGTCATCAACATTTTAAAGAATCTGCATTTGTGGATTTTTCTACTAAGAAATTAAGACGGTTTGCTTCTCCAGACGTCGAGGTTTGTAAAATTATGGACTATATTTAGTAATTTGAGTTTCCCCTAGAACATGGTGGTTATTACATTCTTTCTAAAAAAAAATTCCTACCTTATTAAATGATTTAACTGTGACTAACCCTCAGTTTCTCGTACCCTGATCATGTAACTTTGTTTGACTAATTTACACTTAGCCGTTGTGATTGGTCGATGTGCCAAGATGCAACCAATCACAACAGCTAAACATTGCTTGGTGTTTAACAAGATAAACAGACAATTGATTTTCTATTGTGTCTGGGAGCTTGATAGACAAAGTATTATATGGATAGTAATAATAAGAAACCTGTTAATTCCATGAAAAATATTAAAATTTACATTTCAAATGAAGTTAGTATTGTTAGTTTATTAATTCACTTATTAATTATGTTAGTTGTGTTATGTTTCATGGATCCCTCTTCGGGTGAAGGCCTCCTCCAGATTATTCCATTTCTCTCTTTCTTTTCCTTTTGTTATCCATTGCAAACCTGCAGTTTGTATAATATTGTCTATCCATCGCTTGTATAGTCTGCCATTTCTGCCAACCTTTATTACTTTATCTATTTTCTGTACTTTCATCATGCTCCTCTTTATTGCCCTTTGGGTGGTTCCATATGGATAGTATAACCAATCAATATTTTTATACTATAAGTACCTACACAAAATAAACTATGGTTTATCAATTATAGACTAATTCTAAATTTTTTTTTCAGGATGTGTCTTTGCCGTTTCTTGCAGTAGATCATGTACAACCCAGAGCTGTTCCATCACAACATTTATTAGATGTGACGAACCATCCTACAAAATCATCAGTTGATTTACCTGGACCCTCAGGAGTAAAAATAAATACTGACGGAAAAATTGACAAAACTGTGGACCCTGCATACATGAAATGTAAGAAGTATTTTAGAAAAATCTGCCTACTCAAAAAGCAATTAAAGTATGTCAAAAACAAAAATTATTTGCAAGAATTAAGCAACAGTGATGCTGTCAGTAAATTGAGTAATAAAATAAGCCCAACTTTTGCTCTGTTATTGCAAGGCCAATTAAAAAACTTTAAAAAAAGTGGCGTGGGGCGCAGATGGACTTCTGAAGACAAAATTACAGCATTGAGGCTTTATAAAAGATCCCCCACATGCTATCGTCTATTAAGACGAATGATTTGTCTTCCTGCACCAACTACTTTAAAGGTCCTTTTAAAGAAATGTTGTATGGACGTGGGTATAAATAAGCCACTATTTAAAATAATAAATAAATATTTATGCAATCTTCAACCAGTTGACAATGAATCTGTCCTCTTGTTTGATGAGATGTCATTAAAAAAACATCTTCAATACAATCCCAGAGCAGATTTAATTGAGGGATTTCAAGACCATGGAGCACAAGGCAGATCAGCTCAACCAGTCTCATATGCACTTGTATTTATGGTTGCTGGCATTAGAAAAAGAATTAAGCAACCTATAGCTTATTATTTATCTGGGTCATCTGTCACTGCCGATAGATTAACTGCTTTAATAAAAGAGGTGAGCTAAAATATTTACTGTAATTTAAATATGCTAATGCTATTTTATGCATTCTTTAGCATTTCATATCTCATTAGCTTCAAAATCCAAATAGATAATGAGGTAAATTTGTATTAAATTTCTTCTTTCAGGTGCTTCTTCAATGCCAAGAGCATGACATTAACATAGCGGCCACTGTTTGTGATATGAATGCAGTTAATAGGAGGGCTTTAAATATTTTAGGAGCAACAACTAACAACCCATATTTTAATTTAAATACCAAAGAGGTAATTGCACTTTTTGATACGCCACACTTGATAAAATGCTTTAGAAATATGTTTATGAAACATGACATACAGTGCAATCCGGATATATCATCAGCTGAAGGAGAAAAAGCAGCAGGTAAAAAATTAATTATATGTTTTTTGTGTATTAATTGTATTCTCCATGAATAAAATCCCATGTGAAGTAATGTGTTGTATTATTTAATTCATAATATATCTTATTGTTTTAGGTGTTGCAAAATGGAGTCATATTGTCCAGTTTTACGAATTAGACAATAGTAATAGCAATTTCGTGTTTGCACCCTGCCTCAAGGAAGAACATCTCAACCCCAACACCAAACAAAAAATGAAGGTGAAACTAGCAGTCCAAGTGCTTAGTCACACGGTTGCAGCTGGCATATATGCCAAAGTGTCTCTAGGTAATTAAACAAAAAACTATATTAAATTTCATTTAAGATACTTAAAACATTATTTTCATTTTTAAAGATTATTTAAAAGAGTTGAATGAGAATAAATAATACATAAAAATATGAGAACATACAAAGCCTCAAACATATTATTCTACTGCAATAGTTAGCCAAATTGGACTGTATTCCAGTACACCAAACAAAGGCTAATTGCAAATTCTATAATTCAATTCCTGATAGTCACAAACTAGAATTGATTTGGGATCCTTTACTGTATCTTCACTGTATTAATATTTTACTACCTTTGTTATAGGCGAATTAACTCCTGATGCTGTTGTGACTGCTGACATTATAGCTAAAATGGATAAACTATTTGACACACTAAATAGTGACTCAGCTGATATGCGGAGAGGAAAGCCGTTTGCCACAAATTTAAAAGCCACAACACCGCATATCCCATTTATAAAAGAAATGAAGAAATTTTTTGAAAATATTAAATTTGTGGGCTCACGCACTCCACCTTCACAAGATGGCTGGCTGTGGACATTAAATGGCGTTGAGAGGTTGTGGGAAAGGTTGCAGCAAAAACATAAAACTTTAAAAAGTCTTGCCACAAGAAGGCTACAACAAGACCCTTTAGAAAATTTATTTGGGTGCATTAGAGGCAATTGTGGTTCAAATAGCAACCCTACAACTGGCCAATTTGTTGCAGGCTTAAAAACCGCAATTTTGAGCAACCTTTCCCACACAGGAAGTGGTAGTAATTGTGAAAACGACCAAAATGAGGTCATAATTGATAATTTTAAATTGTTATTACAATCAAATGCTCCACATAAAGCCGACACTGAGGAAACTACTGGATCACCTTCAGTGCAGGCATTAATCATTGATATTGATGAAAATATATTGGAGGAATGTAGTGGTGAAATACAAGCGTGCACATATGTGTGTGGATTTATTATAAAAAATTATAAAACTGACTGTCTTTATTGCACACCAATTTTTACCACTACAGACCGTTCACAAATGCATAGCTTTTGTCAATTTAAAGAATTTAATGATTATAAAGAATCTTTAAAATATGCCAAGAAGAATTTTGTGCTTTGTGTAGAACAATGTGCTACTTTTATAAATAATTATTTAAATAATAATGCACATAAAACAAATCTTGTAAAAGAATTAACTTCTAATATGAAAGAAATGTTTGATTTTAAATTTTTAAATAACTGCACAGAGCACAAACGAAAAAATATCGATTATATATTAAAAAGTGTGACTCAAATAGTTATTAAAAGATTTTGTATTTGTAAAAATAGATCTTTTGCGCAAGAAACATCGAAAAGGGCACTTAAAAAGAAAATTGATATCTTAAGACATGTTTAACCTGTTTTTTTTAAATGCTAATATCAAACTAATATTAAACTTTTTTACCAACTTGCTTCTGTTTACAATTCTGTAAATTGCTATAAACAATCAATATTGTTGTAACTAAATAAATATTGTTCCTACGTTACTTTAACTACAAAAGATTTTGTATTTGTACAAATAGATCTTTTGCGCAAGAAACATCGAAAAAGGCACTGAAAAAAAAATTGATAACTTGAGACATGTATAACCTGTTTTTTTTAAAATGCGAATATTAAACTAATATTTTTTTTTTACCAACTTTTTTCTGTTTACAATTCTGTAAATTGCTGTTAACATCAATGTTGTTCTAACCAAATAAATATTGTTCCTACATTATTTTAAAAATAAACTGTTTATTCTCTATAACGTGTTTTACTAATTATCTTCTTTTCCAACTGTTAAATGCCTGTATTACATATTTAAACTCGCGACATAATGACTGTTTTTATGGGAAGTATTCTGCTTTGATTTTATTTTGTAATACGGGTCTCCTATAGCTTGACCACGATCGCTGTACCGCTGTTGCCATACTGGTTACTGACTTGTTTGGCAATAGCAGTACAGCACTCGTGGTCAAGCTAAAATAGGAATAAGAGTAGGAAAAGAAGTTTAAATTTCCCGCTTTCGTCATGTTTTGCGGGGGCATCCGTCAGGTGGCGCTAGTGTCTTCAATTTTATTGGCCAATATTTTTGTATGGACTTGTCATTCTTCTTTAGTAATTGTTTTCTATGGTCGTATTTGTCGAAGGTACTCCGTACCCTTTAATTAATTAATTTTTTATTTTTATTAGGTTTAACGGCCTCGGATACTTGTCCATACAGCCAATTCTTTAGTAATATTGTCTTTATTTTTCATTAAAACGTTGATGTTGGACGTTTTAATGCTTCGATGGAGTTTTTGGAGACAGTTGAAAGATTGAAGGAATGTAGAGAAGTCCCCAAGAAAGAGGTGAATTGTTCGCGTTCCCGCGCAAAATTCACGGTCCACTTTTCTTGGTTACGACCCATACACCATGTTGTTTCACCGAACTGTATATAGTTCACTCGCACGACACTTTGTTTCGCAAAATAACACCACTTTTACGACCCAAAAATCACTATAAACAATAAAAATTCGATCAAATAAATGGACTCCAAACGGATCTCACGAACTCCCGCCAAAAAAACTCCAGCTTCAGCCTAAAACTGACAGTGACGGCAAATAATTGATGTTGTTGATGTTGTTTTCTTCACCCATTCTGGGTAGGCAAAAGGAACTATGCCCATACAGCCAAGTCTTCAGTAGATTTTTTTTATCGATATGAAATGAAAATTAAAAATGAGATAAATTGGTGGTTTATACATTTCAATGATTACTGGAGTTTTACGCGAGAACGTGGATCAGAGTCAAATAGGAGCGCCTTTCCTTGTTTCTCACTTTTATTTGATTTATCCTACTCACTGACACATTATTATAACAATGCCACCTCTTTATCACAATAAATGCCGCTTAGGATAATTTCACAAAATTAGCTGAGACATCTTTCGATTTAGGATCGAGAGATATCGCAGCTAAGCGCTCAGACAGCTGGCATTTACCTAGGCCAGAGGATATGCATAGCTGATTAGCGTGGTAACGTAGCGAGCATTTTGGATAACTTTCCTCAGGAATGCGATCTCACTCGGTTATTTTATTAAGATTTTATTTCCAATCAATAGACTTTTTGACTGAGTGTAAATAGTTCTGGTTTATATATAAATGTACCTACATAAATTTACTATTATGTTACTTAATGTATTTATTTGTTATTTTATTCAACATTCCATTAAAAGTTAATGGGGAATTTAATGTCCACCTAACTGACTTGCAATTAAAAATGTATAAGTACTGTAATTAAGTTCTCTTATACAGGTGTCCAGTAAGTAGGTACCACGACTAACTTAAAGAGATCAAGTTGTAATGGTCAGCCTCAGCTATCATACAAAAAAAAGATCTCTGTAAAGGTGTCATAGTTTCCAAGATACTGCTTATCCTCAATTTTTTCCTAATTTGGTTAAAAAATGTACCTATTGAACTATTGCTGCACTAGCCCTATAAATTTGCTTGTTTCATAGAGAAAAAGGTACTTATCACATTATTTATTTTAAACAATTTAAAAAAATGTGTCTATTTTCGTAAGTAAGGAAGGAAGGGGCTCAGATTCACTTAATTCAATTACATGAAAAATGAGAAGCAATCTATAGCATTTTCTTTAAACGGCACAAGTAGTGCAAACCTTGCCTAATAGAACACTGGGTACAGAAGTCATTAAATAAAACATTATTTATTTATTTATCAATATCACAAGAACGATCAATAATTGTATAAAAATAAAAATTTCTTAGCTTATACATATAAATAAAAATCTGTTCAACTAGAACAAAGAATAGAAAACGTAAAATTGGATGCAACAAACTCTATTAATTAACATTTCAAGGCAGTAAATCATACATTAGATCAAAAAGACTCATGGTATAGTCCTCCTGTTTAACCCATCCCTTTCAGAGAAATCACGCTATTAAAAAGATATATATTATTGTGGATAGTATTTGTCGTTTTTAAAATAATACAAATTTCAGCTTACATATATTATCTTAAAAAAAAATCTGCTGCCACGTATTCTAATTTACTCTTCGAAAATATCTCTTTCCTGGCACTTTTGCTTGTTCATGTGTGAGAGTCTGTAAAAACAAAGATATGTTTGTAAATGGACAAATCAATGGCATATCAACCCTTAACTGACTGGTAAATTATAATTTACCAGTATTTAAAAAACATTTATTCTGCTGGCTGAACCACCATAATTTTTATAGTCTAGAGGACTTTTTCAAATTTAAAAAAGGCATTTAGGTTAAGGCAATAACACTGACTCAGTAATTTTGTGTAATTTTTAATATAATATAATTCGCCTTTTAATATGAATAATTTGGAATTCGGACATAACCAGATTTGTTTTGACATTTTAACGACTATTATTATTTTTCATCTTTTATTGTAACCTGACATTTGCATGCTAATTATTGTAGCCCAAATATGTGATTCTTTTATTGTAATCTGACATCTTGTATACCATATTTGACGCAAATAAATGAGACGTCCAACATTTTTAACTGTATGGATGCGTTTCGTGAGCAGTCTTATCGATACGACGGTATATCGCAACATTATGTATCGATGCGGTGGTATTTATCGATATTTTAACAACTACATAATTTAAGTCCTATATCAAGAACAGGATAAATTTTGAACCGAAAAAACCAAGCTTCTAATGCTAGTAAACATTACAATAGGATACTTGACTCACATCGAATTAGACGCAATAAATGAACAGTTTCTAGTGTCTCACTTAAGAAACCAAAATTCATCAATTTCAGGTAACAAAAGTGAGAGATAGCTTTATTTTTAGTTACAAAATTGTCTTTTATGTTTTTTAGTTTGATCTTTGGAAACGCTGTCGGTCATGTTATGACGTTATAATATTAGGGGGTGAGGCCGTGGATTTTGCCACTTTGTAACGCATAGTAACGCAGAATATTCTACGTTACAGTAACACTAAAGTAACGCGAAAGTAACGGTATTGGATTGTTAGGCTTATATCATACTGACACTTAAGATTAAAAAAAACTAGTGGGTGTACGGTGGTGTTGAATATCACCTTCATGCTGTGTGTAGAGAGAGCTGGCTGCAATCGCTATGATTAGGTTGTCACTAAAAAGAATGTGTTGACATTCACTGTTTATAATCCATCTAGAGCTCTCGTATTGTATTCTATGTTAATTCTATGTGTCTACTTTTCTATTAATATATTTTATGTTACTGCACGCTCCTTTGTTCTGATTGCTCTGCCAATTCCCCCTAACAAAGGTTATGGGCCCAGGGCAGCAGTAACTGATAAAATAGTATTCGTAAAAATAATTTCGTTAAAGTACATGTATGAACAAAATGGCGTCGAATGTACGAATCGAATTATTGACCAAAGAAAACTATGATACATGGAAAGTACAGGTAGAAGCACTATTGATCAGATATGATTTTTGGGAATACGTGAGTGGTGAAAAGCCGAAACCTACGGATGGGGTGTCATCAACGTTATGGGAGACTGCTGATAGGAAGGCAAGATCCGAGTTGATTTTGGCATTGGATCCAAGTGTAGTCCATCATGTAAAAAGAGTGAAGACTGCACGAGAGGTATGGCTGAAATTAGAGAGCATGTTCGCGTCACGTGGGCCTGCAAAGAAGGCGATGCTGATGAAAAGACTCATGTTACAAAAGATGAGTGAGGAGCAGAAAGCAAGCGAACATCTTGATTCATTTTTTGAAGCCGTCGATAAACTGGAAGAAATGGACATCGTTATTCATGATGATTTACTAGCGATAATGCTGCTTTACAGTTTACCAGCAAGCTATGCGAACTTCAGATGCGCCATTGAATCAAGAGACGAGCTACCAAAGCCTGATCAACTTAGGGTGAAAATAATTGAAGAATATAGTTCAAGGGGCAACACCCAAGTTGAGAGTAGAGAAGGGGCTATGTTTATAAGTAGACATCAGAAGAAAAATTATGGAACTGGATCAAAATTTAAGTATAAATGTTTTAAATGTCATAATTTTGGACACAAGGCATCAGACTGTAAAAAGAAAAAGTCTTTACAAACAGAAACTAGTTGCGTTGAACAATTATTTATAAATGAAAATGTAGTACATGAAGCTTTAACCGTGTATCATGTTTCAGATGATTGTTTGGCTATTGAAGCCAAACGCAATCGTCAGGAATGGTTGTTTGATAGCGGTTGCAGCTCGCACATGTGTAATGACGCAAGAAGGTTTGATGAGGTACTGCCAACTAACCAAAATTTAAAATTAGCCACTTATTCCGTAACAACAGCGCAAGGTAAGGGTACAGTTAAGATATTAGCATGCAATGATGATATTACGCGAAAGATCCAATTTGAAGATACGTTGTTAGTTCCCGAACTACGCAGTAATTTAGTATCAATTTCTAAATTGACTGAACGAGGTTGCACAGTAACTTTCAAACGTGATGTAGCTTACGCTATTAAAGACGGGGAAGTTAAGTTGACTGCTGACCGACGAGGTAGTTTATATTATTTAAGGGAGCCAGATGCTTCAGCGTCTGTTGTATCAGGTAAGCAAGTGGATTTGTATAAATGGCATGAGCGTATGGGACATTTGAATGCTAGAGATCTTATGAAAGTACTGAAAAAGTCAGGTATAGATCATGTAAAGTGTGAAACTGATTTGCGTGATTGTGATGTGTGTGCTAAAGGAAAGATGGTTTCGTTGCCTTTTGTGAAGTCCAGAAAACCATGTAGTAAAATTTTAGAAATAATTTATTCTGATGTGGTAGGCCCGATGAGAGTTCAATCGAACGGAGGAAATAAATATTTTGTCACTTTTATTGACGATTGTACTCGTTGGTGTGAAGTTTTCATGATAAATAAGAAAAGTGACGTGTTGTCAAAATTCAAAATATTCAAATGTCAGGTTGAAAATTTGACGGGAAAACGAATAAAATATTTTCATTCCGATAATGGAAAGGAATTTGTAAATAGTGATTTTTCGAAATATTTACAAAGTGTAGGAATTAAGAGAAGGCTGACGACACCGTATTCACCACAAAGTAATGGAATTGCAGAGCGGATGAACCGCAGTTTACTTGAAAAGGCTAGGTGCATGTTATTATCTTCTGGTTTATCAGCAAGTTTTTGGGCGGAAGCTATTTCAACCGCGTGTTACTTGCGTAACAGATGTCCGAGTAGTAGCTTAAATGGTGAAATTCCGTACGAAAAATGGTACAGGAGACGTGTAAATATTGAGAATTTCAAGACATTTGGCTCTAAGGTACATGTTTTAGAAAAGGAACCAGGTAAAGATAAATGTGCAGCACGAAGTTCTCCCGGCATTTTCGTGGGCTATCCAGTTGAATCTGCTGGCTATAGAGTGTGGTTATCTGAGAAAAGAAAAATAGTAGTGTCAAGAGATGTTAAGTTTCAGGAAGATAAGAAACCTGAAAGTGATCTTTTGAAGGATTCAACTATTGAACTGCAATGTGAGCAAGATAGTACTGAAAAGAAGAAAGCGAGAACTATCGAAGTGGAGTTGTCTAGTAGTCAAACTAATTCACAGCCTTTGAATACAGACTGTCCAAATGCTGGATCCCCAAATGTACCGTTTAGAAACGATATAACTGCTGAGACTACTGAAACTACTAGTACTACCGATAGTAGTGGTGTATCTCACGGTAATGTCACTTTGAAAAGAGGCCCCGGAAGACCGAGGATTGAGAGAGGGCATGTTGGACGCCCTCGTAAAATCTATAATATGGTTGAAGAGAGAGAAAGAGAGAATAGTGGTAGCGAATCGCAGGCGGAAGAATGCGTTAATTGTCATGATTTTGCTAGAACTATTGAAACTTTTTCGAAGGGGGGTTCCTTGGGAAGTAGTCAAAAAGTTAAAAAGAAAAGCAAGATACTGTCGTAAAAAGGAAGGTTAGTAAAATGTCATACACGGAAGATTGTAAAGAAACCTCCTGATCGAAGTATTGTAGAATGTCAGTATGACATGTTATTTTAAAGTAGTTTGTGTAATTTATAAGCGGTCACCGGCTATTTGTTATAATTTTAGGGTGTGCTGATATTTCATGGGTATCACAAAAGCAACGCATCGTTGCGACATCGACTTGTGAGGCTGGTTTTGTGAGTTTGGCGGAAGCTATGAAAGAGGCAGTGTATTTAAATTGTTTGCTGAAGGAACTTGGTCTTCGCCAATTGTCTAAGGTAAACATGCATGCTGATAACTTATCTGCTATCTGTCTCGCTGAAGATCATGGTGTTTATCACGCGCGAACTAAGCACATCGATATTAGGCATTTCTTTATTAGGGATGTGCTGCGTGAGAACAAGTCGATTACCCTAGAGCATTTAGCAACTGAAAATATGTTGGCAGATATTTTCACCAAACCTTTACCGCGTGTAAGGCACAACTTACTGTCAGAAGCGTTAGGGTTGCGAGCCATTAATTGACTTGTATAAAGCATGAGTTGAGGGGGTGTGTTGAATATCACCTTCATGCTGTGTGTAGAGAGAGCTGGCTGCAATCGCTATGATTAGGTTGTCACTAAAAAGAATGTGTTGACATTCACTGTTTATAATCCATCTAGAGCTCTCGTATTGTATTCTATGTTAATTCTATGTGTCTACTTTTCTATTAATATATTTTATGTTACTGCACGCTCCTTTGTTCTGATTGCTCTGCCAATTCCCCCTAACAGGTGGTAATAAGATTTTTATTTTTAAATTGTAACAAATTCTTTTTTAAACTGCAGGAGCAAGTAACGAGAATCACTTAGGAATTAATATATTCTACAATTATAAATCCTTAAAAAAACGTAATATACGTAGTTATTATACTGTAATAGAAACAGAAAATTAACATAATTACTCAATATAACAATTAAAATCAACTTTATAACCTTAGAATACAGTGCAACTGGCGGGTAGACAATTATTTAAAATATACTTCATCGAAGTCATTCACCAAGTAATATTATCTACGCTAACCACAACACGGAAAGAATCTGAAACTTGCATCTGACTGACGTCAATTCACATATGAACCTATTGTTTGTTTTACCAATTCTTAATTATAATAATACAATTTTGATTGCGTTTATCTGTGAAATCTGACCATATTTAACTTTTACACCCCTTTCGACTTTTAAATTTATTTCAATTTACAAAGAAAAGAGATAGTGATTCCGACGATTTTTCAATAACTAGCGAAATTAACAGTATGCACTAGCCATTACAATGCTTCTACGTTACGTAACATAGAATATTTGTTACCAGTAACATAGAAGTAACGCATAAGTAACGTAGAAGCTCGATTTTTAAGTTTTATAGGTTATAATTTCTAAATTAAGCCAAATTTGAAATAGATCTATAAACTATCATCTACATTATCCATTTCGACACATAGTTTTACGTAAAAAATAGTTAAAAAGTCGATATTTACCTTTTATTCCACCAAAAAACACTTTTGATTTTCGCTGCCGAAAAACAGATCATCCACTTGTCGCAATGTGGTCACTAATAAGATGGCGACCTTTGACCTTTCTTCTTATTTTTTGGCCTGAATACTCGGTGTTGCCATAATCATTCCTAATTTCTATTAAAGATTACATTTCTATGTTTGTGTATCGAAATACCGGTAACGAAGAAAAAAGTTACGTCGAAGTGAAATAAAGAAGACAAATGTTTGAATGTTTATAAATCATTGATTTATGCATGTTTTGAATAGTTTAAAACTACGTTCTTTTATCTCAATAATCAGACAATTAGAATAAATGAAAAATACCTCAGTAGAATCATAAAATAAAGGTAAAAAATAGCGACAAGTAAGTAGTCTACCATCAAAGACATCACTTTTTTTAACTAAAATTAGGGTCCAAAAATATTCAGATTGACGTTTTAACATGATAGCTCACCATAATCCGTTTAAAATGATCTTAAAAGAGATAAAGTTATCTAACTGAAAGAAATAATTATGAGATTAATATACAGTTTATCTGGTATTTTCTGTTTCTTTAAATATGATAAACATTGGAGACAATTTTCTATTTTAAAAAGTGGCAAAATCTACGGCCTCACCCAGGGGTTAAAATATGAAATTGCCATTTTATTGTAATAGGTTCTTTGAATTGACATAGAATCTTCATGGTTTGAGGTTTTCGAATGAAACTTTTTTCACAGGGTTTCTATGATGTTCTTCTTTTAAAAAATGTGAAACATTTGAATATCGACTTTCAATTGTTTTTGTTATTTAACTTAGACAAGAAAGATGGATACTGCGAAAATTCGGGTGATTTTTGAATACGAGTTCCGACGCGGAAGTAACGCGGCAGAAACAGCCCGCAATATCAATGTTGCGTTTGGAGAGGGATCTGGTAATGAACGCACCGTGCGACTTTGGTTTAAACGCTTTCGTGATAGAAACTTCGACTTGAAGAACGAGCCACGAGGAAGACCGCCCACACAGGTGATTAACGATGAATTAAGAGAGATGGTGGAATCCGATCCTTGTCAAACTACCCAGGAATTAGCGGCATGGTTTAACGTAACCTTACCCACAATATTGACTTATTTGCGTCAAATCAATAAAATAAAAAAACACGAAAAATGGGTGCCTCATGATTTGACTGATGTGCAGAAAGAAACGCGTGTTGAAACTTGTGTTGCCCTGTTGAGACGGTACAGAAATGAAGGAATATTAAATCGAATTGTGACATGTGATGAAAAGTGGATTCTTTATTATAACCGTAAAAGAAAAATGCAATGGCTGACCCCAGGTCAAACGCCACAACAGTGTCCTAAAGCAAAACTTACCAATAAAAAGGTAATGGTAACTGTTTGGCGGTCTCAGCATGGTGTTATTTACTATAGTTTTCTCTGATCTAGTCAATCAATAACGGCAGATGTCTATTGTGCCGAACTCCGAACAATGTTGGCAAAACTAGCAGTAAAACAGCCGCGACTCATGAATCGATCTTCACCATTATTGCTCCATGACAACGCGAGACCTCATACAGCACGAGAAACCGTTTTGACCCTTCAGGAACTGCAATTAGAAACCATTCGACATCCTTCGTATTCGCCAGACCTTGCTCCAACGGACTACCATTTTTTTCGTGATTTGGACAATTATCTACGTGACAAGAAGTTTTCTTCCCAGGAGGCAGTACAAAATGCTTTCACACAGGTGCAGTCTAGATCCTCAGAGTTCTATCACAAAGGCATAAATGACCTTCCTATTAGATTGCAGCAATGTATAGATAATAATGGTAACTATTTTGATTAAATAAATTTGTTAAAAATTAAAAAATAAACTACATATTTTGTATTTTGATTTTCAGTACAAATCGGCAATTTCATAC
The DNA here is from genome assembly GCA_949315895.1 of Anania crocealis. Classification (NCBI taxonomy): domain Eukaryota; kingdom Metazoa; phylum Arthropoda; class Insecta; order Lepidoptera; family Crambidae; genus Anania; species Anania crocealis. The sequence goes on from OX438883.1 coordinate 19,938,326, forward strand.
TTTAACCCCTATTACTTGAAGCGAACTTCATGACGGATCTATCGAGTAAATCGAGACATTTTTGAAATGAGTGAATGAGAAAGGGCAGTGATTGAGGTTTAATATTTGTAATAACCCCTAATCCGAGTGTAATTGATACTTCTTCATCTTTTTATTGGTTCGAGCAATAATAAATCAGAAAGTTTGTTAACTGACAAATGTTTGTTTTAACCCTTATGTCGTCATATAACAGACAATGTATAAACCAATATGGCAGACAGCATTTTAATCGGTGTACGAAATTTGGACTCTTAAAACAAAGTTTTGCGGTTTTCTAGGTATTAAAAATATAGGGGTATAATTTTTTTCGCCTAATCAAGCAGTTATTAATCTACTTTGACAAAAAAGAGTAAAGTAGCCTATTGCCACTGAGAAGCTCTTGAAAATATGCGTTCCCATTGAGGGTCCACATTGGAATTTTGAGCTTTTGAATGTGTCAGTCTTTAGTAAAAGTTCTCAAACGATTGTAATTTCAACCTCTAATTCTGCTCTAGTCTGCACTCGAAAGTTACATTCGGTTAAAGGTGGACACTCAGTCGTGCGTGACAGTTATCCATATTTAATAATCTACTTAAAATTTACGACTGACTGATATTAAATTTCCCACAAAATCCTACTATGTGGCTACCTTGACCGTAGTATTTCTTAACAAGAGTTTGATTATTACTTGTAGTAAAACGGTACATTTGTTTATAATGTTCGGTGGAGCAATAGTTAGTTATTTTTTTTTACTAACGGATAGACTATAGCAATTGTCTATTTAATAACCAAATGTTACGTTAATTGATTTATATTTATGGCAAGCGTTTCAATTAAGGGACCACCTTTAATCGATTAAAACTTTTGAATTACTACAGATTGAATTTACAATGGTTCAAGTACTTTTACTAACTCTCAATAATACCTACATTTTAAATATTACTGTGGTTTTCACTTAATGTGAACTTATCGCGATCAATTGAGGGACCACCTTCCACATGCTACTTCTTCTTATTAAGTAAGCGTTGAGGAGTGACAATTAATGAAATTAGCTTTACAAATCTTTTACTAAGAGTAGCCATTTACAGAAGCCGTAAATTTTAAGTAGATTATTAAATATAGATACCTGTCAGGTACGACTGAGGGTCCACCTTTAACCAAATGTAACTTTCGAGTGCAGACTTTTACAAATGAAAGGTTGAATTTACAATTGTTTGAGAACTTTTACTAAAGGCTCAAAAGCTCAAAATTCTAATGTGGACCCTCAATGCGAACGCACATGCTTGAACTACATAAATGCAATAGTTTACGTTTCGTCGTGGACTTAAAAGATTTCGTCTGTTGGTAAAGGCATTTCCGGGAAATCTTATTAATAAAATAAACAGTCGTGTTAGTTACACCACTTATATCTCGAGAACGGCTGGACCGATTTTTATGACTTTTGTTTTTTTGGATTTTTCTTCGTCGGGAATAGGATAAATAAGTAAGATAAATAACTAAAACATTGGAAAGTTAATATCAATAACTAATAAGGAACTGTATTTCTCTATATTACTAAAATCATAATTAATATAATGAATAAGTTTCAAATAAGAATTTGATTTAGTGATTACTGACTCATTATTTATACCTCCTAAAGAATGATCATATTGATCATGTGTCGCTAAATGATATATCTAGATGTTTTATTTGTTTACTTACTACAACACATTCATCCTCTGTAAAAAAATAATGACGGCCACATTTAGCGCCATTTTCTGGTATTACTGACAATGTTTCTAATTCATGGTCATTCAGTTTGTTTGTGACACTCTGAAACAAAAGCAGATTGTATTATAAACGGCCATCTGTAATTCTAAAGTCCTTCTTTTTACTCTACATTTTAAATGTAAAATTAAATGTTCAAGTTAAAAAAGTTATGCTGTATAGCGAAAAAAATGGTCCAATGTAAAATGCCTTATAAAAAGCTAGACAAGTATGACACACACCTTAATATAGTATACATATATGAACACCAGGCAACAATGCATGGATAAAGATGATTTAAACTATTGTGAAGGGAATTCTGTCATTCTAAATTCTTCCAGCTATATTTCAAAACTAATATTCACTTATTTACTATATGTACAGTGGTGGTCACAGGTGGTCATATAATAAATTAAGAACGCTGATATAAAGGGAAGATTTTTAAACTGAGACACAAAACTAATTGCATGCATCTTTCTTTCGGTATCGTAAAACTTTTCCGTTATACCACACTGTATACTGTATTCATTGATACACATGATTAGTCAAAAATTAAAGGACAAACTTTTTACAGTACTACTAAACATAGTATTCCTATTTACGTAATTAAGAACGCTAAATAGTTCGTAAGTTCATTCAAATTTTAATTTAGAGAGAACACTCAGTCGATATGTTACTTTTTGTATAATTTTGGCGCCAATTAGTCCTTGAAAAGATTAAAAGTGATTGATTCTTATAAAAAAACAATGGGAATAATATAATATAATAATAAACCTTCACAAGAAGAATAATTGGTCTTTTAAAAAGATATCCGAATGGTTTTCTAAGCTGTAAAGCATTTTGCTATATCAAACTGCTTCTAATGTTCTACATGTACCTAAACAGAGAATAACAACTCCTCGAGATGATAGAAACATCGTTCGAAAGGAAAAACAAAATTCTTTTAAATGATCTCATGAGCTGAGAAAAGAATATTATGGTGAAAACTAGTTTTATTTTATTTTCTTTTTTTTTAGGGATTACAAACAAATGCGTTACATAGTTAACTTATTGCTAAACTTAAGTAATAAAATTAGTAACACATCCCACTACGTAATCCACGTGTAGGTGTATGGATTTAAAAAGCGTAAACATAAAACAGCAATGATTTTTTTTTAATTTTTTTTTTTTTTAGCTCAACATTGATACTACAATTATTCCAACGCAAGTACAGTTTTGATACAGCTTCGAAAATGAGAAAAAGAAAGAAACATAAAAGAAACATAAAATTTTGCAATTCTGTGTTAATTTAGGATATCTATAATAAGTTTTTTAAATTTGGAAAGACTGGGAAAAATCGAGTTCATTGAAGTTCTCGTTGAAATCGGACATCAATCTATGTAGTGGGGCTCGTTTGCCCGCATTGGTTTTACAGCAGTTTACATGAAAGGTCTTCAGTCTGCGCGTGCTTCTTAGCATGGCACATCTAGGGACGCAATAATTGATCAAGTTACGGAGGCTTATGCAATCAAATTTGTTGTTTACTAAATTATAAAGAAACATAACGGACAGGAGCGACCGTCTGGATTCAAGGCTCAGGAACCTAAATTTAGTAAGAAGCTGCTCATAAGTGACCCGAGAGCTACAACACTTAAAATTGACTCTGCGCAAGAATTTACGCTGGACCCCTTCAATGGACTCGGTGTACTTTTTGTAAAATGGGTTCCAAACTGGTACCGCGTACTCCAGCTGGGACCTAACAAGGGAACGGTATAGGGAGAAAAAAGTTTTTTGTTTTTTAATTTTTTTTTAAATTTGATGTCATATCAATAGTATCGATACTATCGATAGCACAGGACAAGGCTATACTATCGATACTATCGATAGTTGTATCGATACTATCGGTTTTATTTGCAACGATACTATCGATACTATCGATAGTTTTGGACTATCGATAGATTAATAATTTGCAATCGTATTGTTTACAATTTTCAGGTATAATAGTCAAACACAATCAACTATGAAGATATAGGAATATATAATATCAAATAGATAGTTTCCTTGCGGTAATATTATTTGACATTGCCTTAATATTAGGGGTTAAAATATGAAATTGCCGTTTTATTGTAATAGGTTCTTTGAATTGACATAGAATCTTCGTGGTTTGAGGTTTTCGAATGAAACTTTTTTCACATGGTTTCTATGATGTTCTTCTTTTAAAAAATGTGAAACATTTGAATATCGACTTTCAATTGTTTTTGTTATTTAACTTAGACAAGAAAGATGGATACTGCGAAAATTCGGGTGATTTTTAATACGAGTTCCGACGCGGAAGTACCGCGGCAGAAACAGCCCGCAATATCAATGTTGCGTTTGGAGAGGGATCTGGTAATGAACGAACCGTGCGATTTTGGATTAAACGCTTTCGTGATAGAAACTTCGACTTGAAGAACGAGCCACGAGGAAGACCGCCCACACAGGTGATTAACGATGAATTAAGAGAGATGGTGGAATCCGATCCTTGTCAAACTACCCAGGAATTATCGGCATAATTTAACGTAACCTTACCCACAATATTGACTCATTTGCGTCAAATCAATAAAATAAAAAAATACGAAAAATGGGTGCCTCATGATTTGACTGATGTGCAGAAAGAAACGCGTGTTGAAACTTGTGTTGCCTTGTTGAATCGGTACAGAAATGAAGGAATATTAAATCGAATTGTGACATGTGATGAAAAGTGGATTCTTTATGATAACCGTAAAAGAAAAATGCAATGGCTGACCCCAGGTCAAACGCCACAACAGTGTCCTAAAGCAAAACTTACCAATAAAAAGGTAATGGTAACTGTTTGGTGGTCTCAGCATGGTGTTATTTACTATAGTTTTCTCCGATCTGGTCAATCAATAACGGCAGATGTCTATTGTGCCGAATTCCGAACAATGTTGGCAAAACTAGCAGTAAAACAGCCGCGACTCATGAATCGATCTTCACCATTATTGCTCCATGACAACGCGAGACCTCATACAGCACGAGAAACCGTTTTGACCCTTCAGGAACTGCAATTAGAAACCATTCGACATCCTTCGTATTCGCCAGACCTTGCTCCAACGGACTACCATTTTTTTCGTGATTTGGACAATTATCTACGTGACAAGAAGTTTTCTTCCCAGGAGGCAGTACAAAATGCTTTCACACAGTTTGTGCAGTCTAGATCCTCAGAGTTCTATCACAAAGACATAAATGACCTTCCTATTAGATGGCAGCAATGTATAGATAATAATGGTAACTATTTTGATTAAATAAATTTGTTAAAAATTAAAAAATAAACAATTTTGATTTTCAGTACAAATCGGCAATTTCATACTTTAACCCCTATTATTATCGGCTTTAATAGTCCACCACTACCTAATGGTAACCAAACATACCTAATACTCAGGGTTGGCTATTATCAAGATAATTATTTTCTCTGATAATTATCCGATAATTATCTGATAATTATCCGATAATTATCTGATAATTATCCGATAATTATCCAACTATCAATTCAAATAACGTATAATATATAAATGAAAGTTTTTTTCTATATTTATATATTACTTTTAGTTAAAAAAACTATTAATTTTGACATGTGTATGACTAAATTATTGTATTTTTTGAGTGCTATTTACTAATGTTTTAATTAAATATAATGCAATTTTAAATTTATTAATATATATTTTTTGTACCGCTAGAAATAAAAGGCATTTTTTACGTTCGTTTGGATACACGCTTGATATTGTGACGAGAAAACATGCGTTTGGATACACATATATATTATTTCGTTTTGTTTTGTACAATAACAGATACTCGTTATTATCAACGATAATTATCAACACGTAATTAACGATAATTATCAACACGTAATTACCATGATAATAATAATTATCAACGATAATTATCAAGATAATTATCACGATAATTATCCAGGCCAACCCTGCTAATACTATTGCAAATTGTTAAACTATCGATAGTCCAAAACAATCGATAGTATCGATTGTATCGTTGCAAAAAAACCGATAGTATCGATACTATCGATATTATCGATAGTTTGTTAATAACGAAATACTAAATTCTAATAATAAATTCGATAGTATTGCCTTGTCCTGTGCTATCGATAGTATCTATACTATCGATTGTATCGATACTATCGATTGAATCAATACTATCGATAGGCCTATCGATAGGGTACATGATTTTCGATTAAAACTATCGATAGTTTTACTATACATAGATAGTTCGGCAACACTAGTGAAAACTACCCTTCAGCAATCTCAGCAGCACGCACTATTTGAAGGCAATTGGTATAAGAAAAATTACACGGTAGGATAGCAATAAAGGTACTATACGGTATGCTGAAACTTTTCCACAGGCAAGCCCGCCTTTCATTTGCGAGAAAGTATGAAAACTGGACTGTGCGACAGTGGAAAAATGTACTTATTTCTGACGAGACGAAAATAAACAGAGTAGGTATATTGATGGAAAACGATATGTACGAAGCCGAGGATCGACCTAAGTGGCGTGCATTTGGAGAGGCCTATGTCCAGCAGTGGACTGCAATAAGATGATGATGATGATGATGATATGTACGACGCCCCCCGAATACAGCATTCGACCCTAAGTACACGAAAGTTACATTAAAGCACAGTGGTGGAAATGTGAAAATGTGGGGGTGCTTTTTTGAACATGGTGTTCGACCTGTAAAGTTGATAGAAGGTAACATGGATCAGTTCCAATACATAAATATACTGGAAGAAACAATGTTACCTTATGCTGAAGTCTTTCTACGGGTTATTTGGAGTTTTGGACATTCCAGCATGACAATGATCCAAAGCACACTGCACGCACCGTAAAGGAATTTCTTACAGCGTTTAGTTTGTCTAAGGCTGGCCAGCTAACAGCCCAGATCTAAACCCAAAAGCCACGGGTGCCACGATAACAATTGATTTTAATTGTTTCTGGAACAACTCACGATCGAGGGATTAAGAGAGCTGTACAACATTTTTTTACAAGAATGGAACTCTATTTCTCTTGCGAAATGTCAAAAATTAATAGAGTTAATGCCTCGCTGGTGTAAAGCAGTAATTAAAAGCCGTGGATACGCTACTAACTATTAATTTTAGTTAAACATGTAATAAATTGCTTTTTTAATTTTTTTTTCACTACATATTATTGTGATTTTTTAAATGTGTCAGTGGTAAGCAGTTTAATAAATTGTTCTTAATTATTTGTCCAGCTTCGGTACTATTTTAATGTTTTACTTTGGTAAAATAAATAAAATGTTAAAAAAATTGTAAGTGATTTTATTGTTGCTCTATTAATGTGGCTATTTTATAACATAACTAGTTGCTTCTCAGAAGGTACACATCTCTGTGTATGGCATGATTTAAATAAAAAACTTTTAGAACTTCAAATTGTTCTTAATTATATGACCACAACTATATATTTCAATACCCACGTAAATATCATACCTTGATTGTTGTACTAGGCATTTGTTCTTCATACTCCTCACCAAGTTTAAATGTATATTCCACAGTTCTCATCAATGAAGCAGTTTTGATCGTCATTGTTTCTCCATCTAGTTTTATTTCCATCAGTGGTGATGACATTGCCATCATTTTACGACCCATGTATGGGACACCTGAAAAATCACATAATATAAGTTGAACAAAACTTGCGACAAAAACATGTCCAATTATTTTACGAAACTGACAGTTTATTAATCCAATTAGTTACATAAAAATCTTCTATCTTCTGGATGTTCTCTTTATCCTTTTAAGTATTGGCTATTTAATCCTAAAAGAAGAAAGTTGATATCCTACATACTTTAACTTTTTCTGAAAGGTAGTTTGGCTCTATATTTGTTCTTCTATTTTGTGTTTCTTAAAATTTGTATGAAGTATTTCTTTATCAAAAACATTTAACTTATTAATATATTTTAAAATGAAATGTACGATTTATTTATGGATTAACTTGCATTTTGTGATATTTAAGTACTAAGACTTTGAAAGGCACTACTTAAATACTATGATTAATTTATATAATATGATAATCTAATTAATCATAGAAGTAATAGGTACTCACCAATAACAGAAAAATATTCATCAATATTTTCATTTTTATAGTGCTGATACTTTCCTGGTATGGATAAAGACATTCTTGAAGCGAGCTTGAACGTTTCGTACTCTAAGACTACTGACTGGATCCTGCAATCTCATAAAAAATGTAAAATCATCATGCATGAAATGATACACGTATCTTCCGCACGCAGATAGGTAAAACTTAATGATAAAACGTCAAAACGAATATCAATCACGTATTCAGATAAACAAAGTGTACCTACTGATAATAAAACACAATTGCACTAATTTGTAAGCATAAAAATTATATAGAAAGAATCAAAAAATCGCATAAAATATGTGTTTGTTGTTGTTAGAGATCATTGAACGTGTATTCATTAATAGATACATCGTGGTGAAAGCTACATTTCTGCGTAAAGTAATTTGATCAATTGTGTGGTTTTATTCAATGATCAGATTATTAAAACTTGATTTATAGTCACGCTGAAGTTCACTGAACAAAATTTTAAACCACAGAACACTATGTTTTAAACTCAAGATAAAAAACTGACCAACAAACAACACAATTTCCGTGCTCTGTGCAACACATAGATAATAACGGGTGTAAAAAAATCAAACGCAGATCCGAAAACCACGTATTGTCCCCATCACTAGGATCATTTTTTTCTTCAGGACCATACCTGGGCAACAGCTGGTTCCGAAGATTTTGAGGGTCAAAGACACAATTTTGTTTTTCATTTTATTACAAATTTATTTCAAAAACTGTTGCCAAAAGTTACTTAAAAACTTTTCTTCTTACAAACATAGTGGTTTTTTAATTATTTTGTTCATAATAAGGCTTTTTTAATTACAATACGCAATGTTCGGCACAGCGCGGACGAATTTTGAACTTAGCAGCCATCTCCACACAGCGCATCGGTCCACGCTCCGGCTGTTATACATTGCGCGCATGTATTTTAATATTTTTTGAGTCCCAAGAATCAAAATCATTTCCCAGCTATAATATTTAGTAACATGACTTGGTTTGCTTTACAGATTGCGTAGATTCAGGATCTGCGTTTAGTTTTTTTACACCCTGTACATGTGCAACCATAGATAATACATATATAGGGAATAGATGCGCCACACGTAAAAAATTATTTTTTTAACTACACGACCTGTACACTAGGTGGCGTTAGTTTCTTTGCATACATACCTATACATATTGATATGTACGTATCTATATATTATATTGATTTTTACCGAGGTTTGTGTGCAAATAAAAATCTACCAAATCAAAAGCCACAAGTGAAAAAAAAACACTTCACGTTAAACATCCTTCAAAAACAAAAAAGTATGTATAATAATATTTTAAAAACAATGTGGCTTATAATCTAAGTAGCTTTTTATTTAACACACAGAAATGTTTAAAATAACACAAAACAAAATGAATATTATATTTATTATTTATTCATCAAACATAGACAATTAGAAACAACTTACTATACGAGTGGGACACTAATACCATAACAATTAAGCATAAATCAAAATATAATCAATAGTGTTTCAGATTAGTTTTGGAACCACAACGATTATTATATAATTTATTTTATTTTTATTTTTATGGATTTAAGAGGAAACACTACGGGCGAAAGAATTGAAAAATAGGTATTTGTAAAATCTATTGCCGTCGCGCAGTGCCAAACGCATTCACCGCAGAGTGTGATAGAGACAACTGCTTCTTTGACCGAAAATACCTACTAAAAGCACACCAAATCAACGTTTTGTAGTCCCCCGATATTTTTCCAAAACTAGACTGATTTAAAAACTTTATAGATTAAAAATTTAAAAAAAGGCTTTGACCGTGTTCATATGTTCTCCTTTTTTTCTAAAATTTTGCCAATTAATTTATGAAAAAACAGAAAACATAGAAACATGCTTATAGTGGCCATAGATTTTTGTTATAAAAATTATTGCTCTACTGGCTTTATCTAGGGAGGAGACAGGGGACTACGTTTGTATGGAAAAACAGCCCTTGTGTTTCCTCTTAAGTCACCAACAAGTTTAAACTAGTAATATGCTTATTAGGTGCACTAATAATAGATTAAAAAGACTAAGCGCAAACTTAATTAAAGGTTACAACAGCATATTTCCAAGAAAACAGCTTTCATAAATTACAGATACAAAGAAAACCTAAATGACTATTTAACAGTTAAATTAAACATAATACAGACTTAACAAATCTAATGTGGGATGGATTAGACAGTAAATTAACAGAATTTAAAAAGATATCAAGATTGCAGTAGTTGGACTTTGACAGCGAATCATACTTGGTTAACATGCTATTTAAGGGGGAGAACGAAACTAAATTTGATTTGAAGCTACTCGTCGTAAGGTAATTATATGGACCTATCCTAGGCAGTTTAAAAGAGACTTAAATTAATTCTTGAGAGCAAATCAGGACAGTCAAATATACCATTAATAACTTTTTAAAGAAAAACATTATCTAGCATAATACGGCGATCCTTAAGAGAGTTGAGTTTGAAGTAGCTGAGTCTGTTCTCATTATCAATTTCTTTTGCTAGATTGAGGCTGAAGGCTAAGTGATACAAAAGCTCTTTTGGACACGCTCGAGTTTCTTGACATAGACATCGTAATATGGGTTCAGTGCAGTATTCAAAGCCACTCCGCACAAGGGCATCGTGCAAGATAATTTTTGTTTTTGCGTTTTTAAATACTTAGGTGTTTCGCAAAGCAAAACCAAGTATTTTATATGCCTTGCTGGTTATATTATCAATGTATGCATTGAAATAATTACAAAAATTAATTAGAAAATCTGCATGCAAATAGAAAAATAATAAATAAACTTATTTTAAATTATTTGTTCATGTATGTCTGCAATAGTTAAGTTAGTTAGTCTGCAATAGTGCAATCATAGAACAAAATCACTTTTTCTTTTTCTATAAATTTTATTGTAAGCTTTGATAATTGAAAAGCTAAAAGCTTCTAATTTAACTTCATCATTATTATCAAATTCATCAATTTTCCAATTAATATTCTATTAACACCTATTCACCAACTATAGAATATTAGATAAATTGATATATTATAATTTACGATGTAATCAATTAAAATCAATTTGTCTGCTACAAGTAATTATTGAAAAATCACACCAACAATGTATGAATGTAACAATTTCTTCTATATACAATTTCTTCTTAATTTTTTCAGCAATTTAACAAAATCATCATATTATTATGTGCTAAATAAGGATTTAATAGTACAATCGAAAAAAAATAATTTAGAAGGAATCAGTATCAATTTCTGGTTTCAGACAATCATTTACACAATTTGGTTAATTTTTGAATATTATTCTTGTTTTTAATTTTTTTATAACATACCCTTCCACATTTATTAATTGTTAATATATGCAAAATCGAGTCATTATTTAAAAATTGTCATTCATTCTCGTAATTTAAGAATCTACATCACATCTATAATCTGGAGCTAGTACCTACTTACTTTATATGATATTTAAGCAATTTAATTGCAATTATAATATCAGTATTTAAACTGGAAAAATTATGTCTCAGTTGGGACTCGAACCCGCATGCCGGGCGACCGGCATACGAGGAGATGCGGGTTCGAGTCCCGCCTTAGACAATTTTTTTCAAGTTTAAGAACTGATAGTACCTACTTATCTAAAGTTATTTTTAACCATCAAATCTGGTTGATTGTGAGGGTTGATAATCATCTTTTTCAAAATTAGCGATAATCAAATGAGATGCATTCATACCTTTCATTTAAAAAAAATACTTATAAGTATTGTTAAATTGCATTAATATCTCTGATTCCATTGCTACTATGGATCCAGCAAAATAAATTCTCCAGAGGAGGTTGATTAAAATTTCTGGTCAAAATGTTTTATACGGTAAGTACCGTTACGCGCCAGCTCCGCTATAATCTCTTAAAATACCTACTGAAAAGTGCTACTTTGTACCACCTTCTTTGATTCAACGATAAACAATAGCAGAAAGTGTTTTTTCCTGAGATAGTTTAAATCCTGAATCAAAATAATAGAGATTACAAAACTGGTACAGTTAGGCCCTTCTCAAAGTCAAATTTATAAATACCTTACATTTACTTAAAATATTGCAGCTTTATTGATTACAAAAATAAACTAGCTAAAAATACAAATTATTAACGATTTAATCAAATAACATTAATGATCTTTGCTTAATAACTTATAAAATTATTAAATGAAATATAACCTATAGTCAATTTATTCCAACTTGACTTATTTAGTAAACAAACAGCACTCATAGCAAAAATACGTCTTCCTGACTATCTCACTATGTATTCTGTGTATAGAAGTTTTGTATGATAAAACAACTCGTTAGAATTTGTTATTTATCGAAGTCGGTCCAGCATTATAATATCCAATTATAATAAAAATAATTTGGGGTGAGTCAATGAGATTTTGAAGAAATAAATAAGTGTTTGTTTTATACAAACGAAAGTAGAAAAACAACCTGGTATATGACACACATAAGCAAAACTTGCTCCACGTGGTCACAGCAGCGGTAATGTACTTAATTTTAAAATCTAAGATATTAATTGTTTTGTCATCACGAATACTTTAATATTCGTAAGCTATCATTTTAAATTTCATTTGCTACTTCTATCAATGATCCCAACACTATCGATTGTCTATAGTCGCCCAGAGGCCATTATTGTTTACTAAATAAGCTAAGTTGGTTTGAATACAGTATACAGGGTTATATTTTACTTTTTTGACTACAAATGTGGCTACGGGCATATCGGCAATTTTTAGTAGGTATTTTATGTAGGTATTGTATAGCGGGACTGGTGCAAAAAGTTATGATTTAAAAATTTTCATATTTAATTAAAATTAAATTAATGTATGTTGGGAATCCATGCAATTTTGGCTAGAGGGTGCTTTGACAAATTTAAATGTTTCTGTGCCATAATGGATTTGATTTTACAATCAGTATCACCTCATTCTAGAACTGGAACTGTTGAGAATTGTTTTTAAGACAACCCTTGAGAACTTTTGCTGTACCACGGTATTAGGGGCCATTATAATTTAACAAAAAATAAAAGTAAATCAGCATGTCTTCACACTCCGGTGGTATTATTCTTCGTTCTGAAATGAATAAAGATTGTATTATTCGAAACTTTTTGTTCCAAACAAATAAAATACTTTGTATGTATATATTATTATGGTCCATCATAATTACTAGCTTACACAATTCTGCTGAAAACAAATATCTCAAAAAAATAAAGCAATAGTTTGCCATACACATAAAAAAGTAAAGTAACAGCCTATAATCATCCCACTGCAGGGAAAAGGCCTCCATCATTGAATTCAAGTTACCACAGCAATGATGGGTGTACTGGCATAATCACCACGCTTGCCAAATGCGGGTTGGTGATCACAAACCCGAGCAACTTTCGAAAATTCGAAACTTTTTGTTGCCCGACCCGGGTTTTGAACCTGGGATCCCAAGATCTTGGCCCGGTATTTAAACCACTAGACCAACAGGGCGTTACACATACAACCCATTAAAATGTAACGTTACTGAGTTTGTGTTTAGGCGAGAAATCAATGGATGCATCTGTGCTGTTTCATCATAGAATAATTATGTAGAATTTCAAGGTCAGTAGATTTTTTTCACCTTGTAAATCACATACACGTAGGTATCAGTACTAAACTTTGTTGGCGCGGTACTTTGTCCATTAAAGCTACTGAGACATTACAACATTAAGACCTGCTTGAAAATTTTTTTCTGTGAGGAAATGTCTCGGTAGATTAAATTGACAGAACACCACGCCCGGTATGCTTGAGGATGCGGGGTCTATTCCCAACTGAAATTTTTTTTTAAAATTTAAATATTATATTATAATTGAAATCAATTTTTTCAAATATCATATCGTTGGCCTAGAAGACAAACGTGCTAATTACAGTCCTAACAATTTTTTAGGACAGTTTTTATTTATTCAGAACTTCTAGGTACTGTAACTTAAACCTGTACATAGAAATTGAGTATATACTGCCCGTACTTCGTTAGGGTATTCATCTTTATACTTGTCTATCATGAATTAGATAGGAAAAATCTAAAAATATATCAAAATAACAAAAAAGAGCATCACTATGTTTGCACACAAACTTTATATATTATTCATTCTACACTTTCGTGAATTGTATATGTTTGTATTAAAAATATTACTTCCGATGTATTTAAAAATAATAAGATTAAAATTCTTCTTACAATCAATATATGACAATAATCTATATATATATAAAAATCAATTGCTGTTCGTTAGTCTCGCTAAAACTCAAGAACGGCTGGGCCGATTAAGCTGATTTTGGTTTTGAAATGTTTGTCGTAGTCCAGGGAAGGTTTAAAAGGTGAGAAAACATGGAAAAATTGCGAGGAAAATAGTAAAAACGTTAATTTCATATTCCCATATAAAATGCTCTACATCAAATTTTTGAGCCATTAAGTCAGTTTTAATGATGTTAGGATCAGGTGATATGAAGTACACCGGAATATATATAATTCTTCTGTGAATGTGTATGTCACTGAACTTCTCTCAAACGACTGGACCGATTTTGATGAAATTTTTTGTGTGTGTTCAAGGGGATCTGGGAATGGTTTAGATTTACAATTTTTGGGGGTAGGTTAGGGGTAGGGTATGTGTAGGGTAGGGTAGGGTAGGTTAGGGGTAGGGTAGGGGTAGGGTAGGTGTAGGGTAGGTGTAGGGTAGGGGTAGGGTAGGGGTAGGGTAGGGTAGGGGTAGGGTAGGGTAGGGGTAGGGTAGGGTAGGGTAGGGGTAGGGTAGGGTAGGGTAGGGTAGGGGTAGGGTAGGGTAGGGTAGTAAAATATTAAAATTTTATAAAATATATACAAACCTAAATTTTTACCCTTTTACCACCAACCCCTATTTTTTGTTAGCCATTTTAGTAATTTAATCATTTTTATGGCAAAACAACGTTTGCCGGGTCAGCTAGTATAATAATATAATCGAAAGCTGGAAGATAACATAAGTAATAAAAATATTTCGCTTATTAAAATTATCAATCATGTTATACACAAACAAAATGTTATAAATCTATTAAACATTTTCTAGTTTATATTTAAACAGATGGTAAATAGCTGCCATTACCATTTTTGGCTTTAAAATCACATCACTTACTATTAACGTACAACAAGAGTTTATACAGAAAGAGACGGAATTATGGTATTTAGATAAGTGCAAACGGTAGACCATGCTCATTTAATACATTTGGAGTTAAAATGTTTATTTATCAAAGTTTTGTAATTAGCACATTTATCTTCTAGACCATCGATATAAAGTACATCACATACACGTAGTTTGATAATCACGATGTCACCTTTTAGGTTTGTGATGTGTATTCATTTTTAAGAGATGGACACAGCACAAACATACAGTATAAAATTTAAACAATACAAACAAAAACTACTTTTATAAAATTACTAATATTAATAATGTGAATGTTTCGATGTATGTTTGTTACTCAATTACGCCAAAACAGAGAAACAGATCTGAATGAAATTTGGTAGAGAGATAGTATTTAGTCAGGAATAGCATATGGGCTATTTTGTACCAACACATTACAATATATAAAGCACATTAATACAACTTACTTGCTAGATATTTCCTGACAGGATACAGTCTTTGACTAGGCACCTGGTCTGCATATTTCACCTTTATTTTTGGGAGTCTGTCTGGATTTATATGGTATTCAGTCAATTTATTCCAAATTCTTAATTCGTCTTCTTCTTTATCTTCATTCAATAATATCTATAACTTTTCCCATTTCGCAACTTTACTCCCTTCAACAAATGAGGAGTGTCGACAAAAAGAAAATTTTCTTCTTGTCGATTTCAAATGTATTTGAATAGTCTTCCTTTCTGTTTTTAAAATATTTTTCTCTTGTCTCATTTTGCAAAAGTTTTATAGCGCTCACATACCAGCTTTCTGTAATTCCAGAAAATATCCGATATTAAAGAATGTATCACAGATTTTTTTTGTAGTACTTTTAGAAAAAGTCGATAAAATTGGTTGCATTGATTTACTTTTTACTACTTTAAATATAAATACCAAAATATGGTCAGCAATATTTTTTCCTTTTTTCTGCCAAAGGGTAAAAACGGGACCCTACTACTAAGACTTCACTGTCTGTCCGTCTGTCCACCTGCCTGATACCTGGATGTATCTCAAGAGCTGCGATAGCTAGAAAGTTGAATTTTTTACAAATTATGTATTTCTGTTGCCGCAATAACAACAAATACTAAAAACAACGACGCCCCGTTGGTCTAGTGGTTTAAATACCAGGCCAAGATCTCGGGGTCCCAGGTTCGAATCCCGGGTCGGGCAACAAAAAAGTTTTGAATTTTTGAACGTTGCTCGGGTTTGTGATCACCAACCCGCATTTGGCAAGCGTGGTGATTATACCAGTACATACATCATTGCTGTGGTAACTTGAATTCAATGATGGAAGCCTTTTCCCTGCAGTGGGATGATTATAGGCTGTTACTTACTTACTTTTACTAAAAACAAAATAACATAAATATTTAAGGGGGCTTCCATTCAAACCCAAAAATATTGTGCACAACTCCTATGATTAAATTTACATTAAAAACAAATCTCACCATTCTCAAATTTCCGTTTTTTGGTGCATATGTATGTGTTTTCATGACAGCTAGGGTTGACGACTCAACTGGTTTTTCATATGGACAAATATTGTCTTCTGTAGATTTTGACGGGTCTTCTTGATAAAAATTAGTAGACAAATCTGTAAATATAAACTTATTGTATTAGTTCCTTTCTGTATTATAATGAGGAATGTTATTGATATCGAAATTGGGCACAAAATTTTATTTACAACAACATATCACTAATATTCAATTAACTATTTTAGCAATATCAATACTTTTTTCAATGCGAGGAGAATTTAATGTCGTATTATTTAGTACCAACAACATTATTTAGTATCAAAATTTAAAAAGTTCATACTTTGATCTTGCTTAACTTCATAAATATAGGAATTTTTTGCATGATAAATTTAATAAAATTTTTCGTTTTGTTCATCCAAGGATATCAGACAGCATTTTTAGATAAAAATATTCTTTTGTTTTAATGTAAAATTAGTAACTTTATCAAAAATTTTATAAATCACGTACAATTCTAAAATCCCTTTTCTCCACTTTAATGATCAAGGATACTAAGAAGCAAAATGTTAGTGTTCGCTTATTTTTCTTCTCTACAAAGTCGTTCGATTATTATTCAAGAATGACCTAATGTCTGAGCTGAGTTTTGATCCAGAGGGAACTTGTTTTTACGACTTCAATCTAGTGTCGCAATGACAGAAGTTGGGATCAAACCTCCATGTACTAACTTTGTTTACAATTGCTAAAGCTATGATCACAAATAAAACCACTAGCATACCCCAGCTATCTGGTGTGGTGAGATAACAGAATTAGAAAATGTGCTCACTGCTACATCATTATTTATGTAAGTTAATACCTATAATATAAGGACTCACCTTGATTTATATACAAAGTTGGAATTGCATTCTTTGCATGTTTGTTGCAAATTCTTAATTGATTGTAAATGTATAAGTCACCCTTGTCTTGAATAAAACTATTCAGAGCTGCTTTCCACAGTTGAAATCTTTCCACATCATTATCAGCCTTTGGAAAACGATGAAGTGGTCCTGAAATTTATTAATATAATAATAAACATTTTGTATACTGATGATGTAAATAGTAATCATTATGTATAAATTATATCTTTATGTTGTTCCTACTCTACATATTTTTAGCCATGCTCCGTTATCTAACATAGCAACATTCACCTCACCAATGTTGGTGACACTTTGACATGGGATGGGGAAAGATTTGGAAACATCCAGTAAATAGATGTGGAAGTTACACTATAATTTTGACCCTCGCCCACCAGTCAGTTGTAAAAATGTATGCAATATATTTCCAAAAAACACAGGTATTTAACATCAATCACTTAACTACTAAAACATGTTTGTTAATTTAATGTTTTTCCAAAAAACAAAAATGTATCACTGAAAACCAAAATTTTAGCTATGAATTTTGTTTGAAGTAGCGTTGCTATTAAATCTGATACAACAACAGTTGTTCCTTAACACTTTGATAGCAATTTATCTTAATTTCGTCTGGAATAACCCACGCTCGAAGGGTTAAAGATATAACTCCTTAAAACTTAACACTTTTGAATGCAATTTTGATTATTCAGCATTGGTTATTCCAGACACAATTAAAATCAATTGTTATCGCGACAGCCAGCTGTCGCGAGAGGTTCGAATCGCTACGGGTAAAATAGTACCCATTTACCTTTCTGACGTTTCGATCCGATTGTTCGAATCATGGTCACTAAATCCCATCACTGAGCAAGTAATCACTAAATCCCATTCTAGTATTAAATATTATTCATAAAGAATGTTGAAAAACCTCTAGTAGCTCTTGCAATTATAACTATAACTGATTACTTCATTTATACCAGGTATCCTCAAGTTACCAACTTTGTTTGTTGTCATAAATAAATAATTATCTAAAGTTGCATTAGGCTAAAATGTTTACTTACCACTTTCTCCTCATCCGAATTAACGATTAGATCGTGGGTTTTTCGACATATTTGTCAAATCCGTAGAACGAGGCCAGGGTTTCGGAATCAGTCAGATCGAAAATATCAATCAGAGTCCATAAAGAATTAATGCCAAATAACAGTCACATAGGCATTCTCAGAGTCCAGAATTCACGCCAAGGTTAGTAAAGAAGTAGAATCCAACATCAAAGCAAAGAAAAAAACAACACAATCGAAAATACAGCAAAATCCAGTAAACGAATTTTTGACAGTGAAAAAAAACGGTTTTTATCTTCTAAGTGACCAGTGTTGCCATTTAATAAATATTTTTTTACCAATACAACTGAAGATTGTTTTCTTGATAACAATAAATTATTATTTTTTATTTTACTTCAAATAAAGGTTAAAAATAGAACATTTTTTTCTCTAACATGTTTCGTATTTTTCCTACTTAATTTGTTATGGAAATTTAGGACATTAATGTCATTAGGCACAGTACTGGCATCTAGTGAAGCTTTAATACATCTATGTGATTTTTTGGCTCGCCTTGGACACTAGTTGCGCTAGTTGTCATACATTTTTATCAATCGAGGTTTTGTAGGGCTCTGACACGGCCATGTGTGCAACAGAGCACCACTAACCAAAGAGTATGTAACTAGCGATGGGCGCTTAGATGGGCGTTATTAACCGTAACTGGTTATTTAAGCAGTTACAAGTCCGAACAGTGATCACTCGTTAACCGCAACAACAATAACTAGTTAGTAGGGATGCAACGATATATCGGAAAACCAATAAATATCGATATATCGACACCCAAAAATTTATATATTTATCGATATCGACGATACGCCGAAAAAACATTATATACCATAACGAAATATCGAAAAATTGTAAGGTATAAAAATGTTTCAGACATAAGTAGTAGTAGGTAAACCAGTACCTACTTGAATTGTCTAGAAGGTATTTGAAGTATTCCTTTTCTCTACAGCTACACGAATGATGGGCCATCATCATGCCATGCTGATGATGACCATTCGCTGTACACTCTCGAGCGAACAGTCGACTTTACTAAGGCCGAATTTTTTTCTAAAACTATAGCAAACTACAGTAATGTACAGCGAATGGTCACTATCACAGCCTATTGTGTAGAGGTGCTATAAAACTACATTAATTTTAATAAGCCTATAAAAAAGGAGAAATATAGATAAAATATCGATATATCGGCGTACTAGACCGGTATATCAATATATCATTATCGACTTAATTCGATATTTATCGATAAATCGATATTTTTTAAATCTTTGCATCCCTACTGGTTAGATTCATAACGCCATTCAAACGATCGAAATAGGCATTGGTCTTCAATAACTGATTTTTATCACAACGCTCTGAAGTTAAATTGAATTCACTCTTATGTGAAAGACCTAGCGTAGATATTTGATTGGCTTCACTTCTCATGCAAAATCACTGGTTTTACGTTACTCGTTACGACAAGTTGAAAACGACGTTTTACATTGCACATCCCACACATCGTTTTGATTACATGAAGGAGTAAAACGAGTAATGTATAAAGGGTCCAAAAAAAGAATCGCAACAAAAGAGCGATAGCTTTGTAGCGTGTATGAATGAAACAACTATAGGACGCGAGGGTAAGTTTGAATGAAACAGGTATATGTTCGGCTTTCGGTCAGCAGCTCTCATCCACTCTACGTGTGCGTGAAGTGATTAAGTTATACTGCTATCTAACTAAACGTTTTAACCTTATAATAATCACGTTTGCTTCAGAGCGTTGTAAAAATAACTAATTACAAAAATCACTAGTTATGAAACCAGTTATTGAAAATCACATCACGGTTACGTTACGTTATCTTAAAAACCGATAACGACCTAAGAGTTTTTTTTTCTAAATTTAACGGCCTCGGATACTTGTCCATACAGCCAAATCTTTAGTATTATTTTCTTAATTTTGCATTAAAACGTTGATGTTAGACGTTTTAATGCTTCGATGAAGTTTTTGGAGACATCGAAAGATTGAAAGAATGTAGAGAATTCCCCAAGAAAGAGGTGAACTGTTCGCGTTCCCGTGCAAAATTCACGATCCACTTTTCTTGGTTACGACCCATACACCATGTTATTTCACCGAACTGTATATAGTTAACAGCACGACACTTTGTTTCGCAAAATAACACCACTTTTACGACCCAAAAATCACTATAAACAATAAAAATTCGATAAAATAAATGGACTCCAAACGTAGCTCACGAACTCCCGCCAAAAACTCCCGCTATAGAGAACTTAATGCCACTAACTGACACCCAGCGCTATTACTTTTTTTTATATTTAAATTTAACGGCTTCAGACGAGTCCATACAGCCTAGTCCTTAGTTATAATGTCAACAGCTATTTAAGCGCCCGGCATGCAAGGAGATGCGGTTTCGAGTGCCGCCTGAGACAACATTTTTCAAGTTTAAATACTGATATTAAATTTGCAATTAAATTGCTTTAACATCATATAAACTATTTAAATAGCTGTTTCATCTTAACTGACTGTCAAACATCTGAAAAGATGTTTCTTTCGGGTGTTAAGGGTGCAAATACCTAACATTTGATGAAACAACGCTGGCTTACAGCGATAAGAATATGCTTGAAAAATTGACGCCTATGACTTAGTGTCCCGGTGGCTGAATGGTTAAAGCGACGCGCCCGGCATGCGAGGTGATGCGGGTTCGAGTCCCGCCTGAGACATAAATTTTCAAGTTTAAATACTGATATTATAATTGAACGCTGATAGGCAATAATGTGTTAACCCACATAAAGTAAAATGAGGGTTAACACATTATTGCTTATTAATCAACCCCCAGGAGGCACGCGCGTGCCGCGATAACAATTGATTTCAATTGTGTCTGGAATAACTCACGATCGAGGGATTAGAGTTCAATTGCAATTCAATTGCTAAAATATCATATAAAGTAACGATTATAAACATTTCCAAATGAGAAATTGAATGTAACCAATTGAAATGTGTAATTAATTTAGTGCAACACTATGGTTTAAGAAATAACGGACATTATACGTAAATGTTTGTGATATGATTCGGGTCTATTCAAAACATAGATATAGGATACAAGTAGATCCACTGACAGCCCGATAATGCGTGACCAGTTTTGATTTGTCAATGTGTGTGTTAACTAGTGACGTACCTTTAACATTTTTAGACTATCGATAGTAATTGCAGTTTGTCGTTTGGAAAATAATGTTTACTGTCACACTGTTTTTATCTCGAGATTATGCACCTACTTTGCGGCATACCTAACCGCCCTCATTTCTTACAACTATAATAGTGGGCAGATAAATGTGCCCGGTGAGTATATTTATTACATATAATTTAAAAATAAACAGTCTTAATTAATAAAAAAAATAACAGCCCTTGTAAATTAGTTTTCTTTTTTTATTTCTTCAAAAGATTTTCCCTTGTTATCTGCTGTGCCGTGTAAGCTAATCAATGGCAGTAAGTGAAAAAGAACAAGTAAACAATATCTGAATAAACATTTACATTCTGATGTATCAAACACTGATTATTGACTTTTAAACAAGATTATCTTAGTTATTAACTATTTACGGCCTTCGATCCCGTGACTCGCTGAAGGAGCTCTTCAAAGAGATTAATATACTTACAGTGTCTTCTCAATACATTCTCGAGAATATTGTTTACGTTCGTAAGAACATACATTTATTTCTTAAGAAAAGTAACGTACACAATTTCAATACCAGAAATAAAGATAAACTTGCCGTTCCAGGCTTTAGACTGCGAAAAGTAGGAAAATCGTTTATGGGAAATTGTATCCGTATTTTCAACAAATTACCACAGGGTATTGCTGAACTCCCTGTACATAAACTTAAATCGTATGTCAAAGTAATTTTAATGAAAAAGGGATATTACACTGTCAATGATTATTTAAATGATAGAAATGTATAGCATTAAATTGTCCCAGCTCGTACTTGCTTAAACCTTGTAAAAATCACCTTACCTTGTAAAAAATTATTTAAAAAGAGGCTGACAATAGTGACCGAGTTTCTTGCGCTGCTTCTTCTCGGCACTAGCCCAGACTTGTCCCGAAGCAGTGGTAGGTTTAAATTGGGACGTGTAAAAGCGCCTCCTGGGGCCTATTTGCAGAAATAAAACTGATTTTAACTAATTTTAACTGTGATTCCTTACAGTTTCCTTCTTCAAATTGTTAAGTTGACATTCATTTGAGACGCTACACGTAAAATAACATCAAATTTCTCCGGAAACATTCAAGATAAATGTCGACAATAGTATCGATAAATTTGAGTTAAGCTCTAGCGTACATGTAAAATATTTCGATAAATTATTTATCCACCAAAATAATGTAAATAATCAATACATAGAACTTTATCTATACAAAATATTAAAATGAACAAGTGGATTGAAATAATTTTATATTTACAACTTAACAACAAGATCAAATTCAACAAAAATAACGCGTTTTTACGATGATGACTTTCTACGTATTTACCTGTGAAATGAGCTATTTTCTGGATTATTTTTGTGGTTGATTCCACAGGCACTCACAGAACATGTGACCATTGTTAGATAAAACTGTATTTACTTTAGATAATCTACGATGTACTAGATAATTACATAAAATGTTGAACCTTATATCGCATATGCCACTGGATGTCACTTTGTCAAATACGACAGGTCACAAAACGGAAAGATTTGTTTTCTTTTTCTATCTTGCTAGATTTCCATAAGAGGTTTTCTTCTATCTCGCAGGCTTTGTCCGTCTATTATATTCTACGTTTATGATTCAAAATTTAATTTCTCTTTTGAAATCAAGTGATAAAACAAAGTATTTTAATTTTTTATTATCTTTTTACATTATAACTTGTCCAATGTTTGTGTTTTTGACTCCAAAAGGAGTGATTAACCTAATGACAATAGAACATATACATAGGTGTACTTTGTCTGTTAATCTGGCCAATGTTTAAACTTTGTCTAAGCTTATGTTTTAAAACTAATTTAGGGTTTTTTTTGTCCCGCCTGAGACAAAAAAAAATTTTTCAAGTTTATATACCGATAATTTAAGGTTGTTTGCATATACCCTTACAGGGTTTTGTTACATTTATTTTGTAAACAAAATGTAATAAATAAATACATAAAAAAAAACGTAATCGTCCTGAATTACGTTCTATTGTCATGACAAGCTGTCAAAACGGGCTTCATACATCTCAGCGACATAATGACTATGAACGATAGGCATTGTCATATCAACTATCCTACTTTTGACAGCCGTTTGTGTATCGATAACTTTGATTATTTATCCAACGGGATTGGATATGAGTACTAATATCCATACAAATAATTCTGCCACTTTCGGCGCGGGGGGCGAGGAACGCACACTAACAGCGATTACATACAAATGCATTTTCGATCATGTCGTTACGCACGCATACGAAAAAATTGACAAACACAAACACAGTTACACACGCATAAACAGCCGATCAGTACACAAGATGACATCATTTTCGTGTAAGGAATGCTAGAGTAAGACACTATCGATATGTCACCATCGACGAGTTCAGCCAATACTTAATAGGCTACTTGAAGGTAGTGTTGTTGTATCTGTTGATAGTACGGTATACGAACATACGACTGATACCAAGATTTTGAAGTGTCTGAAATATGATCGGACCCACTTGGTGCAAGGCGATCACTGCAATCCTATTATTTTTAACATCCCATTCCATATTGTAATTTGATAATGAACATGATAAAATATGTAAAATACCGCAAAATTGCAAGATTTTTTTTTCAAATTCAAAGTAATGAATAAGTTGTAAAAACAAAAGGTTTTATGTAACAGTATTTATGGCCAGACTAGTTATTTACAACTTCACAAAATCTATCTATAAAAAGTAAAAAATAATAAATGAACTCACTCTTAAAGTACCTAATTACGTATTAAAAATATATGTCGCATAAATCGTCGTCATTATTGATAATGTCGATATCGAAATTTGTTTTAGGTTGTCACAGCCCTAATTGGACCTAGTTATGCAGAAAGCAGCCAAGTGGCACTTTTGTCGAAAATGAGTTTTTAACACAGCCATGCTAAATTCAACATTGCGCATCTTTTGCAAAGACAGCCATGTCGATATCTCTTCTTACGGCTGAGATACGAGCCGTCAAAACCAGCCATGCTACTAATATTATTTTGTAAAAAACAGTCATCATGGTGTAAAATGCAGCCAATTTAGGCACAAATTTCCAAACCTATATTGCAGAAGTCAGCCTTCTTATAAGGCTGTTTTTTACAAATTTCAAAATGTTAGGAGGTATCGGGATCCAGTTACGTTAAAGACAGCCAGTGTGTGATGGCTGTTTTCTGTAAATTGATTATTTGTTACTAGTACATACGTGGCTTTTTTCAACACTGGCTGTGTTTATCAAATTAATAAAAATAGAATATACTCAATACAATAGGTACTTACAACTTTTTTGTTATAGAATTACTGATTTTATTGACATTTACTATTATAACTTTAAAAATTCAGTTTATAAAATCGAATTAATTTAAGTTTTCCTTAACTTTTCTTGGATATGTATAGTTAAAAAGCAAGTTAAACCCAAGAAAAAAAAACACCAATGTGAATCGATACTGCATGTTGATTACAAGTCTATTACTTTTACTTGTTAACTCACGTTTTAAATTTTTTGATACGCGCAATTAAATTACTTTTATTGTTTATTACAAAGAAGCGTAGGCAGCGCGGCGTGTTGATATTGTTTCATGAGCACATACTGCAGATTACGCAACTCTTTGACAATCTGTGCGTTATAGTTTCTTCAGAAATTCTTCAACTTTACAGAAACATCCAATATCAGTGATAAATTCCGTATTGAACAATAAAAAAAGCGAAGAAGCGGTGAGGACGTCAGCTCTATAAAAGACACACAATGATCATTTTACCAAGCTAAAAAGCAACATCTCAATAAAATATGTATTTTCCTAAAAATTCAAGAGCACGTCGAAAATCTCACGTTTGATATGCAATTATTTCCCTGGATTCAGTCAAGTTTTAGGACCTTACGATCCTCCGTTGATTTCTTTTCTAAAGAAAACCTGGGGCGAGAATCAATAAAGAATCGCTCCTAATCTACGCAAGAACGGTTTTGGAGTCACACTAATATACCCTGCGACACAGCCTGCGAGAAGCTTGACAACGGTGCTCACTGCATATCGAGCGGGCTAGTGTTACACCTAGTAAAGCTGCCTGAAGCTCTAATCGTGGGATGCTGACGACTTTGAATGGGTGCCACCCTAGAGCCTAGACTTGCTTGCAACAAGAGAGAAATTAGTGCTACCGTTCTCGAAAGAAAATCGCCCATAGGCAGCGCAAGCATACGCTAGTTCACTTGCGTCTGTAAAGATCTGTTGCTCTATAGTTACGAACTATGCGATTCGTTTATATGCACGAGGTATACTGTATGGTGTAACACATTAATGTCTCGCTACTTACCCATTACTTATGTTCAGAACTTGGTAATGAAGTGTCCCCTTTTTTTTTTTTTTTTTTTTTTTTTTTGCAGGAAAAAATGCATTACGCATACCTACTGCTTCAGGGGCAGCAGTAGGGTATGTGGGACTCTCTTGTCGGTGCCCGACAAGCATACCCACTAAAAAGACCTGCGGTGTACCTTGCAACGTATGTTGGCAGTGTATGGGTTTCCCTTAGGATGCCCTCCATGCACCGCCTACGTACGGCCTATGCCGGGCCTCAGGCATAAAATATGGGTGATCCTGTACACCAGGAACCACCCCCAGTCTGGCAAGCTGTGCAATGCGAGCGTTGAGCCCCCTTTTTTTTTTTTTTTTTTTTTTGTTTTCGCAGGAAAAAATGCATTACGCATACCTACTGCTTCAGGGGCAGCAGTAGGGTAAGTGGGACTCTCTTGTCGGTGCCCGACAAGCATACCCACTAAAAAGACCTGCGGTGTACCTTGCAACGTATGTTGGCAGTGTATGGGTTTCCCTTAGGATGCCCTCCATGCACCGCCTACGTACGGCCTATGCCGGGCCTCAGGCATAAAATATGGGTGATCCTGTACACCAGGAACCACCCCCAGTCTGGCAAGCTGTGCAATGCGAGCGTTGAGCCCCCCGGCCCAACGCCCACTAGCCTGCTAGAGGGGGGAAGTTGAGTTCGGCGTATGCCTTCTCGTCCTCCCCCATCTACGACTTCGGGTCGGGTCCGCAAGCAACCTCGCCGACCCGATCCGTGGCCACCCTTTACAATGACATTGCATGTCGTTGCAAGGGGCCGCCAACGTCTCACGCCCACTCGCTGCCCAGCATAGCTCAAACCATACTGGGAAGCGAGCGACTTCCGTCCGCCGCGGGGCTGGCGCCCCAACGGCAACACCGCCGTCGCACCCTCCAGCACGAACGGCCACAACAGGCCACGGGCCGAAGCCCGCTACCACCGTCTGGAGACGCATTCAACAGCGGGCTGCCCAAGCCCACTGGAAGCGTCTCCCGTGTGGGTTTTGGTCCACGCCGGCCAAATGGCCGGTACCCTCCATGTCTGGAGGGCGTTCCCCTATCCGCCACCTGGGGACGCGCCCGGTAGGAGACCCAAAACTCCTTCCCTGTGAAGGGCGGGGAGCGTTGAGCCCCCTGGCCCAACGCCCACTAGCCTGCTAGAGGGGGGAAGTTGAGTTCGGCGTATGCCTTCTCGTCCTCCCCCATCTACGACTTCGGGTCGGGTCCACAAGCAACCTCGCCGACCCGATCCGTGGCCACCCTTTACAATGACATTGCATGTCGTTGCAAGGGGCCGCCAACGTCTCACGCCCACTCGCTGCCCAGCATAGCTCAAACCATACTGGGAAGCGAGCGACTTCCATCCGCCGCGGGGCTGGCGCCCCAACGGCAACACCGCCGTCGCACCCTCCAGCACGAACGGCCACAACAGGCCACGGGCCGATAACGATAGGCTGTAAAAGTCTGTAAAGGTTGTTTGGACTGCCACAACGCAGTAGAATTTTCTTTCTTGTAAGTAGTTCTAAATCCAAATCACAGAAAAAGATAATATCTGTTGGGGCAAGGTCCGGGGTGTACGGTGAATATCGCAGAAATTACAGTGGCGGCTGAGGCAATGCCTTTAGTTTAGCGACAGTCTTTTGAGCAGTGTGTGGTCAGCGTTCTCTTGAAGCAGCAATGGCCTAGATTGACCAGCCTCTTGTTTAGCAGCTAGTCCTTTCATCAAGTTTTACAGTTACAGACAACAGATATCTGCACTAGTACAATGACACTGGCACTTGTACACCAAACTCTCCTAAGTGAATTTTCTTATTCTGAGAGCAGCATTTCGCTTGGGAGCAGAATTTTGCTGGTTTTACAAGATTCAGCTTTTGCGATGAGCGCTTTCGATTATCGTACAGGATTTACTTTTCAACCAGGTAATGATCTGCTTTTGAATTCTTTCATTACTGTGTTGTTTGAGCAATGTAACGTACCATTCGACAAATGTTTTCTAGTTTGATTCACTCAATTCATAATATACCAACGTTTCGAGCTTGTTTAGTCAAGTCAAGTGTTTTAAAACAGTTTTGTCACTCACACCAAAGCCTGCATGTATCTGTAAAGTGGTTTGCGATGGATCTGCTTCCACAAGAGATTTTAATTATTCATCAACCACCTACGTCTCCGACTATTCACGGGGCTTTGAGTGCCATCCACAGGGTAGGTCTGAAGATTGAAATTCCGAAACAATAATAACATAAGAACCAAAAAACTACTGTGTTTTTTTTTTGCGACATCAGTGCCATACACATCGTTAATCCTTCGAGCTGTTTGTGCAGCACTGGTGCCACGATGGAACTGATACTAGTAAATATAGTATTTCATGTTTTCTATTGTACTATAACTATGAAAAACACCAAAAATAAAAATAATAAACAAAGAAAACAATAATAATTTACTGTTTTTGAAACTCAAATGTAGCAGTTAAATGAATTAATTAATTTTTGCAGACAAACAGACCAAAGATAAGCTCAGCTGTTCACCTTTTGGTTTAGCGATGCTAAAGTCGTTCAGCTTTTCAGCGGTTATGGTATGATTTTTAGCAGCGCAAAAGCAGTATAGCTCTATCTCGTTCATGCAATCTGCAGACAAACAGACCATAGATAAGCTCAGCTGTTCACCTTTTGGTTTAGCGATGCTAAAGTCGTTCAGCTTTTCAGCGGTTATTGTATGATTTTTAGACCTACTGTTGAACTGCCTGGAAATTGAGTGGCTTGCTATAAGCTGATGGTTAGCCCCGAGGTCTGTTGTATGCTACTGACATTTGCTGAATGACGTGGAACGTGCGGCAACTAGTTTTATATAACCAGTATGACCGGCGCGGTCTCGTAACTTTAGCAGCGGGGTACGCCTGTCAAAGGCCTCTCCCGTTGGTTAGATACTCAAAGATCGATAAATAGATTTTCGTATTATAACTAAGTGGAATCATATGCAAACTTCGAGCAAAGCGGCCTTCCGTCCCGTAAGGGAGTAGCCATACGAAGCGTTTCCCTTCTGTCAAAAGTATAAGCCCAATTGGGCATTAGCGTTTATAAAAACTAGTTGCGCTCAGATTTCTTCCTAGACCGAGTCCAGTCGCGCAAGTGAACGCTGCGGTATTAAAAATGCCGAATTGCTCAGTTTTCTGTTGTAAAAAGAGGTCTGCAACATCAAGTTTACATAATGATGGTGTTACATTTCACACATAAGTAAATTTGTATCGTATTATTGCCATTTAATTACATTTAAACACTAAATTCGCATATTTTATTCTTGAATAGTTGTTGGATTTGTTCGACAACATCAGGTCCGCTCGCCCGTGCAAATAGCAGATCGGTCGCGCGATAAATCCGCCGCTGGGCAACATAGTGATGTTATTACTTTTACATGACATAATGTTTGTCGATAAAGGGTGGTGGTTATCGACGACGACGTTATATAATATATTTAATCACATTATACAAATAATTGTTGATATGGTTTTATGTGTGATGTAAAATCTCTTTTCTGTTATTAAGTTTGAAACTCTTTAATAGTAATAACATAATAGTAATAATTTATTTTTAATTGATTTAATCATTCTAGTTAGTAGTTTTTAGGGTTCCGTACCCAAAGGGTAAAAACGGGACCCTATTAAGTACTAAGACTTCGCTGTCTGTCCTTCGCTCTGTCACCAGGCTGTATCTCAAGAGCCGCAATAGCTAGACAGTTGAAATTTTCACAAATTATGTATTTCTGTTACCGCAATAACAACAAATACTAAAAACAAAATAAAATAAATATGTATTTAAGGGGGCCTCCCATACAACACACCAGGGCCCAATTCTGCTAATTTATAAATGGCTCAATAGCATCGCAATCGTATATTTTGACATTACTTCCATATTATATGTGTCAAAATGTACAGTTGCGATGCTATTGAGCCATTTGTAAATTAGCGGAATTGGGGGCCCGTTTTTTTGGCCTTTTTGGTACGGAACCCTTCTTGCGCGAGTCCGACTCGCACTTGGCCGGTTTTTATTATGTATTGTGTGCAACTTGTTTCTTTTCCTTTGTCATTGAAATATATAGAAATGATTTTAATGTAATCATTTAAACTCGGTTTTTTTATTAACTTTTTTTTTATTAAATTTACTTGCAAGATCAATCATGGAAAAATATATTGGCACCAGAATTTCTTTTTTATTGAAAAAAATTGCATCCGCCAAATTTAATTTACACAAAATTAATTCATTTTAATCCCTCGATCGTGAGTTATTCCAGACACAATTGAAATCAATCGTTATCGTGGCACCCGAGTGCCTCCTGGGGGTTGAGGGATTAAGAACCAATGAACTTCTTATCACTAATTTTCACGCAGATACGTAATTTACTATTCTCAAATTCATTATTAATCCATAATTAGCGGATCCGGCAGAGTTCGTCCCTCCCATCCCTCAACCCATACCTCCAATCCCTCCAGTCCTTCCCATCCCTCTAATATTTTTAAATGTCGTGTCACGGTTTATATGGTGTCACTCCTCTAAACAGCTCATTTGTAGCGATAGCGGTATAAAATCATCAGCTTTTAGCGGTATAAAATTAACTCTTCGTCCTAGTTTCGTACCCATCAAATCTAACACAAAAAATCAACATCAAAATCGATCGTTATTTGAATAACAAAAGTTGTTGTTAAGATCCTACTAATAAATAAATGTTTCACTTTGTTACTTTTATTCCGTCTTCCGAAAAAAAATATCGATATTGCTACATGAACAGTTAAGTCCAACTCTATTTACGTTGAAAACGGGGCAATGTCTGAGTTGTAACTTATCCGTACACGAATTGTTGCTGAATTGTTTAATTTTTTGTGTGTGAGTGTCGTCACTACAGTGTTGTTTTTGTATGGAGTATGCGAACCTACGCTTGTGTGCACATTTCCCCCCGCAAAAAATGCCAGAACTTTTTGTATAGAATAGAATCGCTATGCCTACTCCCTTCCGGGACGGAAGGCCGCGTTGCTCGAAGTACGCAAAACATACTACTTGGGTGTTAGTTTACATTACGACTTTTTTTGATGGCTTCTTTGAAAAGAAAAGCAAGCCAAACTCGTTATTCTAATGTATTTTATTTTGTATGCTTTTTACCCGACTATGGCGAAGCAAAAAGGAGGGTTATGATTTTGACCTGTATGTATGTTGTATGTAGGTATGTTTGTTCATCTGTTACCTCATAACTTCTAAACTAGTTATCATTGGACAATAAAGTAAGGAACTAAATAAAAAACTTGATGGTGTCGTGTTATTTGTATTAAATGAAAGAGCTATGTTAGCACATTTCAAATATGTAATCAGCTCCCGGTGGCGTAATGGTTAAGGTATAGCGCCCGGCATGCTAGGAGATGCGGGTTCGAGTCCCACCAGAGGCATATTTTTTAAAATTTAAATACTGATATTATGTAATCATTATTATTACTGTTCCTCAAGGCTCAATCTGATGGCCCCACCATATGCGCGATGTTTGCCAGGAATTTCGCATTAGCGCACAATGACTTAAATTTTAATAGTAAAGAAGATTTGGAAATGTATAATACATCATCACTAAAGGAAATTAATAATTATGGTCTGACTATCATGGTACCAAAGATTGAAGAGGTAATGGTACTGAGAAAAAGATCAATCAAAGGGAACTGGGCCAGATGGGATTGCACCGTCTCTTATTTCAAAGTGTGCTTCCGTACTGGTCACACCGCTATGTTACTTATTTAACATGTCTTTACAGTCAGGAATATTTCCAACACAGTGGAAAGAGGCAAAAGTGGTTCCGATACATAAGTCAGAGGATAAAAGTTTGGTGAGCAATTACAGACCTATTTCGATTTTATCGACATTTGCAAAAATATTTGAAGCTCTGGTATGCCCCACAATTCAGAGTCATCTTAAAACTTACATCAACGATAATCAGCATGGGTTTGTTGGGTCCAGGTCTACATCCACAAACTTAGTCAGCTTTGTCGAAACTGTGGCTCAAGCCTTAGACCGAGGGCAGCAAGTTGATGTCCTATACACAGATTTCAGCAAAGCCTTTGACAAAGTGCCACATGATATTCTTGTCAATAAACTGTCGTGCTATGGATTTGCTGGTTCTTTTCTGACATGGCTGTCGTCATATCTAGAAGGTAGATTTTTCTACGTTGTGGTTAATGGTTTTCGATCAGATTATATAAGTATAACGTCAGGAGTTCCGCAAGGATCACATCTTGGACCTATTCTCTTTAACTTTTTTATAAATGACATCCTAGAATACCTTAATAACTCTCATGTCTTTATGTATGCCGACGATTTGAAATTTTTAAGACATATTAACTCCCCTAAAGACTCATTATTATTACAAAAGGATCTAGATAATCTTACAGTTTGGCGTAAAGCTAATCAAATGAATCTGAATCCTAAAAAATTTCAACACATAAAATATACTCGAAAGTTGACCGTAATTCCATTTAATTACAAAGTAAATGATCATGTCATTGAAGAGGTCGAAGTGATAAAGGATCTAGGAGTTATTTTCGATAAGAAGCTGACATTCCTGCCTCATTATGAAACTATTAATAAAAAAGCTTCAAAGCTACTGGGATTTGTGATACGGAATAGCAAAGGTTTCGGCATAAAAACTAAAAAAATGCTGTACTGTAGTCTTGTTCGCAGCATACTTGAATATTGTTCTGTTGTTTGGCGCCCCCATTATGCAGTGCATGGTCTGCGCATGGAGAGGGTACAGAAACGTTTTCTGTGGCACTTAGCAAGATTGGTAGGTAAATCAAGAAGGGACTTTTCATATGTGGCTAGGCTAAAGTATTTTAAAATGTTGTCACTGGATAGACGTAGGGAGTTAATAGACCTGTTATTTATACACAAAATTCTTAATAACAATACGAGCTGCCCTTATCTAATGAAATCATTTGAATTTAGCGCTCCCTCTCGGTATCCACGTCATCTGATAGCACCAATGAGACCACCAATCCGTAGAACTGTTCTCGGCGCCAGGCGCCAACTCTCCATTGCAAAGACTATGCAAATTACTGAACAGCTACAAGCACATAGTTGATGTGAACTTCGATTCCACTATTAAGTTCCGAAAAGAAATTATTAAAAGTTTTATTTTATTTAATATTAGTTCCTGACTACCATGCAACCAACCTGTCTATCTCTTAAACACTAGGGTGATAATAAGTTGCATCCCAAGGAAAGAATAAAAATGATACTGTACATAATTTTTATAATAATAGTTTAATATAGTACTTATATTAGGGCATGCTGTGCATACTTGTAACTAATCACTACATAACCTATGAATCTAAAATGTACTTGTGATTTTATTGTGTAAGTCGATTGTAAGTAAGCCTAATACATAAAATAAAAAAAAATAAAATAAAAATAAAAAAAAAGGCTTTGCTTGCAATCACCTGATAATAATAATTGCAAGAATTTATTTATTAAATCACTTCTAAACTAGTTACTATCATAATTGGACAAACGAGGTGTCGTTGGAAGCCTTTAAATACCTTACACGAATTGACATAACTCCAAAATAAATTAAATAAAAATAAAGTTTAAAAACTAAAACCCGACTACTAAAAACACGCTCTTTAAGTAAAGTACGAAACAAGAAAATAGCCTCCGCTAAAATTGATAATGTAGCCGTGGTCGTATGCCACCTACAGTAGCGTTTCGTTCCATCATGTTTATAAAAACTTCTGACGTCAATGATTATCAAAAATCTAAATGCTTCAAAATGGTCGAAAATCTAAATAATTGGGGTCGGATTTATGTTAAATCTTTTGATTTAGTTATTTTTCATATTTTTCCGTATTTTCAATTTGTTAACATTCAAATTGTGTATCCGACACGCATTGTTTGAAGTTTCAACAGACAAGCAGGGTGTGTTTAAAAAAAAGAAGCAATGAATGGTGGGTGATGATAGTAAGGGTGGATTGACATTTGTGTCTGTAGAATTGTTGTGAAATGTAATCTAAGTTTTGAATTTATTTTATTATATGCGAGGTATTTTATAATTTTATTATTAAGTGGGCCATATTAATATTCGCTGTGCTAGTACTCCAATTTTTTATTTCATCCACAGTGGTATTATCTTAAACTTAATTTTTTAAACAAGGGTTTGTTGATCGATTACGTCTTAATATTTTGTTTATTCGTGGTGACATACATATTATTGTGAAAATGGGCGATAAAGAGGACTATATAACATCATATAGAGTATTCTTTGAGAATTTTGCGGCGACTGTAAACCCAGAGGACCAGCTTCCAGTTAATATTGCAGGCTACACGATAACAGAGGCTGAGTTGCCTGGCGAAGTTCTGTACTGGACTACACAATATCTGACCGAAAAGTAAGTGTTAAATTTATTGTTTGTGTTAAATAATCATTGATAATTTAAATTTTCAAGATGTTTGTACTTAAAAGTTAGTAAATTAATCATTTAAAAATAAAAAGTGAAGAAATTTCATCACATGTTTTTATAAGATACCAATAAGAAACAAACAGTAAACCTGACTTCTCACTGTTTATTTGTTATCTGTTGAGGATAATGAAGGTAATCTGTAGTTTCAAGTCTAACCTTTATTAATGATTTTTGATAGCTATTGAAACTTTATTGAACTAGAATAAAAAAATAATGCCTATTTTCAGACTAATAGATTTTCTCTATCAGAGTTATAGGTCAGAGGGTATCCTTAGGATACTTTATGGTTATATATTTGATGGCATTCAAACTATATAAATAATATGCTTTGTGCAAATATCTGTTTGACAGTCACACATTATGTTCAACGTTATTGTTTTTATTATAAATGATTGTAATTTTATATATTTTTATTGCTTTTTATTATTAGCTGATTCTGCAAACTTCCTACTGCCTTAGATTAATGCTTTGATTTGATTTTGATGTCAAGTCAAGTCATTGCCATCAAAATGATTCCTTCAACAGCAGTTGAAGGAAAAAATCAGGAAATACATATTCTTGACTTTATTTTGCTGTTAGTTTTACTAATGTTTTTAATCTATAAAGGCTATTCAGGGGGCAGAATGCATATAAAAAATCCTAGAATCAAAATTTGTATAGGTCTAGCCATTCTTGACTGGTGCAGTAACTAACACTTTAATCCCTCGATCGTGAGTTATTCCAGACACAATTGAAATCAATTGTTATCGCGGCACGCGCCTGCCTCCTGGGGGTTGAGGGATTAAGAAAACCCAATGGCTTTCTATAGTTTAAACACTTCAGTTAGTGAGCTAATGGTCTATGCTCTATTCTCTCTCTAATGATAGAACACCAACACACCCTTTGTTTGTATGCAATTTTGTAATTAAAACTTGAGACTTTTTGGTTGTAATAAAATGTTCGGATCTCAAAGTAAAACTACCAACTAAAATTAAACTTGTTTTTTGGAAATCAGAAGCAACAAAACCCAGACCCAAGCAATATTAGACATATGTTTATTTTCTGGTTACTTATTTTTAAACCGAATTGTGTAAGTACGAATTTTATTTTTCCGAAAACGATTTGCCACATTTTTATTTTACATATCTTTATTTTACCGAAAACACGAGTGACATATTGCTGATATTCCGATTTTCGGATGTTATTTTTTTTAAATTCTATAAGGTTTAAAATCTTACTCGACCAATGCCAAAGATACTATTGTTAGATAATTTAGTATTCAGTAAAACGTTTCCAATATTATTAAAAGACAAAAATGTATTAAATAAAAATAAATATAAATTAGACGATACATAACTACATACTTGTTTTTTTTATGATGAATAAATTTTAACAAATGAAAAAGTGCTTTTGTAAAAATAGGTAAAAGCAAAGCAATTAAACAAGCATGCAAGCATGCCAGCAATCATGCATACAAGCAAACATGCAAGCAAGCAAGCATACATGCATTAGGATTTCCTCGTCTCCGACGCTGCGGGAAGTGCAGCCTCTAAGCTCTTGCGCAACAAATCTCAGTCACCCACGCTCGCCTTCGCAGCTTCGGCTCGCGCGGGTGACTGCGTTTTATTGCAGCAGGCGAAGGCTGCTCTCCCTCCGCGCCTCCGACTTTTAAATTACTCTCTAGTATTGGGCAGACAAGTACCACGGCGAAGTGACCACGGCGAGTCGGGGTAAACATAATTAGTAATGTTACGTTTGTAAAAAAAATTTATATTAAGCAAAAAATTTAATTGAAATAAAGTATTTTGATCAAATTTCAAAATTTAAGTACTAGGTATGATATAGTAACAGATTTTTTAACAACGATAAGCATGTTTAGATTCTTTTTTCAAAAAAAAAAAAAATAATCTGATATAAACTTATTTGGTTTTTTTTTCTGATAAATAAATCATGTTAACAAATAAAAAAAGTATGTATGTAAAAATACGGAAAAGGTTACTTTGATTTTTAATACATCTAGAAAATAAAAATAGAAAATAAAAAATAACTGTAAAAAGAAAAAAAGAGTTTCAATAATCAGGTATCTGTTGTTCTGAAAAATGAAACACCTATAAAACAAATTCCTTATTTGCAATATTATGTATTAAAATATATCTGGTATTCAAAACTTTGTTAAACCGTTTTCGAATTATTGAAATTCGAACAGAAAAGTTTCGAAAATAAGATAGGTTACCTTATTTTCTTCATTGACCCGTCTGGAAATTTTACCCAGTAGCTTGGAGCAACCAACTCTTAAAATGCACCCCTCTACCAGGAAATAGAATTTAAAGATACCAGGAAATTTAAAAGACCAATTGTTCCACAAACCATCAATTTCATCAAAATCTGTCCAGTGATTTTGACATGAAACTGTAACTATAGTCTCCTCATTTTTCAGGTGTATAAGCATAAGACACTTACAAATAACGTGGCTTAAAATCAGTTCAGTAGATCCAGAGACTGGACCCTTGAATGTCAAAAGCACACAAATTTTACCTTAGTACCAAATCCGTTCAGTAGTTTTGGTGTGAAACGATAGCAAACAGACAGACAGCCAGACTGAAGGACAGAGTTACTTTTGCGTTTATTATATTACTAGCTGATGCCCGCGGCTTCGCACGCGTGGGTTTTGATCTGTTACAAAGTTTTCGTCACGACTCACTACTCACTCACTTACTTACTAAATGGAAGTTTATCAAATTATCTTCTAAATGGAAGCTTGTCAAATGGTCTACCAGTCTATATTGATTTAATCCACCAGTCAGCTGCTTAGTGTAGTTGCAACACACCTGTTACCTTTTCCTGTCTGAGATACGGGTCTATGCCCAGTTTAGGAATTATTTTTGTACTGCTTAATATAGTTGATAATGTCATAAGGTACAACAGTGTAATTCTATACACTTTTTTCGATTTCCCAACATTTGTCTCTACCGTATAAACAAAAATCGGCCAAGTGCAAGTAGGACTCGCGCACGAAGGGTTCCGTACCATTGACTACGAAAACAACATTAGGTACCTACATTAATTTAGATAATGTAGTGCCTACCTGTTAACATTTATTGATATCAAGCTTGCGTTTATTATATTATAAAGAATGGTTACATGATTAATTGACTGCATGGTTTAAAAGCGTGATTTAAAAAAAAAACAATATACAAGTAAAACAAGCCGAAAATAGCCTTTACTAACATTGCATACAATACTATGGTGAAGTAAAAAAAATTTATATCAACATTATCATTTTCGAACAAACCAAAATTTTGAGATGCTAATTTGTATTAAAATATAAGCAATTTTTGTAATTTCTGCTCATCTCATATTTTTACCTAGCTCAAAAGTAGGCAGTGCTATAAGCATTAAATCCAGATAATAATTAATTACTTACCTAATGATTAAACCCTATGTATTTTGTTAATTAAATTTAACACATAGTGGGTAGGTAGGTACCATATTTAATTCAAACACTAAGTTAACAAAGGTACCTAATATTTCATGGCGAGAGACGCTTATCGGCGAGAGTCAAGGTCGCCAATCAGGTTGCAGACTTGTAAATTGACCTGTGCTCTTTACTTACCTGTAGAAGAGAAAAAACCTATAGGTTTTTTGATTAAATAAACACAAATATCACGAATATTAGTGCTTTCTTACAATATTTAGCATTATTCTGGTTCACGACTTCACGTTAATAGAAGAATAATTTAGGCCCTACAAACCTTGAATAGAGCATTGACCTTTTCGTTTGATGTTTTTTGTATTGTATTATTGGTTCAAGTGTCGAATGGCTTTGGTGTAATGGTGTCGCTAGCATAGAGTCGCGTGAACTCGCGTGCTTTGGTGACCTGGGGCGCCAGTTGTTTAAATAAGCAATAATTAGCTAAATCTCTACTGAGCTGACAATACACTGAGTTTAAGTTAGAATATGAGCTTTACTAAGTTAAGATGCAGTATATTTTTTAATCTACCTATAATAAATTATTTATTAATGACATAGGTAGGTACACTGATTGCCTAGCTAACTGGCTAACACATAAACATGTAAAAATGTTTATTAAACATCCATGATTCAATTACAGTGCATCTGCACATCAGACTAATTATAATGGGACCTATTTCAACAACAACATAAGTTGCCCTAGTGTTTAGACTGATGTGCTATCTTATTTACGAATGCTCATCAATTAATATATTGACTCTTTGCGGGATTCGAACCCGCAACCGCTGGTTTTGACACGTTGCGCACTACTAGACCTGGGGCTTTATTTAAATATACTAATTTGACATTTACTATACCTATTTTGACATGTAGCTCATACTAGAACTGTCAAAAATCTGCAATTCAATTACGATTGTGATAAGATTTGGTTATGCGAATTAGGGGACAGTCGTCAAGAAAGAATAGCAAGACTATTCCCGTATAAGTAGGTATTTGTTTGGCTCTTCATCAGTCACTTACACCTACTCGCCATGATACCTATAATGAGAGAGAAAGAGAGACAGTGAATGGGTCATCGTCAGAAATCCTTATTTAGGTATAATTTTTGGCTCTGTTTCCTCCTTGCGTAACTATTTAATGGTTGGTGGCATAAACATAGAGCATGGTTACTGATCACCCCCCGTCATCAACATACCCAAATAGTAGACTGATGGATCTCACAACACAGGGAATCCTAGCGTGGGAACCAGTGACTTGTAACCTTTGTAAACACGTTTTTGTTAAATAAAGATTTATCATTTATCATTTATGAGTTATAGAGTTTGGAAGAAAATGTAACGAGCTAAACAATACAAAAATAGGATCCCGTTGAACTATTCGTTTTTTTTTTTAGTCAAATCTGCAATCAGTTTTGTAACTTTTAGCAGGTGAGTTGAAATTCTGTAGGAAGCAGCGAGAGCGTGATTCCAGTGAACCATCTATTCTATCAATTAAGTTCCTATATTAATCTACTGTAAGAGGCAGACTATAAGATGTCTTTTCTTTATAGTCTTTTAAGGAACACCAGATATGGATCGTAGAATAATGTTTTGCATTCTCTGAATTATGTTGATACTTAATTTGCAGGCACTGCCCCATTACTAGATTCCATAGAGCCACACTGGTTTAAGTATCACTTTGTAGATTAAGAGTTTGTTGTCGATACTCAGTTTGCTGTTACGTCCCATTATCCAGTGGAGGTTTTTGTATCCTGCCTTTTGGTCTTAATGTTATGTTTCCATGTTAATCGGCGGTAAAGGTGTAATCCAAGGTAACGCACAGTTTTCTGGCGTAGCAGCGTGACATTATCTAACTTTACAGCTGGGCAATCACCTTTCCTTAGAGTGAAAGTAATATGAACGGATTTGCTTGCACTAGCTTTTATCCACCACCTTTGCAACCATGAAGTTATTTTGTCAAAACTTTCTTGCAATCTTTTCGATGCCACAGTGGGATCTTTGTGGCTTGCCAAAACCGCGGTATCATCGGCAAAAGTTGCAGTCGTTACTCCTTTAATCTGTGGTAGATCAGCAGTGTAAATCGTGTACAAGGTAGGTCCCAAGACTGAGCCCTGTGGGACTCCAGCTAATATGTTGACAAATCGGGACTTCTTATCTGACACTTCTACTTGAAAGATTCTTTCAGTAGGATAAGATTTCATCAGGGAAAAGTACTGGTGTGGGAGGTTCGTCCGTAATTTATAGAGCGAACCCTTGTGCCAATCTTATCAAAAGCCTGTTGAATGTCAAGAAATGCGGAGGAACAGTAAGACTTTTCTTCCAGACTTTTTCTGATTTTGTCGCAGACTCTGTGGACTTGTTCTGTGATGGAATGATTCTGTCTAAAGCCAAACTGATGTTCTGGAATAACTTTTTCTTTGTTTAGTATTGGTGCTATCCTGTGCATCAGTAGCTTCTCAAAAACTTTTGCGAGAACAGGCAGCAAGCTGATTGGTCTATATGAGGATATTTCATTGGGTGGTTTGCCAGCTTTGGGTATCATAATAATCTTGGACACTTTCCACATCAGGGGATAATACTCTGTTCTTAGAATTCCATTAAACAGTGACGTCAGAAACACTACAGCCTTTCTTGGAAAACACTTTAGTATTTCTTTGGAAATGAGGTCATACCCCGGGGCTTTTTTATGCGGTAGGTCGGAAATTACTTTCCTGGGGCCTAATTCGCGTAACCGAATCGCAGTTCGATCGTGATTGAATTGGACGATTTTGACATTTAGCCCATACTAGAACTGTCAAAAACCTGTCGTTCAATTACGTTTGTGATACGATTCGGTTACGCGAATTAGGGGCCAGACTTCGCGTACAGTTATTGGGCGAGGCGGTGGTGTCATTTGGAAGGTAGAACCTCTATAAGTCGAACCTCAAGGGAGACGGCAAAAAATTCGAGTTATAGAGTTTTCGACTTATAGAAAATTTTGACTTAGGTGGTTTTTTATTTGACTAATAGTGGTTGAGATTAATTCTAATAAATGTTGAGTTAGAGAAGTAAAATAAATAAAAATTCAAGTTGCAGAGGTGACACACATGTTTAAATTGATTATAAATCAACATTATATCAAAACATCCTTAACATACAAAAATATAGCATTAAAAATTTTGTAATTCTGTTTTGCTTTAGATACGAGTAATTTGGTTATTCTGTATTCTTCAGAATTGCTGATTTGATCTATAAAAGTCCGTAAAGGGTTCAATGCGGTTCTTGCCTCATTGATGTACTTACCCAAATTAAATCAAAACTGATAAAATTAAACACCTGACACTTGCATGCAAGCAAACACATTAGTGATAAAACATTCATTGTATGTATACTCCTAAATTGCTTTCTAAGAAACAATGGTGTACTTAGGTACACTGTCGGCGAATTGTTAAAGTAGGTAACTTATTTTTATTCAAACTATAGAGGTAATGAGTATCAAATAATCGAGTTGTAAAGTAAAACATTGCTATGTTTGATATACAGAGGTAAAATTTAATTTTTCGAGTTATGGAGGGCAAATATGTACCAAGATGGCTTTGAGGGACCCACTGATTATTTCGACTAATAGAGGGTTGAGATTACGAGTAATGGGGGTTTTGGTGTTTCCAAGGGAAGGGAACAAAACATTTTTTCGAGATTTGGAGGTTTTCGACTTATTGAGGTTTGACTTAACGAGGTTCTATATTAGCTGTAGGCAATGATATTTAAAACATCATTGGCTATAGGCCTGATCGCTGTCTCTTTGGCATTTCATCACATTTGACGCATCCGCTGTTTTACTCATTGTGTATTCAAAGAATGCATAATCTATGTTTTAAATGAATCTGCGCCCAGGCATATGAATCGATGTCCATACTATAGTATCATGCATCAATTGTTTCGTGTGTTCAACGTGTAACTTTACTTAACCTCATCACTAACTTTTATAATTAATTAGCTGTATAATCGGAAACCGTTTAGGTGATTTTCCCCCTTCTCCACCGATAACTTTGCATACCATCTTTGGTCTGTTGGAACTTCAGAATTGTCACGAGACTAGACAGGGACAATAAATAACTATCAACCAGACTGAAGTACTACTAGCTTGACTCACTTAACCAATCCTTACTATTTAACCTTTTTCAGTATGATATCCAATGTTACATTTTAAAAAGAAACAAACGTAACGTAATAGTAAACAAGATGGTGAAAATGGCAGCCTAGGGAACTCCTCTTATCTAATCACTTTCAAATTAACTAGACTAGAAAGATTTAACATGATATGATCGTTTGTATGACTTACATTGAAAATTATGATGCTACTTTACATCACAATGATTAGGTATTAACTTAGAACTATTTATAGATCTTTAAATGAAAACTAGTTAAAACATACGACCCGTGTCTATATTAAACATCAAAGACAAAGTCTGGAGAGGTACGAGTATTCTAATGTAATCGTAACATATCGTATTATTTACAACTAGCTGCTGCCCGCGACTTCGTCCGCGTCAATATATTCGCGTCCCAATCGCCATAGTTTATTTTAAACATTCATGCAATTAGACGCTCCATTTAGTCCAACTTCGCCGTAAGAGAGCGTAAATTGTGTGTTACGATGTCGATGACTATTACATAACCACATTGGTTGCAAATTGCAACATAAGTTGCAACGATTCGAAAAAAAGTCTCTACAAACTTAATTTTCAACTCATCATGATATTCTCTATCTACGAATTAAGAAATTACCTGTGCTGTTGTCGTAAGTTCCGCTTTTTACACAAATATAATTAAACAATAAATTAAAAACAATTATATTGCAAGCTAATCTAAATTCTCGTCATCGTAATTGCATCTTAATATAATTAAATTTAATTAAACTATGCAGAATGACAGTTTAATAATTATGTTTTATGTTTGTTTCATGTTTGAATGACCATTTTCCTCTACATAATATGATTTTATGTTATGAGTATTAGAGTGGTGGTATAATCAAAGCTGCCTGAAATAAATTTATTTTATTTTTTATCTTAATAGCTCGCTCAGCAGTCAAAGTCAAGTCTCACTTACTTCCCTGTATTATAAGTTTAATCCTTCGAATCAAGTTCGTCTCTAGATTTTTTAAAATATGTTTATGAAAGTGGCTAGGCGCTAAATAAAGAATTTATTTCTGTGTCTACTACGGTGTTCTGATCACATTACAATAGCTCTATAATTTAAATGCACTAACTAAACTTCTGTGCTGCGACTAGCTAGATAAACTATGGAGGATGAGGAAATATGTATGTGACTATGAGTAATGTTGATGGTCAGTAAGAACTGTTATTTTTAGCTATGAGTCATCATAATTTCAATCAATTTTTCCATAAGATGAGAAGGATACGAGGGTGGAGTGATAAGTCTGGTAAAAATCACGCCAAAACGGCGAAACGGATTAAATTATTTTAATTTATCACGTGAAATGAACGGTTCCTGTAGGTTAGTTTCAAATTAAAAAATCCGCGCATACAGTCTTGGGAAACAGCTAGTATTTAAATGTGAAAGTTTGGATGAGCGTTGGTTACTTTTACGCCAGAAAGGCCAAATGGATGGAATAGCATATGGGGAACTTTTTATCCTGAAAGTATTTATCGTGAGAAAGGCTTTTATTTCCACATTGCAAGTTTTGCATTTTATTGTTATTTTTATTGTAAGATAAAATTATTGCTTAGATGAAACAGAATACTTGTTAACAATAAACGTTCAAGTTTCATCACTTGGATCTATTCTACGTTTCTGT
Source organism: Anania crocealis (assembly GCA_949315895.1). Taxonomy (NCBI): domain Eukaryota; kingdom Metazoa; phylum Arthropoda; class Insecta; order Lepidoptera; family Crambidae; genus Anania; species Anania crocealis. The sequence continues at coordinate 19,982,129 of OX438883.1, forward strand.
AAGATTAGTTACAGTTACTTACTTCTCATTTAAATTGATTCTATAACATGCTTGAAAACATGCCTAGAGATTATGGAGGGTTGATTATTTATTAGACAAGGGTCAAGTGGTTTTGGGTCGGCGCGTTTGTTAAACTTTATTGAGGTGAAACCAAACACAGACCACTTCACGACTTGCTAAGCATGCTACTACACACGTGCGCCGATTAAAAATATCGGTTAGTTACATTCAAATAAAATATTCGCACTAGATAGTCCTACAAAATTTTCATTTCAAAAGGTTCACAGTATAATATGCAGTCTACAAATATATAAATAAAGATATCAAAAATTAATAAAGTATTCGTATTTAGCACCTTAAAGTTTTTAAATAATGGATACCTTTTTTTTTTACAGAAAGAGAAACCTTGACTGTAATTAATTATTATCCGTATTGTTTTTTCATAAGTAAGCATTATTATTCCTTATTTCAGCTAAAAAGTAATCTTACATAAAATAAAAATATGATTGAAACTTAATACCGAATTCTATGTATTTAGCGTTCAGATTATAGTCTTTAGGATCTCTTTATAACCCAAAAAAAGGGCAAAATTAAACTTTCGTAAGCAGCGAGACAATTATATTCTTTGCCTGTGCATTGGCATAGATTTCTCTAGGGCCTGTGGCCCTCTGGGATGAGGTCGTAGGACTCATAGGACGGTGCGTACGAATTTTATTAGCAAGGGCGTGGGCGCGCGGATGTCGGCGATAGCGGACGAGATGCGCGGTGTCAACGCACCGGCCCATTGTTTACTATCCCAATGTGTGCGACTAATAAACATAAATGTCACACCGACGACGGTATCTCACTAACACGCATATCTACATGTTTTATCAAACCGATATTGATTTCGTTTAGATATAAAGTGCATTTCAATATATCGTGTGAACAAATTGGCATGCATTATGAACTTAATCGTATCGGGTTTGTCGAACACCGCATATCGATTGACAAAGAGGTCCGATTTTTAGGATTTTTACCGTAAAGCACATAGTTGGTCCTAGAAAAAACTGATAAAGTTCCAACTAGCAAGGGTTAAAATATAGAGAACTTAAGCTACAAAATTAAAAAATAAAACATTTGTGACCCACCAAAATAATGAAATATGAAATTAATTTTGTATCGGTGAGACACGCGAACAATAGTTAGATTACTACTATTGTTATACTTATACTTTCTTATTTTCTTTGATTCAAGTTCTAAAGGTTTCAGCGTGGCCTATGAAATTAAGACATAGCACTATTTGAATGATTGAGGAATGAGGCTCTTTTACTCTATAAGTATGTTACGAAAATAAATAAGTATCGACGGTAATCCGTATTAGATTAGGTACTCGTATCTACCTATTCTCACAAAAAAAAGTATCCTTGTAGCGACATTGGTTTAATATCATTGGATGTTTTCGTCCCGGTGTCAGACTCAGGAGCACTGACCTCTTTATGTATTGTACGGACAGACGTATACGTCCGCATTTTATTTTGTAACTACAGCGGTCATGAAAGTCGGTGGACCTAACACATGCCCAAATCCCGTTCCCTAACGTAGAGCAAGTGAATGCCCGCGGTGTTTATTTATCCTCCTATTCTATAGGCAGTACCGCAGTATCGACATTGTCTAAGGCCAGCTAAATAGTGTGTTCTAATAATATGGTACTTGTCATATTACTACTTGACTCCATACTCACAATATATATTTGCAATGTGTGTTTGTTTACTTACACTTATCATATGATAATGGAAAGTAAAACCACGTTAATTACTGAAAATACTGGCCTCTTTTGAGGTTATTTTTCCGTAATTTATAAATTAAGTTATTAATTAACCAGGCATTATATTTATTATTATTTACTACCTATGGGATGTAGCTTTTACTCGCAAAGCTTTGGCAGCTTTCGTTTAATAAAAATAGGTTGTTTATGCTATTGTTGATAAAAGTTATCTAATAGATTTACTAATAATTGACTCAGATGGATTGACTCACAAAATAATCGGTTTTTATGGGTATAAAAATATTACAAAATTAAATTATACTAATTAATCATTTCTGTCTATAGACGACCACTACTAAACATAAACCTTATTCTCTAGAGAGAAAGAGACATAATTAATAATACCATAGATGAGATAAAGATAAATTAATTGTTAGACGCTGCAATTTTTTTATATTTTTGCTTGCAAATAAGTACCCCATAAAACTACGTGAAAGATTAACTGTACCTTTATTAACTGGTGGTCATCATAGTATCATTTTAATAAAATCCTGTATTTTTCCAATTTATGATGGTTGTACCTTTAAATTTCCAAAAAAATATGTTTTCTTTTTCAGACAATGTCCGCTGACACTGATGACACCGCTCAGGCGGATTATACTTGACGAGGTGCGAATCGCATCGAAGAAAACACCCAATGATTTTGGGTACAGAGCTGAAGAAGCAGGTAAGCTATCATTTTTGCTACGTTTTTCTATTCTATGGCTTTGGGTTGGTACACAATGTGAAAAACTTATCTTTTACTTTTCTGAGGGTTGGCGCCTGCAGAGCAGTGCTACTTACCAATTTTGATGTTTCTTTCTGTATTTAACATTTTTTTCGTGCATTCTAACTTGTTTTGTTTCTTTCGTATGATGTTAATAAATATAAATATTTATTTGCGTCTTAAACTGCAAAGGAAATGCGTCTCGATCGATGGTAAACATTCTTCATTTGAGCATCCATAGGTGGCTCTTGTAATGCGATGCGTCATCGACGAATCAGGTCTATCCTATTATAGTATAACAATTGTTTAGTGTGCTGAAGATTACAGATATGATATCAGGCGTAATCTTGTTTAGTTTGTCCGTTACGTCATCCGGGCTGACCGTAAATACACAATATAACATACAAGTGGTTAGGTGTTGCGGAATGTAGGGTAACGCTACGCAATTTGTCGGCAACCCTCATTTTAGCCGAGTAATCTGACTACAGTACCTACTGACTGTAGTGTAACACACGCTACACAGACCTAGGTTAAATTACATTCTACATATAGATATACCTTTCTTTTGTTTCTCAGCATTGATGTTAAAAGTTACATTAGGGCTGACTTAAGTCAATTTTCCTTTCATCGGTTGCCGCAGCAACACATCAAGCTCGAAAATAGTTATTAAATTGCCACATGACATTAAGGTAGACTTAATGTCATGTGGCATTCTATGCTAGTCACCAATTGAGCTTATCATAAATGTTTTGTAGGCGGTTCAACAAAGATCCTTGCGCAAATCATCACTCCACCTAGCCTGAGGGCGTCCTACATTACGTTTGCCTAGGCGCGGTCTCCACTCAAAAACTCGTTTACCCCAGCGGTTGCCGGTTCTGCGGCTAATATGGCCAGCCCTAATAGTAGTCTAATACTAGTTCTAATATAACTAGTTAAATATGCTATAAAATAATAAATAGGTACAGTTTACCGTCAGAATAAACATATAAATGGGTAAATTATGATTATCATCATGATGAAGTTTACTTGTTTTTTGAAACACGCTATAGACCTCAGAAAAGTAACGTCGTCTACTTTGATAATAGGTCTGTGACGTGCTACGATGGCGTGTGCATGGCAGACGTGCGGCGACATAGTTTCCTTAATTACAATCGCATCGACAGCTTTATAGCAGCCATTATGCGGTTTTTATTAGCTTCTAAATTTGTATTTATGTCTTTCATAGCACTGCTTTGAATAGCGGCACAGGATTTCAAAATTTATTGCATATTTTAAGATGAAAGTAATTTATTTATTTTTATACACTTAAGTGGTTATTAATAAATCAATGGACATGGAATATATTTAATAAAAACTGTATATCTCTGAAATTTCGTCCCAAACAATAACACATAATGTATGTTCAGCTTGATAAGATTAATTTCGCCTATTGCTATTCGTGAAAACTACCCATACAACCTTTGAAGGTTTGATGTGATCTGTGCTTTACAGTCACTCACATTTTCTAAGGCAATATATTCATCTGATGATGGCTTTCCCAAACACAGTAATATTTATTGACCGTTAGGTAATACCTATCGTATTTCCATTAAGTCTTAGACAAATGAATTAAGTAATCTATATAAAATTAATCTCGATAAAAATTAAATGGAATTATTTTACTGCCAATAAAAAAATACAGATTTAAAAAGGTACCAAACGCTAGCTTTTATGCGATAACCAACCAGGGTTGTGGTTTAAGTAAAAAGAACGTACAGACGGCACCTCAATAGAATAAAAAAAAATTATCATGTGTGTTATTTTCAGTGTACATAGCGTTACGGCTTATGCAAGCAGTCACGGCACGCGTGAACGCCATCTGTCTGCGGTACCTGGACAACTCCATGCTGGATTCCCTGCCGCCGCCGCCGCCGCCCGCGCAGCGAGACTTGCAGACCGTCTCCTGCGCAACCAAAAACTCGCGGAGAGGGATGGAGGATAGACACGTTGAGATAGGAAACCTAGAAGCTCTCTTTGGAATAGAGGTAAATGCTGCGATGCTTATTTCTATTGATTTTTTAGCTATACCAATAGCAGACCTATCTAAATACTTTATCGTGCCAGTCCAGCGCTGCGCTGGCTGAGTGACTGGCATATTGACATGATGCTATAATAAAATTATGTCAATGTACAGGTGATAAAAAATACGTCACACTAGAAAAACAATTGAATAAATGAAAACTAAAATTTTTCACCTTAATTTTATCTAATTGTTAAATAATATTATGTTGTGTGGTGCCGTCGCGTAAAAATAATAGCACCAACCCTTGTCAACCGTAAAAAGTACGGTCAGAAAAAGACCGGCATCTTCTTTTCACCATGGGCCAAAGTGCGATCGCCAGCTTGCCTGCTAAGCGCGGCGATTATGACGAAATTCTCCTTTGGAGAGGAATGTGTCCAGCGATGGATTGTTTAGCTGGGTATGATGATGATTTGTAATTTAGATTTTTCATTGCTCTGAAATTTAATATTAGTTAGTTTTATGAATTTGGTAGCTAGTGACGTCATAACTTACTATTTCCATACAAAATCTAAAAGAGGTTGCGTTTTGATAGATCACAAAAAAATTATAAATTATGTAAAGCATCTACTACGCAATAATTGTGCTTAACTCATATGATAAAGTAATATTATCTCTGATTTGGGATCCTTTTAAGGTATTCAAGTCGCAGTCATGATTCGGCCTTTAACTAATCTTGTTGACATTACTGTTTTACATTCGCAGACCACAGAGCCGACCAGTTTCTATGCAGTGTACGACGGGCACGCGGGCTCAGCCGCGGCGACATACTGCGCAGCTCATCTACACCAGTATCTGGTTGAGAGTCCGCACTTCTCGAACGACCTACGAAAGGCGATGAAAGATGCCTTCCTTAAAACCGACGCAGACTTCGTCCGCAAAAGCAATCAGGAGGTGATTAGATAATATACATATGTTGTAAAACCCCAAAATGTTATATGAGTAAGTTGATAAAATGCATGCGATAACATGTTAGCTACAATTTTAAGAATCTAAAAATTCGAATCCTCCTAAAAGTAGTTTTCCAACAGTGCAGCCCTGATTTTGTTTTCACTTACGCACACTAACGAACGAAACACTCGAATTTCGTCAAAAACGGTTTTATTTTTATTTATTTTTTATTTTATTTTATTTATTAATGTACAAAACAGGTTACAACCGGAACATAACAAAATTGTAAAGAGCTACTTTAAGGGCTAGGTTGGAACCCTTTACATGTACATACTATAATCCTTAACTTAAAGCAGCAAATAATTTAAAGTAAAAAATCATGCATACAACTAAAACAAATAATACAGACTTATAACAAAAATGACGGGAAACAGGTACTGAATACAATATAAAATCCTATATTAGAACATCCTTGATACATTTTACTAGTTTATTCCTAAATGCAGACTGACTGCTGTTGAATATGTCAATGTCTGCACTACCACCGACTAGCTCATTAAAAAGACGACACATTCGAGTGATAGGGTTAAAACATGAGGTGTTATTGACATAAACATTAAGAGTGAATACCTTTGGTTTACGGATGCGATAATGGGTACTGATATTTATCTGTGACAGCAAGTATGGCGAATCAATTTTATAGTTAATGACTCCATGCAAGTAAGTTAGGTCTAGTTGCTCTGCGATCAGCTAATGACATGATTCGAAATCTTTTAAGTCTATCCTCATAAGAATGTAAGGTACGATGAAGGTTCATTCTAATTCTTAGCAACTTTAGGAATCGTCTTTGAGTCCGTTCAATCCTATCAATGTGGACCTGATAATGCGGTGACCAGATTACGGTGTTGTATTCTAGCAAACTTCGAAAGTATAGAGTAGTATTCAGTAGTGTCTGCGTGAAAGCCTAACAAACAAACACATTCACATTTGTAATATTAGTAGGGATTAGTATGTAGGAAAGTAAGTAAGGATTATTAGTAAGTGAGGACCATTTGAATCAGTGGTGGTAAACGCTGCTTCTGAGCCATAGGCCGCGGGTTTTATCCCCGCACAGTACAAATATTTGTGTAAATTAGCATGTCTGTTTGTACTGATCTGGGTGTTGTTCTATGTATAATAAGTATGTAAAAAGTAAATAAATAAGTTTATCGGTTGTCTAGTACCCCATACGCCAAGCTACTTATTAGTAGCTTAATATGGGGCCAGTTGCCTCAGTGTGGCCCAGTGAGGCATGCCTTAAAATATTATTATTACTAGCTTTTGCCCGCGGCTAAGCTCGCTTTAAATTCGGGGTAACAATAAAATTTCACTCCCTTTTTTAAGGGGTTGGGGACAGATTTCCAAAAATAAAATGATGCACGTTTTTTTGTTACTCACAAATAGTCCGAATACTAATTTTTAGCATTCTACCTTGAAAATTGCGGAATGCTTCATACAAACTTCCACCCCCATTTTAGGGGGGTTAGAAAGAGACAAAAAGTAACCTATGTCACTCTCCATCCCTTCAACTATCTCCACTTAAAAAATCACGTCAATTCGTCGCTCCGTTCTGCCGTGAAAGACGGACAAACAAACAGACACAAACACTTTCCTATTTGTAATATTAGTATGGATTATCGGTAGTTACATGTAAAGTGTTGGTTGCAGCGAGCCTGCGGCGGCAGCACGGCGGTGGTGGTAGCGGTCCGAGGACGGCAATTACTCGCGGCGTGGGCGGGCGACTCGCTGGCGCTACTCGCCAAGCAGATGCGACTCATGCAACTAGTGCGACCGCACAAACCCGGCCGGCAAGTGAGTACATCTTAAGGCGACTGCTAGAGCTAAGTGCTGCCCCCAATTGATTTAATTTTACTACTTCTAAACAAAATCAAATCTCAATAAACTAGAATCTATCGTTTAGCAAATTACCTCTAGTATTTATTGAATCACTGTTAATTGCTTTTCATTCTGGCATTATTTAGTATTGTCCATTATTGCTAAAAGCGACCGCTTTTGGCGTTAGCGTCTAATTCGCTTTATTAAACAATTAAATGAAAAGTCTACTGTGATTAGATGAATACTAGAGGTAATTTACTAAAATGATACTGTTCTAGTTTTTTGACAATTGATTTTGTTTAGAAGTCGTAAAATTAAATCAGTTGGAGGCAGCACTTAGCTCTAGTAGTCCTCTTAACTGGCAAAACTCCCCAACTAGCACACAAGCGCTATAACAAGCTGCACAGTAGCCGGATAAAAGACTATTGCAATGGTTCCACTAGTAAGAAGTATAGTGGTTCTATAACCGGCTACAGATCCCCAATATATTGGGATTGGAATAAAAAGTTTGCCGTCATAAAGAATGGGTTATCAAATAAAAGAAGACAAAATTTTGAGTGAAAGAATGTTCAAACAATACAGCAAATATACAGACCCAATACAGCAAATATACAGACCCTGTGTACCTATGTGCTGTATTGTTTTAGGGTGACTTTGAAATCATTGCATGTGTTACTTATAAGAATTGAATCATGTTTGTTTCCCTTGAAAATAAAAATAAAAATAAATAAATAAAATTGCATTTTCGTACTTGTTTCTCAAGTGGATATATTGGCGCTGTCATTTGGACAGTTTATAAGGGAAATCAATGTTGCAGTCGGTAACAGTCAAAGATGGTATTTTTTTCTAATTACCATCTTAAAGACGAATAACACCTTAGTCTACCCGTGACCATGAACGCTGTAAAGGTTTCGAAACGTCGGGTTAAATCAAAAATAAACGCGTTCTAAATCCGTGAACTATCTTTCATTTCAATGTATAGTGTCCGCGTAAACTCAAGAAAACAGTAGTCAAACCTAAGTTAATCTTTTTTTTAAATACTTATTAGTATTTCTTGCTGGGTTTGTAATCGTTGCGTTATGTATCTGTGTAACTTTATTGTGTTATGTACTTCCAATACTTCACTCTTAAGAATTAAATCACGTTAGTGTTCCATGAAAATAAATGAATAAAATAATAAGAACTAGATACATAGTCCGATCCAGGCGGCAAGTGTGTACATCTTAATAGGACCCCAATTCCGCTAATTTACAAATGACTCAATAGAATCGCAATTGCATCTCAATCGTATGTTTTGACACATTTATTAAGGTAGTAATGTCAAAATATACGATCGCGATGCAATTACGATTCTGTTGAGCCATTTGTAAATTAGCGGAATTGGGGCCCTGGCCTATGCTCTTAAAAATATAGCTTGATTAGAATGACATCTGTCAAACTGAGGAGACTAGTGCTGAGACTGTCTCGACTGATCAAACAAAAAAAAACAGTTATGGCTAATAAAATAAAACGAAGATTAGGTATATTAAGATTTAACAGTAAGTTAGTATCGTGGTCATCATCAGAACACTGGAACAATCATGATGAAGATCAACTAGAAATTCTTTATCGCGTATAGAATCGTATAAATATGAACATTTTTTGTTAACTAATAATAATTGAAAAAAGCTGGCTCTAAAGCAGGGGTAGGACAAGATTTTGGGACAAGTAAAAGCACCTCCTGGGGCATATTTAAGAAAATAAACCTTTTTTGCTAAGTATTAAGTAATAAGTGCAATTTAGGCACGCGTGTCGCTTCTGGTTGCGCGTCAATGCCGTCAAAGTCAACATTGGTGCACAGAACGCTAACTTAAGTATTAATTTTCACAGGACGAACGAGAACGAATAGAGTTGTCGGGCGGCACAGTGATGTTTTGGGGAACTTGGCGAGTCAACGGCCAATTAGCTGTTTCTCGAGCAATCGGTGAGTCACTTTTCTAATGAAGCTATATCAGAATCTCAAAATTAATTATTCAAAATTAATAGACTCAGGCGTTACTTTGCGGAAATCCATAACTAATTATGGATATAGAAAATTATTTTGCTAATGATTTCCGCTTGTTAATATACCGGCCTAGATACCTTCACCACACTACCCGCGCTAACACTGATTTGAGGAAGCACCTGCACCACACTAACACTGATTGAGCAAGCACTATTTCATGCAGGAAAACCGCCCGCCCTCCCTCAAAAATGCATGCAGTACAGTTAATGCAATTATTAGTACCCAACACCAATATAATAAAAGTCGCTAGTCGTCGGAGCGCAGCGAAGGCGACAACATCTCCTGAGGATGCCACGTGAAGTGGCGAAACGCGTCGAGGTTTTTTATTATATTGGTGTTGGGTACTAATAATTGCATTAACTGTACTGCATGCATTTTTGAGGGAGGGCGGGCGGTTTTCCTGCATGAAATAGTGCTTGCTCAATCAGTGTTAGTGTGGTGCAGGTGCTTCCTCAAATCAGTGTTAGCGCGGGTAGTGTGGTGAAGGTATCTAGGCCGGTATATTAACAAGCGGAAATCATTAGCAAAATAATTTTCTATATCCATAATTAATTATTCAAGTTTAACAAAATCTCTAAAGTGCTTTGATAGACGAGACAACATCTTAAAGGATTTATATTACCAATAAAAATTTATCGATTATGTGACTTACAATCGCTATAAGTCTATTGATGCAATAGGGCGGGAATATACACGACTGTAGCTGGCACATTTGCATACCAGCTCCTAGCAAGTGCCGTCTACTTGCGTGTGCGCTTACTAGCATGCTTTTATATAGCAAGTGAGTAGATCGCACAACATTATTTTTTTGGAAATAACTGGCATGCAATGTGTCGGAGTGGTCGCGGGGAGTAGCAAAACCAGCACGTAGGTAACGGTAGCTACAAACTGTGACATAAAATATACATAACATTTTAAGCTGCGAAGAACGGGTCAGTTAAACAGACGTTTATCCATACATTTGAGTCATTGTAATTATGTATAATTTTATGAACTGTTAAATGTTATTGAAACATACTACTAAAAGTCACAAATACCTCTTGTAGGTTATAAAGTAGCTATTAAATACCTCTGTATGCCTACCTATTAGACTGCTGTTACTTTATAATAAATGTTTGAATAAATGTTTGAACATCCTTTCCTTCCGAATGAGTTTTTGAGATAATAGTGGTTGAAAGTAGAAGTGGAAGGCCATAAATTCTTCTGACTATGTGCCACACCCACTGCCATTTTAGATTATCATTTTTTACGAACACTGTCGGTTATCTCAGCTCTCCTATAGATTTTCTAACTTCTGATTTTACCGCGTAGGGAAATACCAAATATTGCCTCTCCATTACCTTCTTTGGAACCCATATTACACATTACAGTTCTATAAGCCATCACTATCAAATAAAATGCACTGATCAAAGACTTTGTCTTGAGACACTGAAGTAATTTGGGAATGTTTAACTTTACCAGTATGATTAATAATCGTTACGTCAGCCTATTTGTTAATTTGGATAAGGAATGTCAGATAGAAAGTTTTTGGAAGACTTTTAAGGAAGGTGTAGTGAATGTTGCAATTGACGTATGTGGTGTCTGTAAGAGAAGCAAAGGAAGAATCCAGAAGAAAGAGTGGGTGGATAAGGAAGTGCAAAAGGTTGTAGGTAATAAGAAGAAAGCATGGCTGGATTGGTTAGCAACCAAGGCTAACCAAAGAGTACAAAAGGCGACATTAGAGGATGTGGATAAGGCAAGAAAGGTTTATAAAAATATGAAAGGGCTAATGAAAAATGTGATCAGTACGAAGGAAGAAGAGCAAAAGGATGAGTTTGATAGAAAACTCTTTGATAGTTTCCAAGACAGTATTAAATTGTTTTGGAAATCGATTAGATTAGCTCGAGGGAAAACATCAAACTCGGAGCTATCTAAAATCAGAAGAAAGGATGGGAATATTATAAAAGGAGAAGAATGTGTGCTGAGAAGATGGAAGGAATATTTTGAAAGTCTTTTTGAAAGAGAAGAGGGCCTAGCACAAATGCAAGCACCTCCTCTTGAAGTGATCGAGAGTGAGCATGAAAGCGATATTAGTATGGAAGATATTAGGGGTTAAAGTATGAAATTGCCGTTTTGTATGGACGAAATCGAGAAAAGTCATTTTTCCATACTAACAATTTTTTAGTTTTTTTAAAAACGCCTGATCCTGTTAGATGGTTATAAAGCTACGCATTATAGTATTTAAATTTCTGAAAATCAACGTATATAATACAAATATACTTAATTGAAGCAAGAAGGTCAGCTGACACATTGTAAGGGGTCTTTTCAACGACTTCCTTTGAAGTAATAGGCACTAGCATTGCATTTTTTTTTAGTCAAAAGTTACTTTATTTAGTTTTTGATACAATACAAAAATAATTACGCAATAATATGACTATACTTAAGAGCTATAAACAAAATAAAAAGTGGGAAAATAATCGGCAATTTCATACTTTAACCCCTATTATGATGAAAGCATTGAAAAGTATGAAATCAGGTAAAGCTGCGGGATATGACAGGGTTTCCGTCGAAATGCTGAAGGCTGGACAGGGAGTGGTAGCAAGTCAGTTGTACTGCCTTTTCAACTTGTGCTGGAGGAACGGTCGGGTACCGGGAGACTGGTGCAAGGCTGTGATCGTGCCGTTGTACAAGGGAAAAGGGTCACAACAAGACTGTGTAAGTTACCGTGGAATAAGCCTCCTCAGTGTTGTCGGCAAACTGTATGCTAAAGTGATGATTGAAAGAGTAATGTTAGAAACAGATGACAGAATATGGGATGTACAAGCGGGATTTAGGAAGGGAATGGGATGTACGGATCAGGTCTTTTCCCTACGATGCATTACGGAAAGATATTTGGCAACAAACCAAAAAGTTTTTTGTGCATTCGTAGATTTGGAAAAGGCCTATGATAAAGTGGTGAGGAATGAGTTGTGGTCGGCATTAGCTGTGCATGGGGTGAGCAGTAAGCTGATACGGGCATTGAATTCCCTCTATAAGGGTTCTAGTGCTTGTGTCAGGATCAACGGAGCGTACACTGATTGGTTTAATATCCAAAAGGGTGTTAGACAGGGATGTATAGCGTCTCCGTGGCTGTTCAACCTTTTCATGGATAATTGTCCGACAGATCTGAAAGAGAGTGATTTTGGCCTAAGAATGAATGAGTTACGCGTCAAATGTCTTCTTTACACCGATGATCAAGTATTACTTGCATCGACGGATAAGGATTTGCAAGCGATGGTGACTATTATGAATGAAGCTTTGGAAAGATTGGGAATGAAAGTGAACACAAAAAAGACAAAAGTTATGGTGTTTGAAAAGGAAGAGAGCATGACAGAAGTACTCGTATGTATTCGGATTGGTGGTGATGAACTGGAGCAAGTGAATGAGTTTGTATACTTGGGGTCGATGTTTACTAGGGACGGAAAGTATGAAAGTGATATTGAAAGGAGAGTAAATGCTGGTAACAGAGTGAATGGTGCGCTGCACGCCTTTGTGAATAGCCAGAAGATTTCTATGAAAGCTCGTCTGGCTGTGCATAGAGGGGTGTAGGTTCCAACACTAATGTACGGAAGTGAAAGTTGGGTATGGCAGAAAAAGCATGAAAGTAGAATAAATGCAGTAGAAATGAGAGCGCTTAGAAGTATATGTTAGGAGTGAAATTGAGTGACAGGATAAGAAATAGTGTGATAAGAGAACGTTGTGGTGTGAAAGAAGATATTGTCACACGGATTGAGAAAGGGATGCTTAGATGGTTTGGGCATGTAGAGAGGATGAATGAGAGAAGAATGACTAGACAGATGTACAAGACGAGTGTGAAAGGGAACGTTGGAAGAGGAAATCCTAGACGAACTTATTACGATCAAATCGGGGATGTTCTGAAGAAAGGTCAGGTCAAGAGTACTCTAAACCGACGAGCATGCATGAAAAGATTGATGAATGTGGTAGAAGCGAAAGATGTATGTGAAAGTGGAAGGCCTTGGTCTCTGCCTACCCCGTTGGGAAGTAGGCGTGATAATATGTATGTATGTATGTATGTATGTACGTCAGCCAAGCATTTGAATTCACAAGATTTTAAATTGTAGCAAAAAGGTGGAACATGAAAACTGCGCCAACCTGTTTTAAAGGCCTATATTTTTTACCATATTTTACACATTGTCTGCCCTCCCGAATCGATGCATACTATATGCCTTTATAAATTGTAGATGATACCTAAGTGTTATTAATTGAATCACATATACAGGGTGTAAAAAAACTAAACGCAGACCCTGAATTTACGCAATCTGAAAAGCCAATCAAGCCATATTACAAAATATTATAGCTGGGAAATGATTTTTATTTGTGGGACTCAAAAAAATATTATAATTCGTAGCGCGCAATGTATAGCAGCCGTAGCGTAGGCCGCTGCGCTGGAGATGGCTGCTAAGTTCAAAAGTCGTCCGCGCTGAGCTGTACATTGCGTATTGTAATTGATAAAGCCTTATTGTGAACGAAATAATAAAAACAACCACTATATTTGTATGAAGAAAAGTTTTTAAGTATCCATTGGCAACAGTTTTTGTAATAAAATGGAAAACAAAATTGTTACTTTGACCCTCAATATCTTCGGAACCAGCTGTTTCCCAGGTATGGTCCTAAAGAGAAAAATGATCCTAATGATGGGGACAATACGTGGTTTTCGGATCTGCGTTTGGTTTTTTTACACCCGTTATATGTTTACGCAATACAACCAACCGTGAAATGTGTAAATATTTATTTACCACCTTACTATATAAAGTTATGTGACACGCAATAAATAATTTGAATTTGAATTTGAATTTGAAAAAACCTGTCGTTGACGAGGTTTGTAATACATATTAAAAACCTCGTCAATAACACACAACAGATACCTACTGTTTATTGCCGCCATTTGTATAAACAAATTGTCTAAGAAATTACACTGATTTAAACATTTTTCTGGTATGATGACTGTATTGCAAAACCTCGCACGTTGATCTTGATTATTTCGGAAATGGGAGATTAATCCAAAAAATCGTGGCTATCTTGGTTTTTTGGCTCGCTTACTACAGTAGTACGTATTTATGAAACTTTATTAAATTTATAGGATGGAAGGGTCTTTATGAGGTGCAATTATAAATAATGAATTAAAAAATAAACAGTTTTGCGTATTTTTTAACAGTCACACTCATATTTCGTGACGTTTCTGTGAAGATATTTATTTTTACGATCGATCACTTTGTCCTAGATGAATTAATTTGATGTAAATTAAGTTATCATTGTAGATTTATTTTTGTTTCTAAAAGTACGATTATATTATTAGGCAAGAAACCCGAAGCCATTCAATGATTCATTGAGAAATATCATGTTTACGAAAACGAAGAATAATGAACTGAGATTTGGGCAAAATGTTGTAAGGAGAGAGCCGACGATAGATACTCGTAGTAATGGAGATCCATTATCATCTTCTAGATTGCGAGTCTGTCAAGATACGTGGATTTATTGCATGTGAGATGGCACTTCGCTGTTTGTTTCATTCTTTTAGTGTTTGACGTTTGACTTTGATGTAGAGATATAAATTCATTAAATGTAGTTTTCATAATGTATATGCATTGACAAAATCTTATCTTATAAACAGTTTATTATTTTAGTGCTTCTTAGATAGTTCTACCTACACTTACATTTTAGTTATGTTTCACAGTAAAAAAGAAGTTTGTCTTTACAATTCCCATAGCCTTACTTAATTCCCTTAGAATAATTCATATTGACTGTATTTTAAACTAACCGTTTAAACCGTTATTCTACAGTAAAATTATGTACTTACGATAAAAACACTGTATGTACAAACGGCAGGTCAACCTACCCAAAAAGTTAAAGGTCATTGAATTGATTTTGAATTCTAAGTCCAACAAGTAGAGATCAATATCAATTGAGAAAATTTGACGTTTTGTGGTAGGTTGACGTGCTGTTGTCTGTACATACAGTGTTTTTATCGCAAGTTTTTTAATAACACACTAGAACTAGAAATTATACTTTGCTAGTTGGTATTGTTGAGTAGAACTATGTTAAATAACATTTCCTATGGTTTGGCCAAATTATTATAACGATAAAACGAATTTATTGCCAGCCTACACTATCAACTTATGAAATTTTAATAGGTTAATTAGAACTCTACTATTATTAGAACTATTAATATTGAACACACATAAAACTATTAAAGATATTTGCACCGACACAGCGACATTTCTAATCGGATTATCGGAAAACCGATAACAACCATTTATATTATCAAAAAATATGTCTAAATAAACGATTGATTGATTGAAAAAAGTGTTTCACGACAAAATACTAAGGAAAGAACCATAAACTGATTATTCGGTATAGTTTTGAATAAAATAAAATAAATTTATTACAGACACACTTAGTCCTTAATTTAAATAATGTTTTTTTGTAAGTAAACAAGTAAATAATTCCATCTAATTCAAATGTCTATCACGGTTTGAGGCGGCGGGCAAACAAACACTTGTGCTTGAACCCCACTGGATCGCTTAGCACACACAAATTTAAAATCATTTTTTTTATTGACGGTTTTATTATAATCTAATTTAAATGATTCATTTCAAAATGTCATTCCATCACTTATGCAACAGTCTGTATATTACCCGACATTTTAATTGTAATCACTCAATAACAGTAGATTTTGTAACAAGTTTATTAGACTAATCCGCAAGAAACCATTAATAAAGATATTTCAGTTGATCTGCTGTTACAATTGAGGCGTGTATCAGATTCAATTCGCAAAACAAAAGGGTGTTCACGGGGGCTGGTACTAACGCTAACGTCAAGTTAATCGGTCGTTTTATTGTTATTGGCGACTCTTACTTGGGTCGTTCGCTCGCTCGCGTACGAGCTATGAAAATAGGTGTGGTCTAAGCCATTGTAGTAAGTTCTATAATGGTGTGAATATAAAAATATTGCGCCGCTCGAGACTGTACATTCATGTCTACAATAAGGCGCGTGCCGATCATTATGCTGTTAGTCGGGGGATGAAACCCATTAATGTACCGCGTACGATATCATTAATCATTGTTCTGAGGAAGAAAGAAAACTTTTAGCTAGACACGAGTAACTTTCGCTTCGGGAAAGAAATATTTGCTTATTCCTGTTTTTATTTTATCTTACACAAGGTAAGCTAGAGCTACACTAATAAAGAAAAAACTTACGTAAATAAATTATGTATATGTTAACGGTGTTATTCTCTAGTAAAAAATATCCCTGAAAATTCGTAAAGGTATTATATTCCATTTGCCAAACAAAAACTTCAAACACGTGACAATACACGCAGGTTTTGAATTTTTGAAACAAAAGGTGCGAGTGCATCGAATTACTAGTGGATTACTTTGAGGTGCGCGCGTCGGGCGCCGCAGAGGCGCGGCTCCCTTGCCCTCGCCAGCCTACAACCCCACTGCACACGATATCGATCACGTGGACACCACGCCAACCACGCTGCAATGGGGTAGGGATGGGAATATTATTACGTATTCTAATGTCGATCTTGGTATGTCAGGAATCAGGATACAGTTGTTATTGTGCAAGTAATTATTAGTAAAAACAAAATGAAAGTCTATCGAGTAGAAATAGTAATAAGAGAGACAAACTTATTAGCATTTGTCTCTTATTATAATAGTAATAAAATAATCATGTTAAGTACTGTTTTCTTGAGTTTACGCGAACACTATACAGTGAAATGAAAGATATTTTACGGATTTAGTACGCGTTTATTTTTGATTTAACCCGACGTTTCGAACACTTTACATCGTTCATGGTCACTTGCAGACTAGGTGTGTACACCTTCCGTAAAATAAGTTTCATTTAAATCATGTAAAGGTTTTAAAATGTAACACAATTAATAGAGTCCTTTAAAATTCGCTATTGCTCTAGGATTTTTTACATGTCTTGTACGAAGCACAGGCTCAAAATCCTATACTTATTGTAATAAATAAATATGTGTCTATTACGTATGTGTCTATTATAATATTTTTTTGACATCTAAGTCTTAAGTAAACTTTAAAAAATTCTTTGTAGTTTACTTTTACTAACTACTACATCTTTAACATAGTCAGCTCATAAATCGTTATTTTCCTCGTTATACCTACATAACGTGTTTTATTTTATTACCTATTTTATAAAATACCTTATGAAAAAAGTTAAATTTATCGATATAAAGTAACAACCCTCATTGTTATCGACTTTAGTACAATTTGATGTTGTCATTTTCTTCACGGCTCTCCGCAGCCAATGACCGCTATTTCCCCGCGTATCGAGTCCTAAACCCATCGATTCTCGTTCCACGGGAGATTAACTGCGGAAACGTTTACTAAGAATCTCTTCGGTTACGAAAACCGAGCTGAGATTTTTATGCAAGATTAGGTACACGGAACAGTAAGCCACTCGGATAGGATAGCAAAAGATTTACTCCATATTAATAGCGAAAACTTTCTCTGAATACAAATAGGTGGTTAACGTAATGAGCATCTTATTTTTTATTTTATTTTAAAATATTACAACGCTTACGTCTGATTTATTGTAGAAAGTTTCAAAGTAATTATCAATTTCATTATACTAGGCTGAATTATAAAAAAATACGTGTGTTTTTAAGACACGAGTAATCTGTAAATGCAATCTTAGTAATAATAATCTGATCGGCATTTCAAATTGTTTTGCCTGGGGATCGAATTTAAACATTTTGGTTGTAAATGTGTGATATTTGAAAAACTTTACATACACGAATAATTTTTATTCAATATTTCCAGTTAAAGTAGTTTTGACTAACAATCTTAGTCAAAACCACTTTTAATCGATACTTACAAGTCGGTCACAATCACTATTACCCAATATTTTAGCAGTTAAAAGTGATTTTGACCGATGCCCTTAGTTAAATAAAACCACTTACGACTACGAAAATCAGTCAAAACTGTTTTTATCTAAGGGCATCGGTCAAAACCACTTTTGTCTGATTTTTGTAGTTACTTAAAAGTGTTTTTGACCGGTTATGAGTTTTGACTGTAACATACATAATTATACAATATTTTATTAGGACATTGCTATTAACTAAACAGTAGCAGATAATTAATGAATACGCATGTTATAAGTTGTATGAATTAAAATGTAAGGCGACTCCTAGAACCTAGTCTAGTTTAGTCTAAACTAAATACTCTGGGGCTATTTACATTGTCAAAAAATTTAAGAGAAATTCTGAAAAATGACTAAAGACGCTGTAAGTGATCATTTTTACTCCTAACAGAAATATATTTTTTGTTGCTATGACGACACTAATTGACTAATGATATTATTTGCGGGGGGTTATAAAGAAAAATAAAAATCATATCTCTATGTACGTTTCCATTTTATACTCAAGTAGATTACTTTTCACCCTTCCCTTGTATTCTTCCTGTCAATTAATTGAACGCGATTTTCATATCACTTGCGTGTCATCATTATCAGCCTACATTAGTCCTCTGCTGCACATAGGTCTCTCGGTTAGATAAGACCACAGAACATGGGAAAAGGTTAGAAAGGCGGGGCAGGCGCGCCACAGAGGTTATGTGCAATTGCTTGTAAGTGAGCGCTGTATAGGGTCACGCGACGTTATAAGAATTCGCTTAATTGGCGTTCTTTGAACTCGTTTATGTGTGCACTACACACACACACGCAAGCGGCGTCATCGGTTCTCATACAAATGGCGCATGACAGCCTTTCTAACCTTTTTCCATGTTCTGTGGATAAGACGATAGCTAGAAGACCCTCACATGAAAAAAACAGCGTGTTGCAACGATATAAAAAAATTATATCATTGCGAGACACTGTGCGCTTGGGTTGGATTTTTTTTAAGCAGTGTATCTATTGGTCAAAAAATAAAATACAATTGCTTGGTTAGGGATTTTGACTGTTTTAGGTGGAACTTAATCCCAAAACCAGCTTCATCAATATTTCGGTTAAGTATTACCTTCAACAAACAAGATAAATATTTTTTACAAATATTTATGAATCGGTTAAGATAAAACCGTTTTACATATGTTTTGAAACTGTTTTTTTAAGCAATGAAATTGCTGGTGTCAATAATTTACAGCGTAAAAAAGTCTGAAATAAATAAATTCCACAACGCAGAAAATGTCTTGGTATAGCTCAATTGTTAAAGCAGTCGCCCGACATGCGAAAGGTTGTGGGCCCCAGGTAAGACAGTCGAAAATTTTTTTCAAGGAATTGTATTTCCTATCGTTAGTATTAGATTTTTAAATCAAATATACTGATTTAAACTTTCATGGTCACTATCACTAGATTGATTTGATTCGGGATTTATACCATGTACCCTATATGAGTTTCCGATATTTCGGCACTGTTGCAAGCGCCATAATCACTGGAGAACTCATCATGGCGCTTACAACAGGTAACATGTAATATATATATGCAGGTGATGCCCAATACAAGCCATACGTGACGGCGCGGCCTGAGACAGCAACAGTGGAACTGGACGGAGAGGAGGATTTCGTCGTCGTAGCCTGCGACGGACTCTGGGACTTCGTCAGCGAAGACGACGTCGCGCTCTCCGTCTACAGGCAACTGGCTGCAGACCCAGGTATGTATGTTGCCACAAACCCAGTGGTTCTACCGCTAAAACTGAGTGAATCGATTGCCTATACTGCCTAGTAAGAATAAATTTCATCGGGTGATAAGTGTTATATTTAGTGATGAGTGAGGAGTTTCCTCACTCAGTATTTAACTAATCAGCTAGGGAAGTAATTAAAGTCTAAAGATTCACAGGTGACGATAAAGATGCATTTCATATTTTTGGATTTCTTGTTTTATCCTTTTTTAAAAAAAAATGCACAAATCAATAGCCGCACTGCGAAATTCGTTTTTATTTCGTATGCTTGAGAGTGGTCTCAAAAACATTTTGACACAATAACAATGAATAATTTAAAAATGAATAAAATGCGAAACAAACCAAAACCGCATTTAATTATGAATGCGCCGAAAACTGGGTTGGTCTTACACTCTTTTTACTGAACATATAAAAACTCGTTTATTTTCTTTTTAGTAACTGAATAGTGACATTTAGAACTAAAAACGACCTTCTTCAAAAAGTACTATATAATGCGTGTTCAAAAAGTACAAGCGACAGCGCGGCAGCGGTTGTGGGTTTGATTTATTGTCAAAAAAGCATTGTTATTATATTAAAACGAAGCAGATATGTCATAAGCGCGCGTTGTGAAGACTCAAATACGTCCTAATTTGGGCGTTTTGTACATAGTCTTCGTCGAGCGCAATAACGAGCGGTAATCGTTTAAAATTTTAGCCATCTCTTTCATTTGCGTGCTATTTCGCATCTTTTGTTCTGCTTATCAGTGAAACTTGTCAACGTGTGCAGTTTTGGATTGCTCGGAATTGAACGTAACATAATAATTTTAAATATCATTTCAATTAAGTTATATTGTCAAAAATAATGTCTATCTCTGCATCTCTTCTCTCTCGATATTTTTATAATGAAGAGGGAAAGTATAAGATTCCCATGCCTCCTAATGGTGTTTTGACGAATTCATGCTATATTTTATCGCTCAGTGAAGGCAAAAATATTTCGACGGAATTTTAGTTTTTTAGCTAGTGGCACAACTATTTTGCCGTGACAACAAGGTTAGCTGAACTGCAATTGGTTTTGCCGCTGACCTTGTATCGAAAACTCTGTTGTCTACAATAACTCTGTGACTCACTGTCAATTGGCAGACAAGAATATAAAACTGAATTCAGTCATAACAAGGTCAATGTTTCAATTGTAGCTGCCTATAAGGTGACAAATTAGAAATTCGTCTTGGATACACGACTAAAATTTAGCTATTGTTTTATATTCATGATGCTGAATTCCATTGTTATTATACCGGTGAAACTGTCGCATTGTCTGTATACGTCGTGTTTGTTTTGGCTGACCTAGCGCTTACATCTTTGATATGAATATGTTCAACACATGTCGTTGTAGAGTAATGGTAATGACAAAGTTTTCAACAGTATTTGGCAAACGACATTGATTGGCATGCCTTTAGTACATTAGTGTACTGGGTCACATGATTGTGACGCAACGAGTATTGTTGTGAAAGCTGAGTGCCCTTGTCGAGCCAGTTTAACAGGACCCTTGTCAGTTAAGTTTACACCCCGACTTACCCGCCAGTACGTACTGGTCACACCCACCGTGGAGACCTTTAAATTTTGGTTGTAACACTAGCAGCGCCGCCCTCAAATCTCTGTAAAGTGTCTTTAATGGATCACAATGCTCTGGGCGATAAGAGCTTTTATGTTTTCAACTGTTCTTGTTTTGTAAACATTAGGGCTTTTTATTGCGGCCCTCCTATTGCACAGAAGGGTTGGGTTTAGTAAGACTTTCGTTTATCTACTTCAGAGGTGAAAATCCATTGAATCCCTCACTTGTAAAGAACAAATTACTTGATTTTATATTATATAGCCTACTTGCAGAACCTTCTTGGAATAAGGTTACATTACACCTGGATATATTTACATTCTTTGAATTTCTTATACTTAAGAAAGGTATGTTTATCTTACTAATATTAAAAATGTGAATGTCTGGATGTTTGCTACACAATCAAGCCATAACGACTGAACAGATCTAAATAGATTCTGTGTTTCATAATCCGTTGCCTGAATTAAATGAGTAAATAAATAATAACGAAATTTGGCATGGAGGTAGTAGGTACATGACCAGGAATAGCAAATAGGCTTTTTTAAATACCGGAAAATTTTAAGGTTCCCGTGGGATTACTATGTTTATTTTTCATAGTTAAAGGTACCGTCATGATTTTTTATGCGGTGGTCATCTAGGGGTCAAAAAATAACATAGTCCACTTTTTATCCTCAAAAGTGGTTCCCGTGGGATATAATAATGTTTGAACAGTGGATTTTAACGTTAGCGAAGTCGCGGGTAACAGCTAGTTAAACTATAATTATATTTCTTTGACACCCATTGGACGACCATTTGGATCAGCGGTAGTTAACGCTGCTTCTGAGCCATGGGTCGCGGGTTCGATCCCCTCACAGTACAAATATTTGTGTGCATGAACATGTCTGTTTGTACTGGTCTGGGTGTTTTCTATGTATTATAAGTATGTATTTACAAAAAAAAAAAGTATATAAGTAAGATTATCGGTTGTCTAGTACCCCATACGACAGGGTACTTAATACTACCTTAATTTGGAACTAGATGGCTCTGTGTGGCCCAGTGAGGCATGTCTTTAAATATTTATTTATTTATATTTATATTTATCTTATTAAGAAGATTCGGTTATTAGCTGTCAAATCAAAGGTCGTATAAAGTAGGACATATAATTGTACTGTTTTGAACCTAAACTCGGTTGATGGGTAACTACTTACCGTATTGGAGAAGCATTTTAGAAGCAAGTGGAAGTTAGTAAATACCATAGGTTTGTACCTATACACGCATTTATTTGCAACTGATTTAGCACGAAAAATACAATTTGCAAGAAGAAGTTTAGCTACTTTTACCCTATGATTTTATTATACAACGTGATGTGATAATAATCGAGATTTTTGACACTCATTACATAGGGGAAGCAACCCCCGCCTTGTCATATTATTATTGCCCATCAAGGACGTGACACTTGCGGGATTATCTTCATTTATAACACAATTGTCGAGGTCAGGTTAG
This sequence comes from Anania crocealis, assembly GCA_949315895.1. Lineage (NCBI taxonomy): Eukaryota > Metazoa > Arthropoda > Insecta > Lepidoptera > Crambidae > Anania > Anania crocealis. The sequence goes on from OX438883.1 coordinate 20,005,252, forward strand.
TGTCAACACGTTGTCCTATTTAGTTTATTTATGGTACACTAAGCTCGGTAAGGCGTCGAGCGCTATGCTCACCCACTGGAAATAAAACCACCTGTAGATATACATTGTCGTTTAGGCGAACGCAGGTTTCTTTGTTTGAATAGAGACCTTGCGAAAAAATCTAAGGCGAACAATGAGAGTGTATTTTATGTTCCGTAACGAGATTGCAGCGGTGCCTAGATTTCAGTCGGGCTGCGGTCTGGCCGCTGCCACAACCCCACAATATTGTGTCGTAATTGCGTCGGAAGTGGGGAAGTGGAGAAATTGGATACTTTGTTTTGCCCCCAGTTGCAGCCCCGCCGCTCGCCCCTCTCACGCCATCGCTACTTCTGCTCACGAAGCCTTTCTAATTATTAACTAGCCAATGCCGTACAAAGTGTCCTCCGCTTTTATTTTAATCACATTTTTTTTAATTTACAAAATGTTAAAATTAACATAGCAGGTATTTCGACTTAAAACACTCTTTATCGAAATAAAATATTGATAATTTAATATTCATTTTGGTGTTCCTAAACCCCGTAATCGCCTTTCAACTTAACGCTCTGATGGGCACTTGGGCAGTTTTATTGGATTATGCGATTTACAAGTTTAAATTGTCGCAAGGTCCGTATTTAAATAGGGTGGGCAGCCGGTACTAATACGCTCGGGGCCTATTCGCATTTATTCCCTAGCAATGTTGCTTTAAACTCGCTCTTATGCCGAAGGTACATGGATTAATTTGATTCGACAAACTAGTCCAGGTGACCCGCCTTGTCATATTGCACGCGGGGCGTAAGTCCTGTCACGTGACACGGGCCCAACTTGTCTGGCACACGATGTTTAACCTTCTAGAAAGTTTTACGGGATGTTAATTTTATTTGATGCATAGCGGATTTTTGTAATGACTTTTTCATAGCGCTGTGGGTTGAGTATTTTCAACGTAAATAATTATGTTTGCTGACCATAAACGATTCAATCTGCGTTCTGTATGCATCCATGTCAAATGTTGTGCAATAAACTACCATGACATTCCGCGTTCATCATGTTTGTATACAAAAGCCATAAGCGTTGTGTCGTGGCCCGGCGTGCGGCGCGGTCTGTTGCTAAAGATTTTTCCCTGATAACATTGTGTCCGCTGATAGAACGATAAACGACGGGTCCGCGGACGCACGCACACACGACAACATTTGCTCTACATTTGAACAGAGTTTAAAATACATAGCCAGAATTATGTAAACCACCTGACGTTTTATTTTTGAGTTAAAGAAGTATGTACCTAATGACACGAGAGGTTTCGCTATTGTTGTTTTCCATAATAATAACGCAGACGTTCTGAAGATAATATAATCAAGTATATCAACTATACAGTTGCCAAGAATCGGTGTAAGATATACAGTAAAGTAAAAGTTTTTGTAAACTGTTGTCGTATGCTAATTATTCAGTCCATTAAAGTAACGTTCCGTGATATTAGATATCAGTTGTTATTAGCGACGCACTAAATTGATATCAGTATTGTTTGGTAGCTGCGATGCGCAGGCGCATGTTCCCGCTCGTTTGTAGGTAGGCATGAGACGTCAGTTGGCAGCGGACCCAACACCACGTGCGAGGTCCAACCTTGACACTGTTGGACACACGCGCTATCAACCAACTTTCATTCATATCTTATCGCGCTACACTGGGAGTAAATAGGACCCCGCTCTATATGTTTCATGATGCGTCATATCTGATCTACTATTTTAACTACTACGAAGCAAAATTATGTAGCTTTGAATATTGTATCAAACAAGAAATACTGAGCGGGAAATTGACAATTATGTCCTTAGCATATATCTACGGTCCTCAGATTGCTAAGTCCCTAATCGCTATGAAAGTTTATGAATAGTTAATTAAATTCAATAATTGAAGTTCTATAAACATTATAGAATTCTTAATTTGTTAACCGTGTTATAGCTTCAATATTAAAACTTATTAGTCTTAATAAAATTAAAGGGGAAGCGCCTATCAAAATAATATGTATTTAGAGATATTAAGAAAAATGGGTAATTTATTTAATCTTCTTACTCTTAATAAGTGTTATTAAGTAGGTTACTAAATGTAAATTTTGCACGCCTATTGTTGGAAACGTCTTCATTTACGTTGTAACAATAGCTGGTTTAAACGCAGTAAAATAAGGATAATTATTTGTTGTTTTGACAATCACTGGTCGTCAACTAGCGTTTAAAATTGGTTGAAAACACTCGTACTGGCTACATTATTTTAAACGGTTCGTTTTGAAAAAGAGAATGTGTATTGATTAATGAGAATGCAGCCCTACTTACTAAACAAGGCGTGGACTATAGCGTGCTCATTAAAATGTATTGCTGGTGATAGCAGGCAAACGCGGCCCTTTCCTCTATCGCCCGATAAATAGCAAGCACTCGACTCGCGACGTAATGTGCTTGATATGCACTGCATTTGTGCTTCACGTCTAAGAAATTGTATGTATGGGAATGCGAACCGGCTGATCGCTCGTAAGATTAAGCTATTACTGCTGAATCGCTAATAGCGGTACCAGGAGATATCATCTGATGCGGATACTATTTTAATTATATGCTAATGAATAACATTAGGTTATATTTTAAGGGGGAATTTATACTGAACGTTGAGAATGATTCTGTTGAATCTAATAAATTGATAGATGAAAAAGCGATATTTTATATCACCTGTTGTATATTATCTTTCTAGACTGACTTCCCGCCGACATTGTCTTTTTCGCTCATCACTCGAGATAGTATTACATTGATCATTTGGGTTGTGATGCTTTCGATATTTCATTATTGATAATATTGATGTTAAGTAAAATAACTAGGTTAGACTAGAGACGGAAAAACATAATCTTTCAATGATCACCCACTAAACATGTGGGTGGGTAAGTACTCTTTTGCCTTAGTTGCATAAATTCATATTTAAATCATTTACGTATGGTTGAATTTAAATAACGGCAAAGTTTGTGCTTACATTTAAATTTGGAATGTTCGAAGTGATATTTCTGTATGGGACAGTGTAGCTAGTTCTTATATTGTATCGATATATAAATAAAAATCGATCAAGTAAATCGTTGGTGTAAAACTATTTAGTATCTATTAATACTTTTAATGGACGACAATAAGAGGTTAATAAAGTTTTTGACGATGTACATAAACGTAAAAGAGCTTTTACAGGCACAATATGAAAGCAGCTTTAGAAATGTAAAACTATGTGCCCTAAATAGTGCTCCAATTCAAATTTATCCAACCTGATTTAATTTATATCCTATGAACTGTTAACATATCACTGCCTTGTGAATAACATATAAGACTGATATGGTTATTTTGTATTTAAACACATTTTAGTACGACTGGGTTGAATGATTAAATAAGGAGCTTTAAAATAATACAAACTAGGCCTCACTATTCATGATCGTTTACCTAAATCTATAGCGTATAACGTCGGCTTGTCGAAAGTATTCGAGGTAGATGATTTGTTTCCCTATGAAAGTATACGCGGTCTCGCTCCATATGACATGTCGGACGAGACACGACTCGGGCGCAGCGCAGCGGGCGGGCTCGACTGGCGCTACAATTTGCTTTGCAAACAGCTAAACACTTACTGATCTAACAACTCTTTGCAACACTGGTTGAGTCGTGATAATCGTATTGTAAACATTGATTTGAGTATGTGCGAAGTAATTATCATCTCAATTATTGTTTGAAGATTTCTATGTAATATAACAATGTCTAACGTTTAACAAATTATAGTTTGAAGACATTTGAACTTTTACTATTATAATTGAAAACAATTGTCCTCGTTTGGTTTTGGTTATGCGCTTAAGGTTTTCAGTGCTAGATAGGTATTACAAACGTCTAATAGATTGATCATGAGATTTTAAGTGGTGTAGTTAACTCTGCCTCGTGGCGGGTTAGTCTTGTTAAGAATGCGCCTGAAGTTGACACCGTATCCGAAACTTAGTCACGACAGATTCGACAAAATAAATACCTACCATTAAGAAGTCCAAAAATACGTGACGTGGAGCATTAATAGATAAGATTGTATTGTGATTTTTTAAGTTAGTTTTTTAATATTTGATTCCACTTCTCCGATCGTGAGGTTTTGGTTTGCTTTTGTTACTTAAGGCCTTAATACTAATAAGCAGTAGATTTTTTTTTTGTTTTAGCTAGTTTATGAGACCGAGATTATAGATAAAATTTTAACAAAAGGACTTTTTTATATAAATAATATTTACAGCTTACAATAAAGTTGTACAAACTCTAAACCCTGGTGATCCAGTTTTTGTAATAATTATATAAGAATGGGACGGCGATCAAATACGATCAAATTAAATTCTTATTTTTAGTTCAGTTCTCATTCTCGTAAAGATTTAACTATCATTTTTTTTTATTATATAATCCTTGTCGCTTTGCAATGTCAAAAAGATGTTAATAAATTAAGGAAATGACATTTCAGAATTTGAAAAATTAGAAAAGTAATTAGTTGAAATATGCAAATAGGACAGCTTTGTTCATTGCATCAATGTTTACAAAGAGATCTGTATCTGCGGTGATTATGATTTCCAGTCGAGTGGACTCGCGCGGGAGGGTGCACTCGCAATAAAAACGGAGGGATTCGGTCCTCCGCGCGCCTCTTTGACGCCGTTACGTACGGTTTTGCACTCCCAGCTCGCCTAGCACTCCCTGTTCGCCTTTAGTTAGATGCTGCAACTTTTTAACACATGGACTGCTGTTACAGTTACTGTACAGTTTGATTACGATTACGCACAGTACAAATATTTGTGTGCATGAACATGTCTGTTTGTACTGGTCTGGGTGTTTTCTATGTATTATAAGTATGTATTTACAAAAAAAAAAGTATATAAGTAAGTTTATCGGTTGTCTAGTACCCCATACGACAGGGTACTTAATAGTACCTTAATTTGGGACTAGTTGGCACTGTGTGGCCCAGTGAGGCGTGTCTTAAATATTTTTTATTATTATTAGAAGGTTAACCTGTGTTATGATAGTATTCTGTAGTATGCAGTACTAGGAGTACAGCTAACTGGATAGGAAGTGGATTGACATAGAATGCTTACAAATTTTAGCATCAGACTTAAATCAGTTTTAGTACACTTTCTATAAGGTAGTTAATTGGTTATTGTGCAGTCCATGCACCAGCTCGCCTCCGGTTGTATAATCAAACTTTTTTAACTGGCTTCGAACTGTAATGTAAACAGTGCAATGTCGACCTGGTGCAGCTGGTGTGTTGTTCCGAAATTAATATGGCGAAATCCTAGGTAAATTAAGAAAAACCCGTAATCTTTACAAATATGGGAAACAATAAAAAAAATCATTTGTACGTTATATTAGTGTCATTCTAAACATATAGAGCCCTACGACCATTGCAATATGTTATGTAATATTGAAGATAATGTTGCCAAAACTTGCCTACATACATAGAGGTTGTTAAAACTTGACATTGGGGCGGCCTATTGTTAGTGTGGTAGGTTGCCTGAATGCTTAAGCCGCCAGGAAAGTTTCATGTGAGTTATGATGATGGCAATAATTTATAGAAAGAAAAAAATATAGCAAAAAAACTTATCATAAACGCCTAACTTTAATCTATTGTATTTGATCTCATATGTTTACTTCCAATGTAGCTATTGAGAGATGTAATTATTATTTTTATTTACGTTAAACTGTATTTCTTGTTTAAATACTTAAAATATAACATAATATGCCATTCTAAATTAAAAGTACTTTACTTTAATATAAAACTTTGCCTTGAGTTCAAAAAGGAAGAGCGATTTTGCTACCTCAATTTGTCTCTTTTTACTCGAGTCCCCTTCACGGCGTGAGGACTGATAAGGAACACCATAATCCTTTCAATCGAATAACGGATGATTACAGGGCGGGTTTCATGAGGGCTTGATCTTTTTGACAACTTTGCTGAAGGGGTGGGTCATAAAGAGATATTTTCCAAAATTCGTTGTAGTGCTACCGATAACCTTAATATCTCAGTATTATACATATATGGTTTTTTATGAAATTTTGTGTGTATATTTAAATGGGTTTCTTATTTGCCACCACCTGTAAAATCTCTGGTCTCATGGTTGGCTGGTAGAAAATGCTTTTGGCATTAAGTCCGCCATTTGTACTGTCTTTTGTATAACGCAATAAAGTGTTTTTTTTTTAAAACTGTTGAACTTGGTTTGTGGCGCTGCTTTTTCAGACAGAGCAATAGCTGCCGGTTCCGCTAGTAATATATAAATTTGCTGCATATTTTAATTTTACCTTGTCGTAAATCGTCCAATTGGATCATGTCCAGCTACTAAACGGCGCACCACGCGCTCGCGAGCCACGTGGGTGGTCGCCCGTTCTAACACTTTACTAACGATAACAATAGCAAGATTTCCCTTATGATGTAGTCACAACCTTTCTGTGGCACTGTAAGGGTTGGTGTGCGGAAAATTGTTTGGAAAATGTGATATTGATTTATTAACATAATTTTTAAATACTTTTATACAATCTAGAGCTTACGTAAAATGAGGAACAAGACTATGGTCTTAAATTATGTTTAATAAACTTTAAACTATGTTGAACAAGTGTTGTTACCACCATTTTAGTTTAGTATTACAAAAACATGCCTTTCTTGCTGAATTTTACAATACAAACAGAAAGCATTTTCCAACGCTCGATTTGGTACCTATACCTTTTAAAGCGCTCATGAATTATTTCGGGACGTCTGGCACTGGAAGCGTGGGTCCGCGCACATTGTCAAGGGCAGTTATTTTTTGTGCTGAAGCGTATTCCTTATTTGGCGCTGTAGCGCGCTGTTCGCGGTATCTGTGGGTAGCAGTGACGTGGTCCTGCCTCGGTTCCCTGGCATAAATAATTCATTGTGATCAGATAGGCACGTGTCCCTGCCGCGACCTGTCGGCCCCTGTTATGTGTTCGGTTATCTGACGGCCTGTCTCTCGCCCGCCGATGTCAGGTGGTTTGACCCTAACAGCACACCGATTCTAGATCAAATAATACATAATTCATGGGTTACTTCGAATTGACCCTTATATAGATTGTGCAAGTCCCTACAAATTTGACATGTGAAGTATGCTATGTGTGTGATTTATCTTCTTATCCCCACTTAATTTTATACATGTAAATGTAACTTTGTTACGCTTTCACGCAGAAACTCTCAACTGACAGTAGATTAGAAACTTTGTACACATATTGCCATAGGTATAGGAAAGAAAAGAATGAAAAAAAGAAAGAAAAATTATTTATTTTGCATCAGTAAACAACATAAAACACTTATCAATAAAAATAAAAATATATTTAATTTTTTAATTTATTTATTTATTTCTCCCACAAATAAATTAGTACAGGTTCACAAGGTACAGGCTGGTATTGAACATTATGAATTATCATAACTTACTAATCAGCATTGTGAGAGCTGGCGCCTATGATAGATTTTTAAGAAGAAAAAATCTGCTAATACAGGTCACCAGGCCCACTCCGCGAATCAATACTAAGTAGGTAATTGGGTAATCTATTTACAATGACACAAGTGGAGTTATAAAATTAATACAGATTAAGATATAAGAGTTGGATACATAAAAAGATTGTGTGTTTTAGTTTGGTTATGTATGTGTCGGTAGGTATAGGTATGTACGGGACTGCAGGTATGTACGGGCCTGCCCCCATATTATGTTTGTTTAAGTGAGTAGGATCTGGTCGTGTTTGTTTATGTGTTCGTGCGTGTTTGTGTGTGTGTGTTCGTGCGTGTGTGTGTGTCTGTGTGTTTGCATACGAGTGTAGATGGAAGTGCAAGTTTGTAGGTACGTTAAATTTAATTATTCAATACACAGGCCACTTATAATTGAATACTTCAGATATTTATAATATTCATGTTATGATAATTTAAACAAAATAAAAAAAAAATAAAAAAAAAATATTACACAAAACATTAAAAAATAAAATAATGAAATGATGCCAAAAGGGTCCCCCGCTCAGCATTTGTCGTGACAGCTTAAGGCATGCCACGACGCTGATCTGCGGGAGTATAGGGAAGGACAAAAGCTATTTCGTATCCCACTACTGGGCATAGGTTTTTGCCCGTGCGATATAGTGTATAGTTCACGCAAGCAGAGCCGAGGGCCAAAGTTGTAGTTGATGATATTTACAAAAACAATATTATTATAGGAAACCCAACGTGTCTACGATGCAAATAATGAGAAATTGACCAGAATGTGCACGCTGATTATAAATTATTCACTGTTTACTTAGAGCTCGCAATCAAATTGAGTCGAAGCCAAGGTAAATGACCGTTGCATTTAAAAAGCTCCGTTTATATTACGCTGCAAATGACGAGAGAAAGTGGAGAATAGACCGCAGGTTGGTTGGTGGCATACGTGACGTTATCACACCGTTTGTCAACCACTCGGCAATTAATCCCATTATCGCACGCCGATCGGGAACAAATCGCCGACTAGACGGTGTCCGTCACGACACCAAGCGAAACTATCTAATCGCGTTCACACATGAACAGTGATGCAGAATGCATCGCACCTACGCTTCTATATGCTCGACAGCGTGGTTTTGCATTCACCGCCGTGTCACTGATCGTTTGCTGCTAGCAAGCTGATACTTTAATACTTATTAATATCTGGAATAGGTATATGCGAATAGAGCTTCATGGATATTCAACGCTTCGCATGCTTATTTAACGGTGAGATATCTGAAGATGAACTAGCAGTACCTATGTTTCCAGTCAAATTGGAACGAAGTTCCTTTTCGCGTGTTGCGAAAGGGGGCTAGACGGAAAAAAATTTAACGACACTCTGCTATAGTTGTAATCCGTGCGACGAGAGAGAGAAATAAAATTTTATTACAATTCCTTCACTAAAAATGAACTTCATTCCGACCGGGTGTCTCTTGACACCTCTCAAATTTTAATATTATATTTGTATATCGATTATGTCTGATTAAATGCGCAGAGGTGACTAAAAACGGTTAAACCGTGTCTTAAATTTGCAAAAAAATTATATTAGATATTTACAAATTTCAGTAGGTTATGTACACTGATTTAAATAACTCTAGGTTATATACATATTATATTTCTGCATTTTGTGAAGCACTCGTCTGCGGGTTTCATTTTCCATATTTGGAGGAATTGGAATTTAAACTCCACTCGCATTTTTCCTGGTGAATAAATTTGCATGGCGGTGTTGAGGATTGCAACGCAATATTTGTCCAGCTCTGTTTGCTTTATTCCGTGTTTGTGAAAGACAATTATACTGCCCTGTCTGAGTGCTTTGCCAAAAGGATTATTTTTTTAGGTAGAAGTGAGATGACAGTTCTAAGTTAAATATAATTTTCATATAGGCTGCCCTGCGTACATTTTGGCATGAAGAAGTAATGTATTAAAATGAAGTTAGGATTTTATGGTTGTGGTGACATATTTAATTAATTTGGGTCCGTGGTTATTATTTGAGAAAGAGGAAGGCTAAGGAACGTATACTAGGCAATTCAAAGAATTACATACTGTGGTTACTGTTGGTTGGGTATACCATATACACAACCCATTAATATTGTTCTAATCATGGAATCCACATAAAATATCTGTGTAAGTCGTTAATTTTCTAAAATAAGGCAAGTCGGGTTCTTATTTTCTCTATATATCTTACTAAGCATTGTGCAGAGATTACAAGAATCATAAATGTGCACTGAAAGTTGTCATGTCAATGAAAGCTTACGCGTTTCTCTTTGCGTCGCCACCGCCATCCCGACCTAACCAGTATGTGCATAGTGAGTGACATTTTGTTGTGTACGGCCGCATTATATTGTGTCTGACTTGAGAAAATGGCATTGAGAGGTTTTACGACTCATTCTTCAATATTTATAACACTATCGTTTTGTGAAATATAGTGGATTGCCTTTTGTAAGTGCGGTTAACGAGACGTGTGAATAATGTTATCGCTTTATTGGAGGTTGAATTTATGTTACCTTGAAAACATTACAACAATGTTGATGGGTTTTGATGTGGAGTATGCAATATTTAATTAATTTAAAGCTTTTACGGCTTAAACCGGAAATCTTAAGATATTCAATGTTTTGACGACCATATCAGGATTTTGCGATTAGCGATTGTTTTTTGCAAACCCGCGCTCGCGCAACGCAATGGTCATTATACAATAGAGCGCAATGTAGATGCGTCCGCGGCCCGCGGGGTCATCGACCCGCGCGATTTTCGTTGCGTATAGGTAACCGGCCTCTAAATTGATGAACGAAAAACAGCGCATGGAAGTTTATTTATATGTAATATTTTTATCATCATTACGCAGTCTTGTAGTGTTTGTATCTTTTCAAACTAGCAGTTATGCAACTTATTTTACTTCATTTAATTTTAAATGTATTTTCATTGTTAAAGTTTTGCTTCGCTCACAACTCTTCTTACCGCTCTCTTAAGATCTGAGCCTATGGTGTTTTTCCTAGCCTGGTGTTAGTAGGAAGGACACGGCAGTAGTTAGGTACCTACCTACCCGGTGCATTTCGTGATTTTCCGGGTAGGGAAACGTCTGTCAGATCCGCTAGGTTTATAATTTTCTTGTTAGGCTGTAAGATTCGCGTACCTACCTAAGATAAATTTGGGAAGTAGGGAGCACTCGATCAAATCGTTTAATTAAGATAGGTTATAGTTGCTAAAAAAAAAACGCTTCAAAGTTCGTGTTAACATCGTAGCCTTGATAGTCTTGTAGGTACGTTGGTCACACTAAAAGTTTTGCGTAACTTAAAAAAACATGTTATAACCAAAATATTATGTTTATTGCTTTTCAAAATACTCTCCTTTACATTTTAAACATATTTCCATGCGATCGAACCTTTTTTTAAAACAGAAGGACCACAGATCTGAAGGCACGTTTTCTACGTGCTGATTGAACGCTATCACTGCCCCTTCGAAGTTGGTAAAAGTGAAATCTCTCATCAAATCTTTGATTTTGGGGAAAATACAGAAATCGCAGGGTGCTAGGTCGGCGCTATGTGCAGGATGGGTGACGAGTTGTACTTTTTCGGAAGCTAAAAATTACTTTTGTATTGTTGTTCGTGTGTGAAGAAGTGTTGTCATGATGTAGGAGAACGCGGCTTTTTGGTCGTCTTTCGCGAAATTTTTCTAACACAGGGTGTTAGCAAATGGTAGAATACCACGGTATTAACACTCTTTTGATCTTCAAGTGGAATTGTGCAGATAAGACCCGTAGCTGAGGAAAAAAACGCGATCATTTTTTTACCAACGTTTCTCGCCTGTTTCACTTCTGTTGGCCTGTTCTCATTTTCAAACACAAGTTTGCTGTTTTGTTTCGGGTTCAAAACAGTAAATCCACGTTTCGTCTCCTGTGACAATGTCATAAACAGCATTAGTATGTCCGTGGTCGTATTTCAGTAGCATCTGTAAGCATCATTCCACCCGAGTCCGCTTTTACTCTGCTGTCAGTTCATGAGGAATCCACCGACTACAAAGTTTCCGAATTTTTAATGGTTTTGACGCAGATGGTCATTTTTGCAAAATGTCATCGCGAAAAATTTGGTCACTTACGCAGAATGTCATTTTCGCAAATGGTCACTTTTGCAAAATTACATTTTCTCAACTGGTCAATTTCGCAATCGTCACTTTCGCAGAATGTCATTCAGATTTTTCCTGTATATTTCTTTGTACAGTTCCAGTTTTCCTGTTTATTTCAAAATCACACCTATTATAACTAAATAAAGTGCCGCGGTGTTCAGCTTGATATGCGGTTGTCTGTACAAAGAATATACAGGAAAAAAGTTCTGAATGACATTCTACGAAAGTGACGATTTGCGGAATTGACCAGTTGAGAAAAAGACATTCTGTGAAAGTGACCATTTGCGAAAATGACATTCTGCGAAATGGACCAAATTTTTCGCGATGATATTTTGCGCAAATGACCATCTGCGTCAAAACCCTTTCAATTCCTCGTGTAAAATTTTCTGAATTTGGCTCATACAAATCCCCAATAGTCCTCGAATTGTCTCATAGATAATCCGCGAGTTTTCTTTAATTAGCCGCTTAATACTAAAAAGGTTGCAACGTTTCAAAAAATATAACATTCGAAATTAAAATAGTTCCGATTAGCTAGAAGTGCAAAACTTACAGTGTGCCTCATGTATAATCATGTATTTATATATATTTCATGTGGTAGCGAAAAGCAATTGGCTGTTATTGGTTGTGGACTCATAATTATTAATACTTATTAATAAATATCACACGCCTGAGTAATGCTCCGTAATTGGCGACAGAGGCTATCGCTTTGGAATAAAGACGTCGTGACATCCGCTAGCTAACTGTACGTATGTTATCAATGGGTGTCTAAGTTTATTGTTTTAATAGTTCGTCGATGAATCAACTTAACACATTGTCAATGTTTGTAGTAAAACTAATGCTAGCAAATGACTAATCTGAAAAAGCTGAAGCTGCTGTATAAACGGCATCGGGTGTGGTATCAGAAAAATGACTCACCCAATTGATCAGGATTAACATTCTATGGTTTCAATGTTTCTTTAATTACAAACTTGGTATAAGATTTCATACCAAGTCTTTACTGGTAGACACATTACTTTTTCTTATTTTTATTAACGCTTTCGATCAGGCGTTAAGTTGATGAAGCCGTAGCGCAAATCTTTTATATATTTTGTTTGCGTATGACTCACATGAATCGTTGAGTAATTGTAGCCATGTGTCTCGGGCCTATCTCCAGCGCCGGCTCATTGCAATTCAGCACGACGTGAACCGAAGTTCACCTTATCCGGGCAGCTCGTAATGTCTCCATTGTTTCACCAGATTGGCTAACCCACGAATATTTTCTAGTGTGGATCATCAGTATCCGATTAAAACTGTGCCCGTATCAGAAACGCACACGGTACTTTTTTCGGCATGTATGTTTTCCATATCTGGCCTCGGGCAATTAGTCTCATTCAGCTCAGTTAGATTTGGCGAAAGCAAGGCTAGGCTATAATGTATTCGAAAGGCTAACTGCTTCACGAGTTTCACGACACTTGTATGTAACGTAATTTAATGCTCTATACACACGACACTACGTCGTTTGTAGCAATTTTAGAGTAGAAGACGGTGACGCTAGCCATCGATGATTTAGTTTAATATTTCAGCCAGAAGCTAGCTCTAGCTAAAATATATATACATATTTATGTATTTGGCTAGTTTTTTTGGGTAACAGAATAAATGACATGAATATCGTAACTTTAACAAATGCGATAGATATAATAATATAAAACAATTTAAACACTGGGCTACTAATATTGATTTGATTGAGTATCTGCTGTAGGGTATTTATTTAGTGCTTGATGCTCGGTTGAATTTTCTATTTTTTGTTGGAATATGCTTTACACTTTACTAAGTTTATTAGAGATGGACAACGCAATAGTTGCGTCAGTTTTGCAGTAATTTCACGGCCTGCGCGCATTTGAACATTTCCTAGTGGAAAAGTGAAGTGCGAAGTTTTGGCCAGGCGGCGCTCGGAGCGCTGGACCGTGGCGGCGGCGGGGTCGTCGGCTCGTCGCGTCACAGCAGCAATCACACTTCAGCATTTTGAAATTTTCCATCGAATCCGGCCGGACGCATATTCTAAAATGTGTTACTACAATTCCCAATCAAAAATTGCATAATTTCTACGAGCTACCCGTATCTATAGGTTTCTATAAGCCCTATTGATCAAAACTAAGATCCTGAGCTGCAAAGAACACAGATTGGAATCTACAGCAGATAAGTTGCGAAGTAGTATTGCATCTGAATCTGGCTGGAGGTTTCTGTGTGCGGCAACATCTGGAGGGCGCTTTGCGCGGGCGTCGGAGGGGCGGCGCGGGGTGCGCTCGGGCGCTGCACCGGGCCCGGCGGCGGCGCGCCAGTCCCCGAGACACCGGCCGCGCGAACGGCCACTGCGATACCTCGCACTCGCTCGCGACTACTCGGTACTTGTGAGTGACTCCGCCCGCCCAGCACCAGCGGCGCTCGCTCCCCGCGTGGCACACATGTGAGTCCTCCACTAGCACACATCGATTACGCTCACGACTCGCCGCCATCTAAGGCTTCGAACACTACGACTTGCTGGATGCCGGCCGGCGTTTCACTAACCTTACTGTGGTGTATTTCTGAAATAATATATTATGTACAGTGTACCGTGATCAATATTAGTGATTGAGTGCTGCCGTATTACGCCTAATGTAAGAAACATTCATAAATGCACCACGAGGATATGTAAAAATATGTTCGTTCTAATGAATCATTTTTCCAAGATTATTAATTGCCTACAATGTTATTTCTTCTTTCAGTAAAGAATAATCAAAGATACTGTAACAAAGAGTATTTACTCTTCGTTAAGCACTATTAATTATTTGAGTTACGCGTGATAGACATGAGTCTTATAGAAGCTAATATACACTACTGTATTATGCCTTAATCTTACAGTAACATAGTTATAAGGTTACATTATTTTTAACAAATATGGTGACTTTAGTGCCGGTCAAATTGTAATTGAATTAAACGCTGGATGATCCCTTGCCGACGGAGTGTGGAACGGTTCGGTGCGGATTTAGCGAGCGCGGAGTCCAAGCATCGCCTCTCGCGATCCGACGGGGGTCTTCGAACCTATACCGTGGAAATGGGATTATTGCACGATGCTCTAAACGCGATTCTGCGCTCGCTGTATCTAGTCTAGCCTACAATAAACTATGATAAACATCGTTGTTTCGCTGGAAAGTCCGGTAGCCTACCTACTTCTTATTCGCACACAATTATTTACGCATTATGAGATTGCAATAGTCTTTTGCAATCTGACTGCTGACACGTTTAAGATTTTTCTCTAGTTTGTTTTAAAAATATATTAATGGTCACGTAATTCGTTTTTTCGACTATATTGAGCAAATATGTCGTAATAGATCTAGTAAATTAGCTGAAACGTAAGCTGAACGTTCCAAATTCTAATTCTCTGGAATGCTGCCTTCAGCTGTTTTTGCATAGCATAACTTTCTAACTGACCGCACATACATAATCATTAAGGAATTAGCGGAAGGGTTGGAACTGTTACCGTAATTAACCATTAACTTGTATTGGAGTCTTGCATGCAAAACGAATTTGGAAATTGGATACTGTAATCAATTAGAATTTAGGTTGAATTAGAACTCGATATAAACGTACAGCAGATCGTGGACACAATCTGCCGTGTTTAAACTATCGCTATCATTAAATCACGAATGATGTTGGTGCACTAGATTTTGGAAGCTTTATTTTTAATAACAAATTCACATAACTACTTTGTACCATATCCCCTTACCTAACTTTAATTAGGTATTTAAGCATTATATTTAAGCAGATAGATGATAAGCTGCAATAGCGTTTTATAATATGTTTTTTTTCATCTGGTTTCCGTGGGATAGTTTCAAATTTAAACCTCAACGCGTATGGAGTTTTTTTTTTAATATAAATAATGGGCTTGCTCTTGACTACATACTTAACTAACTATACGGATAAGAAGAAGCCTAAGATTGAGCGAGCTTACCCAGAGGTACTGGTTCTCCCAAACACCAGCGGAACACAGAAAAACTGTTTGGCGCTGGACTCCGGCAGGAGGGTGGTAGCATCCAGGCGGCCTCTTACGAAGCCTACCACCGCAGAGAGATCTGTTAGCCGTCATCATTGGTTAGAAAACCAAAGATGCCGTTGCCCAGGGTGGACCACTAGGAGGTAGATCCCACCATCCCTAAACCCCTAGTATCGTGCAACTGCTAGTTTTGAATAATCATTACGTATTAGCATGTGTCACTGATGCCGCGATGTAGATCGTTGTGCGATGCGAACCATACCTTAATACGGTTTGTTTAAGCAGAGCACCTTAATATTTATTGGGAAGTAGACGTTTGGACAAGACTGATGAGCACATACAGTGTATTGAACTGTCACTGGCGCACTGCACAATGCGACCACCTATGCGACAGGCTATGTCGTTGGCACTTGACGTGTCGCGTTGATGTCGCTTAACAGAAAGGCTTGATTTCCTGTAGCAGGTACCGTAACCGTAGCACGATTTCGTAGCGCTATCTAATCTAACTTGTTGTTTATATTTAAAAAAAAAGTTTTCTGTTTTCGGTGACGAAGCGTTATGTTTTTGCAAAAATCGTATCTTTCATATTCTTCTGACGAATTCAGATAGAAATTATGGATAGTTTAATGGTGTGCGTACTGTCTGTCAAAACGTAGCCCATTTGGTCTTGTTTATGTTGCTATCTGGCTTATAAACTCGTGTTACATTATGAGCCTGTCCGGTGATGGGTTACGTCTACACTTATCAATTCAAACAGGTTTTGTAAAGCGATGCTTTACGATCCCAGTAATAATATTGAGTTTTTCCCTGGGAGCATCATCGTTTTTGCATATCTACTATTATCTACATACACGACCAAAAATAAAAAATGCCGCACTGTATGCAAAACAATAATGAATCTCACGAAATAAATTCAGAGACTTATTGATAAGTATACTGATTTCCAACTGTTTTACAGGAATTCACATTTTAAACCAACACATTGTTCATGCGCTGTGTAAACACTACAGTCTTGTTTAGAGTGGTTTATCGTGGCCAGTAGGTATCGTGCCGACGCTGTTACAAAAACAGCATCTTAGTCATGCATGAATCAATCTGATTTAGGAGAGCTCGGGACCTTACTGAGAAAAGTCAACAATTCATGCGAACAACTTTCAGAATACGGATCTTTTTTGCAATATTAGAACAATGTTGTTCTATTGTTGTTGTTCTATTTGCATATTAGAGCTGTAACCGTCATTGTTTAGGCTATCTGCGCGGTCTAATCTCGTGTATGCACGTTAAATACTTTGTTTGTGAGCCGGATTCCCAGACAGTTACCGTTGGTAGCATCATTAGATACAGTTGTACGTGAAATATTCTCGTGATATTTGAGAGTACAATTTGGAGTGTTACGGGCCGCGGCCGCGGCGGCGTCGGCGATGAGAAGTCACGGCAATCCCGCTAGGCAACGCTACGGTACTTTCGATGATCTCGCAATTGCTCTTTTCATAATGGGTTTCGACTTAACCAGCACCGCCAATTAATCACTGGCTCCAAGTGCTATCGATGCTACAGATATTTTTTTCTTAAAGACTTCAATTTCCGAATATATTGCCGTTTTTGTTATTATTTTAAACAGTTATGTTACAAAATGTTCCATCATTATTATAAACACAAAACTGTTTAAAGGTTATCAAAAACAATAATACAAATTTAAATAATCGCGAAATTATTTGATTGCAGTTTAGATATTTTAAATCATTTTGCTTGCGGTGGCAATCTTCTTAAATTTGCCTTAAAAACTTTTGGTATGTAGGTAAATAGTAACGATGTTGATGATCATATCATCATCACATCTGGCTAGTCTGCTGTAAACATTCATCGTAAGAACAGCTGCCGAAATTTCCCGAATCTTATTCTCATCAAGACACTTAATTACGTCAATATCAAATAATCACAGTTGTATCGAATGCCCATATTATAAAACGAGGACATATGGTAACCACATTGAGCTGATCTGTGGGAATCTGGACCATAAGTTGAACTAAGTAGGGTGGGCATTTGTTTTGTTGTGGCGGCGAGGGCGGTGCGGTGACGTCATAGCCAGCTGTAGGGCGGCTGACGTCACGTCTCGGTGGGGTTGTCGACCCCTACAACCCTCCAGTCGCTCGCCGTGTCTACCTGCCTACTATCATGAATAAGTTAATAACATATAATATAGACAAACGCGCGGCTCCGACCTAGGGCAACCTGTCTTAAATACTTATGCTAAAGTTTTGAGGCAGTTTTGTCTCTTTCTTGATAATAGGTAGGTACCTACCTATTTGTTCTAACAACAAAAGCATTTCTCTCTGTTGTCGAGTCGCGTGCTCACTGTTTTCAAGGTGTTGCCAGCACGTAGGTCCCGCCCGGGTTCCTTTACCGGACCGGTTATTTAGAAAATTAAAAAGGATTTTGCAATATAGTCTCGAGTCTAGGGTAGGGTTGCCAGGTCTCCAAACTTAATAGCCGGACAGACCAGCCAGTTTGGCCTGACATTTGGCTAGAAAGGCCGGACACCCTACATTATTGAGGATTTTGTGTCTCAGTATTAATAGGTACGAAAAAAATTTATGTTTTTAAATTATTTGTAAATGCAAGAGCGACCGACAGTCGGCTCGGCGCTCGCTCGTTTGCGAAAAGTAAAAAGCCTAACAAAAGCCGGACAAGCCAGACACCGTTTATTTTGGCCGGACACGATATCAAAAAGCCTACCTATGTCCGGCTTTATCCGGACGCCTGGCAACGCTAGTCTAGGGATTTGTGGTACCCTCGTTGTTTCATATTTCCCTAAAAGTGCTTTAATAGTTATTAATTTACTTGCGATTAGTACAACTTATACTGATTTCCGTGACCATGGCACATGTTTTCAGTGCCGAAATATTGGATACTCATAAAAAACCCCGAATCAATTAACTGGAATGTTTGTGATGTGGACAACACATAATTTCTAATTATTTTATTATTCAAATTTAATTATTTAATCCGTATTAATTAAGCTTCATTGATTGAAATAAGTAATCTTAACTAATACCAATATTATTAACCATTGAAAATTTATAAATTACATTTTATTATCTTTTTATAAAATTATCATCATTATATCGTGTGATAATGTGAAGGTTATTATTAGACATCCCTAGCATTGATCCAAAAATTGTATGGTACCTTTAGGAAGGTTTCGAAGGTCTGACGATAAGTGCTCAGAACGTAATAATGTCAGATTACAGTAAGTAAAGCGTACCAAAACTATACTAAGAACAATGTTTAGTGCATTAATGGATAAAAACTATTAAGTTAAATACAACACTAGTTTTCAAAAATATATATTTTTTTGCCTATACAGCCAGAAAAGAACCATTGACTCGACACATTTTAAGGGATTTATATGCTTTGAACGAGGAGGGTATCTTTTATTACTCGTTTACCACAAGAGCTTCATTTCAAATTTCTTTTTTTGTCATTTTACTAGGGGTTACCCTAAGCAAGATGCCTTTATGAAGTCAGAAATAAGTATGGTTTTATGTGTCTATATGGTGTCCTCTCCCAATGCATAAAAATTTGTATGGGTGCTACATATTTCCTTATCCTATATAAAGAAGCTTTATTTTGTGTCGCGGGGAGAATAGTGTTTGATAGACGCTGTCTTTGTTTTACAGGCTTCGTTATTTTGTCGTGATTTATGTGGTTGCACGTAGCGTAGGTGTAATGCAATAACATCTATTGGTGCGGCGGCGCGGCGCCCCCATCCGCCCGCCGCCCCGCCTGAATCCAGAATTTCTCGTGGGAGTCGTAGCACCGTTAATAAGTGCGAAATCGACGGGCCTCCTCCGCTCCATGTTTACAGGAAATATTATGCAGTTTTTACCCCACCTGTACGAGGCACGACTCGGCCCACAGACATGTCATAACGACTAGACTCTTCAGTACCTCTAGCACAAAAAACTATCGACTTCGAATCGTTTGCGTATCGAAAGCAAACGACACAAAATTCGTGCTTTGTTTTGTTGTTCTCGTTTTGACCGCGCGAGCGCTGTCTAAGTTTTCATACAAAATATTTCGATGGCGATACGAATACGCAAACGATTCGAATTCGATAGTTTTTTGTGCTAGACCCACAGAACGATGATGTGCCAGCACCGGTCGCATACTTTTGTTAATATAGCTTTCACTAAAGCATTAAAACGTTTAAACGCTAGATTCCCGCTTAGAAAAATGCAGTGCATAATTGCTGTTAATGTTGATTGGGTGCTACGGCTGATTCTTTAATTTAATAGCGTTACGATTTTATCGCGCCATCTTAGTTTCTCTTGGCCTTACTTGCTTCGTAGCACGATCACCAGCCAGTTTATCCATCTACCATTTAAAATTTGTTATTACCTGAAGACATATTCAGGGCTACGATTTTTAATTTTTTACTTAAATTTTTAGGCAGCAGTGTTTTTCCTTGCAATAGAAATGTTATAAAATTTAAAATTTCTAAATCTAAGTGTGTAATTTGTTTTTATATTGGACATTTATATTAATTTAATCTCACCTAATGCTGGTAACGTCACGCAAAACTGCGCTTTATCTGAGCAGCAGCTGAGACTATTGCAGTTCCGCCGATTATTCATATGCCTATATTAGAGAGTAATAATTAGACGCTTTCATTTTTAAATTTTTAAACGGAGCATGTATGTAACTTGTATTTTACACACTTTCCTCTGCGCTAATCATTTTATGTAAAGTGCCAAAGAAAGTGCTATGATCATCTCACCATATCAAATGTTACATGACTATTGTTGAGTTTATTTATTATATATCGTCATTTCATGCATAATAGCATTCATATACTTACCTATTATTATGAGAGTTTTTTTGTACGTGTTAGTATTGATTTTATACTAGAATTAAAGTCGCCTGCTGTTCGTATTTATTTCAGCCACGTTCCATTCCCTGAATGAGGGCTGGCAATCGCCTACGTGAGGAAATGTCCCCTACCAAGTGCAGAGCCCTATTGATTGTGAACGTAACGCTGTATTTAATTGACTATCTGTATAAAACATAATCGTTACAATGAAACTTTTCTGTTGGAGAGTTTCTCCGTAGACGGGCATTACGATGAGTCATCAGAAGACAAAGTTGCTCTCGGCTTTAAGAAAACAGTATCGGAGCGAAGTGGAGCACTCGGCGCCGCCGGTGCACGTTTCAAATGAGATTTCAACTCACGCTACTATTTTTTTATCTCATCCAAGTGAACTTGTTACAATGCGATAGTTTATTTCAGGAATAATTGTATTAATTTTATCTACTTGTTCTTTCACTGAATAATATTTTGAACAAGTTAAAGTAATGTTTGCCCGTGTAACATATTTCTAAATTAATATTTATATGAGTAAATTTTTCAACGCATCTATTTTTATTTTATATTCATAAATTATGCGCTGGTTTTAACGACTGGCTTAAAATTTCGAAGTAAGGAAGAAAAACTTCATTGACTTTTTGTGGTAGCAGGTAGTAGGTAAATGTTCACTGCATAGGAAACAAGTTTTTTTTTCTGTTTAATCTATGTTAAAAATAATGATGATGTTTTCATCCTCAACAGAGTCGCAAACGCAAGTGTTTACGGCAGCCGCGGTTACCGCACGCCACTCACTCCGGTGACCGGTGCGTATCTCAAGTCATCGGCGAACAATAAACGAAGTGACGCGCTTTCTACGATCTATATTAATAAAAGTGGAAAGTAACTGTTTGCCGCCTTTAACATTAATTGGTTTTATGCTTTACTAACGGGAATTGTCGCGGAAACCGGGGGAGTGCGCCGGGCGACTCATTAGTGTTGAAGTGGACCACAGAAATGTTAATTGCTGTCCCACTGCTTGTACGACAGCCACGGCCAGAGGGATTTGCTGTTCAGTAATTATTTAAATAAAACATTTCCCTAACATACGGCCGTGCTCACGCTGTTGCTTCGCAAACCATGAGGTGAAACGATTTTACGGTATTCGATTATTTTCAAAGCTCGATTAAAGTTAAAGTTGAAACATCAACCTTAAGTAAGTCGAAAAATACTGGAGAGTTCATAGCTGCTGCTTGTAGACGGTTGCTCAAATTATAGAGAGTTAACAAAAAAACAACCAACACTTTTACTCACTAAGTTCTCCGATTTTCATCACTAAACAACATTGACTGAGCTGACAACAGAGAATATGCGAAACGTCGCGTCGCTCCGTCGCGTGTGCAGATCGAGTTGTTTGTAAAATATCTAACCGTATAATATTAATGTTTCCCGAATTATTGCTTCAGTAGATACTCTTACAGCACCTGAGGTTCCGATGATGTATTATCCGTTACCGTGGCCGAACTTGTAGGCAGTCCCCGCGTGACTAATGGCCTGCGCCCGCGCTGCTCGTGACTACCACGACTATACGGGTTCACAAACAATAATTTCGCTTCGCTATACATTTAACGTTCTTCTTATTTTATAGCACATTTTACTTACAGGAAATTCCAGTGACGAAAGATTTTATTTCAGAAAATTGGTGTCTGATTTTTACTTATCTTACAGTAATTGCGAAGTCTTTTTTTACCTATATCTAATGCACAAATCTATAGTCTATTGGCGAGAATACGAATGTTAAAGTTTTTATAGGCGAGAATCGGTATACGGGTACGTGCAGAGGTAAAAGTGAAATCATGACTAGCTGTGGTATTAAGTTAGACTGGTAAATGTAACCCAATACTCATCACAATCACCAAATTAAAAATGAGATCGTCTAGAATTTGATAACAGTAGGTAAGGTTTAAAGATTCTTTATTTCTCAATAAAAACATATTGTCACTTACTTGAGAACAAAAATAAACTGAGTATGATTTACATTTGAATCGTTCGCACCGATATGTTTTATAAAAAGCATTGGCTTTAGTAAATTATACCATCTGATTGGCAATAGGTACAGCATATAAATACCA
The DNA here is from genome assembly GCA_949315895.1 of Anania crocealis. Lineage (NCBI taxonomy): Eukaryota > Metazoa > Arthropoda > Insecta > Lepidoptera > Crambidae > Anania > Anania crocealis. The sequence continues at coordinate 20,027,882 of OX438883.1, forward strand.
ACATAGGAACATTAAAAGAAACAGACTTAAGTATAAAATAAATATAGTTACGTTTAAAGTTAATAGCTGTTGATTTCAATCTCGCACGCAGTAAACAAGAGACTAGTAAAAATAGTTGTTCCCCACGTGCCCTCCTCACTGCACACCCGCCCTCGGCCCTCGGCGCATGCATCTTTGTTTACACTCGTCGAGTGTGTGCTTGGCTATCGCTCCTGGCTATTTAATTGTATTTTTCTGTTCGGATAAATGAAAATTCTCATTCGTTCCGTATACTTTGACTGAAAATTTCGAAAGTATCTAATTAGAAAGGAAACAAAGCAAGTAACAGAAAGTATTCGAATGTTGTGTCGAAGATATTTTTACAGGATTAAGGGTTACTTATGTATGGGTATAATAGTATCTTACACTACACCTAAACATGAAATTAATATTTTTTTGATATTAGAACTTACCAATATCACAGACTCACAAACATGCAAAACTTAACTGCTTTTACCTGACTACGGCCAAGTCAAAAGTTTTAGATAGGCTGGTAAATGTCTTTTAAACTTATACATATTATGGTTCTTTAACAACGCGAACACTATACTTGTTTACCTTTACGGATTAGTCGCTGTCACTCGTGTTTACCCCTGACACTAAACGCTTAGAAGTGTTCGAATCATTCGCTCGAATCAAAGCCGAATAAACGTAACTTAAATATTTTATTTTTCAGGTTTTAAACTATACTTGTCCTAATTTTTATCAAATTTAATCATATCCTAGCAAAAACACGTCTTATTTTCATTAATTAAACATTTCTTCGGCCGTTGAAATACTTATTAATAAATATAAGTTTTTCTTCTCTCTAATGATCGATTGACTTGTGTCAAAATACCTTTATTGTAGTCCATTTGTCAATACGATGAGCAATAATAATGTAAAGGATGTGGGTTCAGTACTTTGTTAATTAATAATATCGATCGAACTTGCATCACAACATTCACAACAACTGCATTAAAGTTATTTGAAGGGAAGCGTGGGTTTGTTGGGTTCGAATATTTGAATAATATTTGGTAACGATACAAATAGTTCACAGTTTACGTGACGGTAGCATTATGGATATTAATATTCATGACGCCGGTTAATAACATCTATGGTGGTGTTGTCGCATGTTGGACGTGCTTACTCATATTTACATTCGTGCGGGAGCGGCTTGATTTAGTATCGCTCGACTTCGGACGGGGGACTTAAATTAGTGCTCTGTCGTATGTCACACGATATTTTATTTTTCTCCTTGCGCCTCGCCTCGCCTGCCCTCAAGTATATTTCGCTTAAAATCTCCATTCTTACGCCGTGTCACCGGCTATTTATAAACGCGCCTTATTTAGAGAACGGATCCTTACGGGCTCACTGCGTCGATACTGCATCTGATACCTTCGTGAAACTAACGTGCTTTCCGTCCGTTGCACGCTACTTAATATTTTGGTTATGTCAAAGAGGATAAAATTAAGATGTAAATTAGGTTGATAGCCATTAAGAGTGTGACACTGAGATGTAGGTAATTTGTAAGACGAGAAGTTGACAAGATAAATGGTCTGGTCAGTATCAGTGTGGGGAAACTTCAAACACGAGGGTGATTGATCCGCACTCCCCTGACGAAACACAGAGCCAACCGTCTAAGCGTCTCTTGGTGTCCGAAGCCAATTTGTGCGCTATATGAAACAGCCGTGTCATTGACGGATTGAATAGGTACAACGTCTATTTATTTTAGTGCCAAACATTGATGAATTTTCTATTTCCGCTGTCAAACAACAGTCGGGCTAATGCACTAAAAATATAGAAGTAGGTACAATTTAATGCAAACTTAGCACTACCCGGTAAAAGAAAATACCGTAATAGCCAGGATGCATGTTATTCAAATCTTGAATTCCTTTACGGAGTGGCCTCTTATTTTTTCTACTCGCTTGATAACCATTCAAATCATGAATTCATAAATATGCCTTAGTGACCGACTCTAGAATTTCCATTGGTGACTTTGAAATTATAATAACATTGAATCTTGCTTCCTTTCGGGATTCTACTAGTGATTCCAAGTTTTATCAGAGGTCATTTTTTGCAAGATAGTTTATTCTTACCTGTCCTTCACAAAACCTGAAAATGGTTTACAATTTCCAGACTTCCAGTATTCTAGGCACCCAACGCGCGCTCACCACGGACATCCATAGATATGAATTAATTATTTTAGTATCTTTCGTTTCTTATCAATGCCAAGATCCCTAGCTAACACCCACTTACCGCTTGATTTTCTGACCAGTCAAGCACACTACTGAAATCACCCTTCGAGCCTCCTTTTCTAAACTCTCACGGCCGCATGTTTGAACTGCTTCGGCCTTAAAATTAAAATCATAGCACGCTGATCTATTTTCATCATTTTCCTGTTTTCGGTTAAACAAAGATGCGCCAACAAAATTCAGTTTGAGCAAATGGAAGTTCTGATAAAAAAAAGAAATGTAAAAAAGCGATCAGTTTATTTCAAAACTTTTTGTTGAGAACACATAATATGATTATCTTTTTTTAAATAATTTATTTAGTATTTTTACCACATTCCTCGGTCAATGTTTATTGAATAGAAAACATAAAACAAATATAGGAACCCACTAATTTTTAATACATCATCATGTAGATAAAATGTTTAATGTAGCCTATGCCACCGGGTTTGTCACTTTTCATCAAAATGAATGATTCATCAAAATGCAACAGTAGACTGACTGTAAGTAGGTAGCACTGTTTAATCTATTTGCTATGATCACATATTTTGGATTAATGTAGTCAGGTAATATATGAAGCGTAGAGTTAATTTTATTGCAAACATTTTCAAATCGGTGGATAATCCTCATCGGAGGCACACGAGCGCGGCCGCGCGTTGTGTCGGCGCCGGCGCACGCCCTCGTGTCGCCGGGCTTTCTCTCTTCTTTTTGCACAGTTTTATTTATTACTTGCTTTGACACTTGCAAAGTGAACATCGGAGGGAGCCCTTTTAAATTAACACAATCTAAGGTTCGTCTCTCTGCGATTGGTACTGGGATTTGTACGTACAATGCAAAAACAACAGCCCGTAGATTTGTTTTAAAATTAAGCACTTATAAATCAACAAATAAATCAAATATTGCGATGAAGTATTCGAAGGACTTGCTTTGTGTAAATCAGAAAATTTTACTAAATTCACCAATTAGATGGCATGACAGTGTAAAAATAATTTAATATTTGTATGTAAAATTGCTTTACAAGAAATACCTACAACCATAATAGTAGAATTAAATTAAAAAACTATATTCAAGTACAAAGTTTGTTCCAAACCGTGAGAGACCGTTTCCGATATACAGACAGATTAACTAGAATTTTTAGTTTTTGTATACATCAGATAAAGCCTGAGCTTATTTTTGTTTGGAATCTAGATAAATAGAGTTTAACATTGCACTTACTGCTATGCTAAAGCCGAAGTCGTATGAGTTTGTACGAATTAAAACAATCCTTAGCTAATTACAAGACTAAAACGGAGAAGCAAAGATAAAACTCATCAAAAGCTCGAATATCGCCTGACCTTAAGTGAGTTTACAAAAACAATACAAATGATAAGGATGGATGAGTTATCTATCGGAGATCAATTTAAACTATCGTTCAAAACGTTTTGATGAGTTTTGATAACGATAACTCCTTGCGTGTTAGGTATAGAAATAAGGAGTAAGATATAATGGTCCTAAATCAAATTTGACAATAGATGACGCTAGACACGTATCGTGATGATGTAAGCGGCGATTTCCTGCGGACCCGCGACTCGCGAGCTGTCGCGGCGGGCGCGAAGCGCGTGGCGCACGCCTGCCTGCTAATTAGCCGAGTGACGTCACCGGCGCGGGAGCGTGCCCCGGCTCGGCCCCGACCCGCCATTACTGCGAGCTTTCGCGCGGAAACGACAACGACCGCTGCTTTCTCTAACTTCGCATGAAATACTACACTGTCCTGCTACCAGGTTGCCCTTAGGTTAAGGTCATACAGAGTACAGAGTACATCCCTAATTCCCCATTAAAGTACCAAACAACTAAAATACAAACTGAGATCTCGCCATTGCGAAAGACAAGATTGTTTATTATATCTTCAGGGTATGGCGAAAGAGAAACGATTAAGCATCACTATGATCGCAATTGATAAGGCAGGCGGAGCTCGGTCGCGTCGCTGAGCGTGACTCATGTTAATGGCAGCAATTACGGCAGCGAACGGAGCGGCCGGAGGAGCCGAGGAAGAAACGTGCCACGTGCCAGCCGCCGTAGCCTTTATCCATCACAAATGTAATAGCTCGCAACGAAACCATAATACAGAAGGGTTTCCAGACACTTGATACAACCGAGTCATGCTTCGCTGGCTACGGTCAATGGTATTCTTTGCAGTAAAAAACCTGCATCGTAGAACGTTCCAGGCGGAAGCACTACAGTCGCAATTGCTAGACTTGTCGCTGAATTTGCAACAGTTGAAGGTCAATTTTTATTGTACTTTCGATGCAGTTGCTGAAAGACGGAAATCGCCATTTTAATTTGTTAACTAAATGAGGTCGGACAACATCGTAAGAAGAGACACAAAAAATACAAATATTATTATTTCGGCTGACTGACGTTAATACTATTTGTTTAAAAATTCTAGATTTCCTTTTAACCTTAACCTAGAAACCTTTTAACCTTTTAATCAAATTCTTAATGTAAATTCATTTGTACTTAAAATAAAACATTTTGACTAGGTTTTAGGGCAGTGAAATAAAATTAAATGATAAGAAAAGATGCCATACCAATTCAACAGATTTTAAAGTTTTAAATTACAAACCACATAAATTTTAATTTTAGTAAGATAGAACGTTTTGGCTGAAATATATAAATTGGCAATTGATTCAGTAAGTGGGCTAACGATGTAACTAAATGAAGAACTAATTTTTTTTTTATTTGAGAGCTAAAAACTTTTTCGCCATTGTTGCATGCTATTTTTTATTCGGAAATGTAATGTATGTGTATATAAAAAGCTTTCATCGTATGAGTAGGCAAATATTGAGTAGAGAATAAAAATTTAAGTATTGTGTAGGCTTTTTATCGGCGTTATAAATACGTTAAACTGGTTTCCCCGCTGACTCAGGGAGCGCAGTTTTCTGCCAAATTGTCTTCGGTAGTAGTGTTAATACAAAAGAGCTCAATGTTGCACATACAATGCCGTTTTGGCTTTGTTGTTTTATACTTAGATGCTTTTATTATAACTTTTTCAAGTCGATTACGTCTCTTTATTACACGTTTCATAATTTACTAACTATTGCTGTAAAAGGTCATGTTTCTTGGTGCTCTAAATGTCACGCGCCCTGCTTTGTGAAAGGATCTGTGCGCCGTGCACTAAATGCCATCACGATGTTTGGGCTACATATTGAAATAGTTATTGTTGAAATAGAAATTGTTTAGATTTTGCATGGTGCAGGTGTTAATATGCAAATTTTGTTCCACCGAGTGTGAGTCATGGCACCAATGACGTCATTGGTGTGTATGTGGGGCCCATTCTGCACTCGAACAGTTTTTTATATGGTGCGTGATCGATACAAACACACGCCAACATCAAAACAAGCAAGTGCTTTTTGGTTTTTATATCGCTATTCAAGGCTATTTATTGTAGAACAATATCTTTCAAATAGACACGTGTATACTTAGTAAGATCTTCTCTTGATCTAAGTATGCAAAGCATACACAATAGAATCTAAAAAGCGATAGCAATTGTCTATACTAATTACTGTCTTTTGTTTTCAATAGAGTATAATGAGATTTTGGGACCCAGTAGATTCAATATGTACACCTACGTGCGACCCACGAATAGGCGCCATGTTATTCATGTGTCTGTTGTCTGACAGTAATGAACTGCTTCTCATTATTGTCTGTTAATTGAGGCAAATCGTTTAAAATTGTAGGGGTAAAACGGATTGTTGATACTTGATACTATCGTTATGTTCGTTAATGCACTTCGAGTGATATTTCCAGTTGTCCACCCACATCGTCCAGTTCTGTCTGCTGAGGCAGGGAGGCTGCATATAGCCGCCTGCATGTTATTGCAAATACCATCCAGACCGCTCCGCGGCTGTCTCGTTAATTATATCGCCGATAACTTAACTTATACAGCTCGTCTACTACATGCTATTAAGAAAAAGTTTTCTTTCTATTCTTTGTCATTGTTATTTTTCTACAGTCATGAACTAACTTTATATTGAAACTTGTTTCGGGATTTATTGCGACCATATACCTACTCTTGTTTCGTTCGAAGTTGTGAGTTTCTAATATTTCGGCACTGGAATGATTAGAAGAACTGAATTAATTAAATAGTTCAGTCGATTGCATCCATCATAAAATCAAAATTATACAAATACTGGCTGTCTGGCGTCTGTTAGCGACAGCAGCTGCGGCTGGTGTGCAGAAAGTATTGGATTTAAATGGAAGGGCATGAGTTGCATGACCTAAACAGGTTCCAGATGCAAGTTAGTTGCCCACGCACTCGCTATCATCCTGACCCCATGCGGCTCGCTCTCGATGACTCACGCTCAAGGATCTACGCTATTTTTAGTAAACCACCTAGAAGCCTTTCCCAAAGACTGTTGAATTAAATATACTTTAATATTAATCCAAATCAGTGGTTGCTAACTCGTAATGTTTAGTGTCATGCTAAAATGCCTTAATAATGCATTTATTTAATTATACGTAACAGAATGGAGAACTGAATACTTTTTACCAATACGTCTATATTTTTTTGTATGTACCTGTGTAAGTATAAAATGATATTTACAAATTCTTCTAAGACTTTAGCGATGAACAGATATTTCGGCGTCAACAATGCATCACACTTAGCTCGGGATAGAGTCGCGTAGTCGCTTATTCATTGTCTTGACTAATGCATAGTGGGTGTAGATAGGATCGCATTGTATGAATAAATATGACTAAAGTGTATTATGTAAATTATCGATTTCCTTCCTGGTCTTGTTTAATTATTAAGTATTTATATCCTAACTTTCTTTTGTGCTCTAAATGTTTTTTTTTATATAAAATGTCACTATGCATTTTATGTGCACAATGCAATATAAGTGCGTAATTAATTAGATTTAAGATCTTATGAATAAGCAGTAATCTCTGTCATTATCGTAAAGGTGTCTTTCTACGTTCAACTTTTCAGCCGGCGATCGCGAATATATCTGACGGCAGCTTGTTTAGATGTTGTCTTTTAATTGAAAATGTTCGCTTTATGTTCTCACGCTCTCTCGAGACTGCGGTCAGGTCAGGAGTTGTCGCAAACATGGACCGGCTGACTGTACTTACTACTACTGCGCGTCGTTTGTTTTAGCTTCCGACACTAATTCGCACCCGGTCGGCCTCCCGCTGGAATTCTTTATTAAATCGCGTGACATCATGTGCTTTGATACCACAACATTATTTATTTGCCGCTTGACTAACTAATATGAAATCCTAGTTTTAAACTAGAATAAAAGCTGTGACAGAACTTCATTTGAAATCCTGTTTCGAGGGTCGGGATTTGCAGTAGGCGTTTGTTGATAGGTAGGCATAAACGTAAGAGTTTTAAATCCGCGTCGAGAATCGTGAGCAACGGGAATTCTTCAGCCTGAGCCGTAATGTTTGTATGTCCCAAATTAAATGCGATCGGATAAAGTTATCTGCATGCGCAGCGTCGCCGTGGCGCGCATTCCTCCGTGAGTCTTGCGGTCTTTTTGCATTTCACGCACATACACAAGCGCAAGAAGCGAAGCACGCTCCATTTGAGACGCCCTCCTGCAGGTAGCCAATGCTACGTACGTCTATAGCACGTGACACACGCGTGAAAAATTGTTACATTAGAATCGTTTCAGTTATTTCTTACTTCCCCGTTCGTGGGTGGCGGCAGAAAACATCTGGAATCTCGAAGACAACGTTTTTCCAGATATAGCACGACCAGTCGAGCAACTTTTGGCCGAAAGTTTTTGCGTTTACATTGGCGCGCATGTTTCGTAAGTAATGCACGCCCGGTTTCGGTAATGCACCAAGTTTTTTGGGTACGTGTTTTCAATTACGAGTTGTGTCTATCCGTATTTATATAAAAATGTTACTAAACTTATCTGTAAATATTATTTCTTTATTTCTTAAATATAGGTACACAATAATATTATATACTTACTCGCATCTTTTCTTAAAATCTATGTTAATAAAAAAATCTTTAAAAATGTCTTATAACAACACCCAAGAAGATTCTCGACTTCTCAATTATTGATAAAATCATTGTTGTAAAATAAATAAACAAAAATTATTTTACACAATTATTACTGCTTGCATATACATAGAAAAGCATGAGTATTGCTTTTCACCCTAAGACTACATACTGAGATGCCTGAGATAGTGCTTTCGGTGAAATAGGTGAATAAGTTTAAATTTAAATTCTATAATTTTACAAGTTACTATTTAATAATGAATACTTTAACTTATGCGGCCAAACTTAAAGCAAGTACAAGATCAGGCAATAGGTGTTTGTTGTTGCATGGCAACCAGCTGGATCGTTGCCCGGCATGGCCGATGTTCCGCAAGTTATGCCGGCCATAATATCTTGGATACTAACGATAGTTCTCGCGAAATATACAGAAATAACCATCTCCCCTCACCGCGGCCGCTACGATAATTCTGTCAGAACACTACCAATGCACTTCGCAGCTGGAGATATTGATGCTATTTTATTTAAATCCATCCTTTCAATATTGAACGCATTAACGCATCGAATTGTACAACTGGTATATGTATTTTTGTTGTGTTTTAGTGTCTGAGGTAGAGTATGGAATCTTTCGTCTTGAAATACAATCGCAGTGATATAGATTGGGTCCTCTTACTTTCAATTCGATTATTAAACAACACATTAATTAACTATTGCGTTTTTATCAGTTTTGCTCTTAGTTTTTTTGTATTACAGTAGGTATAATTTTCAACTTGAACGATGTTATCGAAACGATTGATCGATAAAAAAACATACTACAGAGGATTACATAGAACAAACTTTATATCGTAAGAATGCCTATTTCTCTTTATAAAATAACGCTATAAAGACCCTATTGTTTGTACACTCTTTCATAGTTTGCTCTCTGCTTATACACTTAACTGTTCATATATAATATCAATGGGCCTTTGTTTTGTTGTTTTTGCAACTATTGCCTCATATTATCCAAATTGTGGTAGGTATAGGCTATTGTAGGTATTGTGTGTTGTATGTGCCATACATTAAATAATCCTGCAATTGCTTTTATTTCTTCATTTTGACCATAGCCATACAATATACATCAAATTATATTTTCGTTTTTACGTCAATAAAATACTATATGGATCACCTTGTGCTAATGTTTACACTAATATGTTAATTAGAATTCAGAGGCTTTTTAAAAAAAAATATAAATATAAAATTAGAGGCCTCTTTAAACTAATTTAACCAGCATGAATAAGTAATAATCTTCATAACGTTTATAGTTTTTTTCCTTAATTATGTGTCGTGTGAAGAACAAATAATAGCATCACCCTTTCTCTTCCTATGTGTCGTAAGAGGCGACTAAAAAGAACTACCCGATGGGTACCTGCAGTAGGGCTACCCTCCACCATTGGTTAAACTGCGATCGCCAACCCTCAAAGAGTGGCGATTATGGCAAAACCCTCCTTAGAGAGGCCTGTGTCCAGCAGTGGACTGATATAGGCTGATGATAATGACGATACAATTTTGCATGGTCCTAAAAATTGCTTTAGCTGTTGTAAACATAACGACTTCTGAATTAATTAACCATTTAACTGTAAAAATAATAATATGCGTCTTAAATGACCTAAAACAAAAACTACTCTGTAACATTATTTCTGCGATTGGAGGGTTGTTTGAATCGATTAATCTTAACGGCCTCGGTCTCTAACACGCATAATATGCATTCGTGCATCACGCGTTGGTAGGAGTACCTACTTACGAAACCGCATGCTTTGCTACAATCAAAAACGGTATCTTGAAATAGATTGTGAAGCAATTAACAAACATAATTTTTACTCTATGATTTCAGAACCTCTAAGATTCTATTAAAATAGGTACTTAATCTACTTAATTTTGTAGGTCTATGTTTAAAAGTAAGTAAATAAAGTATTTTATTGTATTGTATTGTTGTTTCTCCTGAAAACGTAAAGTACCCAAATTACGGTTGGACTTAAACTTATCACTTAAGGTTGTATAATATTGTTTTAATTCCGACATATCGGTGTGCCTATGCCTTCCAGTGTTATCAAAACATTCCACAGATTCTCACGCTCGGCATCGATTCCCATGCAATCAAGATCATTGCTTCGATTCTCAGTTGACACCGCCATTAACGTCTTGTCTCAATTACTCTATGTAATTACTTCATCTACTTTGGATTGTTTTCTTTTTATGTTCGAAATACCAACTATACGAGCCGTTATTTGCTGGTTTTTTGCGCAAGTGTTAGCATGTTTCAATAAAATAAATGTAAAGGAAGTTATCTAGGTAGTTTGTACGAATAATTGCAAAAGGCAATTAGATTAGCCTAATTTAATCACTTTCATTTACTAAGGACGGAAGTAACAGCAAAGATTATTTTTAAATGACAAAAACAAGGCAGGATGTCAATGGAGTTTAAATCTAGTAATGCAGGATTTAACGAATCCTTGGCTGCAAGTTTTCCTTATGCAAGACTGATAATAGAAATTTAATTGGCAGTTTGTACTTAAGCTACAAGTAAAGAGTTTATTTCGAACCAGCTAAATTTAAAAATATACACACAATACACATACACACAGAGCTGATACCTCTGTCCTTCTTTATATGATCTGAGCCTCTGTCTGTACAATACAAATCTATTGCACCAAAACAAGGTGATTCATCTTTTGCGCTGCGCAACCGCTCTCGAGACATTCGATTTTTTAAGAAACTTGCTTAACGATTTAAGTACCCAATTGCGATGCGGCTCATTACGTACATACGTGATTCATTGGTCCGTGAACACTACGATTGTGGTTAAAATTGAGACATTGATTTACATGAGCAAGTTCTATCTCTTTAGACGACAATTGACGACATTATAACAAGGTGTGCATTCTCTATTGGGATCATTCATCCGTGCAACAAAATGTATTGTGACTCATTTGTTTTGTTGGTTTGTTGGTTTATAAAATTATAACATAACTTTTTAGCATTAGGGCGACCGAGTTATAATCTCTAATAAATAATAAAAAAAATACAGGCTAAAACGTGAAGGTTTGATAAGTGACACTTACGAATATGCACCAGAAGCATCACACGTTATAGATGACGGTACTGTATAAACATATTTTTAGGTAAACTTGCATTATTAGGTACAAGAAAAAAACAACCTTAGAAGTTGATATGTAAATACAAAATTTAGTCTAAATCGTCAGAACCTTTTTCTATAAATATATTTATTCATATAAATAAACATTTACTTTTGCATTTAAGCTCGATAAAAGCTTCCCTGTGTTAGGCTAACATCCATTCATATTATTTCGTTGCGTATGCGTTACTGACTTAAAAATTGTTAAGTTGTTAATCGCGTCAATTGTAAACACGGGTGTTGGGCGCAGACAAGCTGGTGAGTCAGATAATCGCGATGTAGGTCGCGGGCATTGTATGAGTCGCTGCGTTTGCTGTCGGCCCGTGTTCTAGACTTGGACTTGCTCCGCCAATTAACACACTCGGTACCTGACATAAGAATTGTATTTGAATACACCGCAAGTGGCTCTGAAGCGTACGATTGTATGCAAAGAAGGCGCAGGCGGGCGCCCACTGGCATCCTCGAGAAAGCACATTGGAAGTATTGGAACCATCCACTGGCCCACTTGCAATTTGCACAATTCGTAATGGCGAATAAATTTTCTTAATACTATTTCCATAATCCATCGAATCGGTGTAAGTAAGCAATTTTTCTGATTTTCCTACTTAATATTGTAGTTATTAAATACCTGCCTGTAATTAAGTTACTTTGTGTACTAAGCAGCTATATTTATTATTATTGTCAAATATTTTGCTAGAATCAGTCTTTACTAAAGGAAAGTAACTAATAGTTTTCATAAATAATTTAGGACAACCTTGTGATTTTTTTAAAATTATTAAATCATGGGTGATTATTATGACCCTTAAGGTCTTAGTTTCATAGAAAAGTTTACTTGTCAAATGAAATGCAATGTGCGGGCTGTATCTTACAAACATAACTATAAGAATGACCTAACATGGGTTAACATTCTTATTATCTAAAAAAAGGAAAAAAGCGGAGGCGATGGAGCCACTGCTCACTGAGTCCAACAAAGTAAATATGTGCAACTCAGTCAACCTGCGAAAGATTGCCGCATCCTTTCTCTCCGCTATCAACCTTAGGATCTCGTTGCTGCTCTTCCTCACTCCACGCACCAAAAGAACGATGATAATTTTCTGTATGATGGCATAGAAATCATCAACAGCAGCATCCGCGAAAATGCCAGAGGATTAGCTCGTTTAAGGCTTAGTGTTTACGACGGATCATTTAACAAATTTGAGAGGCCCGAATTGAAGATATGTGACGCATGCGATGATTCCAAGTTCCCAATCAAGTGAGTAAAAATGAGTTATTTTTAGCTCATTATTCGAGACATTAACGTCGACAAGTTGCCTCTGACCTGTCATTCTTTATCTTATTCTCTCGTGATTATGTCGTGATGAACATTTTCGCAGATTCACGACCTGATACATTAATTCGTGAGTTTGTAAGTTACAGCGAAAAGAATACGAGTACCTATAAGATTTCTTAACGTGTTTTCAGCAACAACAAAAATTCTATTGAACTTGTGTTAACCTCGACTAAAGTATTTTTAATATTGTCATCAGGATAATGACTTCACGTTTTAATTATTGTAATTCAGCTTATAACTGGTACTTACCAAAGTACTTTTATAAAACCATTGTTACTAGCAAAGAGTAACAACTATTTGTAGTGTTGTAAGTATTTAATTAACTGCGTGTAACGTTAACGGTAACTGTTTGTTTAATTTCAAAGTAAGCAAAGTAAATTGTTACGGGCGTATTTTCATTAAGCAATACGATTAAATACAAGACGTGTGTAAATAATGAATTTTATATTGCCTTTTGCACAAAAGCGGTAACATAATTAAATGTCTGTATAAAAAAAACTTACCAGTACATTTATAATATTAAGCTAAGTCAGAAATCAAAAGTAATTGTGTTGTAAGAGGCGCAAATATTTAAATTATCTAACATAAATATCAAGAAGTAGGGAAGTGATATTTAATAACTACTTACCGTAGGTATCGTACGTAATTTAGAAAGTTATATAAAATATACTTATTTCAAAAGTTGTCATCGAACATATAGAAAATCGTCTAAATGCTTGTTAAGCGACATAATTATTTGTATTTTGATCTTACAACTTAATTTATTTAATTTTCGATGGAATCTGTTTGAATATTGGATCCTCGGATACATTTCATAAATTTTTAAGTACTACATATAACTTTTTGGGATACTTTCTCTTGAAACTTTGATATTATTATGCATATACTGCTACTGCATTTTTTTTACCGCAACCATAACAGTCAACATTTTGCATGACTGTGTTAAGATAATTTCGTTTTCCTATGATTCTTATCCGACGTTACCCATAAAGATTTTAAAATTTCTAGTATTGCAATGAGTCATTGCATAATTACAAATTGGCATTAGTTTATAATCTCACGCTATATATTATAATCTGACGGAGTTCATAATTCCTTGGTGACAAATATTATCACCAATTGATGTTTTATTTCGCCGGGTTATTAACCGTTTGTCATCGTTCCGTCCTTTGGCGAGAACGATGCTATATTAGTTTATAGCATCTATCTCGCCAAACGTATTTTGAAGTGAACTTGCTATCTCTTTTATAGTCGTGTCGTAGGTGATGGTAGATGGTATTTTATATTTAAAGTTATTTTTCACGTTTGTACCAGATTCGTACACCAATCAATTATATATAAGGGACGCTTATTGATATTAGTATGGCTACTCAGTAACGCTTTATGTGTGATAGTGTTTTTCCATTATATATATCTTATCTTATGTCTTAGCCTTATAATTTATTTTTAGAAGTTTTAAATTTTCGTTATTTAGCTGCAAATGTGCATACTGAATTTACCTATTCAAACAATATTTAACAAGGCACTTTAATCATATCGTTATCAGATAACTAATCAGAACTGCTTAAGGCCAGGTTTTCACACAGTGAGCCATTGTCATATCGATCGATACAAGAGTTCGATGGGTTGCTTCCATAATTAATTACAAACTTTTTGCATGTCGGTGTGTTATTCAAATTATAATGTTTTCCTGTCTTGATTACAGTGAAACCAAAGTTTGATATATATTTCTGCAAAATGGAATTTGAATTTGTCGGTTAAACAACGGAAGCAGAGTTAAATTTGTTACTTAAAATGGATAATATTTTATTGGATAGATGAATATCAATTCATTACGAATAACCTGCCCTTAAATGAGTCATCGCTTCGCCCTCCCCCTTGCTTGGTAGGTATTATAACTCTAAATCAGATTAGAAAATCCATTTCAAGCAATGATAAAACGTCGAAACAATAAAGTAAATAAACGAAGCATTTGCCAATGTTGGCTTTTAAAACTCAGTTTGTCAGTTGAAATTGGCTAATGATGGCGGACGTATCTCGGAAATGGCATTGATTGCGTCGCCGGGCGGGCGCACTCGGCAAATTGACTCACATGCGCAGACCTTACTGCATCGAGCTGCCTCGCTGCCCCAGCCAGGGCTGAAAGTTTTGACGGGGAGGATAGAATAGTGGGGAAGGAATTACCCGATCCAAAGTCAAATGCATTGAAATTAAATACCTTTTCGGACTTGCAAATTTCTGGACTCTTTTGTTTAAAAAGTATGCGACAAAGCTCAATATTATTTGCAATAGTTTTTTTTGTTATTTCTTGCAACGAGACCAGATGCAACTCTTGTTTAGCGAAGACAAACTTAAATACCTACGCTCATGACACTCGAATTGGCGGTGAGGCATGTCTTAAATATTTATTACCAACAAATAAAGATAATTATACTTTTTTTCGCACTAAGTTACAACCTGGGTAGAAATTATAGTATCTGTAACCCCCTTATATCATTCTAACTGTTGATCCCCAGTAACTCTATCGACGATGCAATTACCGGACATGTAGGTGATAGGGTTATCGATTCGTGGATAACGTTATGAGAAATTGTTTCCCTGTTTATAACCAAATAAAGGCTGTAAATGAAGCACACGGGCTTTAATGAATGTGCTTATTTAAAACTAGCTGTTGCCCGCGACCTAGTTCGCGTCAATTTATGTTATTATGATCGCGATTATTTTTGCAACATTTTTCACTGATGCTTAGCTCCTATTGGTCACAGCGTGATGTTATATAGCGTAAAGCCTTCCTCGATAAATGGACTATCCAACACAAATTTTTTTTTTCGATTCGAACTAGTACTTCCTGAGATTAGCGCGGCCAAATAAACAAACAAACAAACAAACTCTTCAACTTTATAATATTAGTATAGATAAAAGCTGTAAATGAAGTACACGGGCTTTGGAGAATGTGTTTATTTAAAATGGACTGTTCATTTGTTTGTCGAATTTAAACGTGAGCAGAAGTCTCATTTTGTTTCTGAATTTGATTTTATTAATAGCCATGAAATGACATCTCGGTGATTTTGTGATTGACTGCCGACAAAATACATAAATAGCAATAATGATTTACATAATGCTGGCAGTAACTTATGCATTTAGCTACCACTTTGTACTTTTGACGACCCAATACGACTACCAGAAGCAATAGGATAATGGTACTCCGGAAATTAAATCATCTTTATTGCAGTCGCTAATTACCAGGCTAATGCGTTGTAGTACTATTACGCCTAACTAAAATACTCTTAAGGTGTGGTCAGTAAAGTAATTTGGACGAATTGAATTTCATCATAGTCAGTAGTATTGAAATGAAAGATAAGTTTACTGATTTAGAACGCGTTTATTTTTGATTTAACCCGACGTTTCGAACCCATTACAGCGTTCATGGTCACGGGTAGACTAAGGTGTTATTCTTCTTTAATATATGGTAATTTAAAATTTTTTTTATTAGTAAGTAGTTTTTATTCGGATAGTAAGTAAGTAAGTAACAGCCTATAATCATCCCACTGCAGGGCAAAGGCCTCCATCATTGAATTCAAGTTACTTACCACAGCAATGATGGGTACAGGCATAATCACCACGCTTGCCAAATGCGGGTTGGTGATCACAAACCCGAGCAATGTTCGAAAATTCGAAATTTTTGGTTGCCCGACCCGGGGATCGAACCCAGGACCCCGAGATTTTGGTCCGGTATTTAAACCACTAGACCAACGGGGCGTCGGATAAAAAAAACAATGTGTTTTGTTAAAATCTGCTGTTTTTATTTACTTGAATTTATTTCAACTGGTACTCTGTAACACAGTTGGCCCGAGTTTTGGTTCCCTCCGCCCTTACTTTTAATATTGGTCACTACACGAATCTCGCATTAACACCCACATAACTGAGCTTGTTTCTGCATAAGTTTATTGGACTGCATTTATCAAATTCTCATTTCAATATTTGGGTCCCACTCACTCTACCTACTTGATCTGGTTTTAGGAATCTGAGATAATGTATCTTGACTGGATTAGATTTGCTTTTCAACGTTTCTTAACACCAAATAAATAATATATGACAAGGAAATCTTAATTTACCGTCCCATGACGTAAGAAAACGTTCCCGGCGATGAAGTTGCCAACTCTACATGAATCATGTATGACAAAGATGGTGTTAGAGACTATTGTGTGCGAGAATTATCGTACTTATGTGTAGTTAAGATTCGAGTGGCGAGCGGGGTCGGCGCCCGAGCCGCGCGATTAGGCGCTCGCGCAATTTACTCTACATGCTACGACACAAATAACGATTTACCGTCTGATACGAAATGGTACAAAAACTGCGCGTGCGCCCCTAAAGACATATTGTAAATATTATTATTGCGAAATTTGTATGGATAATGCCAGACATTTGGCACGGAGTTGGATTACAGGCGGGAATAACACTTAGGACACTTTTGATTCCGAAAAATGTTAGATTCCGGTGGGATTGATCCAAGCTTAAGAAGTCGCGAGAATCAGCTAGTCTTAGAGATGTCGTTAATTTTGGTCACTCCTTTTATGGTAACCTTTAGATTATAATTGATCAAACACAGATACAATATTAATTTTGTAACTACACTCTTGATTATTCTGATTAGCCATATATTAGGTTAAAAATTTTTTTAAAACACATTTACTGATATCATCAGCCTATATGACACAGGCCTCTCTAAAAGGAGGATTTTGCCACAGTCGCCACCCTTGGCAGGCAGAGTTGGCAATGGCAGTTTGGCCAGTGGTCGAGAAAAGACCCTCCCTTCTTCTGGTGTATAACCAGAATTCTTATTTACGAAATCCATATACGTATAGAAGGGAGTTGGTATTATATTTATGTGGTACCTACCACACAAATATTCTTTTAATAATTACATTCTATAGTTGATTTTGGTAACGAAATGTCACTAAAAATCCTGTAATGCGGCGTTTTTTTTCTATATATACCAAGGTGCAGTGTCATTAATGTTCTATTACAAGTTTATCGCCTGTTTGGGCAGAAATCTACAAGGGTCTGTTCTGTAGCACTATCACAGACAACTTTATCGTAAGTTTCTTGTTATTGAATTTTTAAAACACTTTAACATAATAATAACTTTAACATTTCCCATCAAGAATTGTTGGAAATAAATGCTTTTATTTATTTATTTAACATCATTATACGTAAAAAATTAGTTCTATTTCACATTGAGCCTTTTGTGGACATTTTTAATTCAATCTGTTTCGTTCGTAGTTCTGTGATACAGACGATACAGGTCATTGTACACTTTCGTCGATTAATAACATGCAGTTCCTAATTTATACGTTTAACCGTTCGACGAGTCTAGTTGTCGGTGAAATGTATAGTTAATTCAACTTATAATAGGTCCTTTAGGGTAATATTTTTTATAAGTTAGTCACTGATTTAATGGTAGTCTATTTTTTGAGTTGCTAGCTGGCTGCGTACGTGTCCCTGAGATTAATTAAAACAACACCATGCGCCTTGCTGCGTCGCCGCGTCGCCCGCCTCTCAGTCGTAGCCCTCGGCTATCGAGCCCGACAAGTGGTACTTGTTGCGTGGGATCCAGTCCTTTTTGCATATGAACAGTGCAGTGCGGGCGTGATTTGTCGCACAGAAACAACTCGCCTGCGCAGCCCGCTAAACTGAATATTAACACAGCAGGGGACTGTTGAACTCTTAACTCGGATCGATCGATGGAACCAATCACTAGACCCCGATATTGTATGCATGACTTCCAAGATATTTCTATGAAGTGATACAGTATAATATGAGTATACTTGGTACACGAGTATACGTGTGCTGGGCTATGATGCGGCTTAGTCATGATGTCATGATGATTATTTCTTGCCTAATGCATTTTATATAGCTGAAATACTGCTATGTGAACTAGGGCGAATTTTATGTCACTTCCCGGAACAATGCATTTAGCAATTTGGCACAATTCTCATCTTACATTCGACGCATAGCCTTATATAAAATAGTTGAAATTTATCGCGTTGTTTTGTGTGGGATTCTGCGGTACAAATTCTAGGCTAGCTTCTAGAAGTAAGGTTTTTTTCTATTTGTCGTGAACCGGGGGTCGGTGCATGTAGATCGCGCCGGGAGGTTGCAGTAGCGCTGCAACATGGACAGTCGAACGTCAGGCTTCTAATTACGGAGCACGAGCCCACGACATAGGCGGTTGCAGCGAGCTCCAGCGTTAATTAGAAGGATTCTCTGACTACGTATAACTCTTGCCGTGTTCGCCCGCTCGCAAACCAATTACCGGCACACTGATGAACGCCGAGCGTGCACGAAAGTTCCCACTCAATTTCATTACGCTTCGCTGTGCGCACTAACAATTAGAGAGGTTTCTATAAAATCGCTATTCATCGCAAAGTGCTATACACTACAGGATTCTAGGTATTTGCCGGGCCCAGTACGCAGACTGGCACGAGTCGGCCGGCTAATCCTGATTAGGCCGAGACTGTCTGAGCTTTTCCACTAGGTTTGACGCTAATGACATAATCAAAGGATGCCGAGCTCTTTAATAGAGCCTAAAGGGTTGGCTGAAAGAACTTTGATCAATTAGTGTATATGTAATTTTGCTGGAAAGGCGGTCGTTGAATGCGTAAGTAGGTAAGCACCTAAAAGGACTGGCTCAGATCGGGTTATATGTTTGCTGACAGTCACGACGCGAGATGTGTTGTCTCGTCTGGGAGCCGGCTTAAGTAGTCGCGTCAAGTTTGTTTTCCTACGATAATGCGTCTGTAAATAACAGCTGGTCCTCGCTTTACGCTCGACAACCTATTTACTTATACGTTTAATTAACACTTCACAGTTCGAGTGCTATTTGATATTTATTTTTATGGCATGTCATTTTCTATTAAGGATCTGGCTGGAGTGGTCAGCGTTATGCAATAAATGTGGTTCGCGTAGATCTCGGGGTACAATTAGACCGCAGTGGTGGTGTCAGGTTTGATTCCCTCTTGCACAATGCACGCAAATTCCGTACGTTCCTCACGAGTTCACGCCAATATGGAGTGTGGATGTTTCGTAACTTTGGTAATAATTTAAACAGTAATATAATATGATCAAAATTATATTTGTGGGAATGTAAAAACTACTTACGATATTAAGCATATTTTCGTCACTGGAACAATAATGTAGAATTACTTAAAGCCAGTATGGCTTTTAAATTTATTTTTGAAATCATTATATGGCAGTTCTATAGCTAACTTTGCCATCTGTTAAGACGAGACTGCTTGAATAAATAATGTAAGGCGTTGTTAAAGTCATGTTCTATAGAAACTAAGCAGTGTAAACTAAACTAAAAAAAATGACACGTTATAAAAATTTAATAACTAGTATTCCTGCCTGGCAGTTCGCTATTTCTTTATAGGTTTTCTATTCATATAGTCGAGCGAATGCGCGGCTTTAGTGGAAACTGCAATGGCGCTGGGGGCCACCCCCTCCCTACCAGCCTATATGTATATACCGCGCCTATGTGCTTTTAATACTTTTAAAAAAACTTTTCGAGAACGCTGTCCTGGAACATTTGCCCTAGGTACTGTCCTGTTTAAATCTTCTCTCTCAGAAAGACTTACAGTTGAATATTTTGTAAGTAGGTGATGTATTGACTTGGGGTGGTAATCAATCTTCTATTTAACTGGTATTTCAATTAATTTGTATACTATAAAGAAATATTTTTGGTATAAACAGTTAAAGAAATTTCAACTGCCCCAGCTGGGGATTCGTACTCATGCCATAATTCTGGACAGTTTAAAATGAAAACTGAAAATTGAAAAAAATTGAGTTCACGCTATTTCTTCTTCTTTTTATTGGTGTCGTAAGTAGTGACTAAAGGAGTAGAAAAACCACAATAGCCAAACGCTTGCCAAGCGTGGCGATTATGACAAATTCCTTCTTTTAGAGAGATCTATGTCCTGGCGTAGACTAATCTGGGCTGATGATGATGACACAAGGCATGTTATTGAAATATATAAGCTTCTCTGAGCTTTATGTACTCATAAAACATAAGTTATTCAGGTAAAAGTTTGTAAGCAATTTAGGTAGAGTCTGGTATTAAATTTTGCATAGATCGAGCGACGGATGAAAACATAATCTACGAGACGCGGTATGCACAGCGATGCTCGGACGTGCTCTCTGGAAAATTGCACTTGATCCGCCGCGTCTAGAGTTGCAGAACTATCGATAGTTTGGCTATCGATAGTTGACCTCGAAAACTAGTTACAGTATCGATTGTGTTATCTATAGTATCGATAGTATGGAATCAATCAATACTGTCGATACTATCGATAGTATTTTGGTGTAATAGTATCGATACTATCGATAGCATTGCTACTAATCAATAGTATTATTAGGGAATTTGTAATATCGATACTATCGTTACTATCCATAGTATTGTTCCGAAGCAATACCTATATTGGTCTTCAATAGTATCGATACTATCGCTAATATCGATACTATCGATAGACTATCGATACTATTGATATGACGTCAACTATCGATAGACTATCGATAGTCTAGCGATAGTGGACTATCGATAGGCAACTCTAGCCGCGTCTGCCTCGCTGCATTCTATTTCCGAGACACAATTACGTACCCCGTAATAGAATACCACGATATATTATGTATGCCACGAAATACGGTTTCTCGGTGACCTGTCGATTATGCCATGTGATAACTACCGTTAATGTAGATAGAAATTCATACGCGATAAAAATATCTTGAATCGAATTGTGAACCAGCACGTTGATAAACACCCATTGCCTACTTATTTGGCTATTATTTATGATATTTTTAAACGTCTTATTTACGCATTTGCTTTTATTACTATTACATTACATTTTGACACATCAGGATGGTTTTGTTGAATGGTTCTTGTAGTTACTTTAGGGCCCATTGATATATTTCATAATAAATGTCTGATTTCAGCATAGATCTTGGAATGAAGTAGGCAACTACGCAAGAAACATTAAATAAAAATTACAGATGTAAACCCTAAATAAGTTACTTGCGAATAACGGTCGACTCTATAGCCTACCATGACATGAACATAGTATTCCATCAGAGAACTATACTTTTTATTCTACCTTTAATTATGGGATTTTCTTCTTAATTTAAACATACCTATCTGTGAACTACACCCAGACGTAAAAAAGGGACGAAATCAGACAATTCCTTTAAATCTTTATCGTTACAGTACATACTCAGTTTACTTGCCTTAGAATACGTCGTCGTCACTAATTAGAGTAATGCTGTTAGATATACACCTTTTATCATCAAAAAAAATCGATGAAAGTATTTATCTGTATGGAGTAAATACTTCAAAAAGAGTAATTAATGACAATCTTAAGGGTTATTAATTCAAGCTTGGTATGCACTTGACATAGATGACAGCAGGTGCTTGGCTACCGGCGGGCGCATTAAGTATGCGCCTGCGGCATGGTCAGTTTTTGCGGCGGCCGGGAACAATGAAAAGCGCGCGCGCATTCCGCCCGCGTCACCGTTAGCCATCGTAATCGTTGCGATCAACGCCGTCGATGCTCATGCTCGTGCGCCGCTCTATCATTGGCGAGCATTGAAAAGCACGCAATTTTCTAGCTAAACTGGCATTTTACATTCCTTACTCTGATTCAGCTCCCGCTCGTGTTTGTTGTACTAATTGAATTTTTTTAAGCTTGTTACAATTTTAAATATTTAGGACATGCCTCACTGGGCCAAACAGAGCCATCTAGTCCCAAATTAAGCTACTATTAAGTAGCCTGTCGTATGGGGTACTAGACAACCGATAAACGTACTTATATACTTTTTTTTTCTAAATATATACTTATAATACATAGAAAACACCCAGACCAGTACAAACAGACATGTTCATGCACACAAATATTTGTACTGTGCGGGGATCGAACCCGCGACCCATGGCTCAGAAGCAGCGTTTACTACCGCTGATCCAAATGGTCGTCAAAGCAAAATGACATCTAGATTATTCTATCAAAATCACTTCGATTCTGTGCATTAGAGTTAAACCTACAGCTGTACAACACGACGGTCACTCTAGAAAACATGCTACCTACGTTGAATGCATATTATTTTGTAAATCTAGATTCTAATTACATATGTAGTTGCTTATTTATTCTTTAATTATTTCCACTTTCTTTTGCTATCATCATCGTAGTCTGAATACAACAATACTGACTCTACATTATAAAATCTTCGTAATTAAAGTTAAGCTACATTTTAAAGATCTATGACATGATTAACCGTTCACATCTTTCTTTCCCTTTACTGTTCTCAAAATAAAAACGGCACTTTCAAAAGAATACACTCTACTATCGTGCTTACAGTTCGTTTGTCACGATTATTTCTAGATTTAATAGTTGATGAAACGACGTAATTTCTCTTGAGAACATAAATCAAATGAACAGCTTTCTATAGACAAAGATAGGATAGTAAAACTCGTCGAAATAAGAGCAGTCGGGGATATCTTGGCTTCAAGCCAGGCCAAACAGGGTAAAAAGCAAGGGCGGCGACGACGACCGCGCCCCGAAATAGCGGGCAAAGTCAAGGCGTGTATTCTACACAGCCGATGCTCCCGAGACACGACATGCTACTAGCTCAGGGCGCTCTGATAGCCTGTGTACACGCATCCTCTACACTATTGCACCAGTCCTTTAGACGGACAACACCTAGATCGGCTAGACAGCGACACACCCAGCGAGGCGTGTCAGGGTTTGCCGATGCTCATGTAATGTAACCGTAAACAACCTCATTTAGACCTATATAAATTACGGTTATCGTACTACTAATACCATTTACAATGACGCAACTCCCATTTGGATAACGCAAAAAATTCTCGCCACATTTGAAAATGTTTACTGTGACGATGACTGCCGCTCCTAATTAATTATGTTTTGTTGGCGCTTGTCGCCGTTATTCCCATGCTAATAGCCCGCTCATATTTTTATTAATGTAGCTTGATATCGAAACCCTGAATGTCGTGCACAATAAATTGAATATGAACATTAAATAGAATGAAATTGGTGACAAGGGTATAATGTTTCGTTTAAGCAAAGCGCATTACGTACACGTATAGTAATGGGACACAATAGGTGGTACACTGTCGGCTGACTCACGGTCCTGGCCGGCTCGAGACAGAACAAGGACGTCCTTACAGCCAGGCACTGTAAATCGAAACATAAACATCGTTACTCCATATCCGTCAGCGCCGGTTGCCATTGTGCCGCAACAAATTGCCGACATAATAGACTTCGCAACACTCCAACTTTGCGCTAGATGACACACTGGATATTGTCTGATGTTTAAAGCGTTATAATGGCAATGAGAAATTCGTACGGTGTCTCCAGGACTACTAATACTGAAGAAATATTGAAAGCTACCAGGACATAAAATTATGCCTTAAAATACTTTATTGAATATTGCCATTAATATTCCGAAGCTAAACAACAAATAATATCTCTATCTGTAACAAGATAAATGAGATTTTGTCTACATTACGTAAGGGTACCTTGTTACCTTAGGTGGGTGCTTACCAACACTATTGTAAGTGACACCTGACAGACCTTTTAGTCCGGTTTTTTTCCCTTTTGACACTTCTTTTTACTCAAGATCTACCAAATTATTTAGGTACTTACGTCGGCCGAAAAAGCGTCAAGTTTACTGACTTTATATTACTCAACACAAAATAATACTTACATAAATGTTACGGGTTAATAAAGTCTAGGTTAAGGTTCGAACTATCTTAGTAAAAGTATTTGGTTAAAACCACCTTTCTTTTGTTGCAGATGACTTGAAGGCGGTGACAAAACGTCTGATCGCGCAGGCGAAGCGGCAGGGATCCGCAGACAATATCTCCATAATCGTGGTTTTCCTGAAGGAGCCGCGTAAGATCGTCGCAGACAATTACAGCCCGCCCATGGATCTTGGGTAAGCCAACTACACACCCCACACAACATTTGCCAAACATTATAAGTAGGTAATCTCTAAAATTACTAAACCGATTATAGAAAGCTTTATTATGGGTAAATGATATAGGTTTAATTTGATGGCGATTTAAACATATAAATGTAGAAAAACAATATTAGTCAATAATTTTCTATTTATTGGCGTTCGCTGACTAGACAGTTTGCAATACTCAAAACGACTTAAATGTCTCGGTAGCTGTTTATAAAGATCAGTCGTACGGTTACCGAAAGGTCGTGATTTCAAATCGCTCTAGGGGCAATCGAAACATATTATTTATCTATGGATAATATTTCTCTTTAATGATTTTTTAAAGTCAATAGAAATAGTTCAAAGTTTTGTTTTGTACAGAGGATACTTTTTCTCTCGGTAATCATCCTCTAAAATGGTTTAACAGAGGTAGAAGTTTCTATAATGAATCTTTTTTTTTATTTAGTTTAAATATAGAAATAAAACCGCGACAGCGAAATTTTAATCTCGTTTTTAAGGAGCGCGAACTTCACGCGGACGATGTCGCGGCCAGAGCGCTGGTCTAGCAATATAACCATATCAGTACGTGGAAAGGCTGACGTAATAATATTTTTGTATGACTTACTCGTACTCGGCTTTGTATACCTACCTATTATGCTGCGCTGCGTTATTAGTTTCCTTATCTTGCAGTTAGCATGACTGTGATGTTTGTTAAGTTAAAAAGAATTTGATGGAAATTTTTGGACCTTTGCCTAGCTTCAGTAGGATGACTTAAAAATAAGGATTTGTTTGCTGTATGTACTAGGCCAGCGTGGTAAAATTAAGGCCTTATCCCCTCTCCATAGGAAGCGAATAGACGTGCTCAACAGTGAGCGAAATGGGTTGTTACTATGTAGGTATGTACGAGGGCGGGTCAATAAGTCCGTGACTTTTTGAATTTCTGACCTCTTTACTGAAAAAGCAACACTACTCCTGTCAACAGGTATCTGTCAGTTGATTCCTATCAAAATTTGAACTTGCTGCGTCAGTTAGTTTGTGTTTGACAGCTATTTTTATCAGACTACCCAGTAACTTGAGGAAAAAATGGAAAAAGGTGAATTTCGTGTGCTTATTAAGCATTATTTTTTGCGAAAAAAAAACATTACCGAGACTAAGGCTAAGCTTGATAAATACTATGGGGACTCTGCACCATCGATTTCAATGGTAAAAAAGTGGTTTACTGAATTTCGTTGTGGCCGTAAAAGCACTGAAGATGCCGAACGTCCTGGACGCCCAATTGAGGTCTCTACACCCGAAATAATCGAAAAAATTCACGATATGGTGTTGGCCGACCGAAGATTGAAAGTGCAAGAGATTGTGTAAGCCGTAGGGATCTCGCATGGCTCATGAGAAAGCTTTCCGCAAGATGGGTGCCGCGTTTGCTCACAGTCGACCACAAACGCAATCGTGTAACAACTTCACAGGAAGGTTTGGCGTTGTTTAATTGCAATATGGAGAAGTTTTTGCGCCGTTTTGTAACCATGGACGAAACATGGATCCATTACAACACACCAGAGACCAAACAACAGTCAAAACAGTGGGTTTCTAAGGGTGAATCGGCGCCAAAGAAGGCCAAGGCGGGTTTGTCAGCCAATAAAGTTATGGCGACTGTTTTTTGGGATGCACGTGGGATAATCCACATTGACTACCTTCAAAAGGGAAGAACAATCAATGGGGAATATTATGCCAACTTATTGGACCGCTTCAATGACGATTTGAATAAAAACCGACCTCATTTGGCCAAGAAAAAAGTTCTTTTCCACCAAGACAATGCAAGGGTGCACACATGTGCAGTTGCCATGGCAAAAATCCATGAATTGGGCTATGAATTGCTCCCTCATCCACCCTATTCTCCAGATTTGGCTCCGAGTGAATACTTTTTGTTCCCAAACCTGAAGAAATGGCTTGGTGGAAAAAGATTTGACTCCAATGATAAAGTCATCTCGCAAACAAAGGCCTATTTTGAGGACCTCGACAAATCATATTTTTTGGAAGGGATAAAAAAATTGGAGAAGCGTTGTACAAAGTGTATAGAGCTCAAGGGAGACTACGTTGAAAAATAAAATGATTTGTTTATCAAAAAATCTGTGTTTTATTCCAAAAGTCACGGACTTATTGACCCGCCCTCGTATCGTGTATGAATAGCATCACCTTCTATTTCTATGAGTGTCGTAAAAGGCAGCAGTTTCTCCCCTCTACCACTGGCCAAACTGTAATCAATCAACCCCCCTGCCAAGCGTGGGATTATGGCAAAATAAAATAAAAACTGATAGTTGTCTGGTAGAGATCGCTCCAAGCTATAAGACCGCCTATATTGTATAATTCAAATTCTTTCTTATGTGTGATTTTTCAATTTGTGTGGTGTGTAATAAAGAGTAATCTATCTATCCTCATTTTGGATACTCATCATCATCAGCCTATATCAGTCTACTCCTGTGACCGGCAGTGAGCAAAAAAATCATTGAAAGGATAGCATCATCCCTTCTATTTATATGAGTGTCCTAAGAGGCGACTATGGGAGAACTGCAAGATGACGGGCACCAACCAGCGTCTTCTCGGTAAAGCGATCCAAACAGCGATCCATCAAGCCTGCCAAGCGTGGCGATTGTAGCTAAATTAAAAAAAAATACCTTAAGGTTGTAGAGATCGCTCCAAGTGATAAGACTAAATTGTACAATTCTAAATCTTTCTTATGTGTGATTTTTCAATTTGTTAGGTGTGAAATAAAGAGTAAGTAGGTATCTATATGTATATCTATCCTCGTTTTGTAGACTGGTGATGATGATGATGAGTAGATATGTATATTTTCTGAAATAGGATGAGGTCTTATTGACTGTCAACCAGTTTCACTATTGCAGAAAAATAAAAGTGTCGTCACTCGATAACACCTTGTTCTAGTTGGCCTTGAATACTACTGACTCGCCTATCTTTCAATGTTAAAAATCTTAAATTATTTTGTTAGTTTAAATTAAAGATTTTGATATTTTAGGTACATACATAATTATATAGTTGATCAGTCTATTTTTGAACACAAATTTATTTTTACAACAATTTTTACAACAACAATAAACATTACCTACCATAGGTTTGGTTAACAAATACGGCTGGACTTAAAATAACCAGCAATACCGATACCTACCTTATTTCATTGTTTAATTGGCTTAACTAGCTGTCACTGGAAATGATGGGTAGTTTGAAAATATTTTATGCATTTACATTGCACCTGGTGAATTCTGGTGTCATTAGTATTACACCATAATGACAGTGTATGGGCAACGAACCCTCTTTACTTCTCAAATAATTTAGCTTAACTTAAGTCACTTGAATGATGATGAAATATAAATTAAATCTGCAGTGTTTTGTGACAAAACGATCCTTACAGTAGTTACAGTGTGTTCTAGACTGTGATAAGTGACACTATGACTCCTCCTGTCTCGGTTGCGTAGCTCATAATCTACGGACTTTTTTGTTCAACTGTCTAGGTAGAAAGCTTAAAGAGTGTTGTTGTACCACGTATTTCTTGGAATGTAAAAAAAGCGTTTAAAATTTTGTTACTATCTTTTTAACGCGACTTCGATCGATTCAGTCATAAAATTTAATATACGCATGAAATATCACAAATCTAATCAAAGTTTCGGTAAGAATATACAAACAAATATTTACTATTATATGATTTAGGTGCTTACGTTCTACCATGCTGATTACTTATAGGTACTCCTATTTTATTTTCATGCAGATGTCAACTAAGTGTATTATGGAAACGATAAAAAAACAAATCCTTTATTACATATTATTGGTTTAGCCGCACTTTCGTGAACGCCTTCAGATAATTAGATACTACCTACCTACTTATATATATATTGCAGGGATATACATTCATTATAATAACACTGAATATTTTCAATTATTTGCATTACTTACAATTTAACGGACTTTCAGTGCCATTATAATTTCACTAGACTGATACAGTGAAATTTTAAGGCAGTGATATTTTGACAATAACACTGGTTTAAGATTATCAGAGCGATCTCTAACGTAGCCTAACAACCTAGATTTATTATAATATGACTATTGCGGCCCAGTGAAATTACAATATCACTGAAAAGAGCCCGTGTAATTAAATGAACCAGTCGTCATTGACAATAATCAGTGTCAATTTCACTAGTGAAATTATAATATCACGTCGTCTTCGACAAAATCCCTGCAACATATAAACAATAGATCCCTCTGCTCGTAGGCTGGACAACGCGTTGGCGAACGTGCCACAGTTCGGCATGGAGACGGAGTCGTGTAAGCGGCAGTTGGACGCTGTGCCCGGCGAGTCCGAGAACGGCGAGTGCGCTGAAGCCGACCCGGACAACGGCATCGACAACTCGGATAGCGACAGCGAGGACCTCGGCCCCGAGACCGCCGTCGACGCGGACGACGTCGACGCAGACGCGAAGAACCACGAGCCGGCGCCACCGACTCCGCCAGTTGACACAAGTAAGATATTACTATCCTACCATTTTTAATAGCCGTCATGAAGGAGGTGGAAATTATTTTGTACTAGCTGACCCGTCAGACGTCGTCCTGTCTAAACTTTGAATATGGATTTTGAATTGGTATACTTAATTAATTTAAAAAAAAAAAAAAAATTGTTGATTATTTTAATGGTATCATATAACTTGACCATGTGAAAAAGTTAGTTTTTTGCTATTTAACGAATTTACAGCACGCATTCTGGCAATGTTATGTCAAGCATCATAAGCTTTAATTGTCAGAAGCACTACTAAGGTAACATTAGAAATAATGTAATATGGCGATTAAGTATTTTTAAATTTAATTTTTTTTCCGAAATTTTCTTAACTTTTTATTTCATAAGAACCTTCTGACAACAACGAACAAAACAAAAAAATAATTAGCCAAATCGGTCCAGCCCTTCACGCGTGATGCCGTGACTAAGGGAAATTCCTCTTTATACAGGTGACTTTTTCATCACCTTTAAAAAAATTTATAGGCGTTCAGTATCGTATTTAGCCTATTTATGAAGTATAATATTAAGATTACACCCGAAAATATTTTATGTGACATAGTTTTCAATTTTTACGGTCCTAAGTCTGGTTAAAGTATGAAAGGAAAATCTAAAACTTATGGATAGTATCGTAATGAATGAATGAGATGCGCATCGCGTATAAAAAGTGTTGTTAGGAGGCCGTATCAAAAATTATTATACTTTCATCCTATATATTATATACATATTTTGACAATATTACGATGGAGGTCCATTTAAGACTAGCTTTTAAGAAGTGTACCTACCTAATCTAGCACAGATTCCACACACTTTAAAGGAGATTAGGCACAATCATATTTTTCCCATAATCGCCATGATATACAAGCGGGTTGCTGATCGCAGTTTGGATGACGCGACACATTCATACTCCTTTAGTCGCCCCTGACTGACCACAAACATTTAAGACGATTAAGGGTACACCTACTCGTATAAAAATAACATATTTTTGAGACTTAGGCTTGGGCCAAACCAGATTTTCACGTAAGCAATTGTATCGAGTTTTGTCAATTGTTTCAATGAAAACAATCAAAACTATGCCGGTATGCGGTGTGAACTAGATTGAAAGGAGAGCAAAAGAAAAAGTAAGGAATTATTTCTGATTGACGGCTTCTCGATTGCAACTTGTAACATTCACCTACATGTAGATCTGCCGGATAGTTTGGCGATTGTATGCAAATGGTGGCGACTAATCGCTCTCAGAGAGTGGTTTTGATCTAACTAACTTATGCCTACCTTAGTATACCCACTGTATACCGAATAACCAATCAGAGACCAAAACATTTGAGAGCAAACATCTTTTAAGTACCTACCTACCTAAGTATCAAATGGCTTTAGTATTAATCAATCAATCAATCAATCAATCAATCAAATATTTTTATTTGCATAAATACATATTACAAAGATGTTACAAAATATTTTCTTAGTCATTGTATTTAACCTGCTGGCAGGCGTGCAAATGTTCGTCATTGGAAGCTATTAAATAACAAATTAAAATATTTTATGTCAAATGGAATAAACGTTGCACAATTTCTAATCCTTGAATACCTATTCTAAATTAAATGTCAAATTAAGTAAAAAATAAATGTCAAATAAATTAAAACGGCCTAAAACAAAGCACAAATTGTAAACATTAGTCATAAACAATAAACAATATAAAGTCAACTATCCCTCAAAGTCCATGTACTCATTCAAACTATAAAAACATTTTTCACTTAGCCATTTCGTTAAATTTCTTTTAAAAATATTTCCATTCAGGTTTTTTAAATTTTCAGGTAGCTTGTTATAAATTTTTATGCACATATTAAATACATTTGTTTTATAAATATCTTTGCGACTGGATGGTTGATATAAGTTAAACGCATAATGAGCTCTAACGGGTCTCCTAGAAATATCAGCAAAAAATTTAAAATACTCAGGATGCTGTTTTACGAAGCAACACGCTTCTTTTATATATAAGCATGGAAGAGGGAGTATATTAAGTTTTTTAAATAGGGGTACACAACTGTCTAAATACATTGCAAATGACACGTATGCACTTTTTCTGCAATTTGAATGTTTTATCTACTTCCCCATAAAATAAGACCGTAGCTAAGTATAGACGAAACGTAGCCAAAGTAGGCTGATAGAGCTGCTTCTAAGGAAACAGTTTGTCTCAATCTCCTTAGAGCAAAGACAAAGCGACCGAGTTTTTTACAGATTAGATTCACATGCTCCTTCCAGTTCAAATGTTTGTCAATAACGATACCTAAAAATGTTATTGTGTCAACTTCCTCTAATTGATTATTATTATAATGAATTTTTAATTTATTTGCATTAGAATTGTATGATTGAAATGTTTGTACTTTTGTTTTATTTATATTTAGTTGTAAATCATATGATTTTAACCAGTCAATTATTTCTTTTAGTGTATTGTTTATAATGTCTTCAAAGGTGTCTTTATCATCACGTTTTACTAATACGGTCGTGTCATCTGCAAAGAGTATAGTTTTGTGACGAGTGATGTTAGGGAGATCATTAATATATAACAAAAACAGGATTGGCGCAAGAATTCCACCCTGTGGTACATTTTACTTTTTCGATAACATTTCCGTTCAAAATTAATTTACTGATTACCGTACATTGCTTTCGATTTGCTAGATAAGATTTTAGCCAGTTATTTGCTTTACCACGTATGCCATAGCATTCGAGCTTTTGCAGGAGCTTTTGATGATTGACAAAATCGAAAGCTTTTTAGTAGGTTAGGAAGCGCACCTATTTTTTACTCTTGTACTTACAACATTCGAAAACGCAAGAAATACGTCATGGTAACTTTTCAAAACAGCAGCCAAATTGTAATGTAATCAGGTAGCTAATCTGTGTTCATTTCCTGTTTTAAATGACCAATACTACGTAGTGGACCTTCCTATGTACCTACCTAGTAGAATCGAATTAGAAATAAATTCCTGGTTTGAAGTTCCTAGTTTATTTATTATTGCTACCTAGCTAAATCCCCTACAAGTATTTTTAAAATTAAAAAGGAAATGACTACTTACATAACATTTAATAAAAACAAAACATTTGTTTTATTATAGTTACGTAAGTAGGTATTTATTTTGGCAGCCAAAGTTCGCCTGTGTGAAATTGAAGTATTGGTAGCACATAAACGTAGGAAATCTATGTGATAGCAAACCATCCATTATTTTAGGAAGGTAACTTACTTAGGTACCCATTCTTACTTTAGTTGTTCCCGGCTAATAAAATGCCCAAAAAAGTATGTTCGCAGAAATAATTATTTTCGGGACTGATGTCCATTTATCCTATAATGTGTGGTATACACACGGCATGGTTTGTTTATGGGTGCTGCTTGCTTGCTGCCAGTCGGACTCCCCGCGTCCCGCGTGGTTACGCGCCCTAGTGTAGTGACGTCTCCTCCCGCCCCGACCCGTCTCGCTCGCCGGCAGTCGCTCATCGAACGCCCGCATGATCTGTGCTGCTCTGCGCCGTCATTCTGCTATTGTAACCGGGCCTTTTGTCTACATTTTTACGTATCGAATATAACGCCGGTAGTGAAGATAATAATCTGTGTGTGAAATTACCGTTTACGGTATGTGATTTTTAGCAAATGTGTTTTATTATTTTTCACATTCTTAGTAGTTTGTGAAAGGTTATTTCTGTGTTGATTCATGCGGAGCGGTGTTCTGGAAATAGATCGGTTGGTTTGAAGGCACATCCCTCTGTGGTTGGGGATTTTAAAAGTTTCTACCCAAAATCTTGTGAAACGACCGAGTTTCGTCTCGGGTGTGTCTTCTTCGCAGCCGTTCTCGAAATGGCGTCCGCGAATGTCTTGCGAATTTAAATTCGCGACCGGTAAATATTATCGTTAGCCAGCACGCCGCATGTATTTAGCCGCCAAATAATTATTCAAGTATAACCTACCTACCTACTAATTTGTATAAAAATCAATATAAACAAAGGTACCTATACTTTCGTCTTAGTACGGCTTATTAGTTTTTTTTCCATGCAAGGGTGTGTCACCTGTTGATAGCGAGAGGAAGGGTGGTAGCTTGCGTGATCGCCAGGTGTTCAATATTCGTGCGTTGTATTACGTGTAAATAAATACAGTGGTATGTTTATTGTGATGTGCAGTGGAGGAGGGCCACGTTGACGGCGCTCTTGTGGATAATGTAGCTGAGAGCGGCGAGGAGTCAGAAGACGAGTGGAACTACTTCAAAGGTGAAGGCGAACGAGAAGAGCAAAATCCCAGTGAGGATCCCGAGGAGGCCCCGCGCTCCGAGACACCTTGCCAGGACAGTGTGAGTTGTGCACCTGCCACTTATACCTATGATCAATACTACCAGTCAACGTCGTGTTAAATTTTATTACTGAGCATAAGCTAAGCACCAAAAGCTCCATCTAATAGTTAAAAATAGTGGTATTTGTAATATAAAATTTGGTAAATGTTTTGGTAGCTTTTTCAAATAAACTATCTACCTAACATTAACCTACAGAAATGCAGACTGTTGACCTTCAACTTCCATGACTCATTCTAACATACAGCTCAGAAACGTCCCTGGCTCTAGAAATTTAATGAAAATGCAAGTTAAATATATAAATAACAATAAACAGTCAAAGGATAACAACATAGTGATAAGCTTTCATTGCATATTGATATCATTTTGATAACAATGTATCTTGGCTGAAATAATTGTGACGATTGTATTTATTTATAAATGAAAAAAGTAACTACCTGCTTAGACCTGGGATACCTCTTATTGTGTTGATTAAGTTCTTTTTAAATATTATTTTCCAATACAAAAATACTAACAACCAACACTTTACTGAATTCTATGTAGGTATACTGATTGATTTATGTTGTTGCATATTTATAGAAATAGAAGGTAAATTCAGTTACATGAGTAATGTTTATCAATAAATGTTGTAATAAATTTATGTGTAACATTCATGATAATGATTCCCAGAAACAGCAGTTGGATTTGAGTATAAAATGTGAAACCTATGTTTTTCTTGTAAATAAATATTGTCACCACATCATAAGTCTAAACCTTCATAGACAAATTTACAATTTAATTTTATGAATTTAGGAATACCTGTGTTGGTGGGTGTTCCCTCTTTATGTATGGCATTTTTAATTATAGTTAAATGTCACTTATTCCAGTCGGCTTGGGAAAGCAACTCAGTAGACATGAATAGTTCACCATTGAATCCAGATGCACCGGTGTTTGTACCGGGCTCTGTGACTGGTAGTGACGTCTTACTAGCAGAGTCCCCACGCAAGCCCGTTCCCATGGATGACATTGAGCTTCCTGATGTTGCTCAGTTTGAGACTGAAGCAGTTGTTCGACCAGCGGAACTGTTGGATTTGGATAACTGTGACCAATTAAATGGCCATCATGTAAGTGTTTAATTTTGCAACTTGGATTAGCTTTTACTGCAGCGCTTTTGTGTATAGTATAATTGGACTGACAGGTTGCCTTAACTAAATTATATAAAAAGTCATGACTGAGCAGTTTCTGTTCTTCTGTTGCATAGGCTTAAAAGATAGTATATTGCAACAACTTAGGCTAGGCCTTGTTATTTGCTAGGTAGATAAATTATAAAATAATGGATTTGTCAAACATTTATCTAGCTAGACTAATCCTTTTTTCTCTTTTGGTTTGGTAAGACCTGTTAGCAGATAGGTTGCAAGATCAGTACTACTTATATTAGAATCATTCTATTCAGACTCATACTAATATATTTATTAACATTGATAACTAAAATAAAATGAGGCATGTTAATTTTTTTGGATAAAACTGTATGGTGCCCTTAATTAAACCAAACAAAATGTATAACATCAGATTCATCATTAAAAAAAAATTTGGAAGTTATACAAGGTCAAAGTTTGACTAATGAAATCAATTTTTGGTTGTATATTTTGTGTTAGATTTTGACATTATTAACATTCCTCTTGCTTGTGACAACTATTTCAGTAATAAATAAGCTTCTTGTGGGAGTCGAACCGCAACCTATGTAGTACCACTAGACTAGCGGCCTAAGACAAGTTGCACGCACACAAACGATGGATTTATCATTCATAAGTTAATGTCATTTTCATACATTTGTTATCTATTCGTCTTGCGGATATGATATTAGAAAACAACTTGTCTTAGGCCGCAGTAGGTTGTAAAATGCAAATTCTGTTGCTGTACATTAATAAACATAAAATAAATTACTTTCAGAATATATCATTGGATGAATCTATAAAGGAACAGCTGAACGGGAACAACAAGTACAACATGGATAGTCTAGGATTTGGATTCAGTGTAGGCACGGAACCAGACAAGGTTACAGATGGCCTAATACAAGACTTTGAAAGGATACAGAAGGATACTACTGACTTCTGCAATGTACAGGTAAGAGTTGGAAATATTTTTATTATTTATTTAACATACAAAATACCAAGCAATTAATACAAAACACTGCCTTTCATTCTGGCATTCTTTCGTATTGTACATTATCGCTAAAAGCGTCCGCTTTTGGCGTTAGCGACAAATCCGACTTTATAAACAACCAAATAAAAAGTTTACTGTGATTCAATAAATACTAGAGGTAATTTACTAAAATGATACCGCTCTAGTTTTTTGAGAATTGATTTTGTTTAGAAGTAATAAAATTAAATCAATTGGGGGCAGCACATAACTCTAGTAGGCCCCCTTTAGTGAGCACAAATCAAAGTTACAAGAATATTTATACTTCTCCATGGGTCCAAATAGGTGTGCATTTTTTTTTAAAGTTTTCGTGTAAGTTTTAATGAATAGCATTATTAGTTCTTTGTGTTTGAGTAGACAAATAACATAGTACCTATATGGGGCTTGTGTCATCTCACTGCTGGGTAGGTAAAGGTAGCTGGGCTTAGGCGTGAAATCTTTGCTCTGTCTTTATTTGGGTCTACCTATTTAGGAAATCCATCCTTAATTCCCGATCCAAACCGGAGGTAGGCTTACTGTTGAGTTTACGCTACGTTTACGTTTATATTAGTAGGATTTAAATAAAGGGTATGTTTGCAGATTTAAACTCGCGATTATGAGATTTTAAATCCGTAAACATATCTTTGATACCAGACGTAGGCTTATACGAAATTAATAAATGTTGTACACATAAAACTAAAACTTCTTGAGTTATTAAAACAATATTTTTTGTTATATGTTACAGGTATTCCAGGCACACACTGAAACAAATCCATTTGCCTCTGACGATAATGATGAACTCTTGGAAAGGCTGAAAAATAAAGAAAGGGATCCAATGAGTATGAGCTTCTACCAAGAAAAAGATGATGACACCTGTGAGAGGCTTCCCAAAAGTGTCGATCTAAATGCAGTCCAACTATTACCAGATAGTGATGATGAAGATATTCAACCAAATGGTATCTGTGAAAATGTAACGGAAACTGAAAAAGAAAACATTAGTCCTGAACAACACAGCGACCTACATGGAGCTGAGAGCGATACCTTGGAACCAAACAATGACATAATAAGGTTTGATGATAGAAAAGATGTTTTAGGTAACAATGCTCTCCTGAACTTCGGACAGGGAGACAATTTTATGGATTACAGCGATACCGGCCGTAATAACATGCAAAATTATTCTAATATCGAATTTGAACCTAGTAATGTTTCTCAGGACACAGTCGCGCACACAGAAACGCCCGAATCTCACAAATTATTATTTGAACAAATACCAGAGATCCCAGACGGCAAAAGTTCCGAACTAGGTTTCTCCACAGATGATCTCTTAGACCAAACGGAGAGCGAAAGAGACGCGCGAGTACTCACGCCACAGGAAGAAATGTCACAGGATGCAGATATGGATAGTAAAAACGACGACTACCCTTGTAACGAAGTTCAACCAGAATTAATTCTCGATACTCAGGAATGTCACAACGATAGTAATTTAACAAGTCAGCCTGAACAAATAGGAAAAGAGACGCAATTGATCGAAGATAAAGAAAATGAAATCGTACACGAGTCTGAGCTGAGCGAGCACATCGAGCGGCCTGCGTCCGCCGCCCGGCCCGACGCGGCCTCGCCCGACGTGCCGCATGACATTCACGACAACGTCAAAGTCGACATTCACCATAGCGACGAGCGACACCTCGACTTCGACACCGGCCGGCCGGCGAGCGCCGCCGAGGATACCCACGAAACGCCAGAAATAAGGATCGACGCCGAGGAGCAGACCGCCGACGCCGAGATCGATCGAGTTTGCAGTCGACCGGTCGACTCGCCCCTTCCGGCCGAATCGCCTTTCCCGGCGGAATCGCCCCTCCCGGCTGAATCGCCCCTCCAGGCCGAATCGCCCCTCCTGGCCGCGTCGCCGCTACCCAGCGAGCCCGCCGCCGCGCCCTCGCCCCTCCTGCTCGACGAGCCCGTGCCCGCGGAACCCCTTCACGCCGAGTCACTCGCCCCGGCGAGGTCACCTGTGCCGGCAGAATCGCCGCTTCCGTCGCACTCGCCCCTTCCGGCGGAGTCCCCCGCCCCCGCGGATTCCCCCGCGCCGGCGCCGGTTCTCTCGCCGCTCCCCGTGGAGTCGCCGGCCCCGCTGGAGTCGCCGCTGCCCATCGAATCTCCCGTTCCGCCAAAATCGCCGGCGCTCGTCGTCGAGTCCGAAGCCCCGGAACCGATCGAGCCCGAGGCCGCGCCCGGTGAGCTCGCTCGCTCGCCGCTGCCGGCTGAGGTGCCGCTGCCGAGCGAGTCGCCGGTTCCGGCCGACGAG
Source organism: Anania crocealis (assembly GCA_949315895.1). Taxonomy (NCBI): domain Eukaryota; kingdom Metazoa; phylum Arthropoda; class Insecta; order Lepidoptera; family Crambidae; genus Anania; species Anania crocealis. The sequence goes on from OX438883.1 coordinate 20,065,967, forward strand.
CACCCCGCCTCGATCGAGCGCTCCCTTCTCGTCGAATCCTCGATTCCGAGGGAGGCGCTCGAGACCGAAGCCCTCGTGGAACAGGATCGACCCGCGTTCCCCGCAGAGGAGCAGGCGGCGCCCGCCGAGTCCGTCGCCGATGTCGCGGCCGCCGAGGCGCGCCTGACGCCCGAGCCCGCGCCCGCCGGCGGCCCCGCCCCCGATATCGTACCCGAGCAGCGAGTCTCGCGGTCCGACCTCGTCACCGACATCGACATCGGCGTCCCCGAGTCGCGCGCGCAGGAGATCTGCGTCCCCGTCACCAGCGAGATCCAGCACGACGACGCCGAGCACGCCGCCACGCCGCCGCCCACGCCCGCCGCGCCCGCCGCGCCCGCCGGCCCCGCGCTCGACATCCCGCCCGTCAGCGAGACGCCCATCGCGGTCGACGTCGCCGCGGGTACGCTCGCGGCCGCCGGGGCCGCCGCCGCCGTCACGGCTACGGTCGCCAAGGCCAGGACGCCCACGGCGAAGAAATCGCCGACCACCCCGACCGCCAAGCCGACCCCCAAGCCCGCGGCACGGTCGGCCGCCCCGAGCCCGCGAACGCCGGCATCGGCGACGAGGAAGCCGGCGACGACGACGCCGAAGCCCGCGGCGACGACGCCGGCCGCTCGCCTCTCGGCGGCGCGGACGCCGACCCAGGCGACAAAAGCCCCGGCCCCCGCGGCCCGCGCCCCCGCCGCGCGCCCCGCCGCCGCGAAGGCCGCGCCCAGCCCGCGCGCGGCGGTGAAGGCCCCGGCGGCGCCCAAGGAGGCCCCGGCCGCCGCGCGGCCCCCGCCCATCAGCCGGCCGTCCGCGACGCGCGCGCCCGCCGCGAAGCCGCCCGCGCCCCGACCCGCGACCGCACCCGCATCGAAGGTGGGTCATATTTTTAAGGGGTGTGGATTGTTGGGAATGGTACTAATGATAAATAATAAAATAGCGTATTTCTATTTTTGTTCTGCAAAGTTACTGGGGTAAACTTGTATTTATAATGATTTAATTTGCTTTCTGCGTTTGAACAATCATGAAAATCAATTAGATTTTTTTATCGCATATAGAATCTAATAAATTTGAAAATTTTTCGTAAAAATATAATAATTGCAATTTAATGTTCTTAGCATCAACCAATGTTCATTAAATCATTTGTAACATTAATGTTAAAAAATATTGTTAGTCTGTCTGTCATCACTAGCGATTACAAAAAGAGACGTAACCTTGTAAAGACGTCTTTTAAAGTTAGGTGTAATTTTTGTGACTGGATTATTTTAATTTTTTTAACTTTAAATATCTATTTTATATAATTAAATTGATTAATATGTACAGCAATGTATAAAAAAATATTCTTAACATGCCAGTTACCAATATTTTTTCGTTCGCAAATGTATGACGCTGGTACAAAGTTACGTCGTCTCGTTCAGTGAGAACTGTCATTCTAATCAAGCTAGGACTATATAGTGGTCTCTGCTTCTTGATTTACTTTCTAACTCTTAAACTGTCGAAATTTTGTAGTAGGCCTTTTAATGTTGAAATTAGGAAAACTTTAATCAGAAAACAAATACAATCACTTAACATATTACAAAATCGAAGTTAATACCTTCATCACATCACGAATAAAATGCGACAAAATATTTTTCTTTAAGGATACTCATTTAAAACCAAATTCTGAAATGTTACATTTTGCTTGTAGCCTGCGGCTGCTAGGCCGGCCGCCCCCCGGTCGGCGCCCCGGCCCGCGCCCGCCGCCCCAGCCGCCCCAGCCGCCGCCCGGCCGCCGCCCATCACCAGGCCCAAGGAGGGCAGTAGGCCGGCCGCGATCAAGGCGCCGGAGAAGAAGCCGCTGAGCAACGGCGATGTGAAGGAGGCCAGACCGGCGCCCATCAGCCGCCCCGCCGCCCGCCCCGCGCCCCGCCCTGCCGCCGCAAAACCCGCTGCGCCCGCGCCCCCAAAGTGAGTTCGCTTAAAAGTAACAGCCTATAATCATCCCACTGCAGGGAGAAGACCTCCATCATTGAATTCAAGTTACCACAGCAGCGATGGGTGCTGGCATAATCACGCACCACGCCAAATGCGGTTTGGAGATCATAAACCCGTGCAATGTTCCAATCTAGACCTCGAGATCTTGGTCCGATATTTAAACCACTAGACCAACAGGGCGATTCGCTTAGCTTAATCATAATCATTTAATTGTTGCATTTGGTTAAGAAGGTCTTAAATAATAATATTGTCCTCAAATGAGCCCTGCAATTGAATTCCAGTAAAATTAACATTTAATTTTAAGTTATTAACTTAAGTAAATCAAAACTTTAAAATCACTAAAAAAACATAAAAGCGCCATGATAAACAAGAAACGTTAAAAAATTAAATAGTAAATACATATAAAATTAAAAACACCAAAAACATATATAAGTCTGTGGTAATGCCAAAATTAGAGTAAAATTTAAATTGTATTAAAATTAAATGTCAAAATTATTAGGAACGAGTAAGCTTTATCACAGCATTTGAGTATTACAGACACCCTAAACACCAAGTATTATCCGGGATATGCACTCACCAATATACTACTTAAGATCTAGGGCTGACATTGGATAGTGTTGATTATTGACAAGACAAAAGGAACAAAAATCAAGTTAATTTGTTAATTGAATCCTGAAAACCTAATAATCTGAATTTGTTGTTGAACATTTTCAGTTACTTACATTTTGATATTTTAAAAAAGGGCATTTGTAAAAGCCAAAACATATAAGCCTAACCAGTGTCTACAATATTAGATTATCAATCAACAGGACCTACCTATAAAAGTGTAATGCTCCTTTTATTGTGTACAATAAATGAATTGTCCATTTTATCAAATATAATGATTGATATAATAAAAAAGATAACTATACGGTATTAGCGTATGTCACGTCATGCCCTAATATTAGGTGCACTTCTTTTTCAATTCAACAAAGTTGACGTGTCAACTCTGTCAAAATTGACTCACTTTTGCTTACACCATGTTAGCTTCATGGCTTACACTCATGTTAAAGGTCATCACTCTATCTTATTTGCTAGCTTGACGGATCTCCGAATGATTTAAAGAATTACCCTTGAACGATATAATTGTACATATAAATCACTATTCACCGATCATCGGTACAAAGAATCATTTTTAAGCCGTTACATTTTTTTACCGACAGCTCGGCTCGCCGAAAGAATGTTAAATATAAAAAAATCCTTCACTGGAAGTACCATCTGCAGACAAGACGATTATCTAAAAGCTCCACTGGGAGAATCAGTATTTTATTGATAGAAAGAAAGAAAGTTACAAAGAAAAGTATTTCTTAGGTATCAATTCCTGATGATCAACAAAAACAACAACAACAATGATTGTAACATGCATTAATTTACTATTGCGTGTTCTACTACATCATCTACATCTTCGTCTCGTCGATTTATTTTGTAAAATTGGTGTGGCGAAAGCCCCCGTGAACAATGATTTCTGTGTACAATTATATCGTTCAAGGGTATTTTTATAAATCATTCGGAGCTCAGCTTGACCAATTGACTTATCCTTTACCTCTGTGCGTGAGTGTACTATGTAGTGGAGCGAGACCCTTTTTTATTCGCACCAAAGTCGGACCAACCCGTATCTTCATTTTAGTTATATCAACAATTGTTACAGTCTGTTTGACGTTAAGATAATTTGTCGTTAGGACGACGGCGTCGGCCCCGAAGGCCGCCCCGCGCGCCCCGGCCGCCCGGCCCCTCGACAAGCAGACCAAGGACCTCGCCAACAAACGCATCACCGCCAAGGCCGCACCCCCGAGGACCCAAGCAACCAAGGTAACACCCACTTCTAGTTTCATTTAAATATTGCGAGTGCTCTCTAAAGGCTTTTATACGCAATGCCGGCGGCATGACTCGCCGGGCATGCCGCCGGTTCGTAATGCAACATGCCGCGTAACCCGGCGGCTGTCTATCCCAGGGAATTTTGCCACATGAACGAGAAGCTTGCATTTACCGCCGGCGCTGTGTGTAGCAACTCTAACACGTTCATAATGTGTCCACTCGTCCGATCGACTTACTATGTCCCTACAAAAGGCCTATTTTTTTGATGAATAGTATTGGTGGAGGATGTCTAGGAAAATATATGCTAGGCAGTGGAATTATGTACTTTATTTAAAACTGAAGTTTGTTCTTAGACAAGCCTTTTTAATTGATGATACAAAAAAGCACTTAATATTGATAATTTGAAATCCATAAATGTGGGAGAAAGTTAATGTGTTACATCTTTATATGCAGGGTTGAAAAAAAAAACAGTTTTATTTATATTTTATAAAACAAACAGTTCAAAATGTTTAAAACTAGTGTTTTTATTGTTTTTTTTTTACCTTTAATTTATGTATTAATTTCAAATCAATTATAGCCTAATTCACATTAGTAAAAATTTATTAACAAAACTATAATATAAACTTTTTGTTGCGTATCAGGTATCTCCGATCTAAGTATTAAAAAATATTATTATTATTAATCAATACAACATACATGAATAAAAGGGATAGTGTATGTACTATGCATTCGTTTCGAGTTGGCCGCTACCACCCTCCCCGCCACACCGCACCACGCTCCTTGACAGACCCTATTAGTACCGTTTGCAACAATCGCAACATTTCAGGTAAAGAACTTTAGGTGAGCCATTATGGAACCCCCTCACAGCACAAATGATATCGATTTAATTAGTATACACAGGTCTCTGCACCTCCTCAAGGTTGACTGTGCATTAGGTATAAATAAATACTCTCATTGCAATTTCTCCATTTGATTTATTTTCATAACTCATATTGTCTAGGGCGCAGGTACATATTATTTTGCATCTCCATCAAATCAAACCAAGATGTATGGAAATAATAAAAAGATATTGCAATAAAAATACGATTATTTCTTTTTGCCAACGGTACCGCTATATATATGCCTGTGACGTCATTTTGTAACGATCATCGACGGCCATCTCGAAGCGAACGGGTAGTATAGCCTTGCATTGTTCCTTTCACTCACTGAGTTCCTCTTTGCAGGCGAGCGGCGCGGCGGCGCGCGGGCGCAAGGCGGCGCCCAGCCCGCCGCTCGACAACGCGCTCCTGCCCGACGTCATCGCGTAGGCCCGCTATTCCGATTCCTATTATTTCCGCTTGAATTTTGTGATTTTCTATAAGTGTATGATAGTTTTAACGTCGCTCGGCGCGGCGAGTCGTTAGGTGCGGGAGGCTTCTCCCACTTTTATATTATAGAGTCGCTTTTATAGACGTGTACGTGGCCGGTTCGTTACTCGGCCCGGGCGCGCCGGGCCCCGCCCCATTCCGCGGGCCCCGGCGCGCCCGGGACCGGATGGTTATTAATTATCCATTATCCTGATTATAAGTCTGTTTTAGAATTTTATATTACCAACGAATGATTGATTTAAAATCTGGCTTCTAATTTATTTTCTTTGTATAACCGTATTATTTAATAAAATGTGAGGAAGGACTGAGACATTGTTTTATTTATGAGGGTTTTGAAATTTTTGATACGAAATAAAACTAGTGACGGCCGAAATATTGTTTACTTAATTCGTACTAGCTTAATATGTCTATGTAAACTTAAATATCATGGTGTTACAAAGAAATACTAAAAATATAGCATTTTATTCGAATAAATGATTATCACCCTTTACACCCGTGTCTTTATTAAATGTCCGGTCAGAAGTTGTCCAAGTGCGGGAAGCGTAAGTCGCAGCCGCGCAGCTGCTCGTCCAGCCAGCGCTGCGCCGCCGCCGCCGCCTCCGCGTCGAAGTACGAGCGCCAGCCGCCCGCCTTGCCTGGGGACAACCGAACCCTTTACGACTTAACCATGTTTTACGGCGCAGTTGAAACAATCATTATGCTAACATTTGAAACATGACTAGAGTTAATGGATTCCGGGTACTCAGCGTCATGGTTACGGAAGAACTCGGTTCTCAGATTAATGTCGATTGTTTTATTGATAACTTTAAAACTTTGCCTATGAAATATTCACGGTATCCATTCATTATAATTATTCTGCCTGTGCAACATAAGCATTGACGATATCACGATCGTCGAACAGAGCACATAGGTAAACAAAGAATTAAATGAATATGTCTAACGTACTAAGCTACTAAAACAATTAGGCGCACATGACTAAGATAAGAAAAACATTGAAAATAGGTGACAACTAATATTTATGCGATTATTTTGTATATTTGTGTCTTGTAAGTTATTACACAATTGGTTTTTAGGGTTCCGTACCCAAAGGGTAAAAACGGGACCCTATTACTAAGACTTTGCTGTCTGTCCATCTGTCCGTCTGTCCGTCTGTCCGTCGCTCTGTCACCAGGCTGTATCTCGAAGAGCCGCGATAACTAGACAGTTGAAATTTTCACAAATTATGTATTTCTGTTACCGCAAAAACAACAATATACTGAAATAAATATTTAAGGGGGGCTCCCATACAACAAACCAGTTTTTTTGGCCTTTTTTGGTACGGAACCCTTCGTGCGCGAGTCCGACTCGCACTTGGCTGGTTATTTAGTAATGATTTGACTTACTGTAAAAAAATATGTTCCTGTGTACTTCACTTTTTGTTAAGAAATACTTAGGTAAAATGGTTTAACAAAGAAAGGACAACAGGACGTATTGTCCCCGCCAAAAGCTAGTAAAAGATTTATGGGCACTACTGTGTGTTGAAAACCAGATTCTTGTCATGCACCTAATTATTTTGGTCACGTAGGTAGTACACTCACTTCCGCCTTTAATGTAGGTAAGTAATCCATTTTTTTCTTCAAGATCATGAATGTACCTTCGTTGAATTATTAGTCAGAATAGATTAGTAGAACAAGTCTTTAGACTAAAAGTGGGGAAAAAAACATGTTCGGGTAAAATAAAAAGGTAAATTTTTTGCCACATCGGTATAAATTCATGCTCTATGGTATACTCGTACATACCCACCAATTGGTGATCGTCAGAATCGCATGTCAACAGTCGTATTTAACTTTGAAATTGTGTCTAAAAATTGCTTATGAATTGTTTATATTTGCTTATCATGATAAGAGAATTGCTTATTGCATAATTTAAAAGAATTTATACATTTAAGGTTGACCACCCATTCTGATATCAGAATGGCTGGTCAACCTCTGTAGAGTAGTAACTATTTAGAATTACTGAAACTTGTATGAGCCAAAAATTGCTTATTTTACGATTTGTAACTTTTGTAAGCCTAGACCCTGTTATTCTTTTCATAAACTAGGTTCGAGTTTAAAAGTCTTAGCGCCTATTAAAGTGTGAGAGCAATGTGATTTATGTTGATATTGCGTTTATATTACAAAAGGTTTTAAAATGCCTGCCAATATTGAGATGAAATAAATCTACCCTACGTTATTTTTTATAACTTACTATCGTCGTGTCGTTTTTTACTTGCCCTAACATTTATGTAGTTGCGTTGATTATAGGTTACAAGCAATAAAACTTTTCGATATAAAAGCGCCTTTTTTTCTTTTTCTATTAAATGCATGAGAGACACAGTAAAGCAATGTTACTCTCATATTTTTAACAGGCGCTAGGGATGTTTAGCTCCTACCTAGCTTATAGAAAGAGTAACAGGTTCTAGGCTTACAAAAGTTACAAATTGTGAAATAAGCAATTGATAAGCAATTTTTGGCTCATACAAGTTTCAGTTAGTCTACATAGTTACTACTCTATAGTGGTTGACCAGCCATTCTGATATCAGAATGGATGGTCAACCTTAAATGTATTAATTCTTTTAAAATATGCAATAAGCAATTCTCTCATCTCTCACATAAGCAAATATAAACAATTCATAAGCAATTTTTAGACACAATTTCAAAGTCAAATAAGACTGTTGACCTGCGATTTTGACGATCACGCCCGTTTCAGAAATATCTAGTATCTAGCTCCTTAGAGTTTACCTTTTCTAATAAACGATTGTTCACCAGGAACAAGAATGCCGAGCTCCTTCATAACGTCGTAGTTGACGGACTTGTTATTTTTAAAGTTCTCTATGCTAAGGTGACTGCAAAGTTTGTCCACTTCATCGTCGGTGAAGTTTTTGTCGAGGAACTTCGCCACACGACGTACGGCGGCTGGCAAGTCCTAAAGATTAAAATATAGATTCATATTGGTGCAATTAAAAGGTCAAGCATCGAAATAGCGATCGATGAAATAATTAAACGATAAACTTCACTTTCTATTTAATTTTACTGACCTTAGAAAGTTCTTCGTAGAACAAAAATAACATATGAGGATGATGTCTCTGTTCCCATGCTTCTTTCAGATGTTCGAAATAGGGTGTCCAGTGATCTAAAATTGTAGAATATAATAAAATGGTAAACGGCTTTTTATAATTTATATGTATTTTATAATCACAAAGTTTTAACTTTCGAAGGTTTATATAAACCAACCAACTTAATATCGTCAGGCTTAGGACCATCAGCATATTTTTTGTTACTTTGTGTAACGCATTGTTTTCTCTAGCTTGGTATAAATAGGTACCTTACGCACTAGCTAGATACTAATATGAAAAATTAATAAAAAGCCGTTCAACTTACGCAAGTCGGCTGTAAAGAATTTCCAATAAGTTTTGAAGTCTCCGACGTATCCTTGCGTCCTGATAAGCCGGTTTAGGTGGTAGAAGGAGACCGCTACGTCTCTCGGGTCCCTGGCCACGTATACCACGCGGCCTGTATCTAGCAGATTGGGAGGCAGGAGGGACATCGGCAGATGCGTCTTGATGAAGCGAGGGGAGGACGCGCGTGCCAGCTGCTCTGTGGCGGGCTGCGTCACAAGTTCTAATAGTGCCAACTTCGTTTCACTATCACTATTTTCCGCTTTAAATCGCTCCTTCATTATTGGATGGACAAATACTGAAAATCTAGAACAAAACACAATCATAATATCAGTATACTTTATTTGATATTTTAGCAACTTAATTGCACTTATAATATCAGTATATAAACTTGAAAAATTTTGTCTCAGGCGGGACTCGAACCCGCATCTCCTCGCATGCCGGGCGGGCGCCATACCATTAGGCCACCGAGACACTGCGACACGGCGCGAATTTTTCAAGCATATTCTTACGCTGTGAGCCAGCGTTGTTCCATCAAATGTTAGGAGTTTTGCACCCTTAACACCCGAAAGAAACATCTTTGCAGATGTTTGACAGTCAGTTAAGATGAAACAGCTATTTTATATACTTTATTTGATATTTTAGCAACTTAATTGCACTTATAATATCAGTATATAAACTTGAAAAATTTTTTTGTCTCAGGCGGGACTCGAACCCGCATCTCCTCGCATGCCGATATAATATCAGTATATATATAAACTTGAAAAAGTATGTCTCAGGCGGGACTCGAACCCGATATACTGATTTATAATTGCAATTAAGTTGCTAAAATATCAAATTAAGTATAAAAGACAATCAGTTTACAGATTCTTGTTGATTTGATTTTATTAATTATGACTGTTTTAATGTGATAGTTTTTAAAATATTTTCTGTTGCCTCAAGTGGGATCAACGCCACGTCCTTTTGATACGCGGAGATATTTACGCGGAGCTAGACATTTACGAGTCCCAAAAAAATTATTCATTAGTAGGGACCTGTAGGGACAAACTATTAGCCCTAATAGTTTGTCCCTTATGATAAATATTTTTTTTTGTGACTTGTAATGTCTATATGTATATGTAGATAACAAATAGCTACGCTTGCACTTATTCAAAATCACTTAACCTACTTTCGTATAAAAATAATACGTTGTATACCTATGATGAATACTTACTCTAAAAATGGATATCGTTCTGTGAGGGGTATAGCATCAGATGTGGCGTAATCTAAATCGTTCGCAACCATCCAAACTAATTCTTGAGTCCATGTTGTTCCTGAAATCACAATAGCGTTAATTATATAGGCTACGTCACGAAGGCAGCGTGCAGCGGGCGCGGAGGCGGCGAGCGGGGCGCGGTTTAATTATTAAGAACAGCTGACCTCGAATGCAACGGCGAACGAGCGGTGCACGTGCGTCTGTAATACAGAATCTGTATCGGCATAATGTTTTTCATTTTAGTTTTGGCTATTAACGACATAATTTGTATCAAAATATGTGATCGGCGCTGTTTAGATATTTCTTTCGTTGTAGCAAAGACTAATTTTTCATAAAACACAATATGCTGATCTAGCTTCGTGACTAAGGCCTTAGAAATCGTGCATCATTACAGACATGTTTTGAAGCGTTCAAGTTTTAATTTGCTTAATCGTAATATATGCCCTTTTTTAAAGTCTGATCAATCGTTGAATTAAATTTCATCAAAATCGATTAAGTAGTTTAGGTGAGAAAGTGTAACGGACTGACAGTTACTTTAGCATTTATATAAGGATAAGAAAGATCAAAGTAAAAAATATATTTTTTAAACAATAGGTTCACTTTTAACCTCGTAAGACCGGGAGCATAATTGCTTAGAGTTATAAGTAAGACCGAATGTGCATTCTGAGGAACTAACTTTTTATAGTCAGTTACGCCGAGCACTTCAATTAACAATTTCGCCAAGTTAGAGATATTGCATCAAAGTCATATTAACAGGAGCATTAAATAACTTAGTAGGTATAGAAGCTATTCTTATAATATAATTTTTTTTTGTTCTTTCAAAAGGCAATCGGCGTTACTGACTATATTTAGTGAAAAGTTAAAATACTGATAAAACACGACAAATTGAAATACTGCCGTTAATACTATCATAATTCAGTAAAACCGGTTTGTGTATTTGTACAGGAGTATAATAATTTATTTCAGTGTAGCAGTTCCTTTTTAATTTGATATTGAAATTTGGTGCATTGAGAGGAACAGTCGGCTTTTATTATTAAAATGATTTACTTTGATGTAGAAGTTGTACTTTTAAAAATTGGATAAATTATTAAAATAATAACTTAAAAAAATCGAGAAATCTTTATTTTTATAAAAAAAAACGAAACTAATGTATTTCTTAATCTTTACTCATGATTGGCAAATATGCGGGTTGAAAAAATAAAATAATATTAATTAATAAAAATAATAAATTAATTAAAACCGAATGTTCTTTGTAAGGAACGGTAATTTTTCAACCGATTAAAATTATCACAAAGTTGAGAAAAATCTGTGAAATCAAAATTTCATTATATTCTCCAGTATTTTAACTAACACTATTGTAACTGGTTTCGCAATAATTGTGCAAATGTTTACTAATTGAAAATAAATAATTAATTTACCCCGTCATCTCGTGCGCACCATCCTACCGCCGGAAATGTAAATTTTTCATGTGACATTCTTTTTTTACTAGCAAAACGTTCAACAACTACAAAACTTGAACATCCGTCGCCAGAAAATATGACAATACTTTTTCATTAGTCGCGAATTTTCGAACTCAAATTTGATCATGATTTTTTTGTTCCTTCACATGCACGTCCGGCGTTACTTGTAATTTGCTATTTTATGAGCCCCAGTCTTACTGACTCTATAATTGTTGTTCCTACATATGACCATTAGGTCTTACGAGGTAACATTTATCATTAAATACTGATTTCTTAACACAGACCAAAATTATGTCAGTGGCTACTTAATTTGTTTCTACGACTACTACCTTGCGACTGCCACAGTGGCAAAAGCCTGCAATGACAATACGCCATCCGAAGCTTCAGAATAATCCACCCGCCTCCTTGGCTCGTCCTATCGTTAACCCCTCGATTGTATGTTACTCCAGACACACAATTAAAATCATTTGTTATCGCGACCGCCGGCGCTTCTTATGATCCTGTAGGAGGTTACTATTGTTACCTAATTTGACACGCTCGGATATATCTAGCCTTTGACCCTTGCGAAGTAGGTAGGTGAACCGCGGCACCACCACACCAACTGGGTCGGGCTAGTTATTCTGTATACCAACCTGATCGTGGGTAGCTTGCAACGAAGATGTCAGATGGTCTAAGCGGCATGTTGTAGATGTTAGCAGCCTCCTGTCTGTACTTATGAGGGAGGAAGTATCCTTTGGGTCCGATTCGCACAAAACCAGTCAGCTCTCCTAGAACAAAATAATTTAAAGGTTCAGCATATGCATGCATGCACGCATATCTTGCTTGATGTGTGGTTCCGGCTTTTACATTTACAGTGTAGTAGGCTGTCAAAGTAACACTTTGCTCATTTCTCTAAAAATAAGTATTTTGCTAATAAACAAACTTAAGTATCAGTGGTACTAAATTGTAAAGCGACTTATGATGCTGACTGTACTGGCCTAGAAATAGAATAGTAGTTATATCACCTCTTTTTGTCCTATGAAGCAAACCTAGGACGAAAAAGGTGATAACATATCTGATTTTATGACAACGAGATAATTCTGTATGAGAAGGGCGAAGGGCACAAGAAGGGACTCCGATTGTGTGATTCACCAACTAACCCCCCGAGCGTAACGAATGAGGAAAAACCCCTCTTTGAAAGAGGGAAATAGGTAGCTGTCACGCAACTGACTGATGTGGCTCGTTGATGATGATTATGTTAAGCTCGAGGAAAGAAGACATGACCTACTTACATTGAAAATATCAGCTAAATTTTGTAAGTGTAATTTTCATCCGAAACAATAATAAGATAGAAACCTAATATCTATTGTACTTCGCAAGTAAACCTACAAAATAATGCTGTCCCAGACTCCCAGCATTTTACGTTACTTCTGGTAGCCCTTTTATAACATATGAATAAATCACTCACAATATCATTCATTTACAAGCAGTACCTATCTGCTTGTAAATTAATGATAAATAAACGGCCTTAGCCTAGTAAAAGTTTATATTGTACTACTGTACCTAATTGATTTCGTTCGTGATTTCGTTTATAGTTCAACAAACACTGTGTACGTTCAACATAGAAAAAAATAAGTAGGTACCATTTCGAAGTTACAATTCGTCCTTGCCCTTGCCTTTTTTTTGCAAACAAACAATTTTGTTAATTTGACGTAGAACCTACCTACTAAAGTGTTCCATAACTATGTCTTCTGTACCTTTGTAGGGACTTAATTTTATTAAGTAGGATTTTTATAAAAATTAAGTTAGCCCTATGTCCTGTGGAGGAATAATAATTTCATAGCACAAATTGCTAAGAACGTAAAAAAAGTATGGTATTTAAAACAACTTTTTTGTTAATAAAGCAATATTGCTATTTATGTAACTGGTCGGTCGGAGTTGAGTTCCTGGTTTGCGAACACAAAGAAACCTTGGGGTACATTTCCTACTAACTGAAGTTGTTTATTTATGATGTATCGGTAAATAATCAACTTCGGTTGACTGCAAATCACTTAACTGCAAAGACCAAATTTGCGATAAGTCTATTTTTGGGTTAAAAATACTAAATCATTGGCCTTATTAAATCATAAATGACTGTACTTGTTAAGTAATTGTTAGTCTGTCTGAAAGTTGGTCTCGATTAGACTCCGTAGTGGTTAAACAACGAATTTCAATAAGAATTTAAGAAACATATGAATGAAGGTAAATATTTCTAAATTAATTTATGTGCCGCACCAAATCTGCGTTGGGGTTTCCTGAAACCCTTAACGATCTTTTAATATTTGAATTTTTTTAAACATGGATTTCGATATTAATAAAAACGTCAAAAGCTTTAATTTTCAGTCGATGCTTGGCGTTTGCTGATGATTCCCTAATCTGATTTGAAATAGAATAGAATATCATTTATTGCTCAAACTGTGTACAATGTGCAGTTGGCAATACAGGTTAGAGGTAACAACAGTGTAGATACCCATAACCGGCAAGCAATATTTAACATGAGTTTTGAAGTATCACATAAGCTAAGTAATAATAAGTAACGCTTACAATTTTGTTTAGGTTTTACATGCATAATATTCACCTAGACTGTAAAATACATTGTCAAGTAGCCACTTTTTCAACTTAAATTTACCTAAAATTTGGTAACTAAGAAGCCGTAGGCAAATGATTAGCTATAACCTACCCTTATGCTAGTATTAAAGGCACTTTTATAGCATATTACATTTTAGTTGCTCTTTGAATACATAATTATGTCATATTTATATTTATTGCAGACATTTGGATTTTGGATGCTTTGTGGCTTTGTCTTTAAAATAGGTACCTACCTCATAACACACACTCTAAAATAAAAATATTAGTTAGTTTACAAGATAGCCCTTTTTCTTAAATACATTTCGTAATGTTTCGTCTGAGTAGGTACATGTTATGCCTAGACATCGTTTTTGTAGAAGAAATGTTGATTGTACATTAGGTAACTGAATTTCCCCAGAAAGTAACTAACTTATGGCAATAAGTTAGTACTTAGTGGGTAAACTTGTAGAAATTATGCAGTTCTAGCTACATCCACAGATGTTGTTTCGACGAGTACAGAAAGAGCGTAACAATAACTACTTAGATATTTTTTATTTTTTTATTTTTAGGCAATGATATTTAAAAAGTAATAAATATGTTACATGCGCTCTCAATATGAGTCCCTAAAACGTCACAATTGTGACGTCTTTTCAAATCCATGAAAGAGAAAGTAATTGTTCTTTTCACGAGTATGACAAGGACAAAATAATAATTACGCATGTGTGCAGTTGTTCGCAAGCGGCACATATATTTCGATAGTTTTGTAAGGGCATAACCTATCTATACTTTTTAAATATCATTGTTTTTAGGACATGATCTTTCCAATTTAGTTGAGCATCTAAGGTAACTCCAAGAAAATTTGTTTCACTTACTTCATTTATCTTAGTGCTGTGATTGGAAATATTTAATTTAAAAGATGGTGTTTTAAATTTTCTAAATTGTATGAATTTAGTTTTTGTTTGATTACATTTATTTTTATTTATTCGGGATAACTTGTTGTTATCCCGAATAAATACAGAATATTCTTACAGAATATTCATATAATGTTACATAAAAACAAAAAAACAATAGGGAAAGCCAATTAAAGTTATCCGCTTGTAGGTAGGCATACATTAAACGGAGTGACACGCATAAATCAATAACAGGAAACCATCCTCCATTATCTTCATTACCTATCAATTAAATGGGTTCAACTATATTTTGTGCAAAGCAATATGCACAATCATATAAAAAAAATACTATCATAAGAAAAGCAATTTATACCTACATATAACTAAGCGCATTCATCCAACCTTATGATAAACAACAAGACTGAGAAGAGCCAATGTCATAAAATACATGCTGCAGTTAGCAGCGTACACACACATCCAACACACACTCATTTACACATACATATGTACACAAATACTTACATAATAAATACTATATGATAATAAAATAATAAAATCACACTCTCTGGCCAACCACGATATACGCGCATTTTAGTTACCGATGATTTGAAGCTTTATTTGGTTTTTAAATGATTTTTTCCCACCAATAAAAGGGTCCGATGTACAAATTTAGTTGTAGAATCCTATTTATTACCGAGTTTTTAGCATAAACCTCAGATCATATAAAGAAATAGATATGAAATGGGGGCGTGGCGCGTGCGAATCCAATATGGGCAAACAGACACTATTGCACACCGCGGCGAATTATTTAATGAAAACATCCATGTAACGATAATTGTATCGGCACAATATACATTGAAGGCTTAATACTAATTAGCTGTGTTGTAAGTACTATGCGACTGCGCAATGTATCGAGGTTTAATCGAAGCGTTCACTGCCCGACGTGTGCGTCGCGACCACACTTTGTAGCGACACACTAATTAATTGTGTAAGCGAGTAAGTGGTAGCAGCTATGATTGGGTCCATATTTGTGTGCGCACCAATGAGCGTTGTAAATTGATATAGTGTAATCCTTATGCTTACAACAGTGTTATTATAGTTGCGTTGCACACATAAATAATTCGGAGACACGGGTTCGCTAAGGATTTACGTGTAATTTCATATCTCCTTCTTTTTATGATCTGAGGCATAAACAGTAGAAAAGTGAGAAGTATTAAAGAGACCAGTGTGCCTTGTCCGCCGAATTGGAGTACAGAATTTACATTTAGATCAAGTAATTTTATCCAGTTTATTGTTCTTTGCAAGGTTTGATTTATGTGATTTTGTTTCTATATGTATCGGGAATGAATATTGTGACATGTCAGCAAACATCACACATAAGTCTCGTGTGATATCTGGCAGTTCATTAACATAAACTAAGAAGAGGAGTGGTCCCGGTATACTTCCTTGAGGCAACCCAAGGCTTACTTTTTAAATAAGTACTTCTTTTAACCTCTACAAAGGTAATTGTTTAGATTTTTATTTGCGTCGAGTTGCAGAACTTCCTTGAAGGGTTTTTCGTCGGTTGAATAAAAAAATGATAGGTACGAAGATATGTAAGGTTCTTTTGTCTTTAACCGGACGAAGCTTGCGGAACACGGTTTTTCTCCATGATGTCTGGTCGTTAATATTTGTAATCAGCCAGTGACATGCATGTGCCAATGACTGGGTGATAAGATAAACTTACACGAGAAGAGGATAATGGATTGATTTTAAATGATATGCAAACATAATTACACGTGATCCTATCTGGTAGAGCGTTGCTCAACGTAACATTCCTCCTTTACATTTAATTTGTGATTCTATTAGCTTTTAAAGCAATACCATTGTCGATTTGTTGCATTTTGATTCCAGCCGTAAAATTCACTAAGATGGCACCGGATGCGCTCTAAGAAAAATGTTAAAATTGAAAATTCCTCAATTGAAATTACCGAAAAATCAAACACAATTTAAAAAGAATCCAGTAAAGGTAAGGCGCTTCCGGACTGTTTGTGGGAACCTAATTCATAACTTGTTTGTACCTAAATTGATAAGTAGTTTTTTTTACAACAAATAATAATTTTCTTATTTATTTCTGTCCGCATCCTATTTTCCCGCTATAATCCGCCTATCCGTATCTTATCCGCCTAACAACGTATCTTTGGTTTGAGTCGCGCCCCGGTAAATGGTGTAAGTAGTAGCTATTTATACGCTCCACCACTATCACTATATATTATTCAGCAGAAAGATTATTTGACTTGGGATTCCACAGATTTTGATATCTTTGTACCTAATTATTTTAACTATTAGGTTTTGCATTATTGGAAACGATAAGTTACCGAAAGTATATACCTACAGCTTAATGTCTCTTACCTAATAACCTCACGATTCAATAGTAACGTAAATGTAACTTTTTATAAATATCCTTTCTTCCTTTATATTAAGTTGCATTGTGTTAATATAGACTTTTAAAACATGATTATGGTGATAATATCACGATAATCATGTAGGCCAGCTAGGTAAAATAACTCAGTCAGAGAAAACGTCAGAATCGACAATACACTATTAATTATATTTTAGTGCAATCTAAAGTTAATCATTCAACGATGTTTATAGAAGCAGATAATAGCGTTTGTAGAGTGATCGCATCAGTATTAATTGAAATTTAATAACTTACTGATTAAGTAATTATCTACACAATCACTATATTCTTTTTTTTTTTATTAAAATATGTGAACGTCGTTACATTTTCTCTCATTATCTTACCGGGTTATATTTTTGAATAGTGTAGTGTGATATTTCACATGCTTTCTGTTTCCACTGTTCAATTAGCGAATTAAGTTTTTTGTCTCTACTTTCTATACTGTCGTTATTTCTTTAAATAGGTATTGTACTTACTTATCATTTACCTACTCAATCACGACCTCTGTGGGCACCAAAAATCGAATATTAAATCTATATAGATTCCTAATAATAGGAAGTTGTTAAGTTAATTGCGTATAATGGAATTATTTGCATTATATGCATAGTAATATTCGCTATAGATGATTTCTGCGGATTTACCAAGAGCAATAAATGCTAAATATCTTCCTTGTGCACACTATATCAGCCTCAGTTGACTACATAGTAGAGTTAGTTACTATATTCACATATACATATTATACTCTTGGCTTTTATTTTATAACACACTTGATTTCTTTCAAATAATATAAGTACCTATAAAAATTTAAAATTCAATATTATTACTCCATATCGTTATTGGATCCCTGAGGTTGTACAACAATAGTTTATTTTTTATTTTTTATAAACAATGGGCTTGCTCTTGACTACATACTTAACTCTACGGTTAAGAAGAAGCCTAAGATGGAGCGAGCTTACCTAAAGGTACTGGTTCTCCAACACAGCGGAACACAGATGAACTGTTTGGCGCTGGACTCCGGCAGGATGGTAGTAGCATCCAGGCAGCCTTTTACGAATACCACCGCAGAGGGATCTATTCGCCTTCATCATTGGTTAGAAAAACCAAAAGATGCCGTTGCCCAGGGTGGACCACTAGTAGGTAGATCCCCCGTTGGTGTGTAATCACTAAACGTGTGGGTTATGTTAGTAGGCCACCTATACGCTGGCGGCCTCAATAATAAACATTTGATTTGATATTGTCCGTAATAAGATAATAAGTTTTAAAAATATTCATTTTTTCAACAATAAAATCACTCCTAATGTACCTATGTGGCACAACAAGGTCTACCGGGTCAGCTAGTATACCTACATATAAATCCTTACTAATACTTATTATAAATGCGAAAGTAACTATGTCTGTCTGTCTGTCACGCTTTCACGCCAAAACTATTGAACCGGAGCTTTAGAGTCTGAGGAAGGACATAGGCTATTTTTAATGGATAAAAAGTGGTATAAGGAAGAAGGAGTTGAAAATTATATGGAAGTATCCTTATTTTTAAAGCTAAAAGCTTCGAATTTATTTCCAGGCTCTTTTAATTAGATATAAATAAAAATGACATTTAAAGTTTGGTTACCCTAAAGAGGGTAAAATAACAAATTGAATAGGGGATGAAATTTTGTATGGAAATACATAGTTTTGATTTAACGGATTCGAATGAAATTTGGCACGGTGTTAGTTAGTTGGCTGGAATAAAGTATGGCATTATTTATATACATTGTTTTTAATTTGAAAATAGTCGCGGACAGATGTTATTTAAATATAGGTACTATAATGGTGTGGCTAGCTGACCCGCGAACTTCGTATGCTCAGAGGATAATTTGACTTTGTCATCTTAAATGTCACTGTCCACAAGTAAGTATGGCGTTTACCTTACCAAATTACCTTACACTCAAGTCACAGTTTGTTAAATAATAAAAAAAATGCAATAAAAACACAGTGTGACTATAAATTGAGTTATGTTAATAAACTATCCTATTTTTTAAAGTTGGATCAAACCATACAATACAGTGTGCAGAATTTTATTGAATCAGTTTAGCAGTATTATAGGATTCCATCGCAATTATACAACGTGACTCATAATTTTTATAGGTAAGTAATTAAGATGATATTTAGCATGTCTCTCTAAATACCTCGGTGGGTATTTTGTTATCAAGTTATTATATTTATTGGTGTATTAAAAATAAAAGGCCAAAATATAGATATCTAGCGACGCGCGACGCTACGATTCATGTCCAAAAAAAATCAAACAACATATAAAAATCATTCGCTAATTAGTGCTATTTTGATAAATATGATTTAACCGTGTTTATAAATTGACATGAATTCATATTCTTCCCTTCACCACAGATAAGATAATACTTAATATTATTATTATTTCCTTTCACGTTGCTTCGTTTTAACACCGTAGGTAGGTACTCTACTGTCCTCTACTATAATACTTTTTTTTTTCAGAAAACACTTATTAATTTTGTTTTTTACAAAACTTTATTGTTCAGAAACTTTATTTTTATGCGGAACAAGTTTCATGGAATATTCTAATTACTCACCTGTGAAATATTTCATTAAATGCTCGGCTTGCTCGGGAGGAACATCTTCCATTTTCAAAGGGAAATTATTGTTTTGTGGCACGTCCATTTTGGGCACGGACCCTTGTTTCGATTTGTTTACGACAAATACAACGTGTGCCAGCTACAGCGTATCGCAGTGAAAGTGTGCGCGCGCGCAAGCTGGTAACGGACAAGCGCGCAACTGTGAGATTCGACTCACAATAACAATCTCGCGTCTTTGATTTACTCCCATATAAACATACGGATTTAATGAGAACAGGCGTTGCATAAAAAAAAAGCATTTTGTTACTTTAGTATTATCCTACTGTGCTTGTACCTACTTGGGTACAAAGTTTAGTTGCTCTGAATTGTCATAATATTTTAATTAAAAGTCTATATTTTCAATAAATTTACTCATAACCGTTGCATTTAATGTTTTATTCAAGATAATTATGTTTGTATGTATGATGACCTCCGTGGTGAAGTGGCGTGCACACCGATTTTCAACGCGTCGGCATCTCCCAGGTCCGATTCCCGGATGGTTCAAAGTAGAAAAAAAAAATTTCTATATTGTGTCGCATGTGGGTGTTTGTGGTACCCATCTTCGTTATAGGATTTTAAACTTTCTTGTTGCATTTTTTACACTTAACACAACACTTACGTTGTTGTTGTTTCCAGTTTTCATAAATTTACAAGACCATAATTATAATAAAGTACTTTGGGATTGAAAAACAAAGTAGGTGGTGTTGTCCACATTTTTTAAATTTAATTATTTATTTATGTATTTTATTTAAATACCAATATTTTTTACGTTTAATCTGACTAAAAGACACTCTAAAATCTGACAAGTTATGCACTCAAGGTTCCAAAGTTAATAGCAGGCAGGCAGTAAGCGCGATAAAAATTTTCTTTATTTCGATTTTTATTTAGGAATTTGTCTTTGTCTTCGCCTTCAAAAAACGCTCTCATATAATATCTACAATAACATAATTAAAAGTAAGAAACCTTTTAAAAAAACACGCTTTTATTTTAATGCGCTAAAAAGAAAAAATAAATTATAACTTTAAATCTTTTACTTGCGACGTATAACGTCATGCATGAATATAGATACGAGTACCTACTAAAAAACTTGCGACAAGATTTTATAATACAACGTTTTCCATTTGATATCCCATAACTCTAAGGTTATTAATATGTTCTATAGGTAAAAATAATATTAAACGCCCTAGAACATGTGATTCAAAAATCAATAGTTTCGAATATAACATCAATTTTACTTAAATTTGTTAAAAAAATGTAACCAGCATGGCGAATTCTTAGTTTTTCGAGACTGCCAACGTCTTACACTAAAGTGTAGTAGAAAAGTAGCGGGAGAGCGTAACTTGTAAAAACATTGACGTGTGTGGGTGTTTCATTGATAAGTAGGTAAGAGTAAATCGTTTTCATTCAAAATTTCATTCATAACAAGGTAAAGGTGTTTTACATAAACAGTCGTGACTTTTTAGAATTATTTTGTATGAATTAAACAAACAAAAATTAATAATTGAAAAATAATTCATATGCAATTTGATTCTTTACCATGGTCTGTTTAATACCCTAAGGTTATGGAATACGTTGGAATAAAGGAACACGTTGTATATAAATTGTGTAATGATGTAAAAGTTTATAAGTGTGATATGGAAAAGTTTTAAAGTAAAAGTTTATTTTTTCTTTTATTCGCATTAAATAAAAGCTCTTTTTTTTAAAGTTTTTTTTTTCAATTAAAACATTGATTTTTTTAGCTATTTCTGGACACGTTCCTCGATCAGTCTGTCTCTGCTCAACTCAAGGAACGCGAGGACAAGAAAGTGATGCGTATTTTTTTCCTTTTCTTTTGGGGTAGGGTAGACTGGGTACGATTGAAACAATTTCACTTTGAATGAGCATTGTGAAGTATCTATAACTATTTGAACCATAACAATAACTGTTATCTGTACTATGAATAAAATAATATATTATGTAGCTCTATCTCAATGAACTACGCTGTTATTACCAAAAGCGGACTATCGGGAAAAGCGGTTCAATTGACCCCATGCTAGGGACAGTTGAAACAGTATATAAGTAGTATTAATTGAAACACTTTAGATATCTTTCGAATTATTAAACATTTTAATAGGTTTAAACGGTTATCTATAACTTAACAGTTATACAATGAGATCATAAAAATTTGGTAATGTTACAATGTATATTTTTAAAATTATCACTGAAACAAAGTTTTGGTATTAGGTATAGGTTAGCTTAATTTTTTTTTTATGTCTTGTTAATAGAAACAAATTAAACTAAGGATTTACATTTCACATAATTAACAAGGTTCTAATGTATTCATGAACTAAAATGGCATATTAATACAGCATAAAAACAGATTATCATGTCCCATACAATCAGACATGTTTCAATTATAGCCATGTTTCAATCATGACTAAAGATTAATACAAGATCGAACATTTATTTATCTATTCATACACCTATTTTAAGTAATAACACTTTACCCAATCAAAGCTAACTACTGGTTAGAAAAATAGAATACACACTCATTCATTAAATCACTGATAAAAACAACGATAGCTTATTTCTACCTTAAAACCTGCAATTTATGGCACTTATTTGGGGTCGAATCTCCTATAAAATAAACGAATTAATGTCTTAAATAGAAGAAAACTTCTGTCTGCTTGCTTGATTGCTTGCTTTCCTTTTCTAGGCATCTGAGAAATAAGAAAATTGGTATTATAAGAACAATAGATAATTTTGTTTTTTGAGCTCGTGGTACTTACTATCAACAAAGTTGACGAGTTATCACCTTAAAACTTATTTTTCTTTGGCAGCACCCATAATTTCACTAGAAAGTTATACATTCAACTGTGCAGCAGTACTTCATTATCTGTAAGAGTTATATAAAACAATTAACTTGACCAGAAAACCGAATAATCTGCAGACCAAAACCGTACAAACGAATAATAAAAGTAGGAACGCGTAAACTTTGTTGATATTAGGTACTTTTGTGGTTATATAAATGTAAACATGTTTTAACTGGAGGTAGGTAACTAAACTAAGACAGAAACGGTTGAAACACTGGGACGATTAAAACGTTTCAAACGTCCACATACAAACTGTTTCTACCGTACCCATATTCTGTTCTACATTTAAAGGTCAATTTTTAGCCTAATATACAACTTAAGCTGTTTCCAATATCATTATAAACAATCTTAAAAGTTACACAATCCAATAAAACAAAAAAATATATTAGAATACAAGAGTAAGTTACGATAAATCAAAAAACACCTGAAATCTGTTAAAGTAAACTGATGCCTAAGACATCGTTTACTTATCTTGGTTACAAAAGTATCTTACTTGTTACAAGTTTCTTGATGTCTTACCAGTGGTCGTATCTAAGTAGTTATTGAAGAATATTCTACATAAGTAGTACATATTTTTCGAATCTAGGATCATGGTTCTACCTACCCCGGCTAGAAAGGGGAAAGCTTAAGGAGAAAATCGTTGTCCCTTCTATTCTTTAAAATATTCAACTGGTTTATTTAAACTAACATCACATAACTTAGTTTTTCGATTCGTGCATCGTTTGCTTAGATAAAAAAGGGTCTAAAAAAAAGTTTGGTACCGATTGGTACAGTTTGGTACCTACTGAAGAACAAGGATATTCGATCGTAGGAATTTGCATGATCGCGTTTTCAACAAATTACTGCAGTCTATTGCTGAACTACCAGTACGTATGTAAGGTTAAATTGCATATTACTTGGATAAATAATAATATTGAACGTTCTCTACGGGCGTTCGAAGCAAGTTTCTGCGAAAATTGTTACATCGAAGAC
Organism: Anania crocealis; assembly: GCA_949315895.1. Lineage (NCBI taxonomy): Eukaryota > Metazoa > Arthropoda > Insecta > Lepidoptera > Crambidae > Anania > Anania crocealis. Next base: position 20,089,683 of record OX438883.1, read on the forward strand.
TATACTTTATTGGCGTCTTATTTCTGCGAGATTATTTTGTTCGATGCTACCAAATATCCTCGATAAATTTTCCTCGACATTATGTTCCTTCGACGCTTCTTTTACCGATGTAACCTTACTTCGAAAAATGTTGGTACTACAATTTCCTTTAGAATAATGTTCAGCGATAAAAAAAATATATATTATTATATGTATAAACACAATATAAACATAAAACATTAAGCAAAATTGTAAATCAAGTAAAGTTATACTGCTACAAATTTTGGTAACAGAATTAACACTACTTTATTTGATATTTTAGCAACTTAATTGCACTTATAATATCAGTTTAAAAACTTGAAAAATTTTGTCTCAGGCGGGACACAAAATTTTTCAAGTTTATATACTGATAGAATTAACACTGTCATAAAGCAAACAACTAAAACTACCTTCAATCAACTATATTAATTACCTATTAGAATTGACGTAGGTATTTTCGTAGAATAAATCGCGTATACAGGACCTACAAAATTATCGGGTAATTCTAGACCGTGCATTCTGAACCTCCTGCAGGGGCGGATCTAACTAAGGGCTTCTTGGGCTGCAGCCCAGGGCTTCGTGGGTACAGAAGGCCCCAGTCTCTATTAAAATGTAGACAACATCACATACATCGTCCTGATCCCAATGTGAGTAACAATTAAAAGCACTCGTATTGCGAAAAACCAGCAACAACGCAGGTAGGTACCACAAGCACCCAGACTTATATTTTCCCCTAAAGCCTGATGATGCTCGCTTTAGTGCGAGCCACAGCCAGAGGTGGAGCTGTGGACGATTGCTAGGGTCTAAATCCCGGGCGTTAACCCGTAGCTCCAACTCACTGTATGGCACCGGAGGACACGGAGGGTGGTTTTAGTGGGTAGGGTCCACTAATCCCGGACGAGTCCCACATAATTCTGCAACGGCCCCCGCTGTAGCAGAATATGCGTTAATGCATTAGGTTTAGGTTAGGTTTAGGTTAGTGCACCCCCTTTGCGACACCCTAACCCGAAACCAGCCTATGTAAACATATGCATATAATATCAATATATAAACTTGAAAAATTATGTCTCAGGCGGGACTCGAACCCGCATCTCCTCGAATGCCGGGCGGGCGCTATACCATTAAGCCACCGAGACACTGCGACTCAGCGCGAATTTTTCAAGCATATTCTTATCGCTATAAGCCAGCGTTGTTTCATCATATGTTAGGAGTTTGCACTCTTAACACCCGAAAGAAACATCTTTGCAGATGTTTGACAGTCAGTTAAGATGAAACAGCTATTTTATATAATACCCTATTTGATATTTTAGCAACGTAATTGCAATTATAATATCAGTATATAAACTTGAAAATTATGTCTCAGGCGGGACTCGAACCCGCATCTCCCCGCATGCCTGGCGGGCGCTTTACCATTAAGCCACCGAGACACTGCGACACAGCGCGAATTTCTCAAGCATATTCTTTTTTACACAGACTTTTTCAAACAGGTACAGGTAAACAAGAAATACCTACCACGTCATTATGTAGGTATGTTTCTATTGTTTTTTCAAATCGACAGTAGCAACAAGTGGGATAATTTACTGTCTCGAATATGGGCGTAGCCACGGTGGGGCAGGGTGGGGCGCTTGCCCCACCCCGGCTCTGACCTGTTGGGTACCTAACCAAATCTCATAAAAAAATCTAGATACTAACTACAATACTTAATATCCGTATACATATAAGAAAGTTCACACTCGACGTGTTCAAAATCCTTTTTTTTTTCGTTTGTGTATGTGAGTGAGTGGTTGAGTTGAAAATGTGGACAATTACATAATTGTAACTCAAGTGATCGCAGATGCTCTAGAAGTTGATTTTACAATGCCACTGATTTTACAATCACGCAAGACTAGGCGCACCGTGCAAATCCTCCGGCAGAGAGTCCTACCCAGTTTTGAAAACGATCACTGATTTATTCCCTACCTACCTAGACTCACTAATTATGTCGCTGGAAGAGCGTTCCTCGGAGAACAACTTACTGGTACATTATTTGATCTATGAGTGTTCACCACAGGATGATGATCGCCGTTACTACTAAGTGCTACGGAGGTTCTGCCAGATCCCACAAAGCAATATTATGAAGTTAATTAATGCCTAAAAAAACCAAACCTATAATACCTTTCTGTAATTGTTTACTTTCTGTACCTGAAAGTACTATCTAAGCCGAAACAAGCCTATGTATAAAAATACTGTGGTAAAGTCAGAAAATCATCATTAATTTTTTTAAATTTTCATACAAACAAAAATTTTCAGAAACCGATTTGTATGAAAATATTTTGTTAAAAAATAATGACATCAAATTTCTGACTTCACTTCATATGCATATGTTAACATAGGCTGGTTTCGGCTTGTTATACCATCTACCTAACAACCTGTATAAACCTCTAAATTGACTGATTAACAAATCACCTTGCCTAGAGCCCAAACGGCTGAAGGACATTTTTGGATGAAAGGTTTCGTGGTGTAGGCAGGTGAACAATATGAAAGCGTTTTGGATAATTCGAATTATACATACAGATACAGGGTGCTATGTGGAATTTAACTTTTGTGTATGAAAAAATTAACCGGAGTAAGACTGCGGGTATAGTTTGCTAGGTATTGCTCCACCTTGAGCCCATGGCTGGCTACGCCCAGTATTACTATTAAGGCCCACCCACAAATAAATAATCTTCTGTCATAGATAAGTATTATTTTATTCCGAAGTTACTCGTTGACCCTATCAAAGTATACTTAATTCAAATATCGGCCACGTAATTAGAAGTATGGTTTATTTCATACACTAATTCACCCAGGTACTACAGTGACTGAAATGTAAAAAAGGAGCCCAAAACTGATTTTATAAGTGTGTATTTTACTTTCTTTTAGGAATGATATCACAAGGTTTCTCTTAATAAGTCTTTATTGAATTGTTGGGAAGCGCAGGTCCGACCCGCGCAGGTTGTCTTCGATCCACTTCTGCGCCTGCGCCGTCATCTCCTCGTCGAAGTGGTATCGCCAGTCGCCCGATTTGCCTGAAAACACGTAGCATGCATGAGGGCCTGACACCAGCTCAATCAACACGCGGTTTACAACACTTCGCTTGAAGGTTATGGTAGGTGGTTCGGAATTGGGATAGGTTGTGGTGGTGCGGGGCGGCACCAACCGTGACAGTCAGTTCCAATGCGATAAACGGTTAAGGAACTTGGGCATGCACCGCAAGTCACAAGTTTTTTGAATCACAGTTCACGTTATGCCTTAAGGAGTAGCTAGTTACACGATTCGTCGCCTCGGTGACAATGGGGATGAGGACTCAGACACACGCAAAAATTTTTTTTACCCAGATACTGTAAGTGCTCAAATTAAAGTATTATGATCCAAAAAGTTTTCCTGTAGATACTGCAGGCCGATGTCCTAACAGGGCTCTTGCTAGCACTACCATTTTTGAACCACATAGCCTGTGCAAAGTGTTGGCAACATCCTGTTGGATTGACTTTGGTTCCATAGAAGATGATTCGGCCTAGTGTAAGATGCAACTAACCAAGTTTAGATTTTTATATTTTTCACTTTTAAATTATTAACCTTCTATAATAACTAGAAAATGATTAGGAAGAAAAAGTAACTACATAATAATGATCGTGATTAATTAATACATTTTCCAAGAAAACTCTAACCTTTTCTTACGAACGACATATCTTTAGTGATCCACCCAAGTGTTCTTGTGTGGTCAAAATTGACCATTGGGTTTTTCTTGAAGTTTTGGAAGCTGAGGTGGTCGCAAAGACGAGCAACTTGCTCGTCGGTAACCGACTTTCCAAGAAACTCTGCTACTTGGTGGACTGTAGACGGCAAATCCTTACAAAAGAAAGAGTTATTAATTTTTTTAGGAATATCATAGCTTTGTTTTAATAATATTATGAACAGTGCTTCGCCAGCGACTTTGTAGGTCTTGAGGCGAATTCGGTTAATCTTGCTCCCGGTCCTTTTCCAATTTTATTAGAGATAACTTTAAATTAAGGCAATTGCTATATTTATACCTGTTAGTTTAATTAAAGAAATGGGTATTGATTTCCAGCACAAACTTCTAGCCCTGCACTTTGCACCCCTTAAAAACGATTGATTCTGAAATAAACATCATCACCAGGTCGTCCTAGTATTTCATATTCTTAATCCATTTTCATATTAAATTGTATCTAAATCGGTTCAGTAGTTTAAAAAGATATAAACAGACAAACGGACAGAGTTACTTTCAGAGTAGAGAACAATATCTATTGTATATCAATATGCCCGAGTGTGTTATATGTTAGATATAAATATTTTTATCCTATCTTTGAAGAGATATAAACTCATTTAACAGTAAAAACACTGTACTGTTATACAGTAAAAAAAAACTCAACTCTCCACTTGGTATTTGTCTGCTCTACCCATAGAGTGTAATTCAATAAAGCAGAGGCTCGGAAGGAGGCTGACCCCTCCCTCGGGCTCTCCATAGCGGCTGAGGCTGTTCGGCGAAGGAGAGCTTGAGTGCCGGTAATTTGTTACGCCCGTATATATATAGAGGGCCTGCTTTCCCGTAGCGACGAAGGACACGAAACCCTAAGTGCATGTGAGCTTGCAAATTGCCTTGATGTTTGCTTGCACGCTGCACACCTGTTGGGATACTGTATGCCATTTGCTGTTTGATGTCTAGGACAAGATTTTTAATTTCCCATTTTTACCTTAATATTAATTGCGACTACACAGCACAGGTAAGACGTGACAAATATAGAAATACAATTCGGTTAGATTTATTGATAAAGTCTAGTTAAATAACGGTTATGTTTTACACTTATGGTATTACACTTATTACATTATTTATTATATACATTGCGCGCTTTGGCCTCCTTAAGACACGGCTTCCTAACCCTAGCACCGAGCGCCTTTTTAGGCGACGCGATGGACCAGGCACACACACGTTGAATCCATAGATTATATTATAATCATTATAAAATATAAAACCTAAGAACGACAAACGTGATAATAGGATTTAGCACCTAATATTTTTCACGTATACTTGAACATACCTTCAACATATCCTCGTAAAAAAGAAACAGCAAATTAGGATGATTCCTTTTCTGCCAAGCTTCTTCTACATGAGAGAAAAATGGCGTGTAATACGCTGTAATAATAAAGTTATAAGATTATAGGACAGCAGTATCACTTCGATTCAATTCTACGTATATCTATGTAAGAATAGTTGTACTCACTCATATTGTTAATAAAGAGTTTCCAGAAATCCCTAAAATCACCCGTGTACCCCATAAAATTTATAAGTTTATTGTGGTAATAGTAGGATACTGCGACATCACGTGGGTCACGCGCCACATACACCACCTTTGTAGTATCTAAAAGGGATGGGGGCAGCAGCGACAAGGGCAGGTGAGACTTGATGAACCGGGGCGAGGCGAGCTTCGCCACCAACTCCGAGCCAGGAGAAGACAGCAATTCCAAGTGCTGCAGTAGTTCCTCATCATTTTTTACGAAATCTTTCATCATTTTCTGTATCTTTTCGCTATTTATCAACATGGACAATCTTGGCAAAAAACACGTGGTTATAATATTATGTAATTGAATTACTAAGCTACCTATTACTTAGTACATATGCATTGAAAACAGAATCCTACAGTAATACTTACTCAAGAAATGGAAATCGTGAAGTAAGTGGTATAGAGCTCGATTTCTCGTAGTCAAAATTGTTCGCCACCATCCAAACGAGTTCCTGTGTCCAAGTTGTGCCTTTTTTCAAATAAAAATATTAATATATAATTAGTTACATACCATAAATGCTTCCAAAAGCAGCGGGTAGGCTATAGGGTTTCATCTATCGGGCAGATATTGCACGGCAGAATTATTGTTGGAGCTGTTTAGGTTTCCTCATTCACAATGGCAGAACTTATATTAGCATATTTTTGCTAAGCAAAGCATTTTGGTAGGTATTACTATTTCTTCAAATGAAATTTTGCCGTCTTAATATCATTAGGCATATGGCTACTTCTATCAAATATCAGTATTTTAACCTAAAATTTCACTAAAACATTGTCACAAAAATTACATTTGTTGTTCTAGAAGACAGTGACAAAAACGAATCGCTGCAAATCTGACTCCACGTTGTTTCCTTCCTTCCCTACCATCAGAAAGTGTAATTGGGGCGGCCCGTGTTATGGAGTGGTTTTAAAGCTTACCGCCGCGGCTGAGCCTGGCTTCATTTTCCGGCATGCAAACCGAAGTTGTGGCGTGGAGAGTAAACCTTATGCGACGATAAGCTTGCGTGGGCCTCAAAATCGAATAAGAAAGTAGTCGTATGTGGGGATTTCAACGTTAATCTATTAGAAGAAACGCAGTCGTCCACCCGGTTTCTTAATCTCTTTAAGTCGTATAATCTAATTAATCTTTTTAATGAACCCACCAGAGTTACGCCCACATCAGCTACTTGCTTAGATAATATTTTTTGTGATGGTGGAGTGTTAAAAAAATCCATTTTAAATTGTCTTATTTCGGACCACAGTGGACAAGAAGCATCGTTTGAGCACCATTATGTCTCTAATAAAGTAGATTCTGTGTATAGGCAATTTACTATTAATAAAATAGAAAAAATTAAAGAAAAAATTAAAGAGGGTGTAAATTTGCTAAAGCATGATGATCAGAATGTTGATGAATTATATGAGAATCTTTTTGGTTTAGTTAAAAATGAATTTGATGAACATTTTAAACAGAAAAAAGTTAAAATAAATAAACAGAAGTGTAAGTTTAATGAATGGGCTACACCTGGTATTTATAAAAGCAGAAAAACATTATATGATTTATATAGTTTAAAGGCAGATTCTCAAAACCCACATATTATAGAACATGTTAAAAAATACTCTAAGTTATTTAAATTAGTATGTGCAAAAGCGAAGTCAATCTATCTTTATAATTTAATTTCGGCTTCCAACAATAAGGCAAAAACTACTTGGAATATTATTAATAAAGAGACATGTAGAGTAAAACCAAATAATCCTACTTACTCTCTCAAGTTAGGGGATAAGCTAATAAACACGAACACTGAGGTTGCAAATACATTTGAGATTTTTTTTTCAAATATAGCACCCCCTACTACTAAAGGGCTTGCTTCTTCTGCTGATCTAGCTGAATCCCTTCTCAAGTTAGAAAATAATGTTTAATCAGCTTTTATCACACTTTAGTGTAAATAAATTATTAAATAGCAACCAATATGGTTTCAGAAAAGGTAGAAATACTACCGATGCTGGAGTTGCTCTTCTACAACATGTGTTTAATGCTTGGGAGAGTAAGCTAGATGCCATAGGTGTATTTTGTGACCTTTCAAAGGCTTTCGATTGTGTCGACCATGTAACATTACTTAAAAAACTTAAACATTATGGTGCATCGAATGATTCCTTGGATCTAATAAGTTCTTACCTTAAGGACAGAACACAAAAGGTTTGCATAAATGGAGCTGAGTCTTCAGGGTCTGCCCTTATTATGGGTGTACCTCAGGGATCAGTATTAGGACCCCTGCTATTTTTAATTTATATAAATGACCTTCCGTGTTATTTACATAATCTTTGTGAGATGGTATTGTTTGCAGATGACACATCAATGATTTTTAAAACTAAGAGGGGCAAATGTTCATTTGATGATGTTAACAATACCCTCTCTAAATTATTACATTGGTTTACAACAAATAATCTTTTACTAAATGCAAATAAAACAAAATGTGTAAAATTTACCATGCCCAATGTAAGATTTGCTGCTACTCATATAATTGTTAAAGATGAACCACTAAACTCTGTAGACTTAACTACCTTTTTAGGTATAACTGTAGACTCTCATTTGCAATGGGGTGCTCATATTGGGGTGCTGTCTGGAAGACTTAGTTCTGCTGCTTATGCTGTGAGAAAGATAAGGCAATTGACTGATGTTGAAACGGCAAGATTAGTATATTTTAGCTACTTTCATAGCATAATGTCATACGGAATTCTGTTGTGGGGCTCAGCGGCAGATATTGAGTCAATTTTTATATTACAAAAACGTGCTGTACGGGCTATTTACGGCCTTCGACCCCGTGACTCGCTGAAAGAGCTCTTCAAAGAGATTAATATACTTACAGTGTCTTCTCAATACATTCTCGAGAATATTGTTTACGTTCGTAAGAACATACATTTATTTCTTAAGAAAAGTAACGTACACAATTTCAATACTAGAAATAAAGATAAACTTGCCGTTCCAGGCTTCAGACTGCGAAATGTAGGAAAATCGTTTATGGGAAATTGTATCCGTATTTTCAACAAATTACCAAAGGATATTGCTGAACTCCCTGTACATAAACTTAAATCGTATGTCAAAGTTATTTTAATGAAAAAGGGCTATTACACTGTTAATGATTATTTAAATGATAGAAATGTATGGCATTAAGTTGTCCCAGCTCGTACTTGCTTAAACCTTGTAAAAATTACCTTACCTTGTAAAAATGTATTTAAAAAGAGGCTGACAATAGTGACCGAGTTTCTTGCGCTGCTTCTTCTCGGCACTAGCCCAGACTTGTCCCGAAGCAGTGGTAGGTTTAAATTGGGACGTGTAAAAGCGCCTCCTGGGGCCTATTTGCAGAAATAAAACTGATTTTAACTAATTTTAACTGATTTTTTAACTGGGATCGCTTGAGCCCCGTATCATCGAAGCACTGACAGAAACCATGCATGATGCATACTTGATTGCTACATGCTTGCAGCTTTACGCTCACCACCGAAGCTCCGGCCTTCTGGCTGGCTTTGCCGACCAACAAGCGGAAGCTGCCTGAAGACAGCCTGTTCCCTAGATCGCGGGCTCCTGCTCCACGCCAACGAAAATTTTAATTACACTCTAGGGGTATAGTAAGTCAGTTAAGTTGTTTTTTTTCTGCCACTGACTTTTGTATAAGACTGTACTTTTTTCAATTTAAAGTTAAAATACTAACTATTCGAAGACTCCAAATAAAATTCTACCAGCTTTGTAAAAAGCCAAGTTAAGTTGTACCAAAAAAGAAGTATGCTATACGATAATATGCCGAATAAAATTCTGCCATCTTACGTTAATTATCTTAATACTATTCGAACAAAGAACATTATGCCGATTGTGTTATGCCAACTAAATCAGATTATTCCAGATAGACAAACCCGCCAAATCACCATTCTTAAATAAATAAAAGCCTTCAAGTTCTACTGACCGGTTTTAGGGAATGTTACAACGAAAATATCGTCAGACCTCAGAGGCATATTGTAAATATTTTTAATATCACCTTTCAGGCAATTTGTAAAAAAGTATGCTTTTGGTCCAATACGCACGTAGCCATCTTGAATTCCTTAAATTGAAATACACAATTTATCAAAAATTAAATAGAACCATGGACAGAATATCTATCGCAAAGTTACAGGGTCAGCATTTTGTCTGCTCAGCATGTCAGACGTGTAGATAGGTATTAATTACTTTATGGCCTATAATACTAAATAGTTATTTAATTATATGTCTACTACGACTCTTTACGTTATTATTTTTCGATTTAAAACATGATCAATAACAACTAAGATACCATGGATAATTTATCCTACATAATCAAAACAATGCCACCTAACACAGTTGAAATGTTTATTCAAGGAATTACATTTTCAACAACTTTTTAATCAACTAATTATTTTCCTACCATTTTTCTTGACGTTTATATAACAAAAATCATTGACTTACTCGTAGACATGGACAATTCCTATTAACTATTGCAAATCTAGCAAAGTTTTTCGATCTTTCCCAACCAATTATTCTAGAAGTATTTTTTAAAGTTATAAGTGCAAAATGCATTGCTTATTTTAGAACCATCCCATAAAAAAACACGAATTTATATTGGCGTGATAACAATTTGCTAACTAAACTGAACATAAAGATATATGTGCTTATACTAAAAACCAAATACAAATTAGTACCTTCACTAAAATATTTAAATATTTCGGCAGATTCTTCTGGGTCTAGGTCTTTTATTTCAAATGGAAAATCGTTAGATTGCGACATTTTACAAAAAAAATATCTTATTAAAACTTATAAATAATATGAATATTTAAAACTTATAAAATATCTTATAACTTGAACACGGAAAGTTTTAGCTACAAATGATACGTTATACTTAAGTGACAAAAAAGATAATAAGAAAAACCTAAAAAAACGTCTTATCAAATCAATCGTGATATGAAAAGGAATAATAACATACTACAATATTTCTCACTTAAAGACCGAACCACACCGAACTACTAACTACTAACTATTTTATTTATTTTATTTTATTCGCAACACCAACAGCATTGATACATTTTATGGGAACGAATTTTCGTATAAAATTAGCCACTTAAAGGTACTCGCACATAGAAAGCGAAATATAAATAAACCATAATAACTATTTCATAAATCAACAATGAATCATTAATATGTATACAAGGGATGAATGTGGCAAAAGAAGTATGATTGATTTTGTGATCGTAGACGAAAGGCAAGTTCTGGATACAAGGGCGTACCGCGGTGTCGGTATTGATACAGACCACTTCCTGGTGATGTCCAGGATAAGTGGTCTTTTCAAACGATGGTGACATAGGATAGCGGAGCCCAGAACTAATCTAGAACGCGTGAAAGTAGAAAATTTGCAAGAGGAGAGAGTGAAAGAAGAATACGTTAAAAAGTTGAAAGCACGATTTGTTACTTTGGATAAGGAATGTGAGATAGAACGTTTTTGGAAGTCTTTTAAGGAAGGTGTAGTGAATGTTGCAATTGATGTATGTGGTGTCTGTAAAAGAAGAAAAGGAAGAATGCAGAAGAAAGAATGGGTGGATAAGGAAGTGCAAAAGGTTGTAGGTAATAAGAAGAAAGCATGGCTGGATTGGTTAGCAACCAAGGCTAACCAAAGAGTACAAAAGGCGACATTAGAGGATGTGGATAAGGCAAGAAAGGTTTATAAAAATATGAAAGGGCTAATGAAAAATGTGATCAGTACGAAGGAAGAAGAGCAAAAGGATGAGTTTGATAGAAAACTCTTTGATTGTTTCCAAGACAGTATTAAATTGTTTTGGAAATCGATTAGATTAGCTCGAGGGAAAACATCAAACTCGGAGCTATCTAAAATCAGAAGAAAGGATGGGAATATTATAAAAGGAGAAGAATGTGTGCTGAGAAGATGGAAGGAATATTTTGAAAGTCTTTTTGAAAGAGAAGAGGGCCTAGCACAAATGCAAGCACCTCCTCTTGAAGTGAACGAGAGTGAGCATGAAAGCGATATTAGTATGGAAGATATTAGGGGTTAAAGTATGAAATGTCCGTTTTGTATGGACGAAATCGAGAAAAGTCATTTTTCCATACTAACAATTTTTTAGTTTTTTTAAAAACGCCTGATCCTGTTAGATGGTTATAAAGCTACGCATTATAGTATTTAAATTTCTGAAAATCAACGTATATAATACAAATATACTTAATTGAAGCAAGAAGGTCAGCTGACACATTGTAAGGGGTCCTTTCAACGACTTCCTTTGAAGTAATAGGCACTAGCATTGCATTTTTTTTTAGTCAAAAGTTACTTTATTTAGTTTTTGATACAATACAAAAATAATTACGCAATAATATGACTATACTAAAGAGCTATAAACAAAATAAAAAGTGGGAAAATAATCGGCAGTTTCATACTTTAACCCCTATTATTATGAAAGCATTGAAAAGTATGAAATCAGGTAAAGCTGCGGGATATGACAGGGTTTCCGTCGAAATGCTGAAGGCTGGACAGGGAGTGGTAGCAAGTCAGTTGTACTGCCTTTTCAACTTGTGCTGGAGGAACGGTCGGGTACCGGGAGACTGGTGCAAGGCTGTGATCGTGCCGTTGTACAAGGGAAAAGGGTCACAACAAGACTGTGTAAGTTACCGTGGAATAAGCCTCCTCAGTGTTGTCGGCAAACTGTATGCTAAAGTGATGATTGAAAGAGTAATGTTAGAAACAGATGACAGAATATGGGATGTACAAGCGGGATTTAGGAAGGGAATGGGTTGTACGGATCAGGTCTTTTCCCTACGATGCATTACGGAAAGATATTTGGCAACAAACCAAAAAGTTTTTTGTGCATTCGTAGATTTGGAAAAGGCCTATGATAAAGTGGTGAGGAATGAGTTGTGGTCGGCATTAGCTGTGCATGGGGTGAGCAGTAAGCTGATACGGGCATTGAATTCCCTCTATAAGGGTTCTAGTGCTTGTGTCAGGATCAACGGAGCGTACACTGATTGGTTTAATATCCAAAAGGGTGTTAGACAGGGATGTATAGCGTCTCCGTGGCTGTTCAACCTTTTCATGGATAATTGTCCGACAGATCTGAAAGAGAGTGATTTTGGCCTAAGAATGAATGAGTTACGCGTCAAATGTCTTCTTTACACCGATGATCAAGTATTACTTGCATCGACGGCTAAGGATTTGCAAGCGATGGTGACTATTATGAATGAAGCTTTGGAAAGATAGGGAATGAAAGTGAACACAAAAAAGACAAAAGTTATGGTGTTTGAAAAGGAAGAGAGCATGACAGAAGTACTCGTATGTATTCGGATTGGTGGTGATGAACTGGAGCAAGTGAATGAGTTTGTATACTTGGGGTCGATGTTTACTAGGGACGGAAAGTATGAAAGTGATATTGAAAGGAGAGTAAATGCTGGTAACAGAGTGAATGGTGCGCTGCACGCCTTTGTGAATAGCCAGAAGATTTCTATGAAAGCTCGTCTGGCTGTGCATAGAGGGGTGTAGGTTCCAACACTAATGTACGGAAGTGAAAGTTGGGTATGGCAGAAAAAGCATGAAAGTAGAATAAATGCAGTAGAAATGAGAGCGCTTAGAAGTATATGTTAGGAGTGAAATTGAGTGACAGGATAAGAAATAGTGTGATAAGAGAACGTTGTGGTGTGAAAGAAGATATTGTCACACGGATTGAGAAAGGGATGCTTAGATGGTTTGGGCATGTAGAGAGGATGAATGAGAGAAGAATGACTAGACAGATGTACAAGACGAGTGTGAAAGGGAACGTTGGAAGAGGAAATCCTAGACGAACTTATCACGATCAAATCGGGGATGTTCTGAAGAAAGGTCAGGTCAAGAGTACTCTAAACCGACGAGCATGCATGAAAAGATTGATGAATGTGGTAGAAGCGAAGGATCGTAGTAAGTGGAAGGCCTTGGTCTCTGCCTACCCCGTTGGGAAGGAGGCGTGATAATATGTATGTATGTATGTAAGAATAGATAAACAGAAAAAAAATACTAAGTACGGTCATGTTGCACCTTATGAGAGGGGGCCGTGAAAGTCAGAAGAAAAATCCTTGAAGGTCGAATACTGAAGTCATGAATCAAAGGCGGGGTTGTTTCTTTTCTTCAAAAAGCGTGACAAGACACTCGTGAAGAACTATCGACCGATTTCGCTACTGAACCATATCTAAGTATAGGTTGTTTTCAAGAGTTATTGCGAATCGTCTCGCTTCCAGGTTTGATGACTTCCAATCTCTTGAGTGAGCCGGTTTCCGTACACCACTGAACACATACATACGCTGCGGCAAGTTATATATAGAAGACCGAAGTGTACAACTAGCCAGTGCTATGTTTAGCGTTTGTGGACTAATAATAATAATAACCCCGCAGGGCAGCTTGTGGCGAGCTGTTGGGCAGTAGCGACCCCACGGATCTGATTGCTCCCGGGAGTATCCCTGTTCCTCACCTATGGCTTGCCTTCATTGGTCGGCCGGCGTGAACACTGACGAGGAACATATCTCCCACCTCTTGCTTGCCTTCATTGGCCGGCTTGAGTATTGCAGTAAGATGCTTGTAGGGATCTTGAACGGATTACCGGGATCCTGACAGCCGTGTAATACCTCTCTACTTCTCAAGCACCTCAGGCTATGTTGCCCCCTTGTCGCTACGTCACTATGTGCTAGTGGCCGTTTTCGGGGGCCCATTAAACGAGTGTGCGAGTCACCCCCTGCCATTTTATCCGTGTGAGTAACATAGGTCAGGCAGGGGCCATAGTCCTTCCATAGTCCCAGTTACCCAGTCCACTAGTACCCAAACCCATAGCCCAGTATCTTTGTATCCACTTTCTGCAGTAGTCCTGCACTAACCGGGGGTTGTCCCTAGGTGTGTGCGCACAGAGATATTCGTCGGTTGGTGTCACATTACATCATTTAGACAAATGTTGTCTAACGGGCCTCTGCGAGTTGGCTTCGGCCCGTCGTACGCCTTCCAAAGGTCCGGGACTCCATAGTCTCGTGATTGGAAAATGACCAAAAAAAAAAAGGCCTGTAGTTTTGAATACTAATGACCGCATTAAGGAGATATGGCAGAGCAAAGAGCTCCATGGAAGGTTCTATCGAGCCCTTCGCGGCCCTGATATAGACCTTCCTGATTCTGTGCCTGGCTACGCTTCGAAGACTTGTTCGGGGAAACCGAAGGGTTTGTCTGTGCAATTTTTTTTTATTTATTTATTTATTTAAATCAGGCAACAAAAGGCCCATACAATATATACCTTAAAGTCTAACATACATAATATACACAACAAAAAAAAAATTACTATTTACTGTCTAATACACGTAGAGAAGGCGGCGACGTGTTGCGCAATGCAGTGTCAGGTATCCGACCGCGGAATCGTCGAAACAAAACACCTCTAGGCCAAAAATCTTCTTTTACGAAGGTCGACAGATGTTCGGTTGGTACTCTCACCACAAATGAATTAAAATTCACATTATGGCGGGAAACCAGCCGCTCGACCCTCAGAGTAAATTTGGCTTTCAGTCTGATGTACTCCACAATGTCTTCTGATTTCGTGGAGTAATGCAGGCGGGACACGTACAACTGCGTTGTCGGGATAGCCGGACGCAGCAGGTGGTTCTGTCCTGTCGGGGCGGTGCCACAAAGGTTTCGGCGGACGAGCTTCTTCTTCCTTTCCACCTTTATAAAACCTTCGTCATCACAACCGCCTTCTTGTCTCCGCGGTATATCCTTAGGGACCGGTCGTTCTTGTTGTCCCCCCACTTTTTTAACCCGCTCGGGTTGTCGCTTGGCGGGTTGGTTAGCAGCGGTGACTGTAGCGTTTGGTCGTTGAGGGGTCGACGTACACACGCGTGACGTCTCCGCCGGGGCGGAGGGGGCGGCGGGGCGCGCGATTAGTGGTACGCGGGACGAGGTAGTGATGACGAACAACTACCGTTGACATTTGAAGAGCGTGTCACTGTCCAGGTGAATCCCTAAGACATATCATTTCCGGTTCTTCGTGTCTCGCTAACGGCGAGTACTTGCACAGGCATAACCAAGTGGCCAGAATCATACAGCAGCAACTTGCTCTGAAATACAACCTTGTGTCGTCGGAGGTCCCTTACTACCAATACGTGCCTGAGCCAGTTTTCGAAAACAGTCGTGTCACATTGTACTGGGACCGATCTATCATCACAGACAGGACTATAGCAGCCAATAAGCCTGACATTGTGGTGAAAGATCATCAAGATCGCCATGCAATGATAGTTGACATCGCCGTGCCGCATGACGGCAACCTCTTAAAGGCTAAAAAGATAAAGGATGTAAATATCTTGACTTAGCTCTTGAGGTTGTCGACATGTGGCCAGTCGATTCAGCTGTCGTTGTACCGATAGTCGTCTTTGCCCACGGACTGATAGCTAAGAACCTCGATAAACACCTCAAGAGGCTCACGTTAGGCGCTTGGGTCAATAGTAGGATACAGAAGGCAGTACTCTTGGACACGGCCCACATTGTGAGGAGATTCCTGTCTCTGGAGCCTTAGCCACCTGTAGCTTGGACCCTGATCTCGATGCCGGTTGGGAACATTTATTTTTATTTTTTATGTGTTTATTTTTTATGAAGATATTTAAAAAAGTAATTTATATGTTATAAAATTATAAATCATTTATTCAGATTTTAGTTGGTACATTGATACTTACAGAGCTTACAATATTAATTGGAGCAGATAGCTGAATACTTACAAAAAGTACTTAAAATGTAATAAAAACAAAATGTTTACGTCTACGATACACACTTAGGCGACCAATACATGTATTATAATCTCCGTTTAAAAGTTATGATTTAACAAGTACCTATGAAACGTATATTGGCTACAATTACTTTTTGTCGGTACCTAGATAAAGTATTTACATTCTGTGCTAGTCTATGAGAAAGCCTTTGACTCCATTGAGACCTTGGCGATGCTGCAGCCTTTACAAGGTGCCAAATAGACTACCGTATACCGAGGTGTTTGATACCTATATGAAAACACAAACACCATGTCAGTCCGATTACATAACTAGAGCTTTAATCCTATACAACTGCAACAAGGCGTAAGACAGGGAGATGTCATATTTTCGAAACTGTTCACTGCTGCGTTGAAGGATATTTTCAAGCGCCTGGATTGGAAGGGATATAGCAAAAAACAATAATGGAAAGTACCTGTACATGCCTTTGATATGCAGATGATATAGTTTTTATGGCTGATAGAGCAGAACACAATGCTCGCAGATCTTAGAAGTTCTTCCCAAAGAGTGGACTTAATATGAACATTGAAAAGACGAAAATCATGTTGAATACAAATGTCGTACCCTAAACCTCTAGTCATCCAATACAACACTTGAAGTTGTTAACCATTACGTATGCCTGGGACAGATATTTAGCTAGGTAAGTCTAATTTTGAGGAAGAAATCTCTCGTCGAATTCAATTTGGATGGGTATTTCTTTAAATAAATAAATAAATTCGTTTATTGCATGAAACATGGTACAAAAGAGGTCACAATGTTAATATTATTTAGGCATCACATAGTTTCGCCAGCTTAACTGACATGCAATTTCTTCACATTAGGTTTTATTAAATCAAGTCATTAATAAAATAAGTGAAAGCAATACATTAATCGTCGCAAACATACATTTTTAATGAAATTATAATAATATATTAAATCAATTAATGTTTTTTTTTTAATTAATGAATTCACATAGTCATCTCTCATCTGATGTCAAAATAATCATTTAAGCTGTAGTGACACTTGGATTTAAGCCATAACCTAATTTCTTGCCTAAATTTATAAAAAAAAAACTCTTATAGTCTTAGGAATATTGTTATATATTTTAATTGACATTACATAGCTGTTTTTTCTGTTCATAGCTGTTTCGGGAAGCTACTAAAAGGCTTTGTGTCTAAAATAATTTCAAAGTCTCAAGACGAGTCTTTCACCTGTTCATGTTGCCAGTAATGACTTATGGAACTGAAACGTGGTCGCTTAATTAATATGGGTCTTCCTCTATCTTCTATATGGAAAATATATCGAGGCAGGAAGTTCGGAATTAGTAATGTCATAACTACACAATCACTAGTCTTGTTACAAGTATCCCTAATTAGTTGTCCACAACTGTATGTAAGCTCACATACAATAATTGCAATTTGAAAGAAAATCATTTAGGATTTTTTCAATTAAATTAAATTAATATTTTTATTATAAATTTATAGAATTTTATTTTTTTCTTAAGTGACCTACCGAACTCTTAGTCCGCGAGACCGACTCGCAATTGCCTGGTATTTTTTTCAGACAGACCTATCCTACTTGTGCAATCATTGTGCATTTAGAAGATTATGCTATAACAATACGTGTTCCTATGCATTAGGTATGAGTTTAGCCTTAAAGCTCAAACAGTAAAGTAAGTTAGTAAGCTGTTTTATGTAATTCGTTTGATTATCAAAGATCTTGCCTTTACCGACCATATCTTATCGATAGGATTTATACAAATCAAGTGAATTTTATACAGTGAGGTGTAACATTCTTATATGTATGTATGTGTAAAACTACGCTGGCTTACAGATTTGAAGGCATCCTTCGACAGAAATGGTTGAATAGCACTCCTACGAAGTTTTTCTTCTACAAGTATTTTTTTTAAGGTAGACATGTAAGACATGGATGAATCCGTTATCATCAACCAACCATTTCTAAAACTTCAATAACAATTATAAATGTATTCAGGGTAATCAACGATCCAGTGAAACAAAGTCAAGGGAATCAAATATTTACATTTGTTATTTCGCCGTGGAGCAACGTGCGGCATGACTTTCCCCTACCTACGATGTTCGCTACTAGAGCTCACGCGACGACGCGCGTTGTCACACAGTTTAGTAATTTCCACTAGGAATGTACGTGCAAGTTAGTGACACGCCCGTGGAACCACTGTTTAGAGCCGGACAAACATCATATTCTAATAAAACTGTAGTAGATACACATACTGTATATTTATTTTATAAATCCATAACTAATCTGGATCATATTGCTTATTAAATTTCCCTTCATAAGTTGATGCTTTGTTGCTAGTTTTTTTTACGAAATGGGAAGCGGACATGCCAGGGATATAAATTGTTTGGCATTTGGGATTTTTTTAAGTATAAGTACCTAAATTTGATACCCTAAATATCGAGCCTCAGTTAGTTAATACAATAAAGAAGTATAAAAAAATATTTTGGTTCCTAATTTTAACACTACAGGTACTTTTTTCCTCCGGACAGTGCAAATGAAGCCTCTGGGTATATATCGGAATGCCGAATTTTCTGCACTCCTAATGGTCATTGGCACACAAACTATTGGCCTAAAATTTTTTCGCACATTTTTTTTCTTTTCCTAAACGTGTTTAGCCTATTTTTACTACGCCTTAATGTATATCGCCGAATATATCCTAACACCTAAAGTTAAAAAGTTTATCAATGTTTTAAATAGCCATGCATGCTTGCATGCTTGCAAAAAAGTAAGCATGCATGCAAGCAAGCAAGCATGCATGCATGCATAAACGTGTTTAGTTTCAGTTCCATAAGTCATTACTGGCAACATGAACAGGTGAAAGACTCGTCTTGAGACTTTGAAATTATTTTAGACACAAAGCCTTTTAGTAGCTTCCCGAAACAGCTATGAATAGAAAAAACAGCTATGTAATGTCAATTAAAATATATAACAATATTCCTAAGACTATAAGAGTTTTTTTTTTATAAATTTAGGCAAGTAATTAGGTTATGGCTTAAATCCAAGTGTCACTACAGCTTAAATGATTATTTTGACATCAGATGAGAGATGACTATGTGAATTCATTAATTAAAAAAAAAACATTAATTGATTTAATATATTATTATAATTTCATTAAAAATGTATGTTTGCGACGATTAATGTATTGCTTTCACTTATTTTATTAATGACTTGATTTAATAAAACCTAATGTGAAGAAATTGCATGTCAGTTAAGCTGGCGAAACTATGTGATGCCTAAATAATATTAACATTGTGACCTCTTTTGTACCATGTTTCATGCAATAAACGAATTTATTTATTTATTTAAAGAAATACCCATCCAAATTGAATTCGACGAGAGATTTCTTCCTCAAAATTAGACTTACCTAGCTAAATATCTGTCCCAGGCATACGTAATGGTTAACAACTTCAAGTGTTGTATTGGATGACTAGAGGTTTAGGGTACGACATTTGTATTCAACATGATTTTCGTCTTTTCAATGTTCATATTAAGTCCACTCTTTGGGAAGAACTTCTAAGATCTGCGAGCATTGTGTTCTGCTCTATCAGCCATAAAAACTATATCATCTGCATATCAAAGGCATGTACAGGTACTTTCCATTATTGATTTTTGCTATATCCCTTCCAATCCAGGCGCTTGAAAATATCCTTCAACGCAGCAGTGAACAGTTTCGAAAATATGACATCAACGTGCATAAACGTGTTTAGCCTATTTTTACTACGCCTTAATGTATA
Organism: Anania crocealis; assembly: GCA_949315895.1. Lineage (NCBI taxonomy): Eukaryota > Metazoa > Arthropoda > Insecta > Lepidoptera > Crambidae > Anania > Anania crocealis. The sequence continues at coordinate 20,109,557 of OX438883.1, forward strand.
TCGCCGAATATATCCTAACACCTATAGTTAAAAAGTTTATCAATGTTTTAAATAGCCATGCATGCTTGCATGCTTGCAAAAAAGTAAGCATGCATGCAAGCAAGCAAGCATGCATGCATGCATGCAAACAAGCAAGCATGCATGCAAACAAGCAAGGATGCAAGCATGCATGCAATCAAGCAAACATGCATGCAAACAAGAAATCTTGCATGCATCTAAACAATCAGACTTCCGTGACGGCTTCGGCGCTGCGGGGCTCCTGCGGTCCCACGCGTGCTAATCGTCGCAGATGGCTTACGCTCACTACCACAGCCGCGGCGCCTTGCTTACAGCCTCCTGCTCCCCAGCCCGCGGGCCGCCTCGCCCCTCCGCGCCTACGCGCTTTTGAATTACACTCTAGGGGTAGGGCAGACAAGACTGCTTGGGGTCGGTTTGTGAGCGATTCGTTTCTTTAAATTCATCGCTTTCAAAAAAATTTGAGTTTTCAATACTCAGCGTTATGCCAAAAAATTGATGCTAATACATATTAGTGCAATCGATATCATATTTATACTTTTTATCATTAATGTTAGTTTTTATGATAAGCATAAATAATAATTGCATTGTTGATTTGTATAGTTTTAATATATTTTTTTAATTAATTTTTTATTGTCAATAATTCTTATATCAATTTAATAATTTTTACATTATAATATTTTTTATTTTCTCTTATCTTATAGACTTTAGTCTCGTTTGTCATGTAAGTAAGTATATTCTTTAGTCGGATGGGGGCCTGATGTCCTGAAACACCGGTATTAAGTTACTTAGTGCAGGCATCAGTCTCACACAGACCTTTCGCTCAGACCTATTATGTACTCTGTTTGCTGTGTTTGTGATGAGTAAATAAATAAATAAATTAATTAATAATTAATACACACAGAAATTAGGGATTTCAACTTTTAGACCAAACTATAATAGTGCGGAAACAACTGTTAGACTAGACAATAATTATACGTTATAAGTTTAGGCCAATACTATTCCGCCAAATAAAATTAGGACTTTAAATTTTAGGCGAACCGAAGTCTCTCAAGATTTACCCACATCATCAAATACATTGTTATAAATTGACTTGATCCCAAAGCGAGTAACTATTTAAAGCACTCCTATTGTTAAACTCAGAAACAATGAAGGTACCACAAATATCCAGACCCGAGAAAATATAGAAACACTTTTTTACTACATCGACCCATCCGGGAATCAAGAGCAGGCTCACTCCGCCACGGAGGTCGAGCTCGTATTTATTTCGAAATTACTATTTAACGGTGAAGAAAATATAGATTCTCACATAAACGTCCAAATATTCTTTGTCCTTTCAGCCCATTTTCATCCCCTAACTATTTTAGGAGATGAAAGTGTTTGAAAGTTTTTATGAGAAGCTATAATAGTTTTTCTGATATTTTATCGACTTAATTGTGAAAATGCGGATTCGAGTCCCGCGTGAGACATAATGATTCTTGTTTAAACACTGATATTATAATTGCATTTAAGTTCCTAAAAGTATTGTAAAAAGTATTTAAATAGCTGTTTCATCATCTTAACTGACTGTCAATTATCTGTAAAGATGTGTCTTTTGGGTGTTAAGACTTCTAACATTTGATGAAACTACGCTGGCTTACAGTGATAAGAATATGCTTGATTGTGTGCATCTGGATTGTTTTACCATGTTTGGTAAGATCGTTGTGTTGCATTATAACCTCAAAATTATATTCAATGAGTAGTCGTTCAATTTTATATTGATATGGCCATCTCTTCTCTTCTTCAATTAAGGAGAGATGGCCACATGTAATCCGGTAAAGATGGGCTTATTCTAAACTTTGTCTCCGATGTTTAGTTTCATCTTTTACCATTTTATTGCAGATACCGAATGTCTACAAGAGTTAAGCAGTTGAAACGCGCGGTAATTAAACAGAAAATTAACTTTAATTAATTATTTTTAACAAAATTAAACGTGCTATTAATTTTGTTTGAAATGACTATCTATTCTGCATCAAAAACCTAAGGCATTCCACGAAAAACTTGATAAAGAATTCCACCATCACAAATCCAAAGAACTTTCTCCAATACCAAAGAAACTTGTTGAAACAAGAAATCGGGCAAAACAAGTGGGTATTCTTATAATCTCAATCTCACAAAGAGGTAAGAAAAGCCAAAGAACAGCAAAAAAATTTTAAAGAGTGAAGTTAAAATTTAAAAAAGCAAAGTTAATAAAAAAAATAGAATAATACTGATAAAACTTTGGCAGTTAAAAAGCGAAAGGCTGTTCGTAAGATATTAGTAGTGAGGATGAAGAATAGCCAATACTTTGTGATTCAGATATTGATACAGAAAATGAACAAGACAGCTGTGTGTGGGGAAAAACCAAACTTATTGAGGACTGGTTGTATGTAATGTGTCATGTTCATTTTGGGTTCATGAAAACTGTACTGAGTTCGACAATATGTGCTCAAAGTGTGGCCAAAAGAAGAGAAGAGAAGAGAAGAAGAAAATTAAGAAAAGTGTAATGTAAACCACTGGCCATCATCCCCTCACTACCATGGCCATCTCTCCCGGACATCTTGGGAGAGATGGCCAATCGAGAGTTATTGTTATGTTTTTTTTTAATTTTGTTTGATCAGAAAATGTTAATTGCTTTGTGTTCTTTTATAGTTAAATGGTTAAAGACTGGTCACAAATAAATATTTTGAAAAAAAAACCACTAGTTTAATTTTTATAGCCTCTCACAAAAACTACGGCCAACTCCCCCGGACTTACTCTAAATGTGCATCTGGATTGAGTGTTTTTTTTAATTTTTTCTACAAATCTAAAACTTACATTTAGTCACAAATTGTCAAAACCCCTAAACGAAATCAAAAAATTTCGAAGAAATTGCCCAATGGTGACACTTTGAAACGCATAATGTTCATTGTCATACTTTCAAATGACATACATATCTTAGGGAATACAAATGAAAAAGCATAATTGTTTTAAGTAAACTTTTTATAACGCATAAACATAAAAACACTGAGTTGTTAAAAGACATAATAATGAAAAGCATAATAGTTTAAATCTATATCTTTATTTGCTATAATTGTATGAAGCATACTTTAAAACGCATAATTTAATTTTGCATAAATAACTATATGTATAATTAATTTTATTTGACATACTTGTTCAAAGCTTATCACACTAAAGCGAAAGTTTTATAAAAAATCTATATAATAAGTATCCACTTATTTATTTTTGACTTTTATTTTGCTTATTTACTTATAATACTTACATTAAAAAAATGTTTTTAATTCGAAGTATGCTAAACCCTAAATTGTGTATAAGTTTTAAGAAAATCAATATTAATACGAAACTAATTGTATTAAGCACGACTCATTCAACTTTTTAATATCAGTTGCAATTAACATCTACCTACTATTATTTTTTTCTCTATATTTTATTTTCTCAACATAAGCGTCTTTGGGGTCATAATATTTTTGGATAAAGTATGATAGATACGAGTATATGATAGTTGCTGTGGGTTTCTGTAATTATGTAGCTAAATATTATGTAACTAAGTAGTCTTCCAAGCAAAGTTTTACAAAGTCCAGTAGGTTTGAAAAAGTGTAGGTTAGGTTAGGTTAGAACAGCGATTCTAAACGCGCGAAGGCGAGCATGCTTTTTGAATAATATGTCTTCAGAATATTATGGCCAGCAAAATTTATGCCTTTCATTACTTATGCTTTTCAAAATCATGCCCATCTATGATTCTGCCTTTAAGGATTACGCCAGATGATGTTATTCGTTATGAAATTATGCTTTAATGGCTTATATCATTATTATCACTAAATTCAGACATTAGACAAAATGGCTACAAGCTGAATCTCAGGAGATACTTACTCTGTGAATCAATGATATTTAAAAAGTAATAGATGTTACGAGTACGTAACCGCCCCGTTGGTCTAGTGGTTTAAATACCGGGCCAAGATCTCGGGGTCCCAGGTTCGAATCCCGGGTCAGGCAACAAAAATTTTCGAATTTTCGAACGTTGCTCGGGTTTGTGATCACCAACCCGCATTTGGCAAGCGTGGTGATTATGCCAGTACACCCATCATTGCTGTGGTAACTTGAATTCAATGATGGAGGCCTTTTCTCTGCAGTGGGATGATTATAGACTGTTACTTACTTTTTTCTTTTTAGATGTTACGTGCGTGCAATGTGCGTGACCATAAAACGTCTTTTAAATTGTGACGTCTTGCCCGCAGTCCGCGATAAGCGAAGCAGCGATTGTGACATCTCTGTGAGTGATTATCATACTGTCTCTTTTGTTTGTATTGTATAGATTATGTCCTCCCTTTCACATCACTTTGCAATGTGGTGAAAATAAGAACAATGTGTGCTGTTGCTCGCAATCGGCACAGATATTTCGTTTGTTTAGTAACGGCTGGTCCTAAAGTCCTAATAACCTATCTTCGGTTTTGGCATATCGGAGATAGAAAACAATTTCTGTCTTTGTTTCTCTGGACGGAAAAATCAGAGATAGAAACTGTTTCCTATCTCCGAAATGTCAAAACTGGCGATAGATAGATTATTGGGACCGGCCGTAAGGGTATAACCTATCTTTTTAAATATCATTGCTGTGAATGAAATTTTCATACCAAAAAATTGTACTGAATTTGACACATTATTTCACAAAAATCAAGACACTTCAACGTAAATCCAGGAATCTATGATAGTTTCTTTAAGTTCTGATTACGGTCTACGTATTGTGGCATGAGGTACCTTAAATTACCTTTTAATCCCGTTTTCATTTCAGCATTATTTATTCTCATTTAAGTTATGAATATATATTTATATTTAAATTAGATAATATATTTATCATTGCCAACTGTCTTGTAAAATGTTATTTTTTCAAATATTAATTTCTGTGAGGTAAGTATTTTGTGTTGCTATTTTTAATTCAAACTTATCTCTTTTTGTAATTTGTACGACTGGTTGTAAAAAAATATCTAAAATATTCCATTATTAAAATTCAAATGTTTGTCCAAAGAATTGCCATGGTTTGTGGTAGGTACGATTTTCTTTAAAGTTACGTAAATTTTACATAGATTTAGATCATCTGACAGCCCGATAATGCGTGACCAGTTTTGATTTGTCAATGTGTATTTTTGCTAGTGACTTACCTTTTACATTTTGAGACTATCGTTGATAATTGCAGTTCGTCGTTTAACTTTCTTACTGTATTTATCCTTTGATTATTGTATACTCCCCGGCAAATCTAACCGCCCACTCTTTTTATAATATTATAAGAGTGGGCAATTCGATGTGCCTGTAAGTATATTTTTTTATATACTATGTAAATATACAGTGTAAAGTAATGTATCTGAAAAATAAAAAGTGTCAATTAATGTTTCACTTATTTAGTTCCAATCAATAAGACTGTTTTGTGCGTGTAATGAGGACTTTTCTGACTGTTCTTAAAGGATAGTATTTTCAGTGAGTAAAAAAAAACCGAATCTGAATTAATATTAACATTTAATAACAAAAATCTTTAAAACTAAATACTGACATATACAAACTGCGTTGTTGGCCTAGTTGTTTCTTAAGCTAATGCATAGCTTCTATCGCGGGCCTTGAGCGTGGAGACCGAATCCAGAAATTCCGTAACGAAAATAACCTAACCTAACACTCGGGGCGAGGCACGATCGAACAATTTTGAATTTCCGAAATATAAAAGAATTTAGAAGAAAATAAGGATTTTGACAGTATGGTTGCCTATGGTAACCATAACTGCCAAAATAACAGAAAAATTTAATTACAAAAGTCAAAATTAGAAAATACATAAAATTATAAAATTAAGCTATTGCATAGCTTCTATCGCGGGCCTTGAGCGTGGAGACCGAATCCAGAAATTCCGTAACGAAAATAACCTTACACCCCCACTCCGACCGGCACAGTGGTGATACTTTTTAGTTTTATAATTGCATAAGTTGATAAAAAATGCTATGCAATAGCTTTACCGCGGCAGTCTCCGAGTGCCACACGTCGTTTTTTTATATATATATTGGATGGGCTTGCTCTTGAAAACATATTTAACTATACGGTTAAGAAGAAGCCTAAGATGCAGCGAGCTTACCTAGAAGCAGCCAGTTCACTCTTGCTTAAAAAATTTTAGGGTTATAATTATTTTAGGATTTGTGATCATGATCATTTGGCTAGCGTGCTAATTATGCCTGTACCCATCATTGCAGTGGTAATTTAAATTTAATTATGGATGTCTTTGCCCTGCAGTGGGATCATTAATAAAATTTTAATAAAATTTAAATTATTAATTAATTTGGTATGTACATTGTACACCAAAAATTAATTATCTGTACAAAACAAGTGCACTGGGATAGGAGTTTAAATATTTACGAGTATATCTTTAATGAATTTATTTTTACGTATAGGTTTTAAGTCCTATTAATCGAATTACAGTAAAAATACTCACTGGTACAAAAACAGTTAGAAGGGCCCCTTTTACTAAAACCGTTCTTAATCTCCTTTTTCTTTTACAGTGGTCAGGAAAATGTTTGCTGCATACGAGTAATATGGTAGAATATTTCAGTGGATTCCAACCAATGCGCCCAATAAACTTTAACCATTTTACTCTTACTACAGAATCTAAAGGGAATCTGTTGATATTAAAAATAACTATATTAGTATAAATATGAGTCAAGCTCTAGCGTACATGTAAAATATATTGATGAAAAATTTATCTACGAAAATAATTTAAATTTTCAATAAATATAACTTTAGTATATAAACTTGAAAAATTTTGTCTCAGGCGGGACTCGAACCCGCATCTCCTCGCACCGCAAATTTTTCAAGTTTATATACTGATATTATAAGTGCAATTAAGTTGCTAAAATATCAAATAAAGTAAATATAACTTTATCTACACAAAATATTAAAATGAATGAATAGATAAAACAGATTGACATAATTTTGTATTAACAATAAAACAAAAAGACGCATTTCAACATAAATAACGCGTTTTTACGATGACGACTTTCTACTTATTTACCTGTGAAATGAGCAATTTTCGGGATTATTTTTGTGGTTGACACCACAGGCACTTACAGAACATGTTAAGCATTGTTAAATAAAATTGTATTTATAAACTTTATTTGATATTTTAGCAATTAAATTGCAATTATAATATCAGTATATAAACTTGAAAAATTATGTCTTAGGCGGGACTCGAACCCGCATCTCCTCGCATGCCGGGTGGGCGCTATACCATTAAGCCACCGAGACCCTGCGACTCATCGCGAATTTTTCAAGCATATTTTTAACGCTGTAAGCGAGGAGATGCGGTTTCGAGTCCCGCCTGAGACATAATTTTTCAAGTTTATGTACTGATATTAAAATTGTATTTACTTTAAATAATCTACGATGTAAGAAATAATTCCTTAAAATTTTGAAGCTTATATTATATCGCAGTTGTAACTGGGTGCCACTGCGTGAATAAAACAGATCTCAAAATGAAAAGATTAGTTTTCTTTTTTCTATTTTGCTAGATTTCCATTAGAGGTTTTCTTCTATCTCGCAGGCTTTGTTCTTCTATTATATACTACGTTTATGGTAAATTATATTGCCTACCTTCTATCCTTCTGAAGCGTCAATATCAATAAACACAAATATGCATGTTCAGTAATGTTTTGTCTTTCTTTTTTATTATGTGGGAAAAATATTGTACTATAAACTAGTTTAAATGGTCTTTTTTCAATAATGATCAAGTATCACATTTTAAAATTTCATAAATTGATGTTGAGATATGATAAAGTTACAAGCATTAGAACCATTAGATCGCTCTCCTGTAAATATGTGCTTATGCACTTGCACTAATATACGTAGGATCCGTCAGTATAGATTCCGTTAGTATTGTGATCAGGATCACCCTACAAAATTTCACTTTGATAATAGAATGAAATACCAAAATATTCCGAATAAATCGACACACACAAATAAATCGTATGCCAAATTTTAATCACAATGTTGTACAATTGGACTGCGTTATGTAAGAACAAAATTAAAAAAATGAGTTTTGAATGCAGATCGATTCCAGGCATAATTACCTATGTATTCAGCTATTTTTGTGTGCAAAAGTCAATCGTAGTGCCTTATAATAAGGGGTGAATTAAGCGACATGTCAAAATTTGTTTAAAGTTTTGCACACCTTCGTTACGTAATAAAGAATTATGCGCCTAAGTTACTGTTACAAAATACACAAACGGGATTTCATAATGCATAAACGAATTATATCCGCAAAAGTTGTAGATAATCCGTTTCAATTTATTTATTAAAAACGCAATATCGAACTAACCGCCTAAATGGCAGCTAATTCGTAAATGCATATTACTATCTACGCGATCATTCGCTTGATTAAGAATTAAGCGCCAAGTTTTGGCTTTTGATTCGTTATTACAATTTACATTGTACGGGTTTTTGGGAGCGGGACGGCAGGAGTCACAGTAGATTGTCTTACGCAATGCCGGAAAAAATATCGGTGGCAGAGCATAAAGAAGGATTTTTAAAATTTTGGGTGTTATGTTATGAAGGCAAGTGCTTATATCTCTTAACGTTAAAGTAATAGCAATAAAATAGGAAAAGAAGCAAGGGAAGACGAAACAACACATGTATTTATACTTTAAAAGACCCAAGTAGTCTGTGCCAAAATGTTTATTAATACCGGGCTCCTAATTCGCGTAACCAAATCGTATCATAATCGTAATTGAATAGCGGGTTTTTGACAGTTATAGTATGGGTTAAATGTCAGAATCGTCCAATTCAATCACGATCGAACTGCGATTGAAATAGCTGAATAAGGTCCCTTAGCTGGACCTTAAAAGCTAAAGGACCGATAAAAGCTAAAGAAATAAATATTTATAAGGATAAATCTGGTCATATATTTCTTTGAACCACTATGGTGGTTCACCTCACGACCTCACGGAGTAAATCTTAACACAAGACCAAAAAGAGATACACAAAGTGCCCTATTACGTTTTTCAGATCTTTATTGTTTATTTTGAGAAAAACAAACTTCTTAGCGTTCCATGGATTCACCGTGCGGGTGCCGGGTCCATCGTGTGGCAGAAAGATAAACTCTGAGTAGCTCCCGCGACTTGTGACAGAGGCCCCTTAGGTTTAAGAGGCCCCTTTCCGACGTACATCAACACTCACCTTCACTAGCCGTGTTTCTTTCCCTGCCCAGTCAAATCTGGTACGAACCTGCTAATACAGCTTAGAGAATGCAGTATAGAACTCACTGCAGTTATGGCCAAGCCAAGGTCTTTCAACAGGTTATGGAGAGATTTTGATGGTATACCTCTTGCTCCTACTTCTACAGCATGTAGATTAACTATATAACCGTTTTTCGTTAATTCATTTAGGAGATCATAATATTGGCATCAACATCAATGGCGAATACCTAACACACCTGTGATTTGCCGATGATGTAGTTCTTATGGCTGAGACCTTGGAAGACCTGAACATTATGTTCGAAGATCTCTGTAATGCTTCTCAAAGAGTGGGACTTAAGATGAATATGTACAAGACGAAAATCACCCGCAGTTGCACCCGCTCCAATTAACGTAGGGAAAATTGCACTCGAAGTTGTTGACCACTATGTTTACCTGGGACAGATAGTCCAGTTAGGTAGGTCCAACTTCGAAAAAGAGATCTCTGGTCGAATCCAGCTCGGATGGGCAGCGTTAGGGAATCTCGCGGCATATATTCGTGTCCGAAATACCTCAGTGTCTCAAGACAAAAGTCTTTGACCAGTGTGTGTTGCCAGTAATGACCTATAGAAGTGAGACGTAGTTGTTTACTATGGGTCTCATAAGAAGGTTCAAGATATATCAGCGAGCAATAGAGAAAGCGATGCTTGGTATTTCCATACTCGATCGATTCAGAAATGATGAAATCCGCAGGAGAACTAAAACAACCGACATCGCTCGAAGGATGGCATCGTTGAAGTGGCAGTGGGCGGGACACATAGCGTGGAGAACCGATGGCCGTTGGGGCGGAAAGGTTCTCGAATGGCGACTGCGTACCGGACGACGTTCAATGGGCAGGCCCTCTACATGGTGGACTGACGATCTGGTCAAGGTCGCGGGAAGCCACTGGATGCGGACAGCACAGGACCGATCGTTGTGGAGATCCTTGGGGGAGGCCTATGCCTAGCAATGGGCGTCGTTCGGCTGATATGATGATCATAATATTTGTTTTATTTCATTGCGTGGTCTTTACGTAAACGTATGCTCTACAAGTATAATCAGTATTAAGAAGTTGATGATTACGAGATATTATTAGTTTAATTTTAAATAGAGATTGAAAACCGATTGAAAGAGTTTTAGTTTTGTAAAGGATAGCGAGACAAGCAAACATGTTGTTATTTTGAGGTATTTGACTATAAAAAAATATTCAAATTTATGTGCATCTCGAAATCAGTAATGGCATACAAGATTATCTTAGATTTATGGTATAGTTTTTGTTTAATTTGGGAACTTTGCATAAAAATATTTGGATTTAATCCTATACAACACTTTATTTCACCCAAAACAAATCGTATTAAAGAATCAAACGACTGTAATGTCATATAGTACGTTATTGTCTAATTTAATTAATCTGAAAATAGCTATATTACATTAACGAATTAAGCGGAAAAATGGATATATCTTTTAAAGTATATTCTGTACTGTAATATATTCTGAAGTAATCTAAGCTACATACACATCTTACTTTAAAGTAAAAATATCATACACGTAACATAAATAATAAGCTCACAGCGACAATTTTAACTTTAAAATCTTTGAAGCTCCTTTTCTCAAATTCTCTCTTGTGTCGCTTAATCTGTTCTTACATAACGCGGTCCAATTGTTCTGCGTTGTTTGTGTAAACAATTTATCAAGAGGTAATATGCAATAGTATGCATGTAGATAACTATTTGCATTTATAAGGATCAGTGCAGCAAATTTTAAAAACTTTTATTGGTCATTACTTTTTAACTATTAACATTTGTGGTGTGTTATTAATTTGTACCAATATATTCAAAACTTACCTTTATGATGAATTCAAGTTATCATGTATTTCGTAAACATAACGCCGTATTTTTAGGATCACTCAAACTAAATGCTTCAGGATTGACTAGTGATCCAATGAAACTATCATAGATTTCTGGATTTATTTATATATTTTTATAAGATTTATCAACTGTGGTTACAATATTTAAATATAGAGGAAACATGCTTAGGTTAGTAAGAAATATTGCACGACAGATTTACAGATAAACACAGATTACTCTATATTTCGCACATGTGAAGGATGTGTAGATAAAGAATTATAAAAAGATTTAAAAAAAACCACACAAACAATCAAGGAAAAAAAACGTTGCGATACACAAACTCTGTGAAAGCTGTGAGTGGAAAGGGAGAGGGCTACCTGACAATGCTAACTACATAAATTTCAGAGATCTTATACTTTTCTTAAATATTCCGATTGAGTCCCAGTGGATATCCAAATGATCATTGTATTTGTTGTATAGTTTGCGGAGACGTGGAATAGGCGAGCAGTCACCAAAAAGTGTCTTACGCTGTGGCAGGCATATTATTGTGTTCATTTTTTTGCGAGGATAATGGAATGGTACTTTGAATTTTATGTTACTTAGAAGCTGTGGACAGTCGATCATATTTCTGAGAATTTTAAATAAAAATGTCAAGTCTAGTATATCTCTACGCTCGTCCAAGCTGGTTATTCTGAATTCGTTGAATCTGTCATTGTAGGATCTAATAGTCTTCGCTTTGCCTGCTGCAAAAGTCAAGTGCCACAAAAATCTCTTTTGAATTCGTTCTAACCTAAGCGTGTGACTTGCGTAGTGTGGTTGCCATACAACTGAACCATATTCCAATATGCTTCGTACCAAACAGTTATACAGTAGGATTTTCGTTTTGTAATTTTTAAACGTTTTTGCATTTCGAAGCACGAATCCCAGGGTCTTTGAGGCCTTTGTGACAATTCCGTCGATGTGAGGAATGAAAGTAAGTTTTTTTATCGAGCAGAATACCCAAGCCCGTACGGAATCTACCTCAGTCAAAAGAGAGCTGTCAATGGCATACTGATGATCGATTATACCGCTGAGTTTCCGAGTGAAGTTAATAGAGAAACATTTCCCAGTGTTTAGGTGCATGTCATTGAGTCGGCACCAATTGGCAAGGTTATAAAGATCAGCCTGAAGTAAAACGGCATCCGTGGGTGTCTGCACAACCTTGAGAATCTTTAAATCGTCAGCGTACATGTAAGTCTTTGAGTGTACAATTCGTTCTGGGATGTTGTTTACAAAGATGTTGAAAAGTACAGGGCCTAAATGGGAGCCTTGAGGAACGCCTGAAGTTACATTATATCTTCTTGATTGAAATCCATTTACCACAACAAAAAATTTCCTGTTCAGAAGATAGGACTCTAGCCATTTAATCAGGGATCCGGAAAAGCCATATGATGCGAGCTTTGAAATTAAAACGTCATGCGAACTGTGTCGAAGGCTTTGCGGAAATCAGTGTATACGACGTGAACTTGTTGTCCTCTGTCTAAGGCATCGGTGACATCTTCTATAAAAGTCACAAGATTGGTTAAGGTAGACCTAGCCTGGACAATTTACGTTGAAGTATCTTGATTTTTTGTGAAATGATGTGCCAAGTTCAGTTAAAATTTTTTGATATGAAAATTTCATTCCCAGAATAAGTATTTCCTGCCTGAGATTCAGCTTGTAACTAGCCATTTTGTCTAATGAAGAGTGATAAATTTTTTGATTTCGGTTATGGTTTTTGACAATTTGTAACAAAATTATGTACGTTTTGGTTTTGTTTGAAAATAAAAAGATCACTCAATCTAGATGCACGTGTGTGAGGCTTAAGTAAATTCCTATGGACGAGACGGTTAGGTTAAACAAAAAAAACAACGAGAGGTCTTCTCGTTGTTCTTTTTGTTAAACCTAACCGTTATATAAAAATACATATTTTCCTTGTAGATATTCAAAATAACGTTTTTGTTTATGAACAAACATCATTTTGAAAGAAAGAAAGAAAGAAAGAAAGAAAGAAAGAAACGTTTATTGTCATTTCTATAGTCTAGTTTCAAATCGACAGTAGCAACAAGTAGGAAAACTTAATTACGATCACGATGAAATAGTAAAGAGCATTATACGAGTAATTAAGGCCCAATATCTACAAAACAAATAATCTTGAAAGTGAAATATATTTCTTTATAAAGCTACTCGTTGACCCTGCGATATAAAGTCGGCCACATTATTAGAAGTATGGTTTTTAGGGTTCCGTAGCTGGATGGCAAAAATGGAACCCTTATAGATTCGTCAAGTCTGTCTGTCTGTCTGTCTGTCCGTCCGTATGTCACAGCCACTTCATTCTGAAAGTATTAGCATTACACAGTTGAAACTTGGTAGATTGGTGTATCCTGCTGACCGCTTTATGATATTTAAGGGGGGCTTGTGATACATACATAGTCAGGTCATTAGTTCTGTCACATAATAAAAACTTTTGAATTTAGAATGCTGGCCACAAAAAAGTTTATTGAATTCGAATTTCGAATTATTCATGAAAATAAAAAGGTGTCCTTTTTAGAATTTTCCTCATTTTTAGGGTTCCGTACCCAAAGGGTAAAAACGGGACCCTATTACTAAGACTTCGCTGTCTGTCCGTCTGTCGGTCTGTCCGTCTGTCCGTCGCTCTGTCACCAGGCTGTATATCAAGAGCCGCGATAGCTAGACTGTTGAAATTTTCACAAATTATGTATTTCTGTTGCCGCAATAACAACAAATACTAAAAACAAAATAAAATTAATATTTAAAGGGGCCTCCCATACAACAAACCCGATTTTTTGGCCTTTTTGGTACGGGACCCTTCGTGCGCGAGTCTGACTCGCACAAGACTTGGCCGGTTATTAAATATGGAGTGGACACTTAGGCCCGAGTTCACCAACAGACGTTTAAGTTTAAACAGCGTTTAAAATATTATTTGACATATTTTGTATGGGAATTGTGTCAAATTAATCGTCACTCTTTGTTTACCGGCTGTTGGTGAACTCGGGTCTTAGACCCTTTATCGAAGATTCGTTTATCGTACCATAAAACGATACAATGAAGACTCTAATGTGGATGACAGGTCAAGAAGTGGTCGCCCTCACTCTGTTAGGACTCCAGCAGTGATAAAAGCTGTGAAGGCGCGAATTCAAAGAAATCCCATACGTAAGCAGAAACTGTTGGCCCTTCAGATGGGGTTAAGCAGGACCACGGTGAAAAGTGTGTTAAATGAAGACTTAGGGCTTAGGGCATATCGAAGAAAAACAGGACATCGTTTAGACGCTCGTTTAATGGACCTGAGACTGAAGAGATGCCGCGCTTTGTTGAAGCGGTACGCGGGAAAAAAGCATCAGTAAATTCTTTTTTCGGATGAAAAAATGTTCACCGTGGAAGAGAGTTACAACAAACAAAATTATAAGGTGTACGCACACAGCAGTGAAGAAGCGAGCAACCGTATTCCGCGTGTCCAACGAGGTCATTTTCCATCCTCGCTCATGGTTTGGTTGGGAGTCTCTTATTGGGGCTTAACTGAGGTACATTTTTGTGAGAAAGGCGTAAAAACGAATGCAGTTGTTCATCAAAATACAGTCCTCAAGAACCTTGTGGAACCTGTTTCTCATACCATGTTTAATAACAGGCACTGAGTATTCCAACAAGATTCTGCGCCACCTCATAGAGCGAAAAGCACACAAGACTGGCTGGTGGCGCGTGAAATAGACTTCATCCGGCACGAAGACTGGCCCTCCTCCAGTCCAGATTTGAGTCCGTTAGATTACAAGATATGGCAACACTTGGAGGAAAAGGCCTGCTCAAAGCCTCATCCTGATTTGGAGTCACTCAAGGCATCCTTGATTAAGGCAGCCGCCTATATTGACATGGACCTCGTTCGTGCTGCGATAGACGACTGGCCGCGCAGATTGAAGGCCTGTATTCAAAATCACGGGGGTCATTTTAATAAACTTTATTACTATATGAATCTATGTTTTATTAAGTTCATTTTGCTATATAAATGGTTACATAAATAATAAACATGTCTAAATTATTTCATATTACACATGTGACAGAACTTATGACCTGACTAGGTAGAACTAAAACGAAAAATTTTTGTTTTACTCAAACCTATGCGTATCTATGGATAGGTCATTTAAAATGACTTAGAGGTTTCTAGAACCATTTTTTCAAAAGTCTAACATTTGGAAGATGGACGCTTCCAAAGTGGTAAAATGGGTGTCCTTCTAACTTTTAAACTAAGCAAGTGAAAATTTTGAAAAAATAACGAAATGTAGATCTTAACAAATATTTTTGAACGAGATCAAACAGGTAAAAATAGCACATTTTTTACAATCGTAAATATAACTTTGTCCTTCATCCAAACACTATGAAATCTGAAAGTGATTATAAAAGCGTGTATTATATTTTCTTTCAGGAATGATACCACAAGGCTTCTCTAAAAAAAACTATTTATTGAATTGTTGGGAAGCGCAGGTCCGACCTGCGCAGGTTGTCGTCGATCCACTTCTGCGCCTGTGCCGTCATCTCCTCATCGAAGTGGTCTCGCCAGTCGCCCGATTTGCCTGGAAATACGTAGCATGCATGAGGGCCCGACACCTGCTTAATCAACACGCGGTTCACACACGTCGCTTGAAGGTTGTGACAGGTGGTGGTGGTGCAGCACGGCACCCACCGTGACAGTCAGTTCCAGGCAATTGACGGCGTAGGAACTTAGATGCACCGCAAGGCACAAGATATAAGTCACACTCACAGATACAGTTCACATATGAGAAGGAGTAGCTACACCATTCGTCACACCGTATCCGACCATAAAACGGCGACGATGGGGACGAGGACTCAGACAGAACGGTTATTAAACGCAGGTAGGTAGCTACTGTAAGTGCTCAATCAAATTACAGTATTATGATCTAACAATGGATTCATAGAAGATGATTCGGCCTAGTGTAAGATGCAACTAACCAAGTTTAGATATTAAATCTTAATGTTTTTTAATTTAAAATTATTAATCTTGTTTAATAACTAGAAAATGATACAGAAGAAAAAGTAACTACATAATAATGATCGTGATTAATTAATACATTTTCAAAGAAAACACTTAGATACCTTTTCTTATAAACGACATATCATTAGTGATCCACCCAAGTGTTTTTGCGTGGTCAAAATTGACCATTGGGTTTTTCTTGAAGTTTTGGAAGCTGAGGTGGTCGCAAAGACCAGCAACTTGCTCCTCGGTAACCGACTTCCCAAGAAACTCGGCTACTTGGTGAACTGTAGACGGTAAATCCTTACAAAAGAAAGAGTTAGAGTTAGTACCTTATTTATCACACAGGTAAGACGTGACGAAAATAGAAATTCAATTCGGTTAGATAAAGTCTAGTTAAATTACAGTTATGTTTTACACATATACTTATTACAGGATCTATATAAATAAAAATTAATCCCTATTTCCCTTGGTCATCGCATCACGCGTGAACGGCTAGACCGATTTCGCTAATTCTTTTTTGTTTTGTTTGTTATTGTTAGGAGAATGTTCTTATAAAAGAGTAAAATAAGAAAATTGCGCGAAAATTAGAAAATTTCAGAAAACTTAATCACCATACTCAATTTATTTGTAACGCTTTTGACACTTAAAACTTTTTTAATGTAACATTATTGATTTGACATAGCATGACAGAATGCGTGCTACAAACGGTTTGCATTTGCAATGTTGATAAATAAATTTTGTATCTGAAATATTTTATCAATTAATTATACCAATTTGAAATCAATATTCATAGTTAAGATAGGACAACGTCTGTCGGGTCCGCTAGTTTATTATATTATACATAAAACGGTAATATAGTTAGTCTATACATATGCTGTAGAAGTAGGAGCGTGAGGCATACCAGCAAAATCTCTCTATAGCCTGTTGAAAGACCTTGGCTTGTCCAGAACTGCAGTAAGTTCTATACTAGAGCGAGTGTGCAACCTGCAAATGCAGCTTTAGCTGCAGGGCAGGGAGAGAAACACGAGTAGTGAAGGTGAGTGTTGATGTACGTCGGAATGAGGCCCCTTAAACCTACACCCGTGTCACAAGTCCCGGGAGCTACTCGGAGTTTCTCTTTCTGCCAAACGATAAACCTGGCCCCACACGGTGAATCCATGTATCGCTAAGAAGTTTGACTCTCTCTATAAAACCTTAAGTAACGGCCTATTATCATCCCAGAACAAAGGCCTTCATCACAGAATTCAAGCCACCACAGCAATGTTGGGCACAGGCATAATTACCACGGTTGTCCATACAACTTACTACAATGCGCACTTTGGCCTCCTTGTGACAAGGCTTCCTAACCCTATCACCGAGCGCCTTTTTAAGGCGACGCGATGAACCAGGTACACACACGTTGAATCCATAGATTATAATACATAATATATTAAACCTAAGACTAAGAGCGACAAACGTGATTAATAGGATTAGCACCTTATATTTTTGACGTATACTTTGTACATACGACGACCTACTTTGACGACCATTTGGATCAGCGGTAGTTAACGCTGCTTCTGAGCCATGGGTCGTGGGTTCGATCCCCGCACAGTACAAATATTTGTGTGCATGAACATGTCTATTTGTACTGGTCTGGGTGTTTTCTATATATTATAAGTATGTATTTACAAAAAAAAAAGTATATAATAAGTTTATCGGTTGTCTAGTACCCCATACGACAGGGTACTTAATAGTAGCTTAATTTGGGACTAGATGGCTCTGTGTGGCCCAGTGAGGCATGTCCTAAATATTTATTTATTTATTTATTTATTTATACCTTCAACATATCCTCGTAAAAAAGAAACAGCAAATTAGGATGATTCCTTTTCTGCCAAGCTTCTTCAACATGAGAGAAAAATGGCGTGCAATCAGCTGTAATAAATAATAAATAAATAAGATTATATTACGACAGCAGTATCACTGCGATTCAATTCTATATACATAATTATATTTATATACAGTATGAATAGTTGAACTCACTGATATTGTTAATAAAAAGTTTCCAGAAATCCCTAAAATCACCCGTGTACCCCATAAAATTGAACAGTTTATTGTGGTAATAGTAGGATACTGCGACATCACGCGGGTCACGTGCCACATACACCACCTTTGTGGTGTCTAAAAGAGATGGGGGCAGCAGCGACAAGGGCAGGTGAGACTTGATGAACCGGGGCGAGTCAAGCTTCGCCACCAACTCCGAGCCAGGAGAAGACAGCGATTCCAAGAGCTGCAGCAGTTCCTCATCATTTTTTAGGAATTCTTTCATCATTTTCTGTCCCTTTTCGCTATTTATCACCATAGACAATCTTGACAAAAAACACACGTGGTTATTCAGTTAAAATCAGTTTTATTTCTGCAAATAGGCCCCAGGAGGCGCTTTTACACGTCCCAATATTTAAACCTACCACTGCTTCGGGGCAAGTCTGGGCTAGTGCAGAGAAGAAGCAGCGTCAGAAATTCGGTCACAATTGTCAGCCTCTTTTTAAATAATTTTTTACAAGGTAAGGTAATTTTTACAAGGTTTAAGCAAGTACGAGCTGGGACAACTTAATGCCATACATTTCTATCATATAAATAATCATTAACAGTTTAATAGCCCTTTTTCATTAAAATTACTTTGACATACGATTTAAGTTTATGTACAGGGAGTTCAGCAATTGTGGTAATTTGTTGAAAATACGAATACAACTTCCCATTAACGATTTTCCTATTTTTCGCAGTCTGAAGCCTGGAACGGCGAGTTTATCTTTATTTCTTGTATTAAAATTGTGTACGTTACTTTTCTTAAAAAAATGTTTTTACGAACGTAAATAATATTCTCGAGAATGTATTGAGAAGACATATTAATCTCTTTGAAGAGCTCTTTCAGCGTCGAAGGCCGTAAATAGCCCGTACAGCACATTTTTGCAATATAAAAATTGACTCAATATCTGCCGGTGAGCCCCACAACAGAATTCCGTATGACATTATGCATGAAAGTAGCTAAAATATACTAATCTTGTCGTTCCAACATCAGTCAATTGCCTTATCTTTCTCACAGCATAAGCAGCAGAACTAAGTCTTCCAGACAGCCCCCTAATATGAGCACACCATTGCAAATGAGAGTCTAGAGTTATA
Source organism: Anania crocealis (assembly GCA_949315895.1). Classification (NCBI taxonomy): domain Eukaryota; kingdom Metazoa; phylum Arthropoda; class Insecta; order Lepidoptera; family Crambidae; genus Anania; species Anania crocealis. The sequence continues at coordinate 20,128,846 of OX438883.1, forward strand.
CATAAAAAGGTAGAATCTACAGAGTTTAGTGGTTCATCTTTAACAATTATATGAGTGGCAGCAAACCTTACGTTGGGCATCGTAAATTTGACACATTTTGTTTTATTTGCATTTAGTAAAAGATTATTTGTTGTAAACCAATGCAATAATTTAACTTTATGTAATTGAATTACTAATATACCTATTACTAAGTAAGTGTATATGTACTCTGCACTGTAAACACAATACTACACTAATACTTACTCTAGAAATGGAAATCGTATAGGAAGTGGTATAGAGCTCGATTTTTCGTAGTCAAAATTGTTCGCCAACATCCAAACGAGTTCCTGTGTCCAAGTTGTGCCTGTTTTTAAATAACAATAATTTTAGATAATTTACCTTAAATGTTTTTAAAAACGAGTTTTTCAAAACGTAATATGTCATATATTATGTACAGCAACAGGTAGAGTAGGGTTCCATCTATCTGGCAGATACCTATCGTTCCTACGGCAGAATTATTGTTTGAGCTGTTTAAAGGTCTCCTCATTCACAATGTCATACTTTTCACAGGGCAGAATTTTTATTAGCATATTTTTCTTATTCATAACTAAATCGAATTCTCCCAGATATAAAAACCTGCCAAATTATCGTTTTAAATTAAAAAAAAGTTACAATTGCTACTGACCTGATTTAGGGAATGTTAAAACGAAAATATCGTCAGGCCTCAGAGGCATATTGTAAATATTTTTAATATCACCTTTCAGCCCATTTGTAAAAAAGTATGCTTTTGGTCCAATACGTATGTAGCCATCTTGAATTCCTTAAATTAATATACACAATTAATAAAAAATCATTAAATTGAACCATGGACAGAATATCTCAATTTCATCAAAGTTACAGGGTCAGCAAATTTTTAATTATTTATTTGCCTACAATTTTCATGACGTTAAATTAAAAAAAATAGTTACTCGTAGACATGAATAATTTCTACTAAGTATTACAAATTTAGTAAAGTTTTTCATTCCTTCCCACGTCCCACCCAATAATAGTTATTATTATTTATTTTAGAAGTACCTATTTTTAAAATCATACCTACTAAATATTTGGTGTTTGTGACACGTGTAAAATACATTGCTTATTTTGAAACAATCCTAAAAAACGACTCGAAGTTATATTAGGGTTATAAAAATTTGGGAACTGAACTGGGGCCTAATTCACGTAACCGAATCGCAGTTCGATCGTGATTGAATTGGACGATTTTGGCATTTAGCCCATACTAGAACTGTCAAAAACCTGTCATTCAATAACGATTGTGATACGATTCGGTTACGCGAATTACGGGCTTGATCATAATGCTAAACGTGCTTAAACTACAAACAAAACACAAATTAGTACCTTCACTAAAATATTTAAATACTTCGGCAGTTTCTTCCTGGTCTATGTCTTTTATTTCAAATGGAAAATCATATGACGCAGTCATTTTACAAAAAAAGCAATTTGAATTAAAACTTGAATTATTGAGTCTTATTTAATTAAAACAAAATGTCTTTTAATAATTACTTGAACACCGAAAGTTCTAACTACAAATGATACGTTATACCTATGTGACAAAAAAGATAAATGCCTCAAAAACGTCTTATCAATCGTGATAAATGAATTGGAATAATAATATTATACTACAATCTTTCTCACTTAAAGATCGAATCACACCGAACTACTATCGGTCAGACCATAGTCAGACTATGAAACCAAAATAAAATATATAATAAATCAAACGTATTTTTTGCAAGATATTAATAACGGCAACAGGAAAACGCTTAAAGTATTAACAGAATATTTAGATGTATTTCAATTTTAAAAATAAACATTAAATAGTAAGTAATATTAATAGTATCTAATATTTTATGTAAGTAGTATAGGCTTTGTTAAGTAAATATTTATGTTTTTATTATTATTACTCGATTGTTGATAAAATTTTCTTAAAGAAAAAAATTACATTAATATTTAAATTAATATAAAATATATTTAAGGTTTGGTCTATCTAGTGGTTTAACCGAGGTTCGATCCCAGGGCAGAGTACCAGGAGTTTCGAACATTGATGTGCGTGTGGACCGAGGGACCAACCCTGGGATTAGCAAATAAACTTTTCCAATATTAAGTTGATATCTTGAAACAATTGTTGAAACGATCCAGGAATTTGTAAAAGCTATAGTAAAAAACGCCCCGTTGGTCTAGTGGTTTAAATACCGGGCTAAGATCAAGGGGTCCCAGGTTCGAATCCCGGGTCGGGCAACAAAAACTTTCGAATTTTCGAACGTTGTTCGGTTGCTTGGGTTTGTGATCACCAACCCGCATTTGGCAAGCGTGGTGATTGTGCCAGTACACCCATCATTGCTGTGGTAACTTGAATTCAATGATGCAGGCCTTTTCCCTGCAGTGGGATGATTATAGGCTGTTACTTTACTTTTTTTATAGTAAAAAAACCGGCCAAGTGCCAGTCGGACTCGCGTTTCTGGGGTTCCGCACCATTGACTAGGTAAACAACAGTAGGTACATACATTTAGTTCATGTAGTGCCTACCTGTTACGATATTGAGCAGAATAGGCAAAAAATGGCGTTTATTGCCCCCTTATAATTATTTTATTTTGTTTTTACTATTTGTTGTTATTGCGGCAACATAAATACATAATTTGGCTCTTGAGATACAGCCTGGTGACCGATAGACGGACAGAAAACGAAGTCTAACCCGTATTTATTAACAAGTAAAGTAAATACTTGACTACTAGTAATTACTTGAGAGACAATTTGTATGCCTTAATCAAGAAATTACTAGAAGTTATAACTACCAAAAGTTAGCATTTTCAGCCAAATAATATGACTATTAATGGTGACCAATTTCTTTCACTTAAGCACTAGGTATGAACACTTTAAGTTATGACTATCTTAAGCAATAAGTAATTACTTCTTTATAAATATGGGGGTTAGTAATAAGGTCCCGATTTTACCCTTTGGGTACGGAACCCTAAAAAATACTGCCGATTACGTCTGGTTCCTCGGTCCGCACAAAGTGTAACCGAGATCTCGGTGAGAGGTATCACCAATCCCTGTACCAAGTATACATTTCTAGAATTTGAATTTCTTGCTTATGTAGTTACTGAAGTCTGTCCCCAAGACTGGTAATTTTTTTTTTGATAGATCTATCTTTTAAAGCTATTGAAAATATTTTTAAAAGTAAGTTTATAAGAAGTTTTATGTAAGTCGTTTGTTTATCAGAGATAGTGCCTTTGCCGATCATATCTTTAACGATAGCTCAACATTAAAAAAAAAGAACTTAAGGATATTCAAATGAATTTTGTACAGTGAGGTGTGACATTCTTTTATATGTAAAACTACGCTGGTTTAAAGATCATATTATTTTAATCAATCCTTCTTCGTAGAAATATTTTTGAATAGCACTGCTATAAACTTTTTCTTCAAGTAGGTACCTACACTTTTTTAAATTAGGCATCACATATTTTTTAAATAAATTAACATCATCCCAAAGGAGTAACTATTTTAAGCACTCAAAAACAACGAAGGTACCACAAACATTCAGACCCGAGAAAACATAGAAAAACACTTTTTTAACTATCAGGGAATCGAACCCGGGGCCTCAGAGCAGGCGTAACAGAGGTCGAACTCGTATTTATAAGTTGGTCGACAACCCTACTTAGCTGTGACAGTTTTGTTTTTAACTCAGAGCAGGCGTCACAGACTAAACTACTGACATTTTAAATAAAAAAATTCTGCATGTTTAAAGCTGCTTAATATTTATAGACATATTCGCTGAATTTCAATTCATTAACTGATAATCTTCATTACTATGTCAATAACTATAGGATACGTGAGCGCGGCGGCTCGTCAGGCCCGTTCTGCGCGCTGGCGCTTACTGTGCGCGTAGGCGCTCCGCATCAGGCGATCGATGGACATCGATCCATAAATCACGATCTATTGGGCCTTAACCGATTTAGATAAAGTTTGGGTATGGATGAGACCCTGACGAAACGGATGGACGAAAGACCTCTCGTTGTTTTTTTTTAAACCTAACCGTTACTAGACTTAAGTTTAAAATGGCATTCTAACCCAGATGTTACTAAAACATCGTGGTAGCTAGAACATGATATTTTATTATGACGGATTATTCACCTCAAAATAACATTCCTCGTAGAATTTCAAAATAACGTTTTTGTTTATGAAAAAACATATCTATTTTGTTGTTTCAAATCAACAGTAGTAACAACTGGGATAATTTACGATAAAGAACACCCCTAAACAAACAATCATGAAAATGAAATAATTTTCTTTAAAAAAACTGCATGTATGTACTTATTATTTTTAATTGCTAAGTTACTCGTTGCCCCTTCGAAGGTAATATAGGTAAGTCAAATAAGTATCGGCCCCGTTATTTGAAGTATGTTTTTTATACACCAATTCACTCAGGTCACAGACCACATATGTGGTCTTGTGACTCAGGTACTACGATACATATACATATACTACAGAGACTGAAATGCACAAATAAGAGCCCGAAAATGATTATAAATGTATGTATTATATTTTCTTTCAGGAATGGTATCACAAGGGTGACAAGGTTTCTCTTAATAAGTCTTTATTGAATTGTTGGGAAGCGCAGGTCCGACCCGCGCAGGTTGTCGTCGATCCACTTCTGCGCCTGCGCCGTCATCTCCTCGTCGAAGTGGTCTCGCCAGTCGCCCGCCTTGCCTGGAAACACGTAGGTAGCATGCATGAGAGCCTGACGGCTGTGATGGAAGGCGGTTGTGACTGGTAGTGGTGCGGCGCGGCACCCACCGTGACAGTCAGTTCCAGAGCGATGAACGGTGTAGGAACTTGAACATGCACCGCAAGGCACAAGATAGAATTATTCACATCTTTTCAGGTGTTTCTATACTATTCGTCGCATCGAAACTTTACAGTGAAACTGAAAGCTTTAGCTTTAATAGGGACAAGCTCTCAGGTTGATTGTTCTGACTGCAACATCAGATCCAAGTTAGACAATACAGGTAGAGGTCCTAATTTAAAGTTGTCTGTTGGTAATAATAACTAATATTTTGATGACAGGAGCTGAGTCCTTTTTTAATTACATTACTAACCTTTTCTTATAAAGGACATATCTTCAGTAAACCAACCAAGTAATTTTGCGTAGTCGTAATTAACCATCGGGTTTTTCTTGAAGTTTTCAAAACTGAGGTGGTCACAAACACGAGCAACTTGCTCGTTGGTTGCTGGCTTGCCAAGAAATTCGGCTACACGATGGACTGTAGACGGCAAATCCTTACAAGAAATAATCACATTAATTTCTTGTCTACTAATTACACTAAATGGTGTTTTTGTAGCCGTGGGCCTTCTCTAACACGAACACTAATAATATGGTTACCATTGTAAAATAACACATTATCAACTATTGTAATGTAGTGTAGCGTCATCTCAAACACTGGAATACTTTAAACACACCACATTTTAATATTCCTGTCTATCAGTGAAGGAGTATTGTCCACATACCTTTAACATATCCTCGTAAAAAAGAAACAGCAAATTAGGATGATTCCTCTTTTCCCAAGCTTCCTTTACGTGAGGGAAAAATGGCGCCCAATCGACTGTGTTATGATAAAAAATAAGAATAAGAGTCTAACATTAACATTACGTTTTAAGTCTTAGGTACTCTATGGATCAATTTTTGAACTCACCCAAATCCCTAATGAAGTATTCCCAGTACTGCTTAAAATCTCCCGTGTACCCCATAAACTTGAACAGTTTAGTGTGGTAATAGTAGGATACTGCGACATCACGCGGGTCACGTGCCACATACACCACCTTCGTGGTGTCTAAAAGGGATGGAGGCAGCAGCGACAAGGGCAGGTGAGACTTGATGAACCGAGGCGAAGGGACCTTTGCTACTGACATCGACCCAGGAGCGGACAGAGATTCCAAGAGCTGTATCAAACTCTCATCGTTTTCTACGTATTCTTTCAAGGTCTTTTGCCCCTTTTCGCTATTAATTAGCATGGACATTCTTGACAAAAAACACTCATCATTATTATGTTATGTGGTTGAACTATTTACCTAGTAGGTACTAAGTATTTTTATTTAAGATTATAACTCTACTTACTCTAGAAACGGAAAACGTGCCGGAAGTGGTATAGAGCTAGATTTCTCGTAGTCAAAATTGTTCGCTACCATCCAAACGAGTTCCTGCGTCCACGTTGTGCCTGTTTACATAAGAAGTGATGAAAAATCACTTATTTAAATAAAACTTATTTCGAAAAACATATTTTTAATGAAATCAAACTAACTGACCTGCTTTAGGAAAAGTGATGACGAAAACATCGTCAGGTCTCAGAGGCATGTAGTAAATATTTTTGATATCATCTTTCAGGCCATTTGTAAAAAAATATCCTTTTGGACCAACACGCATGAAGCCATTCTGAATTCCTTAAATGAAAAATGCAAACTGCTCTTCTTATCTTTGCCTGTATGATGTTCTTTTGTTTTGCATCTCCGCAAAACAAAAGAACATCATGTCATGAAATAAAGGAGCGAGCTGTAACTGAAGCTGGTTCGCATAGATATTTCCCAAAATCAACGACAGTTCGACAGTGAGATGATGTCTGGATGATGTAGATGGGTGAATCAACAAGTGATTTGCATCATTTCCATGGACTTTTTTATTTACAATACTATGTACATACATTTAGTAACAAATAAAACTTTAGCTTTATTTGTAACATGTGCTTGAGCGGACATTATATACCATCAATACTTTCTGAAAAATCAAAGATTGTATTTGTGAGGGTCCACAGAAATGATAAGTGTCCAAAGATATGATAAAATTGTCCATAGAAATGATAAACTGTGCACAGGAATGAAATCAGCCCATGGAAATGATACAGCTAAGAACAAATTGTCTGCATAGTTAGGGTTCCGTACTTTCTTAGATTCGATATTCACACACTTTGTAAATGTTCTTGTTGGTTATTTCCTGTACTCATTCACTAAGACTACTAATTTTGGGTCCAGTGCGCTTTCCTTCAGAAGACGCGCTGGAAGGGGAGTAAGCCCCATGCTAGTGTACGCCGGATCACCATCTGGCAGGAACGGAGTGGCCCTAGTGCTGTCTGGGGACCTTCAGGATGGACTCCTTGAAGTAGATCGATACAGCGTCCGGTTGATACGAGTTAAGGTGCGGATCGAAGGATCGGTAACAAATCTAATCAGTGCCTATTGCTCCTCAAACTGGTTGCTGTAAGTCTGAAGAGGAGGCCTTCTGGGACTAGTTCGAAGACGTATTTCGCGCTATTCCGAATTCCGAAGGTGTTTTGGTTGGAGAGGATCTCAACGGTCACGTGGGTCAGTTTTCTGGAGAGCACGGACGTGTTCACGGTGGTGTAGGTTATGGCCAACTAAATGCAGAGGGAGTCAGTATACACAGGACCTGCGTTGTGTCTGACCTAGCCATCGATAACACATTCTTTCAGAAGAAGCCCCTGCATCTTATTACGTACCGTGGTGGTGCCTACTCAACCCAAATAGATAACATGCTTATGCGACGGTGCCACATTGTCAAGGTTACCAATTGCAAAGTCAGGCGAAAGCCTAACGGCTCAACACTACCTACTTGTCCTCGACTTTGCGTTCGTACCAAAGAAGAAAGTGATCGAGAAGCACAAATCCCGCACTAAGTGGTAGTTGCTTAATAGTCCCAAACAGTCGTCAGACTTCTTCGCGAAGGTCGAGCATCTCGAGAGATCTGGAGTATGATCCCTTCATCAATCCCTCCCAGATCTGGCCCGCTAGAATGAAGCCCGACCGTGATCCGGCATGCCACGGCATCTCCGGTTCCGGCGGCACCACCACTGGTGGGTTCGCCATTTGGTAGGATGCCTTTTGCACCCCACACAGGCCCGATTACGCCCGCTGGTATAGGCCCCGGCGTGAGCGAGCCTGAGCCTTTGCCTCACCCTCGGCCGCACCGGGAGACCACTAGCGCGGCGGACCTCGCCAAACTTCCGCCCAGCTTAACCGAATAAAGCCTTCCATATAAGGTTTCAGCGATAGGTCCGTCCGAAAAAAAAAAACAATCGGCAATCACCGCTGCGGGTCCCTGGCACTTCTAGTGGTGGCCGCTTTATAGATAGGGAGACGTTGAGGTGGGATGACGAGGTGCAGGAGGCGACTCGGAAGACGAAGGATTTATTTAATCCGTGGCAAGGGTCCAACTCGCCGGGTGACAAGGAGGCATGTGGCCGCTCCACATGCCTCCTTGTCAAGCGCGCTTGCAAAAAAGCTGTAGTTAGTCCGAGCCGCCGAGCCGAGTTAGTTAGTAGTTGGAAACTGCGGAGGAGCAAAAGCTTATTTTTAAGCTGGCGCATGCCCGGGAAAAAGCTACACGGGACATAAGTAAATGTCTCTGTGTAAGAGACGCCCAGGGTACGCTGCTCTACGATGCCCCCTCTGTTAAGGAGAGATGGTGTACATACTTCGCGAAACTGTCTAACAAACAGCATCCCCATAACCTTCCTCCCGAACTGCCTCCTAACCTTGGACTTATTTTCCCTATTTCCCCAGACAAAATCCGCATTGCTCTTTGCCACATGAAGAACCGGCAATCGTCTAGCCTGACAATATGCCAATTGAAGTGTGGAAGTCAATGGGCTCACATGGTGGACCTTCTGACGGATCTTTTTAACCGCAACCTGATCACCAAGGAAATGCCGAATCAGTGGCGATCTAGCTTAATTATTCCTGTTTACAAAGGTAAAGGTAGCATGCAGGACTGTAGTAACTACCGCAGCATCAAGATCATGTGCCACATCATGAAGCTCTTCGAGCGCATCATTGACACACGGCTCTGTGGCGAGTGCACTGTCTCTGATTGTCAATATGGCTTCCGGATAGGTAACTGCACCACAGATGCAGTATTCACCTTACGGACTCTAGCTGAGGCTTACAAAGAGAGAAGGAAAGCTTTGCATATGGCCTTTTTTGACCTGCAGAAGGCGTTCGACTGTATACCTTGGCAGTCCATCTGGTGGGCACTTCGCTTCAGGTGCGTTCCCAAGGCCTATATTGGCCTATATCATAGACATGTACCGCGATTCCGTGTCCTCTGTCTAGACCGCTGTGAGCGAATCCAATGGCTTTCCTATATCTGTTGGCGTTCACTAAGGCTCGGCTCTTAGCCCGTTCTTGTTAAACGTGGTGCTCGATATAGTTATAGCAAACATCCAAGATCAGCCTCCATGGCTAATGATGTATGCCGATAGTATTGCCCTCATTAATCAGAACAAAGCCCATTTAGAGCGCAAAGTCAAAATTTGGAACGACACGCCAGAAAACGACCACCGTTTTGTGACTAAATGTAGGGAAGACTGAGTAGGTTACGTCCTGTGACGGCACGGATTCAAACACCATCCGAATAGGTTCGGTCCTGATCCACAAAGTCCGATACGTTCAGGTACATTGGATCCGTACTGCACGAGTCTGACAACGTAGACGATGGTAGTCGCGGATACCACGACAAATGAAATTATAATGGAAGAAGGAAATGAATTACATCAAACTCAGCCTCCTCTGGTCAACCAAGGATGTCAACTCGAATTTTCTCAGAAATACGAGTAAATTTAAGGAAAACATCCTTTATTTACAATGCAGTTATCTACACTGATCGCTGTGAAGTTGAAATTCAAGTAGATTTGCAACAATTTCAAGAATTGTAACGACACATAATCCAAGAAAAATATGAAAACTGTTGCACTGACGCAAAATCATTCCAAGACCAGTTTACTGAAACAAAAAGCCAAGAATTCGTATAGAAAAATATTTCATCAATAACAAATTATGACAATGAACTACTAGATCTTGCTCGTGTGTTATGTAGTAGTTTCGAATTTTTAGTATCAAAATTAACTGTGACAAAATGTACAGTTTCAATGAAAGACCGCCTTCTGAATGAAACGCCTTGTAATGGATTGGGACGTAGACTCTAAGTGATACAAGACTTCCGTGGAATAGTTCTTTATTCACCAATGATGGCTCGTCTTAAATACTATATAACAATACGTGACAAGAGAGGCAAGCGTGACTATTTCAAGGAAGATATTGTTTTAACTAATTATCACGTCCCATAAGTACGTGATACAATTTGTCATCACATACCACAGCCTTTCTTTTATGAAAATTAAAACTGGCTTAACATTTTCAGCATTGAGTGTTTTATTTGTTATACACAGAACTATAATTTCACAAAAATTTCATTGTATCTTAAAAAATTTTGCTTCTGCTTCTGAACTGCTAATTTAGTCTTTTAGCTGAATAGGGTCAAAAGACTAAATTAACAGACCATTTATTGTCTTTCTCAATATATTTTATTTACTCTATTGTTTACAGAATAAACAAGCTCTTTTTATTTATTTTTTGACAAATGCACCTAAACCTTCGTTTGCAAGGTGGCGCTACTGTCGTGCACGTTCCGAATAAGCGCGGTTTGGGCAAAGTGGCATGAGGTAACGGGCCTTGTATGCGACCGCAAAATGCCTCCGAAGCCCAAGGGGCAGACATATAAATGTATCATACGGCCTGTCCTCCTTTACGGCGGCGAGTGTTGGCCAGTGTAATAATAATAACATCATAGACAAGTTATCTGCCTAACTAGATATTTTACCTGGGTCTACCTACACATAAAATACACCTAAAGTATCGAATCTGCAGGTCTTACACGAACTCTAAAGTAGTTGTGATTTCGGTTTTGATTAATATTTGACCCAAGGATCTCTAAAAGTTATAGATTTTATCATTTCAAAGGTACATTTCGTTCCAATGTACTGTTATCGGTATAACTGTCCATGGAATCCATTGTAATGATAAAAAGAAGGTATTTTTGCATTTAACTCCGAATTGAAGTCATTATCAAAATATCAATACACTCAAGTAAAACAACATTTAAAACATAATTTTGAAACATATTTGATTAAACTAGCACAAGTTATAAGGGCTAGCGAAATGAAAAAAAAATTGTCCCCATATCGTTTTGGCGGGGCTCCACAATGACCCTGGTACCGGTGCAAGCGCACCGACCAGCTTGAGCGAAATGAGCCCGAAGTAAGAAGAGGCTTGAGGGGTGCAACAACACAACGTAGACGGGGCTATTCCACTAAAACTTACTGTCCATAAAAATTATAACTTTTTTTGGAAAAAAGTTGACTGCTAGTCAAATGTATAAGAATGAAGATTATCAAATACCTAATAATAGTTTTTGTCGATAGACTATATTATATTTTAATGATGCTAAACTCGATTTCCATCTAAATAATAAAGGTATTTGCAGTGGAAGTGATTTACCTAATGAGCGAATTGGGTTGTGGGACAGGTCACGGTGATGATAAAATGACACTTTGGCTTTTTTTCTGATATTGCAGAGGTCACCCTTCGGGTTGCAAGACTTTATTAGAGGAGTGACAGTTATAACTGCGCTTGTGGAGTGACAGTTATAAAATATTAAATCTATGGTCATAAATGTTTTTTTTTGACAAGGTAGAAGAGACCTTACTTTACCCAGAAATAAAAATTATAATCATAAATTTACACTTTGCACAATCTTTCTCAGCCTGGACACGTATTTTTATTATTTTTATTAGTATACTAAGTTACTTGTTTGTTTTATATTCCGAGTTTAAACCACCTCTTCCCTTACTTGCTCATTACTCAACTGTATCTAAGTAAAACCTACTTTTTCTTTTCGTCTTTCTGCTGTATATCATTAACAAATAAGTGAACATAATTTGAAAAATCATACTTTACACTAAGTAATAATTATTATAAATATGTAAATGTTTGGCCATCAACGTTGATCTTAAAACATCCAAAATGTTTGTTACTCAGTCAAGCCAGAACCGTCGCGGAATGTTTGATAGCATATGAAATGGCATGCATAGATATTATGCTGGATTAACACATTCTGCTATTTTAAATCCGGATAAAAATTAACGGATGCCGTGAGATAGTTTCAAATTCAAAATTCCACGCAATCGAAGTCTCGGGCAAAAGTCAATAATCCGAAAATCAATTTTACAAGTTTAGCGATCCATTTCAAATTTAGAAAAATCGATTTACTAATTTTATCCGACCCAATAGGATACTTTACAAAACCAAATCTTTTCGAAATAGAGAAAATTTAAGTAATTTGGAATAACCCCACAATAAGATACGAGTTGGAACTTTGATCCCAGACGTAATTATATGAAGTATGGCTGAAAGCTATTGTATTCCTTGTCGGAGGTATGATAAAAAAGCTTATTTGCTTAGGGATATTAAAACGTAATAACTAACCACCAAAATAAAAAATATAAGCAATCAGTACCTTCATTAAAATATTTAAATACTTCAGCTGTTTCTTCTGGATTTAGGTCTTTTATTTCAAATGGATAATTGTTGTCTGACGTAGCCATTTTGCTTCGATTAATTAAACATTAAAAACTTAGTCTTATAAACAATATCAATAACTGAGGATATCCCAGCTACAACTGATATGTAGATTCTATTATGTTATTTCATAACAGAGAAGATATCGACACTAAAAAGGCGTTGTAGTCTTATCAATATGATAAGAAAACATACTAGGTACATCTAAGTATTTAATCTATCATAAATTTCATACCAGATGTATGGGTATGAAATTTGTGACATTTAAAAACATTTATACATTATTGCGACGGTGGAAAGGTGAAAGGCATCAAGCGACTAGCATGCCAGCTGCTCTTTCTAATTAATAATGAATCAAATGAATCCTAATAAAAAAAACCTATAATATTAGTGATCATATAGATGACAGTAATGTATGACTTTGAAACGTCCAAGTTTACACTGGCATATCTTGTTGTAGCCATAATTATTTAAAAAGAGGCTGACAAAAATGTCATGCTTTTTCTCGGCTTGTCCCGAAGCAGTAGGACTCATTCCTTTTAAGCTATTGCATAGCTTCTATCACGGGCCTTGAGCGTGGAGACCGAATCCAGAAATACCGTAACGAAAAAAAACCTAACATGGCACTCGGGGCGAGGCACGATCGAACAATTTTGAATTTCCGAAATTTAAAAGAATTTAGAATAAAATAAGGATTTTGTCAGTATGGTTGCCTATGGTAACCATATCTGCCAAAATAACAGAAAAATTTAATTACAAAAGCCAAAACAAGAAAATACATGGAATTATAAATTAAGCTAATGCATAGCTTCTATCGCGAGCCTTGAGCGTGGAGACTGAATCCAGAAATTCCGTAACGAAAATAATCTAACACCCCCCACTCCGACCGGCACAGCGGTGATACTTTTTAGTATACATAGAACTAAAACAAAAAATATATATATTCAAACCTATGCGTATGGGGTATCTATCTATGAATAGGTCTTTTAAAATGACAGAGGTTCCTAAAACCATGTTTTTCAAAAGTCTAACGTTTGGAAGATATACGATGCCAAAGTGGTAAAATGTGTGTCTCCCCCCTCTAACTTTTAAACTAAGCAAGTGAAAATTTTGAAAAAAATAGGTAATGTAGATCTTCAAAATTCAACGAGATCAAACCGGTAGTTTTTAAGAAATAGCATATTTTTATCAACCGCAAATATAACTTTGTCCTTTAAACAAACACTATGAAAAACAAAGTTATTTTTGCAGTCAACAAAATATTGTGGTATTTTGGCTAAGTGGAAGTTAGTGGAACCCTAATTCAGTTAGTACATGAAAGTTGATTCTTTTAGACTGATACTATTTTGAAGTGCAACGGAATTTGAACCCTTTTTCCTTAGTCTAAAAATATGCGGTTTTAGCTTAACCGACATCTAACTCTGTAAATTATAATCCTATAGCTAAACTTATAATTTCATTTTAAGGATCGTACTTTAAAACCCATATATCTGTAAGAGTTTTCCCTGTAAAAAAACTTTAAATCACTCTCCTGTAAAGTTGCCAAAATGTCGCTTCATGCCTTTCGCCTTTCCACCGTCGATTGAATTAGCAATTTTTAACACTATCATTATAATTGCGTCAAACAGTTTCGAAAACTGACTTATAATCAATAGAGCGTTATTATTCTAAGATCAATAGGTATAATAATTTAGGGAAAATATTTCCTCACATTTATATGAAAATTCAAACCTTTTTAGGGTTCCGTAGCCGAATGGCAAAAAACGGAACCCTTATAGATTCGTCAAGTCTGTCTGTCTGTCTGTCTGTCCGTCCGTATATCACAACCACTTTATTCTGAAAGTATTAGCATTACACAGTTAACCCCTTCAGACCTGAATTGAGTGACAACACAGTGTTTAAAAAAAAATACTGTAATTTTCCTGCATATCTATGGTCTAATTAATGTATTTTTGGTGAATAAAATACTTTTTGATTTATACTTTTTTAGATAATTTTGTGTCCACTGAAATGGACACGAGGATTAAAGTGTTGTTTGAATTTAATAAATAATTACTAGCCTTCTTTCTATTTACTCAAGGTTTTATATAATATTAAGGTAACCAAAATAATAATGCATCATTTTCAAAATAATTATTACATATTGTAAATAATTATTCTGTTAAGAAATATAAAATGTTTATTTAATGCTCGTAAACAATTCCTTTCACTAACAAACGCGGCCTATCTTTTGTGCTATATTGGTGACTTGTTTTGAGTATCTTCTTTCTTTTTAGCGTTCCGTACCCAAAGGGTAAAAACGGTACCCTATTACTGAGACTTCGCTGTCTGTCCGTCTGTCCGTCGCTCTGTCACCAGGCTGTATCTCAAGAGCTGCGATAGCTAGACAGTTGAAATTTTTACAAATTGTGTATTTCTGTTGCCACAATAACAACAAATACTATAAATTTAAAAAATTTATTTAAGGGGGGCTCCCATACAACAATCCGGTTTTCTTGGTCTTTTTGGTACGGAACCCTTCGTGCGCGAGTCCGACTCGCACTTAGCCGGTTTTATTTTGTGCTTTCCGTGCCACTTATTACTCTGATCGCACCATGCAAATTCCTAAGCAAATAATAGCTGAAAAAATAAATATTGAAAAAATGGTTATGTCCAGAACAAGATATTCATTGGGAAAGCTGGTTTACGTAGGTAGCTGATGCAAGACATAATTCTAACAAGCATAAATATTTTGAAACCCCACGGCTCTGGTTTTCCTTTGACATATTGCTTGTTTTATTCAGATTATCTCTAAAAGGATTTGTTAAACCTTCAGCTCCAGACACCGTTCCTTGATTTAGTCGTATAGAGGTCGGACTTTTATGAGACGGTCATTGTTTCCATTTAAAATAGAATTGCTGTCAATACCTAAAATGCAGATTATTTCTCAACTTCATGGGCAAAGTTCCATCCCAATATAGCAGAATGCGCGGACACTTCAGATTTCCCATACCTAATGATATTCAGGGCTAAAATTATTTCATTTCGATCAGCGAACGTTGTATGTAGTTACGGAATTCTTTTGTGTTGTAATATAAATTGGTTTTAAAAAACTATCTTATGGAATCAGGGATATATTTCCGTAAGTATTATACTAGTGTCAATGATGACTCAATTCCTCAAGTTAGTGGAGATGACCAAGCAAATTCGGGTGTTTCAAAGTGAAGATGTTTTCTTCATATAATACTTCTTTTTTTTTTGTTACTGCCTTGATAATTTGATCCGCTCAATACTGGTTTATTCTCCTTGTCCTCATGATGCCCATCCTCTTGGTCATCTTCAAAATTTTCGTCGACCTGCTTTGGTTCATTTGGCCGTTCAATATGTAACTGTATAATTTTATCATTTTCTAGAAGTTTAAGCAGACATTGAACGTCTTTGTTTCTTTTATAATCTAATTATTTGTTAGAAAGAGAAATAATATTCCTTACCCTGATATATTACTTGAGCACATTTATATTTACGATCGGGTCCTAATGTCCATTCCAATGGACACACAAAAAAACTTATATTTTGTCAAGAATCTTGATAAAAGTTAGTAAGATTTTTAAGAAAGCACAAACATTAAAGTTTAATCTACTAGAAAAAAAACAATTTCCGGTCATAACAATCAATTTACAAAAGAAAACAAATTTACAAATTGAGCTTACCCGTACTTTGTCTCGCAATTGCTGTGGTCAGTATTCGACTAATTATTGCAAAGCACCTACATCATGTTTCTTAGAATTGATGAAGCGTAAACAATCCTTAATGTTTAAAGAGCGCCGCAAAATGTTCACATTAGAATTTAAACGACACTGGGTCATATAATAAATATATATATGTGATGTCCATTGACATGTACACCAGGTCTGAAGGGGTTAAAACTTGGTAGATAGGTGTATCCTGTTGACCGCTTTACGATTCTCATACAAAAAATAAAACTAAAACAAAACTCTAACCTACGCGTAATTATCTATGGATAGGTCTTTTAAAATGACATTTAAAAAACCATTTTTTCCAAAAGTCTAACGTTTGGAAGATAGACGCTTCCAAAGTGGTTAATGTGTGTCCCGCCCCCTCTCTAACTTTTAAACTAAGCAAGTAAAATTTTGAAAAAATACATAATGCAGATCTTAACAAAAACTAACAACGAAAATTAGTTTGAACGAGATCAAACAGGTATCTTTTGAGAAGTAGCACATTTTTAGCAACCGCAAATATAACTTTGTCCTTCATACAAACACTATGATAAACAAAGTTATTTTAGCAGTCAATTAAATATTGTGGTATTTTGGCTAAGTGGATGTAAGTGGACCCCTAATTCAGTTAGAGTTGACGCGGAACCCTCAGTGCGCGAGTCCGATTTTTTAAATAAAGTTTATAAAAACACAACTAAGGTATGTAGGTGTGCATTTTGTTCGATAACTTTATTACATCTTGTAAGTAGGGACATGATCACATCGCTATAGAAAATTTTGGGGAATCTGATAAAAAACCGCGACAAATGCTTTTAGCAGTCCGCTCGTGATGTTATAACGCCTTAAAAATTTTAAAGAGACCAAAACAGGTGATCTGAAGGTGAAAGCTCAGGACTATACGGCGGATGCGTTGACAACCCAACCAAACTCTCTTTACTTTTGCTGAGTGGCTAAAAATGCGTGAGATCTAGCGTTATCATGATGAAAAACTACACTCCTCCTGTTGATTTATTCCGGCCACTTTGAAATCTCTTGCTCTCTCAAGTTCAAAATCGATGGTCCTGCCTGGCGGTACCAGCTCATCATAATGCCCCTCCAATCCCACCAAACACACAGCATCACCTTGATGCTGGGGAAGGTAGTCAACTAGTGTGTTTAACATGCTACAGATATGCTCCTGTCTGGCTGCAGCGTTAATTTTTCGAGCGGCAGCGCCTGACCTTCCTGTCGAGATATGGACAGCTGACATGTTTATTTATTCAGAATATCAGATCTGATAATTCTTCAATTGACAAGAAATGCCTCAAAAATTTCTTTATCAGAGCCAGCTGACTTTTTTACCTTATGATATTTGATTATCTATAATTTGTAAAAAAGAAAAATGCATTTTATTAACGTTGACGGAAAACTAACCTTGTTGAACGAAACCTACCAAACTGCAGCTGACGTATACGGAGCTTCAGTAAAATTAGTAAAATCAGAAAAATCAGTTTTATTTCTGCAAATAGGCCCCTGGAGGCGCTTTTACACGTCCCAATATTTAAACCTACCACTGCTTCGGAACAAATGTGGGCTAGTGCCGAGAAGAAGCAGCGCAAGAAACTCGGTCACTATTGTCAGCCTCTTTTTAAATAAATATGTTTACATAAGATATATGCCACTGCGAGCTGGGGCAATTTAAAGCCACACGTTTCTATCATTTATATAATCACTAGCGGACCCGACAGACGTTGTCCTGTCTTAACTATGAATATTGATTACGAAATGGTTTAATAAAAAAATGTTACCCATTGTTTATTATTATTATGTTTTATCATATATACAACATTATTTGTTGTTTTTTTTTCTGGCGGGTATCTAAATAGTTTTGTTGGTATTCCGACACGGTAACAGGCGACATATTACTGGTCATGTGCAAAATTCATTTTTTTTACTCCCTATTTGACGATATTAGCAGCACGCATTCTGTCAATGTTGTGTCAAATGCCATACATTAAAAAAAGTTTAAATTGTCAAAAGCGATAAGGTTACATATCAAATAATTTAGTAAGGTGATTAAGTTTTCTTAAAATTTCTGATTTTCCGCGCAATTTTCTTAATTTTTTCTTTCATAAGAACACTCTCCTGACAATAACAAACAAAACAAAAAAAGAATAAGCGAAATCGATCCAACCGTTCACGCGTGATGCGATGACCAAGGGAAATAGGGATTCATTTTTATATATTATAGATTAATAGTATAATAGCCCTTTTTCATTAAAATTACTTTGATATATGATTTGAGTTTATGTACTGGGAGTTCAGCAATTGACAGTTTCCCATGAACGAATTACCCACTTTTCGCAGTCTGAATTACTTCGTATGATAACTATTCTGTCTAGATGGATCGATCGATGCAAATTAGTTTCTTTTGTGCGTCGAGAAGTAAGTATTAAGTCAGGTGAAGCCGTGTAGATCATAATTTAAGGCTGTCGGATTTTTACCACTCATCAATCTATATCCTTAAAGTGGCAGCGTTTGTTCACAAAAATCCAGAGCTATTCAAAAGAAATGCATGAAACAAGAAGTTAAGATGCCCCAATAGACTGATATTTAACGTTATACCACATTCAAGCAAGTGTACTCTGCTTGTGTGTGCGCATTTAAAATAAAATACCAAAAAAAATTAAGGCACTTTTTCAAAACTAACTATTAACGTATTCAAAAGTAGACTTTTTAGTCGTAGATGGATCAGTGAGCAAAACTTTCAAGATATAAAATATTTTTATTGTAACAAATATGTCATTTGTTTAACATGTTTTAAGAAAATACACAATTTCTACTTCTTAGCATAGGTACCTTTTCACCCTATTCGTAAATCAAATATCAAATGTTGTATCACTTGAATTCCCTGCAGTGTAAACTCAAAGTTCGTAGTTTAAATTGATTACTCATCATTACATTAACAAGATTACATTTGTTTATCGGTTAAAACAATTGGGAGTACTTTCAATCAATTACTTTTAAGCAGGTAATTAAATAATAAAGAAGTAAACAGCTTTATGTAATAAGTTAAGATAAGAAAACGTTTATTTGATACAATAAAATGTTACATTGAAAATGTAATAAAATAAACACATAATTCAGGCTGTATTTGGTATTTCGCGGGCACCCTAAGATAAAATAACTAAACTTAAACAATGAAGAAATAAAATATAGTTGAGTAAAAATAATAAATATACTCGTATTTAATAACATAAGTAAATATGCACTTCGCCTTGTTTATAAATGAAAGTGCTTTCACTTTCGGCTAATTTAGTAGCGAGTAAAAAACAACTGATATACATTTAGTCCTTTTGCGGGAGGCGTAAGTCGGTCCCGCGTAGGTTGTCATCTATCCATTTCTGCGCCTGCGCCGCCATATCATCGTCAAAGTAGTCTCGCCAGCCACCCGCCTTGCCTGAAATAATCGCTGAATGATAATTTATGTATAATAGGATTGAACTTTAGAATTACGTAGCATTTCTGCTAACTCAACTACTTAGACTGGGTGCGGTTCATTTGTAAGAAAATCAAATGAACTTTTTACTGATATAACGCCATTTTACATAATTTTTACTTCAACTGAATGTAACTCCTCTATTTTCACTTCATATAACTAATTATTGTCTTCCAGACCTAACCCAATTGGCAAAAATAGAAACTATCTCCAATGAAACCAAACCTGTTTATGACTGGATAATTTCGTATTATCTACCCGCTACGAAATCAGTCACCGGAATTGGAAAGTATCCGAAACCAACTTTATTTTCTTTGCCGAAACAGAAACATTTTCTTGCTTTTTAATCGAACATTGATCAGTTAGCACCTTTTCTTATGAAGCTTTGGTTTGATTCAAACCATCCGAACTCCCTCATGGACTCGAAGTTGACGGCCTTGTTATTTTTGAAGTTGTGGAAACTGAGATGGTCGCTCAGGCGGGCCACCTGTGCCTCAGTCACTGGCTTCGCAAGAAACTGCGCCACGCGCCGCACAGTATCTGGCAAGTCCTAGAAACACATTCTATTTTATTTTATTAAGGAACTCAACCCCCGTGTAGTAAAATACAGAAGCGCCGGTAACCTCGCAGGGACACGGTCAGTGTAGTGTCAAAAATTAGATAAGTACAAAAGTTAATCTCATGTGTGTACTTTTCATACCTACCTTTGGGGTTGTGCGTTACAGTGGCTTAAAAAACAGCTATAGAAACCGTAAACAATAATATGTAAAAATAGCCAGAGGGTCATGATGACAATTCAAAGTCTTTTATATATTTTTTGTCATAACTAAAGGAGACTTTATAAGGTGTACCCCAGGGAGGCATCTTGGGCAACTACTATTTTTAATTTATATCAATAATTTATCAAAAGTGACTAAAATTTAAAATTACGGGTTGTTAAATAGACCTATTGACAAATTAAGATGACATCCTTGGATGACATTAATAATACAGAAGACAAAGTGTAATTTATATCTGAATGTAGCAAGATAAAATCTTTTCACAATGTAAAAATGGAGTCCCAAATATTGATATGCCTGCATTGTAACACGCATAAAATTTAAAATTCTGCAAGTACTTTATTTCTAGGATTAACCTTGGACTTCACTTGTTCATAGAAAAAACATATTGTGCACACGGACCTAGCAGTTATATACTCGTTTTGTCCATACATTTGTTACATCGAATCTTTCACTCCTTGCTTGCCACGGTTATGTTGCGTCAGAGAACGTTCTGTGATTTGGGATAGTCGTAAAAACCAAAAAATGCATTCGTGCAATGTGTAACTTAGACCCGTTAGATTCGTGCAACTAGAAACTATACACTTTACTACCTTGACCGCGGCAAGTCAAATCATACCATTTCACCTGACGCGGTGGCGTGCGAAATTCTCCCCCAATGATGATAATATTTCCGCCAGTGCGTGACAAGTCTCTTTCGACTAACAGGCACTAGGGTACATTAAAATGCTATAGCTTAACGAAAATATGATAAATAATATTTTTTTGTGATGTTAGAATAACCTTGAAACTAACTTCCTTAGGTTTGTTTTGCCCCAGGATCTACTAAACAAGATACGAGTAATAAACCTGGGAAATCGTCAGGCCGATATCGACTTGAACCGCACTATAAAAAAAATTAATTAGTGACGGACGCGAAGACGCGATAGACCGAAATATAAAAGGATATCGAAAATAAAACAGGATTATCGTAAAAGAAAAAAAAAAGAAGTGGTGTTATTATTCTAAGCATGTAGTATGGTAACTGTCAGCCAAAGGTTTTGGTTTACATTACCTACAATATTTCTTAAACTTCTTAGTGCTCATTTCAAGGCTAAGATCATTGTTATTGTACATTATGAAAAAAACATATTTTTATTAGTTTCTGTGTAATTTGTTTTCCATGTGAGTTTTACCACAGGACTCACTGTTGGGAACTAAAAAATAGGATCTAATATGTAATTAAATTGTTAAGATAAAACGTTTTGAACTACCTACCTATAAAGGCAGCCGAAATAACTAGGCCCCTGGCGCACTGTGTGTATGTATTTCACCGCCCAGAGCGTAATAGGTCGAAAAGGGCTTACTACCATGATGTTTTGACAGAAAAAATAATTTGTATATAGGTAATAACTATTAATCTTAATCCCTCGATCGTGAGTTATTCCAGACACAATTGAAATCAATTTTTATCGTGGCAACTGGCACCCGAGTGCCTCCTGGGGGTTGACGGATTAATGGGTAAAAGAGTAGGTAGGCAATAAATACAATCTACTTACCTAGGATTACTTGTGCCAACTGCAAAGGTTTATGTAAATTTATATGTAGAAAAAAAAAATTATAAAAAAACGTGGGCTAAGTATCAATTACATTGCAAAGACTGGAATATTTTATAATGGTATACTTAACTACCATACCTTTATAATATCTTCGTAAAAAAGAAACAGCATGTTGGGATGACTTCGTTTGTCCCAAGCTTCTTTAAGATGTTCAAAGAATGGAGTCCAGTCAACTGAAAACATAGAAGTGGTGAATTTCATAGTTGAGCATGCATTATTAAAGATAATTATAAATACAACGTATTATGAAAAAAACATACGCATGTTCTTGATAAAACTTTGCCAATACTGTTTAAAGTCTCCGGAGTATCCTATGAAGCTGAACATTCTTTGGTGATGATAAAAGGACACCGCCACGTCCCGAGGGTCGCGCGCCACGTACACCACCTTCGTGGTGTCCAATAGGGTGGGGGGCAGCAGCGACAAGGGCAGGTGAGACTTGATGAACCGGGGCGAGGGGAGTGCCGCCACGACATCATAACCAGGTTTACTCATTTCTTGCATTGTCTTTAATTTAACTGGGTTCCCTTTGCAAGCATCCTCAAATGCTTTTTTAATCTTTTTATCGTGAAAGAACATTGTTCCCCTGGAAGAAAAACACCACATGAACTTTTTTTTCCGATTTAATAATATTAAACTCAACTTATAGGAACGTAGAACACAGCTGCGCAATCATCTTTCTAAAAGTTAACTTTTAAGTAATTATTGTTTTGAATACTTATATGTTAGTCAGGTCATAAGTTCTGTCACACAATAAAAACTTTTGAATTTAGAATGCTGGCCACAAAAAAGTTTATTGAATTCGAATTTCGAATTCTTCATGAAAATAAAAATGAGTACTTTTTAGAATTTTCCTCATTTTTAAATATGGAGTGAACACTTAAAGAAGACCGTGTCGCGGTTATTGCGTTGCATCGTTGCGGTTACGCGCCAATTCAGATTTTCGACTTACTGAAAAATTTGAATATAACCAAAAGATTCGTTTATCGTACCATAAAACGATACAATGGGGACTATCGTTTCTTTGCACACCAGTTGGCGCCACTGTAGACTGAGGTCCGGAAGTATAGCTATCAAAGGCGATTGGCGCCGAAACAAAGTGTTATATCTTGAATCTAATTAAGGTTATATTGTTTATAAATAACTATCTTGATATCAACAAACTAACTTCTGAAATAGTTGCTCTTGAGGCCGCCTATTTTTGCGATTTTTCTTAATTCCGCATTTAAAGCGTTCACATTTATCGCCAAATAATCCATATTTGCAATATTTCACGAAGAAGATCACTTTCCAGCAGGTAAATTAAAGAAATTATAATTTATGCAACAAATTCCGCTAAAACCAGTACAAAGAGAATGATTTTGGACCTCACGCGACACTAGCGCCTCTAGTGGCAAATTCACTAGCGATAGCCCCCATGAAGACTCTAATGTAGATGACAGGTCAAGAAGTGGTCGCCCTCACTCTGTTAGGACTCCAGCAGTGATAAAAGCTGTGAAGGCGCGAATTCAAAGAAATCCCATACGTAAGCAGAAACTGTTGGCCCTTCAGATGGGGTTAAGCAGGACCACAGTGAAAAGGGTGTTAAATGAAGACTTAGGGCTTAGGGCATATCGAAGAAAAACAGGACATCGTTTGGACGCTCGTTTAATGGAACTGAGACCGAAGAGATGCCGCGCTTTGTTGAAGCGGTACGCGGGAAAAAATGCATTGGGAAATTCTTTTTTCGGAAGAAAAAATTTTCACCGTGGAAGAAAGCTACAACAAACAAAATGATAAGGTGTACGCACACAGCAGTAAAGAAGCAAGCAACCGTATTCCGCGTGTCCAACGAGGTCATTTTCCATCCTCACTCATGGTTTGGTTGGGAGTCTCTTATTGGGGCTTAACTGAGGTACATTTTTTGTGAGAAAGGCGTAAAAACGAATGCAGTTGTGTATCAAAATACAGTCCTCAAGAACCTTGTGGAACCTGTTTCTCATACCACGTTTAAGAACAGGTACTGGGTATTCCAACAAGATTCTGCGCCAGCTCATAGAGCGAAAAGCACACAAGACTGGCTGGCGGCGCGTGAAATCGACTTCATCCGGCACGAAGACTGGCCCTCCTCCAGTCCAGATTTGAGTCCGTTAGATTACAAGATATGGCAACACTTGGAAGAAAAGACCTGCTCAAAGCCTCATCCTGATTTGGAGTCTTTCAAAGCATCCTTGATTAAGGCAGCCGCCTGGCCGCGCAGATTAAGGGCCTGTATTCAAAATCGCGGGGGTCATTTTGAATAAACTTTATTACCATATGAATCTATGTTTTATTAAGTTCATTTTGCTATATAAATGGTTACATAAATAATAAACATGTCTAAATTATTTCATATTACACATGTGACAGGACTTATGACCTGACTATGTAATGTATTCTGAATACCTTTATGGCTTAAGTTAAGTATTTCTACTTAAAGAAACATTTTGTAATTTACAAAAAAACTTATTTATAAGTATGGGACATTGCTATTATTTATTTTAAAACTACGTTGCTTAACTTACTCCAAAAAGGGGAATCTTTCTAAAAGGAAAACTTTAGCCTTTTCATAGTCGAAGTCGTTTACAACCAGCCACACTAGCTCCTGGGTCAAGGTTGTACCTGATAACATTATAACAATAAAATTAGTAAAGATAATAAGTCTGGTAAAATTAAACAAGGAATAAGTTTATTTAGAAATTATTTTAAGCAATTAATTGCTGGTGTAAATTAACAAAACAATTCCTAAAAAGTGAATCCTCTCAACGGATTTTAAACATTTGTAAAAATAACTCTCTCGGATGTTGAAGATAGGTACATAACCAAAAGCATTGATTTTGCAATATTTTGAAATTTTACTATGTAATAAGTTCTGCGATAAATGAAAGTAGACCCAAATATGACGAGTTCAGACAGTAAACCCAA
Organism: Anania crocealis; assembly: GCA_949315895.1. Classification (NCBI taxonomy): domain Eukaryota; kingdom Metazoa; phylum Arthropoda; class Insecta; order Lepidoptera; family Crambidae; genus Anania; species Anania crocealis. The sequence continues at coordinate 20,153,816 of OX438883.1, forward strand.
ATATTGCTAAGCAAATATGAATGCGAATAGTTAAGATCGATACTAACCTGATTTTGGGAAAGTAACTACAAATGTATCGTCTGATCGAAGTGGCATATTATAAATTGGGATAGCTTCGTGAAGAAACGCATCTTTAAAAAAATATCCTTTAGGCCCAATTCGCACAGCATTTCCTTGGTAAACTGAAAATGGTCAGAAGGAAATATTAATATGAAATTGTAGTGACCAATGTCTGTGCGTGTTAAAAATATTCACTTAAAATAAATAGATAACATGTAAGAACTAGATACACAAGCCAATGGAGAGAGCAAGGCTTGGTATTTTAGTCCGTGATAGAGTATAAAATGATTAAATCCGTAGTAAAACTAAAATAAACAGACATCGCTCGAAGAATTGCGGAGCTGAAGTGGCAGTGAGCGGTACACATAGTAAAAGAACCGATAGCCATTGGGCAGAAAGGTTCTGAAATGCTGACCGCGCACCGGAGTCCACCGGACGACGATCTGTGGGTAGGCCTCACCAGGCGGCGCGGGACCAATCGTTGTGGTGATCCTTAGGAAAGGCTACGTTCAGCAATGGACGTCTTTTAGATGAGATGGTGATAATAAATGACATGTGTCATACATACCGTAATGCTAATTAAACCTTACTACAGACTTATGGATGGTTTAGTGGCTGCTCATATTGGTAAATTAAGACATTTTTCTGTCACTGTTTGTGTAACTAGTTTTTTTAAAATGTTTTCATTAATGTTGAAACATATTACAGATAAAACCACACTAAATAACACCTTAGTTTTATTATTTGGTGGATGAAGTATATAAAAAATAAATTATGTATTGACACCCACAGATTTATTTTATTGTAAGAAGCACTAACTTGTACTAAAGTGTTTAAATGCTTCCAAATTTTCTTCTGGATTCAGATGCTTGACGTCTAAAGGATAAGTATGACTTGACATTTTGAGTGGTAACCGGTAAATTGTTTAAAAGTTCAATCAAATTTATTACACTGAGCAGAGCGTACTGAGCGGTCGCGGTGTTAAGGCCAACTTCTGTCTTGGCTCGTAATCTACGTATAGTTTGTTTTTGAGATGACAGATATCCAATGATTACACTAATCGCATAATATAATTTTACTGGTTCGATATCACCAAATAGGTACAGATAGCATGAACAAAAATCGTACAAAATAAACAATGAGAAATTAGTATGTAATACAACATTTTGAACATTTCGAACAATAACAATTTAAGAAATCCGTGGTAGGTACCTATTACCACAGGTTAAATTACGTAATTCCGTAGAGTTCGTCGTTAATTGCTTTTATTTAATTGCTATGTAAGAGATATTAAGTACGAAACTTATCATATACATCAGAATTTTATGTCCAAAACTGACTGACTGACGGAACAACGCACAGCCTAAAACGCTAATCGTAGTGACCTGAAACTTGCAAGGTGTATTCTTTTTATGACGTAGGTAGGCATTCGATAAGCTTGAAAATATTTTCTGAAATCCTATGGTACAATGTGATTACTTGGTCCAATCTATTTCATTTTGCATAAACATTCTTTAACAGAGTGATATCGTATTTTATTGAAATTCTATCTGTCAGGCCCCCAATTCCGCTCATTTACAAATGGCACAATAGAATTGTAATTGCATCTCAATTGTATATTTTGACACATTTATTAAGGTAGTAATGTCAAAATACGATTGAGATGTAATTACGATTCTTTTGAGCCATTTGTAAATTATCGGAATTGGGGCCCAGATTCTCTCTCACGCAAAGACAAGTCTTTGTGTAAAATAAAGGGAAGGCCTCTTGGTTATTACAAATGATAACTGGAAAGCCTTTCTGGCATCATAGATGAACATATAGAAGATTATTGACGTAAAAAGTCATCAAAATTTTCACTAGAGCAATATTTAATTTCTACGTGGACGAAATCACGGGCAATAGCTATTTATTTATTTAACTCATTTCTCTTAGCTATATTGAAAATATTTAGGAATATTATGTTATAGTTTTTGCAAACTCTATCACTTCTTGGCATTGTTGCTTAGCGCTTATCACGTCGCGTCATGTTTGATAATATCATGATCACTTCATCTATAGATACAGATATCTTACTTTAAGTGCTACACAAACAACAGGGGCAGACTGTATTTATTACAAATAATAATGCCTGAATAACGATCTACACATGACATGAAACGGTCTTTTATTACTCTTCCATACAGTTTTACTTTATTTTATGCTAAATACATGCAAAAGAAAAAATACTGTGTGATCAAATATGAATTAATTCGAGTCGAGTTACTTATGAATGTGGATGAAAAGGTTTTTCTTATTTATAACGAATTATTTACAGTAGAAGTGCCAAAAATCTTAATGTGTAAAACAATGTCGGGTTTGTTGAAACTCTAAGAACGTTGGACCGATTTTCATAGTATTTTGTTTTCTTGTTTTTGTCTTCAGTCTCAAATAGCAGAATAACTATAAAAAAATGGAAATCGAACGTCAGAAATAATTAAGTAAATGTATTCCTAACTTACCTCTTTTTGACAGATCCCTATTAGTGTTTAGTACGATTCTAATAGGTGAGCGCAAAAGAATAACGTCAGAAGCTACTAGTCAAGTTTAGTGGTATGCCTTTTCATAATTATTTCTAAAAAAATGCTAATATATGTATGCCATAGTTATGATGTAATTCAATGAAAATTATGAAAATGCTTTATGCGTTTCAAAGTGTCTGGCCGTATACAACAAAAATAAGAGTTTACTACAATAAATAAACCTGTGGACATGCACTTAATTTATACGAGTATTTAAAGTAAAATGAAAAATAAAGTCATGGCGTTACTTTCAAGACTCTAGAAAGGTCAAGCTCTTCGAGTGTCTCTGACAGTAGAGTTATGTCGTCACCAAAAATGGTGGAGAATAAAGTGAACAGCAGCTGACCAGCTGCCGAAGCCAGGCTACTCAGTGCTTGTGTAGTGATTGATCACTGACTATATTAGATAGATGCGAAATAAAACAAGATATATTTTATTTTAACGAAATAAATCAGTTCAATCAGAGTTCAATCAGAGTTCGGGAACCGCAGGTCAGTTCCGAACAGGTTGTCTTCGATCCACTGCTCTGCCTGTGCTGCCATCTCCTCGTCAAAATAATCGCGCCAGGCGCCTGCTATGCCTGAAATCAAAGAACAACGTTTTTTCATGTCGATGTATTTGCTATTTAATCAATATTTCAGTAAGCAAATGTGTATAATATATGTATTATAAAAAGTATTAAGTAGATTATCTATTTTATTGCAGTCATGGGCATAACACTTTATCAATATCATTTGTTTTATCGGTTACAAGGTTATATTGATTATTTGTTATATGCTGAGTCATAGGTTTCCTTTTTAATAAATAGATTTCAGATTACAATCATATGTTTTTTGGCAAAAGATGTTTGCGAAGATTAGATTTTTCCTATTATCCTACGACCTAGATATATTTTGCAAAAAGGATGAAATTTAAAGAAAGGTAATGTTATATAGTTTTTTGTTATTGATGGATTTGAGAGATAAACGTTACGAAAAATAAAAATAAAATATTGTTCTAGGACATTCTAATACTTTTTATTAAGTAAAAACAAAAACAATCTAGAGGGATGAGGCCGCTATAATAAGACGCATTTTTTGTTTTATCAATCACTAAAAAACTACAATGCTACATTTGGCCCATAGTTTTATACGGATGCGAAGCCTGGACACTTAAAGAAGAGCTGCGGAAACGTATAGAAGCTTTCGAAATGTGGACCTATAGACGCATGCTGGCTATTAGCTGGATACATCGTGTGACAAACATAGAAGTACTACGTCGAGCTGGGAAACAACGCCATCTGATGCAGACCGTCAAGAAAAGAAAAGTTGCATATCTGGGTCACATGCTAAGGCACGATAGATACGAACTTTTGCAGCTGATCATGATGGACAAAGTGGCGAGAAGGAGAGCAGTTGGTAGGAGGAAGAAATCCTGGTTGCGTAATATCAGAGAATGGACGGGTATCGCCAGTGCCTCAGAGCTTTTCCATCTAGCAAAAGATCGAGTGAGATATGCGGAGCTGACTGCCATCCTACTAGTGAACTAGTTGGAGAGGCACCAGAAGACGAAGAAGAATTAATATAAAACTACATAAAGGTACTAGAAATAAAATGCATTTACCGAAGGTCCTATCTGAACTTATAAGTACTTTTTGTAGCTAACCTGTTGCGTTGTGAGGCAGGCTTGATATGTAGAAGAATAGTGGTTGGTCATCTATGCAATTCATTGTATCTGTTACCTACCCTTTCTCATAAAATAGTGTCCCTCTCTTAACACGCCAAACTCCCGCAGTTCCTCAAAGTTGACGGACTTGTTGTTGCTGAAGTTTTCAAAGCTGAGGTATTCACAGAGCCGGGCGACTTGCGATTCGGTCACGGGCCTATTCAGGAAACTAGCCACTCGTCGCACGCTAGCCGGTAAGTCCTTTAGAGTAAGACAGAGCTCTGGTAAGGAATTTTAACATAAAAAAAACCATTTATAAACGGTATCCGAAAAAAAAGAGATATCATCTAAAAAAAAGCCGAGTACGTGTCAGGCAACAAGTAGTGTAGAGTGGCAGAGGGTGCTTATACTTACTGTATAGTTTTTTTCAATCTCATATTAGTAGACTGGTATATGTCCTATGTTAATAGAATCTCTTAAACTTGTGATAATTCTTTAGCTGTATTATATTTCCTTTTATCTTCGTTAGAAATATATAATGCTGTCGTATACTTTTATAAAATAACCAATATAAAAACAGACAGATGGACATAGCGAAACTCCCTTACGACTATGGAACCCTAAACACAACTTTGGAAGATAGGTAGTTAGATAATGTTTCTATACTAATCTTAAAATAAGTATTTGTTTTTATAGAGAGACAATTAATTTTAATTAAATTTTTGTAAGATAATTCTTACGAAACATTAATATATTTACTAGCTGCAATAACTATATTGTCAAATTCGTTGTGGAGTCTTATATGTACAAAATTGTCCAATTACATGTTTTCAGATATGTTTCTAGCAATAAAACAGTGTTTAAATTTTGGATTGGGAAGGACCTGTCTCCTAGAGCACAGGTATAACCGTGGGTATAACCTAAACTATAAGACAGAGTAAAACTGTTAATAGTTATGCACTACATTTTATCTTAAGCATCGTACTCTGTATTTTCTTTTCTATGCTGTTATGGACAATAAAGAAATTATTTATTTATTATTTATTACTTATTATTATTTATTGTGTTCCAGTCTTGTGTTTATGAAGACATATAAAAAAATGCACTCCTTACCTTGCATAAATCTTCATAAAACAAAAACAGCATGTTTGGATTGTTCCGCTTAGCCCAACTTTCCTTGACGTGAGAAAAATAAGGCGTCCAATTTACTGGAATTTGATAAGATAAGCATAAGTACGAGTACCAACAAACGTACATAAATTGCATACATCATCATTTTTCTGGAACCTTGAAAAACCTACTTCATAATTTACGAAGAAAAAGCACCACTTACAATTTTGCAAAACATTCAGTTTCCTGCGTATTTGGCATCAGGCAAAAGATTGCGGATATGCCGCATCTTAAATTTTCTTGTATTTATATCTTTACAATCTTTATAAGTGCAAGACGGGCTACGCCAAATCCAAGTGAAGCTTTAAGCTTAATAGGCTCAATAACGTCATAAAATCGGGGAAGTTCTAAAGAAAGGTCAGGTCAAGAGTACCCTAAACCGGCGAGCGTGTATAAAAGATTAATGAATGTGGATGAAGCGAAAGTAGTCTGTAAGGATCGTAGTAAGTGGAAGGATGTGGTCTCTGCCTACCCCTCCGGGAAAAAGGCGTGAGTGTATGTACTTAAAACTTCTTGCTACCAAAAGAGTCACCAATTTAGATCTATTTTGAGAGCTACAGCCGTACCTATAGCTCAAACCTTTCAAATTACTAACACAGAACCCAAATATTTACCTTTACAACCGTTATTTAACGTTAATATAATTTTCCAACTTTTTACCTAGCTCATAATTAGTAATTGGGGGTGGTGGGATCTACCTCCTAGTGGTCCACCCTGGGCAACGGCATCTTTGGTTTTCTAACCAATGATGACGGCTAACAGATCCCTCTGCGGTGGTAGGCATCGTAAGAGACCGCCTGGATGCTATCACACTCCTGCCGGAGTCCAGTGCCAAACAGTTGTTCTGTGTTCCGCTGGTGTGTGGGAGAACCAGTACCTCTGGGTAAGCTCGCTCCACCTTAGGCTTCTTCTTAACCGTATGGTTAAGTATGTAGTCAAGAGCAAGCCCATTATTTATATTTAAAAAAAATGGATGTAACTCTATGACAGTATAAATAGATAGCTTTTTTTTTGTTTAATGTAAGTTGTTCTTACCGAGACCTTTAATGAAAAAGTACCAGAACTTCTTGAAATCTCCTTCGAAACCTATCATCAGCATGAGCCTTGAGTGGTGGTAGAAGGAGACGGCGACATCTCGCGGGTCGCGGGCCACGTACACCACCTTGGCAGAGTCCAGCAGGCGCGGCGGCAGCATGCTCAGCGGCAGGTGCGACTTGATGAAGCGAGGCGAACGAGCTTTATTCAAAACTTCTAACATAGACGTTCCAAGAATCTTCGTGATCTCCTTATGTTTTTCGTTTTCTACAGTAGCATTAGTTAGAGACGCCGCGAATTTGCCATTCACGGTCACCGATAGCCTAAGAGAAGAGACCAATTTAAAGCTAAGAGGTGCGGTTTTAATTGAAAAGTGAAATCTTCGTTTCCGTAGTCCATTATTCATAATACCTATTTCAGCTCCACCTGATTTTAAAAAGTGTTTGGTATTTATTTTTTGTTAGGCAGCTACTCTTCTTTTTCCTAAAAGACGTAAATACCTGTTCTTCTTTAATATGTGTAAGAAGGAACTAATATTTACTCATAATTTAAAGTAAATTCATAAACATTTACTTTGGCAACTTTTCAAACAATAACTTACTCAAGAAATGGAAACCTTTCGGTCAGGGGAACAGTCATAGCAGTGGTGTAGTCTAAATTGTTTTCCAGCAACCATACGAGTTCTTGGGTCCACGTTGTTCCTGAATTTAAGAAGAAAAAATTTTCTTCCATAGATTAAAATTTTTCCTCTTCGTTCTTTGTTTCGGTCCTAGTGCAAGATAATTTCTAGTGTAGTCGGTTATCATCTGTGCTTTACCTACGCACTTTGTGTAACTTGAAATCCCAATCTACTCGTATCTGTCTTTGAACTACTCATGAACGTAAAGTCACTGACCGTTAAGCTACCACAAGCTTTTATTTATGTTTTTAGTAACATATTGTGATAATTTTAGATACCTACTTAGTCCTTAAATTAAAAAACATCACTAGTCTATAAGGCCTATGACACTTAGTAGGTTAAGTACTACACAATCACCTAATACTCCTCATACCCTTGATAGATATTCAAGAGACACAAGGGAGAACACAAAACTATTTTTATCTTGCCAATCACCTATAGTCAGTCATATAACAGTCTTAACAAATAGATAAAATACATATATAAAATAATATCTAACCTGATTTTGGAACCGTTATTACGAAGATGTCGGTCGATCTGATTTCCATGTTATAGATTTTAGGTCCTTCCCGCTTGTAATCAGCGCAGATAAAATATTTTTCTGGGCCCACTTGAACGAAACGTTTCTGTAGCCCTAAAGTGTTGTAAGTGTATGGTCAAAAATAAGGTTTCTGATATTTTACTATCTGTGCGGTAGAACGTGTCCAATCTCAGTTCTACAAAACACTAGAACTAGTTACTAGAGCGGAGAAGCAAAATAAAGCTACATAACATCACAGGGTTTAGGATGTCTCGTCTTGTCAGAGATAGGTCTCTGATCATTCAATATCATATTATTAAAGAAGCCATCGAGCGGAGCAAAGGCTCCAAATGTTCGCAAGAGATGTCTATAAGGCGAATCCAACAGACAGAGCAAAAACTGATGACGGTGGCATAATTTCGTCTAAGAAACCCCTAGAAACATACTCGCCGTCATGCATTCAAGTCTCGGATTACAACCATTTGGATCAGCGGTAGTTAACGCTGCTTCTGAGCCATGGGTCGCGGGTTCGATCCCCGCACAGTACAAATATTTGTGTGCATGAACATGTCTGTTTATACTGGTCTGGGTGTTTTCTATGTATTATAAGTATATATTTACAAAAAAAAAAGTATATGAGTAAGTTTATCGGTTGTCTAGTACCCCATACGACAGGGTACTTAATAGTACCTTAATTTGGGACTAGATGGCTCAGTGTGGCCCATTGAGGCATGTCTTAAATATTTATTTATTTATTTATTATTTATTTATATAGGCCCAGGTGAGATAAGTGTTGCTCTCACTCAAACAACTTTAAAAAAACAAGGAGGCGGGCGATGATGAAATGACTACGGAACTTTGGAGAGCTGATACTAGAAGTCCTCAAAAAGCTCTTCAATTTGACGGAATTGATAACGGGATGACGATTTTCGAATATCATACAATCTGAGGGTCTTCGATCTGATGCAAATCGCGGGAAGACGCTGGATGCAGGTGGCGCGGGACCAACCTTTTAAGGTAGGCCGAGATTCAGCAGTGGCCTCGTAGGGCTGAAGTGATGATGAAAAAAAAAACTTTGATGACATACATTTTAATCCCTCTGATGACAAGTTGATCGGATCGATCCGATCTGTGGCGTGCAACTGGAGAGGTCTATGTCAAGCAGTGGACTGCGATAGTCTGATGATGATAATGATAAGTTAGTCCTGATTGTCTATAAAACGTTTGCATTTAAATTTCTTACCTCTGAAATATGTCGTTACTTCAATTGTCTTATCATGTTCCAAATCTCTTATTTCTAAAGGAAATCTGGGCTTTTTTTCCATTATTACAAAAGTAGTAGAATATTAGTAACAAAATAAATGCTTTGTCTACTTTATATCACAGAAAATTATTAACTATGTTATAAGGTATATTATTTTCGTTTATAATATATTGGTGTCTGTCTATTACTTCAATTTTTATTACTGTGATTACTATAGCTACTAAAATAAAAACTTATCCTCACGATTTCGCATCACATTATCGCATAAATACAACGATTTTCATGTGACATAAAACTATTGCCAGTTCTTTTTATTCTATAGATAGCTAGCTTTTAATCGCGCAAACACGCGGGTGAAAAGTTAGGAAACTTAGAAAATAATTCTAGATACTTTTTATCGTTGAACACTTAAGTATTATACGTTGTTATTTGATCAATTATCTATACTAATATAATAAAGCTGAAGAGTTTGTTTGTTGGAACGCGCTAATCTCTGTACCTAACTACTGGTTCGAATTGTGTGGGATAGACCATATAATGAGGAAGGAGCGAAGCATCAGTGAAAAATGTTGCAAAAACGGAGAAAATTATTCATATTTAAAGGCGTCCGTTGCGTGCGTTGCGTAAACGGTTCAAGTTACACAATAAATATATAAATAAAAATAAAATACCCAATCGCGATCATACTCGTACTAACAGAAATTGACGCGGACGAAGTCGCGGGCAATAGCCAGTTTTCATATAAAATTTTTAACAGTTTCCTTGATTCTCTCTTCGTACTGATTGATTGACACTAAGATGTTTTGGACCTAGCACACAGTATAGTTAAGCTTTTTTTTTCTGTACCCTTTTGCAAAACCAGTTATAGAGCCAATAGCTTTTTTAGAAGAGCAAGTAATAAATGCGATTATTGCCTACTAACGTTTTCATTCATTAAATTCATACAAATCAGAATCACAAAATTTTAGTTTATATAAAAAAAAATGATGATATCTAATTTCTGACTTCATTGTACTATGAATATGCCTCTGTTAACATTGACTAGTTACTGCTTGATATACTATTTATCTAACATCCTGTATAAATGTCGAACCTAAGTAGTGGAAACTACTTTGGCTAGTTGTGTTAGTTGTATTTAATAAGTCATAATTTGTTTCCCTAATAAAGAAAAAGAAATATAATATGTAAGCATCAGCATATCAAGTGTATCCTATCCGTTTATGTATTCTATAAAAAAGTTCTATTTAGGTAACTTATTCACATAATAAAGAAAAATAAATACTTCACATTGTGCAGACAACAGCACGTCAACCTACCACAAAGCGTCAAATTTTCTCAATTGATATTGATCTCTTCTTGTTGAACTTAAAGTTGAAAATCAATTCAATGACTATTAACTTTTTGGGTAGGTCGACCTGCCGTTGTCTGTACCTATTAATACTTATTGTACTTTGTACTAAAATTACAAAGCAATCCTTAATAACAGTGAGAAGATAGGACTGAACGGTAAGGTATTTTTAAATAAGCAGATTATTCGAGATAATTTGTAACTAATATTAATAAAACCGGCCAAGTGCGAGTCGGACTCACGCACGAAGGGTTCCGTACCAAAAGGCAAAAAAAAAACGGGTTTGTTGTATGGGAGCCCCCCTTAAATATTTATATTATTTAGTTTTTAGTATTTGTTGTTATTGCGGTAACAGAAATACATAATTTGTGAAAATTTCAACTGTCTAGTATAGCTAGATTAGCTATAGCGGCTCTTGACATACAGCCTGGGCCCTGGTGACAGAGCGACGGACAGACGGACAGACAGCAAAGTCTTAGTAATAGGGTCCCGTTTTTACCCTTTGGGTACAGAACCCTAAAAACGAGTAAGTTGTTACGTATAGTTACCGCGGAAAAACGGAATAACAGTTGTAGGTATTTTGTTCTAAATTAGCTACAATAAATAAATTTCTTTTTTTTTTTCAGCACACATTTTTTTCTTTCTGTCTGGACCCAATGCCGAAGTCAATGCGGACGAAGTAACGGGCAAAAGCTAGTTAAATATATTTACCTGTTTTGAGTCTGCCTTGAAGCGATTGCTAGTGTAAATCAAAAATCCAATTTCTTAGAATACATTTTTCCATCAAACAAAAACACAATTTTTATTGAAGGAATTATATTTTTCAATATAACTATTTCGCTAGATTTAGCATCTGAAGTGAATTTAAAAAATACCTAACTACTTATATACAAATCGTAATAGCTCACCCATTATTCAGCTTTGAGTTTAATATGCTTCTTGTCATTTTTTATTATAGATCAGTTTTTTATAGGTAAATAATAGGTACTCGCAAGTGATCTATGTACCTATGTCGCAGGAACTAATTGTTGGTGTAGTGTTTCCGGGTCGTGCACGAACATACAATAATATTAATGAGACACGTTAATTGGAACAAGTTCTTTACTTAATTACAAAATAATGTACAAATTAAATAAATTAAAATGGCATCGATATGCGAATAAATTAGCTATAACTAAAAGTAGAGATCTGGAGTTACGATGAGGCTGGGACGACTTCGGGTTGTATTGCGATCTTTTCTGGTTTGTTTTCCTTTTGTTGTTCGACGTCGGAGACGGGCTGCGAGCGCGCGCGGCACACCAGCGTCTCCGGGTCCCGCTCGCGGTCCGGCCCGCACTGCTCCGTGGCGCCCAGCAGCTTGATCTCGTCTCCCTCCGCCTGCGGATCGGAGCCTTGTCTTCGGCGCCCTGCGATCACCACTTCCACGGCGCGCCCGTCGCCGTCCGCGAACCGCCCGCTCTCGGCACCGATCTCGACCCGGTACGGAGTGCTGGGTTCCACGAACGCCTCCATCACGTGGATATCTGCTCGCTCCTGCACCTCGTTCTCCCCCGCTGGCTTTGCGCTCTTCAGCCAGCCGTCGAGGAGGCTGGAGGGGAACGGAGTCTTCTGCGGCATCGCGACAAGCAACACCACGTTCTGCACGTCAGCGCGCACGTTCAAGTCACCGTCCTGCCGCTCGTCGTAGGTGGCGGGCGCGGCGGCGGCGGCCGCGAGTACGCACGAGAGAGCTAGAAGCAGTAACATGGTGCGTGCGGTCGGGAGACTCTCTGCTGACTGCGCGCCGCCTACTCCGACGACGCTTTTACCGAGCACCCGCGAACCAGTCGGCCGGTGGAATCGAGCACACTGTAACGGTTAACACGACACTACGGGTCAGGCATCACATACGGGATCTGATAACACTTATTAGCATCCGAATTATAATGCCATTAACAAAGAGTTTATCGACGGGGCGATGTGTCACTTACTTATACATGATTAGGATTATGAGATTGAGTAATTTTTCAAAATAGTAGAGTCTTACTGTAGATACGTTTATTTTCTAAGTCGTTGCCGATGACGGAACGGAACCGAGTCGCCGGGTCCGATGGCATATGACAGTGACCGTAGGTCAATGGGCCGATAACCGAGTTTCGCTTTTTGCGTATTTATATTCTAAATATAGAGCTATCGTAGTCGTACATCATTATTGTGTCGTTGTATCCCTTGTTATTACCTAAAATAAGCTTGTGGAAGCCGTTTTTAGTTTGTTATTTGGAAAAATTATCCGACAAAACACATTTCACCGAACAGATATTTTCAACATTTCATATTATTTATGATTAGTGAGATAAGCTGCAACTTGCTCCGTTTATAGACTAAAGGCTGGGTGACGTCGCGCATGTTCGCTCTACGTATTCCTTTACAAACTTTACAAATCCTTAATACTTTTCGCTCGAATCGGTTCATACAAAACTACCGTAGTCCAATACCTAATCACATTTTAGCTAAAATACCGCGCTTTTAGTGATAGACCGTCGCGTCGGTACAGTATTACCTATCTGATTTTAATCTATACTAATATTATAAAGCTGAAGAGTTTGTTTGTTTGTTTGAACGCGCTAATCTCAGTAAGTACTGGTTCAAATTGAAAAATTCTTTTTGTGTTGGATAGTCCATTTATTGAGGAAGGCTTTAGGCTACATAACATCACGCTGCGAACAATAGGAGCGAAGCATCAGTGAAAAATGTTGCAAAAATAATCGCGATCATAATAACAGAAATTGACGCGGACGAAGTCGCGGGCAACAGCTAGTATTACTTATAATTTAGTTATCCAGTACTTGGTGCAATAAAGTGCATACTTATTCACTATAGACCAACAAAATGGTTAACGATCAATAGTCTAAAAACTGTTGTAATAATATGTAGGTTCCTACTTAGTTTGTGTGTGTGAACATAGGGTAAGCTAAATGCAGTAGTCGGTCGAATGCACAAGAGTTCCGTTACTTGATCAACATATGACCGTTTAAGCAGACTCCATAACCGAGCGAACTGGTTAGATCGTTCCATAATTTGCATTTCAATATTTTTGCTTAGTCATAACAGTCATTGATTGATTAAAATTAAATCGGTAAAAACATAGGCTAAGTGGGATTTAAGCAAGGCCAAACTTAGGTGTCGCTTAGCAATTTTTTAGTATCGGTGACAAGATCTTTGAATTGAGCGAGCATGCCATTGCAATGATAAAAGGATTGGTCAGCTTAGATCCTGCGTTACCGACTACTGTTTTCAGGGCTGGCTTCTTTCTTGCAATCTACCCAAAATAACCAAGATACAGAGGTACCTGCTCATGACTCATAGTTTAATAAATTTATAAACATGTTCTATGAATATCGAAAAATATTTTACAAGTAATGCTGCTTCTCGCTAGAGGAAGACACGTGTATATAAATAGATAATACAAAAAAAGTATTGTCAAAAGCAAAAATAGGATTACTAACCTCAAACGAAATGTTTCTATTACATTGTGTCTAGGATTTTCTAAACCTAGTAAATTAATGTATAGTAAGTAGTAAGGTATAGGTACGTCCCGTTGGTTCAGTGGTTCAAATACCGGGCCAAGATCTCGGGGTCCCGGGTTCGATCCCCGGGACGGGCTACAAAAAGTTTCGAATTTTTGAACATTGCTCGGGTTTGTGATCACCAACCCGCATTTGGCAAGCGTGGTGATTATGCCAATACCCATCATTGCTATGGTAAATTGAATTCAATGATGGAGGCCTTTGCCCTGGCAGTGGGATGATTATAGGCTGTTACTTATTTACTTACTAGGTATAGGTATGCTGTTTTTTGGGCTGAAAAATAATGATTAGAAGTATGGTGTTTTTATTATTAACTAGTTGTGGCAAATAAATTATTAGACGAATTATTCGCTAACCCGATATTTATATTGTATACGTTTCTATAAAAAATTATGCCCCGAAGTAGGCACCTATAACTAACAAATGTAAAAGAGTTACAAAACAGGTGGTTTATTGTAATGCAACAGAATTACATCTAGATAAGACTTATAAAAAAATATTATTTTCCTCGTTGTTATCAAAAGAACGTAGAACGTCAAACACAGATATTATCATGCTGACGATGAAGTTTTCGAAGCGTGTAAGTATTATGCATATCGTAGATACCTTCTGGATATCTTAAGCTGTGCGTTTTAAGGAAAGGCCTGTCTTAATAACCTAGGACCTTCCTAGCTTTTTTAGAGAGATCAATGAAAATCAACCCTAGTATTCTGTAGTTGTGATTTTTGAATTGATTATTCACATTACCAACTCATAACATATTATTTTTATAATTCCTAATTTATACATATATTTACGTAAATCTGAATTTCATGTTAATCTCTGATATGAATAATAAAACTATACCTCTACATTGCGTGGACTGGTTTCAAATATACCATGACAATCTGCAACATTTTCAAAGATGAATAGACACTTAGGTTACAAAAGGTACCTACAAGTAAAATATTATGTTTATTCTTTGTTACAAAAAAGATAAATGTATCGATAAAAATTGGTGCAGTGGTTTGAGCGGAATTAAAAGTAACCGGCAGAGAGCTACTTTGCATTTATAAGACTAATTATTATTGTGTATTATCTCTAAATTATTTTACATTTATACCTTAAGGATAATAGCCAAGTCTAACTTACCACAGATAAGCATACTAAGCAAAATCGTTTTTATGTAAGTAACTAGGTAGGTACTTACCTACTTAAGAATTTAAGCGCATGCGCAACTTGAAATCACTTTTTTGTTACACACCAACTTATACAAAGTGTATGTAATAATTTTATGTTTCGTAAATGTAAAAGATTCTTTGAAGCTGGTATTATTTTTTGTTATGATAATAAACAAATAAAAAAAAAATCTATACGCAGTTTTCTTATAGTTTTTTCAGGAAGGTGTTAAATAGTTATACTTAATATGATGAATGTAACTACTTGATTACATCTATAATAGCCCACAGTCACTGTAGGCTTTGCTTTTATTTCAGTTTATTGATGTGGAGTTATAAAGATGTGGTTGATATTACATAATACTTATAATAAAAGACAAACTTTATTTTTCATTCATTAGGTTGATTTTATATTGATATCATATTTTTAATACTTGAGTTTAGTAGATACCTGGATGTTCGTACTGATGTTGGCACTGTTTTTTTGGTAGTAAATCGTGTTATTGTAGACGTTTTCAAAAAATGAAACCTAACTAAGTAGATCAATTTATCGCCTCCGGAACCCCATGCGTATAAAATTACATACTTTTTTTAAATATTGAATAGATCTAACTGACAGATAGGTATATTCCGGGCGAAAATTAACACAAAAATTATAAAAAAATATCTAAAGTCGTTCTTGAGGCTATAAATAACTAACACGACTTTGTTTTATTATTAAGTATAGATTGTTTTATATTTTACTTTGTTTCATATATGTATAGAAACCAAGTTTGTCAACAAGTTTAGTCGTTTAACGGCTTAAAATTGCAACAGCAGTAATTGAATGTAACTTGCTCAAACACACAGTCATTAGAAGTTCTCTTTCATTTACCAATGAAAAATCGTCATTAAAATTACTCGACAAAAGAAATAGATAAGTAAAATAATATTAATAAAACAAAGGTTTAGGGATTTTTCAATAAAAATTAAATAGTTTTATTTTCAACGAAACAATACAATATATTACAATCTTAAGCTTATCTTAAACTTATAAATAAATACATCTACCTAAATGCAATTTTATCACTCACACATTTTCCACTTTAAATCTAGAATGTATGTAATAAGTAGAGACACAGATAATATAATACTAGGTAGAGATAAGATTACCGCTCCCTACTAAAGTACCTACGCTGCTTGAGGGGCACCGACATCGTTTTTTGCCTGATCTATCATGGCTTACATGAGTTATGGATATTTTTCCTGATAAACATTAAACAATTTATTTCGGTTGAGATATTTGTTTGGCTGATAAATCAGATAGTGTCTCGGCCTAATGATGGCGATTTCTCCTCAGAAGTGGAAGCAAAAGGTGGGCTATCTTGTTTTTCAGTCTGCGGACAAAGAAAATATATTGAAACACAAGAAACGCAATAAATACTTGTATATATAGCTACTATGTTTTGATCCTAGCAAATCTAAGTGGAATAGTTACGTTAGAGCTGTATTTTTCATCTTTATTTGTTTTTACTTTCTCAAGAGTAATTTAACAAAGATTTTTAATTAAATAAGAATCGCAGCTTTTAACTACCTTTGCGTTTTCTCCTGCTTCCTTGTGACTGCATCCTTTTTCTGGCCTTTGACTTCTGAGTTTAGGGTGACGTCACTAAGTGGAGCTTCGGCGACCATCGCCGGCGGCTCGGGTTTCGCATCTTCAGGTTTCGGTTCAATTTGCGGTGGCTTCAGCGGGGCCGTGCTGCTCGCCGGCGGTTTCGGTTTCTGCACCTCGTTAAAGTCGTCCAGGTCGAGTAGATCGCTGATGTCGATGTCGGACGCCGCGGCGAGGAGGGAGTCGGCGGGCGCGACCGCGATGACCACGCCGTCTATGTTGAGCCTGTAGTTCTCCGAGCCGTTCTGCCGCTGGTCGTAGTGCCTGTCCGCACAGTCGGCCGGCGCGGCGGCAGCGGCCACCAGCAGCGCTGCTAGCACCGCCACCTCGCACACCACTCGCTTGTAGTTGACCATCGTGGAAGCTGTCTGACGTCGCACTGAGCTTCGCCCTCGCCTGTAGAGTCCGCTATGTACCCGTTCTCGGCTGCATCTTTTATTTATTCGCGGAGATAGCGGTACAGCCGCCGCAGCTAACCGCGCACTCGTCTCAGCTAAACTGGAATTAACACAACACCGACGTGCAATAAATACAAGTCTTCGTGTTTTGATGGTAATGCCGGTAATTTTGTTTGAATGAATATCCCAAGTCTATTATTCCAGTATGGTGTCGCATTATTCTCGGTGCTATTTACTATTGTAATGTAACTGAACTAAAGAAGGTACTAATATATCGAGGAACGCCGATGACGTTTCTAGTCAACAGTTAATATCAGTAATTAAACTTCAAAAACTTTGTCTCAGGCGGGACTCTAACCCAGCGTAGTATCATCAAATGTTTGGAGTTCTGCACTCTTAACACCCGAAAGAATCATCTTAACAAAAATGTTCAAGTCTAAATACTGGTATTATTATTGCAATTTAGTTGCTAAAATATCATTTATTTTGTAAGTTAATATTCAGTGATTATTCATTGGTACTAGACCCTACAGCTTATCTGCGACAATGTATTATTATAATGTTGGGGAGATAGGTTATCAAAAAGCCCATCACAGATTATTTTACAACATGAATCGACAACAAGAATCAATTACAGTTTGAGACCTAGATTACAGTCTTTATGATTTAATGATAATTAATTTAGGTCTAGTTTATCATCAACCTTATATCGATTTGGAACGAAAACTTGTTTTCGTTGAATTCGCATTGGCATAAATCCAGTAACCAGACCTGTGAACTACTTAAAGACATTCTATTCTACAAGTTTTCGTGGATATGTAGCCGGTGAAACCGGTAGGCGCCTACTGCATCAAGTAAATCTACTCATATAAAAACCAATGACTTTAATTTTATTATGAAACGAATCTGGAACTAAGGATTTCCTATTGCAATTTAAATTGACCGTGTCAGTCCTGAGGAGGTCATGGATGTTAAATGAAAAACAATATACTTGCCTACATAATAAATAGTGATTTAGTTCTTCTTACATTTCTGTACCTAGGTACTAACTTTTTATACTTTAACATCGCTTTGGAGGAAAGTATTCTTTGGCAGAATTCAATAAACAAAAATATAAATTTGTATAAAATCTGATATGGTGATTCTGATGCTATGGTCTGGATATTGCTTTATTATTTACAAAAATCTTTTCAACCAGGACTACAACCCGTTACCACGGAACTTATGAGGTTTGATTTCACCATTTCTGCTTATTGCATTTGATAAAACGTTACAAATGGTTACAATTAAAAGCTCATACAGATTGTGACCGTACCACCTATCTCACTATTAGTTAGATAAAATGCAAGGTATGCTGTAGGTAATCTAGAATCTTGCTTGACCTTCTACAAGCAGACTTTCACATATTAGGTTTAGTTCTCATTAGAAAAGATAAGGCTGTCTGGCACAGTTTTGCGGACGGACGGTCAAAACAACCTGTCGTAGCACGAGGCCCGGCCGGCCCGGAGACGCTTTCGACTAACTGTAACGCCCACTCAAGAACTGTCGGTAAACGGCACGACGCGACTTTTCGTTTTATTTGCCCTAATCTACGTATTGGGCCAGAAACGCAGATATCCGTAACGGGAAAACGAGTACACTCGTTAGGAAAGGTAAAATAAAACGACAAGTTATTTAAGGAATCTTAAATACGAATACCGCAGTAGGTAATTTATCGTTCACTAGCTGTTGCCTGCGACTTCGTCGGCATCAATTCCTGTTATTACTTGGGTATTTATTTTTTGGGTAACTTGAACCGTGTGCGCAGCGCACGACGGAAGCCTTCAAATATGAATAGTTTTCCCCGATTTTGCAACATTTTTCACTGATGCTTCGCTCCTAGTGGTCGCAGCGTGATGTTATATAAGTAGCCTCAAGCCTCCCTCGATAAATGGACTATCCAATACAAAAATATTTTTTCAATTCGATCCAGTATTTCCTGAGATTAGCGCGTTCAAACAAACAAACAAACTCTTAGCTTTATAATATTACTATACTTAGATTGTAAGACCCAAGGTCGTTCTCTCAATAAGGCATCGGCTAGGTACCATTTTCCCCATCTGCTCTACTTATCATTGGGAAGGCAGAACCACATTTCCAGATTTTCCAAATCACATTTTCGACAGCCAATAACCACCCCAGGGAAGCACATGAAATTAAAACAGACTACTAAAACATCTACTTACTACAAAACAGACTACTAATTTAAAACAGACGGAATATGTTTAACATATTGGTCCTGCTGAGTTTCTGACTCATATGATGTTACATTCCATACACTCCAATATTCAAAGACAATATCGGTTAAAAATATTTTGTTTGTCTGACTTCTATACTATTCTAAACTAAGTCAAAGTAAGTACAGCTGGATGGATCTAAAACAATTATTAAATCCCTCAACCCCCAAGCGGCAAGCGCGTGCCGCGATAACAATTGATTTCAATTGTGTCTGGAATAACTCACGATCGAGGGATGTGGAACAAAAAAAAAATAAAAGAGGCAAAACTCCAAACTTAATGTTTTAATCTTTCGTTCCGTTTCAAGGTTCTAATAAAAACCATAAGAAACGGAATGATTTGACTTTTTTTAAAGTCAGGTAGAGATCTACCTGACTTCTAAGGATGCGTTTTTTTTAATCCTGATGGGCGCTACCCTCAATTCGAATTTCAAGTAACTATTTCTTTTTGCTCTAAATTAAAAGTAAGTACCTGGTCTATATCTACCTGTACTAACTATACGTACTTACAAAGAAAAAATATTCTTTGGTACTTATCATAAGTGTTATTGTAGGTACTTAGTTTTTTTATGAAATAGTAGGTTTATTTTGCGTGTAATTTTACACATTCCAATATTTTATTCTGACACTACCTCAGGACAATCATGAACAAGAAGTAGCGTAGGTGCCTACCTATTTATCAAGTCGTGAAGGACTTTAACACTTAGAAAAGCCCGACAGCGAAGTCTCCTATCTTGATTGTTTACCTACGTCGAACAATCACTATACGATTATGGCCGATACAATTCAAATCATGTTAATATGTTTCTAAGTGGTACTTAGGCAGTTTTATGTTAATATGGTCTGTGGACGAGCCGAGGCGGCATAACAGGAAGTCGCAGGCCGCAACGGGATCGGCGCAGGCGCAGGCACCTCGCCTTTCTAAAGCTGAGCTACCCGACCAGTCTGCGCGCTGCCCTAATTTGGAGCAAGTCTTGAGAATCCAACCTACCTTCCTTATTCAATTCAAAACTTCAAAATTATTTATTCTTTTACAAAAGTTACAATAATATTACACATCGTTTCGGAAGAAGAGAACTCCGCTCTTCATAACAATACATTTTATGTCATTGTTTAGCGCTAACTGCTAATCTAAACAATACATAATAAAAAACAAATTTTCTGTTTTACTGTAGCTTACCTATACCTACTTAATTGTACCTACTCGTATTTTTCAAAGTGGCAACAGACTTACTAAAACGTTGTTTCGTTTCTTTTAAAGATATTCATAATTAGCCTGCGCGCCTGCTACCTAGTACTTATTCTGTGTTACTACTCAGGTTGTTACACAGACCACATACCCTGGTCTGTGGGTTGTTAGGTGTTATAAGCCGAAATCACCCTCACCCTGTGTAGCATAAGCACAATTTTTTTTTTAAATACCGCCATATAAAATAATATTGGAGACTGGAGTCATTGAAATCAGTCTAGAAGAAAATTCAAAAAGATAATTTCTTGTTTTGCATAGGTACTAGCTTTTTCTTGCCCGCGACTGTGTCCGCATTGACTTCGGTATTGGATTTAAAAAAAATGGTAACCAACCGGCAGCGCCATCTATCAGTTTCGTGACTTCACACAAGAACAACTGATAAGGGAACGGAACTACTAAAGCCATCGTAGCCAGCCACGGGGTTAGGAGGGTGGGGCAGCAGTCTAAAATAATATGTAACTAGCAAACTTTACCCGTAGTCATCCTGTAGCATCCTATATCTGTATGTGTAATTCAAAACACTTTCTTATTGCTCATCTACCTACACCACGAAATCTTCCATCCAAAGATGTGTCTCTACTTTAGCCGTTTGGGCTCCAGGCCCCTAATTCGCGTAACTAAATCGTATCACAATCGTAATTGAACAACAGGTTTTTGACAGTTCTAGTATGGGCTAAATGTCAAAATCGTCCAATTCAATCACGATCGAACTGCGATTCGGTTAGGTACGCCATACGCGAATTAGGCCCCAGGGCGTATGTCAATTTGGTAATCTGTTAAAGAGGTTTATATCTATCTATATAGAACAAAAAGTAAACAATTATGACGACCATTTGGATCAGCGGTAGTTAACGCTGCTTCTGAGCCATGGGTCGCGGGTTCGATCCCCGCACAGTACAAATATTTGTGTGCATGAACATGTCTGTTTGTACTGGTCTGGGTGTTTTCTATGTATTATAAGTATTTACAAAAAAAAAAAAAAAGTATATAAGTAAGTTTATCGGTTGTCTAGTACCCCATACGACAGGGTACTTAATAGTACCTTAATTTGGGACTAGATGGCTCTGTGTGGCCCAGTGTGGCATGTCTTAAATATAAATATATATAAATTAATCATATGTATTATAGAACTGAAAGTAAACAATGACACATAGGTACGAGTATTATAGGTTGTTTATTTATTTAGAAGCCTGCGTGGGTTCTGGCAGAACCTCCGTAGCACTTTGGTTTCCAATTTATTTATCGCTTCGGCAATCCTCATCCTGTGAACACTTAGCATACAGAGACCGCTCAGACGATTTTAAGTCATGGTGGAGGAGCGAAGTCACATCTTGACACGCAGTAACGTACCTACTGAAAGACCTCTCTACAGTACAGGTCGTACATGGTTGGATGGGCCAGTAAAATAGCAAGCGCAGATTATGCATGAATAAATCATTTTTAAATCCTTTATTAGTTCTGCCTGACTCATATTTTGTTCTTATCAGTAGTGGTACCATAGCTCAGCCTCCCTGTGGAAACTACCACTTTAGAGGTCTCTAACACAAGCGCAGCATTGACAGCTTGCCGATGACGCCAAGTCGTTGATCATCTTTGTACAAGAGCCTACATGAAAATGGATTTCGTCTAAGAAAACACTGTAGTCGCTTTAACTCATTCATCGAGTCATCATCATCATCATCAGCCTATCGCAGTGGACTGCTGGACATAGGCATCTCCAGTTGCACGCCACTTACGTCGATCCTCGGCTTCTCGCATCCAGCTCCTGCCAGCCATGTTGCGCAAATCATCACCTGAGGGCGCTCAGGCCAGGTGGAGCGATGTGTGAGTGGAGTGATCGCCCCGCAATCGACGATGAGCTCGACGTTGTTTCCCAAATGCTGCCCAACCCAACTGAATTCTTTTGTTCACCTCATCCTCAAAGTTGTTTCTACTTAACTACAATGTCTACCCAAGGTACACATATTTTTGAACAACTTCGAGGACGGTGCCGTGTACCGCAATCGGTTCCGGTAGTACATGTTCATTGAACATAACCTTGGTTTTATCCAGGTTCATCCGCAAGTCGATGCGTACAGCAGAATCAGCCAGGTCATTTAGCAACTGTTGTAGGTCCTGCAGCGTTTCTGCCATAGGTAATGACGATGTCGTCTGCAAATCGCAAATGAGAGATGTATTCGCCATTGATGTTGATGCCTCGTCCTTTCCAGTGCAGCGTCTTGAACATATCGTACAATCCGAAATCGTTGAACAGCAAGTGTTATTGTCTAAAGTACCATGTTTCAGTTACAATTCCCTTAGAAATCTCTTGCAAACAAACAGACTTGTTACTTTATGATATAGTGCTAAGCGACTTCCGACACTGACTATACACGGATTCATGGTTAGGTAATAAAATAACAAATTGTATTCAAAACCCTGATATATTTATAATACTGGAAAATAGTTGTTTTTAACACAAATAAGACTATAACTAATATACTATTTTGAAATGAACAAAATCAAAAACAAATATATTTTTATTCCGTAAAGTGTTTAGACAAGTCATTCTTACGCCTAATAATATTTCTTAAATCAGTAAAGCCAAATTAATATCAAACAATAATATCATATGGTAATGGTTTTAGAGGAAGACAATGTTGTGCAAACAATATTTCTAAGTTATTTATAATGAAATCAACTTTCGGCCATAATTAAAAAATCTATTCATTTAACGGTTCCTGAATATTCGAACACAAATATGGACAGGGCTATGTTAGCTTTCAAAATAAACTAAATAAATGTACATAATTATTTTAATGTAAATTTAATTCCTTTATTAATTTCATATAGAACCAACTTTTCTTATTTATTTGTATAGTAGTAACAATTTTAAAAAACGTAATATTTTGTAACAAATATCTAAAAAGAGAAAAAAAAACTTAAAAAATAAAGGCACTGTGGAAGACACAAAAATTTGACAATAATATCTGTAATATCTAAGGCACTGTTTATCATTTCTTAATAACTATACAATTAATAATCTAATAAAGCCTGCGCGCATGTGCTAGTCAAGTGAAGCGCGTCATGGTAAGACAAGGAAGTAATCGATTAATGAAATGAGTTAGGCTTTACATCGGATTTAACAGCCAGGAAACGCGATTTTGTATCCGGAAGAGGCAACATTTTACATACGCAATACGTATCTGCAGTCACAGATGTCATATAATCTATTCGTTATCTGGACATATACTTGTGGTTAAAACTCTCCTTGAACTAAAGGCCTATCCGGCCTCAATATAAAGATTTAACAAATAATAGGTTCAACCCTAAAAATAAAAATAAAGTATTCATAATGAAATGCTGACTTACAACCACTGAATGTAGCAATCATTTCGAAATAGGCTATTGACTGGTTTTTGAAATCCATTATATATTATTAAGTAGAGGTTGAAGAAACCAGTAAAAGTAGTTTTTTTAATTTCTGGTACATAGGTATTTGCTGAAAAATATCAAAATGAAAATTGAAAGTTGAAATAGCGCGCCAAAACGCTATTTTGTCAATATGGCGCTGCAAAGAGGTCGGTGACATCACCTGCCTGTCTTATGATCTGTAGCACTTAATCATCTACATACATTTTTTGCAAACAAATAACGAAAGTGCGATTGGATCTATATTTTAACAGTGACTTATATAATAAAATGAGTTTCAAACGGTATGCAGTTCCAAAATGTATAAATATACTTCTATAAAAACTTAGGGAAACTATTTGTAAGTGTTTAAAAGAAAGTCTAAGTGTGCCGAAAGTGGTTGCAACTATTTCGGAGGGATCATAATAACATAGCGAATAGTACAAATATTTTCTTCTGTGAGGACCATTTCGATGTAAGTAAACATAATATTTATAATTTTTAATAATTAGGAATGTACATATTTTGTTATTGGTTTGAGGTTATAATACCTAGGCACCTCTAATGTTTTTAACAGACTGCCTCTTGCAACTCACTTCAAATATTTACGATGTTTTCATAATATTAGCTAAAAATTGTAGCTACAGTCTTATGATTTCAATAAACAAAACACATAAAGATCCCGACTAACTAGTTTGTTTGCTACATATTTTAAATGAATGGGCAGGTTATTGCTTTCTGCTTTACAAAATCGTTGTCCATGGTAAAAGTAATTGACAGAATTTGTAAAACAAAAACAATGGACACTATTATTATAGGAAAATATTATCAAAACATTTTGAAAAGCTACTAAAACACAAGTAGGCAAACGAAGTTATCAAGCAGGTGACGTCATCATAAACCCGACCAATCAGGAGCGTTTCGTGTCACGTGACAAACGTTTAAATAAATGAATTTTTATTTCTGGATTTATAAATAAATCGTTTATTATTTTTAACTTCCGTTACTAAATAACAATTTTTAAACTCATAATATAAGCTGATAATAGTAATTCGCACTTTATTTTTCGCATTGTCAAATAGCCCATTTGGAAAAGTAAAAATAATAAAATAATAACGAAGCAAGCCAAAGAAGTCTCTACTCCATCACGCGGCTAAAAGTGGTTCCCGACAAGGCAAGAGATGACTAGCACTCGCAGACTACACATTTATATAATAACTTGACACCTCTCACAAATAATAGGGGTTAAGGTATGAAATTGCCGATTATTTTCCCACTTTTTATTTTGTTTATAGCTCTTAAGTATAGTCATATTATTGCGTAATTCTTTTTGTATTGTATCAAAAACTGTAACAGAACAAAATACATTATGTATTATATACATGATTATAACAAACAAAACTGAACCACACTATGCATACGAAGGATGAAACTGAAACAATGCTGCCGAAAGTCAATAACAGATGGTGTTGCATGTACCTTACCTTGCGGTGGCTTTTCGATTTTCAATTATTATAAGTATTCAAGACAAGGTTTCCACCAGTATCCAAGAGATGGCGTTGCAAGTACCTTGCATCGCGGTGGCTTTTGGATTTCTAATTTATATAAGTACGGAAGACAATGTTTGATGTGTATTCCATTCGGTACCCCTTAATAGTATACACTACTCCTATCGCACTGACTTCAGCACGATTTACTATTGTCTTTGGTCGGTCATCAGAGCGGTTATACTCTAAGGCTTGTATTAATCTCTGTACATACGAATATAGTCGTAATTTGACTAAACTCAATAATCTTTAAATTCTTCCCGTACCTTCCAACACCGTGGTCTACAAAACTTCGTCACCCCCACCTGTTACAATTGGCGCCCAACGTGGGGCCTACTTACCAAGAAACCATTACAACCCTGGCTTCCCGGTCAAGTTAAAACCCACAACCCAAATTTTTCGTGACAAAGTTTGGTTGAACGACTACGGTGACAACAAAAACTGCGGGACAAAAAGGCTCAAGATAGGCTGTCAACATTAGCGACGAGCAATTCCAGCAGCTTTTATCTTCAATTGGTTCCAGTCGACGCAGTACCTTAGCTTCATGCTACGATTAATATGACTGTGAAAAGGACTCTGAGGCGATTGAAACCTTCTCAGCAGCATTTAAAGTATTGAAAAATAGAAATATTACTGACAGTGAAGCACTCGCCGGTCACTCGTTACTTCTACGCTGGAATAAGGTGGCAAGGCTTGAAACATAGGTACATTTTACTACATAGTCTGACTTCGAGTATCGGTTACCATGAGATAACCAGTGAGAAGCAACGGCCTGAGGAAGTGACTGAAGCCTTTATAGCCAAGAAACGAATGATGTTCTCTCTCCTCGAAACTTAGCACTCTGAGTCTACATGATGACGGAGGCAATAACGGTACACTATCAAGCATCTCATGCTCACATGTTTCTTCAAAGAACTTAAGCAAATAAAGATTCAATCAAACACGGTAGACCAGGTTTCCGTACGACGTAGGCAAGGACGGCCAAAGAAGTCAATCTGACCGACTTCCTTGTCGAGACGACATCGGAACCTGAAGGGGGAGACTGTAACAGAACAAAATACATTATGTATTATATACATGATTATAACAAACAAAACTGAACCACACTATGCATACGAAGGATGAAACTGAAACAATGCTGCCGAAAGTCAATAACAGATGGTGTTGCATGTACCTTACCTTGCGGTGGCTTTTCGATTTTCAATTATTATAAGTATTCAAGACAAGGTTTCCACCAGTATCCAAGAGATGGCGTTGCAAGTACCTTGCATCGCGGTGGCTTTTGGATTTCTAATTTATATAAGTACGGAAGACAATGTTTGATGTGTATTCCATTCGGTACCCCTTAATAGTATACACTACTCCTATCGCACTGACTTCAGCACGATTTACTATTGTCTTTGGTCGGTCATCAGAGCGGTTATACTCTAAGGCTTGTATTAATCTCTGTACATACGAATATAGTCGTAATTTGACTAAACTCAATAATCTTTAAATTCTTCCCGTACCTTCCAACACCGTAGTCTACAAGACTTCGTCACCCCCACCTGTTACAAAACTAAATAAAGTAACTTTTGACTAAAAAAAAAATTCAATACTAGTGCCTATTACTTCAAAGGAAGTCGTTAAAAAGACCCCTTATAATGTGTCAGCTGACCTTCTTGCTTCAATTAAGTATATTTGTATTATATACTTTGATTTTTAGAAATTTAAATACTATATTACGTAGCTTTATAACCATCTAACTTTCACCTCTAATTGCATCGAAAACGGTTCAGGCGTTTTTAAAAAAACAAAAAAATTTTAGTATGGAAAAATGACTTTTCTCGATTTCGTCCATACAAAACGGCAATTTCATACTTTAAAACCTCTAATATTTACCTCTTTCTATTCTACTTCTTATCATATGGTTTTTCTTTTAACATGATCTGTTGTCATAGTTTCTTCTGACGTGACTTGACTTTATCTTGAGACAGAAGACGGGAAAAACGGCTTAACGCGTCATCCGTATAACGACTGAAATCCGTCCTTTTAGAATTTATGCATATTTAGAAACGATCGTTTTCTAAATTGGCCCGACCCGGAATAGACGTATTAGGCGTACCACCACACCACTACCGTGATAGACCTGAATGTGAATTGGGAATACGACATTTCATTTGGTATTATCATTCTTGGTAAGCACTGAATGATTGAAATTGATTTTATGTCTGTGTCAACTTTATGACCCGGCCAAATTATGTCAACATGCAATGGGGACTACCGTTTCTTTGCTCACCAGTTGGCGCCACTGTAGACTGAGGTCCGGAGGCATAGAGTATAGTAAATATACCAAAAGGAGGTCCGGAGGTATAGCTGTAAAAGGCGACTTTATAAGATCGGCGCCGAAACAAAGTTTTAAATCTTAAATCTAATTAAAGTTTATTATTTTTAGATAACTATCTTCATATCAACAAACTAACTTCTGAAATAGTTGCTCTTTGAGCGTTTGCGTTTTTTCTTAATTCCGCTTAAAAGCGTTCACACTAATCGCCAAATAATCCATATTTGCGATAATTTTACGAAGGAGATCACTTTCCAGCAGGTAAATTAAAGAAATTATAATTTATGTAACGAAGCCCGCTAAAACCAGGTAAAAGTGAATGTTATTGGACCTCACGCGACACAAGCGCCTCTAGTGGCAAATTCACTAGCGATAGCCCCCATTGTATGGATATTTATATCATGTTGTATCAAATCGATTGATATGAGTTCTACTAAAAGTGTACCCTTATGTCAAATGGATGCCCATTTTTGACACTGATTGTGAATCTAGTTTTTTATGTTACATCGTTGTGCATCTCCTGTCATCATACGTTCTCACTAGCGTCATCGTCGTCCTTATACTGAGCGGCCACGGCGGTCCTGTCATCATACGTTCTCACTAGCGTCATCGTCGTCCTTATACTGAGCGGCCAAGGTGGTCCTGTCGTCATACGTTCTCACTAGCGTCATCGTCGTCCTTATAATAAGCGGCCACGGCAGTCCTGTCATCATACGTTCTCACTAGCGTCATCGTCGTCCTTATATTGAGCGGCCACGGTGGTAAGCAGTTGTCTGTAGCAGTCCCCGTACCGTAGCCGATACAACGCTGTGTCGAGGTACCTCTGTACTGCGCTTGCGCACTGTGGTGTAGGTGCGCCTGCGCAGAGGTCTCGGGAAGCGTTGCATAGTGTTATCGCCTGCCGCCATATCCGAGTGTTCACTGTCGACAAATGGTTTAAGATATATGTAAAATAATAATTACCTATACAAGGTTGAAATTAAAGATGGGTTTAAGGATTTTAAATTCACATACAGGGTGTAACAAAAGGCTTAAGGAAGCCGAATACCACGTATTCTACCCATTTGTACGATTTTTTTTCCAAGACACTATACCTGGGAAATGAATCATTACAGAGATATTGAGGGTCAAAGTGAAATACTTTTTTCAAGATCTTTGCATGAAAATGTTGTTGTTTGTTACTAAACTTTTTTCTTTAGAAACATGTTGAAATTGTTTAGAACTGTTTCATAAAAAACGCTTTGAAGATAGCAACCCGCAATGAACCGCGCGCACGCATACCTGATTGAATGAAGTTAGGTCGCAATCGTCGTCTGTAGCGCTTCGTGCGCGCTATACATTGCGTGCAATAAATACTTGATTTATTTTATTGCCTAAAAAAAAGTCATTTCCCAGCGATTATTTTTGTTATATACGATT
The DNA here is from genome assembly GCA_949315895.1 of Anania crocealis. Classification (NCBI taxonomy): domain Eukaryota; kingdom Metazoa; phylum Arthropoda; class Insecta; order Lepidoptera; family Crambidae; genus Anania; species Anania crocealis. The sequence continues at coordinate 20,183,072 of OX438883.1, forward strand.
TGGTTTGATGAACCGAATGCGAGGTTTAAGGCTTCGTTAAGCTTTTTGTTACACCCTGTATATTTTACATTTTAATTTATAGCCGCCGCAATACTGTTGTGTAACTTGTTCAAGAATTGAATTCGCGAATTCGGAAATGAATCCCCAGGATCGGAATCGTAAGGAAAAGCCTGAAGAAAACTTGCACTATAATTGCTACGGTCATCTCTATGCAGATGACATCGAATAAGCCATCAGTATCTCTCTGGCATCTAATCCAACCAAGCTATGATTGTTTTAGATTAAAATTAGGATGTAAAGTCAGTTCACTTTTATTATACAAATTAAACGATATCAAATTTTTTACTTCACCATACTATTTATTATATGTGTAGGCTACTTTTCCCTGTTCTACTTATTTACTTAGAATTATTTTATTATTCAAATTTATAATTAACTATTTACTTTGTCCAACACAATCTTTATACTGTACATATTATCATAGTTATCGATATGTCGATAACCATGAATGAATGCATGGCACAATACACTGACAACGCGTTGGCGAGCGGGAACTGTTATTGTCCCATCGCTGACTGGGTGCAGAGACGCTTCCAAAGTGGTAAAATTTGTCCCCCCCCCCCCCCCCTCTAACTTTGAAACTAAGCAAGTTTGGTTTAAACGAGATCAAACTGGTGGTTTTTGAGAAAGAGCACATTTTTAACAACCGCAAATATAACTTTGTCCTTCATACAAACACTATGAAAAACAAAGTTATTTTAGCAGTCAATTAAATATTGTGGTATTTTGCCTAAGTAAGTAAACCCCTAATTCAGTTAGTTGGTACGGAACCCTTAGTGCGTGAGTCCGACTCGCAATTGGCCGGTTTTTTAAACTTACAGAAGTGCTGCATATCCATGTCGCAGTGCTGCGTCAGGTGCTGGAGGGGCGCGGCGTCGGGCACGGGCGGCACGTTGCCGCTCGTCACCACCAGCGACTGTGGCCTAGTCACGCTCGACACAAACGCCTCCACTTCCGCTTGGAGGGACTGAATGAAAATATACAAAATTGTCTGCTGATCGATTAACAGATTTAATCATTACTGTTGTTATGATCGCGATTATTTTTGCAACATTTTTCACTGATGCTTCGCTCCTATTGGTTGCAGCGTGATGTTATATAGCCTAAATAAAGCCTTCCTGGATAAATATACTATCCAACACAAAAATATTTTTTCAATTCGAACCAGTACTTCCTGAGATTAGCGCGTTCAAACAAACAATCTCTTCAGCTTTATAATATTAGTATAGATATACAAGTACAGTTGTCTGTACGTCAACCTACCATAAAATGTCAATTTTTCTCAATTAATATTGATCTCTACTTGTTGGACTTAAAGTTGAAAATCAATTCATTTATCTTTTTGGGTAGGTTGACCTGCCGTTGCCTGTACCTAAATTTGTATAGAAACACACATGGCACGATACACTGACAACGTGCAACGCGTTGGCCAGCAGGAGCTGTTGTATGTCGCCTTGCTGACCGCGCGGTGCAGTCGGATGTTCGCCTAACTTTGCTTAACTGATTCAATAAGGCCTATAGTCCATAAAATATAGCTTGATTAGAATGACACCTGTCAAACTGAGGTGACTAGTGATGGGACCAACTCGACTGACCAAACGAAAAAAAACAGTTATGGCGGAAAAAATTAAACGAAAAGCAGATATATTAAGATTTAACAGTAAGACAGTATCGTGATCATTATCAGAATAATTGGAACAATCATGAAAATCAATTAGATTTTTTTATCGCATATAGAAACTAATAAATTTAAAAATTTTTCGTTAACTATTAATAATTGCAATTTGATCGTTTGTAACATTTAGGTTACATTACTTCGATTTTGAAATATTGTTAGTCTGTCATTTTACATCATCACTAGCAATTTTGAAAAATGACGTAACCTTGTAAAGACGTCTTTTAAAGTTAGGTGTAATTATTGTGACTGGATTATTTTAATGTTTTTAACTTTAAATATCTATTGTACATATTTAAATTGATTAATATGTATAGCAATATCTAAAAAAATATTCTTAACATGCCAGTTACCAATATTTTTTAGTTCGCAAATGTGTTTCACTTGTTTGACGCTGGTACAAAGTTACGTCGTCTCTTTCAGTGAGAACTGTCATTCTAATCAAGCTATATTTTAAGGACTATAGAACGTACTATCCTGCTAGCGGGTTTTATTTGCAAATGGGGATTTATATAAAACTAAGAATTATGCCGCCTGCCGTACGGTAAACCGCATGTGGCCAGGCCCCCAATTCCGCTAATTAACAAATGGCTCAATAGAATCGCAATATTTAGTATGGTAGTAATGTCAAAATATAAGATTGCGATTCTATCGAGCCATTTGTAAATTAGCAGAATTGGGGCCCAGATAGTGTGTTTTATGCCTAAGGCGTCATTACCAACAGCGATGGTGGACTAGTCTCAGCTGATAATAACTTTGCCCAATTCAAAAAGACGAATATTTATCACGATTAAATAGAATGATACAGTTAGTAGCTTAGCCTATAATTAGCTGAAAATACAATTCCTTGAATATAACAATTTCGACTGCCTGAGGTAGGACTCGAACCCACAACCTTCCACTTACCGGGCTACTCTAACCATTGAGCTACCCAGAAATTTCGTGTGTCGACGAATTTATTCAAGACTTAATGCTGTGAACCAGCAGAGTTTCATCAATGATATTAGTTAGTACCTCCAACATCTGAAGCTGGGTATCCATTACGTTCGCGAACCTCTTGCGCTTCGCGTTCCCGTAACCGCTCTAGTGGAGACGGTACGCGTATCTCCATAGAAACAGGCCCGCTCCACAGTCCCCTTGCGAACGAACAGACTGAGCTCCCTTTGTGTTCGCCCAAAAACCGCCACCGATTGGAGCGTTGAGCGCGGAGCGAGCACCGTTGCAGGCTCCAGGAGCGTGAACGTATCCACTATTTGAGCAGTTGCAAGAGCGCGGAGCGCATGAAGTTCGCGAACATAGTGGATACCCGGCTTGAGAGAGTTATTTATACAAATGCTTAAAATTTGGTTACGATGAAATAACTTTTTTGGTACTGAAAACAAATTTAAAAAAATCTCTTATTACCTGACTATCCTGTGAACTCTCTAATTGTTTTTTCATGACATGTATTTTGTATGCAGTTGGAATATGCTGAAACAAATGAAAAGTTAACAAGTGTATGTTTATTTTAGTTGTAATTTACTTGAAGGAGGCCTACGACCAGACTTACATTGGTATCAGCAAGCATGAGCATTCTGTGCACATGCGCCTGTTCTGTTGTATCTGGAGAAAGCCGATTCAAACAGTCCGGATACATTTCTGCCAGGACCACACTGTTTTCCCCACCGAGGAGCGATTTGCTATGTTCCTTGACAGCTAATTCATCGAGCTTGTCATAAATCATAGTTGCTACTTTCGGTTTGACACCTAGAACATAGAAACATATGATTTCAATTGTGTTTGTATAACATGCAAATATACAGAATTCAAACTTGATATCCAACTTACCTCACTATTGGTATTAATGTTAGCATGAAAAATAACTTAGTATCAATAATTAGGACATAGTAATAAAATAGTCGCAATAATAAACCTGGGGATATTTTGTTTATCCTTGTTAAGATTTAAAATAGTAATTTGTTCATCATACAATTTAGTGCTTGCTCAGTTGCTCCTTAGTGAGGTACGAGCATAAGTTCACAATTTATTGTTTGGTGTCAGATTTTCCAAACAGCTTATTACAACAGGTCTCTGTTTTGAGTTCTTGCGACTTCCAACTCCTTCCAAGTTCAAGCCAAATTATAAACTACTGGACCAAACCACACCACTATACCAACCAGGTTTTCAGTAAAAAAACAACAAGTAAATAACCATAGCTCAGGTAAAATCTAAAATAGTCCTTACCAAAATGCTCAGCTGCTTCAGCACATTCAGCATCCTCACACCATGCTAGCATCATCTGCAAGGACTGCAACAGGGAACATTGCAAACGTAGGAAGAAGGAGCAGGCACGGACTGGTTGTCTTTTACCACAGCTTTCACAGTACCATTGCATCCTGAAATGTGCTTCGAATTTAAGATACCATACCTATTGGTTTACTATTTCATACTACTACTATTTCATGTGCATTTTAATTGAATGTGGAAGGTGTGGAAGTGGAAGGAATTGGAGGAGACCTTTGTGTCTCAAAGACACGCAGATAAATGCTATGTTTACTTTATCGGCAGTAAAGGTTTATACATTATAGATAATTGAATGTCAATACAAATATGCCTATCTTTTTGCAATTTAACCCATCAACTACGAAGCGGTTGCCAGCGACCGCGCTGCATATAGCATTAATTCACTTCCTGGTGTGAGAGGTTTAAACCTAGGGCACACAACTATTGTAGATTGTGGATCCAAAAGCATTTACTGGGCTACAGGTTTGGGTAGCCTAGTGGGCTTAGTAACTAGGCCTACAGGAAGAGTGCCCCTTACTCGACTTATTCCCTCGATCGTGAGTTATTCCAGACACAATTGAAATCAATTGTTATCGTGGCACCCGAGTGCCTCCTGGGGGTTGAGGGATTAAATTACTTTAACAGACATAAAAACAATAGCCTCTAAAGTTCAAATCTCTCCACATGCATGTGCTTGGCTTTTTTGTTATTATTAATTACCTGTCTACAACTCTTGCAGCCCTGCATACTAGGCGACACTCTGGGTTATTGGAGGGGCATTTGTTTGAGGTGGGTAGCAGGCCAAATGTTTGCAGCCTCTGGACTATCTGACTCTCTAGGTTTTTCTCACTAGATTTAATAGTCAACTCCATGTAAAGGTGTAAATTTCTGAAACCAGAAAGATCTTACATATTTTAAATTCCTACAAAGTAAACTGTCTGAGTACTATTTGATAACTTAGGAGTTAAACTACTTGAAATTAAAAAAGTAATTTATTTCAATCTACATTACATAAATCACATTCAAATAAAAAGTAAAAATTTCACATGTCTTCAATACTTTAGTAAAGTAATAATATTATACTTATAATAACCTTTTACTTGCTGGAAATGGTAAATCAACATTAGTTTTTGAGCTACCATCATATGTAGTTGAATCTGCTTCCATTGTTGTAGGGTAGGGGCTGGCTAATTCATCACATCATTAAAATAAATTAATCAATGCGTAATGTATAGATAATCACCAACTTCTTATTATTTTTGTTATAAAAACTTCACATTTGTACAAAATTTAAAAATAACACTGATAAGTCACAGTAAATGACAAATTAAATTACAATTAGATTGTTTTAATTCTGGTCTAGTTTTTTTTGTAGTTTGTACAATTGTAATTTTTCATTGTAACTATGATGCACTTTAGCAGCCTTGCGAAACTAGGAACTAGGAAAAAAAACAAATTGTATTGGGAAGTTGGGAACGGCGATGCAACGCAGTGTTGCCAGTCGGGTCTTATCAGAAGATACCTGAAGTATAAAAAAAGCTTATATAATCAAAGAAAAAAAGTAACCGTTTTGTGTAAAAAATAACCTTTCATTTTTTCTTTCTTGAATGGTATTAAAAGTTTGATAGAATAGAATGTTAGTTGTATGGCTTACGGAAACATCGATGAGTTTTTGAGCACTTGCCCGCATTTCTTGATTTATTCATATTGATACATTATGCTAAATATGAATTTCAATTTTTTATTAGTTGTTATTGTAGTTTCAAATTTTATATTTTATTTAGTCGTATTGGTCGGTGGGTATTCATTACGAAAATTTTCCCATATTTCGTTGATCCAAACCTTAGTAACACTACCTATACCTATAATGTTATCATTTTTGGCGGGATTGTGCAGTTATGATGGTATGTATGGATGTAGGTACGTCCTCGTGTAATTAATTTTTAAAAATGGATTAGAATGGATATTATCACAAAGTGTGGGGCTTTTCTGTGCCTTAGGGATCTAAAAACGAAAACTTTGAGAGGAATCGTTATTCGACTACTTCGAAGAGACAGAGATGGATCTCTACGGGAGGATGCCCCCATCAAGATTTGTGACCAAAAACTCCAAGAAACGATAAAACTGGCACAAAAACTTATCGTAATGTCGCAAGATTTAAGAACATAGTACTCAAATAACAAGATTTATGTAAAATTTGTTTTATGTAAAACGTTGCTTCTATGTACGAAATTAAAAGTTAATTCTACGAATTCCGAAAAATAACCAATGCTGTTAAAAAATCACCTAAAAAGTTACAAAAGTAACCTTCTGGCAACACTGACGAAACGTGACGTTTCCTTTTTTTTCTAAAGATGACTATCTTAAACGTAGAATATCCTATATCTATGGACTCTATGCATAAATGACATTCAGAAGGCTTGCCAGCATTAAAATAAAGGATCATGTCATGATTACGTTTGAATAATTAGTGATCAAAATCGAACCAGTTGTTGAATCATGTCAAGCAACTCACTCTTAAGTATTTTTATCATAATTTGGAATGTAAATTGCGCCTTGTTTAACTATGATTGTCATTACATTAAGTCATTCGAATCCTGTCGTCTTAATTACATTTAGAGTAGATAAAATCTTAACAAAATTCATTAATGTCAATAATAATAATATTCACTTGTAATTTTTCACCCTCATCTTTCTTTGTAGAGATGAAACGTATTTACTAGAACAAATCCACGCACTAGGTATTTTACAGTATTAGGTGGCACATATCTTATTTTCTATTTTTATACCTAAACCACTTTGTATTTTAGAAATTATACGATTCTCAACCCTAATTCGCATAGACTGCGTATAGTCTATCATGCACACCTAGTATAGCTCTCTATTTAACGATTTTCGACTATAACACCACCAAGTGAGATTCCATAGATAAGTGCAAGACTAGATCCTAGAGGAATAGGTGCTTGAAGTATTGCGTAGTATTGTGAAATAAATTCAATTTATGTCTAATTTGTATGTAGATAACGTTCGCGAAAACATGATAAAATTATATTTTTATTTCTGCATTTTGTCATCTTGCTCACTTCTTATTTCTACCCAAAAAACCTGTTTCAACGTTGATAGTACTTGTCAATTTCAGTTTTATTTCAGCAAATAGGCCCTTGAAGGCGCTTTTACACGTCCCACGTCTAGTCGAACATCTAGTCTGACAAATTACAACCCGAAACTACTAATACTAGGTAAATTACGTGGAATAGGTAGGTACTTGGATCTAGTATTAGACAATACTAGGAATAGGTGGACTAAGTATCAAATTTACCTAGTACAACAACCCGTCCTATTATTTTTTTTGGTTACTTCTAAATCTGTTACTTCCATCTAACTGTAGGTGTTTTTTGTTGTTGTTGTTGTCTCCAAGTTTTTGATGTCCTTTTTCACACCAATTAAGTTCTAAAAGTTATGTTCCTTTTATCTTAGTATTTACCGTGTATTTGCCCCAACCGCGACATTGGCTTTTGCACTTGAGTTTGTCCGAGTCTATCAATGAGCTCATGGGGGGAGAGTATGACTCAAGGGAGTCAAGACGGACTATCACCGGAAGATGGTCCGAGTTGAAGGCATGCACGACTTCTATCGAATAAAGCCTAAGGCCTACATTCTTAAGAATAGCCATGTCAAGAATATCGGGACGATGTTTAACGTTGTAAGGGTAGTGGGTGGGCTCAAGGGGTGGTACAACGTCGAAGGATAGGGTTTCAGGGAGTATGCTTAAGCGCGTGCCAATAGTGGTCGTGCATTGGCATCCCCACTGGGTGTTTTTGCTATTAAAGTCGCCGCCTATGAAGACGGTTTCGTTCATAGCGAAGATGGCCTCGTAGTCGCTCCTGACTGGGGTCTTGCTACCAGAGAGGTAGGCCGAAGCGATGAGTATGGGCCTGTGGCCAGTCATAGATAGTCTGCATAAGGAGACTTCTATGTCCGTCGTGGGTGGGGGGTTGATTGGGGCACAGTGCAGTGAACGCTTGTAGTTAATAAGCGTGCCGCGCCACGAGTGGACCTATCGTTTCTGACAATTTGATAATTCGCAACGTTAGGATTGTGATAAGAGGGTTTGAGACGTCTCCTGAACCAGAAGGATGTCAACCTGGTGTTCGGTCAGGAAGAGGGATACCTCATCCCGTTAATCTAGCAGGCCATCAGCATTGAAAAATGGTATGGTGATCGACCTCGGTTGAATCCGTTTTTTTGTATTATCCATTATTGGTGGAAGGGTTTTATGAACTAAAGGAGCGCTCTATGCTCTTAGCGACCTTAGCCGGTGTGGCGGGGCAGGGTTTTTTGCGATTTGCGAGATTTGCACGCGCGCTTTGCGCTTTTTACCGTGATAAATTCATCGCATCGGTGGAAAAAGATGAGGTGGTGTCCGACTCCGGAGCCACACTCCATTTCGATAACTGGGGCGGGAGAGGGGTATGACTGCACATGCTGGTGATCCTCCGGGGGGGGGGAGAGCGGCGTCCGCTGTGCCAGCGGGAGTGGAGAGTGCGAGCGGGACGAAGTTGAGGGCGTGGAGGGCGCTGCTTCCTCCGGCTCCTCAAAGCGAGGTGACTATCCCTCATAGTTCGCTGTAAGGAACTTAAAAAGTTCCCCCAGCAGGGATTGGTCCGCCATTACGGCGGTTTCCGTGTTAACGTGACTCTACTACCGGTTCACAAGTCGCAACCTCCGAGAAGAACCGGCAAGAAACTCGGAGGTGTACACACCGTGTACGCCTCCGAATTTCTTGCCAGTTATTCCCAGACCTGTACACCCGCAGGGAAGGGAGGTCCCTTCCCTGCGGGTGTACAGGTCTGGGGCGTGTCGATACAATGTGCCCTATCGGTGTATTACTAAGTAGGTAAACTACAAAGTACGGTATGTCGCCTACGCCTAACTGAGCTTCGGGAGGGCCCGGGCAAATGCGGGATATGCTCCCTCAGGGATGGAAACGCAGGAGAAGAAGGGGAAACACGCCCGGCAGTGGCTGGCGGGAGTTTTCCTAGTGCCTCAAAAGCGAGGAGGAACGCCTCGCTCTCTCAAGCAGACCCTCCAAGGGGCCAAGGAACTCCCCCGGAGTACCGGCGACGGAGGGAAACTTTCAGTGCCTTAAAAAAGGCGCTATCTGTTGCTCCCTAACAACAGAACCGCTTTACAGCGTTTAACTAAACCGGCTTAGTTGGCACCGTTAGGTTTCCACCGATTTAGCCGCGGGAAAACCACGTTATCCTGTAACCATGAAATGAGGACTCTCGACTGAGCGAAACAGTAGGGGGGTAGCAGCGGCGTACGTATGTATAGCGCGACAGCTAGAAGCGGAAACTGTCTAATGAAAACCGAATACCCTCAAATGCATACTCCTTTAATTTATCTTATTTTAAAGTATCGATTTTAAATGTATCGATTATTAGTATGAATTGGCCAATGTAGTGTAAAAATTTACGAAATCACTATCGTTACATCACTAATAGTTTTTTCTTTTGAGTCATCGTCGTCCGTTTTCCAACAATAAAGTTGTACTATGGGAGTCCCGCTTCATAAAACGTACCTAGTGATTACTTGTTCAGTGCTTCTGAGACATAGAACCTATGGAGATGGCACACCTACGGACAAAACGTGTATACCTAAACTTATCGAGAAACAAAAATGGCGCATTTCCGTAGTGCTGTCCTATTGTGCATCGATATATTTATAGATGAAGTTGTTATTAGATAATATTCGCGGCGATAATTTAAGGGCTTTTTAATTTATACAATTGTCTAACCAGAGAAATCCCTCTCAATATGGCAGGCATTAAATTTTTTGTGCATCGTTTCAAAGTATTAGACATCTAGAGGTCATAAATATTATAATAAAGGTTTATTTAAATTATATAATAATGATGTGTGTTCAATATTCTTCATATTTATTTATTTATTATCATATACAAAACGATACCAAAATTACTATTTTAGTGGGACCCAAGATTGTGTCCCATTAACCAACGTCGTAATAAAACAAAAAGCACAATATTGCAAAAAATATATTATTTTCATACAACATATGCCAATCCTCATGATATTATTGTTTTTTATATCCTAACACGTCTTTACAATATAAATCTCGGACTAGATCGGGCTGGTGGCTGAAAAGTGAAACATACATAAAGGATAACTATTAACATACAACCAATGATATTACAAATAATATCATTGCATACAACATTATTTGTCAGACAATACTCTAAGGACAAAACTAATCTAATAATATAAATATAATATAAATGTTATGTTGGTTTGTGTACGCTTCAAAAACTCAAAAAGTTCTGCACCGATCTAGCTGATATCTATTTATCCGCAACCGCGAAATAAAACTAAAAACAAACCATAAAAACAAAAACCATTCAATCACAATGTGCCACAGCAAAGCGTGGCAGGGAACAGCTACCTAGTAGTCTATAGAAATTAAAGTTTGATTAATAATTATACTTTATTTGATATTTTAGCAATTAAATTGCAATTATAATATCAGTTTAAAAACTTGAAAAATTTTTTGATTAAATAGTTACGTAAATAGGTTTATTTTGAAATGTCTTTGCATATTTATGCTTCAGATATCTGTTCATAGTGCAACTTTTTTTAATCCTTTGGTTATCCATGGTATGTCTGATCTTATATTTATTTTTGCTCTGTTTATCGAGAAGCAAAGATTATATAGTAGACAGAACCAGTCGTAAAATATGTTGAAAGCCACATTCAGATCATTTTCGTTATATAGGTACGTCAAGAAACGTTAAATTTGCCAAATAAGTTTGAAACTTTTTGATGTTTTCTTGACCTCATACTAAAGACTATACCTCAATTTAAGACAATTGTTTATAAATAAGTTTAAGATAAATTATTATTGTTTAGACGTGGGTATTGTCCAAACTATATTGGCTATACCTACGTCTGATGCAGCAAAGATGATGTGTGATACTGCTGTTTATCACATAATTTGTAAACATTTGTTTAACTAATTAATTGGTTAGTCGTAATTTAAAGTAAGTGTTTTTGTTAATGCATCTATCTATAAGGTACGATGGGGGCAAAAGTTCAAAATAAATAAAGAGAAAAAAAACAGAGATATAGGTCATATATTATGATAAAAAAATCTAATGTAGGTATTGTTTAATGAATGCAAGTATAATACCCTCCCTCTTGGACAGCGTTAGCGTTCGGACGTGTGCACTGTGCACCCGTGCAAGTTTTCTTTTATTTATATAATAAAATATAAATCTTGGTAATATTTTGGTTGCAAACTCCGTCAGAAGTACCAGGCTCCCATATCATCAACGGAATATACGTTGCCGAGACAAATACCACATGAATAAATATTTTTACTCATGTGCAAATACTATTACTCACCGCGCGTACGTCATCTTAGACTTTTGACACAGTGTACTTGGTTAGCAGTAGTATCAGTGCCATAAATCAATAGTTTCTTCAAGATGCCCAATCTGCAGCGCTCCCAACCCTTAATCCCTCGATCGTGAGTTATTCCAGACACAGTTGAAATCAATTGTTATCGCGGCACGCGCCTGCCTCCTGGGGGTTGAGGGATTAAACAAATCGCTCATGTCGCATGTCGAAGACAGACGTTGATAACCTTCCTGATTGCTCCGTCCCTTTTGATGAAATTGTACATATTACCCAGCGAGAAAATAAACGGCGACGGATTGCCGAAGAAGATCAAACTGCAGCTGAGACTCCAAATATCAGGACTATTATTCGTGAAGAACTTCAAGCAATTATGAGTGCCCTTTAGTCACAACAGAACTCACGTCTGGATGTTCTGGAAAAACACATACCTATATGAGATTAAATCACAGAATAGCACTACATGCATGGCCGTTGAAGAGATAAAGAACCAAAACACCGAAATCCGTGCTTCTGTTGAGCATCTCTCTCACTCGTACGACTTGATTAGAGATCAAATGAACACATAGGTTTTTAAACTTTCTTGATGCATTGTTACACATAAAACTTATCACTGAACCGGGATTTACAATGCAATGTTATAATTTATAGGTAAAATCGTATTTACCTTCCCGACGTTTCGATCCGATTGCACGAATCATGGTCGCGGGCAGACTAGAGGCGCTCTGCGTCGTCTGGCCAGTTGAGAAGAAATGTTTTCTTCTACCCGCGATTCTTCAACAATTTTGTCTCTCATACAGTCAGTTCGACAAACTACACTAACAATGTCCGGGTTTTTTACTAACGGCATGGCACTCGATCTACCCTTCGTTAATACTGTGGTCCATGACGATGGCAAATGGAATCCATCTTCTCTATTGAAATTCTTGTGTTTCTTTATTTCAATAGCTTCACGTATTAGTCTTCTTAGTCTTAAAGAATTTCAACAAAGTGCAGCATCAAAATGGAGACTGGCGATGTAATGGTAAGTTTTGATGTCGAATCACTGTTCACCAATGTGCCTTTAAAGGACTGCCTGGAAGTGATCAGTGACAAGCTGTTTGACCAAGAACTGCCTGATGAATATATTGTTCTCTTGCAAAACTGTTTGGACGACGGCAACTATCTCCTCTACCGTGGCCAATATTACATCCAAATAGATGGAGTAGCGATGGGAAGCCCTGTTGCACCTGTGATTGCCAATATTTGGATGAAACATTTCGAACAAAAGGCCTTAGCAAGCGGACCAGCTATTGTTAAGATCTGGAAGAGATATGTAGATGATATATTTTGCATAATTAACGGAGACCAAACGGTAGTGGAACAATATCTACAGTACCTAAATTCTGTTCATCCGAAGTTCACGTTTACATACGAAATGGAAAGGAACAGATCCATGGCTTTCCTAGACGTTCTGGTGACAGTGAAATCGGACGGAAGTTTGGCACACTCTGTATATAGAAAACCAACTCACACGGACAGATATCTGCACGCCTCTTCACATCACCACCCTCGTCATCTTGAAGCAGTTGTTTCTTCACTCGTTAACAGAGGACACAATTTATGCGACCCTGATCATGTAGAAGCTGAGCTTGACCACGTTCAGGAGGTACTTAAAAGAAATGGTTACTGTTTTTAACTGATTTTAATGGTGAGCCGGGAACCAGCATTTCTCCCGTATGTGAAAGGAATAACGGACAAAATTGGAACAGTACTGAATAGATACTCCATCAAGACTGTATAAGCCGTGTAAAGTAACGAAGGAGATACGCTCACCAAAGGACGTGATACCTCTGCAGACACCGGGAGTCTATAAAATTGATTGCAGCTGCGGTAGCTCATATATAGGACAAACCAAACGATCAATCGCAGAACGGGTCAAGGAGCATATCACAGCTGTTAAAAATAGACAAACGAGCAAATCCGCGATAGCAGAACATCTATTAAAATTCAGGCGTTAATCACTGGATGAAACTACATGATCCGAAAATTCTCTCAACTGATCGTAAATACTACACAAGACTAATAAATGAAGCTATTGAAATAAAGAAACACAAGAATTTCAATAGAGAAGATGGATTTCATTTGCCATCGTCATGAAACCCAGTATTAACGAAGTGTAGATCGCGTGCAATGCCGTTAGTAAAAAAACCCGGACATTTTTAGTGTAGTTTGTCGAACTGACTGTACGAGAGACAAAATTGTTGAAGAATCGCGGGTAGAAGAAAACATTTCTTCTCAACCGGCCAGACGACGTAGAGCGCCTCCAGTCTGCCCGCGACCATGATTCGTGCAATCGGATCGAAACGTCGGGAAGGTAAATACGATTTTACCTATAAATTATAACATTGCATTGTAAATCCCGGTTCAGTGATAAGTTTCAAATAAACACACTTGAGATGGAGCGCCAAAAAAACGATCAGTATAAAATATGGCAGCTCTGGAGGAAAAACTTGAGAAGTTTGAAAAAAACTTTAGACCTACATGTGTGGAATTAAGGAATATACCCACAGTCACTCATGAGTCAAAGGAATCCTTGTTTCAAACAGTTATTAATACTCTGAAGGTAATTAGTGTTGATATCCAGCCGTGTGAAGTTCGGGATGTGTTTCGTATCTCTGCAAAAGATCCAGCCAACAAAACCATCATTGTAGATCTTAATAGTATCCTTACTAAAGATAACAATATTTCTAAGTGTAAAAAATATAACAAAGTAAATTCTAAATTAACGACCGAGTCCATCAAAATCAAAGGTCCAACGAAACCTATATTCATTTCAGAAAATCTTACACCCAAAATGAAAAGACTTTTTTTCTTATCCCGTGACTTTGCCAAGGTAAATAACTTCAAATTTTGTTGGGTTTCCCGGGATAAAATTTTTCTCCGGCAAACAGATGGTTCAACTTTACATTTACCAATGAAGCAGACATAAAACAATTATCCATTCATGCTCAAAAGTGACTAATCCGGCTATGCTGGATACTGTTATTTTAAATTTTTTACTTGAGGCCAATAATTGTTTACTGCAACAGCGTCTCCGCTTATGTAAATCTACATGTAACTGTCCTGTTAACTAACAAATTATATTTCTATTGTTGCCATCGGTACTGTGTTGCTGGTGGATATATACCTACCTAGTTTATGTAAAAAGTGCCGTTTTCATAGGACTAAAAGTTTGTATACCCATATGTAAACCCTTTTCTTTCACTCGTAGATACATATTATTATATGGTACAAATAATCTAATATTTAAACACACACACAAACCTCTAAAATACACTACCTCACATACTCATACACATAATTTAAGCAATTTATCTTTTCGCTTGTGCATCTCATTTCAAAATCGCAACAAACAAATTAACTTGTGGCACATTGTTATTGTGTCTTCTGCGTCGTAACTTTAGGCTACGTAATTTTGTTTCGTCTTATCTATGTCTGCCTCCACTTTGTAAAAGAGCATTTATTTTTTGGATGCTCTGTTCTATTGATTTTGACACACTTGTTAAATACTTGTTTATTGGATGATGAATAGAAACTTCAAACTTTTATGAAATAGAGCAAATAATAAAAGTTTCTGATTCCTACATTTCTCTCCGGAACAATGTAGTCAATACCTCTTAGATTGTAATAGCCCAATCAAAATATTTTTTATGAATATTAGAAGTATAGATTGCAATTTCTCATATTTGCATCCGCTTCTCCATCGCCTTGGTACTTCTGTTGATGTGCTAATCTGAATATAATTCCGGTATCAACATAAATATAATTCCTGATGACCTTAACCATATACTTTATTTGATATTTTAGCAACTTAATTGCACTTATAATATCAGTATATAAACTTGGCATATAACATTAGGCCTAATGGTATGGCACCCGCCCGGCATGCGAGGAGATGCGGGTTCGAGTCCCGCCTGAGACAAAATTTTTCAAGTTTATATACTGACCTTAACCATAGTTCTGATTTCTACCTAAATACACTTGCATCTCATTCTATGTTACCTACCCACGTCTTCCCAACTAAGAACGACGGCTGTCTGAACCATGTAATGTTATGAACTACTTCTACTGCTGTCACTTTACTTCACTTTAGTCCTTGATTCTCTCATTACGGATCATGCACCTGTCATTCTATGCTGCAATCTAAAAATAGAACCTAGCTATGTGCCACGTTTCTCTAAGCGCGTTGATTTAGATGGGTGTACACTAGAGTTGCAAAATACTGATTTTACTCCCGTCATATCAAATAATAATGCTGAAGAGGCAACGACATCTCTGGTTCAAATATTAAAGGATGTCGTAAATAAACATAGTTACAGACAGTACCTACCACAGGTACCTACATTCCTAGCAGAAGACGAATAATTATACCGTCGATAACTCCCGGTTTGTTAAGATGTCTTTGCTATCGGGATAGTTATATAAAAAATTTAAGAAATATCCGGACAATCCCACTAAAAAGCTGATATACTTGAGATATAAAAACTACATTAACAATCTTGTAAAAAAACTAAGTATCTCCGTAGTGAATTTGAGAAAGCGAATAAAAACCCCAAATCTACTTGGAAACTTATTAAGACAGTAGGCAACATATGTAAGTCTCGCTCTTGTTCTAATCAACTTATCTCATTCGAATGACCCGTCCTCTACACTAAATGATATAAATTCTTTCTTTGCCAATATTGAAAAAATTTAGCAACCAACCCACCTGGGGATCCAGCAGGGTCTCTTGATCCTGAAGCTGAATGTCCATACTTTGAGTCCAAACTGTGTTCCTACTCTAAATTCCATGACTCTTTTTGGCACTGACTGCAGTGAAATTGAGGCCATTATAAATAACCTGAGGACTGATTCTGCCACTGAATGGGATGGCATTTCTACTGCAGTAATTAAATCAGCGAAACATGTTGGTTCCCATACTTGACCATGTATTGATACAGGTGTCTTTCCGTTGCCACTAAAAAAACTGTTTATAAGTCTGGTGATAGAGGCAGTGTCACTAACTATAGACCTATATCTGTTCTAAGCACGCTGTCCCAAATTTGAGAAAAGATTATCAATAGGAGACTTGTCGGATATTTGGAAAGGAATGAAATTATACAAAATAATCAATATGGTTTCAGAAGGGGCAGATCTACCGAAGATGCTGTTGTAAAGTTAACTGAATTTATTGCTAAGAACCTAAACGCTAAACAGAAGACTATTGGCGTGTTTCTTGATAAAATAGCGGATATTGGTATTCGTGGAGTTGTGCATGACATGTTCAGAAGTTACCTTACTGATCGGTCTCAGCGTGTAGTTATTGACGGCTTTGTCAGTCAGGATGAAACTCTTTGTTTTGGAGTTCCCCAAGGAAGTGTGCTGGGGCCTAGTCTGTTCATTATTTTACGTTAACGACCTTTGTGGTCTTGCTATTCCAAATTGTAATATCAAAACCTATGCAGACGATACAGCTTTGCTGGTCCGTGGTTATAATTGGGATGAGGCTCGTGCTAATGCTGAGTCTGCTACAACAGTAATTTTAAAATGGCTCCAAAAAAATTTCTCTCACTCTCAACATTAGTAAGACTACATACATAACTTTTGCACCCAACTCATACACTCTTCCTCCGTCCTCTTTTTGCCTTACTGCCCATCATAATACTAATTGCAAGAGTTGTAACTGCCTAAAGATCTCTCATACATTACAACTATTACTGTAAATGACTGTTTGATGCCAAAAAAAAAATTAAAAAAATCACACATTAGATATCTTGGTGTCTACATTGATTCTACACTCTCTCGGTGTGAACATATCGAGGTTTCGATTGCCAGAACTAGAAAACTTATATATGTTTTTAAGTGTCAGAGGCAAGTTGTTAGTCTGGACACTTTGAGATCTACATAATATTATGCATTGGCTCAGTCCATACTCACCTACTGTGTTTCGGTCTGGGGTGGTTCAGGAAAGTGTCAATTTTTGCGTCTTGAAAGAGCGCAAAGAGCAGCATTAAAAGTTATTACATGTAAACCTATTATTTTTCCTACTGCTGAGCTATATTGCATTTTTAATGTTTTAACAGTACCTAAGGCTGATTTATGTTCTTCAAGTGATTTTACGCAAGCATGCCGCCCAGCTTCCCTATGTTACCAGCGTTAATAATAATGGTACAAGGAGACGCGCAGTTAAAGTTTGTCAAAGAAATTTCTGTCGACTAGCTTTATGCAAGCGAAATTTTTATTATAGTATAGCTCCAGTTCTATATAACAAAATAAATGCAATTCTAATTATATACCCATTAACGTACCGTGAATGCAAAATTATGATTACGAAATGGCTCAAAAGCCTGTCTTACCTGGACACTGAAAACTTGATAAAAGGTTGCATGTGATGCACGCACACACACACGAACATGCCTTCACGAACGCGCGCGCACGCACACTCGCACTCACACACACACATACACACAATCATATTACTCCTTTTTTTATTTTATTTCTATGTATTACATTGGAATGTTGCTAAATTACTGTGCTGTGAGGTGGGCGTTAGTGACTGCGACTCAGTTTTTAAACTATATGCGGTCACTATCGGACAACAATAATTATTGTTATGTGTTTTAGTTCCAAATAAATAAATATTATACATTATATTATATATTATATCAAGGCTGCCCAACCCCAGGCCCGCGAAAGAATTTGAAGTGGCCCGCGCAAGTATGGTTTGAAAATTTTATCGTATTTATAGTGGGACAAATTGATATTTACTTTAAATGATATTTTAGCAATTTAATTGCAATTATAATATCAGTATCTAAACTTGATAATTTTTAAGTTTATATACTTCTTACCTACTGAAATTAATATCTATTTGCACTGATGGTATACCAGCAATGATTGGAAAAAACAATGGTTTTGTTAGAGAATTTCTTAGGTCGAAATTTATTTTCGTATCATTGCATTATCCACCAGGAAGCAAAGGTCCATGTGTGCAAAGGATATGGAGTTGAATATTTGTTCCTAATAAACAATAATTCAATTTTATTTTCTTAATTATTGAGTTTTAGGAATAAGGAATAGGAAATGTAAGTGGCCCGTCGTTAACGACTGAATCTACCGTTTGGCCCGACGCGACGCGACTCTTCAAAAGGTTGAGCAGCCTTGTATTAAATAATGATTTATTTAACAATAATTCGTATCTAGTTTGTTTAAAAATACTTTTCAATAGTTATCCAGGGGACAGGGCAGATTCGAGCTGGAGGCTTATTTTTAGTAATATTGACTTAAATCTTAAAAAATCAGCTCTGCTCGAATCGACCTACAGAATCATGAACACGGGAAAATTATCTTTTAAATAATGTATCTAAAGGAGAATAAGACAAAAAAATAAAATGCCACAAATTCATCATGTGGAGATTTAAAAGTTGATTCACCCTACTAGTATCTATATACTAATAAATAAAGCTGAAGAGTTTGTTTGTTTGTTTGTTACTAGTCCGAGGAAGTACTGGTCCGATTTGAAAAAATATTTTTGTGTTGGATAGTCCATTTATCGAAGATGGCTTAAGGCTATATAACATCACGCTGCAACCAATAGGAACAAAGCATCAGAGAAAAATGTTGCAAAAATAATTGCGCTAATAATAACAGAAATTGATGCGGACGAAGTCGCGGGCTACAGCTAGTCTCTTATATAGCAATTAAATAAAAGTAACCAACGACGAAATCTACGGAATAACGTAATATAAACTGTAGTATAGGTAACACGGTTTTCCTCAATTATTAGCAATGTTCAAAATGTTGTATTAGGTACATAATAATAGGTATCTTAATGTTTGTTTTGTACGCTTTTTGTTTATGCTATTTGTACCTGTTTGGTGTTATCAAACCGGTAAAATAATGTTATGCGATAAGTCTAATCTCAAAAACACTGAAACTATACTGTCATCTCAAAAACAAACTATACGTAGATTACTAGCCAAGACAGAAGTTGGCTTTAGCACCGCTTAGTACGCTCTGCTCAGTTAAATAAATTAGCTTAGCTTTTAAACAATTTACCGGTTACCACCAAAATGTCAAGTGATACTTATCCTATAGATGTCAAGTATCTGAATCCAGAAGAAAATTTTGAAGCATATAAACACTATAGTGAAAGTTAGTGCTTATTACAATAAAATAAATCTGTGGGTGCCAATAAATTATTTATTGTAAACATCAACCACCACCAAATTGTAAAACTAAGGTGTTATTTAGCGTGGTTTATGTGTCATTTATGTTTCAACATTAATATAAAATAAAATAAAACCGGCCAAGTGCGAGTCGGACTCGCGCACAAAGGGTTCCGCCGTACCAAAAAGGCCAAAAAACGGGTTTGTGGTATGGGAGCCCCCGTTAAATATTTATTTTATTTTGTTTTTAGTATTTGTTATTATTGCGGCAACAGAAATGCATAATTTGTGAAAATTTCAACAGTCTAGCTATGGCGACTCTTGAGATACAGCCTGGTGACAGAGCGACGGACAGACGGACAGACAGCGAAGTCTTAGTAATAGGGTCTCGTTTTTATTCTTTGGGTACGGAACCCTAAAAACTGGATAACTACACAATCAGTGACAGAAAAATGTTTTTACCATTTGAATATGAGGAGCCAGAGCCACTGAACCTTTGCCACCTGAGTTGCGAGTTGCATTCATCTCTAGGTCTGTAGTAAGGTTGAATAGCATTACGGTATGTATGACCATAGGGAAAGAAATACACAGATCATTTATTTAAAAAAAAAAGGTGGGAGGCCTAGCCTGACTGATCGTCTTCCGGTGCGAGGTCGGCATTTCAAAACCATTCTGTTCTAACGGCTATCGGTTCTTTTATGGTTCTTTTACTTTGTGTACCGCATTTCTTCGAGCGAAGTCAGTTATTTAAGTTTTTCTACGGATTTAATCATTTTATATTCTATGATACAGTAAAATACCAAGCATTGCTTTCTGCGTTGGACTGTGTATCTAGTTATTATATTTTATCTATTTATTTTAACTGATTATCACACATATTGTACGTACAATTTCATATTAATATTTCCTTCTGACCATTTTCAGTTTATCAAGGAAATGCTGTGCGAATAGGGCCTAAAGGATATTTTTTAAATGCTGGGTACCTTAACGAAGCTGCCCCAATTTATAATATGCCACTTCGATCAGACGATACATTTGTAGTTACTTTCCCAAAATCAGGTTAGTATCGACCTTAACTATTCGTCATATTTGCTTAGCAATATTTTTGGGTTTACTGCCTGAGACCTGAACTCGTCATATTTGGGTCTACTTTCATTTATCACAGAACTTTT
The DNA here is from genome assembly GCA_949315895.1 of Anania crocealis. Classification (NCBI taxonomy): domain Eukaryota; kingdom Metazoa; phylum Arthropoda; class Insecta; order Lepidoptera; family Crambidae; genus Anania; species Anania crocealis. The sequence continues at coordinate 20,203,863 of OX438883.1, forward strand.
TACATTTTTTACATCGTATAATTACAAAATATTGCAAAAGGCCAGGAGAGTTTCATCAATGCTTTTGGTTAGGTACAACCTATCTTCAACATCCGAAAGAAATATTTTTACAAAATAATGTTTAAAACCCGTTAAGAGGATTCACTTTTTAGGAATTGTATGGTTAATTTACACCAGCAAAATTGCTTAAAACAGTTTCAAAATAAACTTATTCCTTGTTTAATTTTACCAGACTTATTATCTTTATTAATTGTTATAATGTTATCAGGTACAACCTTGACCCAGGAGCTAGTGTGGATGGTTGGAAACGACTTCGATTATGAAAGGGCTAAAGTTTCCCTTATAGAAAGATTCCCCTTTTTGGAGTAAGTTTTAAAATAAATAATAATAATGTCCCATACTGATAAATAAGAATATTTTTATTTTATTTTGTAAATTGCAAAATGTTTAAGTAGAATTACCTACTTAACATAAGCCATATTAATTTATTCATAATAAATTATATACAGGGTGAAATTTTAACCAATTTCCAAAATTTTTATTTGCGTTCGGTATCGTATTTAGAGCCCATTTATGGAGTAAAAAATGTAAATCAAGCCATCACCCGAAAATATTTTTCGCAATATAGTTTTCAATTTTTACGGTCCTAGGCCTGATAAGGTATAAATAAAGAGAAAATAAAAAAAATATGAATAGGTAGTATCGTAATGAATAAATGATGCGAATCGCGTAAAAAAAGTGTGGCTAGGCGGCCGTATCAAAAATTTTAGATTTTTAGCGGACATTTTCTTTGAAATTTTTGTACTGGGCTATGCCAAAAGAAAAAATACGTCATTTGTTTTTTGTCTCGTAGATTAATATATTAAAATTTGGAAGGTGGTTAAAATTTCATCCTGTTAAAACAAAACATAATAAATAGCTTGAAAAAAAAGTTCATGTAGTGTTCTTCTTCTAGGGGATCAATGTTCTTTCACGATGAAAAGTTTAAAAAAGCATTAGAAGATGCTTGCAAAGGGGACCCAGTTAAAATAAAGATAATTCAAGAAATGAGTAAACCTCGTTATGATGTCGTGGCAGCACTCCCCTCGCCCCGGTTCATCAAGTCTCACCTGCCCTTGTCGCTGCTGCCCCCCACCCTTTTGGACACCACGAAGGTGGTGTACGTGGCGCGCGACCCTCGGGACGTGGCGGTGTCCTTTTATCATCACCAAAGAATGTTTAGCTTCGTAGGATACTCCGGAGACTTTAAACAGTATTGGCAAAGTTTTATCAAGAACATGCGTATGTTATTTTCACAATACGTTGTGTAATTTATAATTATCTTCCTCTGAAAGCTATTAGATTGCCATTTAATATAATGAATGCCCAAAGAACTATGAAACTCAACACTTCTATGTTTTTAGTTGACTGGACTCCGTTCTTTGAACATCTTAAAGAAGCCTGGGATAAACGAAATCATCCCAACATGCTGTTTCTTTTTTACGAAGATATTATAAAGGTAATTTGGATTTTAATTAAAACATCCCAGTCTTTGCCATTTAATCGATACTTAGTCAACTTATTTTTAAATCATTGTCTTGGAGAGAAATTCACATAAAACTGTCCTGCGTTTTATTATCATTAGGTAAGTACACGTAGGTTGTAATTTAAATTGCACTATTAATCATAATAACCTTTTCTTCGCTAAGTTATAGCATTTTTATCTACCCTAGTTCGCACGCCGCCGCATCAGATGAAAGGGTATGTTTTCACTTGCCGCAGTCAAGGTAGTAAAGTGTTTAGTTAGTTTTCACGAATCTAACGGGTCAAGTTACGCATTGCACAAATGCATTTTTTGGATTTTGAACTATGCTTCAAGTTCAATGCTGGTAATTCGACATAACATAATGCATGGACAAAAATATTTACCCTAGCACATAGGCTGTACAATAGTAATTTCCATGAACAATTGGAATCCAAAGTTAATCCTAGAAATAAGGTACCTAAGTACTCGTAGACTTTTAATTTTTTTGCGTGTTACAATGTAGGCTCTTAATGCTTGGCATAACTCTGATGCACCGGAAAAGAAAAGAAAGATCAGACAAAAGCTGTAGATGTAGTGGAGGAGATCGTCGAGCGCCGGAAGTGGAGATGGGCAAGACATATAGCCAGAATGTATAACAGCCGCTCGCTGGGTCAGGAGAATAATGGAATGGAGACCACGTGCCAACACCCGCGGTAGAGGAAGACCCCCTAAAAGATGGATGGACGACATCCGGCAACAGGCTGGCATAAATTGGATGATGGTGGCAAGGGACAGAGTGACGTGGAAGTGTGGAGAGGAGGCCTATGTCCGAAGACGGACGCAACATGGGCTGCTATAGATAGATAGACAATGTAGGCAATCTACATGTATATTTGAGACACCATTTTTATATTGTGAAATTGGAAAATAGAAGAGGTCCCAAGGTGCTCCCCTGGTGTACAACATATAAAGTATCCTTTAGTTTTGACATTAAATATAATAAAGACTTTGAATTGTCATCGACCCTGTCTATTTCTACATATTGTTTACGTTGGTCTAGATAGCTGTTAAGACACTGTAACGCACAGCCCCTTAAGTATGCGAAGTACATAGGTACATGATATTAACTTCTGTACTACTTATCTGCTTTTTGACATAGCACTGACCATGTCCCTGCGAGGTCACACAGCCGTTTCTGTAAATTTACTACACGAGTGCTAAGTTTCTTCATAAATTAAAAAAGTGTGTTTCTAGGACTTGCCAGGTACAGTGCGGCGCGTGGCGCAGTTTCTTGGGAAGCCAGCGACTGGGGCACTGGTGGCCCGCCTGAGCGATCATCTCAGTTTCCACAACTTCAAAAATAACAAGTCCGTCAACTACGAGTCGATGAGGGAGCTCGGATGGTTTAAATCAAACCAAAGCTTCATAAGAAAAGGTGCTAACTGATCACTGTTCTATTACGCAAGAATATTTAACTATCTGTTTCGGACACTTTCCAATCCCAGTGAGTCCAGTGACTGATTTCAAAGCGGGTAATACGAAATTGTCCTAGTCATAAAAAGGTTTGGTTTCATTGGAGATATGTAGTTTCTATTTTTCCAATAAATTGGGTTAGGTCTGGGAGGGAGACAATAATTATATGAAGTAAAATTAGAGGAACTGTACCCATAGACAAGTGGCTTTCTAATATCGTTTACGCTAGACGAATAGCAAATATATGAAAATGACATTCACAAACGATCGAACGATCGTAAGCTTATGTCATTTTCATACATTTTGCATCTATTCGTCTAGCGTAAACGGCGTAAACAATATTACAAAACCACTTGTCTAAGGGCGCAGTATTTAGTTCAAGCACAGATAATATAATACTAGTTAGTACAGATACCTCATGCCCTACAAAGAAACTGTTCCACCCTGACGGGCTAATATTTGCGGGCTATTTTTAAAGGCTGTTAGAGGCCCTAGATGGCGCTACGTAGACTGGGCCTCCCGAAATAAAGCGCATCGCATCTTTGTTCGGGATGAGACCCCGTGGTTCAAGTAAAAAATATAATAATATCAAATGAGCGCTATATCAGTAAAAATTTGTTCAGTTGATTTTCTAACAAATGAAGCGCAGTCCAGTTGAGCAAGCTGAAATAGTACATACGTAATTCTAAAATGAAATCCTATTTATGCATAAATTATCTATCATACAGCGAATATTTCAGGTAAGGCGGGTGGCTGGCGAGACTACTTTGACGATGATATGGCGGCGCAGGCGCAGAAGTGGATAGATGACAACATAAGCGGGACCGACCTACGCCTTCCGCAAAAGAACTGAATGTATCCGTTTCTTTTTACTCGTTATTAAATTAGCCGGAAGTATAGAGAAGGCGAAGTGCATACGAGTATTTAAGTTATATTATAAGTACCTATTCATTATTTTTACTCACTTGCAAAAATCCAGCGTAGTGGGACACATCTTCTAATTTAATCTAGCCTATAGCGTCTCACTGCTGGGCGAATGCCTCCCCTTTTGCTTTTTATACGCATATAAATAAAGTTAAAGGAAAACTCTGGACAAGACTAGACTCGCTTTTATACTTATACTTACAAGTTTACAAGAAGAAATAGTCGAACGATTAACTTTATTCTACTCAAACAGTACACAAATAAAAAAAAAAGTCAAATAAGAAAATCTAATAAAATAAATCAATACGCCTACGTTTCTACAAAAAGAAGTGAAATCCCACCAAAAACATTCTGTAAAAAACTAGCCAAGTCTCGATGGAGCTGCTTGTTTATCTCTAAAAAGTAATGAAATCTAGACAAAGTCGTCCCAAGTTTAAGGTTCCTTAATGCGATTTCTTTATTATTATAGTTAATAGTGTGTGACTTGGCCGTTGAAGGGTACTAGGATCTAGTCGAACGATTAACTTTATTCTACTCGAACATTACACAAATTAAATAAACGAATTACATTAAAATATTAATTAATTTCGCTCAAAATTTGGTCAAAATAATTATAAATGCATTGGACTAAGAGTGGCGGTGATACCCGCACACGTCGCTAAATTTGTAATAATAAAAAAACTACTCCTAAAAAGAAAAAAAATGGTACAAATAAGAAAATCTAATAAAATAAATCAATATGCCCACGTTTCTACAAAAAGAAGTGAAATCCCACCAAAAACATTCTGTAAAAAACTAGCCAAGTCTCGATGGAGCTGCTTGTTTATTTCTAAAAAGTAATGAAATCTCGACAAAGTCGTGCCAAGTCTAAGGTTCCTTACTGCGATTTCTTTATTATTATAGGTAATGTTGTGTGACTTGGCCGTTGAAGGGTACACAAGGGTACAAAAACAGGTGCTCCATGACACCTTTGCACCAATCTGTCGCCAGAACCGCTACCCATTGACGATGGAAAATTGCCACTTGAAAAACGTTGATTCAATAACCAGTCAATTGTAGGCTTGATAAAGCTGCGTATTTCAATAATACCTATGTATAGGCGAGCCAGAAAGTTACAACAGATATAACATTACGTGTAAACAAAATTGACTTGTACGGTACCCACTAACATATAAAGAATGTTCAACGGCCAAGTCACACAACATTAACTATAATAATAAAGAAATTGCAGTAAGGAAGAAACCTTAGACTTGGCTCGACTTTGTCTAGATTTCATTACTTTTTATAGATAAACAAGCAGCTCTATCGAGACTTGGCTAGTTTTTTACAGAATGTTTTTGGTGGGATTAGATTGTCTTATTAGATGTCTTATTAGATTTATTAGAATTACATTAAAGTTTTAGGTTTTAACGTTAAATTATTTTTATTTTAAATATTGAATTATTTTTATATTACTATTTTTTATTCCTTTTATTTTCTATTTGAAATTGATAATTTAAAGTTAGGAACCGTTAGGAAACCATACGATAAGAAAATGAAAATTTAAAAATGAAACCTTTTGATTAATTAATTTAATTTCACTTGACAGAAAGTTAAGAGTTGTAACTATTTGCACGTCGACCGTCGTCATCTAATATTTTCTATGTTACATTCTGCATCGCTACAGGGCGATTAAATTGCACATGCAATGTTGCTGTATAAATAAATATTAAAATAAAAAGGGTATGATTTAAGCTGTCACCAATTAAAGTCATTTTCTGTTTCCTTAATAATAGAGTTTGCCCCCAAAATAATAGATTTATCACCAAAATCTAGTCACCAAACAATACAAAATCAGTTCCACGAAAAATCACCTAAAATCATGGATATAGGGTCTAATAGTCAAATAAAAAGCGTTTTCATCCCACCATCTCGGAAAGAGTATTTTTGCTGTTCGATATCTGAGTGCAAAAGCGGTTTTTATTCGCTAGAGGATAAAGTAAATTTGAATTTAGAACATCGCGTGCACTAGGTATGTGATTTCAAAACATCATTAAACCTATTTACTTTCATTTTCACGGTGCCGTATTGATCATACAACTTTTTTTTAATTTGTTGAAAACTCAGACTCTTAACCTCCTTAGTGTACTTTTGTTTTCAATTTGCTTTGCGCTCGCCATTTTGTTTTGAATTCGTATTGTTCATGTATTGTTATAAATAAGAAACTTGAAAACAAGTAAAATAACCGGCCAAGTGCGAGTCGGACTCCCGCACGAAGGGTTCCGTACCAAAAAGGCCAACAAAACGGGTTTGTTGTATGGGAGCCCCTCTTAAATATTTATTTCATTTTGTTTTTAGTATTTGTTATTGCGGCAACAGAAATACATAATTTGTGAAAATTTCAACTGTCTAGCTATCGCGGCTCTTGAGATACAGCCTGGTGACAGAGTGACGGACAGACGGACAGACAGCGAAGTCTTAGTAATAGGGTCCCGTTTTTACCCTTTGGGTACGGAACCCTAAAAAAAACGAAAATGAGTGATTCCAGCGACGAACAAGTTATTTTAATACTTAGGGTCACCTGTTGAACAGTTAGCCACTAGTACACTATTAACCATGCCTATAATTCGTAAACGTGACATTGCTATTTCATGCAACCGCGCTATTTAGACGTCGAAACATGCTCGCAACTCTCTTTCCTGTTGGTGGCGAGCTTGGGCTAGCGTCGGGTGAGTTGCATCAAAATTTGTATATTTTAACGACAAAAGTTAAAAAAATTTTTAATTAATTTTTCTCATAACTTTTTTTTATTTCATATTACAGAAATCATTATCGGTGGGATGTGTAGACTAACTAAACATACTTCTTTTTGATCAGGTACTGCGTGACTAACGGCTCGCATTTAAAAGTGAGGCCAGTGTAACGGCTTCGCGGGCCGGGTGTTCTACAATTAACCATATTGCTATGTTCAACAGTTAACTATGGTTAATTGAGGACTTGTAATTTTTGTGCATGTCTTATTGTAATATTTATTTATATTTTGTATTTTATATAGCGGTTCAAAGAAAATATAAATAAAAAAGGCACATTTAACAGATGCTGCATTGTTTTAAAGCGCTTTTAAAGCTATACCACCAGCTAAGGTATTCCCTGGGTAAAAATAAGTTGCCCATGCTACACCGGGCACCACCAGGCACTTTGGGTTTGGCTACACAAACCGGTTGGATGAATACTGATCTTTTCATCGACAATTGAGACATTTCAGCAAGTTTCAGCTTCCAAAGACAATCCGGCACTTTTACTTATGGACAACCACGAAAGTCAACGTTCACTCGAAGCGCTTAATCATAGTTGAAACCAATGGTTGCAAAGTTGCAACCAATAGACGTTGGTCTAACGTGGCGAGTTGGCTTCGGCCCCTCGTTTAAAAGGCCCGGGACTTCATAATCCCGAGATCGGACATAGAACAACATAATTATAAAAAATAATGTTTTCAAAGTCAAGCGATTTTCCAAAATGATAAAGAAGCCAGATTCTTGATCTTATCAGGGTGTTGGTTTGTTCCTAATTATAATAAGAAAGTGATATTTTGTGTTGAATATCATCTATTAAGAAGTAAAAATAATATTTCATAATTTAATGATTTATAATTTTAAAATTAATAATTTATTATATTAAGTGATTAATTGTGTACCTCATGGTTAACTGTTGCAAGCCCACCCGGTTAATAGTGTACGATAGGGTGGGTGGACACAGTTAGCCAATTCTCGTTTCGTAAAAACATAATAATATTTCAATGATCGTTGAAATAATCAACATTTCTTAAATGCAAATATCTAGCCAACGAGTTTGTTTATATAGTAGAATAAGAAAATGTTTGCTTTTAATCAAAAATTATGAAGTGTCACGTTTTGAATTTTATGTGGTTAACTGTTTAACAGGTCACCCTACATATCATAATGTTGTAGTAAATATGTACCTAAAATAAAATAAAAGTATCTTGTGATTGTAAATGTTTTATTTTGCATTTAGTCATTTCCTCGCTAAGGGGGGATGAAAAGTTACGTGTTGCACTCGAGTGCAAAGATTTTTCACCTTGTGCTCTTTTAATTCCCTCGCTAACGCTCAGGATTCTAATTTTTGAATCACTCGCTGCGCTCGTGAATTTTAGAATCCTTTGCTTGCTCGGTCATCAAATTTGAGCACGCGGTTAAAAAAGAACTTTGCACTCTTGTATAACAAATAACTATTATTTCTTTATCTATTTAAAAATATAATAAATTATACAACTGATGACAGTGGCATAATTTCGTCTTGGCTTGTGTGTATAATACTGTAGTGTTTCCTGATTTATTGTTTTAAGTAACTTAGTTTATTCTCATTTTGTAAAAGTCGTATTTTGATTGAAGTAACATTTTAATCACTTTATTGGCTATACACCGTGCAATTTTAACCACCTGTAAAACGAAGCCCACGTTATTGGACCTGTTGGACCATTATGTATAACATCATGGCAGGGTAATTTTTTTTTTATTAATATATTTTTTTAATTTTTTTTATTTTTGATTCATACTTTTAATTTTGTAAAACGGTGTGACGCGCCCAGACGTATTATTTTGCTGCAGCGGGGTCTCGGTTGAATGGTGCTTACACATCTACATCTGTGAGCGTCACAGCGTGTTTCAAAATAAATAGCTGAACCGATATTCAATATTTTAATAAAAAAAAATTTGGAATAAAAATTAAATAACATTGCCAAGATGTTATACATAATGGTTACATAACGTGGGATTCGTTTTACAGGTGGTTAAAATTGTACGGTGTATAATTTAATCGTTGTTGCATTGTTACTTCAGCGGAAAAGTATCGAATTTCTTGACTTTAACCACACACATTATTAGAGTGTCAGCTCGTGTAATTATTATGCACGAAATTTTGAATTTGAGCATGCAACCCTTAGGGAGATATTCGCAGAAAACACTTTACGCTAGCTAGAGTAACGTTATTACGTTACCCTGATTTAGTAGCTTATAAGCACGGACGTGTCGCTCTCTGCGCCTCCGTACTCCATTTCGTACGTCTTACGAGATTTGTATTGATAAATTTATAATCTATCCTGCATATTTTAAATAGTAATAATATTATAAAGTGTAAGGAATCCATCCCCGATAGGGGAACTTGCCTCGGACCGATCATACTTCGGGATATTGACATCGGCGTGTCCACTTACGGGCTCCCCCTGGACCGCCGTGTCACCCCACACCTACGGCTGCTAGCTGCGTTCTCCATCTTCGGCCACCATCCACCTTCGGCCGCTCTGTCAGGGAAGTCCGGAACCGGAAGCAAATTGTCAGTCGGGCCTTCGCCCACGCCCTTGTGTAATTTATTCAATAAATACATCTTACTTATCGTGTACGCTTGGTGTTGGTCATTTTTACCTACCCACCCGCGACACCTTTTTTTCCTGAAGACATTTCTGAAAACAAATTAGCCCGGGAATTAGAGCATAACGTGCTGTGAACGTGCGTGTTTATCTTAAATTTGTGCGCCTCAAGGTTTTGAAGTTATTCAAAATGCCACTGGAGTAACGTTTGCGTATTTTCTATATATCAAAAACGGTATAACGCGAAAACTTCATTTTTTTTTACACCCGATGTGATGAATTTGTGCGTGATATGAGCAAAAACAGAATTTAAAAAAAAGGTACCGGTTAGAAGATACAAAATAAAATAAAAAAAACTATAATCGGATCTAGCACTGTAAATAGGAGTCACAGAGATGAAATATTGACAATGATGAAATATTGCTCTTGATCGCCTGCAACGTATTGCTAAGTCTCGTTAGCCTACTGTAAGCCAACAAATTATAACAGATGCATAATTATGACGAATTTTGATCTTAGATTGAACGACTTTGGTATGTATTGCCAAGAATTCAGATATACCAATAATTAGAGTGTTCACTCAGTCATCCACCTGCAAAATTGCAGCAAAATATACTTATTAATTATGAAGTTAAAATAAGAAAATATTACGACGCGCAAAACCGTGTTAAACCGACCAAGTTTACACGACTATCAAAAAGCGGCCGCGCAATACTTACTGTTACCGTTCTGAAACTGACAGCTTTATGGGGGTCAATAAATTTAAAATCGGTAGCAGAAAATGTCGTCCCCAAGCTTAAATTATTTATTCACCAATATTCTTAAAATATTAAAATTGTGTTTTTGCGTTTTTAGTTAAAGTACAAATTAATGAATGTATTTTCAAAAGAGAAACGGAGCTATTATTGACTTATCACTTTTTTATCAGGCAACAGAATAGTAATTCATGGTAACAGAGGTGTTTTACATACAAGAAAATTCTGTCCCACATCACATGGCACTATGCAAAAATCACAATATCTTTTTATATATTTTTTATTATTGTTAAGTATAATATTTATCATAATTAAGCAGGATTAGTGGAATAAGCCTCCTCAGTGTTGTCGGCAAACTGTATGCTAAAGTGATGATTGAAAGAGTAATGTTAGAAACAGATGACAGAATATGGGATGTACGGATCAGGTCTTTTCCCTACGATGCATTACGGAAAGATATTTGGCAACAAACCAAAAAGTCTTTTGTGCATTCGTAGATTTGGAAAAGGCCTATGATAAAGTGGTGACGAATGAGTTGTGGTCGGCATTAGCTGTGCATGGGGTGAGCAGTAAGCTGATACGGCATTGAATTCCCTCTATAAGGATTCTAGTGCTTGTGTCAGGATAAACGGAGCGTACACTGATTGGTTTAATATCCAAAAGGGTGTTAGACAGGGATGTGTAGCGTCTCCGTGGCTGTTCAACCTTTTCATGGATAATTGTCTGACAGATCTGAAAGAGAGTGATTTTGGTCTAAGAATGAATGAGCTACGCGTCAAATGTCTTCTTTACGCCGATGATCAAGTATTACTTGCATCGACGGCTAAGGATTTGCAAGCGATGGTGACTATTATGAATGAAGCTTTGGAAAGAAAGGGAATGAAAGTGAACACAAAAAAGACGAAAGTTATGGTGTTTGAAAAGGAAGAGAGCATGACAGAAGTATGTATTCGGATTGGTGGTAATGAACTGGAGCAAGTGAATGAGTTTGTATACTCGGGGTCGGTGTTTACTAGGGACGGAAAGTATGAAAGTGATATTGAAAGGAGAGTAAATGCTGGTAACAGAGTGAATGGTGCGCTGCACGCCTTTGTAAATAGCCAGAAGATTTCTATGAAAGCTCGTCTGGCTGTGCATAGAGGGGTGTTGGTTCCAACACTCATGTACGGAAGTGAAAGTTGGGTATGGCAGAAAAAGCATGAAAGTAGAATAAAAGCAGTAGAAATGAGAGCGCTAAGAAGTATGTTAGGAGTGAAATTGAGTGACAGGATAAGAAATAGTGTGATAAGAGAACGTTGTGGTGTGAAAGAAGATATTGTCACAAGGATTGAGAAAGGGATGCTTAGATGGTTTGGGCATGTAGAGAGGATGAATGAGAGAAGAATGACTAGACAGATCTACAAGACGAGTGTGAAAGGGAACGTTGGAAGAGGAAGGCCTAGACGAACTTACCACGATCAAATCGGGGATGTTCTGAAGAAAGGTCAGGTCAAGAGTACTCTAAACCGACGAGCATGCATGAAAAGATTGATGAATGTGGAAGAAGCGAAAGATGCATGCCAGGATCGTAGTAAGTGGAAGGCCTTGGTCTCTGCCTACCCCGTTGGGAAGGAGGCGTGATAATATGTATGTATGTATGTATGTATGTATGTATCATTTTAAAAAAAACTATTCCTGCCTATTTAATAAATTTATTAAAACATCCATGATTTTTTAAGATTTTGTCCCGCGGTCGTTGTAATGACCGTCGCACCTTTCTGTTACCATGTAAATTAGACAAATATTAAGAGATGGCGCTACCGTTTTGGCCACAACAGTTGGGTCATAATGTGTTCCGTTGCTTCGACTCTTTTCGAGGCGGGTGGGGTGCAGGGTACGCGAGTCAGTCGTCCGTTAGTTGCGGAATGAGGTGCCTGGTTTTATTCTGTGTTTGCTATGTTACCGGCGTTTTGATGTAAGTATTCAGATATTAGGGGTTAAAGTATGAAATTGCCGTTTTGTATGGACGAAATCGAGAAAAGTCATTTTTCCATACTAACAATTTTTTAGTTTTTCGTAAAAACGCCTGAACCGTTTTCGATGCAATTAAAGGTGAAAGTTAGATGGTTATAAAGCTACGCATTGTAGTATTTAAATTTCTGAAAATCAAAGCATATAATACAAATATACTTAATTGAAGCAAGAAGGTCAGCTGACACATTGTAAGGGGTCTTTTCAACGACTTCCTTTGAAGTAATAGGCACTAGTATTGCATTTTTTTTTAGTCAAAAGTTACTTTATTATTTTTTAATACAATACAAAAAGAATTACGCAATAATACGACTACACTTAAGAGCTATAAACAAAATAAAAAGTGGGAAAATAATCGGCAATTTCATACTTTAACCCCTATTATTTCTACATAATTTAATGAATTAAATATAGCATTAGTCGTCACCGGTGTGTCTGTGTATATTATAGCAGTCTATATTATTTTATCATCATCTAATACATAAATCATTTAGTGCTAGATAATACTACAGTACATCGCTATGGCTCTTACTGCTGGTGAAAAGCAACGACGTTACAGAGAAAAGCGCTAACTAAATCCGGAAAAGGTAGCAGAAGCTAAGAGAAAGGATTTAGAGAGATATCATAAAAATAAACGCTTTGAAAAGAATCCGCGTGAGCATCGATTATGCAAAACAAAAATGGCAAGTTGCGAATACCACAAGATCCAATCTACAAAGAGCTCTTCGAGTAATTATGAATACGCCAGAATCAACGCCAGATGTTGAGACACCACCACCTTCTGTGTCTGACAGGATTCCACGTGCTTTTTACCAAGACCAGTTCGTAGTCACTTATCAGCCATCGACTCCACTAGATAGTAGGGTAAGTCCTAACATTATATCTCCGAAAAGTCAATTTAAATTTTATTTGATCCCAGCTATTGAATTGGTTTTTTTTGAGTTTTTATTTTATAATTAGATACGAGTAGTAAGTACCCACTTCTTAAAAATATGATTGTTTTATTAAATATAGTAATAGGTTTTGTGATAATTCTTCGTTAAAGTTAATATAAAAGGCATAACTATGTTACTCGACCTACCACTCCGTTACTTTGTCCCTAAATATATATGACCCAATTTTGAAATTTTATGGAAAACTGATACTTGATTTCATATTTTTTATTTAAAATAAAATAAATAAATATTTTAGACATGCCTCACTGGGCCACACTGAGCCAATCCCAATCTAGTCCCAAATTAAGGTACTATTAAGTACCCTGTCGTATGGGGTACTAGACAAGCGATAAAGTTACTTAGATACTTTTTTTTTTTGTAAATACCTACTTATAATACATAGAAAACACCCAGACCAGTACAAACAGACATGTTCATGCACACAAATATTTGTACTGTGCGGGGATCGAACCCGCGACCCATGGCTCAGAAGCAGCGTTAACTACCGCTGATCCAAATAGTCGTCAATTTGTAATTATACTATTCAGATTATTACAAAGTATTATCGGTTTGTTCTTATAATTAACTCAATTTAAGTAGTTTATAAAGAAAAATAGTTCCGTTAAAACATAGAAAGTAACAGAGTATATTTCATTTACATTACTATTAGTACTTACGAATAAATACTGGGATTCCATGTGTTGAGCATAAGAGTAATTAAATAATTAATGATAATTTCAAGGAAAAGTTACCAAAAATTGATTAGTTGTATAGCTATGAATAAATATATGATGGCAACAGAGTTGTTTAATTTTCACCTCACTTTAGTTTCAATCACGTAAAATCTTCAAAATATACGCAAAAAATCGCGGCCAACCACGAAATAGCATTTTACAATGTTATGTGCATGTCATGTTGTTACCTCTACACTTAAATCAAACAAATTTTTTTAAGAATCCAAAATTTGGTAGCATTTTTTCTGCCACCGATTTTAAATTGACCCATATGGATACAGGCGCGCACGCAAATGTACACAGTTCATCAAATTAAAATATTTCATGTGTAGGTACAATAAAGAATTTAAGGAAAGTTAAGTTCCTATTACCATTATTATAACAATATATTCTATCTGTGATTAAAACGTACATTATTAAAAAACAATCAATATCGTTGTTTAATTACTTACAAATTAATAACTTGTGTATAACTTGTGTAGGCACCTGTACCCACAGCAAACGCTGTCAGTTTCAGAAGTGTACACAGTAAGTATTGCGCGGCCGCTTTTTGTTAGTCGTCAAAGAAAATAAAGATAATTATTTTCTTTGTAGTCGTGTAAACTTGGTCGGTTTCTTATTTTAACTTCATAATCAATAAGTATATTTTGCTACAATTTTGCAGGTGGATGACTGAATGAACACTCTAATTATTGGTATAATAATATCTGAGTTCTTGGCAATCCATACCAAAATCGTTCAATCTAAGATTAAAAAAGACGTGTGGCACTCGGAGACTGCCGCGGTTAGTGCTATTGCATAGCATTTTTTAATTCAATTCAATTCAAATATTTTATTGCGTTCTATAATGTTACAAGGATGTTATAAAGTATGATGTAGACAGTTCATTATAGACCCTGTTCGGGCACAACAATACAATTTGTAGTAGACGGACAGAGAGGATTTATCAACTTATGCAATTATAATAGGGGTTAAAGTATGAAATTGCCGATTATTTTCCCACTTTTTATTTTGTTCATAGCTCCTAAGTATAGTCATATTATTGCGTAATTCATAAATAAATAAATAAATAAATAAATAAATAAATAAATGATTAAATGATTAAATGATTTAATGAATAAATGAATATGTCGGAGACTCAGTGGCGCCATCTACAATCAAACGGTGGAAACACTGGTCAACCCGACGACAAAAACAGAACGCAAGCATGACGTCATACCGAGTATTACCGAGTCATACTTGGATGCGGCCGTGGAAGCGGGCGGGCATTCTATAACGAGTGCCCATACCGAGCGGACGTATCTGTTCTGCTGATTACTTGTGATTGGAATAAACCTCAATTGTATCTACCGTGTTATCATTGCGTGCGTTGCTCAAGACCACCCACCATGTCGAATCTTGATGAAAATCGCCCATCAAGCCCAATTATTTCCACTCTGTTGACATCAGAAGTGGGATTACCTCGAGCCCAATCAAGTCACGACGAAAATCGACAACCCCGTGTTGATGAAGACCTAATAAGAAAAATGTTCGAGTTGCAAAACAATAGCATGCTGAGTCTTATTGAAGCTATAAGATGCCCTTCGACTACAGCGAGCAACATCAAACTACCCGAATTTGACCCCGAGAAACCTGACGCTGACGCTCGTTCATGGTGTAATACGGTTAACCTCTGTTTTGGTGAAACACCGTTAGAAGGAGGACCACTTATACTAGCTATCAGCAGCGCGCTCAAAGGAAGTGCTTCGCAGTGGCTATCACAAATCTCATTTCCGGGTATACAGTGGTCACAATTTCGAGAATTATTTATTGCTAGATATGATAGTGTTGAGACACCTGCAGCTACCCTCATTTCTTTACAAAATAGCAAACCAAGAGAAAACGAGTGTTTGTCGGTGTATGCAGCTAGACTAGTGACCTCATTGACTTCGAAATGGCAAAAAATGAGTGTAAATGAGATTGTCGTATCTACCGTTCTGGCGCATTTGACGCAATTCGACAAACGCCTACAAAGATTGGCTTTTACTACTGAAATTGTAACAAGAGACCAGCTGCAGCAAGAATTAAGAGCGTCTTCGTTCATGAAAAGAAAGGCACCGCAGTTTTCTGAAGAGATGCGCACAGATGCAAAACGACCTAGGACGATGCTGCCCCTAAAGTGTTTTCACTGCGGCAAATTGGGACATCGCGCACACGAGTGTCGCTCGAAGGAGAAAAGCAGTCAAAGGTCAACAGCTTCGAAGCCAACAGCATCTACCCCTTCAAGAATGCAGCCATCGCGAGTCATCTGTTATCGGTGTGGTGGGATAGGCCATTTCGCTTCAAAGTGCGCGCGAGTACCGGGCGCCTTCCATGGCGGCAAAGGAGGCGTGCTGCAGGGAGACAACGCAGCTGGATCGTCGGCCACCCAGGGTCGTGAACACCAGGTCAACATGTGCAGCGTGAGCAACCCACGTGGACAACTGTCAAATAATTGTAAGTCGTACCTGTTTTGTTTTGATTCTGGTGCTGAGTGTTCCCTTATCAAAGAAAGTGTCGCAAATAAATTTTCTGGCAAACGAATACACAACGCTGTAAAATTAAAGGGAATAGGCAAGTGTAGCGTTCACAGCACTTTACAAATATTATCGCAAACAAAAATCGGGGATTTTAATTTGGAAATTTTATTTCATGTAGTGCCTGATGACTACCTAGCCGATGATATTCTGGTCGGTAGGGAAATTCTATTGCAAGGTATTGATGTCAGTGTGTCGGCAAATAGTGTAGTTTTGTCATGTTGTAAGAAAGTTTTGGCGTGTAAAAATCTAACGACGGTGACCAAGTCAATTTTAATTCTGTTATTACCGATATACCCCCAGAATTCAAACCTGAAATAGTTTCAATTCTAAATAAATATTCGAAGTTATTTTCACAGGGTGTGGCTAAGTCACGTGTAAATACAGGCCAACTTGAGATTAGACTGATAGACCCTACAAAAACCGTTCAGAGACGCCCATATCGTCTCGGTGCAAATGAACGGCAGGTAGTACGCGAAAAGGTAAATGAACTGTTAGAAGCGGGGGTAATTAGGCCTAGCTGCTCTCCTTTCTCTAGTCCCGCACTTTTAGTAAAAAAAAAAGGATGGATCGGATCGTATGTGCGTAGACTACCGTGAATTGAATGAAAATACCGTAGCTGACCGATACCCGCTTCCATTGATTGAAGACCAAGTAGCTAGGTTAGGTGGGGCAAAATGGTATACCTGCCTTGATACCGTAAGTGGCTACCATCAGATTCCGGTAGAAGCTTCGTCTATTGAAAGAACTGCGTTTGTCACACAAGACGGTCAATGGGAATATTTGTCAATGCCTTTTGGTCTAAAAAACTCAACGTCGGTTTACCAACGAGCAGTCATGAAAGCGCTAGGAGAATTAGGTCATACTTTTGTAGTCGCATACGTCGATGATCTTTTGATTATAGCTTCAGATGTCCAGCAAGGTTTAGAACGTCTTCGTCTCGTTCTTGAAGTCTTAACCAAAGCAGGTTTTTCATTGAATCTCTCCAAGTGTGCGTTCCTAAAACGTCGTGTTGAGTATCTTGGTTTTGTCATTGAAGATGGTAAGGTCATGCCAAATCCAAAAAAAGTTGAAGCCCTAACATTTCTACCACCCCCAAGCACTGTCACGCAGCTCAGACAGTTTATAGGCTTGGCCTCTTACTTTAGGCAGTTTATTCCACAGTTCTCAAAGTTTATGGCTCCTTTATTCAAGATGACCAATGGAAAAGGTTGTAATCTTGACTGGCAACCCATTCATGAGCAAATCAGACAAAAAGTTATTTCTCACTTGTCTTCACAGCCTGCTTTAAAGATTTTCGACCCCAAGTTGCCAATAGAGATTCATACTGATGCGAGCGCAGATGGGTATGGTGCTGTTTTCATTCAAAAACTTGATGGCAAACAACATCCAGTCGCTTACTACAGTCGCCGAACGTCACCCACCGAGTCTAGGTATCACTCATATGAGCTGAAGACTTTGGCAGTTGTTAACGCCATCAAGCACTTCAGGCACTACTTACAGGGTTGTAAGTTCGTCGTGGTGACAGACTGCAACTCTGTTAGGGCTACTAAAAGTAAAATAGAGCTATCGCCGCGAGTTCATAGCTGGTGGGCCTACCTACAATCTTTTGACTTTGACATCGTTTACAGAGAAGGGTATAGGATGAAACATGTTGACTGTCTGTCTCGTAATCCCTTACCTGCACCGGCATGCAAGGACATGAAGCGCGTAGAACAAAAACGTGTCAATATAGCCGAACTTTCGAGCAGTTGGCTCCAGATGGAGCAGGAGAGAGATTCCGACATTCAGAAGGTTCTCTCTGACTATCAAAACGAGCTGTTGTCGGAGGATGTTAGGAAAACCTATGAGATAAGGTCTGGCATTCTATATCGCAAAGTGCAAAGAAACGGCAGAACTCGTTGCCTTCCTATGGTCCCACGGGCATTCAGGTGGTCGATAATAAACAATGTCCACGAATCAGTAATGCACTTAGGTTGGGAAAAAACCCTCGAAAAAATGTACGAGCATTACTGGTTTGAGGGCATGTCTAAGTATGTCCGGAAGTTTGTCGAAAACTGCATCACTTGCAAGGTTTCAAAGCCTAGTTCAGGTCGCATTCAGGCAGAACTTCACCCGATTCCAAAGGTCAAAGCTCCCTGGCACACAGTGCACATAGACGCTTCCGGAAAGCTGAGTGGTAAGAATGATGTTAAGGAATACGTTTTCGTCTTGATAGATGCCTTCACAAAATTTGTCTTGCTTTATCACTCGCTTAACATTGATACTAAAAGTAGCATCAAGGCTCTTGAGTCCAATGTATCGTTGTTTGGTGTACCTACACGGATAGTAGCTGATCAAGGAAGATGCTTTGCCAGTAAAGAGTTTGGTAGCTATTGTGAAACCCGAAATATTCAGCTACATCTAATTGCAACAGGTGGTAGTCGCGCTAATGGACAGGTAGAGAGGATGATGAGTACCTTAAAGAGTATGCTTACAGCCGTAGAATCGAGTAGGGATCGTTCGTGGCAAGATGCTTTAGGTGAGGTACAACTTGCGATGAACTCTACCGTAAATAGAGTCACAAAATCAAGCCCACTAGAGCTGATGATAGGAAAGGTGGCGAGATCTTTAGGTTTAATGACTGTGCATGATGAAGAGGAGGAAATTTACCTTGATTTGATAAGGGTGCATGCTGCGCAGAATATAGAGAAAGCAGCTGCATACGATAAGGTTAGGTTTGATAAAAGCAAAGTCACTGTAGGTAGATTAAGTGTGGGTGACTATGTTCTCTTAGAAAACGAGGAAAGAAATCAGACCAAGCTTGACCCTAAGTTCAAGGGTCCATTTAAAATCATTGAAGTTCTGGACAATGATAGGTATCGACTCAAATCTTTACACTCTAAGAGAACATACAAATACCCACACGATAGAGTAAGGAGGGTTCCAAATCCTGTTGCCCTGGCAGAATTGGAACTAGATGTAAATTCGGATGAAAGTGACTGTAATCACCTCAGTGTACAATAACTTGTGAGCGTAGTGGCGCGTATTTTTAAAGTAGAATTAAGTTGCCCTTGCCATGTTGGTCAAGATGAGCCGTTGATGCGGCGGCATGTTTTACCTAATACCCTCGCTTATGTTGGGGCGTGAGCGGGATGAGTCGTTGGAGCGACGGCATGCTTTTGTGAATTACCCTTTCTTTCGTAGTAGCGAAAGAAAGATGAGCCGTTGGTGCGGTGTTCTTAAGGGTGATCGGCCTTGTTGATAGTGTAAAAGGTTCTTGATTATCGTGTACTTTGTTTAGATTAAGGTAAATGAAGTAGAGTACGAGATCAAAGTTGTAATAATTAGAATAAAAAAATAGTGAATGTGAGAATAAATGTTTTAGTTTCGCCATAACGTCGACGATTTTAATTGTGTTATCAGAATGACCGAACGGAATTGCTGTGTCGTTGTTCTCTCCTTACAGATGAGACACACGAGGACGTGTGAGTCGTCAGATATGGCCGTGTCGGAGACTCAGTGGCGCCATCTACAATCAAACGGTGGAAACACTGGTCAACCCGACGACAAAAACAGAACGCAAGCATGACGTCATACCGAGTATTACCGAGTCATACTTGGATGCGGCCGTGGAAGCGGGCGGGCATTCTATAACGAGTGCCCATACCGAGCGGACGTATCTGTTCTGCTGATTACTTGTGATTGGAATAAACCTCAATTGTATCTACCGTGTTATCATTGCGTGCGTTGCTCAAGACCACCCACCATGTCGAATCTTGATGAAAATCGCCCATCAAGCCCAATTATTTCCACTCTGTTGACAAATACATGAATAAATGAATAAATGAATAAATGAATAAACGAAAATAAATGAATAAATGAATAAATGAATAAATGAATAAATAAATAAATAAATAAATGAATAAATGAATAAATGAATAAATGAATAAATAAATAAATAAATAAAAAACAGCACCCCTCTCGTCAAACAGCACCCACCTCGAAAAACAGCACCCCTCTCGTCAAACAGCACCCACCTCGTTAAACAGCACCCCACCCGTCAAACGGCATCCACCTCGTCGAACAGCACCCACCTCATCAAACGGCACCCACCTCGTCGAACAGCACCCACCTCATCAAACAGCACCCCACTCGTCAAACAGCACCCAACTTGTCGAACGGCACCTGCCTCGTCGAACGGCACCCACTTCGTCGAATGGCAAACGCCTCGTCAAACCGCACGCACCTCGTCGAACAGCCGTATCACCGCTGTGCCGGTCGAAGTGGGGAGCGTGAGGTTTTTTGCGTTACGGAATTTCTGGATTCAGTCCCCGCGCTCAAGGCCCGCGATAGAATCTATGCAATAGCTTAATAAATAAATAAATAAAAAACAGCACCCCTCTCGTCAAACAGCACCCACCTCGAAAAACAGCACCCCTCTCGTCAAACAGCACCCACCTCGTTAAACAGCACCCCACCCGTCAAACGGCATCCACCTCGTCGAACGGCACCCACCTCATCAAACGGCACCCACCTCGTCGAACAGCACCCACCTCATCGAACAGCACTCCACTCGTCAAACAGCACCCAACTTGTCGAACGGCACCTGCCTCGTCGAACGGCACCCACTTCGTCGAACGGCACCCACTTAGTTGAACGGCACCCACTTCGTCGAACGGCAAACGCCTCGTCAAACCGCACGCACCTCGTCGAACAGCCGTATCACCGCTGTGCCGGTCGAAGTGGGGAGCGTGAGGTTTTTTGCGTTACGGAATTTCTGGATTCAGTCCCTGCGCTCAAGGCCCGCGATAGAATCTATGCAATAGCTTAATAAATAAATAAATAAAAAACAGCACCCCTCTCGTCAAACAGCACCCACCTCGAAAAACAGCACCCCTCTCGTCAAACAGCACCCACCTCGTTAAACAGCACCCCACCCGTCAAACGGCATCCACCTCGTCGAACGGCACCCACCTCATCAAACGGCACCCACCTCGTCGAACAGCACCCACCTCATCGAACAGCACCCCACTCGTCAAACAGCACCCAACTTGTCGAACGGCACCTGCCTCGTCGAACGGCACCCACTTCGTCGAACGGCACCCACTTAGTTGAACGGCACCCACTTCGTCGAATGGCAAACGCCTCGTCAAACCGCACGCACCTCGTCGAACAGCCGTATCACCGCTGTGCCGGTCGAAGTGGGGAGCGTGAGGTTTTTTGCGTTACGGAATTTCTGGATTCAGTCCCCGCGCTCAAGGCCCGCGATAGAATCTATGCAATAGCTTAAAAATTCGTCATAATTATGCATCTCTTTATTAGTTATTGGCTTACAGTAGGCTGACTAGACTTAACTATACGTTGCAGGCGATCAAGAGCTATGCATCACTGTCAATAATTCATCTCTGTGGCTCCTATTTACAGTGCTAGGCCTGATTATAATTTATTTTATTTTATTTTGTATCTTCTAATCGGTGCCTTTTTTTTAGTTGTTTTTGCTCAATACACGTACAAATTCATCACATCGTGTGCGTTTTACCGTTCTTGATATATAGAAACTACGCAAACGTTACTCCAGCGGCATTTTGAATACGAGTAACTTCAAAACCTTGAGGCGCACAAATTTAAGATAAACACGCACATTTACAGCACATTATGCTCTAATTCCCTGGATAATTTGTTTAAAAGTCTTCAGGAGAAAAAAAGGCACATGTGCCGCTGGGGTAACGTTACACCAGCGGAAAGTGTTTTTTGTGAATATCTCCAAAGGGGTGGCATGCACAAATTCAAAATTTCGTGCACACTGCACAATTACACGAGCTGACACTCTAATAATTTATGAGTGTGGTTAAAGTTAAGAAATTCGATACTTTTCCGCTGCGTAATGCACACAATAACATAACTGAAACCATGCATAATAATTACAGTTCAACAGTGCTTCAACAGAAGACAGAAAGACAACCGGACACGGTAAACTGTAATGGTTGTATGTTGACTAAAGAAGGAAAAGTACCACGAGAAGAAATAAGTTTTTATTTTTGTAATACTATGTTTATTAACGGTTAAAAATGTTAGACATTGTTATTTTTCTTATAGCTCGATGGAAATGGAAGTTAAAAATGTACTTCTTAGATATTTGGCAGTCTTGCTTATAAATGGATTGTTCATTCACAGAATATTCTTGGCTATGACTTTTATATATTGTTGATGCTGTAACTTGTTCTATAGTTTAATGAGAGTTTAAAAAGCATAATTCAAACATATGTAGGGATACAATATCGCTTTATCAGCATGCCACGGCGCAGGGCGCGCGGTGATCACTAGCCAGCCAGTCGACTTCAGTTTCATTCAGCCCGCTCCCGCGTCCCGACATGTCATTAGTAAATACCTGCAAAGAGTTTGTAACTAGTTTAAGAGACGGGACTTTTATAAAAAGCCTTTAACTCCATTTACATGGCACTCAATTACCAACATAAACAATGTAATGTCAAAGAGACGTCAAATAATTAAACGAACTTACCATAAGAAAAGTTCTATCACAAATACGAGGGCTTTGTCTGAAGAGATTAGAATAGAATTACTTGTAGTAGACACACGGTGTCGCCATCCATCTGCACTGTACTTGAGAGTTTTTTATTTTATTTTTATACTCTCTATTGTTGGTGTTTCAAAATTCAACCTGTCACTTGTATCGCCGCTTCCGTTGGTCGTCATTTAGTTTAGAGCAAAATGTAGGTATACCTCACTGACCTCTATAATACAAGTACGCTGGACTAACTACAGGCCGGGTCATAGTGAGGCGATTTGATTTTCGCCATTTTGGAGCTGACGGCAGCAGTGGGTGGGAAAGGAACTAAGAATAGCGATGGGACAGTGAGATAAAATACATCGATAAAAATGTGTGTACTTAAAGGAATAGATCATTAATTGCATGGGTTAATAAAATGATAGCTAATACTACGACTAAGCCGGATTAAGGGGGTGGTGTGAGGCTAGCTAGCTAGATTCAACATTATAAATAGGGAACGTTTTTAAATAGAAATAATGAGGTTTTGTTTAGAAAGGAATAAAGTAGGTGAGGTATTTAGAGAAAATAAACAAACATGTTAACACAACTTTTTTTATTCACTTCATATTAAATACAATCAAAAAGAGTTTTTTGCTGCAACCAGCTGATCATTACCCATCCTTGTTCCTGATACGGACGGTGTTGGGGCAACCATCTCTTCTTGTGTTGAACAAACATTTTCAAACCTAGCCGCCTTTAAAGCAATACTCAGTAGCGCGTCGCAACTTGAGCTTCGACCTAAAAGAAAAAAGTGAATATAATCAACAACTAAATATAATGTGTACAAAACAAAAGTAAAAATACAGGACATACAACAGTATAGCGCGCTCTTGAAGTACTAGTGGGCTAGTGCCTAAACCATAGCAGCTTTTCTGTAAAATGACATGAAAGGTGACATGCGGTCATAATCTTAAGGAGCTGGAATAATGTTACGATTTTGTTTTTATAATTTAATTCAAAAATGTAATGATTAAATTAGGCAACTTTATGTATTTAATTCATAAAATGTTATTTTTGATTAAATAATTTTACGATTTTATTTGTCAAATTTTGTATTCTAATATTTAAATGCTAAATAAGATGCTGGAAGTGCTGAACATGTAATAAATTAAGATCTATTAAACCACCACTTTTTGAGAATTAAATGTTTATTTTACTTTACTTTACCAAGCACTTACCACTTAAGTTGGTGCTGTTCGGATCCATAATAAGTGTTCTATTTACTCCATCGGCTATTGTTTCAGGTACAGAGGGTGGAGGTATAACCATTATTTTTTCCGATGTAGAAGGGATAGGTGAACTCATATTTCCATGGGTTGAAGATACATTTTCTGCAAAAGCACATGATAATATTTTTATTTTGAAATAAAGCAGCCTTTCTTCGTAATCACAACCAATCAAAAGGGACAAATAAAAGTTATATATATTTCATTACATTGCGTACGGGAACAGCATTCCAAATAACTCGTAGGCTGTATATCATTCCAAATTAAAATCCACTAAATTTCCCTCAGAAAAAAAAACCTTGAAATTCTAGCAATTTTAAGTTTTTTTTTATACTTACCGGCACTGCTACACAAAATTGTTGGTAATACTGCACTTTTTCAAAGCAGTGCATGAACTATGTTTAATAAAACAGTCATCAGAGAAGTGTTTTAAACAGATGTAATCATATACTTTATTTGATATTTTAGCAACTTAATTGCACTTATAATATCAGTATATAAACTTGAAAGATTCTGAAGATATCCCGGACGTCAGCCTGTGCGAGATTAGAATGGCTCTCAAGCAGCTTAAAAACAACAAGGCGGCGGGTGATGACGGAATCACAACAGAGCTCCTTAGAGCGGGCGGTAAGCCGATACTTAAGGTCCTCCAAAAGCTCTTTAATTCTGTCATCCTCGAGGGCAAAACGCCAAAGGCATGGGGCAGAGGCGATGTGATGCTGTTCTTCAAGAAGGGTGACAAAACTCTCTTGAAGAACTACAGACCCATTTCGCTTCTGAGCCATATCTATAAGTTGTTTTCGAGAGTCATTACGAATCGTCTCACTCGCAGGTTCGACGACTTCCAACCTCCCGAACAAGCCGGGTTCCGAAAAGGCTATAGTACCATAGACCACATTCATACGCTGCGGCAAGTTATACAGAAGACCGAAGAGTATAACTTGCCACTTTGCTTAGCGTTCGTGGACTATGAGAAAGCCTTTGATAGCAGCATATGATGATGATGATGATGAAACTTGAAAAATTTTTTCAAGTTTATATACTGATATTAGATGTAATCATATTTTTTCGAACGCCAACTAGGCTTGTTAATATTTTTCAGCCATCATTCCAGTCTTCTATTATCAGTTGGAAACCTGTAAATTAGTAATCATTATTTAAAAATTTGTCTTCATTGATTTCCGTTCTTAACCCCTCAACTACGAAGCGGTGGCTGCGTATAGTATTAATTCACTAACTGGTGTGAGAGGTTACAAGCAAATAGATATTTGATAGGAAAAATATCGATAAGTTTTATCGACACGGAACTTTCAGCACTATTGAATTTTATTGTACCAGTAATAGAAAGACAAAATGTGTTGTAATCACGTATAATATTAGTGAGAGATTTATAGGTGCCTGTAATATCAATAGAAGTTTAATTTGTTGAATATTAGCTGTAAATTCACTTACTTGTGAAATATAACCCCATTTCCCTTCTGGTAACGAGTTTTGCATAACACGCATTCTTTCATGGTTTACCTATAAACTAACACTACTTATTAATGTATCAACTATATTATTACGACACAATAATCAAGCTTAATTGCTTTAAACCTTAAAAATCACTTATAAACACGGAGACAATCAAAATCGAGCACCGGCCATATTGCAGTTAACGTCAGATTTAGTTCCTTTCCCACGCATTGGGGGCGCTTCAAATTGGCACAGCAGAGAGCTGTCATTTTAAAGGGTATCATTGGTCCAGTTTATATAGAGGTCAGTGGTATACCTGTTTGATGTTGATATTTTTATCTCACTGGGAATAATAACACTTTATTCAGGGAACCCGGGTTGCTAATCTCTCTTCCAAAGAAAGTCTCTTCGGACAAAGCCCTCGTATAATTATTATAAAACTTCACTTAAGGTTATCTGTGCTTAAGGTAAGTTCGTTTAATCATTAATTATACTCGTGCTTTGTCCTCGAGATTAGCATAGAATTACTTTTAGATGTTGAGAAAGAGAAAATATCAACTATTTTTGAAACACTAATTGCAATCAAGTTTTATTGAATGCTTATATGTATATTTATGTGGTAACTAAAGCATTGATCTTTGACTATATGTACAGGAATTATTTAACGTAAGGAGTCAAACAAAATACTCCTAGCAAAAAAGTTGGCATTGTTATCTTGAATAATTTTAATTTAAAATTTGCCAAATCTTTTAGGGGTACAGCGTCAGCCTGCTGCTGTGCCTGTCTTTACACCATTGTAATAAATTGCGTATGACTTTTGTGAGGTGTGGAAACTGTAAGTACACCGGCCATTCGGTTTATTTAAGACATAGCAGTGGTATTATCGATTCGTAAAAATATTTCAGAATCTCGAAAATGTTCAACAAAAACTTTGAGGCTAAAAAAGGCCAGATTCGTTCGATTCTAAAAAAGGTTCGTCCACCCATTCGTCGACACCATTCGTCCATATATTACTTGCGCTCTCACTACTACAGGCATATGAGCTACCTCTATCCCGCAGTTGAGATATTGCTAAATTTCTAGGCAAAATATGTTTTATTATCGGAGCAATTTATTGAATGTCTTGAAGTCTGGTAAAAATTATGGTGAAATGTCATGTGTTTATTGTAACTGTCGTCGTCTTTCGCCTCAGTCCTATAATGTACAGCTCATACAAAGCTCATCAATCGAATATTGACAGGTATTGATTTTTTCCCGAACTGATAATTTCTTTCTTCCGGAATACAAGCTGAGTCACTGTCCGAGAAATCCTTCGAACCATGACAATATTGTATCATCATTAGTTAATAGATACCATTGATCAAAAAAGTAAGAATGCCTACCGGCGTATCTCACCCTTTCTGAAGGTAGTTATGTGATTCCTTGCTGGACGTGATGACCGCTTCGAGGAGTTGGCGAGACCGTCGGTCTTCTGTTGGAAAGGTGCTTTCCTCTGGATCCCCTTCAGTTTGGCGGCATCTATCAGCAAGACGACAAAGTTGACGAAGACTGTAAATGAGTCCAAATACATAACTTGAGACAGGGCATCCATTAACTATGACGAGGCTTGCTGTTATTGCCAACACATATGACCTTTATCTCTCTTTTGGATAGTACCTATCTTTTGGTATCTTTTGGTAGATAGATACATCTTACTAAAGCACAATTCACTGGAAGTAAATATTTATCAAGGAGTTCTTTGTAAGCCTTTTTACTGAGTAAAGTTGTTGCAATATATTGCAAGTCTAATGACAAGTTCACTAGCAAAGTAACAGCCTATATAGGTATATCCTACTGCAAGGCAAAGGCCTCCATTATTGGATTGAATCCAGTATTAATCCCTCGATCGTGAGTTATTCCAGACACAATTGAAATCAATTGTCATCGCGGCACGCGCGTGCCTCCTGGGGGTTGAGGCCGAGGGATTAATGGATTCAAACTTAATAAATAACCACTAATAATGCATAATAACCACTGGCAAATGTGGGCTGATAATCACAAACCTGATGTTCGAAATTTCGAATCTCTTGTTGTCCGACCCGGGAATCAAGCCCAGTATTTTGCCGGTATATTACCGGTTGGTATAAGGGAAAATCAGTATGTAATGGTCGTATTAGAGGTAACTGGGGCTAATATTACTGGTTAAGTGACAGCCCTTGTGGCTGCCCGCATGACCAGCTTTCGAGGCAAATATTTACTAAAGTGTCAGTCCAAATGACTGACCGTTTTAGAAATTTATTGCCAGAATCTTACCTCATGGAACAAAGCAAAGTGACATTCCCACAGAATGCCCGCATTGCTAGTGTAAAATGTCAACCCCACAGGTTAACCGCATTAGAAAAAATGTTTCCCCATGGGATGAAGCAAAGTGACATTTCAACAGAATGCCCGCATTGCTAGCGTAAAGTGTTAACCCCACAGGTTAACCGCATTACAAGAGTGATTAGAGAGTAGGATATTATTGTAAAGTGATAACCTCTAAGGTTACCCGCAGTACAAACTGATAAAAATGAGGGTAGGCAGGGTAGTATTTAATAGACTCAGGCGTTACTTTGCGGAAAATATTTTGATAATGTAAAATTCCTTGTTAACATATACATTTGAGATAATGCATGTGATAATCTTGTTAACATATACATTTTAGAATATATTACACAAAATTGACATACTTTAAATTTAATTAAAAATGTTTGCTAACGAGCAAATTACATAAACACTTTAAATGCTTCTAACTCGAAAGTGACTTTGTGTGGATTGGATCCTTTTCGTGTAACAATTATAAACCGTTTTGGTTCTACCTATAAATCAAAGTTGTATCGTAATTTTGTACCGGTACCATACCCTTAAACCTTTACCTGAGAAAGGCCTAAAAAGGGGACGTGAGTTCACCATTGCATTGGCCACCACTATTGCAAGATTATTTTAATGTAATGTAATTTAATGTAAAGAGTATCGAATGAAACGAAACAGTATTAGGTTACTTTTAAAGAATTTTTAAGAAGAATCGATTTTTAAGATGGTTATGTATAATACAGTCAAATTTTGTATAATTGAAGGGACTAAAACTGTATAACCAGTATTATATTATCTGTGACCGCGGTTAATAGGCTGGCATCCCTGCTCGCATGCCCGCATTTGTTCGGTGTCAAGGGAGTTTTGCGCGGGAAACAAGAAGAGAAAGATGTACTTTGTTTCGTAATTTTGTGAAATTATCCTAAGCGGCATTTATTGTGATAAAGTGGTGGCATTGTTATAATAATGTGTCAGTAAGTAGGATAAATCAAATAAAAGTGAGAAACAAGGAAAGGCGCTCCTATTTGACTCTGATCCACGTTCTCGAGTAAAACTCCTGTAATCATTGAAATGTATAAACCACCCATACATTTCAATGACTTAGGTTAGGTTTCATTTCATTTCATCTCATTAAATTTCATTTTCATTTCATATCAATAAAAAAATTCTACTGAAGACTTGGCTGTATGCGCAAAGTTCCCTTTGTCTACCCAGAATGGGTGAAGAAAACAACATTGTTCGGTTCGGTGAACTTCGGTGTCAATTTGACATTTTGTGAATGTGAACTGGCGACGGCGTGCGTGAAGTGAAATCTAACATTGATTTTTATTATAGTAAGTCTAGTTGATTAGTGTTAAATTATAAATTAAATAATTTTAGAATTAGTAACCGTAAAGTGAATACACATTCATTACTTAAAAGTTTTTGCTGGACAAATCAACTTGAGTTGCCTAACAGGTTCGTATTTTTTAAAGTTATTTTGTTTGTCTTTACCGGTTTCCTTAATTAATTCTTGGTTTAACTTACCAAGTAAAATTTAACGAAACCTATACTTTAGAGGAAAGGTAAGGATACCCTCTGACCAGGTTTTTTATTATTTAAAAATAAAATAGTTTTCTATGTTTAATCAGTCAAAATCATTATTTATTTTTCTGACTCCAGTGATTATTAAAATATGTGCTAATACATGCACATGCACAGATTATTTATAGAAACTAACCTAGAATTGTTTATATTTTTTTTACAATGTTAATATTAATTTATATGTGCCAAAAAAGCTGTTACAGTGATGGGCTATTAAAATCTTGTTAAATGTAAATACAATTTTTCCATTATTATCCCATAAAATCCCATAAAACAGGCTTTTCCTGTAGATTTTTTTAGGTAGATTGTTTTTTCCTCTTACGGAGATTTTTGACCACCTACAATGATACATAATTATGTTTGTGTTAATTATTTAATGATTACTTACTCTCGTTAATTGTTCTGTGATGGGCACCATAAATATTGTTGTGTATTACTGAAGTAGCTTCTTATGTATTTACATATTTTATTCCATTGTTTTGACTGTTGAAACGCCACTGGCCAGTACCACCAAATGTTACTGGATCTGGATTTTATTAAGATCTTTGTACTAATATTTGGCAAGAAATTATATAAATAATAGGATAATTCACTCATTCATTGGAGGAACACTCCTTTGTAGTGATTCTAGCAATAGCCTAAAATAAACTTTCAAAACAAAGTGTGACGAAAGGCTTACATTTAAAAAAAAGTACTAGTATATCCTAGCTAGCTTGCTGATTTCTGAGAGAAAATTTAACTGTCTGCCACTTTCTTAGTCCTTGCATAGGAATGTATTTATTTAAATTAAGAAAGATTTGTGGTTAGCAATCCCTGGTAAAAAATATATTAGTTGCATTCTACAATACATGACATGGATATTCAAAGTGGTATATTTAGCGGGCTCGTCTTTATGGTGTTTTGTAAAAATATTTTAATCCATAAATATTATGTAAGTACATTATATTTGAAATATTTTCAAACTTATTACAATTTCCCTTCCACATAAAATTGACATTGGAATTCATTTAAACTAATTGCATATAATCTTTTTAAATGAAAATTTTATAGACGGCAATGATTAGTTATAGTCCAAGATCCCAGGGCCACCAGACATCACATATTTTCTGACGAACTAAATGTGGCTGATTGCGTAGTGTTAGTATATACTAAGAACGCATGCCTACCTGCTAGCTTGCTTAGTCGGCCGTATTGCTTTGCAGACGATTTAAAGCTCCCGAAATTATTAGGTACGTAACTTTACGTAAATTCTGATGCTTCATTTTTATATATGTCTACCAGACAACTATTTTAAAACCTCTTACAAAAAGATAGACCGATCCAAGGGCCAATCATCCCCTAAAATAATTTTAATATCTCTGTGGGTAAGAGCGCGAGGGCATTATCCACGGGCATGAGACTGAGTGACTCATCAGCCACATGGCACTCTCATCAGCCACATTTCGTTCGTCAGAAAATACGTGACGTCTGGTGGCCCTGGGATCTTACTCTATTAGGCATTTGTTTTTAAATTACAGACAGAAGGTTCACTTTATTGGTATAGATAGCAAAAAAATTATACAAATAAAATTAAAAATAACTTTTGAAATGCTTTGTCATACACATTTGCTACAGAATTCCACAACAATGCTGATTATGATGTACCTAGTCATTTGCGTCAGATAAGCTGTCTAGGAAGTCGTAACCGCAGCTTCGGTGGTAAATCGCAAAGCTATTGGAGCGCTGGTAAAATATATATACATACATATACATATTAAGTTAAAAATACATACTTACACATTTTTCGTGTAATTTTAGCGTTGCGTGCGTGTTTAAGGGCAATTGTTCGGTCAGTGATGCAACGATCATATTTTAGGCGGCAAAAGAACGTATTTCGTCCGTAACGGTCGCGCTGAAATGCGAAACGATTTTTTAATGGCGCTGTGTCGGCTAAGTTTGAATCTGCGTAGCGAAAAAACATATTCTAAATCTATGGCTCGGCCAAATATTAATTGAGCTATAATTTGCACATGTGCTTTTATTTACTTACGAGACTAGCGCAAGACTATTGTTATTACTTCAAAAAATATACCACTTCCACTACTAGACTTTCAATATAAATTCCGTTCTTTAGAATGTTTTATGTTGAATAGTTAAATTTTTCTTAAGCTTTCATACTTATGAAAATTCTATGATGCGTGGAAAGTGTTGCTTGCCTGAAAATGTTAATCAATAATCCACTTTATTCGTAGAGTATGCAGTCTGACCAGTGCAAACTCCTAACATTTGGTGAAACAACGCTGGCTTACAGCGATAAGAATATGCTTGAAAAAATTGACGCCTATGACGTAGTGTCTCGGTGGCTAAATGGTTAAAGCGCCGCGCCCGGCATGCGAGGAGATGCCGGTGCGAGTCCCGCCTGAGACATAATTTTCAAGTTTAAATACTTATAATTTTTCAAGTTTATATACTGATATTATAAGTACAATTAAGTTGCTAAAATATCAAATAAAGTATACTTATAATTACATATTATCCTATTCACAACGAAGACAAATTCAAAACCACCTGAATCATAAAAATGGGTCCAGGCTTTCTCGTATTATGTGTTAGTGGTGTAACTAACACGACTTCCTTTATACTGTCTTACGGAGGCTTTTCTCGAGTAGCAGTGAAAGGTGTAAAACCGTATTTCTTTATAGTTAAACAAAAATCTAACTGTTTTCAGTGGTACTAAGTGGGTCTTTTTATAAATTTTGTTGATGGGCAATACCACAATTGCTCAGTTACAGACACCTCAAAATTAATGTTTTTATGACAGTTAGCCTAAGATTCTGTCAGAAAACTTCTTCGGTAATGTAGAATGCCTAAAAGTTTCTTTATTTTTTTTGACGTGATAACGTCTTTAAAATCGTTTTAGTCGGGTGACATGTTCAGAAACTTGTGTCACACCAAAACCTTACGAGCGCGATAGCAGGTATAACGAAAGAGAGACGGACCGATCTCCCGTCTCATCTCGAGCGCTGTCAGTCATTCCGTGAAACTTGTCACGCGGAATCCTCACGAGCGGAGGCTGGCATAGCGTTCGAGTGAGTGGACCGATCTTCCGTCTCTCTCACTCTAGCGGCATACAAACGAATGAAGATTTTCTCGTGCGGTTAAGTTTTCGTTGAATGTTTAAGATGTAATTTAAAATTTGAAAAAATTGTTATCTTCATTAATTCCTTACTTCCCAAAAACTTATATCACCAATAAGACGTTATCACGTAAACATCTCGATCGTAAACCTACTTTACAAACAACCAATTTTTGTTTAATTGTAGAGTCGTATCTAATACTAGCTGTTCCCCGCGACTTCGTCCGCGTCAACTTACGTTATTATGATCGCGATTATTTTTTTATTTCCTTTTTTTTTAAATCGAGGCGAAAGTTTATAAATATGGGTAAAGTTGTCTTTAAGTGTTTAAGATCCTATCACTTTTAATGTTTCTGTATTTGGCTTGATTGCTTCTTATGACAGTTGCGTCAGTTGCGTGGGCGAACAAAACTTTACGAAGTGACTCAACGCTTGGGTCATTACGGCCAAGACGTATGTACTAACACGAAAGTTATTTTAATTAAACTAAAAAATTGTTGCCACTTTTTACTTTCCTCTAGATAGATAGCTATTCTAAATTACATTCACGAAATCTATACTAATATTATAAAGCTGAAGAGCTTTGTTTGTTTGAACGCGCTAATCTCAGGAAGTAGTGGTTCGAATTGAAAAAATATTTTTGTGTTCGATAGTCCATATATCAAGGAAGTCTTTAGGCTATTAACATCACGCTGCGACCAATAGGAGCGAAGCATCAGTGAAAATGTTGCAAAAACGGGGAAAATTATTCATGTTTAAAGGCTTCAGTTGCGTGCGCTGCGTAGACGGTTCAAGTTACCCAAAAAATAAATACCCAAGTAATAACAGGAATTGACGCGGACGAAGTCGCGAGCAACAGCTAGTTACTGTATATTACAATGTACAATTTATTGCAGGATGAAGTTCTGTTTTTCTGTTTTTATGATCAACAACTAGGTATGTAGTAAATATTATTCTGAATTTTGTACGTCACATCATCATGTTAACCGGAATACTACAGTCTACCTACAGCCTGTCTCAATAGACGCCACTTAGCTGGAACCTTCGCTGGTTTCTTCCATCCCCTCTCAGCAGCTCTGCGTTTATTATCGCTCTACCGTGGAGACCTTCCTACGCAGGGTTAACCAAGTCACGGTCATCACTCAGAAACAAGTTTATCCCGGTTTAGCTTATCGGTTCCACTTCAGATTTCCTTTGGACTATGTTAATTACCTACGTAGTTCTCTCTCAAATGACTGCAGTTCTGATTCTATTTCACGTGTACTGTCTAGAAAACTGTCATCTGCATTGAGATAGTTTATATTCTTTTTGTCATGGTAAATGTCCAAAATTGTCTTTGACCTTGCTTCGCTTATGCGAAATTAAGTCAAACCACACGCAATCATACCTAGAAACAATTTTACTTAAAAGATTCGTGTCTTCCAGTCATCAGAGTAGTTTCATGATAAATGTTTTTTTAACGCACCAATTTGCCACATTAAAGAACGATAAATAGTATAGACACATGGCCGCATGGCATATAATACGTTCGCTGTGTGCGTAATGCACATTTACGAAATGAAACACCAACAAAATTACAACACTTACAACTAGAGTTGCGCTTGTTAGAGGACCTAAGCCCAAGGCCCGGTTTCCATTAAGCGAAGAGGAGAGAATATGATCTGTATTTTGTGCTGTGATTTGTATGAAAACACAATACTTCCTATTTTTTCCTAAACGCTTACCTAAGTAAGTCACAGATAATATAATACTAGTCCTAAGTAATGACGACAATATTTTGAACGACAGTATGTTCGCTTGGATATTCCGATGATAAGGAAAAGCGAAGTATCTGGTCCGTTAATTAAATGATCAAATTCATTGTAACACGTTTGTGCTAAAAAAATATACTTATTTCTGGCCGCCCCGATTCTCTCTAGATATTAGCTAAACATGCATTGATTAAATACCTAATCATTATTTGAAAGATTACTATATATCCAATGTTTTCTGGAATAAACACTCTTTTTGTCTTTTTGGGCCCCAAGTTATGAAATAATGTAGTAGGTAATGGTCTAATGTAGCATTTCTGGATACTTTATTCTTTATTGCATTTCCACCTTTACTAATGTAACCTTTCCTGTTTACACACCTGCTCGACTCGACGCCTCACGCCCGTTGACCTGTATTTATGACTTATTGTTAGAAACTATAATATTTATAGGACCCTCGGTCTTAATCAACGCCTACCGCTACATTTTCCTACGCGGAACACTCTCAAGATAGCTTTCTATTGTTTCTTAATAGAGTTTGAAAGCGTACACTCCGTTCGAGTTTAGCTTCATTCAGTTTCGACCCTTGGTGTATTTTAGAATTCAAATTATTCGTATTTCTCATCATGTAGCAAAACATTTCATGCGTGTTTATGTTCTGTGTTATTTTCTTTGCTAGCCTTGATTACATTGGATACCAAAATAATCGTTTATTACCTACAGTAGTATTGAATCGCACGAATCACGCACGTAAACATTAAATGCGTTTTATTTACAAATTTTTCGCCGTAATTCGTTACGAAATAACGAACACTGTGTCTAAATGAATCGGATCGAAACGGTCTAATTTTAATAAGTAACCCGCCTACTTAACCTAATGGCTTTTAACTAACAGACTGTCCAGGTTGATTTAAAACATTAATTCTCTTGAGATGGATAGGCGATCGTTCATAGGATATGCTTGAGAGCTTCCTTGTAAGTAAATATACCCGTGTTTAGTCGATTTGTTTGGCTGTCTTGTCGTCTGAAACTTCTGGGTTCAGGGTTGCCTGAATACAAATATTCACGGTTTAGGAAATCAGGAAAATTTCAAATTTTTATGTGACGTTAAAAAACTAAAGAACTCGCTGATTATTCCGCAACGGGTTTAGGTGGTGTTTCACAAACTACCTACCTATACTAATGGATCTTTTAATGTTTTTTTTCTCAAGTTTCCTCTACCAGCGATGTATATCGTTTATTGCAGAGTTAGATAGGTATTGTTATACTGAAAATAAACTGTAAACAGGATCTCATTGATGATGGATGACTGTTGGCGATAAATCAATATTCAAAATAATATTCGTTAATAGCACAATTACAGTCGCAAAGCTTACACTAGTTGATTAAGTATTGTATTTATTTTTGAAGTTGGATTAGACGGTAGAGTTTCAGTTAAAATCGCACCACAAATCCTATATCGAGATGTGTCAACCCTCCCTGGAAACGAAGCTATGTGCGGAACGCGGAGTCGTTCTCCAATATTATTATTAGCGAAGCCGCCCTTTGCGGTAGTGCTTTCTGCGGCGCGTTTCGCGGAACTAATTGTCACATATCTGTAAAACTATTATTATCATCGTCTTAAGCAATTTACTCTGTATAGGTCAATTTGTAATTACTAACACCGCAGTAGTAAGCTTGTGTACTGATGCATGCAGATGCATGTGCAGGTATAAGTAATTTTATTGAAACATAACCTCTCATGCCGATTCTAGTGATTAAACCCAACAGCATTTTTACCTCAAATTCGAAATTTTCGTAAAGGAAATTGTGGTTTACTAATTTAAACTTCCATGATCACTATCACTAGAGTTATTTGATTCGGGATTCATACCATGTACCTTATTTATTATGAGTTTCCGATATTTCGGCACTGTTGCAAGCGCCATGATCACGGGAGAACTGAGAAATAAGGTAGATGGTATGAATCCCGAATCAAATAACTCTAGAAATTGTGGTTTAATTGAATCCATACTTATATTATTATTATTTTATTTATATGTATATTTAATATTATAAATGGGAAAGTGTGTGTGTCTGTTTGTTTGTCCGTCTTTCACGGCAAAACGCGACGATTTGACATGATTTTTTAAGTTGAAATAGTTGAAGGGATGGAGAGTGACATATGCTTCTATTTGTCTCTTTCTAACCCCCCACTTCCCTAAAATGGGGGGTGGAAGTTTGTATGGAGCATTCCGAAAATTTCAAGGTAGAAAGCTAAAATTTGGTATTCGGACTATTTGTGACTAACAAAAAAATCGTGCATCATTTTTTTTTTTTTGTAAATCCGCCCCCCAGCCCTTAAAAGAGGGGGTGAAAATTTATTTAACGCGAGCGAAGCCGCGGGCAAAAGCTAGTATAATATAATTTGTTAAATGGTGTGCAGTAACGCATTGCAAGCCAAAGCGTGTCTGACAATTATGACATAAACAGTATACTATAGGCATACCATCTTTATTAATACTCTAAGCATACCATCTTTCTAGTGTAATAGATCACAAGGCATAGATAAATAATATCTTTAATTAAATTGTCGTATTCGTGCTTTGAAGTTACTTTCGTATCTCGCTTTTTAATATGGTCGAGGAATAAAAACCCTCCGTGAAGCTGTAGAGCTTCACACTTCGAAATAAGATATTTTTAGTAAAGTAACTTCTGCGCTGATGTATTAAATATGCGTGAACATTCAGGTATTTTTGAAATTCATTCACATATGCACTGACGTAGCAAAATGCTTCAAAACCACTGATGAGGAGAACGAATGGTGAACTTTTTAGGTAAACTTTGACTAATTATCTGAAATACCTACCTACCTGTCTAACGGTGTTAGACGGTGTATTAAATGTTAATTCCACAACGATGTCAGTGTTTACATACTAGGATGAATAAAACAGCGTTCATGAATAAAAGTAAACACACAACAAATAGCCGATGCACGTTAGGTACTAATTAATGAGCTAAATGTTGAAATAAACAACAAGTTGAATGCACTTTGCTATTTCGCTGTCGGTGTTTGTTTATTATATCCTCTAGCTGGTTGACATTGGCAATGACAAAATACCCACGGAGTCTCTGTGACTAACAGTTTATATAAGATCTTGTCATATTCGCAAAAGGCCGACTCTAAAAGCAAATGTAAATAGAATACCACTTGTGGTTCCGCAGCATTTTTAACATACTAGACTTGCCGATATTTGACATGTGTGACCGCGGCAATGAAGGGCTCAAGCTCTAGGAGAGATAATATTTTCATACTCTCTAAGTTTAACATTAATAATAGAGAAAGCTGAATATTTCAACATCCATAACAGAACTATTAACGGTTTACTGACGTTCTACTAATTGTATGTATGGATTGGGAACCACGATAGGATAGAGATACCGTAACTAAAGGGCATGACAATTGAATTAAATTTACTTTCCATCCAACTTGTTTTGAGAGTTTTGCAAGAAAAGTTAACCAAGATAAGGTGAAGTAAAGTGCTTGTAAAAAAAACTTATAGATTTGATTTCAAAACTCAAGTTTTATCAACTAAGTATTGTTTAGTATTACGAATGCTACTCATATGATTTGTTCTGGTAGTAATCTAGAAAAAAACTGGCCAAGTGCGAGTCGGACTCACGCACTGAGGGTTCCGTACCAACTTTAACTGAATTAGGGGCCCTTTTACTTCCACTTAGCCAAAATACCACAATATTTTGTTGACTGCAAAAATTCATATTCATAGTGTTTGTATGAAGGACAAAGTTATATTTGCTGTTGTTGAAAATGTGCTATATCTCAAAAACTGCTGGTTTGGTCACGTTCAAACCAGCAGTTCATTTGTTAAGATCTGCATTATATATTTTTTACAAAATTTTCACTTGCTTGGTTTAAAAGTTAAACACCCATTTAACTACATGTTAGACTTTTCGAAAAAATGGTTATAAAAACCTCTATGTCATTTTAAAAGACCTATACATAGATACCCCATACGCATTTGAATAAAAAAAATTGTATTTTTTTTGTTTTAGTTCCATGTATGGCTTAAATATCAGCCCCCCTTAAATATCATTATTTTTTATTTTTTGTATGAGAATCGTAAAGCGGACAACAGGATACACCTACCTACCAAGTTTCAACTGTGTAATGCTAATATTTTCAGAATAAGTGGCTGTTAGATACGGACGGACAGACAGACAGACAGACAGTTTTTTCATTCGGCTACGGAACCCTAATTAAGTTGATTCTTACCCAGACGGCTGAAAACCTTCTAAGATTGTAATATATGGATCTAGTGCGAAATGATATAACAATGTTTTTGTGTTCGTTCACACTAGAGCTAGTGCCACAATTTCCTCGACGACACAGGAAGATGCGCACGCGCAAATGTATCCGCGTTCGCTAATTGCTCTACTACTTCGCTCTACAATAACCGCGCATCAAATTGCACGTTAGAGAAAGTGTGGCAAAAATATCAAATTATAAATCAATTCACTTCAATCGTCTTGCCTTCATCAAATGTAAAAAGCTGTTTTGACCGACTTTTAGATGCAACCAACAGATAAGCGTCTTCGACTAATTAATGATTAAATGTCAAAGTTAACGAAATTGCGTATTGTGAAAAAATTTTTACAGGGATGGGACTTCTTTGGCTATGGTTGTCTGTTTACCTTTTTATAAAGTTTTTTTCTGAACCAATTTCGCCCTGTGTCGTTTGCTCTCTGATTGGTAAACATCTCCAGGCAGACCTATCATACTTTCCGATGGTTCAGTTTTTTGTAAGCAAGTTATATTTTATTATTTAGTCTGTAAACGCAATTTTTCTAACTTTAAGGTTGAAATCCCTGTTCCAAATTTAATTGAGACTAATTTTGAGCTGCAGAAAAAAGAAACACAGAA
This sequence comes from Anania crocealis, assembly GCA_949315895.1. NCBI lineage: Eukaryota > Metazoa > Arthropoda > Insecta > Lepidoptera > Crambidae > Anania > Anania crocealis. The sequence continues at coordinate 20,243,048 of OX438883.1, forward strand.
ATCGGTTAACCTCGTAAAAAGTTATGTAGTGGCCGATAATCATATAAAAAAATCGTTATACACGTAGAATAGAGAATCGAATTCATTTTTCTTCGGTTACAAACAGCTCTACGCTATGTACGGATACCTACGAGTATCTATGAGATTTTTAAACAGTCGTGCGCAGGTAATCATCGTTGCGCTACGAAACAATAATTAATGCTAGAAACAAGAACCGATCTCATTAGAACTTTCGCCCACACAATAGGCGATGGTACTAAAATGATTTTCTAATACCCCATCGGAGCAATCAATTATGTCATCTGTTGTACCTAACGTCTCATATACATAATTTCTTATGTCATTAGTACCTAACGTCTCATATTATTATAATTTCGCGGAAATATTCCATGGGAATGAATTCTGCAATATTACGAGACTTGTTCTTTTCATGTCGCTTACGAAACACGAACAACTTATTACATGTCTTGTGAATGTAGTACATAGTGTATATTACAGACAATGTGGGGAAAGTCGATCAAATTCGTATATTATACAGGTGTACCTATAGCAGGCTGCAAGTCTGCTGTATAGCAGGATTAGCGAAACTAGACTAAGATGGTTGTGACATTAATTACTGGTAATCTAAGAAATAGATCAAACAAGCCTTAACTAATCCTTTAAAAGCTTTGTAGCACAAACAAGCAAGTCAGCTAGCAAGTCTACATAAGTATGTTCATACAATAAATACTTTCATTCAAAATTCACACTAAATTGTATAGCCTCAAACTAAGTAAGCTTTTATGTAATAAGTATAGCCATATAGAGATTTGATGTAAGATAACATATACACATATAAATTACAAGCATTTGTCCGCCACTTCATCCGCATGGAATAGTTATTTTGGGCAACCTATGTCCCAAAGTCTAATATTATCAGACAATAGCTGTTGCCCGCGACTTCGTACGCGTCAATTTCGGTTATTATGATCGCGATTATTTTTGCAACATTTTTCACTATTGCTTCGCTCCTATTGATCGCAGCGTGATGTTATATAGCCTAATGCCTTCCTCAATAAATGGACTATCCAACACAAAAAGAATTTTTCAATTCGAACCAGTACTTCCTGAGATTAGCGCGTTCAAACAAACAAACAAACAAACTCTTCAGCTTTATAATATTAGTATATATAGTAACTGATAATATTCTCGGTCAATCCAAAGACTATCCCTGCAACCTCAGAAACTTTACCTCTTTAAAATATTAGTTTGTGTATACATATACTATATAACAATAACACCATAAAACTATTTGCAACTCATAATGTAGAACTATGTAGAGAAATGAGTTACAATTGTAAATAATTTGGTTCTCACATACCGTGTGACATACCTCCTCTCCACTTGGTAATTATAAAAATTGCAATATGCAAGTATTGTTTGGGCGTTTTGAGCAGTTTACGCATTTTGTGTCACGGTCCCCAGCGCGTAACTCGCTGACCTCTAGCGTAGGGCTGCCAAATTGACTGCAGTGTAGGCAGTGTGTAACTTAACACTAACAGTGTTTTTTTTTATTGTTATGATTAAAGTTTAAAATCAGCTAAAAATAGTTTATACAGCCAACCGGATACTCTTTGATCCGCTATCACACCTTGTCTAAGTTGATATAAATCAGCAGCAAGTCCCCACAACTTTATTTTAGTGTGCTCTGAGTAGCCTTTTATTCTTCAATCTCACATCGATCTCCATACTTATAAAAAATATGTGTTTCAGATGAATAACATAAAGTACCAATCCTTTATTTTTAACACATTAATCAAAACTCAGAAACATTAATGAAATTGATTTAAATTTTATAATTATCGGATAAAATTAAAAAAATATATATAACAGTGTTCATTCTAGAATGTCACCTGACTCTTACATCCTTTATAAAATTTAAGTGATGTGTTTATTGGGCTTGGGTAGCTGTCTGTTACACCTAAAAAGGTAATGTGTCATCCCTAGAGTGGGCTCTCGTTGCGGCGTACGCAGGCTCCGCAGGCCGGATCTGGGTCACGCGGGCGCCACCCGAAAACGACTTTAATGTTCATTTCAAACTGATTTGTAAATAGCGAACGAACATTACATTTGAGGACTTTAGAATCGTTGTTTTCTCTACAGTTAAGCTTTTAAGAGGCCATTGTAAAGAGGTCTTGTTTAACCCTGACTAACAATGAACTTGAAGCTATGTGGCCTTCAAGTATGTGGCACACAGATACTCCTGCCAACGCCCCGTTGGCCCAGTGGTTTTAATACAGGGCCAATACTCCGGAGTCTGGATTGGATCCCCGGGTCGGACAACAAAAGTTTCGAATTTTTAAACTTTGTTCCGGTTTGTGATCACCAACCCGCATTTGGCAAGCGTGGTGATTATGCCTGTACCCATCATTGCTGTGGTAACTTGAATTCAATGATGGAGGCCTTTAACTCGAAGTGGGATGATTATAGGCTGTTACTTTACTAGCTCGTAAAACTCCTAACAAACATAATCTTCTCATCGTACGATGTCCTTTAAGGGTTGTTTGGTGTCAGAGTTTTGCAAGCAACCTATTACAGGCTTCTGATTCTGACGTGTTTTTTTAATTATTATTTTCTTTGAGCTTTTACGGCTTAACGAGTCTCCCGAAGAACAACTATGCCCCACCGGGAATCGAAACTAATGTAGCACCAAGCGGACTCTAGTTGTCAAATTTGCTTTAACTTTTTGTTCATGAGTCATTATTTTATAGAGATATTTAAAATAGCATTTAAAATGTTATAGTCATTGATGAATTGATTTTGAGGACAACGTTTTACTTCAGGTTGGGACGAAAACACAATTACCTATGACTCGTATGCAACATTCGTAGCATGGTCACAAATTCTCGATGTTTACGCCGTTTGTTTCCTGGAAATCGTGACATTTTCGCTTCAATACTACTAACGCCTGTGCGATTTCCTACCGCTGCAGTTGCAACACATGTTTGAATGCTTTTGTTGCCTCACGAGCTTATTCGCTTTACATTTCGTCGGCCTACCTTCGCTGAGCGAGGAGAGCGTGCGAATATAGAGTCGCTCTAATCTTCTAGGTCGCTTTGGGTTGGTTTTATGCAGTTTTTTTAGACGAGAAGTCGAGAATAGAATACTAAGTCCTATTTGTTAGTTACTCATGTGAAACAAACTAATATTTTAGCGCCTAATAGTGAAAACCGTTTTTATTTTCGCTTAAAAAATCATTTAATTTTAAATTATTAAGAGTGCCTATCTCATACTTAATAATGATGACGTCGTGGTACCTACGAAAACTATGAAACTTAAAACGTGTTTCTCCAGTGATGATAGATATTTTTAATTAGAAATGGTTCATTTAATCCATACTAACTTATATTATGAATGCGGAAGTGTGATACTTTACGAATAAATATTAGTGGTAAACTTTGAATTTCGTTTGTAATTTAGATGAATTTTGCTGTATAGATAATCCTTGTTTTGTTTTTTATGAATAATTGCAGATGATAGATTAGACCAGACTTGCGTACAGATTGGATCGACATGCAATCTGGATCCCACCCGTCAAGGGTAAAAATAGCTAGGGGCCTGCTCCTTCCTGCTCTTTTCCTATTGATTTGCACCGATAATACGTTGGCAGCCACAAAGGCAGCCACTGAAGACTCATTTATCTCAGTTTAAGATATTTTAATGATGGTTCGAAAAACAACTGTCGCAAGTGAAAAATAAAAATTTCAACTTATAATCATTGTACTTACAATTTTTTTTTCAATTGAAGCTGATTTTTTTCAGTTTTGTTTAAAGTTGACAATCGATTACGATAAATATACTTTTATGTGCACGTTGACGCTCGTGCATTTAAATGTTTTGAAAAGCTATTATTTTCCTCGTCTAAACCAGTGACCTGACCATTAAAAAATATTTTCCTGTTATTATCTGTTTCAATAAAATACTGATATTGAACGCCAAGCCTAACATTAAATTTAATCCAATTAAATTGAAGCCTTTTGAATTCATGTTTTTATAGTGTTGTTAACTATTGTACATAGTGTAAGCCGCAGCTTCAGATATTTTTTAACATTGAAACATTGCGTAGGCAACGTCAACCAGTGTACCTATTCAGGGCGGTCTTTCAGCGCGCGAGCCGTAGTTTCGGTCGCGACCGTGTGAGCGCTGCACGCGTTCCGCTTAGTTCGGCTGCTCAGCCTACCAACAGTGTCGTGTGAACATCTCTTAGTTTAGCCCTTGGACTTTTACAAACTATAGCGGTAGTTCCTCTAAAGTGCATTCGGATTTTTTCGAGCAAATTGTTCGAAATTCTTTGTTCATTGAAACATGTAAGTAGTAAAATTTGTTAATATCGTTCCACTTTTTTATCTAAGATAAATACTTAGTTAGGCAAGCTATAGGTTATTGGTAATTATCAGATAATGAAAGTTATAACCACAATAACAATAAAAGTGAGTGCAGGTAGATTGGTTATTGTTGATCTTTTGTATTGCTAAATGTCTTAAAAATTAGAGGGGCAGTCAGAAAATTTCTACAAAAAGTCAATTTTCTTTAACTTTTTACCCACTTAAAGTCTAACGAAAAGAGTTCTGGGTCGAAATGGTAGCTTAATATGCTGTTGACTTTAAAAATATTTTAATGTCAGTCAGAGTCAGTTAGTCAGAGTCAGTTTCAAAATGAAAAGTGGCTGAAATTATAATACTGTTTTGAGTAAGTCCTGACGATGTTCACCTTTTGAGCAGCTTGAGAACCAATTTATTTGAACAACACTCAATACAACCACGATAGATGTATAGTGGTTGCAATGGCCATGCAAGTGTTACCAGTGCTATACCATAACAAAAAAAGCATTATTAAATGAATTGTACTCATTTAAAATATAGAAAGTATGGACATTATGCATTACAACCATAGTCCCATACCCAATACATTAGCAATACATAATAAGTATGTTGCTGACACTTACTGTGTCTGGTCTAGACCGGTTTGAAAGTGAGGGTTTTTGTCGAGAAGCCGAATCACTAAATAATACGTACATACCGTGTTATTATAATTATAATATGCTAATGTGGTGCTACCTCTGTTTCTTTTTGTCGTGCAGGAGAACCAAAAAATACAAACTAAAAGTCAGAAAAGTGCATGAACTTATAACGCCCACACTTGTAAAATCTCTTAGATCTTTCTTCATATAAAGAAAACTGGCATGGTGACTAAGAATCTTATACCAATTCTTCTTTTCATGACCCAGTAATTTGTAAGTTCTAAAGTTTGCAATATCAAAAATTTTTGGGTAAACGTACTTATTTGAAAAGAGGCATACAGTAGTAACCGAATATCTTGGGCACAATTTCACACTTGTCCCGAAGCAGTCGTATAATATTAGGACGTATAAAAGGGTCTCCTGTGGCCTATTTAAAAGGGCCGAGTAAAAGTGCCTGTTTACGGCAATTTACTTTATACTTACAGTGGTCTGAATAAATAGAGGTTGGATAGTGCGTAATGTACAAAACTGAACCTATTACAACAAGTATACACTGCATAAGTCTATATTTACGAATTTTGAATCTATTAACTTGGCCGGAAACGAAAGCACACCCGTTTATCTCTCCAATTATCAAATTCGATATTGCCGGCCTTTCTATTACGGTAGAGCACGTTACATCGCTGATTTATGATATGTTACTTGTATACGAGAATGCAATTTTAATTTAATTGCTTTAATAATAATTATGGTATAGGGCTAATAATAAATATGAGATTAAGATTGTTTTACGCACGACGAAAACATTACAATAACACTACATTGTGTCTTCTGTTCACTAAGTCAATATTGGTTGTATTGACAATAGTGTATAGATTCATAAGCGCAAACAGTATGCAACTTTAAACTACGAGTAATATTTTAGCGCAACACACTTTTTTTTTATCCCAAGTCTTTATCCCTCGATCGTGAGTTATTCCAGACACAATTGAAATCAATTGTTATCGCGGCACGCGCGTGCCTCCTGGGGGTTGAGGGATTTAGCCTTCGGAAAATTTCTCTTTAGTATAATTGGTGTCAGGTCATCTAATAATAGAGATCCGCTAGCGGGTTTATAAATGCAGCATTTGGTGTATAATGCTGCAAAAGTTAATAATTGAATACCTAGTCGGAAATCAAGCATTCGTCGGGCGTCGAACCCGTTAACTCGTTTTTAGAACGACGACCTTGCTCTGGTAAATATTGTGCTTGGTTTAGACGCTTTACACTGTATGTAATTGTCGGATCCGTGGTCTGTGGGAACACAACTAAACCTTTTAAAACATGTTTTTAATATAATGGAATATTTCAATAGTAGATTTAAATCGTTTTACACATATCGCAGATGAAAGATCAGTCTCGTTAAAGTTAATTTATCAGCTGCGGACACAAAAAAAGTTATTCTGTCTGAGCGATGACGCCATTCAGTGCCGTAAGACAATTCCTCATTTTTTGCTATTTAGCAACGAAAAATCTCATCCAACTGTAAAAAACGTTATTCTGCAATTGAAGATTGCCTGTCTGAATGTAACTTTTTTTTCATTTTCTTCAGATCTCAAGAATCAATAATTTTCATTCTACCTTTAACAAATAGTGCATTACAATAAATTGCAGTGTTTAAAGTTTGTGGAGAGTAATACATCTAATTTCCGCAAAGCTATATTACCCACCTTTCCCGGATCCCCCCCCCCCCAGCTTTCCGCAATCCTTGTCCTATTTTCCATTTGAGAAAACACTAGGCCTTCGCGGTGTCACCGTTCTGTCTGTGGCTATGTTAACCCTTTTTTCTTTCTTTAGCACCCTTAGAACGCTTGCAAAGATTTTAACATAAAGAACTTCTTTTTTTTTAAGTAGACATTTTTGTAGATTGCCGATCGTGTTAATTCAGTCATCAAGATTGTTATCGTGAAGACAGAAGTACTTTGAATTGTTTTACTGATGGCCGTGAAGGTATACGAAAATGTTATTTTATTTAGTTCTGTGAATAAACTATTAATACTTAAATATTTTGTTACTCCCACCAAACACTCTAAAAACTTGTTTACACGTTTTGGAAAGTATAGTAACGAATGGAAATTTCTTAAATGGTAAATTAAGAATGCAAGAAAGAAGAATGCAAAATGAGGTTTATTGCAACACCATAAACCTTTATCTAATTGTCTTCGTACTTTCCCGGTTCACTGCATGCATATCTAATTGCTTAGCTTGAACTTGAAAACAAATTATTTACTTATTTATAATAAACACACAAGAGACGACTTTTAAACCAGGCCAAAACAATTTCCACAAGCGAACTCCATTTGCATATTACTTGTACCATATTTATGGATTCCGAACTGTAGTTTTCAAACTTTGTACAATTAAACGTGGTTAAGTAATCATTTTTTTGCACAATGTATAATATATTAAGTAGAAGCCATGTATTATGGGGTTAAATAAACGTAGTTTATTTTATCCACTTGTGTACAATTTCTAACACTTAATTGCTCAACACAGTAATTACTTACTGTACTTAAAAAATCTAAACAATAATTCCACCACGTATACAATGTTAGTTGCCCTTTCCTACTTTCGTTATAGAATCTATGACCTATAGCCCTGTTCTTCTGATGAGATACTCTCACACAGTATCGAATTACCCTTAATACTCGTATGATGATAATTTGTTAACCGTATACTAAAAACAAATAATATTTTTTATGTATTTTAACGAATTGATTAATTAAATGTTAAAAGTAAAAGTGTTTATTATACGTAACTTACTTATCCGTATTATAGTTAATATTTATCATGATTTATGACATATTTATTAATGAGGTCTAAGAGTAGAATAAATTAATAACGCAATATAGGTCACTTGAAAATAAGCATTTTCAATCCTGTCAAAATGCAGTATCGATTACACAAGCATCGTTTGATGAATGCGGTTTTTCATTCTGCACTGGACATTTGCCAGCTTACGGGTTTACCTATTTCTTTTGAATGGTTTATTTTTTTATCTACATATCTCCATGTAAATCTGTTTACAGGAGTTTTAGTTTATTTGTGGACGGCTATTCCTGGCGTCCCGTTTTATGCCAGCCATGTTTATCGTATAGTATTGGGCGGTAGTAAAACGATAGCGGTTTATGGTCGAAAACTGATATGTTTAGTTTCTCCTGCCAACATACGAACTTTTGTATCTGACAAAATTTGCAGCCTCAGGATTAGTTTATAACTATGTTCCAACTTCTAACTTTGGAAGTTCATGTGGCTCCCTTATTAACGTTTACCAAACACGTTTTATTATCAAGAAGAATTGAAACGGTGCCAGCTATAACTTAAATGATCATATCAAAGACTATATTCAGCAGTTTCTCGTAGTTCGATGGAGTTTTCCCTTTGCAATTAGCCTATTCAAATTTTATATATTATAATTATAAATATATCATAGGTTTGTTGATTACCTGAGTACCTACTAAAGGTTATCTTGTCATTTCAAACGACTATTTATTGAAACAAGAGACTAAGCTAACACAAAAGTCTAGAAGAAGCTTACATGTCCCTAGACTCATTTTAGTCTAACGTTACGATGATGACATTCTATAGTGACAGTGTCGGCGCCGGATTGTCGCGACTGCGGTGTTGCGAAACTTGCCCCGCGATATAGGTTAGTTATTGTAACTTGACCTTTTGCCTAAACCTCTTGGAAGAAATATTTCATAAAGCCATGTCTGACAACAAAAGCTGAGACCTACTAACGCCGCTTCAATAGATTTATGATACTATTAATCTCTATCAACAATATAATAAATCGCTATGGATACCGTTGCGTGTACTCGCGATATAATTTCACGGAACGGAAAGAGGGCTCCGCCTATTTTTGTTCAATCTTGATCGTTGTGTGACTGTCTACACAAATGATGTCCTTGAATTGATTTTTTCACGAATAGAGATATACATATACATTGTCGCTATGTGTCAAAATTTAACTCAGTTAAATCAGATCATTATGCCATGTCCAAGAGTTTTAGTGAATTAATACTATTAAAATGTTTCCTTGTCTCCTGCTCAACCCACACTATCAGCAATCAAATACTTAGTTTTAATATTTTTTACTCGCAACACATCGTGAGTAATGGAATGGAGGTGATTGAATCGATTGCCACTTTCCCGGATGTCGGCGGCGATTTTTAGCCTTCAGCGTAGTCATTGTATGCAGCCCTCGTAACCAAGATGTTAAGTATTGCTGCTGAAGCAACTAACGAGCTAGCTTACGTACTCCATCAAATTAATCATTTTGTGGTTAATATTTCCAAAAATTTACCAATTGGATTGTCCCAACAATAGCTACAAGTCGATCTGCAATCCAGAGTATCATTAGTTAAGTTTGCAATATAGGTAGTATACATAGTCAAAGTTAAACATTACAATAACACGCAAACATGCCTTATATACCGAACTTACTTGTCTTGTGGGTGACGAGTCTAAGGTTACTTACTTAACAAATTTTAATGCTCCACAGAATGGGCATGGTAGATGAAAACAAGTTCAAACAAGACACATGAAAAGAACCAGGTACCAATAGGCGCTTATCCATGAGATGCCATAGCCAAGGTGAAGGCAAAATTGTTCAAAAATTCCCATTTAAACTTAAGTCTGCTATGAATTAAGTACACTTCTACCTACACTTATTATAAAGAGTAAAGATTTGTATTGTTTAGAGCGAACAAACTCAAAAACTAGTTGACCGATTATATGAAATTACTAACCTATCGAGTTCCAGAAAATGACATAAGATAGTTTTATCCTTAAAATCATCTAAAGGAGTTGAAAAGGTAAATGTAAATGTGTATTGCGAATCAATATTTCCTCATTTGGTAGAGATAATAATTGAAAACGATTTAAAAAAAAATGGATCTCTAAGGAGTGTGATACGAGTATAATCGGAAATGTAATGTAATCGGGTGTGCAAAATAGCCGCTTCGAGAAGTTCGGAACGGATAAATTTAAGGTGTTAGTAATATAATTGTCGTCATTCAAGGACAATTTGGCTTGTTTACTCGGTCTATCTATGAGCTTAAGCATTTTTGCTGCTGCATTATATTAAAAAACTTGTATATAGTTTGGTGCTTACGTCTTTGAAAGCCGGCGTCGAGCTAATGGTTCAGTTTCCGGACGCTAAGTGACTTCTCCAGAAGACCTGTAGCACTAATTTGAAAAATATTATACTGGTAATAACATTTGTATAATATTAAAAACTATTTTTTACCTTCGACTTCGTTCTTTATATTCATTTTGGTACATAAATTTTCCTCGATATAAGTATGTACAACACATTTTCATCATAATCATAAGACAAACATACGATGAAAACACATTTTTATTTATGTAGATGTGCAATTGTGCATATTTTTGAATACCACTTATAGTGGACACACATGGTGGAACACAAGAAAATTCTGATCAGTATGCAGACCACGTGACGGAACAACGCAAAACAGTGGACAACGAACTTTGAGGAACAGTTCTTGCCATAATCGATACTCTAACACCATATTCGACCAGTCGGAAAGTGATTCATGTGTTTGATATTCTATTTTAATCGTTAATAGTAATCGATTGCAAGTCTATAAATATAAATGCTCGAACGCTTTTGTGTTTTTTTTGTAGCGCGAAAGTCTAAGTAATATTCAGTGTAGCTGTAGCAAACTTCTTAAATAAATATTATAAAAAAAAATGTGTAGGATATATATTGACGACCTCTGTGGTAAACTAGCGTACACGCCGGTTTTAAGGCTACGTGGCCCCGAGTTAGACTCTCGGTTGGGCCAATGTAGATAAAAAGACTTGTTGCACATACCTACATTGTCTCGGGTCTGAGTGTTTGTAGTAGCTTCGTTGTTGCTGATTTCCACAAAACAAGTGTCCTTTAAATAGTTACTTAATTTGGGTTAAGAACAATGTGATGCTGACGATGTTGTCCACAGTTATTTATTATTATTAATGTTTAAAAACTTGAAATTTTTTATCCCATTGAACTGATTGGCGGACTACATTTCTTTAGAAAAAAACTGTGTGGCAGTGCTGTTGCTACAGTGTCTACAATAGGTGAAGGCCTTGATAGCCTCACAATGAAATAAAAATAGACGAGTGTTTATTAGGAGCCGTTTGTATGCCTTATCTAGTTCAAAAACATGTAGGGGAATGGTTTGTGTATAGAGTACATACAGACATACACGTGTGCCGCGGGTTCTGACTGCGGGAGGGTTAACTTCACAAGTTTGGAGAAAAAGCACATGCTTTTTGTAATAAACAATATTTAAAGGGTGTGTTCAAAAATGTATTCATTTTTGTAATAATTTGATGAAGAATGTAGAAGTATTTTATTAAATACTATATCCAAAACCTTAAATACTTACTTATATGTTATTAAACCAAATTTGACCATAACAGCTAACTTATAGTATAGTAAGATAAGCGACCAATACTGTCTTTTAAATTTAATTTGTTTAATTTAATGAAAAGTTTCAAAGCGTATTAATACTTTACGTTTTATCAACAGTCTTGCTTGTTACTCGTTATAATAAACGGGCGTTCATTTCCTGCTGTAAGTTGTAACATTGTAATAATACAACTTTGATGTAATAATTCCTGGCGATTGTGGCTTATCTATCACAAACAATAAATTCATAAAACTCGGTAAAAAGCAATGAGTTGAACTTTTTATAAAAGAGCACAGTATTGTTTCACTTCCATCTTGACATGTTGTATTAAAAACAGTTCGTATTTAGGCATCTGACAATAGTATGGTAGTATTTGTATTTGTTAGTAAAGAAAAGTTTATCCTAACCACTTGTTTTTCCATAGTCACCCTAAGTTCTAAATCTTATATATTATTATTATATAAAAATGAATCCCTATTTCCCTTGGTCATCGCATCACGCGTGAACGGCTGGACCGATTTCGCTAATTCTTTTTTTGTTTTGTTTGTTATGGTCAGGAGAATGTTCTTATGAAAGAAAAAAATAAGAAAAAGGCGCGGAAAATTAGAAAATTTAAGAAAACTTAATCACCATTATTTGTAATATAACCTTATCGCTTGTGACAATTTAAACTTTTTTAATTTATGGCGTTTGACATTACATTGACAGAATGCGTGCTGCAAATGGTTACAGTTTCCAGTACGGTTAGCATTTGCAATGTCGATAAATAAATTTGTATCTGTTTTTTTTTTAATTTATTATACAAATTCGAAATAAATATTCATAGTTAATACAGGACAACGTCTGTCGGGTCCGCTAGTATTGAATACTTAAATGATAAATCGTGTCTTTCAACTGCCAAGTGCGTTTAATAAACATTTATTAGAGTCTCGGACCACCACATCGCGCGGAAGTCCACTATTAGCGATTCATATCCCACTATACACTAGACATCAGCCTAATAAACACTTCTATCTCATTTAGCAATAAGGTTCAGTACTCTTTATGCTGTCACTGTAGCCTGTACTCGATAGTTCGGCCTTCACCTGACCGCCTGCAATGACAGCAGCGTCTATTATCCTATTACTACTACCCATCTTCTGTGCTATATTTGATCTGTAAAAGATACGATTGATGGCAATTGTAGCTGTGACATGTTCAATTCGTTAATAATCCATAAATAGCTTCGTTTGACCTGATTACACATTATTCTTCCCACAACCAGACGCTCAAGTAAAGTGGTGAGTTATCTTACTGGCTGGAAACTATTTTTTATCAGATATCTACAATTTTTTTTAATAAAATACTTGCAAAAGTGCTTTTTATCGGTCCTGGCGCTCTACCTATTTTCAGTAAAATGCTCTACTCGGTCGTTGTTGTTTTTTTGGCACTATAACCTTAGTATTCAAATATTTATAACACTGAATCATATTACGGCCTCAGATGCTTGAGACATTGCTCTTGTTTGTAAAAAGTATAATATATTTTCAAGGAAGTGTTTATCAGCTCTATATCTGGACCTAACATTGTTTAATTAGACTACTCGTACCTTATTTAATTTTTCCCATTAGGTACTTTATTCTAGAAACGTGAGACGGTTTCAACAAACCACTACCTACTCTAGGCGTATACTGTACCAGATTGCCTTACTGGTCAGAACACAGAAATAACACTCCTCAATTTATTAAAACTAACAAAAAGTTGGCCTGAAGGCTGTGCTTGCTTCTTTAGTTCTAATCTAGAGTATTTGCAGTTTTTTTACATTATCACCACCAATCTTCAGCTTACTCCAAGCAATGTTGACACGGAAGTGTACCGCTCCCGAAACTATGTTTGTACAAATTCTAAAGTCCAGGCCAAACGCCCAAAATGAAATATCGGCGGGCGGAATACCCGCATCCGACAGGGAACACGTAATTTTCATATTTTATTAGTTCCCGGTTTGACCGTAAAAGCTTTTCTTAATGCATGGTGATTGGGTGATCTTGATTTTAACATTAAATAGGTTTTTTTTTTCTCTAGTTGACTGGTAACCTAGGCGAGGATGTAGGTATAGTTTAGGAATTGAAAAATCTAAAAAGTTAAATTTATTTTAAGTGTTATTTGACTATGTAATCAGTCTCCGTTCTCTCGAGACGGTCTTTTAAGGTCTTATTTCTCTTTATATTTCGTATTTGTCTCAAGTCTAGTCAAGATTTCTCAAATCCATAACACACATCACTCATCACGATTCAATTACCAATTCTGTATATTTTAAGATTGAGGAAATCAATTTAGTACCTTTTATTATGAATATTGTATATCAAACTCGACCATGTCTACTTATTCATTTAAATAATTTCATTAAGGTAATAATAAAAAATCTATCTTATTTTCTTCCAAAGATACTTTGTTTTTTTCGCATTGGATTTCATCTCCAAGTCGCGTGGCGGGTGCGGTGCTGTTTCGCTTACTCCTTTAAATATGCCACAAGTAATCCGGCAATTCATTATGTCTTATTCTTATTGTGTCTGCTCGGGCATAATTACCTTAAATAGATGGTCTGGATATTTATTCAACCAAGAAAAGGCAACGCAATGCGCGTTTTGTAAATTAGGCAGCTCTTGTTTACCTGAAATAATTTATTTTTTTACTACTTTTATGCCAATTTAAAATTTAGTAGACTATTGTATCGTTATGATTTGCAATGCTTATAGTATTTAAGGCAAGCAATAGCATTTTTGTGAGCGTAACTAATTATATTCTATTACATCTTACAAGAACGTGCAAGTAATGGGCTATGAAAAAGCTGCTTACTTATCTAGATAGATAATTATGGCGTTGGAAATAAGCGTTCTTTGCAGCCACGGTACCCTATACATGGAAACGTATAATTAGACTTTGCATCGTTTTATTTTACGTATCTTGATGATATTTTATGGGTACATATTCCTTGCAAGTGTCTTGGTATCGCAGGCATGCTAGGCACGCGACGGGGGACGAGAGGGCGGATATTATTAGAACATACTAGTTTGATGTAAACTTACCACTTTTAGATATTTGCCCCAAATAATTTTGTTAATGTAAAACTCCCGGAATGATAATGCTCAGTGAACCACTTACCGCTGAGTTTTATAAGTTTCTGATAATAATAATGAACATAAAACTACAAGTTCAAATGTACCTAAATATAAGCATCCTCAGCCTTATTAGTTAAAAAACTGCTGCCTACTCATCTAGATAGATAAATCTGTTTTAAATTATCTGTTCTAATTTATTTTGTGTGGTATTGGCAATTATTAATTTTATCAGGGTAGGCAATTGGTTCTTTCATATTTCTAACTACTTAATTTTGTTAAGAAAACTCAAAGAATTTGCCAGGTAGCAACTATGTCATTGTCTGTATGTGCCACACGCCTTAATTATTTTCAATAACTCTTTATTTTATTCCTACTATCTAAATATGACAGCTACCCGACACTTATCTGGTTAACAAGTATAGTGTTTTGCATATCATGCATAACTGCACACTGTAACAAACTGAACAACTCGTATGTGGAATTCAATTGAATTCATCATGTAATAGGATTATTAATCCCATTGCATACATTATTAAGCGAGTCGGTTCATATTAGAAGTAGCAATAAAAACAATATTTGAATTGTGCTTTCAACAGCAGTTTTACCTTGTGTAATACTGCATGCTGTGGGCTTCTTTTACGTAAGTCGTCCGTCTGAGGAAACTCGCTAGACGTTGATGCAGCGGGCTGCTTTACAAAGGGTTGGTTAAGTAATTTTTGGTCTGAAATGTGTTTTCTGTGGTCTACAATATTTTCGTATCTAAAATTAATATATTGGTCTATTTTAAGTTATACTGGTTCGGCTTTGACACGGCCGAACGCTCGTTCTCGTAGTTAATTACGCGCAATATTTACAGACGCTCTTTTTATTACTTTACTTTATAAAGGTTTTCTTCGCAGTTTATTTTAACTAAGCAATACTAATTGACTTTTATAAGTTTGTCGGAAGTAACGTCAAATCGGACGCCAGCGCCTCCTCTCGGCGCTCGACAGAGTCTATGACGAGGCGATCGCCCGGAGCAAGTTCAGTCTTCATGTTTCGGTCGAGCAGTAAACACGTCTAGAAACTGTCGCGCGTCCTATTTGTGTGCTCTGTGATTTACTACCTACTTAAACTGTGTTTGTGCTAAATCAGTTAGTTATTATTTTACCGACATTACCCACGTACGCCCACCTGAAAATTTGTGTAAATGGCCAATAATAACGATCCGGAGTTACCCTCGCCGTTATCAGATGTGGGATTAGTGTCGGTACAAAATGAAAACGCCGATAACGACCGTTGGCGTGCTGTTTTTGAGCAACAAAATGCAAACATGCGTGCACTTATCGAGGCGTTGCAAGTGCCGAAGACGTCACATACAGTTGATTTGCCCGAGTTTAATCCCGACAGAGCAAATACGGATGCAAGATCGTGGTGCGCGACAGCGGATTTGTGTTTCGCAGAAAACCCGTTACACGGCGGTCAACTCGTTTTGGCAATAAGTAAGGCGCTAAAGGGAGCAGCGTCTACATGGCTATCCCAAGTTGCTTATCAAGGTATGACGTGGAACGAGTTTAAGGGTCTTTTTATAACAAGATTTGTTTCGACTGAAACTTTAGCGGGTACCCTCATTAACCTCAACGGCGACAAACCGCACGACAAGGAGACCTTAGGAGCTTATGCGAGTCGTCTGATGACATCACTTACGAACCGTTGGAAGGATGTTGATAAAGAACAGATTGCAGTGGCTACCGTTCTTGCCCACATATCACAATTCGATAGCAGATTACAACGTCTTGCCTTTACCACCGATATTACTTCGAGGGATCGACTACAACAAGAGTTACATGCCTTTTCGCACTTGAAACGCAAAATAAGTACACCCAGTGATTTTTCAAGTGTACCTGACTCAAAAAGAGCAAGAACTACCCCTCTCAGATGTTTCAACTGTGACAAAATTGGCCACAAGCGGTCGGAATGCATGAGCAAGCCCATGGATGTCAAAGGACGAGCTACAACGACTACAGCCACAAGCCAAGCATTCCAGCGGCCAGCGGAAAAGCCCATTGTGTGCTTTAAGTGCGGGAAACCTGGACACATCGCGATCCGGTGTATCAACGGTGGCGGCCAAGCAGAGGGAACCGTAACGGCGCGGAACGAGCGGCGTGTGGACGTTTGTGTCGTCCAACAGCCCCGGGGTACTTTGGGGTGAGCGATATTGTTTTTCATATGACGCTGGTGCTGAATGTACGCTAATTAAAAAGTGTTCCGCCTTAATTAAGTGGAAACGCTACAATGATGCTATTGTCATGACCGGTATAGGTCAAACGCAAGTATTTAGCACAGAACAGATTTTATGCTTTGTAACGAATAACGATCATTTCATGTTTTGTCGGATAATTGTTTGCAAAATAATACTATGATCGGACGTGAAATTTTAAGTCTAGGTTTTTCCATAAACATGACGGCTAATGAGCTTACATTGAGCAAAAACCATTGTGTGAATTTTTTGATTGCCTGTGAATCTACCCCCGATTTAACTTTTGTCAATACAGATGCGACTGCCATGAATTAGTCGAAACTTTTTCAAATCCTCAATCAATACTCGGGAGTTTTTCATTGTAGGTTTACCCACCAGGCGAGTAAACACTGGTGAACTTAAGATAAGGTTAACTGATCTAAGTCGTACTGTGCAGCGACGCCCTTATAGAATCTGCGGATGAACGTAGTGTGATTCATGAACGTGAAAGAGTTATTGGATGCGAACATTATAAGACTTAGCTGTTCTTCTTTTGCAAGCCCGGTACTTTTGGTGCATAAGCGAGATAGTACTGATCGCGTGTGTATTAATTACCGTGAACTAATAATAACACGTCTCAGTGGTGACAATTTCTTCTACCAGCTAGATGGCGCATGAGGCTTCCATTTAATTCCCGTTACACGTTAAAAGCTTTAAGTTCCAAGCGTACTTACAAGTACGCTCATGATAGATTACGAAGGATGCCAGCAGGTCATGTGCCAGTCGAAGTTGATGTTGACGTACATGTTGATTGTGATAATGACTAAGTTTTATTTTGTGTACTGAGAACTCGAGTGTACTCGTCGAGCCATAGAGAGGTCGACCGTACCAGTAGTTACTACGTAGTCGTAGCCCGGTAGAAATCGGTATCTCCTGGGGAAACTCAGGTAGTCCGTGGGTGCGCGGTGTGCGTTTGACTCTGGCGGAGGTCGTGGTCTGGTAGACCGTAGTGTGTAGTCTATGGGAGATACACACGGTTGGTGATTGCAAAAGTGTTGAGTTAGTAAAGTAGAGTGAGCTGCTTGGTCGGCTTGTGAAGCCGTGGCGAATAGAGAGTCCTCGAGTTCTAGGAGATTAAATTTGAAAATAACTGAAGTGCTCGATCATGATACATGGCCCTGGCTACCTTTATTGTACTTTGATCAGTGTTCTGTATCAGATGTAATAACAAAGCTTAGTACATTCGGTGTGAGTCGATTATGTTAGAAATTAATTAGTCCACACAAGTGATTTGTGAGAGTTTGTTTATAAAAGAAGTTTGGAGTCAGAATAAAAGACATTTAACGGTTAAAGTTTCTTTATTTCACGTTCCTTCAGAAGACAGTATTTTCATGTGGCCATGACGTACTTGTACTCTCGGGTGCTATTTGGTTGCAGGGTAATACACGAGGACGTGTACAAGCAGGATGGCCGTGTCGGAAGTAACGTCAAATCGGACGCCAGCGCCTCCTCTCGGCGCTCGACAGAGTCTATGACGAGGCGATCGCCCGGAGCAAGTTCAGTCTTCATGTTTCGGTCGAGCAGTAAACACGTCTAGAAACTGTCGCGCGTCCTATTTGTGTGCTCTGTGATTTACTACCTACTTAAACTGTGTTTGTGCTAAATCAGTTAGTTATTATTTTACCGACATTACCCACGTACGCCCACCTGAAAATTTGTGTAAATGGCCAATAATAACGATCCGGAGTTACCCTCGCCGTTAAGTTTATCTCCGAAATCAATTTACTGTAATGGTGTTAGGCTGGGGTGTTCATTGTTTAGTTACATTCCCGCATGTCCCGTATACCATTTGGTGTTTTTATGTAGTCTGTATTTGGTAATATGTATCGCCTTTGGCTTCTATTTCATCCAGCTTGGATGATACTGCAGCGGGAATTTTCAGAATTCTCGGTCGGAAAATTCTCATAGAAGTGACTGCTCTTAATAAAAATGTATTAAGTTGACGTCAATCGAAACTGATACCCGTGGAGCGAGTGCACTGGTCACGCTATCGTGCACCAAGGATCTGATTGCAGCGCCAATGGCTCGGCCAGGTCACCACACGCAATGACACGGATGCAGTCTCGTTCGACTCGACTGTCGGCGTATCGCATTAATACGCTTCTAAACAGAACTAGTGTTTAGTACGCTTGAGCCGGTACGATTGTCACGCTTCCATGCGTGCGACTGACTCATTCCGCTTGTAAATTTGATCGGGTGCTCATAGACATGTAATTAATAATGTCGTCAGAAGACAATTAGCGATCAAAACACGAGAACAAACTGCTAATCCATACATACATACGAGTATACAAGATTTTTGTTAATTGCCTATACAAAATGGAAGCCAAGTAATATATTTTGTTTTATTATGCTTGTAAAATAGTCTACTTTCGTACAAAATACAAAACGCTCTATTGACACAGATGCTCAACGTTATGTAAGGTCGTGGTAGTTTAATCAGGTTTTCTGGTCTTTGTAATTATTTTCGACGCGTTGCAATAGCGCCAAGCATATTGGAATAGGCGGCTCAATTATTCGATACTGTTTATTATTAAAAAATCCTGGTATTTCTTTGGCCTCATAAGTTTCAAACACTTGAATACTCATTCACTCACTCGTGTTTGTCCTTATTTTTGGTCTGGTTCTACGGTTTTCATGCAATGCCGTACTGGATGGATGGTCACGAGGCGGACCTTGTACGGCACTCGCTTCGCCAGTTGAGAATTGAAGCTCACCATATGGTCACTGCAGCACCGGTCAAGGTCGTGAGCCGACCATACTGGGTCGACAACTATAATCCACTTGGGAAAATGTACGCCGCTTCAACTCGATATTACAGACCCTTTTCATCTTGAGCCTTAAGTTCTTGCACGTCCAGCCTTATCGCTCTCAGTATTTTCACTACATACACAATAATGTAATTTATTCAGGTTTTTCTTCGAGATAATAATTCTTGTATATGTTAACGAAAGTCAATGGGAAAGGGATTGGTTTCAATCAGCAACTACGTTTTCGAAGCCGGCAATCAGTTTTCCCGTTCATTAGTGAGATAACAGTACTGAGTTGGCAGCCGAGTCAAACTCAATCACCTGCAGTTAAGCCCTCGCTGATAGCCAGAGAAAATAAATTATAGACAGTATTTTGTGTGTATATTGGAACGACTGGACGGGAAATGGGATGTCTGGAACCTCGAATTGCAATTTAGTGGATATTTGATGAAAACGTTCCGATCAAACTAAAAATATTTTAAACTAAAATGGCAGGCATGCCGCATTAAGTTAAAAAAAAGTGGTTTTCAAAAAAAAAGTTCACAGCCTTAATAATAATTTAACTAAAAATACGCGCTATAATGTACACAAGCAAGAGAGTCAACTTCAAACTTTCATAAGGTCTAACTTTCAAAACATCTAATAAAGATACAATATGTAAAATAATTTACATTTCCTCACATTCAAAGTTCAATTGTGTTTCGCCGTACTATTTCCCACGACCGAAAACTTATTGAAGCAATATGCTTTTGTCTTCTTATTACTGATTAGCATAGAAACAAATGTTCATATAGTCTTCACTCTTCCCACCGCTATTACTTTAGGGTCAATGCGCCGTCTGTTTCATAAATCACCATAACAATCCTACACTAACCAGATCTTTGACCCTTATTCGTAAAGATAAAATGTTGAGTTCAAACTTTCAAAGATATTGTATCGCCTAAAAGTGATAGCGCTCTAAAATCGATGTTATATTATGTAGACGTAGCAAAAATTCTAATTCACGATTCGACGCCACCACTGTAAATATATTGATGATTGAATCCGGCGAACCATATAATGTTGTAACAACCGACACGTAACATGCAAATAGGAGATCTAGCGGCAAATCTGTTATTGCAACCTCCTCCATAGCAAATGCAGACAGAGTCTGCGCATCGGATCAATCTCCGATCATTGCACGCAATATGGAATCATCGGAATCATCCAAGCAAAACAGATCGACCATTTATTGATCATTACAGATCGAAATGAGTCCCACTTATGCATACAGACAAACGTATACTTATGAAAATTTCAAATTATAGTTCAGATCGTAACGAAAGATTAAATGAAATTAGGTAGATGCACACTAAACCGATAATAGCATATTTCAGGAATCTAAAAGAATTGTTCTTGTAGTGTTATTAAATTTCACTTAATTATGTGTGAAACAGTTTAAAAGAAACTAATAAGCTGAAATGTAAGTGGTGCCCGTGTATTATTTTTTATTAATTTTCTCTGATCATATTAACATGTAACTGTTGCATTAAGGTGCAAAAGTTATTAATAAAATAACTGTGTAGAAGAATTCCAAAAGTATGTTTGAAAAATAACACGTAAGTGCACAACTAAGTGGAACCAATTGAAAGACATGGCGGCCTTAAGTCCTCGCTATCTTGATAGAATTCTTGTTTTTGCCTTGTGTGTCCACAGCTGCAAGGATGATAATCGTGCCTGGGGCGTGTACATATAACCTTGCCACATGAAATACGCACGACATTCGTATGAAATTGCTAATAGAGAAATGAACATGTGAATTGTCGGATGTTTGTTGGCACACACATGGTGGCGCAGCCGCTCCCCTCGGGTCGTCGCCTTTAGTGGGTCTTTTATTTGGTAGA
This sequence comes from Anania crocealis, assembly GCA_949315895.1. Lineage (NCBI taxonomy): Eukaryota > Metazoa > Arthropoda > Insecta > Lepidoptera > Crambidae > Anania > Anania crocealis. Next base: position 20,264,520 of record OX438883.1, read on the forward strand.
ATGGTAGTTTCATTCGCGCCGGCCTCGTATACTGACGTGTCGTCCGTAAAATATATAATTATACTTATGAGATTACAAAGTTATAGACTGAATTCATTTGGACTTAAGTGAAATTAAAAGTGCTCTCGGATTGTACGGGCATTTATCATTATCAGTGATTGATTAGGTAAATTTTATCACGTTTTGCTTTTGAAGCTTATAAATTTGTTGTAGGTCCAGTTGCAGAATTTTAATAAATATTAACCCCGTTTTAAGCGGCATTTATTATTTATTAAATTTAAGTATGTCAGAATGGTTTTAATTATCTAGATTTTAGCTTAATCTCGATTTAAAGTTATGCAAGACAGCCATAAACATATACTTATATTTATATGGTTATTATAGCATTGTAATAAATGCATAGTTGAATACTGTTCATTGATTTATATAATATGGTAATAATTCTTCAGTCCTTAGATGTCACAATAGCTTGTCTAATGGGATTAGAAGAGTATGCGTAACAATGTTTGTCCATAAAATCGTTTAAATAACTTTTCATCTTAATAGCTGCAATTTAAAAACCGTTTACGACCTTGAATAAAATTGGAATTTGTTCTAACGGAGTACTGGAACTGTTTAATAGTCATCATGCACTTACAATAACTAATGACAGGAAGCTATAAACTTTATGTATCAATCAGAAAACGCTTGTTTTAGCAGGATTTTGCAGAACGTGACAAAATCAATGTTACCAGAGTAGTTGAATATTCTCATCGTGCACGAAAAATGGGGTGGGTGGGTTTAGGAGGGTCACAATGTTTATTGGAATAATAAGAACATTAACAACGAAGACTGGACTACTCAAATCCGCTGAGTAAATAAAATATTATCCATATTTTAGATGTAGGATTTATAATAAAACCTTTTTGTAAGATAAAGTTTACTTGTAATGTCCAACGCTACTGATAAACTTGTATGGACAGTTAGGCACTTCATCAAATTGCAAAACATGTTAACATCCTGTCGTTTGATATAGTTAATTGAACTCAGTTATTTTTAAACCAACTGCTGTCAATGTCAAGTAAAAATAACCTAACCTAATGAATTTTGCAACAAATAATCACAATATTAAAAATTACTTACGATTCATGATCATGATAATAGAACTTTTTGTTGACTGTTAAGTAACGATCTATAATCATCCCACTGCAAGGCAAAGGCCTCCATCATTGAATTCAAGTTACCATAGCCATAATGGGTAGGCAGGCATAATCACCCCGCTTGCCAAATGCGGATTGGTGATTACACTGACCAATATTCAAAAATTCGAAACTTTTTTTTGCCCGAGCCGAGGTTCAAACCAGGACCCCGATTTCTTGACCCGGTATTTAAACCTGACAAAGTAAGGTAAAACTGCAACCCATTTCTTGTTATTTTTATTCTTGGCTTCAGTTGCTCGAAGAAACTTAACACCATCAATAATATTCCAGTCATTATTTTGATTTGATTTGTGTATTAATGTCATTGGGGTCGTTAAAACAGCACGGGCCGTATTTAGGGGCAGGGGTGCGACGTGACCCGGTTGTGTACCTACATAAAATTAGGTACAATTGTATGTAGTGCGTTTGCGTGTACTTGATTAAAACATTCGTATATTTCCCGTGTAATTTCCGTATGTGGTAAGGTAAAGCTGCACAATGGCAATAGATTTTTTTGTAGGTAAATGAGTTTCTTTTTAAATGTTAATAGCTACAAATCGATAGGTCAAGCTTACATCATCCATCATCGTCATCTCTACAAAAAAATCTTTGAATTTTTTTTAAGATTATTTTACGGACATGCAACATGTTTCATATGTTTAGCTTACTATCTTAAGTGTTATCGACATCAAGGCCCCTGCGATGTATTGTTTTTATATTGCAGACTGAATTAATTAAAAGTGAACATGCCTACTAGGGACTTATAATACGGTTACCGGCCCGGCCAGCCCTTCATATCCGGTCGCGCCTTGTCTGTTCCGCTAATGGCAAAGCAAGAGTTACAAAACTCACAAAAGGCTTATTGTTGCCACAAATAATAAATATCCCCTCGGCACTTGTCTTTTGACAGGTTCATTTTAGAACATGTGGGTAAGGCAAGTAAAGTTATCAGGATTTCACTTTTGTGCTTTGAAATTGTAATAATAGAGCTGGAAAAGATTTTCCAGGATATACTACATTTTTTAAGAAAGAATATGGTAATGTTTGTTTACTTAGAAAGAAATTAAAAATTAAGAAATAAAACATTGACGGAATCTAAATAGAGATGCACTTTGCTATCACTATTGCTTTCCTCTTCTGTTTATATTTCATACTAAGAATTTATTTTTAAACATCTTTCTTAAGGAAAAATATTTTATAATAAAATATTTCATTCTTTCCTAGTAGAAAGAATTGTATTTTGGTAAGGAAAACTATTTTAGGCATGAAAAGTCAAGATATAGATAGTATAGAAATAAGGAAATTAGTTTGTCTCAATGGTTACACAACTTATACAATGTCTTTATTATATTTATAAAAAAGCTTTCTAATTTATTCATATTGATAGGTTTATTCAAATGATCTATCTAAATCTATCCAAATAGACTAAAGAGAAATATTAATTTGATCTTATCTAATCAAAGTTATATAGTAAATAAGTTTCTAAAAACCACTTGAATCATAAAATGTATTTAACTTTTGTACCAAATATGTATATGCCGTACGTTATACGTTAGTACCTAAAAAAAACCTGCGAAATAAAATTCCCATTAAAAATTTTGCATTATGAGCTAAATTTTTTATTGGCATTGCGAACATACGGTTGGTGGCGAGCTGTATGCTTGTATTAGCAATTTGTGCCAGGCCCCACGGGACGCCACTCGTCACGATCCAGTCCTGTTATATCACACGATGAACTAGGCATTCAGGGTATAGGCACAGGTTATTAACAGGTCGTGATTTGAACCTCATGATTGGAAATATTCTCAACATTCCTTAAAAAAGAGTAATTCTTCCGATTAGAAAAAAACACTTGCATAACGTATACTTAATAGTTGACAACGTATAACAACTGATGCTTAGTATATGAAAAAATACGATCTACGAGTATAGTGTCAGGACTGGAAGTGACTAATTGCGATTTGTTGAGTAGATCGTCCCCGCACAATATCAAACGTAACTTTCAGTAAAAAAAAGTGGTAGATCGGATCGTGTAAGGATATATAAGAACAAATGTGATTTGCAAATAGTTTTATGCTGCGAGGCTAACTAGCTATTTAACTTTGAAGGTTGGAAATCCTTAGTTTTAAACGCACGATAATTGGAACTCAATTATACAATTTAATAGTGATTATTACACGCTTTGAGCTAAAATAGCTTCGAGTTCAACATTTGTAAACATAGTTGTAGACAGTTCAAATCATACATCCGGCAGGCATCGAACCCGTTTCATCAAAACGGTGCAACAACCTTGAAATGTCAGTTCGTGGAACTTTGTGAAAGATGAATCAATGTGCTCATATACGATTTGTACGAAAGGACAGATGTTTATCTCACAATCAAGTCTGGCAAAGCTTGTGATTGCTATACAGCTGACAAGTATAGTATGAAATGCTAGCGCTTCGCCCCTGCGACTTCGTCTGCGTTGAATAAGGTAATATCGCCCTACCGGTAATATCGGTTTCTTGATAACATTGTATTCCTGATTATATGGCGGTCATTATAGATCAAACATAACCTTCGCTACCTAAGACAATGTCGATTCTCCATTCCACCTTCTTGTAACCTCTTTTACGCGATTAAGTAAACGACAAAAACAATCTCACTCAGGTTCTTAAACTATCGCCATGCCAAATTTAAATTAAACTAGTTGAGTAAATATTTATTCCCCACACTTCCACCCCGTTGAATGATACTTTCTATTACAAGAATATACCTATGTGAAATAATATATGTTTATATGTGAAACGGTAACAAACTAAACAGACGCACTTGTGATTTATAATGTTAGTTAGTGCTGGATGTGGGCCTAAGATAGACATAATAACACAGGTCATAATAACTTCCGTTATTAAATTTGTCGATGAAAAGGACCCCTTCAATAATTTCGTTTATAATAGAGGCGTATTGCAGAGCCGAACTTAAATTGCAATGTTACTATCAATGCGATTGAACAGAACCCCTGTGTTACATAAATTAAACTGATCGTGTGCAGAGAACCAAACAAGACAAACTAATGTTATGTTTGTTGAATGTGCATGAGTTCCTTGTAACGTAAGGATTACATCAGGGTAAGCGAAGGTTAATTGCATTCAGAATCACCATTTTGATGCGGGCAAAAAATACGTTTACTCTTTGTAATTACAACTGGTTTAACATTTTGAGCTACCTATCCTCTAACCAGATCTAAAACGAGCGATGATGTGTTTCTTAGTATGTTGATGATAAATCTCTACTACCTACCTCTATGTTATTTTTTGCGCCATACAAGTTTTTATTACAGCCTTTTATGATATGTGAAATATCTTTGTCTATTATGTAGCTATACAATTTTCGTATCAGTTCTATAATTACAAGGTGTGGTAAACTCAAATTGGTGCTTGAACTTATCTTACTTTTGTGCGAAAGGAAACCATATGAGTAACGTCCAAAAGTTCAAATTGATATAGTAACTCTTTTTACCTTTTTCTTTTCACACAGTGAACAGCCTATATTATATTGGTCGTTTACTTTCCGAGTAAACCGCGGCTGAGCGGAATGACAACTAGGTTTGTCAATGGCAGTCTGGACAACGTTTGTTTTGTCTCCAGTGACCGCCAAGCAAAGTAAATTTAATACTAGATACATAGAACCTGGACCCAGACGGCCAGGGAGGATCTACTTCTTACATATTTCCTACCACTATGGATTGAGCTTCCAAACCAAATATTTGTCTTTCTTTGCCGCATGAAATGTACGTATTATATGGCCAGTAATAATTGCTTAATACAGTTATCTGCCTCAGATGCCTTACTCTGCAACACGAAGCTCGTATTTACGGATATATCTGTTTCTTTCAGATATTCTAAGACGTTGGTAAGAGTGATAGGGACAGATAGGTTCGAATATACGGACATTGTGTTGCAGAGTAAGGCCTCAGATTCAAATTTGCTAATTGTGGTGGACAAGCTCATCAACACGCACTTTTAATGATAGATGTTTTTAATGTCTGGTCATTTCCTCGTTTTCTCAACTAGTCATATTAATAAGTCGTTTATTACAGCGTACCTCACTAGCCTTATTGGCTACCTAATAAGATAGTTATTTTCTTGTCTCTTGTCTAATCTACTAACTAATCAACTAGCGCGTACAGACGGCCTGTCAACGGGACCTGCTACAGGCATGGCACGTGGAGTAAATTACGGCTATGATTGGAACTGTTTATGTAGTTTTCTTCTTTTTGTACAGTTTTGAATTCGGGTTCTAGTTTACTATATGATTTACTAATTTGAATAAAGTAATTTAGAAAAAAACTTTATTTCAAAAACTTCTAACCGCCAATTTCTTAGACAAGTACTGTACTGCATAACTTAACGCTTCCAATACTCGATAGTATTGGAAGCGTCCGTGTTGAATTTTTCATTGACTCTCACTATTTTATTTAGTCTATCCGGTAGGTTCTAAATAATTTAACATTTACAAACTCTGCTCTACTATTTTAATTAAACGTGGAGAAACAGTCTTCATAGAAATAAAGTCTTTTTTTAACTTAAATTTTATTTACTTTATCTTTTGGAGATAATGTAAATATTTACTTGTACTGGCGTTGCTGCTGCCGACTGCTTTTCAAGTGAGAATCGCGTTTATTATTAGCTACAATACGGCTAGACAAAGGATCGACGACCTGCATGCTCAGAAACTGAATAAACACAAACTATACTATCTAAGTAATGTCACTTTCTAAGCTTTGGTATTATAATTTCGACATGAATATACGAGTAAATTAAAAGTTATCTGTAAACTTCACAAAAAAGGTTTCACATCATAAAGGAGTAGTAGTAGTAATTATTTAGTAATCTATGGAAGTAGGTCCCTATTAAATAGTATTACTTACTCCTATAGTTTCATCATATACGATATGAACCAAACGACTACGCCCACTGCCGGGCAAAGACCTCTAAGGATATCTGCGGCTTCCCGCGATATTCACTAGATCGTCAGTACTCAGTCCACCTGGCGGGGGCTTATCCAAAGATTGTTGTCCAGTGCGCGTTCGCCATTCCAAAACATTTTTGCCCCAACGAACGTCCATCCATCGGTTCTTGTTGCTATCCGTGGCGGAGTGGCGTACACACCGGTTTTCAAGGTGTCGTCTGCTCCGAGGTCCCGGGTTCGATTCCCGGACGGGTCAATGTAGAAAAAAAGTGTTTTTCTACATTTTCTCGGGTCTGGGTGTTTGTGGTACCTTCGTTGTTTCTGGTTTCCAAAATACGAATGCTTTGAATAGTTAATCAAATTGGGGTCAGAACAATGTATGTGATGTTGTCCACATTTATTTATTTATTATGTGCCCTGACCACTGCCATTTCAGCTCACAATCCTTCAAGCGATATCGAATATTTTAGTTCTCTTATGGATTGCCGCATTTCTGATTTGCACAGCGAAATACTTCCATGATTTATTTCGTAGTTAAATAAAAAAAAGTACAACTTGCTACAAAATGCAATAAAGTTTAATCAAAATTAATCGCTTCATCCATGTATTTTAATGTTAGGTTTCTGGAGTATAATAGCGGTGCATGCTTAGGCGTTTCAATGCATCCAAAGCGTTAACCCACTTAAACGGGCGGGCAATATATCACTTGCGCTACGATGGTAGCCATTCTAAAATGAGATTACTAATCTTGTTTGATAGAGATCAGCCAAAATAACTGCTCAACAGCATATTAGCAACTCGGTATTATTCTTTGAAATATAACTGCTCGTTCTCAAAAATCTAGTACTAAATTTCTCACATAGCTGAACTTTTTTATGAATTTAACTGAGAAGCTTCCAATCACCTTTCGCTTCTTCCTATTTGTATTGCTATGAAATTATTTCGGCCTTTTATGACTTTGAAGTCCGTCGTTCTATATTTACAGATTTACGAGACTGCGGTTGAACGGCCTAATAAATAGCTTTGTTACCTTTTGTATAAATAACCCATATATCACGAGGAAAATGGATAGCATCAGTGACACCGTTCGAAGTTAGGCGTACTTTACTTACATTTTTTTTACTATAGTAGTTTTTTAATATCATTACTAGCTGTTGCCCGCGACTTCGTGCGCGTCAATTTCTTACATTATGATCGCGATTATTTTTGCAACATTTTTCAATGATACTTCGCTCCTATTGGTCGCAGAGTGATGTTATATAGCCTTCCTCGATAAATGGACTATCCAACACAAGAAGATTTTTTCAATTCGAACCAGTACTTCCAGAGATTAGCGCGTTCAAACGAACAAACAAATAAACTCTTCAGCTTTATAATATTAGTAATTTAACCATTAAATGCTCTTTCCAATATCACGTACTCCTTCCTTAGCTTACTTGCTCAATATACCTATTGTGGGCCTTGGCATCTGAATAAACCACAAATAGTTTTAATGTGTGAAACTAAACATAGCTGACCAATTTAATATGCTCGGTATAAATTGGCATTTTCTCCAGCGAAACCGCAATAGACGTGCTTCAATGCAACTGCAGCTCGTTTGTGGAATACGAAATAACAATAGCTTATTTGTATTGTCGTCCCTGGTTCAAACTTACTCAATTGGAAAAGTGTCTACACTTACGTACCTACTTGTTATTTCGGGCCAAGATGGTTATAGATCAGTAGAATACTCAAGTAGCTGCTTATTTGCGTAATTAACCCGCAGCGTAGCTGTTCGAGAAGGAACATATAAATTGTTTCGCAAGTTTTATTTTCAATTAATGTTGTTCTGTTAAGTAGAGTTTCTTTTTGTAGAGTTTTATGTAGAGTTAGGATTTATAATGAAGGATATTTCCTTTGTTACAGATTTTTATTTAAAGTTATGCACAGTAAGTATAGTGTCTATACTAATATTTAAAAATTTAATTTAATCAAAATCAGGAAAATGTAAACTTACGGAGAGAGGAGGTCGGATTTTTATGCAGTCGGTAAACTTTCTTTACCATAAGTGTCTATAGCTTTGTTATAGTCTAGTCATAAATAAATAAGTATTTGAAACCGTAGCATGATAGCTTTCAATTTGTTTATACGACTGTGTTAATGATGCTTCTATCCATTGACTAGACTTTCTTCTTAACAACATAGTTAGTTTTTTTCAAATCGCTTGCATTCTGTCCTTTCATTAATTTAATCGTCACCATTAAACTTTGCTTTCAAATACTCCCTCCTTCATTCAAGTATTCAGAAGTGCACTTTGAAAACTTTCTTCTCTCTTGTTGTAGCGCTCTGTTTCTGATTGATGGTGATTGTTTGGGTAATGTCAAAAGCATCTGATACGTCGCTGCTTTAACGCGTCGAGACGGGCATCTCGAATCTCAAGTGGTTTCTCATCGAGACCTTCGCCGTGGCCTTTCTAATTTGTTTGATTTATCGGCTATCGACGCCGATCCGTTGTTCTGTAAAAATAAACCGTGTGATTATTAAGCGGTGGGTGCGTAGACAGCGCGGCGTGTCGCAGCTCTATACCGTGACAAATTGAACGCAGAGCCTTTATGCAGTCTGTCTACGCCTACGAGTCATACACGAATAGATCGGATGTAATGCCCCCCAGCAAATCGCGGGCCGATGACCCCATCGCGGATATCAGCAGGGAACCTCGGATGATATTTAAAGCATCGCTCTCGATTTGCGCATGTTATTCGACTTTCTTTAGCGCCACTTTCCCCACATTCGATAGTTATCGTAAAACAATAAAACAACGCCGATAAAACCTATCGATGGCCTTCGATCAATCAGTTATCTGGCTATACTATAACGGAATCCATTATAGTGAATATTAACCGCCCATTAGGACCTAATCACTCATAATGAAAAGGTTAGCATTGTTATGGATTTTATTGATTTCAAAACACAGCGGCTAGCTGGGAAGGCTACACGGGTGCATATTATAGTTTTTATCATAAGGCACATTAAGTGTTTGATTGCGGCATGAATAGCGCGAGGCCAGTTGGGTTGGGACGTGAGCCATGGGAACAAGGCATTGTGCCATTCTCCACTCATCGGAGAAACGTTTCGTTGCAGTAACGTCTATAGATTTTTCTCATTGTTACTGATTTCACTACTTGTTATTCTAAAGACTAGCTTTTTACCGGTACTGCCATTGAACCGGTTGTGTATTGCGGAATGCATTCTGTCAATGCCTATAAATGTTAGTATACTGCCAAGCATGTGTTAGAATATGTATAACTTTGATTATGAAACTTACAGTTATTGTCATGTACTAGATTTTATAATTGATAATAAATGCGAGCCTTAGAGTATATATAAAGGGATACCTATATTAATACTCTAAGATGCGAGCAAAATAGGCGACATCCGGAAAAATAGAAGCGAAATCCCCGGAGAGTGCAAAACCTTGCGGTCAGAGGAATGCTCACAATGAATGTTATATCTTTGGAGGATATAATGGTGGCAAATAAAATCCCAAGTAGGTGTAGAAATGCTATTGTATTGAAACGATGTTGTCAGTACAAAGGCGAGTGAGCAAGTGGGAGAATGATTAGACAAATTAAACTTAAGCTTGTGCGCAACTAACTCCGACGGTTTGAGTTTTGTTGCTGTGAAGATTTCGTAAGGCCCTATTGCCTTAACAATGAACATTTTCTAACAATAGAATCGGCCTGATTATTTAGTTCTGACCCGTTATTAATTCAATATTATTGTATTGTTGCAGAACATGTGAGGTGACACGCATAATGGAAGAGCAAAGCGCTACTTGCGCCGAAACCACCTGCGACTCGCCAGTGGTGGAATCCCAGGTGAACGAGAAATCGGTCGGAGAAAATCTTATAATTCAAAATCTTGAAAATATTGAAAAGGAGGAGCCAGTTAGCAGTGATACTATCATCGTAAATGATGAGAATGAAAGTGGAAATAGCAGAAATGAAAGTGGCGTAGTACTCGACGGTTTTGATGATAAGAATGTAATTGTGGATGTAAAAGAATCTTATCCTGGACAAGAACCCTGTGAAGGAAACGATGACGCTCGGTCGCTCGGAGACTTGGACAGCTTACCTGCTGGTGATGAGTTGGCGCTGGGCGCGGCGGGGAGCGATAGTGGAGTAGAGGGTTGTGGACGCGCTCTTAGTAGCGGTGGAGGATCCAGATCTTGTGCCTCAAGTGTAGTCTCCTGCGGGTCCGGGTGCGGTTCAGAGAGCTCTTCCATAGCCGGAGCACCTCCACGGCCCCGACGCCGCGTCAACGTCACCGTACCAGAACCAAAACGTTGTTCTCCATTGGGCTCATCGACTCCACGACCCGTCACTGCTCCACGCGGGCCCAATCTAGCCACACGAGAGCGAGCTAGAAGTCGAGAGAAACCCACACCACCTGAAAAACCTCGACCTCTAACTCCGAAACCGAGAATCCGTCCTACCACCGACTTGCCTAATCTCGTCCGCGAAAGCCCAGCGTTACGTGCCAAACCGACCAAAACCTCCACAGCCAGATGTCGCACACCGAACTCGCCTAGCGAAGAGAAGCGGTGGCCTGCGAACGGGCCGCGGTTGACAACCGTTGTAGACGCAAGTTGTAGTGCAACGCGAGTCACGGCTGACAAGTACGCAACCCTTCCACGGCGGAGAAAAGAGGCTGAGACTGATGGGTCTCCTAAGCATGAGAGCACGCCGCCTTCATCTAGGAGACCAACAATCACTCGTTCGTCTTCGTCGCGATCGACAACGAAGACTCGTGTGCGAATTTACGCCGAGAAGACCTCACAGACTGTCTTGTTAGGTACCGATGTAGAGTCGGCTTTAGCAGGAATCGTGCCAAATATTGAAAAGTGAGTATAATTTGCACTTCACCAATCTGTTAAAAAAAAAATCCCCCTCGTTGTGACATACTATCCAGAGAAAATTTGTACACAGCCTTAATTAATTAACGTCCAAAGACGCGTATAGTAACGGAATATCAGTAGATATAATACGACTTCTGTTATACATCGAAAAAACCAAAAGAATTATTGCAATTTGGAATTTCAATTACTTAGCAGCTGATTTCGTGTATCACATATTAGATGATAGACGATGTTGAAAAATAAGAAGCAATGTACGTCTTCCTCTGTTCGTCTCCCGCGCAAAACCCTTAGGATATCTAAATGTTTTTTTTTAATTTCCTCCTAGCCATGTAGAAGTAACCCGTTGCCATCGAGGCGTGCAAGCAAGCGCGCGGGACGTCGAGACGGCCAGGCTGTCTGCGGCGGTGGCGGCTGCCGAAGCGGCCGCGGCGGAGGAGCGTCAGAGACGCGAGCACGCTGAATCGCAGCTGGCTGCAGAACGAGCCGCCCGACTAGCCGCCATCGCGGAGTTGGAACGCAACTCACAACGGCTTTTAGAGTTAGCTGGTGCTGGTGAGTAGCGTATAGTAACGGCCACTTCTTTCCACTGCAGGACAAAGACCTCCATCATTGAATTCAAGTTACCACATCAATTATGACTACAGGTAAAATCACCACGATTGCCAAATGCGGATTTGTGATCAGAAACCCGAACAATGTTAGAAATTAGTATTGGATCGAACCCAGGAATCGGGACCCTGAGATCTTGACCCGTTGTTTAAACCACAATGAGAACTAGACCAAACGGGGCGACGCCAAATATTTACTTTACTTCTTTACCTGTATAAATTCATATAAAAATTATGTAATTTATTTCAAAACTAGCTTTTACTCGGGTCTTCGTACTATATCAGAATGATACAATTTTTGAAATATGTTGTAGCATAGATTATAGCAATATATTAGCTTCATTGTCAAACTAAGTTCACGTTAGTAGCTATCAGGCTCGACTGATGAAACGAAAAAAAAAACAGTTATGGCGAGTAAAATAAAACGAAAATTAGGTATATTAAGATTTAACAGTAAGTCAGTATCTTGATCATCATCAAAACTACTCGAACAATCATGAAGATCAACTTGAAATTCTTTATCGCATATAGAATCTAATACATATGAAAGTTTTTCGTAAACTAATGATAATTCCAATTTGATGTTCTTAGCATTAACAAATGCTTATTAACTTATTTGTAACATTTATGTTAAATTACTTTGATTTTGAATTATCATTAGTCTGTCGATTTCGATTTGTCCATTTTACGTCATCACTAGCGATTATGAAAAATGACGTAACCTTGTAAAGAAGTCTTTCTCAGATAAGTTGAATTTGGTCGAATTTTTGTGACTGGATTATTATGATGTTATTGACTTTTAACACGTATTTTATATAATAATTTTGATTAATATGTATAAAAATATAGTAGTCATGCCAGATACCAATATTTTTTCGTGTGCAAATGTGTTTCACTTGTATGACGTTGGTACAAAGTTACGTCGTCTCTTTCAGTGAGAACTGTCATTCTAATCAAGCTATATTTTAAGACTATAATGTTGTTTCCAGGCGCTGGCGCCGGTGCCGAGGGCTGCCTCCGCGCGCTCGAGGATCAACTGCGGTCGGCGGGCGAGCTGGCCGCGAGGCAGCGGGCTGAAATAGACACTTTAAGAGAACTATGCGATAAACTTCACATTGTAAGTATCGTTATAACTACGAATAATATTTTTTTATTGTGTGAATTGTTGTTGTCTTGTAAATTTCCAACAAAGACAGTTACGGATTTAGTTTCTCTTACACACATAAATACACATCAATTACAACGAAACAAACACTCCTTAGTAGATGATTACTTACGTCAAGGTTACGTCACGTGATTGGAACTATTTTACACAGGCTTTTTACAAAGAGTCTTATTTCTAGGAACCGTGCACGCATAGTTACGCTTCTAGAGAAATAGTATTCATTGCAGACAGAATCATTATTTTGTTTTATAGATTTATCCAACAAATGTCGTGTAATGCCCATCTAAAGAAGTGTACCACTTTTCTAGTACTATGGATCTTTAATCGACTATAAAAAGCGAAAGCTGGGAGCGGTACATTGAAATAGATCGATTGAAAGATCAACTAATAATATATGTTGGTGATGATGACTCTTCAAGTGATTCTGACTATGCTAATGACTTTTCAGATACTGAATAAATAATTAAGATTTTTAATTCTGTTTTATTTTACCATGTAGGTACTTTACTATTTAATGCCTTTATGAAAAATAAACTTTTATTAAAATATACATAACTTATTAATAATTAAAGTTTTGCTGTGATTGTTTGTTTCACTTGTTTTGTTACTTTATGTATTGAAATCGATTTCATTTCCTTATAAAGTAAATTCGATTCTCAGAAAAAATCGATACGATTTTACTATAGGACAATACTACAACTATCGAAATTGAACTGTCACAGGAATCTTGTTAGGTGAAAAGGACTATAATAAGTATTGCCAGATGGAAATGGGCACCGGTAGTAGCGTCTTATCTTCACTATTGGCTAAACTGCGATCCGAATGCGAACCTGCGCCTGTCAAGTATTGTGATTGTGACTTTGTCCAGTTGTCCTCCTGTTCGGCCGTTGTGGGTTATTCCATGTTCTGTGGTTATGTCATTTAATTAAGTACTTAACCATTTGATTTAAAATCGGGTTAATGTAAATAAATAAATAAATGTTTATTTGGCACTTCGAAAAAAAGTTTACTGAAAAAAAAATAGGTACAATGAATGTGCCAAAAAGGCCCCCACTCAGCATTAGTCGCAACAGCCTAAGGCATATTGCGACGCTGATTTTCAGTGGTCGTTGTAGGAATCCCACGGTGCCCGTGAATCGGCAAGGTCGCTGGAAGCGCGTCTAGCGGAGGCGGAGCGCGAGGCGGCCGAGATGCAGGACTTCCTCGCCGCCGAGACGGCCGCGCTCGGGGACTCGCTGAGGGAGGCCGATGCGGAGATCGCACGGCTCTCCGCTGATTTGGATAGAAGGTAACTGTAAAATGAAATTAACTATTTAAAATACAAACGTATTGACTCGATAAAACAGCATAGGAGAAGAGATCGATAAAGCAGAGCGAGGGTAGGTTACGGCTAGCTCAGTAGTGCTATCTAGTCTAGTTGCAGTTATCGTTAAATAATATGTCGATAAAGCAATTCAGCTGGCATCAATAAAGTTCAATATTTTAAGATTTTTGTTTAGTAAGTCTACCATCAACAGTTTTGCATAACACTGTTTACTAATATTGAAATAATTTAACATAAACTATAATAAAAAAATCGCAAGAATTGTAATAAATAGCAATTTAACATAAATTGCCAGCTATTCCTGAACTAACGTTTCAAACGGCCAGGTATTGAAAAATGCCAACTAAATAAAAAAAATGTGTCCATAGACGAGCGGAGTGCCGGCAGCTGGTGCGCATGTGCGAGCAGCGGCGCCAGGAGGCGCTCGCGGCCGCCGCCCGTGCGCGCTCGTGTGGGGGCGCCGCGCACGCGCTCGACGCGCTCGCCCGCCGCCTGCGCGCGCTCGCCGCCGCCGTGCGCCGCGCGCCCCTCCCGCCCGCCGCCTGCAGGTACACGCGCCGCCCCCGCCTGCAGGTACACGCGCCGCCCCCGCCTGCAGGTACACGCGCCGCCCCCGCCTGCAGGTACACGCGCCGCCCCCGCCTGCAGGTACACGCGCCGCCCGCCGCCTGCACGTACACGCGCCGCCCCCGCCTGCAGGTACACGCGCCGCCCCCGCCTGCAGGTACACGCGGCGAACTGATAAAACTAGTAATTTCTCCATTCAACCATTATTATAATAATGGTTGAATGGAGAACAGAGACAGCAGCAAATCATTCTCGCCTGAGGTCTATATTGCATATTAATAAAAAAGTTGTTCGGGGGAACTACTTTATTCTTCAACTTCTACCATTATTATTTCTATTCTAGTCGCAGCGACAGCGTCGAAGCCCTCTCGCCCGAGGACGAGACTCGCGGCGGCCTCCTCGCGGCGGTGGCGCGAGCCCTGCGCGCGGTGCCGCAGCCGCCGCCGCAGCCCGACGCGGACGACAGATCCCGCGTCTCGGACGACAACGACAACTCCGCAGACCTGCTCGACTCTGAGACGGAGCCGTGTCTAGTCACTGATCCAGGTTAGCAATGAGTTGTATGTAAAAAGTTAACTAAGTAACGGCCTAAAATTATCGCGGCGGTGGCAAAAGGCAACGACATCTCCGCTAACCTGCTGGACTCTGAGACTGAGCCGTGTCTAGTCAGTGATCCAAGTTAGCAACTAGTTGCATGTAAAAAGTAAAGTAACTATAATCTAATCTGCTCGATTCAGAGACGGAGCCGTGCCTTGTCACTGATCCAGGTAAAATAGTGAAGTAACGGCCTATAATAATCTTACTGCCTGCAATGATGGGTACAGAGGCATAATCACCGACAACGGCGAGTTGGTGATCACAAACCTGAGCAATATTCAAAAATTCGTAACTGCTCGACCGACTTGCCCGCCCTGGGGATCGAACCCAGGACACCGAGATTTTGGCCCGGTATTTAAAACACTAAACCAATGGGACGTTAATGATTCAAGGCAATATAGTAACAAATAATATGTTACATTGGTCAACCATAGTCATTGTAACCGGTCAGTGTCTGCGGTCAAATTTGAGGTACCTAAAGTAAATAACTACTTTGGTGATAGAACATTAAAAAAACGGTTACTATACCTATTGAATAGTTTTCCCGGGGATATACGCCGGGAACAAGATAAAAATGTTTTTTAAAGAAAACTTAAAAAGTATTTTTTAGCTTACTTAGCTTAGTATTCAAGTTTTAATTTGGTATGTTAGAGACTCGTGATCCCACAGATAACTATGTAAATAGTTTTGTGGGTCAACTGTATATTTAACTGTAAAACGCTGTTTGTCTAATAAATAAATAAATAATTAAATAATAAATATAGTCTGACCATTACCGCTGCATCGTTGTAATTTGTACTAAAAAGATACAAATTGCAAATTATATAGATTTTTTTTTGCAAGTTGGTCAAAAATTTTGCAAAATAGCATAACATAAAAGCTATGATAAATCGCGAAACATATTTGGATACCCCACGACACGGGGATTTTTGGTATCTTCTGGCCACTCTGTATGTATCATTGACAGACAGACGTAGTCTGTTCAAACACTTTAGAATTTATATAAATATTAATACTCTATATTTTTTGGACCGTCGAGAGTGCCTGTTCAAACAGTTTAGTTAGAACATAAATAAATGTCAATTCTCTATATTTTTTGTATAATAAATAAATAATAAATAAATATTTTATGACATGCCTCACTGGGCCACACAGAGCCATCTAGTCAAAAATTAAGCTACTATTAAGTTCCCCTTATCCATCGTATCCAATGGGGTACTAGACAACCGATAAACTTACTTATATACTTATTTTTTGTAAATACATACTTATTATACATAGAAAACACCCAGACCAGTACAAACAGATATGTTCATGCACACAAATATTTGTACTGTGCGGGGATCGAACCCGCAACCCATGGCTCAGAAGCAGCGTTAACTACAGCTAATCCAAATGGTCGTCAAATCTTCCGGCCACCCTGTATGTATCGTTAAGAGTACCTATTTGCGGCCTCAAACAAGTGGCTTTCTAATATCGTTTGCGCCAGACACATCATAGATAATAAATTATAGTTTAAAAAACTAAAAAACCACGCTTTTAAAACAGATGGAACTAAAAAATTAAAAATAAAACTGTAGTAATCAATTGAAAAATTCATATTATTGTACAAAAAGCGTGGGGTGCTTGTTATGATATCCACAGATATAGTAAATTATTGATAAAATATTTACAACAATCTAAATCAAGCCCCCCACGCTTTTTGTACAATAATATGAATTTTTCAATTGATTACTACAGTTTTATTTTTAATTTTTTAGTTCAATCTGTTTTAAAAGCGTGTTTTTTTAGTTTTTTAAACTATAATTTATTTTTTACTTTTTAGTTTAGTTTATAAGATTTGATTCCTTCTTTACCGACTGTAAGTCCAAACCTATGCAGGAAACATAATTGATACAGATCGCGCGCTAGCTCTATCTCTTTTACTCCCTCTTACAGAGGAAAACTGGGAAAACTGTTATTAAATTATTGCATTGTCATCGGTCCTTGATACGTGTGCAAAGTTTCAAATTAATCAAACTTCTGGAAATCGGTCAAATTTATGCTCAAAGATTCCATTACATACATAGATACATAGATAGATACAACCCAAGCAAATAAAAGCGTGGTAAAAATGTATGAAAATGACATTAACAAACGATCGAACAATCGTAATCTTATGTCATTTTCATACATTTGTTACATCTGGTCGTCTAGCGTAAACGATATTAGGAAAATTGACTTGTATAAGGCCGCTGTTTAGAACATAATTGAATGTTAGTACCCACATTGTTGCAGAGTACGCGGAGGAGTGGTGGTCGGGCGCGGAGGGCGCGGAGGGCGCGGCCGCCTGGAGCGGGGACGAGCTGTCGCCCGAGCGGGAGTACGCGGACATCGACGCCGATAAAGGTACTTGCAGTGAGCTTATACAGAGTAGTACACATAATTACAAAAAAAAATATTTCAAACACATATTAAAATAAAAAAGACATACTTAATATAAAAGTACTTAAGCTTTAACCCTACATTTAAAATCTAACAAAACAACCATAACTTAGTATATGTATTAAAACTGGTCGGCTACCGAAGTTGTGGAATCTAGCCATAAGACAATTGATTTGTGTCTGGAATTACTGGTATAAAAGGGGTTAAAAAATACATCAATACATAAGCTTATTGGTGAACCTCTTCATCTGTGAGATAAATTTGCTTGATCTGTGAGATAAGTGATTAGCTGCATTGCAAAATGTAATGTAGGATTTCACATGCTTTTGCAATAAGGCCAGCTACCTGAGGTTGGTAATGTAACTTTGAAAAAGAGTCTGTAGAACACCTATTGATCTCTCTCTGTCGTTAAGAGTTTTTACATGTCTCTGTATAAGTATAATAGGCTTCAGAAAAATCTAGTTCTGCTTTAACAATTGTTGTCATCATAAATTTGAGCAGTGGATATCTAGAATCACCTACAATAAAAGAAAATATTCATTAATTTTATCATCTTTGTAAGACTGCTGCAAATGTGTTATATAGGAACTAAAACTTTGTTGTCTTTTAGACCCAGGCAATATTTAAACAAACAAAATCAGCAACATATTCATAACACAAGGGTTTTAGGTGCTATAACCTGTAAAATATGTTTCTTTATCTTTTCTATTTACTCAATTGAACGGAAAGGACATATCTTTAAAGTTAAACTAAAATGTGTATTGTATGTTTACCTAAAAGCCATACAGATGCTATAGTGCTCATTTCATTCAAGTGAGACTACAAAGGATGATTAGACCATATTTTATTGTAAATTAAATGAATCATAGCCATCATTTACACTTATAATTTCCATGTATTTGTTACAAATCTGAAAAAAGTATTACACATAAATATTAGTAAGAAAGAAGAGTTATAAAATTTAAAAGTACAGTTTTTTCAATATATTCTATTGTATACTTATACCTATTACATCACAAAACCATGCTAACAATTTTGTCGAAATTGTATTTTCATTTTGGTAAATGATGATATAAACATTTTATACAAAATACTAATTCAAAGACCTTCAGGTTTCTTTACACTGTAATTAGGTTCCTTAATCTATAATGAAACATGTAAATTTTTACAAAACTGCTGAAAAAAGTCTGAGAAACGCATAAAATATGTCGAAAAAGTTAGTCTTCTAGTAACTTTTTCAAAATGGCTAGGATGACATTAGCTTCGCTCAAAAGGACGTTTACCTGCTGTCAAATTGAGTGTCATGGTATGAAAAGATTGAAAAGTTCATAGTAAAAAAATGGTGAACGGTTTTGAAACGTCGACGTAAATTGGCCTGCCACAGGCCTGCTAAAAACGATGTCATAGTACAAAAGAGCAATGCAGTCCAATAGCAGTCCTGCTTTAAGAGCTAATGGTAAGGCCCCTGAGGGCGTCCTACACTACGTTTGCCGAGACGCGGTCTCGACTCAAGAACTCGCTTACCCCAGCGGTTGTCGGTTCTGCGGCTAATATGGCCAGCCCACTGCCACTTCAGCTTGCTAATCCGGTGGGCTATGTCGGTAACTCTAGTTCTCTGCCGGATCACCTCATTTCTGATTTTATCTTTTAGAGAAATTCCGATCCTAGCCCTTTCCATAGCCCGCTGAGCGACTTTGAACTTGTGGACTAGCTACCGTGAGTGTCCACGTTTCGGCTCCGAATGTTATGACGGGTAGGACGCACTGATTGATGACTTTCGTCTTGAGGCATTGTGGGATCGACGCTGAGAAGACTCGACGTAGTTTCCCAAATGCTGCCCAACCCAACTGGATTCTTCTGTTCACCTCATCCTCAAAGTCTGTCTAATCGACTGCACCAAATTAGATAATTCTTATTTTCTTATGTTCGTAATGGTCAGAATAAAGTTAAAACATCTATACTAATACTAGCTGACCCGGCAATCGTTGTTTTGCCATAAAAATGATTAAATTACTAAAATGGCTAACAAAAAATAGGGGTTGGTGGTAAAAGGGTAGAAATTTAGGGCTGTATATATTTTATAAAATTTTAATATTTTACTACCCTACCCCTACCCTACTCCTACCCTACCCCTACCCTACCCCTATCCTACCCTACCCCTACCCTACCCCTACCCTACCTCTAACCTACCCTACCCTACCCTACTTGTGAATCTAAACCATTCCCAGATCCCCTTGAACACACACAAAAAATTTCATCAAAATCGGTCCAGTCGTTTGAGAGAAGTTCAGTGACATACACACTCACAGAAGAATTATATATATAAAGATTATTAAAGCTGAAGAGTTTGTTTGTTTGTTTGAACGCGCTAATCTCAGAAAGTACTGGTTCGAATTGAAAAAATATTTTTGTGTTGGATAGTCCATTTATCGAGGAAGGCTTTAGGCTATATAACATCACGCAGCGACCAATAGGAGCGAATTAATAGTGAAAAATGTTGCAAAAGTAATCGCGATCATAATAACCGAATTTGACGCGTACGAAGTCGCGGGCAACAGCTAGTATTTGGTAATTTGATGAAAAAAAACTGTTGTGTCAGTGTGTGTAAGGGTGTGAAAGGGTAAACATGGTGATTAACAGATTATTTTCTTGCATTATTTTGATGGATAAACCTATGCAAATCGGAACGGATAGCTAGTAATTCATAAAAGTAACAATATTAAAACGTTTTTTAGGGTTCCGTAGCCGAATGGCAGAAAACGGAACTTTATTCTGAAAGTACATTTCATAGTTAAAACTTGGTAGGAAGAAAAGGCCACGGGCGAAAATGGGCCTGAACTTTACTGCCCGTTACACTGTTGAAATATGAATCAATATTTATTTAATGTTTTTTAATTTCTATTGACTTAAAATCACGATATTTTACAATGGGGTATTAAAGTATCATTTAAAAAAAAACACGATTGACGCTAAATTGCGAAGTGTATTCTTCCGGTCCTGAAATGTTGCCAGGCATTATATGCATTGATACACCACTACACCACTTTTATATTTTTTCCTACAAAAGGTATATTGCGATAATGCAAGTAAGTACACACTACTGTTTATTAGTTCAATGTACAATACAATAGAATTATGGCGTATTTTTAAAATGTCTTTAAAGCATGAGAAATCGATATAAAGTTAATATTACATAGATGGCATTAGGATTTGTAAAAAAAGAAAAACAAATGTCAAGACTGCCAACTGTCACAGTCATTGGTTGGCTTCGTTTTGCTTTGAGCTTATTAGTGCGGTTATTAATAATACATAGTGGCCGAGTATTATTTATTATTCGAATCGATTGTCTTTTACGACTTTGGCTAAGTTGTGGGATTCTGATGGTGAGGCTAGGGCATACGATACACACACACTAGTATTATTATGGGAATGCATCAAATAAAATATGAAGGCTTTTCTATTATTAAACAACGGTAGATCGCACCTCAAGTATTAGTAAGTAGTTAAAAAGCAGGCAAGGGTCTTACGAAAATCTTATACTACCTGCACGATTCTTGTATAATATTCATATACCTACAATCATTTTATTATGATGATGAATAAATGTAATAAAAATAAAAAATAGTTCTTAAATGATTTTTTATTTAAATCCCTTTATTTATATTGCCACAAAGCATGTCGATCACAGACCTTTTCATAGTACTAGGAATAACCAAAATAACTTCTAAACATTTGAGGTTCTTTATTGTTGATCAATATCATGCTATAACTTTTTTCTCCCATGGAAGATTTTTTTTAAATCATTGCGTATTTGATATAAGACTATAGTTTCTATAAAATAACACCCCATTTGTGGATGTAACGTTTTCAGGCCCAGCTTTATATGGAAGTTCGCCCGCCGCCTTTCAGATTGAAAATTTGCTATTTTTGTCAAAGTTAAAAAAAAAGAATACAATTTGTGAACGTGACATCGATGTGGCATTTGCCATTATAAAAACTTGTGTACGATAATCCAATTTGCGACTTAAAAGTCGGCGTTTCTCGCGTATTGATTAGAATGACAGTTCTCACCGAGACGACGTAACTTTGTACCAACGTCACACAAGTAAAACACATTTATGCATGTTAAGAATATTTTTTTATAATTCAAATTCAAAGCGTTTATTTCAAACAAAGAGTGGTTCCTATTTAGGCAAAATAAGAATCACACAAGTCAGCTTAATACAGAAAACAAAAGAATATGCAACAATAAAGAAATAAAAGCATTTAGGTTACGACGTGCAGCCGATCTCAGTGCTTCATAAATGAGCAATCTACTCGCCCAGCCACAACACGCAGAATATCATTGGAGCTCCCACGAACACGGCTTAGCATCGAGGCGGCTCTTTTACGAAGGATGGCGTGGAAGCTATCGGTGTGAGCATCCGCGAACATGCCTGATGCGCTGCAATAAAGTGGCAGCCCCAACTACATCCTAAACGCATTGTTGTACTGCTCCTCCGACACCCAGTGACCCAGATACTTAAAACGCGAGACCTGTTTACCTTCCCCTGTTCCTACGTCTGATAACAAAAGCTACGGTTTTTGTTGTGAATTTAATTGGTGATCGAGACTTGACGGACTCAGGACCAGGCGTCCGCAGCATACAGGTCTGAGGTAATGGTTCCACCTGAAAGTGATCTTTAAAAAGGTTCGCAATCTCTACTGGCTTAGTCATCCCATTCACACTCAAAGGAATAGTTGGTCTAGGGTTTAGTCTCTTAGTGCATTCCCAAAAGCTCTTAAAATTATTATTAAAATGATGTGAAGCCAAAATGTCCATCTTAAGCTTTTCTTGGTTATTTTGGCACCATCTATGTTTAGATTTAAATGCATGCTGAGACTTCACCATTTTATCAAAGATAGGGCCACTCGATGGCCTACCCTGTGATCTCCAAGCCCGAAAGTGAGACCGTGCCTCCGCATGTTCAGTTTGAACATGCTTCTTCCAACCTACCACCTCACGTTTCTTTTTGCTGCGGGTTTACCTCTCTGAAGTGGCCACAGCTGCTTGACCCAAAACATTAACTATACTATTTTACAATCTATCTTTAGCTAAACAATGTTTTGTGTTGCTACAAACACTGTCACAACACTCGGATAATTCAGCTGCGAAATCGATTTCCCGTAACCTTTTATGACACAGGCCCGTTTTCGAGAACATCGCTCAAGCATAAATCATGACTTAAAACTAGATTTAAGACGAGATTTTATTCTAAAATTGCACTAGAGCATAGATTCGCTGATCACAGATTATGCTTATTCTAAAACGTCACTCAAGCGCCAATTGGCGCTGAGTTGAGATTTGATCTGTTTTTACTCAAGAGACCTCCTTACCACGCTTGAATAGAAATTTTACTTTAATTTGACCGTTTTTGCAATGGATGCATTAAATATATTCGAAGATATTGATCATTACGATCGTATTTTCGGAAAAAAATAATCGTACTCAAAAACAGACTTGTATCATAGACAAATCGGAATTTCTCCCTAAAATACTAGTTTGAAATGCGTTCTAGAATAAGTAACGTACTCGAGTGTTGATTCTTCACTCAAGCAATGATTGGGTGATTTGAGTTCAAACTGCGCTTAAGCGACGTTCTAGAATACGGTACATAGTTTACTATACTTTTTTATTTGCTCTGTATTCCTGTCCCTCCATATAACTTTACTGCGGCCTCTTATTCTTTCTGAATCAGATACAATACACAAACTTCTAAAGGAAAATGGTCCGACCGCGTACAGTCATAGTGCACTCTCACATCCACCACCGACTGCATGCATTGCTGAACATATAAAACAAAAAAATAAAATGAAATGGACATTAAAAGTCAAAAACATCATATTAATCCACTAACAAAAATTAGACTTATCTATAAAAGACGTCTTTACAAGGTTATGTTATTTTTCATAATAGTTAGTGGTGATGCCGTAAAATGGACAAATCGAAATCGACAGATTTTAATGATCATTCAAAATCGAAGTAATGTGTGTTGTGTTACAAATGATTTAATAAGCATTGGTTCATGCTAAAACATCAAATTGCAAAATAGTTTACGAAAAACGTTCATATTTATTAGATTATATATGCGATAAATAATTTCTAGTTGACCTTCATGATTGTTCCAGTGGTTTTGACGATAGGTAATCTCGATACTGACTTACTGTTAAGTCTTAATTTACCTAATTTTCGATTCATCTTCTTCGCCATAATCGTTTATTCGTTAGATCAGTCGAGTCAGTCCCACCACTATAGTCCTAAAAATTTAGCTTGACTAGAATGACAATTCTCACTGAAAGAGACGACGTAACTTTGTACCAGCGTCACACAAGTGAAACACATTTGTCCACGAAAAAATATTGGTAACTGGCATGTTAAGTTTTTTTTTATATATAGCTGTACATATTATTCAATTTAATTATATAAAATAGATATTGAAACTTAAAAACATTAAAATAATCCAGTTACAAAAATTACACCTAACTTTACAAGACGTCTTTACAAGGTTAGGTACGGCATTTTTCATAATCGCTAGTGATAATGTAAAATGGACAAATCAAAAACGACAGACTAACAATATTTCAAAGCGAAGTAATGTAACATAAATGTTACAAATGGTTTAATGAGCATTGGTTGATGCTAAGAACATCAAATTGCAATTATTAATAGTTTACGAAAAATATTCAAAGAATATTATAATAATAATAATAAAGGCATTTATTTCGAACAATTTTTGATGGTACGGTTCACAGTGGATAAAAAAATAATGACTTATAAAAAAAATATTAATTTTAGATTAAAGTAAATAGAAAAATAAATTGTTTACAAGGATGATCAAAATAGAAGTCAAAAAAAGAGCTCTCATTTGATTACCCTCCTTACCATGTTACCCCTTATATTGACCAAAAAACTATAGAAACTCGGCCCACTTTGCGTCAGTATGCTTCTTTACAAAAAGTTAGGGAAAAAATCGGAAATACTCGTATATTAAAGAGTAGACACACATAAATTTCAGAAATATAATTAGGGGTTTACGAGAAATTCAACGCCAGATTAGGCATTTTGAGGTTATGTTTTGTGATTGCAGTGACTGACACCAAAATTAAGCTATACTTTACAAAGTATGTGACAGGAGAAGTAAAACAAATATATTTATTAGTGTATGTCTTACATTCTTATTATTTAACTAACTGTTGCCCGCGACTTCGTACGCGTCAATTTCTGTCATTATGATCGCGATAATTTTTGCAACATTTTTCACTGATGCTTCGCTCCTATTGGTCGCAGCGTGATGTTATATAGCCTAAAGCCTTCCTCGATAAATGGACTATCCAACACATAAAGATTTTTTCCATTCGAACCAGTACTTCCTGAGATTAGCGCGTTCAAACAAACAAACTCTTTAGCTTTATAATATTAGTATAGATAACATAATATACCCTCATCAAAAAAGTTATCTAAAAATGGAGCAGGAGCCTGGATGTCATTAAAGCAACCCCAGCTCAGGCACCAAACCACTGTCATAATGTGTGCGCAACGACCAGGCCCCTACTTCGCGTAACCAAATCGTATCACAATCGTAATTGAAAAGCAGTTTTTGACAATTATATTATGGGCTGAATGTCAAAATCGTCCAATTCAATCACGATCGAACTGCGATCGAAAGAAGAGATTTTTGAAATATAAACTAGAAAGACGCAATCTGGGCCTGGTATTGGTCATTATCTTTTATTAGATTCTATATGCGATAAAGAAAATCTAATTGATTCTAATAATTGCTCCAATTACTACTTACGATACTGTCTTACTGTTAAATCTTAATATACCTAATTTTCGTTTCATCTTATTCGCCATAGTCGATTATTCGTTTGATCAGTCGAGTCAGTCCCACCACTAGTCTCCACAGTTTGACAGGTGTCATTCTTATCAAGCTTAAGGACTTTTATAATAGTACAACTAACAACAACGGCAATTACTCCCGCCAGAGCCGGAGTCTGGTTCGGCGTCGGAGCGCGACTCGCTGCGGAACCTGTCGGCGGCCATCGCGCAGCGGCAGCGCTCTGAGGCCGAGGACCTGGAGCGCGGCTCGCTGCTGGAGCGCGTGCTGGCGCTCGACGCGCGCCTCGCCGACCTGCTGCGCGCGCTGCACGCCGCCGCCGCCGCCGCCGCTGCCGACGACGCCGCCGCCGCGCGCCTCGCCGCCGCGCTCCGGTGAGTGTGCTCCTCCGCCGCCGCCGCCGCCACCTCGCCGCCTGCTGCGCGCGCTGCACGCCGCCGCCGCCGCCGACGACGCCGCCGCCGCGCGCCTCGCCGCCGCGCTCCGGTGAGTGTGCTCCTCCGCCGCCGCCGCCACCTCGCCGCCTGCTGCGCGCGCTGCACGCCGCCGCCGCCGCCGCCGCCGCCGCCGCGCGCCTCGCCGCCGCGCTCCGGTGAGTGTGCTCCTCCGCCGCCGCCGCCACCTCGCCGCCTGCTGCGCGCGCTGCACGCCGCCGCCGCCGCCGCCGCCGCCGCCGCGCGCCTCGCCGCCGCGCTCCGGTGAGTGTGCTCCTCCGCCGCCGCCGCCGCCGCCGCCGACGACGCCGCCGCCGCGCGCCTCGCCGCCGCGCTCCGGTGAGTGTGCTCCTCCGCCGCCGCCGCCGCCACCTCGCCGCCTGCTGCGCGCGCTGCACGCCGCCGCGCTCCGGTGAGTGTGCGCCGCCGCCGCCGCCTCGCCGCCTGCTGCCTCGCTCCGCCGAGTGTGTACCTCCGTTGCCGCTGCCGCCACGCTTTGGTGAGTGTGTACCTCCGCTGCCGCTGCCGCCACGCTTTGGTGAGTGTGTACCTCCGCTGCCGCTGCCGCCACGCTTTGGTGAGTGTGTACCTCCGCTGCCGCTGCCGCCACGCTTTGGTGAGTGTGTACCTCCGCTGCCGCTGCCGCCACGCTTTGGTGAGTGTGTACGCCGCCGCCGCCGTAGCCCCGCTCCAGTGAGTGAGTACCGCCGGCAACCGCCTCATTGCCTCGCCCCGAATGAGGACTCGTTCTTGAAATCAACGGGCGGGACGGCGGGGCGGCAACAAGGAGTCTGCCTAGTACGCAAGGATTCAGATTTCGATTCCCGGTCAGGTTGGTTTTGATTTGGTTTTGCTGGGCTTTGTCCGCACTTAGCTTCTCTATTAGGCCGTTATCCCAGTCGGGTAATATAAATTAAAAAGAGAGAGCGGCCGAGATCGACTCAGACTGAGGCCTGAATCCTTACTCCGCAACACAATGTCCGTATATTCGAATCCATCTGTCCCTATGCCGATGTCTTAAAGTATCTCAAAGGGATTGATAAATCCGTAAATACGAGCTTCGCGTTGCAGACTGAGGCATCTGAGTAATGAGTATACCGTCGCCGCATGGAATCGTATTTATGATTATCTGAAGTAGTGCCCCTAAATGAGCTTGTTCATGTATCGATGCTAATTATGCCCTTCCGCTATCTTCCAGAGACAAAATAGACTCCACGGAAAGGAACGTAGCAGACGTGGTAGTCAAGAAACTTGCGGAACTGGAGGCCAGCAAGAACCTTACGGAGCAGTACCGACAATCTATAGAAGTAAGTTAATTAATTAGATACAAAATCAAAACGTCGGTTTAAAGGCTCTTTATTTTTTAGTATTTGTCCTAATTACTACTAAGGATAGAGTTAATCAACAGACGGTTAAAATTTTAACAGCGTTTAAAATATTATTTGACATATTTTGTATGGGAATTGTGTAAAATTAATCATCAATCTATGTTTACCGGCTGTTTAAATATTGGTGAACTCGGGTCTTAATATTTATTATGGTTAACCATATTTATTTATGTTTGTTTATTTCACGTATATGTAATAAACTCTAATTTATACATATTTTATGATACCTATATAAAAGTAATGTACGCAAAGTTGACAAAAAGCGTAATTTTTTTAAGTACTGTAACTGATTCAATGTGAAACAGGTGTTTACACGATCCAGGGCCTGCTTGGCGATCTCGAGTCAAGAGTGAGGCGCGCAGGTTAATTCCTTGATATCGCTGGCACGCTTCTAGGTGCACCGCTCGCTGTGTTCTCTCTGCACCATTACTGTTTCGGATTACAAGCATATTCAGTCAGGCATATTAGGTCGAAATTCTCGAGATGTCATACAAAATAGACCTTAATTATAAACTAGCTGTGACTAGCTGTTAAGTACTTTAAACTATCGCGTTGAATAACTTTTTAAAAGGTATAACGAGATTCAAACACGAACATACCATTTGCCTAAAGTTTCGACCGAGTTGCATCAGACTTAGTCGCAAGCTGAAACGACAGGCAATAAAATAAGGTATGTTCGCGTTTGCATCCCGTTATACCTTTTAAACCAGATGTTACCCGCGACTTCGTGCGCGTAGAGAAACTATACCTTGCGAACCGTACTTTTTTCTGGGACTAAAAGTAGCTATTCCCAACCTATAATCGAACTGTGCATAATTTCATTCAGTTCCGTTCAGTTGTTCTGACATGATTGACTAAGGATTAGAAGAATTCGCTAATTGTCAGAAACCCAAAATGACCAAAACAACGAATGATAAAGATCTTTTTTTATTTTTTTTTCATATAACACTAATTTTACCACTAACTTACTCAAAGTATAAGCGCAACGATAGCTTTTTTTTTATTCGTTAACACCTCACATCATTAATTATTTTGCCCAAAAATGTATTATGTGCAGACGTGTTTTTATTTATAACAATCAAAGAGCTTACAGCAATCACATCAATTCATATCTATCATTAAATACAAAATCATACAAGTGATGACAATTATTGTATGTATCATACAGCTATTATAGCATACAGCTATTATTTACGATACATATTATTTTGAGAAAACATGTTTTATTTGCATAATACACTTTAACTATGCTAATCCAAAAAAATATTTATTGTATTTCTAATGCTTTTATATTATCAATTGCTTTTAATTAAAACAATATTCAACGGAGGGTGAGGGAACACAGCGACTTACCGTATCAATGCTCAGCGCAACTAGCATTGACTCGTGACGTTTGGCACATGTTATATCAAAATTATTATCGGTAATTATCACTGACAAATCTGTACATACAAATAAATTGGCACTAGAAAATCCACACAACAAATATATACAATATGTTTAGGAGTGTTGCTGAAATACGCTTATTTTGTTATCGATTCCATTGTTGTCGTTTTTTAATATTTGATATTTTTGTAGGGCCTCAAAAAGC
Source organism: Anania crocealis (assembly GCA_949315895.1). Lineage (NCBI taxonomy): Eukaryota > Metazoa > Arthropoda > Insecta > Lepidoptera > Crambidae > Anania > Anania crocealis. The sequence goes on from OX438883.1 coordinate 20,293,523, forward strand.
AACTGGCTCAAAACAGTGAGGATGATGAATTGGAATTTATAGAAGAGGTAAGTAAAAAAACTTCTGGAAATAAGTATGCTTGCTTGTAAAATAATGTGTTTATTATAATTTATTTATAAATACATGGAAAACTAAGACAATTTACAGATAACAATTTAGAGCAAATATGACTTCTCGTAGTATTTTTAACAACACGGGTTAAAAAAAGGTTTTAGTGTAGTTCGTAGTACACGCATCATGCGCATGCACGTACGCAATCATTATTTAGAGCACCAAAGTTGTTTGGGCTACCACACATCTAATATAAATTGAGTCTTGCATGGTCAGTATCACTAGAGTTAATTATTGGTTAATATCATGCCCGGTTGCAAGCGCCATGATCACGAAAAAAATTCGTTTTCTCTTTTTCAGTGATCATGACGATTGGAACGGTGCCGAAATATAGGAAATTTACAAAAAACAAGGTATATGGTACAAACCCTGAATCACTTTTAAAAGTTTACATACTTGAGACCATCGTTTAGGAAATGTAACCCCTATCAATATGAATAAAGAACTTTCAAGTAATGAACAAAGTGAGTCCTTTCTACAGGCAGCAAGCATATTTGTTTGCGACTTATTGTTTGGGAAATCTTGATCTAGAGGTTCGATGAACGTCCCCTGTTAGGGTTTTAAACTTCTAACAAGTTTTAAACTCGGATTAAAGAGTGGACTGTATAATATAGCTGTGCTGTATTTCGCCTCTAAGCTTTAGCCTAAGCCACAGAACATAAAAAACGATAGAAGTAGTAAGTAGGCGGGCCCCGCGTACCACACATCGGCTACGGATGGCGCATATCATGTTTCCGCCCCCTTTTACGCGCTTCAGACGATCACAGTTGCTAGAACGTATTGACGTTATGCTATTCTGAAAAAAATCTGACCTGCACAGTATTAGAGTGCAAAAACACAAGCACTAAAAATAATTTATCCAAAGGAGGCGTGACATACCATTTGTAAGTAATTTTATATCGTTATTTTAATAGAAATTATAAATTTTGCGGATAATAACAATCCTTAAAAAGTACAACCTAAAACCATTCCACTGTCCATAGAGATAAGGTCAAAACTATATTTTGGTGATTACTTATTTTTGTAATGTTTCAAAACGCTACTCATTTAGGGATGTGGTAAAATATCGATAAGTTAGTTATCGATACTTATAATTATGTATGACACATTAAAAAAGTACAGCTTATAAAAAAGATTTATAAGTTGCTTGTTTTTTTGTTATTTATAAATGTAAATTAAAAAATTAAAAAAGAAAAAAAAATAGTAATCTATGAAGGTACTAAGTTACAAAAGGTCATTAAATATACCGGGTCTTTGGTACATTGTGTGCCCAATTTAAATGGCTTGCAGCGAGAGCCTTTGCTATCGCTTCGTGCCTTAAATTTTTTTATCTTATTTTGTAGTCGTTTGTTTTTTTGTATATAAGAAATAACTTGTTTAAATAAATCAATACTCGTATTTAATTAATTCAATCCAAACGGATATTAACGGACCAATATACGGAAAATGGATTGAAATTGGTATCCCGGAAAAACATGCACCATTTGCTCTAAACATTTCTGGGAAAACGATTTTGGAAACAAAGAAAGTATTTTTTTCATTTAGAATGAAGAAGTCATTAATAATTTATAATTTTTTGGAAAATATGTTAGGTTGTAATAATTAAGAAGATGAGAGAAACAATGTTAAACATAACGCTGGCTCTCTTATGCTGTTATAACATAAATATCGACACTTACAAGTGTCGATATTTTTGTTATGATTATCGTAACTAGGGGTGGGACACCTATTCATCAATAGTTTTTAGGTAGCATCTATCGTCGCGTAGCGGAACTATTTGATAGTGAATAAGAGGCATCTAGTGTCGGGTAGCGGAACTATCTGACAGTTAAAGTTAACCAATCGCTACAAGACATTCTTAGTGTGCGTGATAATGTGATTTAATCACAAATGTGTTAGTTTGGTTACACTGGTTTTCATACAAATAGGAGTGGATGCTACTTCTACTAGTTTTTTATGTTCTGTGGCCTAAACCTTTTAAGAATGCGGTACATACGAAAATAATGTTTATTTTTCAAACTACTGACGTCACATGCCAACAAAGCGCGGAGTTTAATATACGCGCTTTTGGTTTAAAGACATTTATTCTCATAAAAGATGATGTTCATTTACAATGAGATAAAATAAATACTTACTAATACAATTTTTTTAATTTAATTTTCAAGCATATTCAGTCAGGCATATTAGGTCGAAATTCTCGAGATGTCATACAAAATAGACCTTAATTATAAACTAGCTGTGACTAGCTGTTAAGTACTTTAAACTATCGCGTTGAATAACTTTTTAAAAGGTATAACGAGATTCAAACACGAACATACCATTTGCCTAAAGTTTCGACCGAGTTGCATCAGACTTAGTCGCAAGCTGAAACGACAGGCAATAAAATAAGGTATGTTCGCGTTTGCATCCCGTTATACCTTTTAAACCAGATGTTACCCGCGACTTCGTGCGCGTAGAGAAACTATACCTTGCGAACCGTACTTTTTTCTGGGACTAAAAGTAGCTATTCCCAACCTATAATCGAACTGTGCATAATTTCATTCAGTTCCGTTCAGTTGTTCTGACATGATTGACTAAGGATTAGAAGAATTCGCTAATTGTCAGAAACCCAAAATGACCAAAACAACGAATGATAAAGATCTTTTTTTATTTTTTTTTCATATAACACTAATTTTACCACTAACTTACTCAAAGTATAAGCGCAACGATAGCTTTTTTTTTATTCGTTAACACCTCACATCATTAATTATTTTGCCCAAAAATGTATTATGTGCAGACGTGTTTTTATTTATAACAATCAAAGAGCTTACAGCAATCACATCAATTCATATCTATCATTAAATACAAAATCATACAAGTGATGACAATTATTGTATGTATCATACAGCTATTATAGCATACAGCTATTATTTACGATACATATTATTTTGAGAAAACATGTTTTATTTGCATAATACACTTTAACTATGCTAATCCAAAAAAATATTTATTGTATTTCTAATGCTTTTATATTATCAATTGCTTTTAATTAAAACAATATTCAACGGAGGGTGAGGGAACACAGCGACTTACCGTATCAATGCTCAGCGCAACTAGCATTGACTCGTGACGTTTGGCACATGTTATATCAAAATTATTATCGGTAATTATCACTGACAAATCTGTACATACAAATAAATTGGCACTAGAAAATCCACACAACAAATATATACAATATGTTTAGGAGTGTTGCTGAAATACGCTTATTTTGTTATCGATTCCATTGTTGTCGTTTTTTAATATTTGATATTTTTGTAGGGCCTCAAAAAGCAACTGGCTCAAAACAGTGAGGATGATGAATTGGAATTTATAGAAGAGGTAAGTAAAAAAACTTCTGGAAATAAGTATGCTTGCTTGTAAAATAATGTGTTTATTATAATTTATTTATAAATACATGGAAAACTAAGACAATTTACAGATAACAATTTAGAGCAAATATGACTTCTCGTAGTATTTTTAACAACACGGGTTAAAAAAAGGTTTTAGTGTAGTTCGTAGTACACGCATCATGCGCATGCACGTACGCAATCATTATTTAGAGCACCAAAGTTGTTTGGGCTACCACACATCTAATATAAATTGAGTCTTGCATGGTCAGTATCACTAGAGTTAATTATTGGTTAATATCATGCCCGGTTGCAAGCGCCATGATCACGAAAAAAATTCGTTTTCTCTTTTTCAGTGATCATGACGATTGGAACGGTGCCGAAATATAGGAAATTTACAAAAAACAAGGTATATGGTACAAACCCTGAATCACTTTTAAAAGTTTACATACTTGAGACCATCGTTTAGGAAATGTAACCCCTATCAATATGAATAAAGAACTTTCAAGTAATGAACAAAGTGAGTCCTTTCTACAGGCAGCAAGCATATTTGTTTGCGACTTATTGTTTGGGAAATCTTGATCTAGAGGTTCGATGAACGTCCCCTGTTAGGGTTTTAAACTTCTAACAAGTTTTAAACTCGGATTAAAGAGTGGACTGTATAATATAGCTGTGCTGTATTTCGCCTCTAAGCTTTAGCCTAAGCCACAGAACATAAAAAACGATAGAAGTAGTAAGTAGGCGGGCCCCGCGTACCACACATCGGCTACGGATGGCGCATATCATGTTTCCGCCCCCTTTTACGCGCTTCAGACGATCACAGTTGCTAGAACGTATTGACGTTATGCTATTCTGAAAAAAATCTGACCTGCACAGTATTAGAGTGCAAAAACACAAGCACTAAAAATAATTTATCCAAAGGAGGCGTGACATACCATTTGTAAGTAATTTTATATCGTTATTTTAATAGAAATTATAAATTTTGCGGATAATAACAATCCTTAAAAAGTACAACCTAAAACCATTCCACTGTCCATAGAGATAAGGTCAAAACTATATTTTGGTGATTACTTATTTTTGTAATGTTTCAAAACGCTACTCATTTAGGGATGTGGTAAAATATCGATAAGTTAGTTATCGATACTTATAATTATGTATGACACATTAAAAAAGTACAGCTTATAAAAAAGATTTATAAGTTGCTTGTTTTTTTGTTATTTATAAATGTAAATTAAAAAATTAAAAAAGAAAAAAAAATAGTAATCTATGAAGGTACTAAGTTACAAAAGGTCATTAAATATACCGGGTCTTTGGTACATTGTGTGCCCAATTTAAATGGCTTGCAGCGAGAGCCTTTGCTATCGCTTCGTGCCTTAAATTTTTTTATCTTATTTTGTAGTCGTTTGTTTTTTTGTATATAAGAAATAACTTGTTTAAATAAATCAATACTCGTATTTAATTAATTCAATCCAAACGGATATTAACGGACCAATATACGGAAAATGGATTGAAATTGGTATCCCGGAAAAACATGCACCATTTGCTCTAAACATTTCTGGGAAAACGATTTTGGAAACAAAGAAAGTATTTTTTTCATTTAGAATGAAGAAGTCATTAATAATTTATAATTTTTTGGAAAATATGTTAGGTTGTAATAATTAAGAAGATGAGAGAAACAATGTTAAACATAACGCTGGCTCTCTTATGCTGTTATAACATAAATATCGACACTTACAAGTGTCGATATTTTTGTTATGATTATCGTAACTAGGGGTGGGACACCTATTCATCAATAGTTTTTAGGTAGCATCTATCGTCGCGTAGCGGAACTATTTGATAGTGAATAAGAGGCATCTAGTGTCGGGTAGCGGAACTATCTGACAGTTAAAGTTAACCAATCGCTACAAGACATTCTTAGTGTGCGTGATAATGTGATTTAATCACAAATGTGTTAGTTTGGTTACACTGGTTTTCATACAAATAGGAGTGGATGCTACTTCTACTAGTTTTTTATGTTCTGTGGCCTAAACCTTTTAAGAATGCGGTACATACGAAAATAATGTTTATTTTTCAAACTACTGACGTCACATGCCAACAAAGCGCGGAGTTTAATATACGCGCTTTTGGTTTAAAGACATTTATTCTCATAAAAGATGATGTTCATTTACAATGAGATAAAATAAATACTTACTAATACAATTTTTTTAATTTAATTTTCCCCTGGGGCTGAAAATGTAAAAATAAAAAACATTTAAATGAAGGTATGCAGATGCAGATTCGTGCACACACACATTTGAACCCTTAAACTCGTACTTAGCTAATGTAATTTATATGTATTTCTTTAATTTAGCCTTGAATGTATCTGTTTTCGTTTTCCTTGATGTTGTTAGGTAATTGGTTATATAGTTGAATTCCCAAACAGTATAGTCTTTCCTCCGTAATTGGTTCGTGCTTTGTTTAGAATCAGTTTGTTTATTTCTTAAATTATGGGTGTATACTTTTTTTTCTAACTGTACATTGGATTGGATTGAATTTTTTATAATTTTGTGGATCAAGATGCAAGTTGAAGATCAAGACTTTTTGGAACTATACTCGGTTGCGTTCAGCTGTACAACATAAATGTATCGTACAGGAGCTGGCGTCGTGCAGCGAGGGCGAGCGGCGCGCGCGCTGCGAGGCGCTGGCGGGCGCGCTGGACGCGCTCGCCGCGCGCGACGCCGCCGTGCGCGCCTGGCCGCCGCTGCGCCGCCTGCAGGCCGCCCTGCAGCGCGCGCCGCACCGCCCGCCGCCGCTGCCCTCCACCGCCTAGGAGGGCCTAGGGGGGAGGGGCTACTCTTCACAGCCTAGTCGGAGGACATTGACCCGCGCCCGCGCCGCACCACCCGCCGCCGCTGCCCTCCGCCGCCTAGGGGGGGGAGGGGCTACTCTTCACAGCCTAGTCGGAGGACATTGACCCGCGCCCTAGGGTGGGGGGACGCTACTCTTCACAGCGTAGTCGGGGGACATAGACACGCGCCCGCGCAGCACCACCCGCCTCCGCTGCCCTCCACCGCCTAGGGGGGGGGGGCGCTACTTTTCACAGCGTAGTCGGAGGACATTGACCTGCGCCCGCGCCGCTGCCCTCCACCGCCTGGGGGGGGGGGATGCTACTCTTCAAGGCGTAGGCGGAGGACATTGACCCGCACGCGCGCCTCACCACTCGCCGCCGCTGCCCTCCACCATCGAGAAGCTGGAACTAGCCTACTACTCGCGCGTGTCGCGTTTGCACCTACCGCCTAGGCGCCACACGACTGCCCGCTACTCTATACAGCGTAGGCGCAGAACGATGACCCTAGTTAGCGCATCCGCCGCCACCTAGGTGCGGGCCAAAGGGACTAAGTGCCCGCCCGCTTCTCTCCACAGTGTAGCTGAACTTGTCTAGCGCCGCAAGATTATTAGTTTAATAATTTTATGTCAACGATGTGCCAAACTAAACTAGCGGCGCACCTGACATCAACCATGCCATGACCGTCTCAAACTCGTAACCATGACGTCTTTATCTCCAAACGTATGAATGTGGCCAAAACTGTGAAAGGTTTATGTTGTAAGCGTTATGGCCTGCGCAGACGACGGACTTTTCTCCGCGGCGGAGAAAAAAGTACGCTCCGCTAATAAAAAAGTCCGACGCGGATTTACCGCGAACTCAACGCACACGGTGTGCCATCACTTATTCGTTTATCGTCGTGCCGTGTACTTCACTCTCGAACGCACAACGCGGACCAAAGTCCGCCATGTGCGTTGCTTCGCCTAGTCACACGAGTTCTATTTTTTTCGGGGACTCCCCCGTACTTTTGTCCGGTCCGCTCTCTGCATGTCTGTTTAAGCGATTGTGTATTGCTTTTAGAAAATCAAATCTAAAAAATAAATTAACTTCCATTTAAATTCATCAATTTAAAATATTTTATAACACAACTCACGACATTATTATGTTTTTACAGACCGTTACTAACAATGTTGAATATTTTATTTACTTGTTTCTTTCGTAATCTAATCTATTGGGTATGTATGCTGGAAATGAAGTAATTCAAGTCCAGATGCTTACTTACACAGTAGTTTTCTCTATGACAAGAAAAAGCGATAATGCTTGCGATATTAATAGAGACAGTTTTAACAACTGAATGAAACGATTTTAAAATACAGATCATATTAATAACAATTGTTATGAACAAACAAATACATAGTAATATTCATAGTTACTAAGCCCGCCAGATTATTAACAGCCTTAATGTCCGTCCTGGAACCTCCATGACAGCTTGCCAGTAGTTAGCTTATTTATGTACTACAGAAGAGTTAAATTAATTTTTAACAGTTATTAGTGTGACAGCTAGCGATATCACCGAGAGTACATGTTTCTGTAACATTGCCAGGGGGCCTACGAGTTTTTATAAAATTCTTAAACTAAATAACAATAGCTAGGCATGGGGCAATTTATACTAGCGGTTCAAGCATCTTGTATAATTTCTCACATACCCATAGGATTCAAACATGAGCAAAGTAGTAAAAATTTATTACGCAAACGTGCTGTTTGTTTGACATGATTTATTAAAACTCGCGTTAGCTCCTCTTGAATGTCGGAACATGTACTCTTGACTAACTATCGTGTGATGGCTCTTGGACTAGAAACAAAACAAAAATTACTGTGCAATGCACAAAAAGCGTGTTAAGGTCACAATGTAGGTAAGTTGTAGAGGATAAGAGTATGTATTTCTATTGTACATTTCATTGGAAGGTGTCGTGAAATAATTGTAATCGATTGATCTCAACATGCGAGGAAAGTACAAAGCAGTAGTTATGTAAATTTGTCCTTTCCCTATTGTGTTTTGATGGTCCAATGAAAGAAAAAACTGGTTGCCAGAGAGAATAATTATTACAAAAATATTTTATAAAGAAGCTACTATTCAGTGATGTGCTTTGTAATATAGACTTACTATGTTTTTTCATTCCTAAATGCATTTAAAATGTCTTATTCATATCACTAGGATTCTTCAAGATCAAAATTTATTAGAATAATAAATTATGTGATTTGTATATAAACAAATCAATTATGTATTTATAAAATTTAAAGTATTTTAAGTGCCATTAGCGCATAGCTAATTATCGCTGGTTTTGGGTGTAATACTATTTCTAATTAAAATCATAAACAAGGAAAAACTTTGTAATGAAATTGTGTAACAAATATTGTGTGGAACTTCTAATCAAAATGTATTATTGTCTAGTCAGTATCATTTGATATTTTGTCAGAATCGCTGTATGTATTCGCTGCACATCAGTGTCGATTGCCAGATCAAGTACAATAAAATCTTCTTTTACTTTTAATATGATCGAAATTGTGAAGATTCTTCCCTTTTTTTAATCGATATAAATTAATTATATCGTCCCAGACAACAATTATATAAAATTAAAAAATCAATTACTTGTGTAATGAATAATTAGGAACACGAATTAATAAGTTACGTAATAAAAATTGTGACAATACGAGACTGATATTGATTTATGTTGAACGTTGTTATTGGTCGTGTTAAAGTTTGCGAAAATGAATGTGTTATAGATTGTTTGAGAATGTACGGTGGCGGTCTCCGCCGCCTGACCACTTTCAAACGAAAATTACTTGCAGTAGGTACTACACAAAAACGGATGTCACTTCAAACAATAGACGTCGCGAGCTGCAAGCCTGCAAGCGATTTTTCTCTTAAAGGTGGTCAGGCCTCGAAGACCTCAATAGTACACAGAAACTAAATGAATACACGGAAACCAATTGTATGAACGCTTTTTATAGTAGTAGTACAAACCGATAGGAACGCTTTGATTAGCCATGAAGTCGCTTGCTGCGGTGCTAAAGTCACTGTTATTATATATTGTCCCGAAAGAGACCGAAATTTATTATGTAATGCCCAATTCAGTCGATTTTTCATGAAAAATTGTCAAAATCGTGTGTTGTAAATAAAATCTAGGTGTAAATAAATATATTGTGAATCAATCTACGTTCTTTCATTGACGCATGCACCTCACCTACTTTAAAAGAATGCAATGAATAAAAATAATGTAGGTGGACAACATCACTGATCCCACAATAAGGAATGATTAGTTATCAGTACCAATACCGATTTCGTTTATGTCTACTAAATGTGCTTGTGGCCAATGAAATGTTTTTCTTTCAATGGCAATTAAATTGCTTAATATCATATAAAGTAACTATTAATAATAGTTAGGCTCTTTTCTGATTTGTCGGCGTGGCATCAACACGTCGGTATGCCGAAAGCATACCGCGCCGCTTCCGCTTTCACACATGTATGCAAATATTTCTGCAGAGCCGCTAAGAAAACATGAATATCCTCCATTTTGCAAAGGGCGAACGCGTCGAACTCGGTAAAAAGCAGAGCGGCTGCTGGACATGCATGCAGAGACGCGGTAAGCCGAATGTGTGCCGCGCTGATGCCGCGCTTACCGCACCAATCAGGAACGCTCCATTCGTATATAGGCGCTCGGTAAGGTATCAGTACCACGTATACAACAAAGCGTGCTGATGTCGCACGGTGGTCCGAAAAACCGCCTTTCATACACATAGAAATGAAATGTGGTTTATTTTAAATTTTATTATTGATATTAGTTTGGCATATAATAGTTAATATCATAAGTAAGTGTGGCCATCTTACGATGTGTAACTTACGAGAAAATAAATATTTACTTTTTTTTGTATGGAGAAAAATACATTTTATCATTTTTCTCGGTACTTACTGCAACTATTAAGCTGCGACTTATATGGCATATAAAATATTTAAAGTAAAGGCAAATTTACAAAAAAATATGTTTATTTATATTACGTGCAGTGCTGTCTACATTCGTCATTAGAATCAAATAAGTATTACTTATATAGGAATTACAAATTAAATAAATAATTAAATATGTAGAGGGCAAAGCGGCAAGCTTCGGCACAAACGGCGGAGCTTGTAGGGTTCGTCTTATGTGTAAGTATATGCCATATAAGTCGCAGCTTAATAGTTGCAGTAAGTACCGAGAAAAATGATAAAATGTATTTTTCTCCATACAAAAAAAAAGTTAATATTTTTTTTCTCGTAAGTTACACATCGTAAGATGGCCACACTTACTTATGATATTAACTATTATATGCCAAACTAATATCAATAATAAAATTTAAAATAAACCACATTTCATTTCTATGTGTATGAAAGGCGGTTTTTCGGACCACCGTGTGTCGCACCGATGCCGCGCCGACAAATCAGAAAAGGGCCTTACTGTGAGATTGTAACTACGTTATAGTACTTGTTTTATGGTAATCAGAACACTAGTAAAAGAAACTTGAGCTCTTGTTTGAGACATTTATTTGACATACTTCATTAAAATAATATTACATTTTGAAACAGCAAGACCATTTATTGCAGTCTTGCATCATATGATTTTTGTTGACCTAAGCTTTATTTTAAAAACATCAATTATTTTTTCATCTATGGAATCTACTTACAACATCAAAGTGATCAATGCCAATTCCCGAAGTTTCAATTAAGAAAAACTGTTTTAAACAATACCATGTAAAATTATATAAAACTGCTAACAAGAATTCTATTTCATGTCACCTCAACTCTGAAGAAATTGAGTAATTAACTACTTTTATTAACAAAATATATTCGGTCTAGTTTGATTATAAAAAATGTGGACAGGATGAAAATTAAGATTAGGTACACTTTACTTACCAAAAAAATATTCTAAAATGAAATTACTAATCTAACATCTCTCCGTAAACACTTTAACTATGTATTTACGAATTGAGACATTATTATTTTCTGAAATATTTTCATATCCTAAAGTTTCCATTCTGAAAGTCAACTTGGTACGCATGCATTTTTAAAAGCTGATTAGATTTGCCGTTAGGAAAGCTGAGTACAAAGAAAATACAATAGAAAATAGTTTTCTTCAGTCACAAACCGACACAGCCATAAAGCAAGACGTCGACGTTAGTTTCGAAATTCGAAATATACATGTATTTTTTACTTAAAAAGTAGTACTTATGAAGACTAGTTATAGCTTTTGTGATATAAATATCAAGACTAACCAACAAATTCTTAATCAGCCTTTAGAAAGAATGAGTGACCAACCTCCACTCAAACTAACAAGAGCCACATGCCCAATGAAAAAGTTTAACCTAAAATATATAAATATATCAGTCAGTGGGCTGTTAGCTATTCTATTTCCCTACCTACAAATAATTACAGCGAATTAGCGCAATCCAGTATTCCGTGCGCACAGGCTCGTCTCATTTAATACCTATACAATATAATTCTTAAATACACCAATTATTTCCACTTGTTCGATTTCATGATACTCTTATATATTATACAACATCAATATAATATCTGATATACAAGTTAGCGAAATGCATTTACTAATGCAATTGCGTGATCAAAGTAATTCATATTTAAACACATGGAAAGCTATTATGAATAAGGAATGAATATAAAATCATCGTCATAGCCCGGAATCAACTACATCACTCATAAAAATATTGCCTGTAAAACTTTTAATTGTTATACAATGTGAATATGAAATCGTATATTTTCTTGAAAGTGCTGATATATTCAGCGAAGAGTCAGTTGTTTCGGAGATTTTACCACATTGTAGGTACCTTGTTTTTATTTTTAATTTTCCGATACTCGTTCACTCTGGAAACTCATAAAAACAAAGTACAAGGTAGAAACTCTGTGTATCAAGTAACTCTTATGATAGTAGTGCCCATTAAGATTCTGCGAAACATTAAGAGTTGGGCTCTTTGCACTTTAAGGTAGTGGTCATTTACACAACAATTTAGTAGTGTTTACAATGTTTTTTTTAATCAAATTGCCTTATTAATTGGCTTATTTAATTTCAAAGAAATACATGATTTCATATGCATGCTGCATTTAGAGTCACCATCATAGAATTGTAAGATATACTTTCAAGTTTGAAACATTCAAAACATGTAAATTTGCGTTATAAATACTATTATAGCTCAGTATCGTGATTTTTTACATTTTATTTGCTAACAGCATCTATGAGATTTGTTATAGTTGTTTTTATTAAACGCGTTAACAGATCTTTCTTTATCCATAACGCGCCACTGTTATTATGTATACTAAATACTGTTTTACTGTGTGCCAGTCGTCAATATACCACAATATCCACATTCAATTTCAAATTCTACGGATATTATTTGCACAAATCTAACTAGATTTGCGTATATCCTTCAATTTTAATATATTAAACCGTGCGCTCTACATAATTTGAATATACATAACATAAATTAACCATCCTTACCATTAAATTATATTGTTGGAACGATTTTACAAGTAATACAAAATCAACTGACAATGTTTCTCATTTACACCAAACATAACATACATTTTCTATTCAATACTGCAGTTGAGAACTTATTCGTTTTATACGCATATTTTCCATGTGACTAACCTTCACCTATTTATACCGTTACGGACATAAGTAGCGAAACGAATTATTTTACTGAAAGAACTTGTAATAGATCAATCACACGCATTGGCAACTCATTTATACCGTGATAATGTATCAAGAGAGCGTAACAAACTCAAAAACCTATATTCCTGATCATTCACTCACGTCTTCACTAAATATCATATCCCGGTATTAATTATTATTGAATAACACCAAACAACGGTTAAGTTAAACAAAACACCAGTAAATCGTTTGACGAAGGTGTGTGTATGAAGATTTGTTGTTTATTTAAGTTGATTGTAGTACAAGTTCAGTTCTCATTTTGTTGGAATACGCAAGTAACATTTAAAAATCGCGAAGAACGTCCTAAGAGTTAATTAAATACATCGATCAACTGCAATTACTTTAGAAAGTGTGCAATGCATAGAATCTATCTACCTATAAATACAGTATTATTTTAGTTACAAAACTCTGTTACTTGAACATAGATAAAATCAAGTGTTCAAATAACCTGAATTTAGAAATTACCTACTTACCTAACTAAGTGATGACAATACGAGAAAATATTAAATGTCAATATTCAAAATGATTCTTCTATCAGGTTTTATAATGAATAATGAACCTGAAAGTAGTATTCTATGAATCAAATGACCGATATATCATCGCACGTTAGTTATCAGACTTTACAGCGTCTATGTTTAATTTATATAAAACACAAACCGACATTTATTGATTACACATTGATGTTCTTATTTTAGCTCTATGATATTAACTTATTAAATAATTTAATGTGTGATCAAAAGTGCGTATTAAATAAGTGTGATCGCCAAGAGAGCGAGATTATTGGATTTAGGACTAATCACCAGTGGTTGGTAGTCTATTATTATTATTTTTCTTCTGTAGAGTGAAAAAGATGAACTCTTTCGAGTGTTATGAGATATTTAACATAAAGAAAAAAAAATGTACGGCCGAATGAACAGAGTGCGCCCTGATAAATAATTCTGTAAATCGTTTTATTTTATAAACAATTAATCTTAATTATTTGTTAGTTTTCATTGCACAAAGATAGCTCAGACTTGGTGCCTAGGACAGTCAACTTTTTAGAAAAACAATAAATATTAATAAAATAGTATATAGAATATCCTGATTTCTTTCGCTTTATGCTCCTCTTTCCTACTATTTCAATGTAGTCTATTTTTATACTATCAGTTTATCAAGCATATTTTCATTTTAAGACGTCAATAAATTGTATTTTTGCGAACTCGCTTGTTTTAAGTTCTTGTAGAAAAGGATCAATCCACACAACGCGAAGTGCATACCCTAAGTCACTTGTCTTGTGCACGTGACATTTGCCCTTAGCCTGCCTTTCCGCGTATTTAAACCTATCTCTTGTAAAGCAAAAGTCTACGCGCTTATTTAAATCTATCTCTTGTTAAGGAGCACAATAAGATGAAACACTTTTCAATCATTCTGTTTGATCTGGCATAGTTAGCGCAGCGATGTAAGTCCGTATTAAAATGCGCTACCGGATTCTTGATCATTACCATATTTTGTGTCATGGTATTTTGTGTATACGATCATATACGAGCTACGAGCCGTCATCAGTCAAGGTGTTGATACATACACTATAGAAACAAATGCTTCATCGTAAATAAGACAAGTTGAGTCTTACATTGTTGTGCGCGTCCGGTGCCGCTGTTATTACGCTACCAGAGCGTTAATTATTGCAGCGTTAAGTGATAGACGCAGGTATCGCAGCGTTTAGGAGACGACAGGCGTGAGTGAACGCCCTTATGTAAGAGACAGAAGCGTTGTCTCGAATACTAGCGCTTAGCATCGTAAATTGTCGCGTTCGATTCCCGTTCACGTCTAGGTGGAGAGGTAGAGGCGGTGGTAGTCGTTGGCGCCGAAGGCCGCGTTGCACTTCGGGCACTTGCGCTGGCGCGTCTCGTAGCGCGTGCGCAGGCAGTCCCAGCAGAACACGTGGAAACATTTCGTCAGTACCGCGTCCTTGCGTTTTACCTGTAAATATAATGTTAAGTTACTTTATCATTCATTACCCATCACTGCTGTGATTAGTCGAAATAGAATTCAATGGGGCCCTGTAGTGGGATGATTATTTGCCATTTTATCTAACATATAATACAAAACACGATATTTGTTTTCAACAATCCCGCCGCACATGAGATGATAAGGAGGCATTTTAGTGAGTGAAAAATATTATAACACAGCGTCTTATCATAAACCTTCAGGCACCAGCTTTAAAAAAACAGACGTCACAGAAATTTGAATGTAGTAACGATTATTATTGATTGAAATATATAAAAAAATATCCTAATATTTGCACTCACTAAAATGCGAACCTGTATACCTATTATGATAGTAGATGTAGTAGATGAAAATACAAATGATAATTAGCAAATGATATACTGTTTACCAATTGTAAGAGGTGTATACAGGATGTAACAAAAATCTTAACGAAGCCTTAAACCTCGCATTCGGATCATCAAACCAAATCGTATGTAACAAAAATAATCGCTGGCAAACGAATTTTTTTTTGGGAATTAAAATAAATCAAGCATTTATTGCCCGCAACGTACAGCGCGCACGATGCGCTACAACAGACGAGGATTGTGACCTAACTTCTTACAGTTACATGTGCGTGCGTGCGGTTCATTGCGGGTTGCTTTCTTTAAAGCGTTTTTATGAAAAAGTTCTAAAAAATTTTCAACATGTTTTTAAAGAAAAAAGTTTAGTAACAACAAACAGAAGATTTTCAAACAAAGATCTTGAATAAAATTTCACTTCGACCTTCAATATCTCAGTAACGATTTATTTCCCAGGTATGGTGTCTTGGAGAAAAATGATCTTACAAATGGGTAGAATACGTGATATTCGGCTTCGTTAAGCCCTTTGTTACACCCTGTATATTCTCCTAGGGTTCATGAAAAAGTAAATAAATAAATAAATATGGACAACATCACATACATTGCTCTGATCCTCAAGTAACTATTTAAAACACTTATTTTGTAGAAACCAACGGTGGTACCATAAACACCCAGACCCGAGATAGAATTATAATTTTTTTTTCTACATTTAACGGTCCGGGAATCGAACGTACGCCACTTCACCAAAGAACTTGATAGAAGGATGCAGTTACCTTGCACGAGGGGCAGGTGAGCGTCTCTTTGTATTCGCGTATCTCTTCCAGCAGCACCTCGTCCATGCTGCTGCCGGCCTGCTCCATCTTCTTCATCCTCTCCGCTTTGCGGCGAAGGATAGCCAGTTCTTCCTGTGCACGAAATTAGACAAAACACGTGATTGCAATGGAAATTCGAAAAACTAAACTAAAGGAGTTGGCTAAACGACTGCCCTGAACCTAACCTTGCAAGAATAAATATATATTACTAACACAAAATACTAATATATTCTGTTATTAATTATTACGTGCTTATTATTCTAAAAGAACTTTCACGAAAATATTCTAAAATTATAAGTATTCTGCTTGACCACACTTCATTTAAACATGAATAGTGCTGCCATTAAAAGGATTATTAAGAATAATTAAGGTGTGACTAGCGTACATTTTATAAGTAATTAGCAAGAGTCTTGTAACAAGCCCTTACGAGCTAGTCGAGCTACTGTTTTGGAGGGTTTGGCGTATCAAATCATATAACGCTATACGGGCGCTATCGGAAAATCGTAACAAAAACCAAGGCCCATTATCGCAATTTCGAGCAAAAATACGAGTTTTTAAGCGCATTTAATGTGGTGTTATGCATTAAAGCTGTTAGTCGTTTCATTGCAGCTTATCAAACCTTTGTAATTTTTTTTGTAAATCTCATTTTCCTATAAAATATTTAGAACGCCTTGTTTGAAATTCATAGCAAAATCATTATCTGAAGTTTTGCATACGTGATAACGTCAGAATATTTGGTCATATTTTTTAATAATGCAATGATTTGAAAAGTTTTTAAAACTCAGAAAACGTGTAAAACTATTTCTCAGATACCCATAAATATAAATAAATAGGTACTATATTTATTTTTGCCAGGGCAATCGTCCATACTGTATTTAGCCATCTCCTTTTAACAAAACATGCGTAGATACTACAATAGTAATAGGCTACTTGACTTACATCAAATTTGACGCAATATACATACAGTTTATATAGTATTTAACTTGAGAAATATTTATCGATTTCATTTAAAATGGGTGTTTTTAATATTTTAAATTTGAAAACGCTGTCGGCCATGTTATGACTTCAAAAGGATCTAAGCAAACTTGATGATGGATTTTACGGGTGTACTTCATTAATTAGCCTATGCTCTAACATTAACATTTATGAAACAAGTGACTGATTAAGTGCATGGATTGAGGTGGTATTTGTCATCGTAGTCGTTTTAATTAACTATAGAAAGTAATATGGGGGTCCTTTTTTATTAAGTTAGGCGTAGTAGCAGGGTATGCAAAGTTTATTTGCATGTATAGAGTGCACGCAACTGTAGGCAATCAATAATTTATCTTTTAAGATCTAGAGGAAAAAAGTCAAGTAGCCTATTGTATTTGTTTTATCAGATACTCACGTGTAATCTCTTTGTTTTGTACGCTTCTGCTTCGAGCGCGCTCGTCTTCTCAGCGACCACTTGCTGAGCTTCTTTCATTTGCGCGTGATATTTTTCTGTGAATTTATTAGAATTTGAATACTTAAACTATTTTATACACATTTCGAAAAAAATATATAAATTACAAACAAATTACAATAAAATAAGTTAATAATGCCTCGTTAGGTCTAGTAGTTTATGTACTGGGCCAAGATCAGGGGTCCTTGGTTCGATCCCTGGGCAATAAGTTTAAAATTTTCGAATATTGTTCGGGCTTGTGATCACTAACCCGCATTTAGCAAGTATGGTGATTATGCCTGTACCATCATTGTTGTGGCAACCTGATTTCAATGGCGGAGGTCTTAGCCTTGCAGTGGAGTGATTATAGGCAGTCACTTAAAGTTAATCCACTTTTTTTAAAGTTAATCCATACTAATATTATATATGGGAAAGTGTGTGTCTCTGTTTGTTTGTCCGTCTTTCACGGCAAAACGGAGCGAGAGTTGAAGGGTTGGAGAGTGACATAGGCTACTTTTTATCTCCATCTAATCCCTCACTTCACTAAAATGGGGGTTAGAAGTTCGTTTGGAGCATTCCGCAATTTTCAAGGTAGAAAGCTAAAAATTGGTATGCGGACTATTTATGACTAACAAAAAAATCGTTGTTAATTTTTTTTGGAAATCCGCTTCCAACCCCTTAAGAGGGGGTGAAATTTTATTGTTACCCCGAATTTAACGCGAGCGAAACTGCGGGCAAAAGCTGGTAACAATATCAAAAAGGAAAGCTTAAAAAGTCAGTTTAGAAATACAACTTATTAATAATAAGTTCGCACTACTTAAGAGCAAACACTAAGGGAGAGAGAATTGAAAAATAGGTATTTGAAAAATAGGTATTTGATAAATAGGAGTCGCGTAGAGCCCGAACAACGGAGCTATTAAAATCATCGTTTCCCAGTCCCCCGATTCCTTTGCCAAAATTAGACCGATTTAAATATATTTTGTTATTTAAAGCTAAAGAAAGGCTTTGGCCGTGTTCGTATATTTTGCTTTTTTTATAAAATTTACCCAAAGGACATAATTTTTTTACTATGGAGCTTGGTACTAAAACTAAACTTGGCACTGATTTAAACTAGGTGAAAGAATAAATTTTTACGAACCCATTAATGCCTGATTTATTAATTTAAAGACCTCCGTTTTTTATTAATTCACTCAAAATAAAAATATGTTTTAGGCTCATTTATAGCAACATTATTAGAGATAGCAGCGATTTAAAAAAAAAACCTGACAGTTGTCCGTCGTCAAGTTCGCTGTGGTCAAATCTATCAGTCATTAATACTTGACATGCCTACTGTAATTGTGACTATTTTATTTTATATGATTGATGACGACCATTTTTATGACATTGATTTATATATAGGATAAATATGTAATGTACCTAATTGTAAGTTTTTGATGATATTTCTGATGTTCTTGACTAATAATGTATGTGTAAACTTAAACTCTTTGGTGTTAACTTGTAAAATTGCCTAAACTTGTTTGCGACTTGGATTTTTAATCTGTAAGTTTACAAGTGTAATGAATAATAAAATAAAATAAAAATAAAATAAAATATGATTCGTACTTATTTTGTTATTATTATTTTATTGTATTAATTGTTATTTTTGTTATTATTATTTTATTCTATATTTTTGTTGTTGTTTGCATATCGATCGAGGCAGAAAACAATCAATAAACGCAACGGCGTGTCCCTTAGTAGATGTTTGCCAAATCTTCACTACGCTGCATCTGGACCCGACGGACCGTTATTACGTTAGACGATTTATCAAAAAAGCATTTTAAACCTTTAAAAACTGCAAGAAATATATTCAAGACCGGAAAATGTGTGCGGGAACCGTACCTATAACTGTTTCAAAACGAATATACAAAAATCTGTAGAAAACCGTGATTAATAAACAAAAACTGTATACGAGTATTTATCTATAGCTTTGTCTTATTTTGCATTTATATACCAAAGCATGTGAAATGATTGTCGTGTAGTTGTCTGGCAGTGGACTAATATTGTAAAATGAAACACATATCTTAAAACAATGTATTATAATCAACATAGTTTTATAATTTTGTTGAACATAAAATATCTCATTCAAAGCACTAGGTATTTTTTAATTTATTGTTTTGTTGCTGTCAGAAAAATATTTGTTCTATTTTCTGTTTATTTCGGAACATGCTAAGGTCTGAGTTCATGCTGCCTTGTTATTAGTGAATTCAGTCATTGTCATGAAACTCAAAAAAGGTCATTTTTCTCTTTTCCCGCGCATAAAACCTTAGAAAAATACATGTTTGAAAGCTGAAAGCCGTCAAATAATTGTCATTAGGCCAAGTAAAACTCGTAACTTTGGTTCGGAAACGCATACAGCTTAGGTTAATACATTACTATTTTTTACTAAAACGGAGGTCTTTAAAAATCTTAAAGTTATGCAGAATGATAGCTTTTAGTCTCTAGATTATAATTGTATATAAACTGTGTCAGTTCATTAAAGTACCAAAAAAAATATGTCCTTTGCTTTCGAGATGTTTTAAACACAGCTGAAAATCTGGCGAATTTATTCGATTTTTAAAGGCTCATAACTCTTTAGAAGGAAAACAGAAACATTCTAATAGTGGCCATAGATTTTTTTATAAACAATATTACTCCGCTGGCATTATCCAGGGAGGAAAACAGGGGACTACGTTTGCATGGAAAAACGGCCCTTGTGTTTCCTCTTAAGGAAACCTGAACATCCGTACCCAGATGAAGCTTGAGGTCGGCGGCGGACTGCGCCGACTCGATGGCCTTGCGCTTGTGCATCTCCATGGCCTGCTGGCGCAGCAGCAGCTCCTTCTCCACGGCCGACAGCGCCGCCTGCAGCAGCCGCTCCTTCTCCTCCAGCCGCCGCGCCACCAGGCCCATCGACTCGATCTGCTGGTCGCGCGTCACCACCTGCCGCCCACCCCGATAACATACCGTCAGTCCCCTAATTCGCGTAACCAAATCGTATCACAATCGTAATTGAATAGCAGGTTTTTGACAGTTCTAGTATGGGCTAAATGTCAAAATCGTCCAATTCAATCACGATCGAACTGCGATTGAAATAGCTGAATAAGGCAATCGCAATTGCATCTCAATTTTATATTTTGACACATTTATTATGGTAGTAATGTCAAAATATACGATTGAGATGCAATTGCGATTCTATTGAGCCATTTTACATAAGCGGAATTGAGGCCCAGACGACTTGCGACATATTTTTCCTTAGCGAAAAGTAAGGAGAACATTTAAACTCCATACATTTTTGGGAAGTGCAAGTGAACTAGTCATTCGGCACTATAGTTATTATGGTACCAAAGTTGTAAAATTGTTGTTAGCAATGCTATTGAAGTTAGAAAGCTGTAATTTTACCACCTCGTGTCATCGTTTCATCACATGACTCCCGACTTTTATTGTGGAGACTACTACGATATGTACACAAGCTATTTGTTCCTACAAAATTTACTTGATAAGTTATAGCATAATAATGATAATGAAAAATTAAATACAATTCCATGAATAAAAGCTTTTGACAATCTGACGCTCATTTAAATCAACGTCGAGATATTAATGGTCTGGGTCATTTAGTATGATGACGATTTATTCAAGGCCAGCTATACGCCAGCGGAGTTTCATTAATATTTTTAAAACTGGTCTTAAAGAAATAAATTGTGTGTGTAAATTAAAAATACAATCCTTGAATAATAACACATTAATAATGTAGTAATTATAACGGAAAGTAAAGACATGCTACCTGTTCCTGCAGAAGCTGCTTCTCCTCCCGCAGCAGCTTGTGCAGCGAGTTGGCCTTAATCCGCTCCGACATCAGCTTGAAGTTGGCGTCATCCTTCTCACGAAGTTGTTGAATTAATCGCGAGTTCTGTTCCTGCATGTCCTCGAACGCTTGACCTGTCACTTCCATCTCGTTTAGTAGCGCTTCTTCTTCCTAGGTGCAAGCAGGAAAACGTTATTGTTTTATATCTGTGCAAAGTTTTAATGGCTAAATTAGTTGAGATTCGTAAAGGTTATTTATAGTTATTTTATAAACCGACCTGTGGTTAAGATTAATGGTGGAATATAAACGATAGCTTGATACAAGGTGTGTTTTCGTTTCAAAGCAAAAATGTAGCTAGTGAAGCTATATGTAGCTTGACATATACAGTAACTTTTGACATGCTAAAAACTTTGTACTATTAAACCGAGTTATTAAAATAGTTATTTACGAAGTTCTTTTCACTATTGACTAACAAAAGGTACATTTGATAAGACACTCTCAGAAGAGGAAAAATTATGCTCATATTTCTATTAGGCCCAAAAAGACACATTTAAATATCTTGCGATCGTTGGTATTAAACATTGTTCATACACGGATTTGCAATTTCAATATCATTATCGAACTCAAAATACACATAACTGTTTCATTAGGCTTACGGCTAGAAATGAAATATGTAAGTATAATTGTGTAAAGCATGGTACAAAAATCGGTGCCAAGAGTTGATTACAGATTTTTTTAAATATACATATACACTGTGTTTTTGAACCACCTGGAAAATTTTGATTCAGACTTTTAGATTTTGCAACACGCTGTGACGCACACAGACGTATTATTTTGCTGCGGCGGGGTCTCGGTTGAATGGACCTTAGTTAGCTACATCTGTGCGCGTCACAGCGTGTTTTAAAATAAATAGCTGAACCAATAATTAATATTATTATAAAAAAAATTTTTGGTAAAAAACTTTAAATAACACTGCCAAGATGTTATACATAATGGTCACATTACGTGGGCTATGTTTTCCAGGTGGTTTAAAATGCACCGGTATAGGTATCTATATATATAAAAATGAATACCTATTTTCCTTGGTCATCGCATCACGCGTGAACGGCTGGACAGATTACGCTAATTCTTTTTTTTTTTTTGTTTGTTATTGTCAAGAGAATGTTCTTATGAAAGAAAAAAATAAGAAAATTGCGCGGAAAATTAGAAAATTTAAGAAAACTTAATCACCATACTAAATTATTAGTAATTTTGACAATTTAAACTTTTTTAATGTAACATTATGGCGTTTGACATAACATTGACAGAATGCGTGCTGCAAAGCCTGCAAACGGTTCCAATTTCCAGTGCGGTTAGCATTTGAAATGTCGATAAATAAATTTGTATCTGAAATATTTTTTTAATTAATTATACTTACCAATTTAAAATCAATATTCATAGTTAAGACAGGACAACGTCTGTCGGGTCCGCTAGTCTACATATATTTTTAAGACGCATGCGATAAATTGCTTTTGACAAAAATTCAGGTCTGAGCCTGAGAATTAAACTAAAAAAATTGCGTTCATAATATTTCATCTGTTAATTATTTCAACTGTAATCAACTGCCAGAGGTTTTGTTCATTTGGACCTACAGTAAATTAAATGTGGTAAGTAATTATATCTCAATTATACAGACCTGAGACCCAGCGAAAGGCCTAGAGAAGGCGTGGAGGGGGTCTGCGCTGGGCCGGGCACAGGACAGCTGTTTCTGCAGCTCGTACTTCTGCTCCTCGAGCTGCTTGATTTTACGTAGAGCGTCCTCGTCTGCCACTCGCCGTTCGCGTTTACTTTCCTGGTAAATAAAGATCAGCGATAAGATCTAGATGTAATTTGAATGAAACCCCTCAACCCCCCAGAGACAACCGGTTGTCGCGCCTTTCGTCATCGCGCAGTTCTGTCAAACCTCAAGCGTTTTATTTCTGCAAATAGGCCCCTGGAGGCGCTTTTACACGTCCCAATATTTAACCTACCACTGCTTCGGGACAAATGTGGGCTAGTGCCGAGAAGAAGCAGCGCAAGAAACTCGGTCACTATTGTCAGCCTCTTTTTAAATAAACATGTTTACATAAGATATATGCCAGTGCAAGCTGGTACAATTTAAAGCCAAACGTTCCTATCATTTATACACCGTGAAATTTCAGTGGTTGTTTTCCCGCAACAGAACGATTTACCTTTAGTAGCACCATCAAATCGTGCGAGTTATTTTTTGAAAATAAAGATATCGTTATCCTCAACTAATCAAAAAAATAATCATCAACTCTAAAGCGTGAGATACAATAGTATCTTTACAAAATGTGACGTGTTTGGGTACTGCTTACAGCACGAAATCAATGTTCAAAGCAAAAGAACTAAAAGAAGCTCTACGCACTTAGTAATACAGCATAAACTGCACCGCGCGAGGGGCAATGACCCCGGCCGGTGATCGGCTGCGGCGCGGCTGGTACCATTGATTCGAGGTTGCTTTCGAGTTTCGTTTATCACAATCATGAAACTGCTATCTTTTTATTTGAATAAAAAAAGACTGCACAAATCTACTGTACTACTAAGATATAATCATCTGCGGGAAAACAACCACTAAAATTTCACGGTGTATAATCATTAATAGTATAATAGCCCTTTTTTATTTAAAGCAACTTTGATATATGATTTGAGTTTATGTACAGGGAGGTCAGCAATTGACAGTGGTAATTTGTTGAAAATACGAATACAATTTCCTTTCATTTGACTTTGCACTTTAATCCTGGCTCTTAGAGTCTAATTTAGTATGGAGAGTAGTTGATATTTATGATCTTAGATAAATTTCGTTCATCATAGACCACCAAATATTACACTAATCTGTGGCATTTTTTTTTTCGCGGCATTTTAGAAATGTCATAGCGTCAGTGCGTGGTTCAAATGTTTTTTTTTTGTTGAATTTATTTGATACCCGAGTTCCCTGAGTTATGAACTGTTCTTTATTAGAACATTGATTATTCTGCTGTGATAATAAGAAAGTATTTAAGTTCTTTTTTAATGAGTTTTATCAATATATTCATTTATTTCTTATAACCTAGCCAAAACATTGTTCACAAAGTTTGAGCTTGCAGAACAAATATTCCAATTTGATAATTACTTTATTTTGAGATACATTATAAAGTAAATGTATTCATTTCAACATTGTTGTTTAGAAAATGATAAAATATGGCTTTATTGCAAAATAATCAAAGAAAGAATAAAAAAGTATTTGCTACATCAACAATACCCTGACTGGGGCCTAATTCGCGTAACCGAATCGCAGTTCGATCGTGATTGAATTGGACGATTTTGACATTAAGCCCATACTAGAACTGTCAAAAACCTGTCATTAAATTGCGATTGTACGCGAATACGATTCGGTTACGCGAATTAGGGGCCAGGTGGCTTACCTTTTTTTTCACCTTTTTGAGCCAATGGTCAAAGGGTTAATAATTATAACTGTTAGTGAAATGTGTCACCTGCGCCATCTTGGCCTTCTGCCGGTGGTCCTCGAGCTCCTGGCGCGCCTTGCGCTCGGCCGCCATCAGCTGCACCTTGTCGCGCTGCTCCTTGCTCACGCCCTTGTACATGTCGAGCAGCAGCTTCAGTTCCTTCTGCTCGTTCACAGCTTTTCTATAAAGTTAATAAACAGATGCTAAATTTTACTAATTCTTTCTGGTCGTTCACCGCTTTTAAATACACGGTGAATTTTGAATTAACTGTGACCATTATACACGGTGCAATTTTAACCACCTGTAAAACGAAGCCCACGTTATGTAACCATTATGTATAACATCTTGGCAATGTTATTTAATTTTTTTTCATTTTTTTTTTATTAAAATATTCTCTATCGGTTCAGCTATATATTTTAAAACACGCTGTGACCACAGATGTAGCTGTGTAAGGTCCATTCAACCGAGACCCCGCTGCAGCAAAATAATACGTCTGGGCGCGTAACAGCGTGTTACAAAATCAAAAGTCTGAATCAAAAATTTAAATTTTTTAAAAATAATTTTTAATAAAAAAAAAACACTACCATGATGTTACATAATGGTCCAATAAAGTAGGCTTCGTTTTACAGGTGGTTAAAATTGCACGGTGTATATGACATCATAGCAGAGTTATTTAATTTAACAATAAAATGATTTTTTGAAAAATATTACATATTGAGTCAGACTTAAAATTTTGTAACACGCTGTGATGCGCACAGACGTATTATTTTGCTGCAGCGGGGTTTCGGATGAATGAACATTACTAAGCTACATCCGTGCGCGTCACAGCGTGTTTCAAAATAAATAGCGGAACCAATATTTTATGATTTTGTAAAAAAAAATAAGATAAAACAATGAAAATAACACTGCCAAAATCTACACAATGGTTAAATAACGTGGGCTTCGTATTACAGGTGGTTGAAAATACACCATGTATAAAGTTGATTACTTCTTATTCAATTTTACAATAGAGCATTAGTAGAATAATCTGCAAATGTCTTCTAATCTCTACAACCGAGGGATGAAACCAATTAACATTTTTGAAACTGTTTTAAAGGAACGAAATTACTCAAATCCCACAGGCAGTCCACAATTCAAGGATGACATTATTTACATTTTGACGTACGGTGTCATATAATTCGATGGAGCCGGCTGCACTCACGAAAAAACATGACTTATGCGGCGTTAGGCCGTATACAGAAAGAAAGCTGGAAAGTTAAAAACGCTTACATATTTGACATTTCACAAAAATTTACATAATTGTATTTTTGCGTACAATAAATGTAACTTGATCAATTCAATTGTGATTTCCATTTACCTCCTTCTCTATATCCATACAAAATATCTATCAAACAAATAAAATTAAAATTTTCTTTTGAAAAATGCAACCATTCCATCAGTATTTTCTTATAACGTTGTCACGTTCAACTATCGTCAGTAAACTGACTGTACAGACAACCACAGACATTGATAGGCCTAGATGCCACAAATGCACTCATTTCTATACAAGGTGTTTCAAAAAAACGAGTAATGCCTGAAACGCCATAGAAAGTGAATGAAACTGAAATATCTAGCGCTGTCCCTTTTGTTCTAGCTGCCATGGTTTCGGAAAAAACTTATATCGAAGTTTTTCAAAAATATCGTTATGAATTTATCGAAATTTCCACAATGTTCCATCAGCTGCGCGAGTCAATAACCTCATAAATCATAGATAAATTTACTCCTGTCTGCTACTCCTGGTAGCGATTCTTTAGTGTGTTCCGTATAAAATAAAAACTTTTTTATTTCCGACCTTAAGCTGCCAATCCTCAATAATTATTTAATTAGTTCATTTGTTTGTTTAAAAAACAAGAAAGAAGCTAAGAAAAAAACTTCGTCGTCACTTTTGGAAATCGGGTAAAATACATTGTACACACGGCGGCACATCAGACTATACATGTTGACCTTGAGACCGCCTTTATGCCCTACGTAATAAAAGCTGTTATTGCAGTTGAATTGTTTAACTTGATGTGCTGTCGAGTGTACATTGACCTTGAGCATACACCATACACTTAAAATCGTTAAAATAACCGGCAGAATGAAGTAAGAGAACTCCATTTTTCTTGGCTTGTATGCAATAATACACCCAGGTGTCAGACTTTATGAGCCGCTATTTTAACATTTGATGTTTTATTTTCGACCTAGAAATCAAACCTAAAACCTTCGGTCACCGAGTTCCATACTCGAATCACTAGATTAAGGCGTTTACGTAATGGAGTACTAGGACAACATCACTGTTCCCGCCCACGAATTTTGGTTTTTACAATTTCTTGCGGAACCAAACAGACGAAAGAGATAAACAACATTTTGAAATTTTGTTGTTTTTAAATTAAATTAAACTTTGCAGATGACAATTTGATTAACTACACCTAGGAGGCAAGTGATAAAAGCAGGTCATCATAAGACAACAAATTGTCTCATTTATCATAAAAGTTTTAGTTAGATTAACTTACTTGAATACTTGGTTGATCGCTTGATCAAATATTCGAATCGAATCAATTGTTGTATGAAAATCAAAAATTACCTTACTTAAAAAAAATACTGGCTATCGAAACTTACAGAAAATAGCATCAGCTTTTACGTTCTGTAGGTTATCCACTTACGGCAGGTCCCAATAATCTATCTATCTTCAGTTTTGGCATATCGGAGATAGAAAACATCTTCTGTCTCTGATTTTGCCGTCCAGAGAAACAAAGAAAGAAGTTGTTTTCTATCTCCGATATGCCAAAACTGAAGATAGATAGGTTATTAGGACCGGCCGTTAACTAACTTAAAAAGGTAAATCTGCTAACATGATATGCCACCAGCACGAGAAGCAGAACCTTACGTAAACTAAACTCAACTAGGTTTAACTAGAAGAAAAATATTTTTGCGTACGTCTATGTCTTGTACACCTTATTTTTGCAATTAAGTTTATAAATAAATGTAAATAATTTTTAACAGAAATTCTAAATTGAATCTTTTAAAAACAAAAATACACGTTACCAACTGTTGACGACCACTTATAGCTAAGTACATGAAGACTAGTAGAAAAGAGAACCATCTTGTATGAGAAAAAGTGTCCACCTGTTGTAAATATCAAATTACAGGTGGCGCTAGTTTAGGTTGGAATTTGAAACGATAAGAATATTGCGATTATTGTTTTCACAGTATTATAATAATAAATTTTTCACCTATTACATACTTTGATACTGAAGTTAAAATCTACGTTTTATTTTATGTTGAAAATATGTTTTTTCTATTTGTTTCTGATTTAATATTGTACTGTTGGTAATAAATTATTATGTTTGCCTGTAATACGCCTTTTAATAAGTTTTTTAGATTACAACTATGAAAACCATGCATCAAAATGTTACTCTAAAAATTTGTAGCACAATTTTTAAAATCTTTACATTTCTAATTTAGCGCCATCTTTTAATTTGGTCCTGGACTTTTTACGGACACTTTTTGATAAAAGTTGATTCTCTTTTTACTAGTTTTCATGCCGAGTACCAGGGCGCACTCGTTGCCAAGACCACGAGAACAATGGATTGCGCCCGCGCCGACACAAGCGCCGACAAATCTCCGCCATGATAGTTTGCCGGCGCGCGAGCCGCCCGCTTTGCGGCGACGCGAGGCGGTATTCTTTGCGGTGTTGCCAATTTTGCTACTTTGTGGCTAGATGTAGGTAGCTATTATGGTGTTGGTTAGCTACAGTTTTTGAAAACTATTAGCTACTTTTTCTAACACCTTTTTACGCATGAATGCATTTGGTTTTCGTAGTAGGTAGATTAGATAAATTATTATCTGAAATTAGTGTTTGTACAAATAAAACGAAGAAATCGATTGTTTTATTGTAATCAATAAGACGTGATGATTAAAATTATCCCAATCTAACTAAGAACTAGTTGCGTAAGTACATACTTCAAACTACCTTTGGGTTAAATTATGAATTTTCTTTTTATTTTAGGCAAATTTTTAAGTAGCAGTTGGCAACAAAGTAGGTACTTCAGTCGTTCATTTGCTTTGTGCGTGTTCGGTGTGATTTACTGGCGTTTTCGTTGCGAAATCTGTGTTTACGTGTGTGTTATAAAAAGGTCTGTGTTTTCTAATGCAGAATACTATGAAATGATGTTGTGTGTAGGTCGAGCTGATGGAAATTTAGCTCGAGCATGGGATCTTTATCGGGAAAGATTCATCAATGGTAGGCCGGCAGCTGAAAGGCGACGTCTGCCGTCGTATCGGTGCTTTCACAACATGGTGACTCGTCTCCACTCTACGGGTTCCTTTCATCATTCGGGTGGCAGTGGGCGTCCGAATACTAATGAAGAACGTATAGAAGAGGTTCTGCAGCTTTTCGAAAGTGAACCGACAGCCAGTACAAGGCGTGCCGGGGTGAGACTCAACATGAGCCATATTTCAGTGTGGCGAATACTCAAAGATGATGGTCAACACCCGTACCACTACCGTCGTACCCAGGAACTAATTCCGAATGACTTCGCGCATCGGATCACGTTTTGCGAGTGGTATCTCGCGCAGCTGGAGGCCGACTCCAACTACGTAAACCGGGTAATTTTGACGGATGAGGCCACGTTCACCAGGTCCGGCCTTATGCCACTAGACTTTTTTTTGTGGGGTTATGTGAAGGACAAAGTTTATTTTACGGACTGCCATTCAGTGTCTGAAATGGAAAACTGTGTGCGGTCTGTGTTCGCTATCATAACGCCTACAATGGTGCGAAATGCCATACAGGCCATATCAAGGCGGGCAAGATTTTTCATATAAGAAGGCGGACAGCATGTTGAGCCACTATTGTAGGTAAAGTACCTAAACTTTAATAATACTTTCGAAATAAACTTTATTGATTGAATGATGGAACCGTCATGATAAAATGGTTGTGTTTTGTGCTAGTTATTTTCGTTTATTTGTTTGATTTGTTTGACTTTGTCTCGTACGTAAAAAATTGAACTTTGAGTATGTGCGTGTGTGTACTGTGTATAGGGATAAAAATGTACTAGGCGAACATGACTTATTGTCGGCTAGTCCATGTTTGTGAATACGGAAAAGATAACCAGGAGGGAGGAGGTGGTTGGTTATTATTACTCCTAGTAGGGTAATGAACCTGAATTAGTAGTGTGCTGCACGTTATCGATATTATTATTAAACATTATTTTTACTCGATATTAAAATTTAGTGCTATCAATATAAGAAATTTACTAAGGACTCATCAAAGGAGATTATGCAACACC
The DNA here is from genome assembly GCA_949315895.1 of Anania crocealis. Classification (NCBI taxonomy): domain Eukaryota; kingdom Metazoa; phylum Arthropoda; class Insecta; order Lepidoptera; family Crambidae; genus Anania; species Anania crocealis. Next base: position 20,323,727 of record OX438883.1, read on the forward strand.
CTTCAGTAATTACCCATTTTTTTGATACACCCTGTATAACCCGCGCGTGCCGAAATTTGCGTTCCCTGCTTGTTCAATGAACAGGTACAACACCTTTAAAACTAAATGCAGCAATGTAATTTAAACATGTAGTATGCACACAGGTACATGTATTTACATAGTAATAGACACAAATAAGATACTCGTAAAATAATTGTTTTTTAAATAAAATACGCACATTTCAATAACAAGCGCGGTCAAAAGTTGAATATGTTCAACCTTTTTTTGACACGCGCAGTACTACACTTCGGGCATCTAGCATATCAATGTCTGTGCAGAAAACCGTTTTTTTTAAATAATGTTGTGGCTACGTCGTCGACGCGTACAAAGATAAAAAACATGCTAACTGTTGAGCTTTAGCCGTTGTCCCAAAAATATAAAGTATGTTTTTTTAAGTACTTAAATGTTAGTACTAAGTGAACAACAAACGGTTACAAAATAGTGATATAATAAACTAAGGATCTATTTAATAAATATTTAGACTACCTTAGGTGGCGCTCGAACAATTACAAATTCGTCAGCCCCAAATAATAACTTGGTAACACAATCGAAAGTCTGTGGGATTCTAGTTCTAATAAAGTCGAAATGTTTATATAATGAGAAAAAAAAACGTTTATTTCTATAACTACTTGAAAATATAACAATAATCTGAGGCTGGGGTCTACCTAGTAAGTGCGTATATAAAGCACCTGTGGTAGGAGGCCCCACTCTTCTATTACAAGACTAATCAAGACAACATTAACAGGTGTGTGTGTGTGTGTGTGTGGGTGTGTTTGTTTGATCAATGAAAAAAATACTTTCACGAGAAAGTATAATCACAAACTTGAGTTGCTGCTTGAGATCCTTGATGAGTTGTTCCTGTTCCTGCAGCTTGCGCACGTGGTCCTTGCCCGGCGCCTTGCCCTCCCCCGCGCCCGCACCCCCGCATTCCTCGCCCTGGAGACATTACCCGCACTATCATACAGGGTGAAATTTTAACCACCTTCCAAATTTTAATACTTATATCAATCTACGAGACCAAAAACAAGTGACGTATTTTTTCTTTTGGTATAGCCCAGTACAAAAATGTTAAGATAAAGCACTTAGAAAATGGCCGCCAAAAATCGAAAATTTTTGATACGGCCGCCTAGCAACACTTTTTTTACGCGTTGCGCATTCCAATTATTTTACTGTATTTTATGTACAGACAACAGCAGGTCAACCTATCCAAAAAGTTAAACGTCATTGAATTGATTTTCAACTTTAAGTCCAACGAGTAAAGATCAATATCAATAGAGATAATTTGACCTTTTGTTGTAGGTTGACGTGCTGTTGTCTGTGCGTAAAGTTGAATCGCTTAATATGGGCCTCATAAGAATGCTCAAGAATGCTTGGTATTTCCCTGCGTGATAGAATCAAAAATACGTAGAACTCAGACAACCATCAATGCTCGAAGAATTGGCTACTTTACTCTTCTTTTAAATCTTAAATAATTAATTATTGCCTGATTAGACGAAAAAAAATATATTTCTATATTTTTAGTAACTAGAAAACCGCAAAATTTTGTTTATAAGTCCGAATTTCGAACAGCAACGAAAACGCTGTCGGCCATATTGGTCTATAGATTGTCTGTTCTATGACGAAATACGGGTCAAAACAAACATTTAACATTTAACCAACATCCAGATTTGTGTTCTCTGGGTTTTCGAATCTAACATCATGTTTGCTCGTATCAATAAAAAGATGAATAAGTATCAATAAAATTACACTCGGATTTTCGGATTTAGGGTTATTACAAATTTTAAACCTCTATCGCTGTACTTTCTCAGTCAATTAATTTCAATAATGCCAATGTTAAAGTATAGGCAACATAACGAAATTAACTCATAAGATCCGCCATGAAGTTGGCTTATAGTCCTATGACGTCATGACATAACCGACAGCGTTTTCAGTATGGCTAAGATGCGACACCACGATAAATTTGTCGCACGACATGATAAAATTTGTCTACTTGTGTTATTTTATCATTTTTCCTAACATGGCAACCACCCGCGATAAAAATTCTTCGCTTGACAAACGTTTATCTACACGACAAACGGATGTAGCCATATTACATAATTATATAGTTTTTCGGTGTGGAAACATTGGTTAATATTATAATCATTCGTTCAATTTTACGTCAGACTTGGCTAAAACACTTCTTGCCAGAGACGTCATCTGCGTTGACACATCTTTGGGTGACAGTCACTGTCAGACAGTGAAACCTGTCAAACAGCATTCGCGGCATATTTTTCGGTTTGAACTTTGATTGAAGTGTGAAAAGTTTTAAAATTTGAAATGGCCTCAAAGATGTGAGTAAAACTTGTAATAAACTGAAATAAATTCTTATCATGGAAAGTACTAATGGTTTTTATGTTCTTTTAGAAAACTTAGAGGCAATAAGGCACAGATCCAGTATATGTGCCAATACATGGCTGGAAGACCTCCATTTTTTGGCTCCAAGTCCTCTTTCAACCTATCTATCAAATAAAAAGCCATGGGCTTGGATATACGCCACAGAGCCTGGAATCCATTTCCGGAAGGTAAAACGGGTTGCACACGTCGCGGATACGTTTGCGCTGAATTTTACGCGCCTCCCGTTCTATATAAGTGGTCAAAATGTAATTAAAATATGGCACGGCCATTTTTTATAAAGGGTTTATGCCTTGTCGTGAGCTACAAGCGACCACGATAATTTGTCATGCGCAAGTGTCAAAAATCGATTGAAATAGACAAATATAAGAGGCTCATGTTAGAGTTTGTAGACAATTTTATCGTTTATCGTATTTTGACAGTTAGAGATGACATAATTAGTCTGCCATGTTAGCAGCGTTAGACAAACGATATAACGCTGTCAAAATGCGATATAAGGCCGCGATAAAATTATGTCGAAGGTCGCATCTTAGCCCTACAGAGTTCCAAATAAAGAATAAAAGACAATTTTTTAAATTGAAAATATGTCTTCTTGCCTTTTTGTTTAGTAAAATCGATAAAAATTGTTTTTTTAAGTAAAATACTACAGAAATATTTATTTATTGCGTCAAATTTAATGTGACTCAAGTAGCCTTTTGTGTAGCTAAAGTGGCAGTGGGCGGGACACGTAGTTTGAAGAATCGATGACTGTTGGGACGGAGTAGAGAGAATAGCGACCGCGCACAGGCTGGCGATCTGTATATGTATCAAGTGGACCGACGGTGTAGCCAAGGTCGCGGCAAGACGCTAATGCAGGCGTCCTTCGGCTGAGACTTGCTTGAGAAGCTTGAATTTGCATTAGTGTAGGTATAAAACAAAAGAATAGCAAATTAGATTCTTTCGCAGATAGTTCAAAGGTCTTATTTTTATCTGACGGACATGCATTATCTCGAACTATGAAAAAGTAACTACATAATGTTTTAATATCATATCTTTGTTTATAATAATCATCTTAATATAATAATATATAAATTACGTGTCACGTTGTTTGTCCGCAATGGACTCTTAAATTATTTAACCGATTTTAATCAAATTTGCAAAACGTGTGCAGTTTGATCCAACTTGAAAGATAGGATAGCTTACATCTCAATTTATAGTCGCAATATTATTTTATTGCAAATTTTCTGTGTAACATGGTAAGGTAAGTGAACGCTATATTTGATACCAATGACATTGTGAGACGTCTTACGTCAAAATCCAATTACATTATTCTGAGGCGATACGAAGTTTGCAGGGTAAGCTAGTTTGCTATAATAATAATTCAGTAGAGTAATCCTCAGTTGCGAAAATGTGTTAAGAATTTTAACTAAACTCACCTCTGGATCAGGCTCCTCCTTTTTAACGGCTAGAGGTTTTTCCTCCGACGCCTCCGTCCCCGCCCCGCGCCCGGCTGTCTCTTCCATTTCTTTTCGCAACTACCATAAAAATATAAGGTTCACAATCCCATTACACATAATACATTGAAATTTGTAAAAAGAAAGACTAAAAAAATAGTTTGAAACATTAACGAATTTAGATCCAAAATTGATTCAAATGCACGGTTATAAACCGCAAGCACACCTTATTCTTTTACTGCCTAAATCTTGTGTTGGTAGTCAAAATAGTCATTTACAGCGTTTTTCATTTATTATGCCGTTAAAACTGCAGACTTTTAATTTTTTCTAAAATTTCAGATTATTAAATCATATTTTCAACAGATAAAGAAACGAAACACGCAATAAACGACCATTTTGGATCATACTTATTTAATATATACTTCTTTAATGTTATGATGGCCGTAATTGACCAATGCCACATATGAGTTCTATTCGCAAGGGATCACTGAGAAAAATAAAAATTATTCCTCTGTACTTTCTTTTACGTTTAGGTAGATTACTTTCAGCCTCCCTACCTTGTTCAGTTCTTGACTTGAATCCTTATACTTCCGTTTATACCGGTGTACTTCCCCCTTCAGCTGTTGGTTGTGGTTCTGCAACGATGTGATGAGATGCCTCATCTCCCGATTGATGGGGCCGGTCTGCTCGTTGGCCGCTAGGTTCTGTTCGAACTCGATACGGAGCATTTCATACTCTTTCCTGAGTTGACCGAGAACATCTTCTAATTGTATCATCTCAGCTCGGAGGGCTTTTTGTCGCGCTAGTTCTTCACTCTGAAATCGGATTCGTATTTTGTTATTTTTAAAACTACCAAACTATAAGTAAATAAATGAGAGTGCCTGTTTGTATCTTAAAAAAGGTAACATTTATCAGAAAAACGTTATCCTAGTCATGCTTTATAGACACAGTATTTGAATCAAGACTGCCATTAGACAAACAATTTATGACAGGTGCACAAGTAAATAGAGCTGGGTTAGATACGAGAAAGAAGAAGGAAGACCGAGACATAGTAAAAAACTCTACAACATGATGAAAATGGCAGTTACAAAGTGCACGCTATGAATTTAGAAATGCAAAACGAGTGCTATTGGTAAGTTTTGTATCCCGTTAGCTATGATGAAGTGACGCACCTTGCTGTAAGATTGGTCTCCTGCCTTATTAAAATTTTAAATATTGCTTAAATTACCTCATATTTCAAGTAGCTTACTTTAGCCCTTTTTATACAATTAAATTATTAATCTGTTTGCAATGTTAAGTAGTCATGCATCGAAATTACCTCCATCATCTCAATCTGTCTCATGTGCAAGTTCTTCGCGTTCTGTAGCTGCAGCCGCGTCTCGTCCAGGGCGGTCTTCATTTGCATTGACTCGTTGTACAACACAGAGAACTGGCTTTGAAGACATTTGTACTCAGTCGTCTCCACTATCACAGATTCAGGCAGCTGGCGGATCTGGAATGTTATAATATTGTTACTCTTCGCTGGTATTCAGTTTCATAAACAACAAATAATATGTGTTAGGCTTCCCTCAAAGATCTCAGACTGTTATCTTAACAAGCTCTCATTATCACAAGTTCTTTTCATTAAACTGCTGGACACAGCTAGCTAGCTGTCCGGCCAAAGCCTCTTCATAAGGAGGATTTTTGCCATAATCGCCAAACTGCAGGTGGTCGAGCTCGGCTACCTACAGCGGGGCTACACTACGCGACTCACGTTCATCTTCAGCTTCTCGACCTCCTTGAGCGCGTCGCGGTGCTGGCGGTGCAGGCGGTCGAGCTCGGCTACCTACAGCGGGGCTACACTACGCGACTCACGTCCATCTTCAGCTTCTCGACCTCCTTGAGCGCGTCGCGGTGCTGGCGGTGCAGGCGGTCGAGCTCGGCTACCTACAGCGGGGCTACACTACGCGACTCACGTCCATCTTCAGCTTCTCGACCTCCTTGAGCGCGTCGCGGTGCTGGCGGTGCAGGCGGTCGAGCTCGGCTACCTACAGCGGGGCTACACTACGCGACTCACGTCCATCTTCAGCTTCTCGACCTCCTTGAGCGCGTCGCGGTGCTGGCGGTGCAGGCGGTCGAGCTCGGCTACCTACAGCGGGGCTACACTACGCGACTCACGTCCATCTTCAGCTTCTCGACCTCCTTGAGCGCGTCGCGGTGCTGGCGGTGCAGGCGGTCGAGCTCGGCTACCTACAGCGGGGCTACACTACGCGACTCACGTCCATCTTCAGCTTCTCGACCTCCTTGAGCGCGTCGCGGTGCTGGCGGTGCAGGCGGTCGAGCTCGGCTACCTACAGCGGGGCTACACTACGCGACTCACGTCCATCTTCAGCTTCTCGACCTCCTTGAGCGCGTCGCGGTGCTGGCGGTGCAGGCGGTCGAGCTCGGCTACCTACAGCGGGGCTACACTACGCGACTCACGTCCATCTTCAGCTTCTCGACCTCCTTGAGCGCGTCGCGGTGCTGGCGGTGCAGGCGGTCGAGCTCGGCTACCTACAGCGGGGCTACACTACGCGACTCACGTCCATCTTCAGCTTCTCGACCTCCTTGAGCGCGTCGCGGTGCTGGCGGTGCAGGCGGTCGAGCTCGGCTACCTACAGCGGGGCTACACTACGCGACTCACGTCCATCTTCAGCTTCTCGACCTCCTTGAGCGCGTCGCGGTGCTGGCGGTGCAGGCGGTCGAGCTCGGCCAGGCGGTTGTTGGCGAGCTCGCGCTGCTCCTCGAGCTCGGCGGCGACGTCCTCGAGCTTGGCGCTGGCGGCGGCCGAGTGCGGCGCGGCGCCGGCGGCGGGCGCGGTGCTCACGCTGGCGCCCGACTGGTGGTAGCTCTTCAACTTCTCGATCGCCTCGGCCAAGTGGTTTTCGAGCTTGTCGTTGCGCGACCGCACCTGAGATTGATTTGTTGATAAGAGATTGAATTTTGGTAAATTTATTGGCAACTAGAAGCATAAACTATTGGTTTCATTGAAAGTAACACAATAAATTTAACAAGATTCACTGTCCTAAAAATAAAACCATCAAAAATCAATGGCATAACAACAAGAGTTAATGATGGTCATAGATTTAATATACTGCTGTTAGATTGGCAATGAAAAGAGACAGAATATAATGCAGCTATATGATAGAACTAGATAGATCACAAGGCCGTTCACGTACACGCTAAGAACCCGTAGTGTTTTTCTGAGTTCTGACGTCTGTCACGCGCAACACAATATTCCCTTTACTTTTACTAGTTTCATTTTTATTATTGTAAAAAAGTGTCGAGTTGATGTATTTTCATTATGGTTACATGTTCAGTACCTGGCTGTAATTCATCGAAAAAAGGAAACCTACAGAATTGTACATTTCACAGGTAAGTACAATCGCGACTATCAGCAATATAATGCAATGTTTCAGAGCTTTGACTAAAGTTTTGTGTACAAATTCATATGGTGTTTCATCACAACAAGGATCTGAAAGCAAAAGAATTTAATTTAAAATAATATCAAATACGTGAATTTATGATTTAAGCAATTACTAACGTCATTTTTGTATTTTAGTGATTGACATTGTCGATGACATCTTATCGACATAATATCATGGGGTGACGCTTTCATATATTATTTACCGCATACAGCCTAACGTTGCAGGTTTCCCAAAAATGTTGATATACGTTCGAAATAGAATGAAAGAATGGACCAAATAATATTCAAGCATTTGCAGCTTACATTTTGACCCAAAGTGTTTTTCACACAGAGGAGTTCAGCGTGTAAAACTACGGTCTGGATCAATACCCACATTGTTCATGCCCGTAAGTTATACATTAAACATAATGTACTAACCTATATTTTGTGTACGTTTGTGATTGTGATTGAAAATAAATATTGTTATTCCAACTTTCACGATCGCAATCGCAACCCACAGACAGGAAAAAATACATTTGTTGTAACTTCGATTCAATATTATGATGCTGATTTATTATGATGGTTAGGTTATTATGATGTAAAATTTCTTAAAAAAGTTAGATTCAATGTGGTCCCCATTCTCGCTCACCTTGCTAACCTCTGTATTAACAAAGGAATATTCCCGAATATTTTAAAAAAGTCAGTAGTTACACCGGTTCACAAGGGTGGTGACAGAGGTGACCCTAATAATTACAGGCCTATCTCGGTCCTTCCTGCGATATCAAAAATAATCGAAAGACTTATTAACTCACGGCTTATTAAATACCTTGAGAAATACAACATCTTGTCTACTTCCCAATTTGGTTTCCGTAAGGGTAAGTCTACGGAAGACGCAATTCTGGACCTGACTTCTCTGGTCTCCAGACATCTTGATCAAGGAACGAAATGCTTGACAGTCTTTTTAGACATAAAAAAGGCTTTCGATACCGTATCTGTCCCCATTCTAGTGGAAAAAATGGAAAAAATTGGTATACGAGGTACTCCACTAACACTTTTATCTGACTACCTTCGGGACCGAACTCAGTGCGTGAGAATCGATGGCTTCGTAAGCGAAGAAGCTAAAATTGAATACGGGGTACCACAGGGCAGTGTTCTGGGCCCTACGCTATTTCTAATATACCTCAATGATCTAACAAACCTCGAGCTAGAGAATGGTTGGGTATTCTCATACGCGGACGACACAGCTATAGTGTTTAGGGGCACTTCCTGGGAATCAGTCTTCAAGGACGCAGAAAATGGTCTGCTCAATGTAGCTAATTGGCTTAAAACTGCCCTGCTCACCTTAAATGTTACCAAAACTAATTACATTTGCTTTGCAATAAACAAAAGACCACAACCTGACTCGTTTCGTAAACTTAAGATCCATTACTGTGATTGTCCTAATGATACAAACTGTGGATGTTCAGAAATTGAACGTGTTAAATCGACGAAGTACCTAGGTATAATTCTAGATGAGCGTCTATCGTGGGATCAACATATTGATCATGTAAATGGCAGAATAAGAAAACTAGTTTGGATTTTTAAAAAACTAAGGCATATTACGACACATAAACTCCTAAGTAGCATTTACCTTGCACTGGCTCAATCGGTTACGGTTTACTGTATACCTGTATGGGGAGGCGCTATCAAAACAAAAATGATAAATGTGGAGAGGGCTCAAAGATGCTTACTCAAAACAATGTTTTTCAAACCATTCAGATTTCCCACTGATGAATTGTACAAATATTCTAAAGTTTTGTCAGTCAGAAAGCTTTATATCCTGGCGACAGTCCTAAAAGTACATAAAACGTTACCTTATGACCCTGCTTTACTGACTGGCAGGAGACAGGATAAACTGGCTCCTGTTCCCTCTTGTAGAACCGTGTTTGCAAGGCGACAATATTATGCCCAATCTGCCACCCTTTATAATAAGTTACACAAATTCTATAATATATACAGTTTACAATACTATAAGTGCAAGAAAGTATTGATAGTGGGTCTAGCCACACTCGGGTACAACGAGACTGAAATTTTGCTATCTAGGTCTGGACTTTAGGTTTTAACAGTGAATAGTAGTTCAAATGTACCGATCCCAAGATTTCCAATAATCGCAGGGCCAATCTGCATTAACTCTTAGAATTATTATTCTAACTCGAAAATTTTGTATCCTTCATAATATTTATATTTTTACACACACACACACACACACACACACACACACACACACACACACACACACACACACATGCACACACTCCTGAGGATGTTGTCTTGTTTACTTTTTTTCTTTATTTTTATTAAAGACTAATATACACTGTCTTGTAATAGAAGAGCGGGGCCTCCTACCACAGGTGCTTTATAAACGCACTTACTAGGTAGACCCCAGCCTCAGATTATTGTTATATTTTTAAGTGGTAAAAGAAATAAACGATTTTTAATTTTTTTTTAATTTTTTAATGATGCATAATATTGATATAGCCTTAGAAAACTACATTAACTTTATGCATTGGCTTGCAGGTTGTGTTGAAGGAAATACGCAAAGTTTCGTCTTATGTCTACAGAGATATATCCCCTCTGCCCAGTAGCTCTACAGTACATGTTCCTGATCTAGACAACAGTCGAGGAATAGCAAATGAAGAAAACTATTAACGTCCTTAAAAAACGATTAGATATTTTAAAAAAACCTAAAACAGTTAGGGCACAAAAGAAACGGGCCTGTGAAAAAGTAGTTAAGTTGTCGGAAGTGATAAAAAAACTAGAGTCTTCCATCGCTTCAAAATAATATTACTGCCGTGATGGAGTCTTGTTCAAAAAACTTACTGCAGCATCTTATTAAAAGGATAATTATAGTAAAAAAAATGAAAAATATAGTAAACTGGAGTACAATATTGAATTGAAGACATTTGCCCTCACATTGCATTTTTATAGCCTTAGAGCGTACAATTATACGAGGGCGGGTCAATAAGTCCGTGACTTTTGGAATAAAACACAGATTTTTTGATAAACAAATCATTTTATTTTTCAACGTAGTCTCCCTTGAGCTCTATACACTTTGTCCAACGCTTCTCCAATTTTTTTATCCTTCCCTTTCCCTTCCAAAAAATATGATTTGTCGAGGTCCTCAAAATAGGCCTTTGTTTGCGAGATGACTTCATCATTGGAGTCAAATCTTTTTCCACCAAGCCATTTCTTCAGGTTTGGGAACAAAAAGTAGTCACTCGGAGCCAAATCTGGAGAATAGGGTGGATGAGGGAGCAATTCATAGCCCAATTCATGGATTTTTGCCATGGCAACTGCACATGTGTGCACCCTTGCATTGTCTTGGTGGAAAAGAACTTTTTTCTTGGCCAAATGAGGTCGGTTTTTATTCAAATCGTCATTGAAGCGGTCCAATAAGTTGGCATAATATTCCCCATTGATTGTTCTTCCCTTTTGAAGGTAGTCAATGTGGATTATCCCACGTGCATCCCAAAAAACAGTCGCCATAACTTTATTGGCTGACAAACCCGCCTTGGCCTTCTTTGGCGCCGATTCACTCTTAGAAACCCACTGTTTTGACTGTTGTTTGGTCTCTGGTGTGTTGTGATGGATCCATGTTTCGTCCATGGTTACAAAACGGCGCAAAAACTCCTCCATATTGCAATTAAACAACGCCAAACCTTCCTGTGAAGTTGTTACACGATTGCGTTTGTGGTCGACTGTGAGCAAACGCGGCACCCATCTTGCTGAAAGCTTTCTCATGCCCAATTGATCTTTTAAAATTGAAACCACTGAGCCATGCGAGATCCCTACGGCTTCCACAATCTCTTGCACTTTCAATCTTCGGTCGGCCAACACCATATCGTGAATTTTTTCGATTGTTTCGGGTGTAGAGACCTCAACTGGGCGTCCAGGACGTTCGGCATCTTCAGTGCTTTTACGGCCACAACGAAATTCAGTAAACCACTTTTTTACCATTGAAATCGATGGTGCAGAGTCCCCATAGTATTTATCAAGCTTAGCCTTGGTCTCGGTAATGGTTTTTTTTCGCATAAAAAATAATGCTCAATAAGCACACGAAATTCACCTTTTTCCATTTTTTCCTCAAATTACTGGGTAGTCTGATAAAAATAGCTGTCAAACACAAACTAACTGACGCAGCAAGTTCAATTTTTGATAGGAATCAACTGACAGATACCTGTTGACAGGAGTAGTGTTGCTTTTTCAGTAAAGAGGTCAGAAATTCAAAAAGTCACGGACTTATTGACCCGCCCTCATAAGTATGAGAAATAAATTTAATGAGAAATTAATAAAATAAAAGGCATACCTATTTACTTGCTGTTTTTTTTCGTCTTCTAATAATACTAAATAATAAGTCACCTGTGTAAACTTGTGTATCTCGCGCACATGCTCACTTTACGCACACTAGCGTAATCTAGTTTTGGTCTCGTTCTCAGGATTCAATTGCCAATCTATCATCTATATTAAATCTATGATGATGGTAAATGCTGAGTAGGGCTCATACTGAGCGGAGACCATTTTGGTGCCATTAGTTTTAGGCTTTATAGTCATCTAGTCTTAGTTATTTACTTGGTCTAGTGGTTTAAATACCGGGCCAAGATCTCGGGGTCCCAGGTTCGATCCCCGGGTCGGGCAACCAAAGTTTCGAATTTTCGAACGTTGCTTGGGTTTGTGATTGATCACCAACCCGCATTTGGCAAGCGTGGTGATTATGCCAGTTCCCATCATTGCTGTGGTAACTTGAATTCATTGATGGAGGCCTTTTCCCTGCAGTGGGATGATTATAAGCTGGTACTTTACTTTACATTTTTTACTTTTATTTAGTACTAATCTAGTGCTTAAATGTTATAACAGTAACTGTTAGTGCCAAATAAATATATATTTTCTTTCTTTCTTCTCCAAAGAGGCCAAAGTAATGTCCTATAATCCACCCACTGCAGGGCAAAAGCCTCCTTCATTGAATTCAAGTTACCGCATAGCAACGATGGAATGCAGGCCAAACTTAATTACTATTTAGCCATGAATTTGTTTCATACAGGAATTTATTTTATTTTTATTTTATTTTTATTTATTTAAGTTCACCAACATGATATACATTAATAAAGGCACATAATCTATATTAAGGAAAAAATGACACGCTGAATGCTATCATAATTACAGGTGAAGACAACATTCATGATTGAACAGAATGATTGAAATGAAACAGAAATTTTACTAATAATATTAATGCGAATGTTTGGTTCGGCTAGATATTTTTAACTAAATCACGCCAGAACGGCTAAACGGATCTGGATGTAATTGGGAACGAAGAAATATTAAAGGCTACGATACCATATCGATGGCTTAGAGCACACATGTTCTAATTACAAAAACTAAATTTTTCGGGAGAGCATTTTAGAGTTGAAGTATGAATAATACAAAAACTAATTATGGATTTAGAAAATTATTTTACTAATGATTTCCGCTTGTTAATATACCGGCCTAGATACCTTCACCACACTACCCGCACTAACACTGATTTGAGGAAGCACCTGCACCACACTAACACTGATTGAGCAAGCACTATTTCATGCAGGAAACCGCCCGCCCTCCCTCAAAAATGCATGCAGTACAGTTAATGCAATTATTAGTACCTAACACCAATACAATAAAAACCTCGACGCGTTTCGCCACTTCACGTGGCATCCTCAGGAGATGTTGTCGCCTTCGCTGCGCTTTAACTTTGTAACGGTAAAGATAGGTTAGATAAACTTCAGAAATCTGGTATTTATAAGATAGATTGTAGGGAGTGTAACTCGTCTTATATAGGACAGACCGGCCGTAGTTTCAACACACGTTATAAAGAACACATATCCGCCTATCGAAATAATCACCCAGAAAAGTCTCATTTTGCAAAACATCTTATAGATTCGGGACATAGTATCCCAGACGATCATACTTTTTCAATTTTACACACATGTAAAAAAAGTTTAAAACTGTCAGTGTTAGAACAATTAGAAATAGTAAAACATAAAAAAGACAATACGCTTACATTGTTGAATGAACAGGTCAGTTTCGTCACTTCCCCACTACTCAATATTTTTTCAAATTCAAATCACAATTAAAATTTAAATTCAAATCACAATAATTATAATTTAAATTCAAATTTAATTAAATTTAAAATCACAATTATCATTTAAATCAAAACTCAAACCACTTTCAATCAAATCAAACCAATTTCAATAACAACGCAGATTGAACGTCACAACCTGTTGTCGTAGTGGGGAGTTTCTATAAAAGGCCTGTTCGCCAGTTTTCACAGCTTATTCGTCGGAGCGCAGCGAAGGTGACAACATCTCCTGAGGATGGCACGTGAAGTGGCGAAACGCGTCGAGGTTTTTATTGTATTGGTGTTGGGTACACATAATTGCATTAACTGTACTGCATGCATTTTTGAGAGAGAGCGGGCGGTTTCCTGCATGAAATAGTGCTTGCTCAATCAGTGTTAGTGTGGTGCAGGTGCTTCCTCAAATCAGTGTTAGTGCGGGTAGTGTGGTGAAGGTATCTAGGCCGGTATATTAACAAGCGGAAATCATTAGCAAAATAATTTTCTAAATCCATAATTAGTTATGGATTTCCGCAAAGTAACGCCTGAGTCTATTAATTTTTAATACAAAAACTGTCTATGATATGGAATTCAAATTACGATTATTGATAAGACTTATTCTTTGGTTCTACAAATAAGGAATTATTATAACAAAATTACGTCAGATTGATAGCAAAATCAGCTAAATTCCAAGCTAACCCCCTCACTTAGTACATTTAATCCCTCAAATTTAGTAATTTGAATGCTCGAATGTACTAAGTGGGGCAGGGTAAGTATTCTAGTAGAGAAACAAGTACTTATCAAAATAAATATATTATTAATAAATACCACAGAATACCGACTCGCGATATTATGTGTACTTATTAGACCTGGAGAGGATGGCGTTACAACAGAGTTGCTAAAGGCTGGAGGTAAACCCGTACTGAGGGAGCTTTAAAAGCTTTTTAACGCTGTCCTGTTTGAAGGGAGAACTCCGGAGGCGTGGAGTAGGAGTGTTGTCGTCCTGTTCTTCAAAAAAGGAGATAAGACCCTGCTGAAGAACTATCGACCCATTTCCCTTCTAAGCCACGTCTATAAGCTGTTTTCAAGAGTCGTCATGAACCGCCTTATGACTATGAGAAAGCCTTCGACTTGATAGAGATCTATTCCGTTCTGGAGTCCCTGCAGCGTTGCCAAGTAGATTGGCGGTACGTGCAAGTGATGAGATGTCTCTACGAAGCCACCATGTCCGTCCAAGTACAGAATCAGCAAACAAAACCTATACCGTTGCATCGAGGAGTGAGACAAGGAGACGTCTTTTCCCCGAAATTGTTCACAAATGCAATGGAGGATATGTTCAAGACGCTGCACTGGAAAGGACGAGGCATCAACATCAATGGCGAATACATCTCTCACTTGCGATTTGCAGACGACATCGTCATTATGGCAGAAACGCAGCAGGACCTACAACAGATGCTGAATGACCTGGCTGACTCTTCTGTGCGCATCGGCTTGCGAATGAACCTGGATAAAACCAAGGTTATGTTCAATGAACATGTACTACAGCAACCGATTGCGATGCACGGCGCCGTCCTCGAAGTTGTTCAGAAATACGTGTACCTCGGGCAGACATTGCAGTTAGGTAGAAACAACTTTGAGGATGAGGTGAACAGAAGAATTCAGTTGGGTTGGGCAGCATTTGGGAAACTACGTCGAGTCTTCTCATCGTCGATCCCACAATGCCTCAAGAAAAGTCAGTGTGTCCTACCCGTCATGAAATACGGAGCTGAAACGTGGACACTGACGGTACGGCTAGTCCACAAGTTCAAAGTCGCTCAGCGGGCTATGGAAAGAGCTATGCTCGGAGTTTCTCTTAGGGATAAAATCAGAAATGAGGTGATAGAAGAAGATAGTGGGCATAGAACTAAAGTTACCGACATAGCCCACCGGATTAGCAAGCTGAAGTGGCAGTGGGCTTGCCATATTAGCCGCAGAACCGACAACCGCTGGGGTAAACGAGTTCTTGAGTGGAGACCGCGTCTCGGCAAACGTAGTGTAGGACGCCCTCAGGCTAGGTGGAGTGATGATTTGCGCAAGGTGGCTGGCAGGAGCTGGATGCGAGAAGCCGAGGATCGACCTAAGTGGCGTGCAATTGGAGAGGCCTATGTCCAGCAGTGGACTGTGATAGGCTGATGATGATGATGATGATGATTAGATATTTGATTTTCGATAATTTTATAAACATAGTTCTTTTTTGTATCATAGCGACTTAGGACATTTGTGCACTTAAAATAGTTACAAGCATTAGATTTGTTTGTGTATTAACTGCACTTACGACATTTAGATCCTTGGTAATATGTAAGATTACATGTCTTAATTCGCTTAATATTTTTGTGCGTTAACCAAAACCGTGGGAGGAAATCTTTAAAACACTTATAGGTTTTTGGTAGCAGATTAGTAAAAATAAAGGATTTTAATACTTTTGGACATAACCAAAGCTTACTTGATACAACAGTGACACTGGGTTTTTGATAGAAAGAGATAGAATATCGACATGTGGGTAAGTGCAAACGGTAGAGCACGTCAATTAATACAGTTTTCAGTCAAAAAGTAAAAATCGCAATTTTTGTAATTAGAACATGTGTGCTCTAAGCCATCGTTATATTCACAATTTACTTCTTTCATATTCCGCACTTACCTTCATTAGCTCGTACTGCAAGTCATCAATCTGGTTCTTCAATTCAGCGTTTTCGGTGTCCCGGCTATTGACGGCGTCCTGTAGCTGCGCCACTCGCAGTGTCATGGCATGGTGGCTTTCGTGAAGGGTGGTGCACAGTGCCTGGAGCCTCCGGTTCTCTACTGTCACTTCCTCGTTGGTAGCGCGGATAACTTCATCCAATGCCAGAGCTGGTGAGCTTTCTGTATAAGGAGTAAACTAATGAATATTACAAACAACTGTCACTTTACAACTCCCGAATGCGACTATGCGGTTATCAGGGTCCAATTCCGCTAATTTACAAATGGCTTAATAGAATCACAATTGCATCTTAATCATATGTTTTGACATTACTACCTTAATAAATGTGTCAAAATACAATTGAGATGCAATTACGATTCTATTGAGCCATTTGTAAATTGCGGAATTGGGGGTCTGGTATATCATAGCAATCGCAAACACATGTCTTCATTACAAAAAAGACTATCATACATAATTTCAAGGTTTTCTGCTAATCAAAGGTTACATACAATTTTCCAGGAATTGGCACAGTCCAAATATGTTACAGAAAAACAACCCTTATCTCAAACAAGCTTGTGCCAACAGGAAATGCAGCCATAGTAGAGAATTTGAATCAGCTGAGAGTATTATGAAAAAAAGACTGCTGTCCATCTATTGAGCTCTTAACACGTTCCGGGACACTAACCGCCTATGATAACTATAAAACTTCAATAGTGTCTAGCATACTGACCCGGAACGTGTTAACCACCAAACACTGCTGAGATTACCACATAAAACGCACCTCCAAACAACCTCCGTCACTCTTTATAAGGCCTTATTGGAAATCACAAAGGAGTAAGTAGTAATCACAAAGTAAGTATCTTTACCTTCAGCTTCACCTTTTATAGCCCGCCATATCTTATCATTTCGCTGCTGCAGCCTATCAAAGGCCTGTAGAACTTTTGCAACTGCTCGCTTACTAACTTGCACACGGTTCGCTAGCTGAGCATCGAGCTCTTCCTTGTCCCATGTCGATAGTTGCATAAGAAATGAAGTGGTTGCTTCATTTTCATCTAAAACAATAAAACTTATTGTTTGAATATATACATCTTACAAAACACAGAAGTTTTACAGACAAAATTGAAACCATTTGTCATATAGCACAAATCTACACATAAACAGACAGCCAAATTAATCATTCATAACATGCATAATCCCTCAACCCCCAGAAGGCACTCGGGTGCCACGATAACAATTGATTTCAATTGTGTCTGAAATAACTCACGATCGAGGGATTAACATTACTTGACAAGCAATGAATTGTATTCCATTGATGGCTATTAATGTTTCCACAGATATTAATCCCTCGATCGTGAGTTTTTCCAGACACAATTGAAATCAATTGTTATCGCGGCACGCGCGTGCCTCCTGGGGTTTAAGGGATTTAAGCTAACTGAAGTTGAGGTTTCTTACAATTAACAGTATTCAGCAGAAAGGAAATGCTATTAGAAAACATTATTTTTTGCCTTTTTCAAGTACTTCAAACATCATTTAATTTTTCCTAGAAATTAGTCTTACTTCATTAAAAAGTTAGATTACTTAACTGTACATAGCAGCTGCCCATGTGTTGGGGATAAACAATTAAAGATATCAACTTTTAAAAACTAACTCACTCTTATTCTCAGATTCATCAGCTGTTTCAGCATCAAATCTCTGCAACAGAACTCTGATATCCTCATTAAGGAGATTCCAATAGCGGTTCACCACACAAAGCACAGCATCGTCTTGAGTTTGACGCTTTTCTAGCTGTTCAATTCGTGCCCTAAGCTCAGCCTCACATCTGTGACGTTGTTCAATTCTCTGAAAGTAATATCATTTTTAATTTTAAGTACCTTCTCCACAAAAAAATTTTGCAAGTAACATTTTCCTCTACAACAAAGTTGTAAATGAATTATGCATTTTCAAGTGCTTCAGACAGAAAAAAAAATGATTTTAATGTATTGTACTGATCCAACCTCGAACATAATTAGTTGTAAATAGAATTGACAAACAGCTGATTGTTGTAGGTATACAATGCAGAGACAATGTTTATGATAAGTGTATTATCTTATTAGCTTATAAAAGCTGCAATGTGTTACCTGAGCCAATTTCTTGTTCTGAAACTGAAGGACTTTGATGTCCATTTCTTCCAGAGTGGATACAGGACCGATGAGATGGGGCTCGAAGTGTACTTTCTTGATAGCAGGCTGGCCGCTGCCATTGTTACTTTCTTCAGCTGTACGCTTCGACATTTTAACCTGAAAACATGTATTGAGACTAAAACAACTACATAATAAGCCTCAATAAAACGAAGATGCTATTGATTCTAAATTATCCAAACAAATTTAGATGTTACGAGATCCTTATGCATTCATTTGAAAAAGCTTATCAATTTTAGCGAGTTCTACACATACCTGCTTGTCAATATTGACAATCTGGAAAGATGAAGTTAATTCCAGTTATCAATAACACTGCAAATACTGAGTAAATTACGAAGAAAATCTATCATTTTGCTAAGTATTACTACAAATCAGGCTAATTATTTCTTATAACAACAAAATTTCTTATTTCCCAAACCACCTCAGCTCCACCCTCCACAGATTAAAAAAGGGCAAGAATAGATATTTTCTATGTATTATCTATGGGGCAAGCAAGCAAGTCAGTCAGTCAGTAGTAATATGTACTCTGTGGTTGTCGTCTAAATCAATAAGACCCGCTGGCCCGCTGGTGAAAGTGTTATGTAGGTAGATGGCGCCAGCATAGCTTGGTCCTGTCCACAGTTAAACCCAAGGAATTTTTATGACTAAACCTGGCTAAACTGACATTTCATCATTTGCTTTCTTGTTTTCTCTTTACGTTAGATAATTTTATTAAACAAACAAAAAAATCAGTAGTTGTTACAGTTTGCAGAAAAATGAAGAGAGAGAACAAAAATAAAATTTGGACCGTGAATAGAGATGTAGAGATGTATTACTCCATTGCAATCATCACATATAATAATAAAAATAATATTTAAGACATGCCTCACTGGGCCACACAGAGCCATCTAGTCCCAAATTAAGCTACTATAAGTACCCTGTCGTATGGGTTACTAGACAACCGATAAACTTACTTTTTTTTTGTAAATACATACTTATAAATAATACATAGAAAACACCCAGACCAGTGCAAACCACGGAACAGACAAAACCAGTGGAAGTGCGATATGGCAAATTTAATACTAGAACCGCTGTCGCCAAACTCACACATACAAACGGTAAATAATACGTTGCACTACTAGTGAACAAAATTGTTTCCGTTTTTTTTGCGAAGTTCATGATATTGTAATTAATAATGCGCATGAATAAATGTATCCGTCTTATTACCATTAGAAAATTACAATAATATGTATGTAATTCATCCTACCAAAGCAATAGGAAGTAAAAAAAAAAATTACAAAATGTTTTATAAAACGCGATTTAAATACAACCCGATGACACAAAGATAAACTCATAAAATATACACAGTATAAGTTTCAATTTTAGCAACCCTTAATTTGGTAAGGGGTAAAAATCATTAAAAGAGACCGGATTATATGCAACATAAAAAGCTTGTTATATGCATGCAAATATGCATAAAAATGCTTGAAATATGCAAGAAAATTGACAGAATATGCGAAATTAAATGATAAATTTTAGGAATCCCAAAAAAAAGAGAAAAGTAAGTATTCTTTTTTTTATTTCAAAATCAACATACAATTAGTAAATTATTTTTTAATAGGTGATAATAGGTACAGTAACATTATACATTTTGATTTAAGCAATACTTTTTCAGAAATTGTTTGAGGGTAGGATTGTTAATTTTATGCAGAGGAATATTGCTTGCAAGCAATGCTTCACATAAATCCATGCTAAATTGGTTGTTTTGTTTGCATTTAGAGCTAGATGTAGACGCGGTTATAAGTTGTTGTCGTGGACCTTTCTTTTGCAATCCTGCGATGTGAAGACTTGTTTTTATATGTTGGTCTTTTGAAATTTTTTTGTGCATGAAATATTTTTCTCGCAAACACGACAGTATAAAACATTTCCGTCGTATGTAAATATTCCAGGAAAGTCAGTTATCCACGAAAACACTTTTTTTTCCGGAGGCATGGTACGCACCATATTTCACACAAATAAATAAAAAAAACTAAACTGCAGATCAATGAGCTCGCACGTCAAGTATGAACACGAAACAATTATATGCGTAATAGGCGAAACGACTTTGTAGTAGGCGACCGCGACGTTCTTTTGTCTCTTTCATTTTATCCTCGTAACTGTCAAAACAAAAGACCCGCGCGACTACTGATTGCTACTGAGTGAAAAATATTGTAAGTGTACCGATAATATGCATCCTAGATCTTAGGTAAAAAATGCTATTACCGCTGAGAATGGCTAAAATATGCAAATGCATATAATCCGGTCTCTAATCATTAACGTTTATTTATTTTTGTGAGAATTTTAACACATAAGCAGATATATCGAAATCAGGTTTATCGAAACCTGCTATCGCATTAGACTACATCACTAAATGAGTAGCGAACAGTATTTCAAAATAAGAAGAGAATATGTGTAATCCAAAGCAAGCTTTATTTCTGAAGCATCATGATTGATTTTAGTTTGAAATTTATTTCATTTTTAATTAATTGGAATTTAACAAGTTTTTATTGAAAAACTACGATATTGTTGCTTACCTGTGGTATGAAATACCTCCATTTTTAAGAGTTTTTCTCCTACTATCTTTTTTGCACTGCAAAATGGCACAATAAGGCATTTTCGCTGTAAAATTACGCAAACAAAGTATTCCACAGGACTACTGACTAGGCGCGATGTCGGAGCACGACTAAGCTTGAGTATGCGTAACTACGCTTAGCAGTGGCACGCGGGTCCTGCCTACTTCGCACTTCCACTTGCTTTTTCTGTTCCGTGTTTGCTTGCAGTAATGACGTGGCAGCATGGTCTCAGACCTTAGCCGAGAAAAGAACAAATCAACAAAAAAATACTAATGACTTGGCAGCATGAACTCAGACTTTGGCCGGTTCCGGAAGGAACAAACATATACATAGTATATATTTATTTAAACGAACCAAGGAAGGAAAATCATTTCACCCTATTCGACCAGCGGATCCCATGGGTCAAGCAGGTCAAATATTTAGGTGTCATCCTAGACCGACGACTATCGTTCGCATCGCACATCAATCGCGTCTGTAACCGAGCGAAGTTCTACACGCACCGACTATACCACCTAGTCGGCCGCAAGAGTAAAATGTCGCTTAGAAATAAGTTGACAATTTACAAAACTTGCATCCGCCCCGTGATGACTTACGCCAGTCCGGTGTTTGCTCACGCTGCCCCATCCCTCCTTAAGAAGTTTCAAACACTTCAAAATCTCTTTTTGCGTCGGGCCGCGGGTATCCCGTGGTTCGTACGCAACAATAATATCCACCGAGATCTCGAGATCTAATCCATTGCCCTCTATATGAAAGAAGCCTCTCAACGCTTTTTCGATAAGGCAGTGAATCACCCCAATCCGCTCATAGCGGAAGCCGCCACGTACACCCCCCAGAGGGATGTCGCCTTCCGACGCCGTCGGCCCAGGCACGTGCTGAACGACCCCGACGATCCGATCACCGCGTATGCCACAACAGCCAACACCGCCTTAAGCACTTCAATTACTGCACAACACAGTAGTTCTCCACACCGCACCCGTCGGAGGCGGGTGCGTGGTCCCGCCTTTCATTTCGGCCGACACAATCATGTGCCTGGCCGCTTCTCACCTGCCCCCCCCTCGGACGGCGACCCAAGCCGAGGTCCGAGCCTACAGAGGCGCCCTTGAGGTCGCTGTCCGATCCCCCCTCCCAGATCGGGCCCGCCAGAATGGAGCCCGACCGTGATCCGGCATGCCACGGCATCTCCGGTTCCGGCGGCGCCACCACTGGTGGGTTCGCCATTTGGTAGGGTGCCCTTAGCACCCCACACTGGCCCGATCACGCCCGCTAGTATGGGCCCCGGTGCGAGCGAGCCTGAGGCTTCGCTTCGCGAAGCCTCACCCTCGGCCGCACCGGAGTACCGCTAGCTCGTATTATTTGCTTGTTTACTATTTTAATTTTGGATATATTGCCACACATCGCGAAAAGACAGACGCAGCACCGTGCAAATCCTCCGGCAGAGAGTCCTATTCCACCATGAACGAAAATCGTCTGAGCTCTCTCAGTGTGCTGAGTGTTCACAGGATGAGGATCGCCAAAGAGGAAAATCAATTGGAAGCCAAAATGCTAAGGAGGTTCCGCCAGAACCCACACCTGCTTCTCTTAAAGTAATATTTTGAAGTTAGTTACTACCAAAATAAATAAATAAATACCTATGTCTAATTGTTTATTTTATTTATTTTTTTATTTAAAACTTTATTGCACAAAATTAACAAAAGTACAAAAGGTAGACTTCATGCTTCAATTTTTTTTTAAATTTAATTGTTTATTAGATACAAACCTAGTGGTTTGACTGACTGACTAACAAATTGGCATACGCCCAGAGCCTAAATGGCTGAAGTTGGAGACACATTTTTATGGTTCCTACCCTTAGGACTCTATTACTAAGACTTCGCTGTCTGTCCGTCTGCCTGTCACCAGGCTATATCTCAAGAGCCGCGATAGCTAGACAGTTGAAATTTTCACAAATTATGTATTTCTGTTGCTGCAATAAAAACAATTACTAAAAACAAAATAAAAGAAATATTTAAGGGGGCTCCCATACAACAAACCCGTTTTTTTGGACTTTTTGGTACGGAACCCTTCGTTCGCGAGTCCGACTCGCATTTGGCCGGTTATTGGATAGAAGATTTCGTGGTGTAGCTTAGATAGGTGCGCATTAAAAGCAATAAAAAAGCGTTTTGGATAATTCAAATTATACATAGGTACAGGCACAGGGTGCTATAGGGTGTAACCTTTTTGTAAAAAAAAATCTAGGAAAGACCGCGGGTATTGTTTGCTAGTTACCAATAATTTTAGACTGCTGCCCCACCCTGAGCTCATGGCTAGCTACGCCCATGGCTTTGACTATAACATTAACGTGCCGTAAGATGGCGCTTTATTAGCTTTTAATGAAAAATCCAAACCAAGTTATTAGAATTTCTATTTTAAAACAAAAAAAAAAATTCATTATTTGTCTTTTCATAAATCGTTACAAAAGTGCCGCACTAAGACATGTATGTGCTTTATTTTTTACAACAAATATCGGGCAAAAGTATGCTTTGCGACACTAGCGCTACGGAATTAGCAGAACAGTCTACAAATAGCCGAAGCAGAGAAAGATTTTGTTTCTTTCGATTTAACACGAGCGCTCAGTAATGCCATACAGGATGAAATTTTAAACACTTTCCATATTTTTTATAGGCGTTCAGTATCGTATTTAGTTATTTATTTAGGAGTTGTCACCCGAAAATATTTTTCGCGATATAATTTTAAATTTTGACTGCCCTAGACCTGTTAAGGTATAAAGGGAATATCAAAAACTTATGAATGAATTAGATGCGCTACGCGTAAAAAAAGTGTTGCTAGGCGGCCGTATCAAAAATTTTAGATTTTTGGCGGACATTTTCCAAGTGCTTTATCTTGACATTTTTGTACTGGGCTATACCAAAAGAAAAAATACGTCACATGTTTTTTGTCTCGTAGATTGATATATTAAAATTTGGAAAGTGGTTAAAATTTCACCCTGTATATCCATCGATCGCCTAATACGGAGCGCCGCCAGCGCCCGAAAACGGCCGCTAGCACATAGTGACGTAGCGACAAGGAGGCAACATAGCCTGAGGTGCTTGAGGAGTGGAGAGGTATTACACGGCTCTCAGGACAATCCCGGTAATCCGTTCAAGATAGGGATCTTGAACGGATTACCGGGATTGTCCTTACATCCAAGCATCTTACTGCAATACTTCCTTCCTCCGAGCATTTCTGCTTTAGCGACTCTCCACTCAAGCCGGCCAATGAAGGCAAGCCAGAGGTGAAGAACAGGGATACTCCCGGGAGCAATCAGGTTCGTGGGGTCGCTACTGCCCAACAGCTCGCCACAAGCTGCCCTGCGGGGTTATTATTATTATTATTATAATAGCCCTTTTTCATTAAAATTACTTTGATATATGATTTCAGTTTATGTACTGGGAGTTCAGCAATTGACAGTGGTAATTTATTGAAAATACGAATACAATTTCCTATGAACGAATTAATTACCCACTTTTAGCAGTCTGAATCCTGGAACGGCAAGTTTATCTTTATTTCGGGTATTGAAATTGTGTACGTCACTATTTTTGACAAATAACTCTAGGTTCTAACGGACGTACATAATGTTTTCGAAAATGTATTGAGATGTAACTGTAAGTAGATATTTCGATCTCTTTGAATAGCTCTCTTAAAGAGTCACGGGGTCGAAGGCCATAAATAGCCCGCACAGCACGTTTTTGCAGTACCTACCTATAAAAGTAGACTCAATATCTGCCCCTGAGCCCCATAACAGAATTCCGTATGACATTATACTGTGAAAGTAGCTAAAATATACTAATCTTGCCGTTCCAACATCAGTCAATTGTCTTATCTTTTTCGCACAGCATAAGCAGCAGAACTAAGTCTTCCAGACAGAGACCTAATATGAGCACCCCATTGCAGTCGAGAGTCTATAGTTATACCTAAAAAGGTAGAGGAGTCTACTGTGTCTAATGGCTCATCTTTTACAATAACATTTGTGGCGGAAAACCTTACATTAGGCAAAGTAAATTTAACACTTTTTTTTTTTGCATTGATCAAAAGGTTATTCGTAGCAAACCAATGTAATAATTTAGAGAGGGTATTGTTAACATCGTTAAATGAAGATTTGTCCCTCTTAGTTTTAAATATCATTGATGTGTCATCTGCAAACAATACCATCTCACAAAGATTATGTAATTAACAGGGAAGGTCATTTATATAAATTAAAAATAGCAGGGGTCCTAATACTCTGATCCCTGAGGGACACCCATGATAAGGGCCGACCCCGAAGACTCAGTTCCATCAATGCAAACTTTTTGTGTTCTGTCTGTGAGATAAGAGTTAATTAAATCTAACGAATCATTCAAAGCACCATAATGTCTCAGTTTTTTTATTAAGGTTTTATGGTCCTCACAATCAAATATATCAATCAATAATAGTGTAACCGGTACTGATTCTGACTAGACTAGATTATTAATTAATACATCTATACTAATATTATAAAGCTGAAGAGTTTGTTTGTTTGTTTGTTTGTTTGAACGCGCTAAGCTCTGGAAGTACTGGTTCGAATTGAAAAATTATTTTTGTTTTTGATAGTCCATGTCTCGAGGAAGGCTTTAGGCTATATAACATCACGCTGCGACCAGTAGGAGCGAAGCATCAGTGAAAAATATTGCAAAAACAATCGCGATCATAAAAACAGAAATTGACGCGTACGAAGTCGCGAGGAACAGCTAGTATAAATATATGTACTTTTTTTTTTAATTGGTGGATTCAGACAATGAATTGTACTGACGAAACATTCTATTTAACGGAGAAAATGATCCTAATTTGATTTAGAGCTCTTAGTTGTAAATAGATTATATCTCGATAAACGCGGTAGTTTAATAGGGACTTTCAAATTTATCCTTGAAAGCAAATCGGGACAATCTAATAGACCATTAACAAGTTTGTATAAAAATTGTCGAGCATAGTTCGGCGATCTTTGAGGGAATTAAGTTTAAAGTAACGCAATCTGTCCTCATAGTGCGGTAGTTTTTGTGCTAAATTTAGGCCAAATGAAAGATGCCATAAAAACCTTTTTTGACCGCGCTCAAGCTTTTTGGTATACACATCATAGTGGGGATTCCAAACTACAGAGCAGTATTCCAAGCCACTCCGCACAAGTGCATTGTACAAGATTATTTTAGTTTGAGGCTTCTTGAACTCCTTAGTATTTCTCAACACAAATCCGAGTGATTTATATGCCTTATTGACTATGTTATCTACATGTGTATTAAAACGCAACTTAGAATCTATAGTCACTCCCAGATCACGAATGCAGTCTAAAATCGCCATTTTATCATTTCCTATTGTATAAGATCGAGGAAATGATATTTTTTCACGCGTAAAATTTATAACGAAACATTTTTTCTTATTAAGAGACATCCCGTTTCTATCACACCATTCCACTAAGCTATCCAAATCCTTCTGCAGGAGAGAGCGTCTTCAAGCGAGTCAATCTGCCTGAGTATTTTCAGATCATCAGCAAACAAATAACTCTTGAAACCAGTGACACACGAACATAATTATGTCATTAATAAAAATATTAAAGAATACAGGACCGAGGATAGAGCCTTGAGGGACTCCAGAAAAAGCATCAACGGGATCCGATGCGTATGCATTTACAACTACTACTACTAATTTTCTGTTGTTTAAGTATGATCTGCACCAATGGGGGCTATCGCTAGTGAATTTGCCACTAGAGGCGCTAGTGTCGCGTGAGGTCCAAAATCATTCTCTTTGTACTGGTTTTAGCGGAATTTGTTGCATAAATTATAATTTCTTTAATTTACCTGCTGGAAAGTGATCTCCTTTGTGAAATATTGCAAATATGGATTATTTGGCGATTAATGTGAACGCTTTAAAAGCGGAATTAAGAAAAATCGCAAAAATAGGCGGCCTCAAGAGCAACTATTTCAGAAGTTAGTTTGTTGATATCAAGATAGTTATTTATAAACAATATAACCTTAATTAGATTCAAGATATAACACTTTGTTTCGGCGCCAATCGCCTTTGATAGCTATACTTCCGGACCTCAGTCTACAGTGGCGCCAACTGGTGAGCAAAGAAACGGTAGTCCCCATTTAACAAGTTTCCAGTAATACCAATAGCAGAAAGCTTCCGGAGAAGCACATCATGGTTAACCCTGTCGAATGCCTTACTAAAGTCCGTGTATATAACATCAGCAGACTTCCCCTGATCCAGCAAACCAATCAAGTCATCCAAAAGAGTAACCAAATTTGTAGATGTTGATCTCGCCTTGACAAATCCATGCTGATATAAAGAGAGAGAGAGAGAAAAATAAATTTAGAAAGTTTAATAGTAAATTTACAATATAAAGTATTACAATTGCACTGGATTTAATCAATTCATAATATTTCTATATTTTATCTGGTCTTGGAACATTCTTAAAAATACCCTATATTTTTTATCGTGAAAAGGTTTTATAGTAGGATTAGGCGAGATGACATCAGCTGTTCCACCCATAATCTGAATGGCATCTTGGACATTGTTAAAGTATTGAGAAGCGCAAGCTCCTAATATCGCTGAGCCAACTAGCACAGACTCGTTTTCGTGTGGTTTCAAGATAGGCAACCCCACAGCATCAGCCTGGATTTGCACAAATAGTGGATCTTTCGTGATACCACCACATACCAGTAATGACTCAAACCCATCGTAACCAGACGATACTAAAGCTTCCATTATGTGTCTTGTGCCATACTGGAACAGAAAATGAATTACAAATATAAAGAAAGAAATTACATTCAAGGTAGGTACTACAGCCGTTTCTAAATAAAATATTTTATTATCAGTATTTACTTGAAAAACTGTGTCTCAGGCGGGAATCGAACACGCAAACTACCGAGACAGAACGTCACTGCGTTAGTTTTCCACGTATGTTTTTATCGCTGTAATGTGTCGGTAGGATAAACGGACAAAGCCCACAGTAAGCATGGGGATGAGGGTTCGATTCCCGCCTGAGACAAACCTTTTCTAGTTTAAATACTGATAATATAATTGCAATTCTATTGCTAAATAAAACTTATAGTAGGTATTTAAAAAAAAATACTCTGCTAATAAGAAATTAAGTTATCATCACTGAAGTTCTAACACCACGTAAGTAATTTTTTAGCGGTTTTGACTTTTTGATGCCATTCGCTACTCAATCGAAAGACGCGTCTTTTCGCCTTATCAAAATTAAGATACGACTAATAAAAACCTTTGAAATCACGGAAAAGGAACAGCGCGGGAGTCATTGTCTTGTGGAAACAGTACCTACTTAAGTACAGCCCAGTTCCATAAATTGAACGGTGCTGTCAGCTGCGGTTGGGAATTATCATTCAAAAAGGTTTTTTTAGCTCTCCTAGGAAGTTCTTAAAAATGACTCACGTGGTGTTAGAACTTCAGTGACGTTATACTTAATAAACTAGTGTAAATAAATTGAGATTGGAGACCATCAACTCAAAAGTGCTAAGCTTACTCACAGTTTTCTTCTATGTAACTTACTGTTTAAAAAGTGATATATTTTTAAGTTATTTAAAGTTGTTGTATTAGTTTCTTAGATGTTATGATAGTAAAAAAAATATGTTAGGCCATTTTTATGTGGAAACTATTAGAATAATGGGTGGCATTAAGGTAGTAAGTTACAAAAGTGGGTAGTGTTATTTGCCACTTCTACATTGGTGGCCTAGGTCACCAAAAAGGATTTATTAAAAAATGATTGCTTACCGATAAACCTTGTAAAGTAGCTAGGTACAGTAAAGCCAAATTCTCTTTACTACTGTTTATAGTGAGTCCTATTATCATCCCTTTCATGCTAGGGTCAGCAAGAGGTGATCTGTTGCCATGGAAATCAGGCCACACATGGAGCTCTTTCGTGAGCAGGCTCACATCATTTAACCCTTGATCTTGAGACATTTTAAGCAGCAAGTCTCGTAAATGATTGCGGACACTGAAAAAATAATATTACATGTTGCAACTTTTCTTTACATATAAGGTAAGTATTTGATTATAATCAATTATTCAAATTGGACACACCTTAAGAGGAGGAGATAAATGGAGCAAAATTGTAACACTATGGTGCCCTAGAGGCTATAAAAGAAACAGGGGTAGGCAATATAAAAGGTGGGCAGATGAAATTGAAGAAATGTCGGGAATGACCAAGACCTGGACCAGACTAGTGTATGACAAGTTGGAATGGAGGAGAATGGGGGAGGCCTTTGCACGAAAGCACACAGAATCAATCATCACTGATAAAATAAAAACAAATTTTGTAATAAAATTAATTCTAAAAAATATAAATAAATAAAAAAATAAATTATTAAAATTAAAAATTCTAATACATACTCGCCAGTGCTATGTTTTTTTAATAGATCAATTCCAGCTGGGTGACTAGATATTATGTAGTCAAGTAACATACCAGATGCACTTTGTCCAGCTTCATTAAGCCACAGATTAGGAACCATTGCACTGTAATAAGGACCCCAAATCCCATCAACCAGAACAGGCTTTTTGTTTACAGCCATATGACAAGTAGAAGTACCACATATCAGGCTTAGGCGACTAGACATATCTTTTTCAATGCCTTTTCCATTTGCACCTATCATTCCCAGACCTCCAGCATGGGCGTCAATAATAGAGGCAGCTACGGGTATGCCGGCAGGTAGCCCTAATAGTTTAGCAACATCATCCAAAAGGTTACCACATTTTTCTCCAGGCATCAATACCTTGTTACCAATTTTCTTGAAATTATTTTGGGCCAAATCTTCTAATCCAATTTCTTGTAAATAAGCTAAATTCCAACCCTTTTTTCCATCAATAGAACACTCGTAATTCCATTTACAAACAAGAGAGCATAGAGAACGACTCATTGATCCAGTGGCTTTCCATGTCAGAAAATCCGGTAGATCAAAAAAATAGCCAAACTCTGACCACTTGTGGGAAAGATGTTTCTTCAACCACAGCAGTTTAGGTATTTCCATTTCTAGACTAACTTTCCCACCAACATACTTAAGGATATCGTGATTGGTTTTATTTATCAAGTCAGCCTCTGCCTGGGCTCTATGATCCATCCACATGATGATATTTTGCTCGTCATTGTTCGAGTTACTGACTGCAACAGGATCACAGTTATTATCCAACACTACCAATGAACAAGTAGCATCAAATCCAATGCCTTTGATACTTGTTGGGTTGACACCAGTAATCACATTCTGAAATTTAACAAAGTTTATTTGAACTGGTTATCGATGACCTTTTACTAAATAGAGTTTAACGAACAAGCACCATATTTGGCACCTTGTTAAAATATATTATGGTTATTAACAAGGTTAAAACATATTATCACTAAGATATATTTAAAACTAATAATTGAATTACACACATCAATAATCAATATGTCAACCACAAAATTTTTTCATTACACACATAAATATATATAAAAGTAAAAAGTAAAGTCCCGCCCCTAAGGATACCCTCTGACCCTGTATCCCAGACCTTTGTTAAACTCAGAGATATTTTGACCGTCATGGTCTATTATGGTCAAATAAATGGTCAAAACACAACATATTAATATCATAAATTTGTATTTGGCATACAAACTTACTTTAATAACATGTATGCAACAGTTCCAAACATCGATGGAGGATTGTTCGTAGTAATCAGGTTTGGGCTTCCATGTCTGTAGTTCTTTCACACTAGAGTTCAGAACATGTCCTTTATGGTCTACTAAGGCAGCACGAGCACTGCCAGAACCTACATCAACACCTACAAAGAATATGTCATTGGCCATTTCACTTAATTATCTGAAACAAAACATATCACGTACTTGGTACTTGCAACTTGTAACAAACAGGTATCTTGTATTTTTCTTAATAATAATATTAAATAACCTTACCAATTTGTGCTGCTTCCTCTATCTTATACTAAACGTTGAAGAAACTGCAGTGTTCTTTGCAGTAATGGTAGTAAATAATGTATTACAATAAATAAGGCAATAAAGTAATGACCTTGTAATGTAATTGTACAAGATAATGAGAGCAGTAAATAAATGGAGCAGTACCATGATGACGCCGACAACAGCTTCTTCGCGGGCGGTAAAGAGATAACCCAAAGAGTAAAATAACTATACATTAGACTATACCAATGGAAGATAACCACTGCTCTAGTAATCACTACCTACGTCGAGATAACCTCATAGCACCTTTGAACTTAACTTTCATTGACAATGAGAAGTTTAGAACAGATAAAATTCTGGTCCTGTCTGAAGCTAATAAAAATAAAAAATAAAAAGTAATAAAATTACTAAAATTTTGAAAAATATACGAAAAATTGCGGGTTTTTTTGATTGTTATTTTAATTAGTTTATTTTGTCCCTTTCGGAACCAGCTAAGATCTAGAACCATACTGCCATGTCTTTAGGTAGGAATTTTTCAATAAATACATAAAATATCCTAAAGATACTAACTTAAACATAATAATTTAACCTAAACTGAACTTTTTATGATATGATATGTATTTATTGAAAATGTAGAATTCCTACTAGGGTTAGATTAAGTTATTATGTGTGTGTTAGTAAAAGTATTAATGATATTTTATGTACCTATTTATTTATGATTACGAATGATTGAATTAGCACTGAAGACATGGCAGCATGGTCCCAGACCGAAACTACCCACTGGTTCCGAAAAAAGTAAAAAAAAACCTGACGTCAAAATTGTCAAAATTTGATTTGAATGTTGTTTCAGAAACATTGTTTCTTTCTTCTTTGGTTTCTTCGATCACATTGATTGATTTTGATATGAATTTAGTTGAAATTTATATCACAATTTAATATAAGTTAAAATATTTTCTGTGAATTTGAACACTGTAATGCTAGTAACATACTAAATATCTATCAAACATGGTGCGCTTTAAACACAGGTTAGAGGAAATAATCTTTTGATTAAAAATTACGTTGTATTTACAATAAAAAATATATTACATTTAAAATATTTTAATATATTTACGATTTTAGGTATATCACTATTGAAATAGCCTCACCTCTAGTTCCTGATAGTAAGCCTCTTAGTTTAAAGCCTAAAATATTTCACGATTCAGTACTAAACAAAATTCAGCAACTACATGGTGATTTTGGGATTGCCGCTATTAGAAATGGGTTTCTGACCAAGTATTGCAACGAAAATACTCGAATTGCACTATTAAGGGCTAGACATGGCCCTCATCGCTTTGTTACTAGTAGTCTTCCTTTCATAACGAAGATTGACAAGCTTGATGTTAAATTAAATACCCTTCATGTTGGTGCAACACTGAAACATAGTTTTAAATTTATACAAAAACATCAAAGAGCTTCTTTGGATTCTATGTGGTCAAAACTAAAGACAGATGAAGAGAGAAAGCAGTTGGAGATAGCAGTAATGGATTTCAAGAAGACTGATGTAGCAATAAACATCGAAAATATAGCATGAATCTTTACATTGTATTAGTTTTATTTCACATCTTTTATACCTCTAAATTTAAACATATGCTAGAGCTACTACGGTTGAGTACTACAAGAAATAGGCATAAATGGAAGAGGTTAGAAGAGGCCTATATTCTGTCAACAGGACACTGATTTTAAAACCAACTAATTTGCAAATATGATTATTGTATTTAACTCCTACAGGATCATAAGACTGCCGGCGGTCGCAATAACAATTGATTTTAATCCTTCGATCGTGAGGTATTCCAGACTCAATTGAAATCAATTGTTATCGTGGCACCTGAGTGCCTCCAGGGGGTTGAGGGATTAATTGTGTCTGGAATAACATACAATCGAGAGGTTAAGAATGTAATTTAGGCTTTATTTTGTTTGTTGGAGCTGTGTTTATTTGTTTTATCGTTTATAGATAGATAGATAGATATATAAAATCTTTATTTGCATGGCAATAAGGCACACATCAAGAAAATAAAAGCACACATGCAGTAAATCACAAATAATAACAACACTCATCAATTAAAAAAAAAAATACTTATTCTAAGTTATGTGTGCCGCAGCGATGCAAAAAGGCAGTAAGCTCAGTGTTTGCACTGCTCAAGGAGCAGAACACGGGTTTTCAGCTTTTGCCATGTTTGGAGGTAGGCATGGACACTCACACTAATCCAGAACAACAGCAATATTGATATTAACATATAAAAATTTAAAAAACTAAATGATTAAAAAGATAAATAAATAAATATATTTTCTTTACTGAAACCACTACTACCCTGCAACCGATTCTGTGTCCAATGGAAGGAGGAATTTCGTGAAAGAAGTTTCTGTCAGGCACGCACAGAGTACCTGTAAGTACCTACCCCTAATTAGAGCGCTGTCAGGCTTAGCAACAGACATACGTCGTGTATGAAAAACGCGGTGAATATACGAGTAGCAAGAATCAAAAACCCCCATAATATCTAAATCTGTACAATACGCAACGGACCCTGATCTCGTAGCATACCTAATCTACTAAATGAGGTGCTTATGAAACGCTGTAGCAAAAAAGGTGTGTTAATCCCTAAAGATCCAGCAGAGACGAAAGACTGGAAGAGAAGTTTACTTAGAGCATTTCTAAGTGCCCGGAAAGCGAAATCTCTGCTAATATTCGACCAAAAAGGGATTTAAAGTGGATTATAGGGAGTTATGGTCAAGGCTTAGGTCGAGGAGATACTATTGTTTCTTTTACTTGCCAAAATCTGGTATCTATACTACCTATAGCCCTATTTTATACAAAATGCGTAACTTCTCACATGGCACCTAATAAAATATGCATAAGAAAGCATAATTAAAAAAGTTACAGGTTTTATATGCCTGATTTTGGATAATTTAAGAAATTAAAATCGTATTAGTGGCAAGGTAATAAATTAACCGACATCGCGACAGTATCTAGACCATGCCGTATAATAAGGGCTTTTAAATCCCTCGATCGTGAGTTATGCCAGACACAATTGAAATCAATTGTTATCGTGGCACCCGAGTGCCTCCTGGGGGTTGAGGGATTATGGGTTGATTAAATACATTTTAGAGATGCAACTTCTTAATAGGATTCATACAAGGTACCTTTCAGAAAACACTTCGGTTCATCTCCCGGGCAGCCAGCCAGTCGAGTTTACTGCTGTAGCTAGTTCTCGCTCTCCCAAATAAGTACCGAAAATACCAAATTTCGAATCTAGTACCTACCTATTAATAGTCTTTGAGCTAAACCACAGACGGACTGACAGTCATGGCAAAACTAAAAGAATTCTTCGTTAACTACGAAAAAATAATTATGAATTTAAAACTATGTACCTATTAAAATTATCCTACGGAAACCGTAGGTACCCTTTTTCGATGTACGTCAAAACTGCGGGATCACTCCTTGTTTTAAACCGATTTACTCATTTCCTTTTAGCACCTATTTGGCACCGTCAATTATAATTTTGGCACCTTCATAGTTAAGACAATATTAAAGATTCAGACTGGTCCCGCCATATTGACGCGTCAAGATGGCGGGATCAAGCTGTTACCATAAAACTACTAATCATTTTATCAAACTAGCTACGCTTTCATTTAGCACTAATTTGGCACCCTCCAAAGCTTATATAACTTTACCGGTTTCGAGTGTAATTTTTTTTATTGTTTTCATTTCTGCAGTCTTTACGGTAAAGAGCAAAGCTCAAAGTGGAATAAAGTTGCTCATCGATTGGTGACAGGAGTTTTTGTAAATTTTTAATATAATATATTACCACAAAAAGTACTTTTTGTTTTTAATTTTTGATATCGAAACCTCTGAATAACTTTGATTTAATTTCTAAACATCACCAAATTAGAATTGAATGGTAATAAAATAAAAATATTTTGACAATAATCTATCTTCTGGTTTTGCCATTTGTTGGTGAATGATTCTACGAAAACAAGAATTTTAATTAATTTTATCTTTCACGTTACTATTTTGTGTACTTTTGTAATTGTGTCCTGTAATTGTTTTGTATTACTGGAGAAATTTCTAAGCTGCTTTCTCATTTTATTGGTACCTATAATTAGCTTTGCATAGTAAAAATTTAATATCGAGATAGGTCTTGTGATAAAAGCGATTTGGAATGAAGATAAGAAATCGTATCAACTATAGGCACGCGGTAATTAAATGTTCATTACTTGGGTTTTCTTAACCCAATATTTTTTTGTTCGGTCTCGTGTAGGGCCGACACAGTAATAGAATAGTGCTTACCCTTATCTTCCTGAGGGTGTCGTAAGATAAAAGGGGGTTATGGATATACCGCCAGAAGATGACGGGCAGCAGCGGCTTCTCTACACCATTGACCAACCTGCAATCGCAAATTTGCCTTAAAAGCGAATAGGCCTCTGCCATGACTTGGCTTGAGGTGGGCTGATGATGATGATATTTTTGTAGCATTAACTGTCATAAAACGTGACAATCTGGCATTCAACAACAATAGCGACTTGGCAATGCAAGTGGAATTATTATTCTGAACCTCTCTGCCAAAATTATAACTGACGGTGCCAAATGGTGCCAAATAGGTGCTAAAAGGAAATGAGTAAATCGGTTTAAAATAAGGAGTGATCCCGCAGTTTTGACGTTCATCTTTTTCGGGTTAAGACGGTTAATTTTTCAAGTCTAATATTTTTATCGCCGTAAGCTAGCGTTGTATCATCAAATGTTATGAGTTTGCACGCTTTTAACATCAGAAAGAAATATGTTAAGAAGTGGTGGGATAAGAATATGCTTGAAACTTAGAATAATACTTGAAAAATGCGCGCTGAGACGCATTGTCTCGGTGGCTTAATGTTACCTACTACCTATATCGCCGCGCCCGTAAATATCTAAGTAGGTATTTACGGCGTTTCAAGTGGGGAAGACTGGGACGTTTAAAAAATCAAATTCCCAGTTGCCCTTTTGAATGGAGGCACGGGGGCAAGACGTGGTGGGACATTATTTTTTACGGTACGTCCATGGAGATGCAGGTTCGAGTCCCGCCTGAGATGCTAAAATTTATGTACATACCTATATCATTTAAACTACTTAAGTACTTAGGTACCTTAAAAAAAGCAAAATATTAGACTAGAAAACTACTTAAATATAAGGTAGGAAGTGGGTAAGTTAGCAATACACCATTTAACCTAAAAATATATATTTTTAATAAAATCGTAAGTAAAAGATATTTATTGGGGTCGCTACCAATCACTTTGAGTGTTTTTGACACTCATGTTGCACAGAACTGTCAGTTTTAAGTTCTTCCGCACTGATTTGATTAAACAGTTCAAATGAGTCATGGAAATCATGCACGTACTTTTTTTCTCTAAAATCATTACGTTTTTTTGATAGTATATTAAAGGGAACTTGAACACTATCTCTAATTTTTAATAGATCGTTATAAATAGTATGCAATCCTGGTACTTTTCCGTAAGCTAAAATCTTTTCCAAGACATTAATTAACTTTTCGACATCATTCATACAAATTTTACTTTCCGTAGTTGGACGCGTAAGAAAGCCTCTACAAGTAAGGTCTAAGAACAAAATTTCACATGTTTCATGATCGGGACCATCAATTTTGTAAGTATTCTTTATAATTTCTTTGAAAATCTGGTAATTATCAAAATTTAAATTTTCACACACAGCGTAACATATTTTCTTTATTGGATGAATGTAGGTATTACTGTCACTGCCTTTTCTGGCCAGGCTTTTTGCGATAGGAGTATCATACCCCAATTTTCTAATTACACTGAATAGTTGACATGTCGCCAAAGCTTCGAAAAGTTCAAACTTCCATGTACTGCGATCCTGCGCGCGCGTTACCCATTCCTGAAGTAATTTAGAGGTGCTGCCTTTTTCTTCTTTAGAATTGTGTAGGTATACCGTAACACTCTGTAAGGCACTTTGTGGGTCTTCATATAGCAGGAACATTAAAGAGACCATATCACATGGATCAATTTCACTCTCAATATCCGATATTAAAGAACCATGTTTGTCCAAGTAAGATAGGGATCGATTGTTTATTGACATGTTATAAATAATATTTTAAAGTATATAACTTATGTTCTTTCAAGAGTTTGCACAAAAACGGTACGCTCCAATGATGGCTTGATATTAGAAATATCAGGTTTATTATAATGTGTATCAGTTTTTACTCCAGTAAATAAAAGTACTATAAACATATTAGTACACGCGTCACGCGCTACATTGTAGAGTTACCTGGTAAAAATTTTACTACCACTTCAAAATTTGAAAGGGACAAAATTTTAACATGGATAACTAATTTTGTTGCTTAGGACTTAAAGGAAAAAGTTAAACAGACAAACCTATACATATCATACATTATGTTTAATCTACTCCCCTGTGAGTGTCATACATATTAAGTATGACTTTATTATAGTTACAATTAACGCAACTACTTACTGCTTATTGGAGATATAAGTGAGTTTCTTACTTATTTTTTATTCGATTAGTATCGATCATAACAATACTAAGTTTTCCACGTAACTTCAAATATTCCCGCATTCTAGGGATAGTTTAAAATGCTGGCAACATTATTAGATATGACGTACCGTATTGACCTCAGGCATTTCTCTAAAAATCCCCTGACAGAAACAAGATAGTTTGTCTTTTTATTTGTTCCAACTAGACTGAGTAAAGTAAACTAATAAAATAAATCCCACCAAAAACATTCTGTAAAAAACTAGTCAAGTCTCGATGGAGCTGCTTGTTTATCTCTAAAAAGTAATGAAATCTAGACAAAGTCGTGCCAAGTCTAAGGATCCTTACTGCGATTTCTATAATATTATCGTTAAGTTAATGTTATGTGACTTGGCCGTTGAAGCGTACACAAGGGTACAAAACCAGGTGCTCCATGACACCTTTGCACCAATCTGTCGCCAGAACCGCTACCCATTGACGATGGAAAATTGCCTTAATAGATTTTCTTATTTGACACATTTTTTTTCTTTATTATTATTACAAAATCTTTTAAAATACAGTCAGCGCCATCTAGCGACGTGTGCGGGTGTCACCGCCACTCTTGGTCCAATATGGTCCATTGCATTTGCATTATATTTTGACCAAATTTTGAGCGAAATTAATTAATATTTTAGTGTAATTTGTTTATTTAATTTGTGTAATATTCGAGTAGAATGAAGTTAATCGTTCGACTATTTCTTCTTGTAAACTTGTAAGTTTATCTAAGTATAAAGCCAGTCTAGTCTTATCCAGAGTTTTCCTTTATTTTATTTATATGCGTATTAAAAGCAGAAGGGGAGGCATTCGCCCAGCAGTGGGACGCTATAGGCTACGTTGAATTAGAAGATGTGTCCCACCACGCTGGATTTTTGCAATGACAGTCGATTTTTTTAAGATATTGCATAGCTTCTATCGCGGGCCTTGAGCGTGGAGACCGAATCCAGAAATTCCGTAACGAAAATAACCTAACACCCCCCACACCGGCCGGCACAGCGATGATACTTTTTAGTTTTATAATTGCATAAGTTTATAAAAAAATGCTATGCAATAGCTTTACCGCGGCAGTCTCCGAGTGCCACACGTCTTTTTTATGTACTAAGCTTAGAATAAGCGTTATTATTCTAAGGTACTAAGTACCAATAGTAGAAGGGGGCATGCCATATCTCTAATACAGCTGAGACCAGCTGAGGGTTCTTCATCAGATAGGTACTTCAGACCTTCGATTTTTGAAATCAAATGAAGCGTCCCACCAAGTTGAATATTTTTTGTAAAGGCGGTATGTCAATCTCTAATAGTTTGGTTGGGCTCTTGTGTTTTTTAATCAGGGTCACCAGGTACTCCCAGATCTTCGATTATCCTAGTTTTTATAGTTTTCCCTTTATATGGCCATTAAACCCTAATTGTACCAAATTTCAGCTCTCTGAGTTTATGGGAAGTATAGTTATATTTTGATGATCATGGGTGAGTGAGTGAGTGTCATAAATGCGAAACTTTGCTTTCGCTTGACTTCGGAACTAAACGCTTGTAGACTTTTTGGGGGGAGTTGACCCTATTTATATTGTGTCTTGGAAAAAAAGTCTACAAGCGGTTAAATGACCTACAGACTTGAAATTTTTGATTTTAAGTATGTGATAATAGCTTACTCGATGACGAACATTTCTGCGTTTTGCAGCGCTATTACGTATCTTTTTTTGACATTCAAAGTGATAATCGCTGTGCCTAAGTGTTTATCTGTGAACTGTCAAAACATAGTTTTGATATTACGTATCGTCGGGGTATTATTAAATTAATGTCAAGGTCAGTGACTATGACTAATAGGCACTGTCATATCAACTTTCCCACTTTTGACAGCCGTTTGTGTATCGATAACTCGATTTTGGTATTATGTAAGTCAGAGTGATTAACAAAATCGTTAGTCACCGGAATTTTCAAGTGTCGCTGATAGGAACTACTAAAGAGCAGTTTTTTGTGTAATACACTATTATCCAACTAAGTGGAATCATATGCAAAAAATACATTTTGGGTGTTAGTTTAAATTAAGACATTTTTGGATGGCTTATAAGAAAAGAAAAGCACGCTAAACATAACAAGCGCTGACTGATATGTATTATTAATGGCTGACTGGCTCTCTCATAAACAACACTTCCATTATTTTGTTTGAAAAGTTTTATTTGCAAAATGACTCGAGCTTTTCTTTTGACTGAGTCAAGAGAAGACTTCTCATTAATCATATAATAGTAAATCAATGTAGGTACTATCATATTTCATATTCCTTATAAATTAGTTAAAAGTCAACATTATGGTATCCACACACACCACTTAATCCCACCACCACCACCCGTCCTATAATGGCCAGCACCTGCTCCTCTGCCTCTGTGAATGGAGCTAGCCTGCTAGGCCCATCACCAGTGGCAGACGCACTCTACTGATAATAACTTGATATTTTAACTTACTCTACGTCTATGGTCCGCAGATTAAGTAGCTCCTTCTGCGACAGCATTAAGTCGCGGTGCAAGGGACTCCCAGGTTATTTTAGCCATTTGTTTTGCTTGAGGTCCACTTGCAAAGCGACCTAACGCTATGTCGCGGTTATCTTCTAAGAACTCTAATAATATCAAAACCTGTCTAGGAGAGCCATCTAAAACACAAAAGAATAAAATATGTTCTTTAGGTACTATTTCGACTGAGTGATCCAAAGAACTATTTAATTTTTATCAATTTACCTACTTTTAAATAATCTACACGAAGCACAATCACAAGTACATACACACTCAAATATGTCCGCATCAAAATATGTACTGATTTCAATAAAATTGCGCTAAAAACCATCTGACATTTGAAGTGACTAACGTATAACCCGATTAAATTACGATGTCCTTATTTTGTAACGTTATCGTTTCCTACACAATGGCATGTCATTTAGT
Organism: Anania crocealis; assembly: GCA_949315895.1. Lineage (NCBI taxonomy): Eukaryota > Metazoa > Arthropoda > Insecta > Lepidoptera > Crambidae > Anania > Anania crocealis. The sequence continues at coordinate 20,364,057 of OX438883.1, forward strand.
CGTATAATTTATCGATAGTACTAGAGTTGTTGCAGCTTTATGGTCAAGTTCACTTGATATGCACTATTCTCATTCATGTAAGCCAGTAGTTACATAATACCAATTGTATCAGTGCTTTAGTTGCTGACAAAATTTCGTGATCAACTGAAGTCAGTTGTCCATTCAATGACTATCCCGTACATAATAGGTCTGCTGTAGCGCTATAACGTATCTTTTTTGACAGTCAAAGTGATAATCGCTGAGCCTAAGTGTTTATCTGTGAACTGTCAAAACATAGTTTTGGTATTACGTATCGTCGGTGTTTAAATATATTAGGGGTTAAAGTATGAAATTGCCGTTTTGTATGGACGAAATCGAGAAAAGTCATTTTTCCATACTAACAATTTTTTAGTTTTTTTAAAAACGACTGAACCGTTTTCGATGCACTTAACCAGTAGTTACATAATACCAATTGGATCAGTACTTCAGTTGCTGACAAAATTTCGTGATCAACTGAAGTCAGTTGTCCATTCAATTACTATTAATGATGGTACGGCAGTGTTTGCTTCGCGCTCGACTTGGCGGGTTAATTTTCAAGGTTAACCTAACTAAATAGGATAAGATGAAATTGAGTGTGGATGGAGGTAGTTAGAGATCTTGGGTCATGTTGTAAAGAACTCGAGTCCTCTAGTCCAGCGATTCCCATTTGCTGGGTCGCGACTCGGTACCGGGCCACCAAAATAAAATACTGGGTCGCAAAATTCGCGCCTTGTTTTAAAAATATCTACCTATCGATCGACGCATCGTAAAAAATCTTCTTTTGTCATTTTTTGCGAACTTGAATTCTTTAGTACCTACCTACTTAAGTAAAAAATAAGCAGCAGCTCCATGCTTCGCACTAATATATATTTTTTTATTCTTTTTATTTATAGACTTTGGGTCGTAATTCAACTATGACAGTCCTATTATACCCTAATAATAACTTAACGTACTAAAACATTAGAAAAAGGGAATTACATATTATTTACAGAATGAACATTAAAACATTAATACGCATTACTTAACATCAAGTATATTTTATTACCGACTGTACATACAGACATACGCGCTTACACATTAATATACGTTTACACTTTGAAACATTCATCGCACACTCATTTTATATTATAATACGACACACTACCACGGTCAAAGAATGAGAGTGTATTTCGGTCTAGAGATTAGTTATTATTTTCAATCCACTCAAGTTCTCATCATGGTTCGTTCATACATTTAATTTGATATTTACAGCTCATTTACAAAACATTTACGGGCCGCAAGTAGGGCAAGTTCGCAAGTATCGGAATCTCGGAACGAATTTCCGATATTGAGTGATACAATATTGTACAATATCGGAATCAGTGTAAGTTTCTATATGAGGGGTGTAAAAGCAAAAACGCTTCAGTCCAATATTTTCATTTTTTAAAGTAGGCACACCAAATTGAAGTGCTCAAAAGTCGCAATATTCTTATTTAAACATGAAAGTGCAAATTCACCTCAATCCCATACAAAAAGTACTTCAAAAGTAGCATTTGCGAGCAAACCAGCTTCGATCCAAAATTTGTTGGGAGCGAAGCCGCCTCAGTCACAATCGACCAATCAGAAGCCACTATTTCAAAATATCTAAGATGGCGAATCTGTTACTTTTCATAGTAAAAAATAGTGTTAATTTTTTTGTGTTTTCCTGTTAATATTTGATTGTTATGGAAGAAAAAATTTAACCTGCGCGTCCAGGACGAGCCAGAAAACGTGTTAGAAATGAAAGTCAATGGCGGTGTGTACAGGAAAAGGCAAAAAGGTATTTGAAAGATCACTAGAATTTTGCACGTTAATGGTAGGGTCTGCAGCAATGGTCTTTTGATGCCAATTTTTTAATTAATTTCTAACCTATATTTACGAACGAACAAAATTTAATTTAGTTCTTCCTAAAATAATATCTGGTTAAGCAGTTTTACAAAAAAATACGTCTGTTTAAATTTTGGCGCATGGTAACGTTTATTTTTTTTTGCTTATGATATTCTGCAAAACATCTTCAACAATTACCTGCATGTCAGCACAATAAAAAAGCTATTTACGAGTGCAAAAATGTGACGGTGGCTGATGCTAAAAAATGGCATTTAAAGATGTTACTCCACTGCCGGGGCCAAAAAACAATTAGGCTTTAAAAAAAGAAAAAAATCAACGACCTGAAAAAGTTATTGAATAAACATTTTGGGTCAAGGGGGACAGCAATGTAGAACTTGCCTATTACAAAATGTCTTAAATTCAATTAATGATGGTGTAGGTAGATCAAGAGGATGAACCATTGCGATCCACCAAAGGCTGATTCAAATGTAACAATTTAAAATCAGCCTTTAAATCTACATTATTAATTGAATTTGTTAATTAGTTTTAAAAGATTCTATTATAGTAGGTACTTATATAAGTTTAATAACAAAGAATACAGGAAAATATTTTCTTTTTTTATAAACCCTTATTTTATTTGCAATCAGTACCCTAAGTCATTGTACGTTTTGACAGTTGTCAAACCAAAAAGTGAGATGTAAAATCGCTTCGATCCAAAGCTATTAGAAGCAAATCCGCCAAAGTCCATACATATTATGTAAATAAAAAATGAAGTGTTTATGAGCACCAAAAGGTAAAACGTATCGCCCTAGGAGAAAGAGGAGTTTATCTGACACAGGCATATACTTATGTTATAAGTTTTGCCAGTGTGTCTTTTCGTCAGCAGGATATTTTTGTAATAAGATACGAAGTGCTTACTTGACTTAATGTCTTAGGTACTCGAGATCGGGCAGAGGGCGTCCACAGTAAGTAGTCCTCCATCGCGTTCGGTCTTGAGCATCGTGTTTTATTTCACTCAATATTTCACTTCAAGTCTTGACGATCTTTTTCGCCTCATCTGCTACAGTGCGACGCCAAGCTTGTTTGGGGCGGCCACGTTTACGTTTTCCTTGGGGATTCCAATCCAGAACCTGTTTGGGAATATGATCGGGATCCCTCCGGAGACTGTGGCTAATCCAGTTCCACTTGCAGCGCATCTGCTGATCGATCGGGGTTTCGTGGCAGCGTTCCAACAGGTAGTAGTAACAACAGCCTATAATCATCCCACTCAATCCCACTGCAGGGAAAAGGCCTCCATCATTGAATTCAAGTTACCACAGCAATTATGGGTGTACTGGCATAATCACCAAGCTTGCCAAATACGGGTTGGTGATCACAAACCCGAGCAACGTTCGAAAATTCGAAACTTTTTGTTGCCCGACCCGGGATTCGATCCTGGGACCCCGAGATCTTGGCCCGGTATTTAAACCACTAGACCAACGTGGCGTTCAACAGGTGTTCGTTGGAAATTTTCTCGTGCCAGTACACACCGAGAATTAGCCGAAGACAGCGAGATTTTTGTGCGAGATGGACTTGGTGACCTTACACGTTTCGCACCCATTTAGCAATACGGATTTGACGTTGGACCCAAAAATCTTGATCTTAATCCTTCGAGTCAATTTCCGTAACCGCCATACGGGTCGAAGTTGCGCGAAGGTTGCTCGAGCCTCGGTAATGCGTGAAGTGATGTCCTCTTCTGTACCTCTAGTTTAATTGTGGACTCGTACCACATCCACTGCGCCTATCCGTAGCGGTGTGCGATTTTCCACTCCAGATGGCATCTGTTGGGTCTTCCGGCAGTTGATTTTAAGCCCCGTAATGCCCACCTCTCGATGTAAGTCGTCGGTCTTTGATTGCAATTTGCATGTCACGGTGCATGTGGCTCAGCAGGCAGATATCATCGCCATAATTTAAGTCCTCTAATACATCGGTTATAACCCACTCTATCCCACGTCACTTGGTTTCGTATGAAAGATACCTACGAAGTTTACTGTCCGATAAATGCTTGATGCTTTGTCGTTTTTGAGAGCGTAGGTATGTATTACCAAGAAAAATTATCGCTTAAAAATTAGATTGTTGATTTTTTTAACATTTTAAATTAGGGGTTAAAATGTATGTCGATGTTTATTTTACTTATTAATTAGAGGGATAAAGAATAATAATGGCAAATATGTAATAAACCAATTAATAGCTTTGTTATGTTTGAAAACTTATTGTACCGAACGCCCAAAGTTGTTTCTACCTAACTGCAATGTCTGCTGAAGGTACACATATTTGTAAGGCATCAGGTTTATCCACAAGCCGATGGGTACAGAAGAGACAGCCAGGTTATTCAGCATCTGTTGTAGGTCCTGCAGCGGTTCACGACGATGTCGTCTGCAAATCGTAATCGTAATGTATTCGCCATTGATGTTGATGCCTCGTCCTTTCCAGTGCAGCGTCTTGAACATATCCTCCATTGTATTTGTGAACAATTTCGGGGAAATGACGTCCCCTTGTCTCGCTCCTCGATGCAACGGTATAGGTTTTGTTTGCTGATTCTGTACTTGGACGGACATGGTGGCGGTTTCGTAGAGATATCTCATCACTTGTACGTACCGCCAATTTCTTGGCAACGCTGCAGGGACTCCAAAACGGACCAGATCTCGAATCTGTGGATGTGGTCTGTGGTGCCGTATCCGCTCTGAAATCCTGTTCCGGTGGTTGGGATTCGTCGAGTCTTCGCGCAAGGCGGTTCGTGATGACTCTTGAAAACAGCTTATAGACGTAACTTAGAAGGGAAATGGGTCAATGGTTCTTCAGCAGGGTCTTATCCCCCTTTTTGAAGAACAGGACGACCACACTCCTACTCCACGCCTCCGGAGTTCTCCCTTCAAACAGGAGAGCGATAAAAAGCTTTTAAAGCTCCCTCAGTACGGGTTTACCTCCAGCCTTCAGCAACTGTGTTGTACCGCCATCCTCTCCAGGGGCTTTTCTGTCTTTCAGCTGTTTAAGAGCCATCTCGATTTCGTCAATGCTGTCTTCTGGCAGGTCTTGAGTGTAGTGGTGTGTAGCTCTAGGGTCCTCATTTTCGGGATCAGGTCGAGGTCGTGTTTGTTAGTCGTTTCCATAACTCTCTACTTAGAGCGTTAGCTATTACTTGAGATTCAGCTATGAAACTGCCGTTGTGATTTTCACAATGTTTTTATAATAAAATATGCTAAAACCGCTAAAACAAATTTACAAGTTATCCAAATTTCCCAAAACAAATTAATAAAATCCTTATTCCAATTTGATTTTCGCACGTCTACCCAAAAGGTTTACGATGAAACCAAAATTATGAACATTAGGCAAACGTACACCTATTTTACATGCATATTAATTTACAAAATTCTAAACAAACACATTCATACGTCCCTATCATTCCACAAAGCAGCCCGAGTACAAGTAATGAAATTAAGAAATGCCAACAATCTAATCACGCGCCCTCCTAGAACTAATTATGGTAAAAAAAAATATAGAATTTGAAGGTGTTAAAATGTATAATAAATTGCCTAATAAAATAAAAGATTTGGATTCATTACTCTCCTTTAAAAAACGTCTAAAAAACTACGTGCTAAATGAGATATGAATAATAAATTAAAATGTTTAAAACTAACATAAAATACACAATAAAAATAATAAAGTAAAAATAAATAACATAAAACAAATCTTTTCTTAACAATATAAATAAATGTAAAATATAAATCACAAAATTAATTATTTACAAAATAATAAATAAATCAGGTAAACTAAAAATATATCAAAAATTTAAAAAACGAAATAAGTTATAATAACTTAACAATATGCCGCATCCAGTACTTCTCAGGTGCGCTCGGTACGCACTACGTCCGTGGTTTACTGTCGCATACGCATCTCGTTCATATTTTGGCTCGTTGTTTTTGTTGTGTACCCGACAATATTTTTATTCTTGTTACTAACAATAACTACTTTAGTTTGGTTAATCCTAGTTGTACGCTCATTCATTATGTTTTCTTACTTAAAAAATGTAATTTCTCAGGAAGTGAATTATTTAATTGTAATTCTTTTGAGAAAATAAAGTTCTTAAACCGTAAAATAGTAAACAAGCAAACAATGCGAATCGCGCCGCGATAGAAGAAGCAAGAAACTCAGCGCTGCGTGGATGTGGACGGGGGCGCGGCGGGTGGCTTTCCCTCTCAAGTCAACCACTCACACACACAAACGAAAAACAAGAGGATTTTGAAGGAGGAAAACCTTCTGATTTGATCGCTTTTTTTGTGTCGAGTGTGAAATTCCTTACGGATATTAAGTGTTGTAGTTGGTACCTAGATAATTTATTTTTTTAGGTTTAATTATGTACCTTACAGATCAGATCCAGGGTGGGGCAAGCGCCACACCCTGCCCCACCGTGGCTACGCCCATGATTTCTAACACTATCTTACACTAGCTATACAAGTACAAAGGTAAATTAAACTTATAAATTTTAAACACTATTAAATCAAAGCAAATATCATATCAAATAATAAAGTAAATAGACTGTTTATACAAAGTAAATAGGCCGTCCGTAACACTTATTATTATAAAATAGATAAATAGATAGATCATATTTACATCTAATTGTTAATTCTGCCTTCATATTTTTATCTATACGAAGTTATATTAATGGTTATTCCTAGTTTATTTGATTACAGTAATAGAAAATAAGAATGAAAAACAACACGTGCCAAAATATAAGACTGATATAATTTTATCTTTTTATTTAATTCAACATTACAACGTTTTTCATTTGATGGCTCGTCTGCTCGTTTGCCTTCCGAATAACATAAAATAAAATATATCATGCGAAATTCCGATATTAATATCGGAATTCCGATATTGAGATCTAATATCGGAAATCAGTATCATAATTGAAAACCTTCCGATTTTACATGCCCTAGCCGCAAGTAAGAAGGCGGGCCGCTCTGTTTGCCGACCCCTGCCCTAGAGTTATGGGATATTAAAAAGAACACGTTGTATATGAATGAAATATAATATTAGCATAGTATTCAAAAATAAATATAATTAATTATTTGAGACAATTTTCAGGAATTTGTAAATAAAGCTTTTTCATCAGAGTATGTTCCACTTTGGGCAGTTGGTCTTTTTTTAAACTAACACAAATCTTTTTGACATAATAATTCACTTTTGTGAACAAATCATTAACATGATCTGTTTTTGAGAAGAGCTTCAAAGTGTGACATAACATTTGTATGAAAATTGAGCCCATCTCCTCATGTCTATATGCTTCATAATTTGATGCTGTTGCCCAGTAAATGATAGAATCAGATTTTTTAATATAGTGACGGTAGACAGGTCTAGGGCTATCGGCAACTATGCCAGTATAAGGTATTTCATCTTCAACCTGACACGCTTGTAGTATTAACAATTTTGGTTTATTCCTCAGTTTAGTTGACTCATCAGAGTCAAGTAAACTTTCTATGGTTTCAACCTTGACTTTGATGGAATCAGCAGCATACACATGTCCTTTTGTACCATGCGACAGAATACATAACATAAACATGCTGTGGTTTTCACGAACTCTATAATTTATCACATCTTTAATGTTTTCAAACATTTCTGTATGACTAAGATTATCATAAGTTATAACTTCAAAATTTAGATTTAACATAGTATTTTTTAATGCGTCCTTATCTATTGTTGAGCCAAGTCGGTCTTCCAATGGTTTAACATTAACATAACTTTCAATGCTCTCCCTAGAAGGGTAAAACTTTTCTTGATTTATTATGAGACATATGCCAATATTTGTAGAGTCTATAATTGGATAGGCATCTTTACTAAGATGCATTGTATCTGATTTGAGTTCTTTATCTGGTATATCTTCCATATTTAATTCATTAAACATCCTAAAGACATCACTTAAGTCTTTGGCATACTTTTTGTTGTTGTTGTTTTCATTAGGTTTATCCTTAACACTAGCAGATGGAGTACTTGTTACTATAACATCATTTATCTTTGTGTCATCATTACAAATATTACGTTCTATTATTCGCAATTCATTGGCAAAGTTTTGTAACTCAGGAAAGTTCTCAATGATCTTAGCTAGATTTTCAATACCACAATCATTATTTTTTGTTTTAGTTTTTTCATTGCTAAACGACTTAAGAGTAATGAATTTTTGGCACATCAAGTTTAAAAATATTAATTCGCATGCCATATTATCTGCAGTTTCAATATTATAAGTTAGAAGTGCTTTCTTCAGTTTATAGAGTTTATCAGCTTTCATATTTTCACACAATTTATACAACACCTTTTTCATTGGATGTATCAAGGTTTTATTTTCAGCATTTTGATAGTATTGCTTGACAGCCACTACATTCAGGTTCATTTTCCTAATAATGGAATAAAGCTGACAAGTGGCTAATGCTTCCAAGAACTTATTTTTCCAGGTGGGTTGCGAGTGACTATGAATGACCCAATCATGCAAAAGGTTTGTATCAGTCCCTTCAATATCCATTGAAACACGTTGATAAATGGATAGCCTCTGTAGCGCTGTGTCTGGATTTTCGTACAGCAGGAAAACGAGCGATATCATATCGTACGGATCTATTTCCTTTTGTATAAAAAACATCATTTCCATGTTGAGCATATTAATGTTAGTGGTTTGCTGTTGAGCGTCTGACCGTAACATTCTGTTTTTTGCCAGGTAAACAGAACTTCCCAAAGTCCGAACTCACGTCACCTAAATTTTACTTTTAATATTCTTTGGTTTGTAGTTTATAAAATAATAAACAACACACTCATTCAAAAACACTTCAGCCCAAGCACTAGAGAAGATACGAGAAAAACCAACAGAAATTGGAAAAATAGTTAGATAAATTGCAAATTAGATAACTAAGACTTGTAAGAATAATGGAAGGGGAAATTGAATTGTTCCCTTTTGTTGAATTGATTGTTGTTGTTGTTGTTTTCTTCACCCATTCTGGGTAGGCAAAGGGAACTATGCCCATACAGCCAATTCTTTAGTAATATTTTCTTTATTTTTGCATTAAAACGTTGATGTTAGACGTTTTAATGCTTCGATGGAGTTTTTGGAGACAGTCGAAAGATTGAAGGAATGTAGAGAAGTCCCCAAGAAAGAGGTGAACTGTTCGCGATCCCGCGCAAAATTCACGGCCCACTTTTCTTGGTTATGACCAATACACCATGTTATTTCACCGAACTGTATATTGTTCACTCGCACGACACTTTGTTTCGCAAAATAACACCACTTTTACGACCCAAAAATCACTATAAACAATAAGAATTCGATAAAATAAACGGACTCCAAACGTATCTCACGAACTCCCGCCAAAAACTCGAAATTGAATTGAATCGAAAACCTTGAGAATGAACGCAAAAACAAACAAAGAGTGAAACATGAGAAGCGGGGGGCTGCCAGCCTATAAATCGCGATTATACAGTATTGGACCACATTATACATAACCGTTTTAAAACGCGTATAACTAATAAATCAATATGTTACTTTTGATATATTTTTCTTTAAAATTCATTAAAAGTAACATATTGACCTGTAGTCTGTACTTTAATACTGTTTCGTTTTATTCATTACTTTTTTGTACTACTTTACAGTACTGGTCACACATTAAAATAATCTTGCAATAGTGGTGGCCAGTGCAATGGTGAACTCACGTCCCATTTCAGGCCTTTCTCAAATTTTGTATCCAATTATACGTAATGATCTTGGATACAATTTACCACCCGATTATACAAATTTTGTTCCCAAATATACAATCTGGCAGCCCTGAGCGGGACTCCCATACTTTTTTCTTTCTTTAGTAAAATTAACGGCCTCGGATACTTGTCCATACAGCCAATTCTTGAAAATATTGTTTTTATTTTTTGCATTAAAAAAAAACGTTGATGTTAGACGTTTAATGCTTCGATGGAGCTTTTGGAGATAGTTGAAAGATTGAAGAAATGTAGAGAAGTCCCCAAGAAAGAGGCGCGTTCCTACGCAAAATTCGCGGTCCACTTTTCTTGGTTACGATACACCGTGTTGTTTCACCGAACTGTATATTGAAACAATAAAAATTCGATAAAATAAACGGACTCTAAACGTATCTTTCGAACTCCCGCCAAAAACTCGACTCCCCTATTACAACTTTATTGACAGTTGGAAAAAGGACGACGATGACACAAAAGAAAAAAACTATTTTTTTTTTCTTTAATAAGTTTAACGGCCTCGGATACTTGTCTATACAGCCAATTCTTTAGTAATATTGTCTTTATTTTTGCATTAAAACGTCGATGTTAGACGTTTTAATGTTTCGATGGAGTTTTTAAAGACAGTCGAAAGATTGAAGGAATGAAGAGAAGTCCCCAAGAAAGAGGTGAACTGTTCGCGTTCCCGCGCAAAATTCACGGTCCACTTTTCTTGGTTACGACCCATACACCATGTTATTTCACCGAACTGAAACCCCAAAAAAACTATTATGTGTATGTAACGATAGTGCTTTCGTAAATTTTGACACTACATTGGCCTATTCAATACTAATAATCGATAAATTTTTAATCGATACTATTAAACGAGATAAATTAAAGGAGTATGCATTTGAGGGTATTCGGTATTCATTGGCCAGTTTCCACCTCTAGCTGTCGCGCTATACGTACGTGTCGCGCCGCTGCTTCCGGGGCTACCCGTTGTCTCGCTCAGTCGAGAGTCTTCATTTCATGGATACAGGATTACGTGGTTTGCCCGCGGCTAAATCGGCGAAAGTTTCCCTCCGCCGCCGGTACGCTGGGAGAGTTTCTTGGCCCCCTGGAGGGTCTGCTTGAGAGAGCGAGGCGTTCCTGCTTGCTTTTGAGGCACTAGGAAAACTCCCGCCAGCCACTGCCAGGCGTGTCCCTCCTTCCTCTCCTGCGTTTCCATCCCTGAGGGAGCATATCCCGCGTTCGCCTAGGCCCTCCCGAAGTTCCGTAGGTTAGCTAGCCAGGCAGGACCACCGCCTTTATAAGGGTCGCAGCCGTGAACCCTTTGACCTGGTTCAGGTAGTCCTGGACCACTCGGCCGAGAGCCAGGCCGTCTTTAATGTGACGATGAAGACGATCTGTGCCATCAGCGGCCTCAAAATTGAAAGAAGGGGTTCCCTGGGCAGTGCCATCGCTGCCAATCATGGTCACGCAGCTTGGAACTACCGTGCTCGCCCAAGGTGCGTAAAGTGCCATGGGGACCACGACACGACTGACTACACTCGGGACAGGGAGATGGCGACCACGGCACCCGGGTGCGTCCTTTGTGGAGGTCTTGGACACCCTGCGAACTATAACGGATGTCCCAGGGCCCCAAGGGCGCAACCCCGCCTAGTAGCCCCCTCTCCCCCCTCACGATCCATCCCTCAGTATACGGGGACACCGCGTGTGCTAATCACACCGTCGGCCTTCCCCACTCTCTGACCTTGCCGACCGAACGCCTGGGCTAAACCCCTTATGGCGCACAAGGCGGCCTCAGCCCGGCCGTGGTTGCAGCTCCGCCTGCAACACCAGCCGCAAGAACCGCTGCCCCCCCACCACCAACACCCAAAGCCCCCAAAGCCCCACGAGCTGAGCCGTCCTTCGTGGGACATCGAAGCCCAGCTAAACAGGCTAGCCAACTTTATGGCCGACATCGACTACGAAGAGGTCGATATCATTTGCCAAAAGCTGAGTGAGTCTGTGGGCAACCCCCATTTTTGAGGATCAAGATCCTTGTGGAGCATAGAGCGCTCCTTCAGTTCATAAAATCCTTCCACCAATAATGGATAATCCAAAAAATCAGATTAAACCGAGATCGATCACCATAGCATTTTTCAATGCTGATGGCCTGCTAGATCAACGGGATGAGGTATCCCTCTTTCTGACCGAACACCAGATTGACATCCTTCTGGTTTAGGAGACCGTCTCAAACCCTCTCATCGCAATCCTAACATTGCGAATTATCAAATGGTCAGAAACGATAGGTTCACTCGTGGCGGCGGCACGCTTATTTACTACAAACGTTCACTGCACTGTGCCCCAATCGATCCCTATAGAAGTCTCCTTATGCAGACTATCTATGACCAGTCACAGGCCCGTACTTATAGCTTCGGCCTTCCTTTCCGGTAGCAAAACCCCAGTCAGGAGCGACTTCGAGGCCCTCTTCGCTATGAACGAAACCGTCTTCATAGGCGGCGACTTTAATAGCAAAAACACCCAGTGGGGATGCCTATGCACGACCACTAGTGGCACGCGCTTGAGAAGACTTACTGAAAGCCTATCCTTCCGTCCCGTAAGGGAGTAGCCATACGAAGCGTTTCCCCTCTGTCAAAGGTATAAGCCCAATTGGGCATTAGCGTTTATAAAAACTAGTTGCGCTCAGATTTCTTCCTAGACCGAGTCCAGTCGCGCAAGTGAACGCTGCCGTATTAAAAATGCCGAATTGCTCAGTTTTCTGTTGTAAAAAGAGGTCTGCAACATCAAGTTTACAAAATGATAGTGTTACATTTCACATGTAAGTAAATTTGTATCGTATTATTGCTATTTAATTACATTTAAACACTAAATTCGCATATTTTATTCTTGAATAGTTGTTGGATTTGTTCAACAACATCAGGTCCGCTCGCCCGTGCAAATTTCAGATCGGTCGCGCGATAAATCCGATTTCTTGCCGCTGGGCAACATAGTGATGTTATTACTTTCGCATGACATAATGTTTGTCGATAAAGGGTGGTGGTTATTGACGACGACGTTATATAATATATTTAATCACATTGGACAAATAATTGTTGATATGGTTTTATGTGTGATGTAAAATCTCTTTTCTGTTATTAAGTTTGAAACTCTTTAATAGTAATAACATAATAGTAATAATTTATTTTTATTTGATTTAATCATTCTAGTTGGTAGTTTTTAGGGTTCCGTACCCAAAGGGTAAAAACGGGACCCTATTACTAAGACTTCGCTGTCTGTCCGTCTGTACGTCTGTCCGTCACTCTGTCACCAGGCTGTATCTCAAGAGCCGCGATAGCTAGACAGTAGAAATTTTCACAAACTATGTATTTCTGTTACCGCAATAACAACAAATACTAAAAACAAAATAAAATAAATATTTAAGGGGGCCTCCCATACAACAAACCCGTTTTTTTGGCCTTTTTAGTACGGAACCCTTCGTGCGCGAGTCCGACTCGCACTTGGCCGGTTTTTATTATGTATGTGTGCAACTTGTTTCTTTTCCTTTGTCATTGAAATATATAGAATTTTTTTTAATGTAATCATTTAAACTCGGTTTTTTATTAACTTTTTTTTATTAAATTTAATTGCAAGATCAATCATGGAAAAATATATTGACACCAAAATTTCTTTTTTAATGAAAAAATTGCATCCGCCAAATTTAATATACACAAAATTAATTCATTTTAAGAACCAATGAACTTCTTATCACTAATTTTCACGCAGATACGTAATTTACTATTCTCAAATTCATTATTAATCCATAATTAGCTGATCCGGCAGAGTTCGTCCCTCCCATCCCTAAACCCATACCTCCAACATCAAAATCGAGCGTTATTTTAATATCAAAAGTTGTTGTTAAGATCCTACTAATAAATAAATGTTTCACTTTGTTACTTTTATTCCGTCTTCAGAAAAAAATTATCGATATTGCTACATTAACAGTTAAGTGCAACTCTATTTACGTTGAAAACGGGGCAATGTGTGAGTTGTAACTCATCCGTTCATCCGTAGTATTAGTAGTTTCGGGTAGTAATTTGTCAGACTAGACGTCGACTAGTGCTCATCAACGTAGAAATAGGTTTTTTGGGTAGAAATAGGAAGTGAGCAAGATGACAAAATGCAGAAATTAAAATAATAATAATAATAATAATAATAATAATAATCATTTATTCATAACCCACAATTGCGTTTTCAAAATGATATACATCGTATGGACAGTCTAGGGTTTGTCGATACATTTGCATCAGAAGGATAAATCCCTGACATTGAGACTAGTTACAAACTGTATTTTCAGTGTCAGTGATTCCTCGACGTTTTATGAAGATACGAGTAGAAAGTTAATATCACTAAATTACACATAGGTAGGTAAACTTCAGGATCATGAATATAATACCAATACATATCAAGATGAATGACGAAATGATGAAGGATGAGGATGTGAATATTTGTGTGGTTGTGTGTGTGTGTGTGTGTGTGTGTGTGTGTGTGTGTGTGTGTGTGTGTGTGTGTGTGTGTGTGTGTGTGTGTGTGTGTGTGTGTGTGTTATCGTGATTGATTGTAGGTGATAATATTATATTTGTGTATGTGTGGACCTGTGTTATATTATTTTAATATTTAAGGAGATTTTCAGTATCTAAATACGACAACTTCAATAGATAAGCTGTAATTACTTTTTTAACTTCAAATCTATTTAAAGTGTAGATGTGTGTCACCTTATGTATTCTATTATATAATTTTGAAGAAATAGCCGCATTGTGACGTTTGGCGAAAACTGTTCGGCATTTTAAAGTAGGACATACGTGAGTTGCGGCCCGACGATGACTGAGGATACTTGCGTCCAGAGGGAGAGAGGCGTGTCTGCGCATCACACTTCGAAGAACATATAACTGCCGAACGGTAAGGACCTGGTACTCCAAGTATAACAAATTTGTGGCGTATCGTATATGTTTTCGAGTCATTATTTTTAAGATTGTTCTTTGTGCCCGTTCCAAACTTAGCATCACATTACTGCCAGCACCTCCCCAGATCGGAATGCAGTAAGACAGGACAGATTGGCATAGAGCAAGGTATATAGTTTTAACTGTATCTTGGTCTACCAAGTGCCTTAATATCTTAAATATATATATTAATTTACGAACTCTACCATTTAGGGCTTCAATTTGTGGGTGCCATTTTAAGTTGCAGTCGATAATGACCCCCAGGTATTTAACGCTATAAGCAGTGTTAAGTGGACGGCAGTCGCACGTTGTTGAAGGCGCAGTACAGTTATGCACGAGAATATTGGAGTCATTGGATGTTGGAGCGGTGGCATGGGAGATGTAGAACGGGAGGATCTGCGTCTTTTTTAAGTTTAGGGTGAGGAGATTTGTTGAGAGCCAATTTTGCACCATTTCTAAAGCATCCTGAGTGTGTTGCTTAGCACTATTCCAATCATTGCCATATACCAGAAGTGCAGTGTCGTCTGCGTAAGCAAATACACTACAGTCAGGCATTTCCAGTTTGCATAGGTCGTTTACATATAGCTGGAAGAGGGTTGGTCCCAATATGCTGCCTTGTGGGATGCCGTAGTCAGTAGACTGTATGTCACTGACGTATGGCCCAATTCTGACGCATTGTTCTCTGTGTAGAAGGTAACTCCGAAAAATGTTCAGTTCACGGCCACGAATACCATGCCTTTCCAGTTTGTTGATTAATATGGGGATTGAGACTGTATCGAAGGCTTTGGACAGATCCAAAAAGACACCAAAACATTTCTTTTTACTGTCCAGCTTATCCACTACTTCATTTGTAAAACTAGCGATTGCATCTTCAGTAGAAACTCCAGATCTAAAACCGAACTGATTTCTTGCTATTAAGTTATATTTATCCAAGAATTTGACTAGAGCATTGTTTAATATCCTTTCCAGGACCTTCGAGAGAACGGGCAGAACCGATATCGGCCTATAATTAGCCACTTCTTTTTTATCACCCTGTTTAAATATGGGAATGACTAATGCTCTCTTCAGTACCTTAGGGAAAACACCGGTGGAGATTGAGAGATTACACATGTGTGATATTGGCGGTATCAGAACACTTCTCGATGCTTTCACCACAGTAGGAGAAATTTTATCCCATCCAGGAGAGCATTTGTCTCGCAGGCTACAAATAATGCGCTCTACTTCCCCAAAGTCAACCTCATTGAGTACTAGAGAGTTTGGATGGTTGTAGGAAGTCGATGAGATGGTTCTGGCGGGTGGCGTTATCTTTGCAGCCAAGTTCCTCGCTATACTAACAAAATACTCGTTAACTGAATTTAGAGCAATATGGGGATCGTTACTTATAGCAAGAAGTTCACGGGGGGGTTCTACGTCACGAACGGAATAAGTCACTTTTTTTACCTCCCTCCACATAGCTTTAGGGTTATTTTTTGCCTTATTAAGTTCAGCTCTTTGATATTCACGCTTTAGCCTATGTAGGAGATTATTTAAAAAGTTGCGATACCTTTTATAAGTGACCCTGATTATCTGATTTTCCGGGTCATTGCGAAGCCTATTATGCATTTTATCCCGATTCCGCATGCATCGGAGCAAGCCAGGGGTGATCCACGGTTTTAGAATATTTTTCCTACGAGTAGTGACAACCGTTGTCGTGTGAGCATTTATAGTGTTGGTAATAATGGATACTAGCATATCAGCTGCTTGATCTGCATCGAGAGTACACATAACACTAGAAAAATCAGCAGTATCAAGATCTCTCTTAATAGATTCGTAGTCTGTCACAACAACTGTCCTGGGTAGGTTTAGATTTATATGGGATCCAATTTCAAGGCATAGAACTGTTGGTGAATGATCAGTTATTATGGGATCCAGGACTAGAACTCTGGTAGGTAGGTTTGTTTTTAGAAGTACATGATCTAGACAATTATTCAGACGTGTAGGAAAAGTGTGAGCCGGTAGCAGTCCAAGTGCCGCCGTAGAAGTGAGGTAATTATTAGAAAATCTGTCATTATTATTGGTCTTGATATCAATGTTGATGTCCCCTAATATGGAAATGTTTCTGAATGTACTAAGGCTTAATACAAGATAATAATTTTATCATGTTTTCGAACGTTGTCTACATACACATTAAACATAACAATACTACGCAATACTTCAAGCACCTATTCCTCTAGGATCTAGTCTTGCAAAGTTGGCATTGCGAGCAATTGGCATTTCGCGAAGTTGGCATTCCGCGAAGTTGGCATTTCGAGAACTTGGCATTTTGAGAAGTTGGCTATTTGCGAGCGGTTGGCATTTTGCGAAGTTGGCATTCTGAGCGTGAACGCCACTTATCTATGGAATCTAACTTGGTGGTGTTAAAGTCGAAAATCGTTAAACAGAGAGCAATACTAGGTGTGCATGATAGACTGCGTATGTATGCGAATTACGGTTGAAAATCGGTTACCTGTTTTAAAACCGAATTGTTTAAGTACGAATTTCATTTCTCCGAAAACGTTTTGCCCCATTTTTATTTTACATATTTTTATTTCACCGAAAACACGATTGACATATTGCTGATATTCCGATTTTCGGTTGTTATTTTTTTTTAAATTCTATATGGTTTGAAATCTTACTCAACATAAATGCCAAAGATATAATTATCAGATATTTCAGTTTCCAGAAAAACGTTTCTAATATTGTTAAAAGACAAAAAATATATAGAATAAAAACAAATTAGACGATACATAACTATTTGTTTTTTTTACGATTAATAAATGTTAACAAATGAATAAGTGATTATGTAAAAATAAGTAAAAGCAAAGCAAGCAAGCAAGCTAGTATATGCAAGCAAGCAAACATGCAAGCAAGTAAGGATTTCGGTCTCGGACGCATTTTCAGTCCCGGGACCAGTCTCGGACTGTTGCAGCCAGTCCCGGGACTCCCGAGAAATTCGAGACTAGAGGTGTTTTTTTTTTCATTTAATAAAATGACTCTAAAGTTATGAAAATGTGTCAGAAATTGCGCAATTTATATTCTTTTTACAATAAATTATGTAGCTAATATGTTTATGACCTTAGAAAGTGTTATTATTCTATGTTTATGACAATTAGACTTAGTTTTGGTAAAAATGAAAGATACCTACTAGAGTATGAAATTACGTAATATGACAATTGACAGAAATCAATCTTTAAAAGATAACGACAACTGTTGACTACTACTATGCTAACTTGAGAATAAAATGAAATAAAAGATCATCATCATCATCATCATCATCATATCAGCCGAACGACGCCCACTGCTGGGCATAGACCTCCCCCAAGGATCTCCACAACGATCGGTCCTGTGCTGTCCACGTTCAGCGGCTTCCCGCGACCTTGACCAGATCGTCGGTCCACCTTGTAGAGGGCCTGCCCGCGGAATGTCGTCCGGTACGCGGTCGCTATTCGAGAACCTTTCCGCCCCAACGGCCATCGGTTCTCCGCGCTATGTGTCCCGCCCACTGCCACTTCAACGATGCAATCCTTCGAGCGATGACGGTTGTTTTAGTTCTCCTGCGGATCTCATCATTTCTGATTCGATCGAGTAGGGAAATACCAAGCATCGCTCTCTCCATTGCTCGCTGGGTGATCTTGAGCTTTCTTATGAGACCCATAGTAAACGACCACGTCTCACTCCCATAGGTCATTACTTGCAACACACACTGGTCAAAGACTTTCGTCTTGAGACACTCAGGTATTTCGGACGCGAATATATGCTTCCCGAACGCTGCCCATCCGAGCTGGATTCGGCGAGAGATCTCTTTCTCGAAGTTGGACTTACCTAACTGGACTATCTGTCCCAGGTAAACATAGTGGTCAACAACTTCGAGTGCAATATTCCCAACGTTAACTGGAGCGTGTGCAACATGGGCATTTAACATGATTTTCATCTTGTCCATGTTCATCCTAAGACCCACTCTTTGAGAAGCATTATCGAGATCTTCGAGCATAATGTTCAGCAGGTCTTCCAAGGTCTCAGCCATAAGAACTACATCATCGGCAAATCGCAGGTGTGTTAGGTATTCGCCATTGATGTTGATGCCGCGTCCTTTCCAGTCCAGAAGCTTGAAAATATCCTCCAACGCAGCTGTGAACAGTTTCGGAGAAATAACGTCTCCCTGTCTCACGCCTCGCTGTAGTTGGATCGGATTAGAGCTCTGTACTGGTTCTGTAATCGGACCGACATGGTGGCGTTTTGGTATAAGTACTTTAGCACCTCGATGTACCTGTAGTCTATTTGGCACCTTTGGAGAGACTGCAGCACTGCCCAGGTCTCAATCGAATCAAAGGCTTTCTCATAGTCCACGAACGCTAAGCAAAGTGGCAAGTTATACTCTTCGGTCTTCTGTATAACTTGCCGCAGCGTATGAATGTGGTCTATGGTACTATAACCTTTTCGGAACCCGGCTTGTTCGGGAGGTTGGAAGTCGTCGAACCTGCGAGTGAGACGATTCGTAATGACTCTCGAAAACAACTTATAGATATGGCTCAGAAGCGAGATGAAAAGATCATACTTATTGTTAAATCTTTTAATTAGAATCGACTTCTTATCGACCAGACGAAATATTACAATACAATTAAAGAAAATCAACACAAAGCAAATACAATAATATGGTAACTTGCTATTCATTCTTATTTTTAGTCTCACTTTAATAAAGAACATTGCTTTGCAATAATAGAGATCCATTTAAGGCATTAAAAAAATCAAAATGTTGTTATAATAATGTCATGTAACGTCATTATAATCAGTCTTTATTATTAAAACAAACAAAAACAATATAAAATTCAAAACTTTTCATATTGAAAAATACAACAAAAACTTAAAAAAATATTTAACTTATTATTTAAGAACATTTATCTATCCGTAAAGTGACTTAATGCTTGCCGGATAAATAGTATGTTCGTAACACACTTGTGCAGAAATCAAATCGTCAGTCAGTGGCCGGTACATGGCGCGAAAAATGAATGAAGTTCATATAGCGATTGAATCCGTTGGGGCGCGATTTTTTATGATTTGTATGGAAACAAAACCTGTTTTGCGAGTTTTGTTATTATTGTTAAAAAATATATGTTTTGTAACTGCTGATTGTAAAATCTGATGATTTACCGAAACATCTGGTCTCGAAATTTTCGAGACTTACTAGCAAAGTCTCGGTCTCGGTTTCGATGATTCAAGTATCGAGATTCCCGGGATTTCGAGAATCGAGACTCCCGGGACGAAATCCCTACAAGCAAGGCAAACACACATGCAAGCAAGCACACATGCATTAGGATTTCCTCGTCTCAGGCGCTGCGGGAAGTGCAGCCTCTCCCTCCGCGCCTCCGGCTTTTAAATTACAATCTAGTATTGGGCAGACAAGTACCACGGCGAGTCGGGGTAAACATAATTAGAGTTGATAAGGATGTAAAAAAAAATGGACCTAGTTATGCAGAAAGCAGCCGCCAAGTGGCACTTTTATCGAAAATGAGTTTTTAACACGGTCATGCTAAATTCAACATTCCGCATTTTTTGCAAAGACAGCCATGTCGATATCTTTTCTTACGGCTGAGATACGAGCCGTCAAAAGCAGCCATGCTACTAAAATTATTTTGTAAAAAAACAGTCATCATGGTGTAAAATGCAGCCAATTTAGGCACAAATTTCCAAACCTATATTGCAGAAGTCAGCCTTCTTATATGGCTGTATTTACAAATTTCAAAATGTTAGGAGGTATCGGGATCCAGTTACGTTAAAGACAGCCAGTGTGTGATGGCTGTTTTCTGTAAATTGATTATTTATTACTAGTACATACGTGGCTTTTGTCAACACCACTCTGGCTGTGTTTATCAAATTAATAAAAATAGAATATACTCAATACAATAGGTACTTACAACTTTTTTGCTATAGAATCACTTATTTTATAGACATTTTCTATTATAACTTTAAAAATTCAGTTTATAAAATCAAATTAATTTAAGTTTTCCTCAACTTTTCGTGGATATGTATAGTTACCCAAGAAAAAAAACACCAATGTGAATCGATACTGCATGTTGATTACAAGTCTATTACTTCTACTTGTTACCTCACGTTTTAAATATTTTGATACGCGCAGTTAAATTACTTTTATTGTTTAATACAAAGAAGCGTAGGCAGCGCGGCGTGTTGATATTGTTTCATGAGCACATACTGCAGATTACGCAACTCTTTGACAACCTGTGCGTTATAGTTTCTTCAGAAATTCTTCAACACAGACTTTAGCAGAAACATCCAATATCAGTGATAAATTCCGTATTGAACTATAAAAAAAGCGAAGAAGCGGTGAGGAAAAATTCAAGAGCACGTCGAAAATCTCACGTTTGATATGCAATTAATTACCCTGGATTCAGACAAATTTTAGGTCCTTACGATCCCCCGTTGATTCCTTTTCTAAAGAAAAATTGGGGGCGAGAATCAATAAAGAATCGCTCCTAATCTACGCAAGAACGGTTTTGGAGTCACTATAATATACCCTGCGAGAAACTTGACAACGGTGCTCACTGCATATCGAGCGGGCTAGTGCTAGTGCCACCCTAGGGCCTAGACTTGCTTGCAACAAGAGAGAAATGAGTGCTACCGTTCTCGAAAGAAAATCGCCCATAGGCAGCGCATGCATACGCTAGTTCACTTGCGTCTGTAAAGATCTGTTGCTCTATAGTTAAGAACTAAGCGATTCGTTTATATGCACGAGGTATACTGTATAGTGTAACACATTAATGTCTCGGTACTTACCCATTACTCATGTTCAGAACTTGGTAATGAAGTGTCCCCTGAGCTAACTAATCGCCAGGTTCCTTGAAATAATACCTTGCCTTTTATAACGATAGGCTGTAAAAGTCTGTAAAGGTTGTTTGGACTGCCACAACGCAGTAGAATTTTCTTTCTTGTAAGGAGTTCTAAATCCAAATCACAGAAAAAGATAATATCTGTTGGGGCAAGGTCCGGGGTGTACGGTGAATATCGCAGAAATTACAGTGGCGGCTGAGGCAATGCCTTTAGTTTAGCGACAGTCTTTTAAGCAGTGTGTGGTCAGCGTTCTCTTGAAGCAGCAATGGCCTAGATTGACCAGCCTCTTGTTTAGCAGCTAGTCCTTTCATCAAGTTTTACAGTTACAGACAACAGATATCTGCACTAGTACAATGACACTGGCATTTGTCCACCAAACTCTCCTAAGTGAATTTTCTTATTCTGAGTAAATTTTCGCTTGGGAGCAGAATTTTGCTGGTTTTACAAGATTCAGCTTTTGCGATGAGCGCTTTCGATTATTGTACAGGATTTACTTTTCATCACAGGTAATGATCTGCTTTTGAATTCTTTCATTACTGTGTTGTTTGAGCAATGTAACGTACCATTCGACAAATATTTTCTAGTTTGATTCACTCAATTCATAATATACCAACGTTTCGAGCTGGTTTAGTCAAGTCAAGTGTTTTAAAACAGTTTTGTCACTCACACCAAAGCCTGCATGTATCTGTAAAGTGGTTTGCGATGGATCTGCTTCCACAAGATATTTTAATTCTTCATCAAACACCTACGTCTCCGACTATTCACGGGGCTTTGAGTGCCAACCACAGGGTAGGTCTAAAGATTGAAATTCCGAAACAATAATAACATAAGAACCAAAAAACTACTGTGTTTTTTTTTGCGACACCAGTGCCATACACATCGTTAATCCTTCGAGCTGTTTCTGCAGCACTGGTGCCATTTCATGTTTTCTATTGTACTATACTATGAAAAACACCAAAAATAAAAATAATAAACAAAGAAAACAATAATAATTTACTGTTTTTGAAACTCAAATGTAGCAGTTAAATGAATTAATTAATTTTTGATCTGAAATTTTCAACCAAGTATATTTCAGATTTAAGTGGCCAGTTCGACAAAATGACAATTTAATAGCTTCAAATATTAAGGAGGTAAATTTTTTTTTGTTTTTGGTTGGTCAAGTTTTTTTAATGAATAATTTTCATGCGATTTCTAAGTATTTTTACAAATCACAAAGATTATTTGACATATACTCATATCTTTTACAATAAAAAATGAAATAGTAATACAAAATTTTAATTATTTTGTAGTAAATTAATGGCTATAATATTTTTTAGCTGTTTTTATATACTATTTTTTTGTCTTGAATTAGTGTAGAACTCAGCCATTGCTATGTGGCAGGTTTATGCTTTTTGATATTTCTTTGAAATTGCCTATTTTGTATAAAACAGCCACGTCCAAAACGCAATTATTTGTATTATTAGAAACGATACAAAGTACTGGATAAGATACAAAAATTCTGAAATATAAAATAAACAAAACATAAAAAAATAACTAAAGTGAAACTCTCGAGTACTCTCGACACTAAAATGCTTATATCTCTGTTTGTACTTCTCCTCACATGGCTGCTTTCTGCATAACTAGGTCCAAATGTCGACGACCATTTGGATCAGCGGTAGTAAACTGCTTCTGAGCCATGGGTCGCGGGTTCGATCCCCGCACAGTACAAATATTTGTGTGCATGAACATGTCTGTTTGTACTGGTCTGGGTGTTTTCTATGTATTATAAGCATTTATTTACAAAAAAAAAGTATATAAGTAAGTTTATCGATTGTCTAGTACCCCATACGACAGGGTACTTAATAGTAGCTTAATTTGGGACTAGATGGCTCTGTGTGGCCCAGTGTGGCACGTCTGAAATATTTATTTATTTATTTAAATGTGGATTAATATCCATGTTTTTAACACAAAAAATTTAAGTGAAATGAAGTAGTTACGAGTATTTTAACAAATTTCGAAATTTTGTATAATAATAGTACTAGGTATGATATAGTACAGATTTATTAACAATTTTTGTTCAATAAAAATAAATAACACGATAAAAACGATTTTTTTTTCGATGAATAAATCATGTTAGCAAATAAAAAAGTGTGTATGTAACGGAATAGGTATACAGAAAAGGTTAGTTTGATTTTTAAAACATCTAGAAAATAAAATTATTGTATGCAAAACATCTGTGAAAACAAAAAAAAGTGTTTGAATAATCGGGTATCTGTTTTTCTGGAAAATGAAACATCTATAAAAGAAATTTATTATTTGCATTATTATGTATTAAAATATATCTGGTATTCAAAACTTCGTTAAACCGTTTTCGAATTATTGAACTTCGAACTGAAAAGTTTCGAAAGTTAGATAGGTTACCTCGAAAATCGTATAATTTCTAAAAATACTAGGCGGTTTAGGTATAAAATATAGGAAATAAGAATATGTGCCGCCTAATACTGTAAAATACCTAGTTCGTGGATCTGTTCTAGTAAATACGTTTCATCTCTACAAAGAAAGATGAGAGTGAAAAATTACAAGTGAATATTATTGACATTAATGAATTTTGTTAAGATTTTATCTCGCCTAAATATAATTAAGACGACAGGATTCGAATGACATAATGTAATGACAATCATAGATAAACAACAACAACAACAAAGCAATTTACATTCCAAATTATGATTAAAATACTTTATAGTGAGTTGCTTGACATGATTTAACTGATTCGATTTTTATCACTAAACTAGCTGTTCCCCGCGACTTCGTACGCGTCAATTTCTGTTTTTATGATCGCGATTATTTTTGTAACATTTTTCACTGATGCTTCGCTCCTATTGGTCGCAGCGTGATGTTATATAGCCTAAAGCCTTCCTCGATACATGGACTATCCAACACTAAAAGAATTTTTCAATTCGAACCAGTACTTCCAGAGATTAGCGCGTTCAAACAAACAAACAAACTCTTCAGCTTTATAATATTAGTATAGATTATTCAATCGCAATCATGACATGATCCTACTTTTAATGCTGGCAAGCCTTCTGAATGCCATAATCATACTACGTTTATGGCCATAATAATAATATAATTTTTAGAAAAAAAAGAAACGTCACGTTACGTCGCCGTTCCCATACAATTTGTTTTTTCTTCTTTCGCAAGGCTGATGGGAAGTACCTACTTTTTTGTGTTATTTTGTCCCTTTCGGAACCGGCTATAGTCTAAGACCATGCTGCCACGTTTTTAGTAGGAATCTATACATAAGAAAGTCATGTTAGTTACAACAATTCTGCCGTCAATAGCATATTTGCAGTAAGTCCGCTCAAGGCGGTTTCGAGAAAAACGCGGTTAAGGTTTTGGCGCGAAAATCTTTGATAAATCCTTTGTTTTTCATGAGATCACGGTGGTTGATACCTTAAATGAAAAAGGACCTCAGTTACTATGTATTACTTATTTGGAAACCAACACTGAGCAATTGATAGACAGAATCACAGAATAAACTCATTATTTTAGTCATGCTAAGTATCAATTATGGATTTAGAAAATTATTTTGCTAATGATTTCCGCTTGTTAATATACCGGCCTAGATACCTTCACCACACTTCCCGCACCTGCACCACACTAACACTGATTGAGCAAGCACTATTTCATGCAGGAAAACCGCCCACCCTCCCTCAAAAATGCATGCAGTACAGTTAATGCAATTATTAGTACCCAACACCAATATAATAAAAACCTCGACGCGTTTCGCCACTTCACGTGGCATCCTCAGGAGATGTTGTCGCCTTCGCTGCGCTCCGACGACTAAGCTGTGAATTTTTTTTTTTTTTTTTACGGACCTATCACTGAAACCCCATATATAGGCTTTAATCAGTTAAACCGGGCAGAGTGTGGCGAGCGCTGAAGGCGCTCAGCCTAGGTCCGCCACGCTAACGGTACTCCGGTGCGGCCGAGGGTGAGGCTTCGCGAAGCGAAGCCTCAGGCTCGCTCGCACCGGGGCCCATACTAGCGGGCGTGATCGGGCCAGTGTGGGGTGCTAAGGGCACCCTACCAAATGGCGAACCCACCAGTGGTGGCGCCGCCGGAACCGGAGATGCCGTGGCATGCCGGATCACGGTCGGGCTCCATTCTGGCGAGCCCGATCTGGGAGGGGGGATCGGACAGCAACCTCAAGGGCGCCTCTGTAGGCTCGGACCTCGGCTTGGGTCGCCGTCCGAGGGGGGGGGGGGCAGGTGAGAAGCGGCCAGGAACATGATTGTGTCGGCCGAAATGAAAGGAAGCTGTGAAAACTGGCGAACAGGCCTTTTATAGAAACTCCCCACTACGACAACAGGTTGTGACGTTCAATCTGCGTTGTTATTGAAATTGGTTTGATTTGATTGAAAGTGGTTTGAGTTTTAATTTAAATGATAATTTCTATAAAAGGCCTGTTCGCCAGTTTTCACAGCTTAGTCGTCGGAGCGCAGCGAAGGCGACAACATCTCCTGAGGATGCCACATGAAGTGGCGAAACGCGTCGAGGTTTTTATTATATTGGTGTTCGGGTACTAATAATTGCATTAACTGTACTGCATGCATTTTTGAGGGAGGGCGGGCGGCTTTCCTGCATGAAATAGTGCTTGCTCAATCAGTATTAGTGTGGTGCAGGTGCTTCCTCAAATCAGTGTTAGTGCGGGTAGTGTGGTGAAGGTATCTAGGCCGGTATATTAACAAGCGGAAATCATTAGCAAAATAATTTTCTAAATCCATAATTAGTTATGGATTTCCGCAAAGTAACGCCTGAGTCTATTAATTTTATGCTAAGTATCACCTAAAACTCTCTAATAGGGAAAACTTATCATTTAGTTCAATTCAAAACTTCTATTTTACAATTAATTTAGGTCACATAATACGAGTAAACAACAAAATTACGTTTCTTATTTTACTTGATTGAATCAGTCTTTCCAGTAAAAATGGCACAACTAGAAATTTAGTTTTGTTACATTTATCACTCAACTGAAGTTAACTGTGTATTCTAGAATCACATATGCTCATGTATGGTAAAATGAATTTTTTGAAGTAAATTTATATTGCAAACAAACTAAACATCGTGAGTTTTTCCAGACACAATTGAAATCAATTGTTATCGCGGCACGCGCGTGCCTCCTGGGGGTTGAGGGATTAATCTACAACAAGCAACACTTGTGGATGTTATAGATACTCGTAGTCGAAGTCGTAAATAACCATTTAGTAAAACACATAAAATATACTTCTTTATCAATATAAGAAGATTCAAATATTAAATGAATCAAATAATTAGAAGTTAAATTATAAAAAAAACAATTTGGCGAGAACTAGTCGTCAAGATCCTTGGAAAGATTTAAGGATGCGTCGTCAACGGATCGCAACATCGACATCTTTCAGGATTCGGACCGTTCATTTAAAAAAAAGTGTGCGAATTACTTAAAGTTGTGTGATAGCTGACTGTATGTATGGATGTAACTTATATTTGTAAATGTATTTCTTGTTTCCAATTTTTACAACTACTTAGTTTTTTCTTAGTTTCTGTTATTGTCGACAAGTTTTTCTTTTGAATGCTGTATTTACCTATAAAGGCATATCTTTTAGACTTTAACCCTTAAGTGTAAGTTTGCATGTGAAATGATATGTTGTTGGTGAATCTTTATCAATAAATAAAAATAAATAAATATTTGATAGGTTCATATTAAATTTTTATACAGTAAATTACTTAACAAATTAGTGGTATGGGTTCCATACTGTAGTTTTGCCGAGACACTCTGAAAATGAACTTTTGCAGTAAGTGTACCCACTGTAATAATAATACTTAGTAATGTAAAAAAATGCTTGACTTACTGCATTTTTATAAATAGTCAATTTAGATTTAAAAGTGATTGAAACAAATGAGTAAGATATGTAGGTATGTAGATCTCGTTATCGTGATATCTGTATAACTAACTCAATTTTGTCAAATATCCGACTAACTGTAACTATGCTATGGACGGCAGAATTATTATAGGTCGAGAACGGCTGGACAGATTTTTATAATTTTGGTGTTTTTGGATTTGCCTTCGTCGGGAATAGATAATAACTATTAAAAATCTAGCGTAGGTATATCTCGCTCTCGGGTACTGATTTGTAATAGTGCTCTCTCTGTCATACGGATGACATTGGAACTTTCAACAATAATGTTTGGGCAATGGTGAAAATAATTAAAAATATTTGTTAATTTAGTACTTACGCATGAAATGTAATTCCCTTAGATTTATTTGTGTTCCTTGAATTATTAAAACACTTTCTAAAGGCAGAGGAAGGCATATCAATTGTCTCAATTGATTAGTTTTAGGGACTTAATTTCCGAAAACAATGAAATGTCGAAAACGTGCACCGTTCTTCACTGCTTCCTGCAAGCGACTAGCACGGAAAGAGTGAGCTCACTCTTTCCAACGATGACACATTTTCGTGCGCCTTATGTATAGTGAGGGCTCATCTAATCTATGGCTGATAGCGTATTTTCGGACTATTAAAAAAAGTTATGCGGTTTTTTAGATTCTAAAAATATGTAGGGTTAATTTTTTTTCGTTTAATCAGGCAGTAATAATTAATCATTAGATTTATTTAAAAAAAGAGTAGGGAGCCGATTATACAGAGAGGTTCTGCCTACAGAAAGCGAGATATTATTGGTAAGTTATGATTCAAGTAGGTATTCAGTGTGCGGTCTCCAGCTTTATTTAAACTTTCCACTGAAAAAGTAATCTCACCAAAAACATTCTGTAAAAAACTAGCTAAGTCTCGATGGAGCTGCTTGTTTGTCTCTAAAAAGTAATGAAATCTAGACAAAGTCGTGCCAAGTCTAAGGTTCCTTACTGCGATTTCTTTATTATTACTGTTAATGTTGTGTGACTTTACTTTACTTTACAAAATTCATTACCTTGTAGATCTGGCTACACTAAAGAGTTATCTTTATCTGACCACGCAACTTGTCAAGTTTTGTCTGCCAGTCTAGATAACTATAATAAAAAGCTTTACTGGTTTGAGCTACAAAGAGACACATGTATCGAAAACAAAATAAAATTCCTGAAACATATTAATTCCTTAACTTTTAACTTTGTACTCGAGCAAATAGATCCCAATAAAGTTTTCGATGTATTCCATAATATTTTCTGCCTACTTTATTATCTTTGTTTTCCAGTAACAAGAATAAAAAAAGACTTAAATTTTAGGAAATTGATTTGGATCACTAAGGGAATTAAAAAAAGCTGTGTAACAAAACGAAAACTTTACTATAATTATACAGGGTGTAAAAAAAGGCTTAACGAAGCCTTAAGCCTCGCATTAGGTTTATCAAACCAAAACGCATGCAACAAAAATAATCGCTGGGAAACGAATTTTTTTTTGAGGCATTAAAAAAAATCAAGTATTTATTGCCCGCAATGTATAGCGCGTACGAAGTGCTAGACGAGGTGTTGTGTACGTATGGGCTACGCGGGGCGGGGCGGGGGCAAACGCGGACCGCCTCGCTTTTCCTCTATCGCGTGTACATCGTCTTCGGTTGTAACTTGTAGGCAGGCACAACCTACTAAAATTGCACAGAACACAAATCGCTAAACAAAAGTACCTACTTACCTACTCTTCATCCGTGTCGTCCAGATCAGGCCTCTCCAAATGAACCAGCTGTGGCTCAAACTGTCGACCTCCCATCTCCAAACAAACACGGGCCCGATACCGCGTGTTCTGATGCACTCTCTCTAAAATGCCTCCTCGCACCGACCGCTGTTTAAGGTCTTCAAACACGTCAATGATTTTTTGACGCATTTCGTCACTCGATGTGCATGGCCGGTCAAAAACTCTGTCTTTCACGTAGCCCCACACAAAAAAGTCGAGCGGTGTTAAATCTGGTGACCTGGCTGGCCATGCGTGAGGCCCATACCTCAGATCCAGTGGTCTCCTCCGTCAGGCGTTCACGTACTGGCCTAACGATGTGAGGTGGTGCACCATCGTGCTGGAACCACGTCTCTCGCAGCTGGGCTAGTGGCATGTCGTCCAGAGCCTCCGTCGTTCCATAAAGACGCAATGCTTCGGATGCATTGCCATGAGCCATCCCATAGCAGAACACCATGTTCACAAACTCACGAGCACTAAACTGATGTCAAGGCATTTCTAAAACACTTCACTGTCACGGACGTCACTGAAAAGATAACTGAACAACAACAAAAAGCACGCGAAAACAGAAAATTGCGATTTGCTAGCGCATTCGATGACGTAAGAAACCGAACTAAATAAATTTAAATTTCAAGTATGATTTTTGCTTTTGATTTCGCTGACGGCGCTCGCGGTTTCCTATTGGCTCGCGCGCGCGCCGCATCGCTTGCGACGCGGGGAAAGCCCCCGCTCCCCGCGAATCCGCGCTAGCTGCTCTAAGATTTTTAACCGACTTATAATGATTGCTATTTTCTTTGCTAAGTATTTTGATCAAAGGGACATGAATGAATTGTTTGTTTGGTAGGCAATCATACCATACTCAGTACATTTTATCATTTGTAAGTATTATTTTAAACCGAAAAAAGAAGGAATTCAGTCAAATGGCGGTACTAATACAGCCTTACAGCTTTATTTTTGTTTTGGTAGGTACATTTAAATCAAACAAAGTATTCGCAAAAATTTGCAATTCGTGATTTTTTGTATCTCAAAAAAGTCATTTGGCTGCTTGCTGTAGTAAATAGTAATTAGAATGGTAAAAAGAAATTCAAAGAACATTAATGTTGTTTTTAGTTGAGTTTAATTTTACGAAAGAAGAAACCTTATTGCAATTGTACGGTTTAAATGAAGAAAGAAAGCAAAATTGTTGATAAAAGTAGGTACACAGATAGCATAGCAATGGGGTCTACCGTTTCTTTGCTCACCAGTTGGCGCCACTGTAGACTGAGGTCCGGAGGTATAGCTATCAAAGGCGATTGGCGCCGAAACAAAGTGTTATATCTTGAATCTAATTAAGGTTATATTGTTTATAAATAACTATCTTGATATCAACAAACTAACTTCTGAAATAGTTGCTCTTGAGGCCGCCTATTTTTGCGCTTTTTCTTAATTCCGCTTTTAAAGCGTTCACATTAATCGCCAAATAATCCATATTTGCGATATTTTACGAAGGAGATCACTCTCCAGCAGGTAAATTAAAGAAATTATAATTTATGCAACAAATTCCGCTAAAACCAGTACAAAGTGAATGATATTGGACCTCACGCGACACTAGCGCCTCTAGTGGCAAATTCACTAGCGATAGCCCCCATTGAAATGATATGAAACTTTATTTTATTATCGGATTAGATCTTAATGCCTAGCTATAAATTAACTAAACCAATCATTTAGATGGAATGTTGCTAAATCCTTTAATGCAGGCGTTTTCATCAACAGGACTTGAATCTTACGTATTATCCATTTTTCAGTAACTTATTAATCGATGGAACTGTAAAGTACTCATTACTCGTATGAAACGAAAAAAAATTTTAAGTCATGATGTGGTACTACGCTACGCCTTATTTTGATGTTAGTTTAATCGACCAAATTATCCGAAAATAAAGCCAGTAAAGTGTATTTTGTTAAACTGTAGTGGGTGTAGGTGGTACGAGGCATGTCTTAATCTTCTAATGGTTAAAGTGTAGGCTTTTGATCCTAAGGTTCGATGTTCGAATCCTAGGCTGGCAACGCAAAGTCAGAAAATCACCTACCTACTTAATGTATCAATAAGTGATGATTATGTAAATGTATGAGTATGTTGTAGCTTTTGTGTGAAATGTACTCACAATGCTGTGTAGTTAATAAATAATGAATCTACCTAAAGTTAGATTCATTAAGATGTCAACTTATTTACTAGCGAGCAACTTTTAACTCCCTTTCGAAATTGTGTTTAGTAGCGTTAGAATGATTGCTATCTGTTTTGGTAAGGATTTCGATCAAAGGGACATAAATGAATTGTTAAGGCATACCATGTTCAGTACATTTTATCATTTGTAAGTATTATTGTAGTACCGAAAAAAAAAGAATTCAGTCAAATGACAGTACTAATGCAGAC
Organism: Anania crocealis; assembly: GCA_949315895.1. Taxonomy (NCBI): domain Eukaryota; kingdom Metazoa; phylum Arthropoda; class Insecta; order Lepidoptera; family Crambidae; genus Anania; species Anania crocealis. The sequence continues at coordinate 20,395,589 of OX438883.1, forward strand.
ATACGGATTTACTTTTGTTTGGTACGTTTAAAATGAACAAACTATTCGCTACAATTATGTGAATTTTTGTATCTCAGAGAAGTTATTTTCTTGCTGACTGTAGTAATTAGAATGGTGAAAAGAAGTACTAAGAACCTTAATGTTGTTTTTAGTTATGAGCTTAATTTTACGAAAGGAGAAACCTCATTGATATGCGCGTAGGTTTGCGCTCGGAAATGTTGCTAAACCTTTTTAGCTAGGCGTACAGGACTTAAAATTTCCGTATCCCATTTACGTAAGTAAGAGAAAAAAGGTAAACATAAGAGTTATGGTAAGCTCGTTGTGAGAGTAAAATAATTTGATAGCTTGTTTTCATTCGTGTAATCGACCGAATTATTCAAATTAAACTAGCAGCTTACAAATTGTACGGTTTTAATGAAGGTCGAATGAAAAATTGTTGATCAAAGTAGGTTACACAGATAGCATAGCAATTGAATTGATATGAAACTTTATTTTTGTTTTTGGATACGAGCTTAGTTATAAATTAACCAAACCAATCATTTGGATGGAATGTTGCCAAATCCTTTTATGCATCTGCATGCAGCCTGCGCGTTTTCATCAACAGGACTTGAATCATACGCATTCAGTAACTTATCAACCATTGGAACTGTAAAGTACTCATTACTCGTATGAAACGAAAAAAAAACTTAAGTCATGATGTGGTACCTACTACGCAACGGCTAAAGCCTTATTTTGATGTTAATTTAATCGACCAAATTATCCGAAAATAAAGCCAATGAACTGTATTTGTGAAACTTGAGTAGGTGTAGGTGGTAAGAAACTACGAGGCATTTCTTAATCTTTCTAATGGTTAAAGTGTAGGCTTTTGATCCTAAGGTTCGACGTTCGAAACCTAGGCTGGCAACGCAAACAGAGTCAGAAAAATACCTACCTACTTAATCTATCAATAACTGGTGATTAGTTATTTTGTTAGTTCATTAAAATCAGGATCAAGTGGTAAAGTCAGCAAGCCGTTCATTTAACTTTTCGAAGAACGATACAACAGCACAGCTACCAGCTGATCTTGCGGGGTGCGGGCATTGAACGAACGTTCATCGACCTCAACGCAAGCGTTACACAGCGAGTGCGCGCACACAATGAAGGACATTCGTGGTTGTGTGCGTGCGCGCGGTTTATTGCGGGTTGCTCTCTTTAAAGCGATTTTTATGAAAAAGTTGCGAACATTTTCAACATGTTTCTAAGAAAAAAGTTTTGTTACAACAAACAGAAGATTTTCATGCAAAGATCTTGAAAAAAAAACTTTCACTTTCACCCTAATTATCTCAGGAACTATTCATTTCCCAGGTATGGTTTCCTGAAAAAAATTATCGTACAAATGAGTAGAATATGTGGTATTCGGCTTCGTTAAGCCTTTTTTTACACCCGATATATATTCAAGTGGAAAACGTAAAGAAAAAAATAAAAACCAGTATCAATATTACACTAAATTATTACAGAAATGCATGAGTAATGCCCAAAAACTGAATAACTCTTAATATATTCTTAATGCGAAAAACAAATGCATAGCGTCTTGGAACATAATAAACAATAACATAAATAAAAATCATAATCAAAACGTAATAAAATATATTAAACATAAAAATGACATAACTAGTAATATAAATGACATTTCTGAACTATTTAATGATTATTTTATTGACATTGCACATAATAAAGGTAATTTATTAGTAAATACAAATAAAAATAAATTAAATAACAGCATATTCTTGTACCCTACAACTGAAAGTGAAACACAAAAAATAATAATGAGTCTAAAAAACACAAGATCAGTTGGTTATGATGACATTAACACCGAAATTCTTAAAATCTGCGCTCCAAAAATTAGTAACTTTTTATCGTATATAATTAATTTATCCATGGAAAAAGGCATTTTTCCAGATAAGCTTAAATTGTCTGTAGTTAAGCCTTTATTTAAAAAAGGAGACAATAGTGATATGGCTAGCTACAGGCCAATTACCCTCATATCAGTGATATCGAAAATATTCGAAAAAGTGATGACGAATCGTCTTTACTCCTTTATTACTAAGCAAGATATTATATACAAACAACAATTCGGCTTTTAAGTGGGTAAATCGAATACACTAGCTTGCTTTGCACTAATTAAAAGTATTACAGAATCAATTAATGATAGAATTCCAACGGTAGCAGTATTTTTGGATATGTCTAAAGCCTTTGATTGCGTAAGCCATAAAATACTACTACAGAAGCTCCAAGATTATGGTATAAGAGGAATAGCACATCAATGGTTCGTTAGTTACTTATCATAAAGACGCCAATGTACTGAGGCAACACGGATTGAAAATCATTTACAAGTGAAGGCTAGGTCTAAATATCGAGAAATAAGTTGCGGAGTCCCTCAAGGCAGCATTTTGGGGCCATTACTGTTCATTTTATACATAAATGATCTTCCCAATATAATGAGGAATGATTGTTTTCTATTTGCAGATGACTGTACATTGTTGTTTAAAAACAAAAATATTGACGAACTTGAAAATGACATAAACAATACACTCTTTGACATTATTGATTGGATGAATAAAAATTACCTTAAAATTAACATATCTAAAACTAAAGCTATTCAATTTCATACATATAAAGCGAAAAAACTCATTCTCAACCTAAATTACAGTAATAACAAAATTGACATCGTAGATAGCACAGTATTCTTAGGTATAAGTCTAGATGAACACTGCAACTGGAAAGAGCATATAGACACTCTCTGTACCAAATTAAACAAATTTGTATTTGCGCTGCGGAGAATCAGAAATATTGCGTCATTTCAAGTAGCTTTACAAGCATATTATGGATATGTCTCCTCGCTACTGCGTTACGGTGTGATAATTTAGGGTAACAGCGTAGATTTTGAAAGAGCGTTTAGGGCACAAAAAAATGTATTCGCGCCTTGTGTGGAATTAAAGAGGAGGATTCTTGTAAACCCCTTTTCCTCAAACATAGAATACTTACGCTACCTTGTATCTATATACAAGAAATATGTCTATTAGTAAAAAAACACCCTGAATATTTTACAAAATGTGACAGTTTGAGACCAAACATACGGGAGTCGAGAAGGAATAAATTGGCAATACCGAATTGTCACCTAAAAATATTTCAAAAGAATGTCTATTATATGGCTATCAAAGTATTTAATAGACTGCCGCTGGACATTATTGGTCAGCCACTAGACAAAAATAAATTCAAGAATATGTTATTTAAATGGCTCTTACAGCACAACTTCTATTCTATTGATGAATACCTGAATATTTAATAATAATAATTTCATATTGAATAATTATTGACATTGTAATCTAGCTAATTTAGCCTAATTTAACTTTTAACAATAATATTAATCATTTCATTTAAAGTATCCACTGACATTGTAATATAGCTGCGTATGCAAATTCGCAGTACGTGTATTAAAAACTGCCTTTAATAAAGTAATTGTAAATAAAAATAGCCAATTGACATGTCATGATGCTTGTGTGATTTGATAATGTTGATTAGATTTTATTTTTCTGAGCATGTGTTCCTGATGACATTGTTTGTGTAATTTTATTAATTTGTTGACTTTTAAATTTATTATTTCTAATATGATTCTTAATTCTATAAATTGTATGATAATGTTCTCATAAATTTGCATGCCTACGACATAGGACAGAACCTTGTTGGCACTTGATTTCATTGTCTTCCATCTCAACGTACTACACAATGTTGTGCAAATAAATGTTTGACTTTGACTTTGACTTTACTTCAGATGTTATTTTATTTAAAAACTTGATGCCCATAAACAGAAAACTTTATTTAACCAGACGATGTTTGGGAAGTGCTATCTGATTCCAGTATCGTGTTGCATATTTGTGATAGTCACCCTTTTTAGTCATATTATTAACATTCTCTTTTATGTATAAAATGCTTTGATATATGTATAAATTCACCAGTTACCGTCATAATTCCTAATTGCCTAAATTTATCCCTGCAAGTGTCATTGTATTTTAATCCTAAAATATATTTATCAGCTCTTTTTTGCAAGACAAAGATTTTATGAGCATCTGCTGCTATGCCCCAAAACATCACTCCATACGACATCAATGAATGGAAATACGTGAAGTAAAACTTTTTTTTCTGCTCTTATACCTCCTATTTCTTTAATTTTCCTATGCCTGCCTTCCTATCGCATATGTTGCTGCACCAAGTTTCTGTGAAAGTTGCTGTAGCTAAATGAGATGCCCAAGTTAACCTATTGTCTAATTCAATTCCGAGAAATTATTTTGTTCACTTAAATCAACATCGTCAATAGTATTACTCACACATAGAGGCGTAACTTGATTACCAAGTCTGAAATGTATTAATTGTGTCTTATCAACATTCATAAGCAGATTGTTTATTGAAAGAAAACCAATCTGTTATTGCGGCTAATAAACAATTTGTGTAATGTTCGAGTAGAATAAAGTTAATCGTTCGACTATTTCTTCTTGTAAACTAGTAAGTATAAGTATAAAAACCAGTCTAGTCTTATCCAGAGTTTTCCTTTAATTTTATTTATATGCGTATTAAAAGCAGAAGGGGAGGCATTCGCCCAGCATTGGCACGCTGTAGGCTAGATAAAATTAGAAGATGTGTCCCACTACGCTAGATTTTTGCAATGACAGTCGATTTTTTTTGTACCAATAGTACTCGTAGAAGGGGGCATTACCATATCTCTAATACAGCTGAGACCAGCTGAGGGTTCTTCATCAGATACTTCAGACCTTCGATTTTTGACACCAAATGAAGCGGCCCACCAAGTTGAATATTTTTTGAAAAGGCGGTATGTCGATCTCATATAGTTTGGTTGGGCTCTTGTGTTTTCTAATCAGGGTCACCAGGTACTCCAGATTTTCGATTACCCTAGTTTTTATAGCCATTAAACCCTAACTCTGTACCAAATTTAAGCTCTCTGAGTTTATGGGAAGTACTATTTCTATTTTGCTGATCATGAGTGAGTGAGTGAGTGTCATAAGTGCGAAACTTTGCTTTCGCTTAATTTCGGAACTAAATGACCTACAGACTTGAAATTTTGGATTTAAAGTATATAATTATAGCTTACTGTATGACGAAAATTTCTGCGTTCTAGTCTTATCCAGAGGTTCTCAAATAGGGGCCTGAAAATGCGGCGAAATGGTTTGAGTAAAGGATGGTACGGCAGTGTTTGCTTCGCGCTCGACTTGGCGGGGGCACTGTACCAATAGTAGAAGGGGGCATTACCATATCTCTAATACAGCTGAGACCAGCTGAGGGTTCTTCATCAGATACTTCAGACCTTCGATTTTTGACACCAAATGAAGCGGCCCACCAAGTTGAATATTTTTTGTAAAGGCGGTATGTCGATCTCTTATAGTTTGGTTGGGCTCTTGTGTTTTCTAATCAGGGTCACCAGGTACTCCAGATCTTCGATTACCCTAGTTTTTATAGTTTTCCCTTTATGTGGCCATTAAACCCTAACTCTGTACCAAATTTCAGCTCTCTGAGTTTATGGGAAGTACTAGTTCTATTTTGCTGATCATGAGTGAGTGAGTGAGTGTCATAAATGCGAAACTTTGCTTTCGCTTAATTTCAGAACTAAATGACCTACAGACTTGAAATTTTGGATTTAAAGTATACAATTATAGTTTACTGGATGACGAAAATTTCTGCGTTTTAGTCTTATCCAGAGGTTCTCAAATAGGGGCCTGAAAATGCGGCGAAATGGTTCGAGTAAAGGATGGTACGGCAGTGTTTGCTTCGCGCTCGACTTGGCGAATCCACTACGTTTTATAGACCATAAACTTAGACTTTCAGACCTACCATAGATGTAGGTAAGTACCTATAATAAATCTATGAGGCCTACATTTCTGTTTCTTTGGTCTTACAAACTGATTATAGGAAAATAGGTAATAATACTTCAACCGATCGACTCTGTATCAACCACCGATATCGAGTAAATTGAAATTGTTCTAATTTAAACAAAATCTTAATAAATTTATCTAAATAAGATACCTACAGATCTCGCCAAACTTCTAGTCAGCTCTGAAGTTGCTTCACGCAGGTGTACAGTCGGGCACATAATACAAACATGTTTAACTTAGCAATTTGAAACTGTTCACTTATTATTATTGTTGTGTCCGACTGTAAACCTACGCGAAGCAACTTTAGAGCGGACTTGAAGTTTGACGAGATCTCTGTTGAACCGTAATTACCATAAATTTAATATACTGCTGTAATTACAATGATTGATATTGATGGCTGGAGGGCAAGGCTGTTTACGAGTTATTGTAGGTTAAGTTTTGCGCGGAAAAAGAAAAGAGAATATGGACTTTATTTCTTAGTTTTTGTAAAATTATCATATGCGGCATTCATTGTGATAAAGTACTTTTTCAATATCATCGGATAAAGTGGTCACATTGCTTTATTAATGTGTCAGCAAGTACGATAGATAAATCAAATGAAAGTGAGAAACAAGGAAAGGCAGTTCTATTTGACACGGATCCACGTTCTCGCGTAAAACTCCTGTGATCATTGGAATGTATTTATGTATAGTACTTATGTAGATTATCTTGCCTAGAATAATACTCCAGTGTTCAGAAGGGAATGATTTAATAAGGAAACTTAGCCATAAGATATAAAATATTTAGAAATAAGTAGTGACTAAACTAAGTAGGCATACCTATATTATATCTAGTGTTATACAATCATAGGGTGATTCTTTGAGAACACAACACATTGTATCGTTCTTTCGTGAACGAGCGAGATAATACATTATTGTGCTTACCTCGCACGACTAAAAATAGAATATATTTGGCTGCGAGAAACAAAGAGTGGTATTACTATTTGAAATTTTGTCGAGTCTGCTGAACGATGCTGCTACAGTATCATCATCATCATCATCAGCCTATCACAGTCCACTGCTGGACATAGGCCTCTCCAATTGCACGCCACTTAGGTCGATCCTCGGCTTCTCGCATCCAGCTCCTGCCAGCCACCTTGCGCAAATCATCACTCCACCTAGCCTGAGGGCGTCCTACACTACGTTTGCCGAGACGCGGTCTCCACTCAAGAACTCGTTTACCCCAGCGGTTGTCGGTTCTGCGGCTAATATGGCCAGCCCACTGCCACTTCAGCTTGCTAATCCGGTGGGCTATGTCGGTAACTTTAGTTCTCTGCCGGATCACCTCATTTCTGATTTTATCCCTAAGAGAAACTCCGAGCATAGCTCTTTCCATAGCCCGCTGAGCGACTTTGAACTTGTGGACTAGCCGTACCGTCAGTGTCCACGTTTCGGCTCCGTATGTCATGACGGGTAGGACGCACTGATTGAAGACTTTCGTCTTTAGGCATTGTGGGATCGACGATGAGAAGACTCGACGTAGTTTCCCAAATGCTGCCCAACCCAACTGAATACTTCTGTTCACCTCATCCTCAAAGTTGTTTCTACCTAACTGCAATGTCTGCCCGAGGTACACGTATTTCTGAACAACTTCGAGGACGGCGCCGTGCATCGCAATCGGTAGCGGTAGTACATGTTCATTGAACATAACCTTGGTTTTATCCAGGTTCATTCGCAAGCCGATACGCACAGAAGAGTCAGCCAGGTCATTCAGCATCTGTTGTAGGTCCTGCAGCGTTTCTGCCATAATGACGATGTCGTCTGCAAATCGCAAGTGAGAGATGTATTCGCCATTGATGTTGATGCCTCGTCCTTTCCAGTGCAGCGTCTTGAACATATCCTCCATTGCATTTGTGAACAATTTCGGGGAAATGACGTCCCCTTGTCTCACTCCTCGATGCAATGGTATAGGTTTTGTTTGCTGATTCTGTACTTGGACGGACATGGTGGCGGCTTCGTAGAGACATCTCATCACTTGCACGTACCGCCAATCTACTTGGCAACGCTGCAGGGACTCCAGAACGGACCAGATCTCTATCGAGTCGAAGGCTTTCTCATAGTCCACGAATGCCAGACACAAGGGCTGATTGTACTCTTCGGTCTTCTGTATAATCTGCCGCAATGTGTGGATGTGGTCTATGGTGCCGTATCCGCTCCGAAATCCAGCCTGTTCCGGTGGTTGGAATTCGTCAAGTCTTCGCGCAAGGCGGTTCATGACGACTCTTGAAAACAGCTTATAGACGTGGCTTAGAAGGGAAATGGGTCGATAGTTCTTCAGCAGGGTCTTATCTCCTTTTTTGAAGAACAGGACGACAACACTCCTACTCCACGCCTCCGGAGTTCTCCCTTCAAACAAGACAGCGTTAAAAAGCTTTTGAAGCTCCCTCAGTACGGGTTTACCTCCAGCCTTTAGCAACTCTGTTGTAACGCCATCCTCTCCAGGGGCTTTTCCATTTTTCAACTGTTTAAGAGCCATCCTGATTTCGTCAATGCTGACTTCTGGCAGGTCTTGAGTGTAGTGGCGTGTTAACGCGGCTCTAGGGTCCTCATTTTCGGGATCAGGTCGAGATGCATGCGAAGCGTATAACCGGCCATAGAAGCGTTCTACTTCGGAAAGGACTGCTGGCTTCGAAGCAACGACTTCTCCACTTGCTGTGGTCAGTTTTGTCAGGTGGCTTCTTCCAAGAGATTGTACGAACACTTTCGACCCCCGATTTTGCTCGATCGCTCTTTCAATCTCAAGAGTATTGGAGCAACGGAGGTCGTGTCGTACGAGCTTACTGATCTCTCGGTTTAGAGCGCGCTTTCCTGACGAAGTGACGGGTGGGTTTTCACGTCGTTCCTTAATCAGCCCTAAAGTTCTTTCCGAAAGCTTTGACTTCCTGCCCTTACGCTGCATTTCACAAAATCTCGTACCTTCTTCCCTGAGGATCCGAACCACATTTTCGAGGTTCTGGTTTACGTCTGTTGTGGTTTCCACGGCAGCGAGTCGGTTTTCCAGGTTTGACTGGAACGTTTCAGATCCTATCATGGTTTGGAGCAAAGTAGGTCGGAGCCTTGACTTCATCAGACGGACACGTTCAGCCTTAAAATCAATATTCAGAGAGCCTCGAACGAGCCGGTGATCGCTACCGGTATTAAACCTGTTAATCACGGAGACGTCTCTGAATATATGCTTCTTGTTGGTCATGATGAAGTCAATCTCATTTTTCGTCATAGTGTCGGGGCTTTGCCACGTCCACTTCCTTTGGGGCTGTTTCTTGAAGAAGGAGTTCATCAAGAAGAGCCCCTCCCGTTCGAGGAAGTTGACAAGCATTTGCCCCCTATGGTTTCTGCATCCAAATCCATGGGATCCTACTACCGATTCGTTGCAATTCTGTACTCCCACTTTAGCGTTGAAGTCTCCCATAACAACGCTGTAGTGAGTCTTAGTGGTGAAGTGGAGGGCCTTTGATATGTCATCAAACATATCCTCCACCTCTTCGTCCGAGTGTTTCGAGGTCGGTGCGTACGCTTGAACCACCTTGAGGCTATACCTCTCGGTGAGCTTAATAATAAGGTACGCTACCCTGTTCGACACACTGGACACTTCCACAACGTTGTCAGAAAGGGACTTATTTACCAGAAACCCAACGCCACCTTGGGATTGTTGGTCTCCCTCACGAAAGTACATTAGGTGGCCCGACTCGAGGGTTATGGTGTCCTCCCCCTCTCTTCGGACTTCACATAGCCCTAGGATATGCCACCTAATCTTCCCAAGTTCCACCTCAAGTTGAGCCAGATGCGAGTCTAGCCGTAGCGTGCGTCCGTTGTACGTCGCCAGGGTCAGTTGTTTTTGGTGGCCTCCCGTAACCCGGAGATTCTTCGCACCCCCCGTCCCGCCGTAACCGTGGTCGCCACCATGACCAGGAATAGCGGGACCGCCGGGAACTGGGGGCCGTGACTTTTTGTGCGTCTGCATAGGAGGTTATGCCCATAATCGCCACGCTGGGCAGACGGGTTGGCGATCGCAGGGCGTAGCTTCTTGCACCGATGACGCTGCTGCCCGTCACCGGCCCGGTACACTTAACTACGCCTTCCGTTGGATGGTTATACCGCCATCGGTCGGTCAATCGCCAGAGCCTCGTTCGTCGTCCAGCAGGATGCACCGCGTGCAGGAGAGGTTGGCTTGGGGCGGAAGATGGTGGTTCGCCCCTCTACATCCCAGTACAGTATAATCAACCTAAACATTTCCAGGAGTAAAGTTAGTTTAGGGTTGGGTTAGGTTTAGTTATTATGTGTAAGTAAGAATTTATAATATTTTATATTGTATTAATTATGAATGTAGAATTCCCACTAATGACATGGAAGCATGGTCTTAGACCTTAGCTGGTACCGAAAGGAACAAAAAAAAAGAACAAATAAACAAAAAAATAACCTATATGTTAAAAATTGTGTTCTGTAGCGATGTGCCGAGTCGGCTATTTATAGTATTCGAATCTTTTGGTATTCGTTAAAACAAGATACGAATTAAGACTCGAGTCGGAAGACTCGGACAGGTATTCGAGTACTGGCACAAGTATTCGAATACTTTAGTGGACTCGAGTACCTTTTCAATCGAACTTTGACGACATATCCATATCGATACCTTCAGGTTCAATTGGCGTATAAACCATTTTGGCCAAATCGAGTTAAATATACCATTTTGATCAGATTTTTTTTCTCTATCGATCTGTATATCTGAAATGTTTGAATTCGCTAAAAAAATGTTTATACACCCTAAAAAATCATTGCCGAAAAGTATAACCAATTCCATAAAAACAGTGTAAAAGCCGAGTGGTTGTTTTTGGTATTTCTGTTAAGATGTAATGACATTTTTTTAAGCCCGGGCGTAAAAGTCTATGATAATTGCAATTGGTTTTTACGTTAAGAGTGTTAAGACGCATTCAAAGATTTTAATGTCGTAAGTCCACGGTTATGGTGCAAAATATAGGGACTTAAAGCGTCTCTGCGATAATGGAGTAATACCAAAGAGATTTCATACTGACTTTTACAATTATCACACGGAAGTAATGTACCTGATACTCTAACGCTAACTGATGAAGATGAGGAAGAGCGGATTGACTAGTATTTTGTGTCACATATTCTACATAGGCCTAGGCTTATTTTGTTATTAATATGTTATTTTATTAGCCACTAAAAACGTATCTTGTTTGGTGGTCTAGGAACTTTTATTTTTTGAGTTTAACAAAGTTGATTAGTTTTTTCTACTTTGAATTATTTTCATAACTATAAGGCTGTTTTTCAGGTCCAGTGCCGCTGCCTATCGACTTCGACTAAATGTGATGAATTCAGAAAACGAGCCACAGTGTACTCAAGAAAGCAATTTATAACTTTTTGAGATGCTCTCTAATGAATTTCTTTCTTTAAAAGTACCCAAACTTTTAATTGTTGGCATAAATGGTCACTTTTAGCAATAATGAAAGTTGTAAAAAGATAAATTCACCATTGAACTTCTCAAAAAACTACAAATTCCTCTCCCGAGCACACCGTAGCTCTACTCCCTGTTCAAAAGTCTCAAATTCATCACAACCAATCGAAATCAATTTTATTGGCGGCAGCCCTGAACCGGGAAAGAAGTCTTAATTTTTTGCCATAATTGCATAAAAGAAGTGAATACTAGTTTCGTCTTTTAAGTTGCAATATGTTGATTTTTTCTACCTAGAGTTATTAAAAATTCTTAATGATGTGCCATAGTTTTGCTACAAAATTGTAACATAAAAACATTAGAAGAAAGTTATTTTCGTACCTTGGCAATTTTATTTTATCTACATCAACCAAATATAGATAAAACACTAAAAATATATTTCTATACATTCTCGAAACAATAAAAGTGTGCTTATATTTAACATTACATTACTTTTATACAATGTTTTATTAATTCATTTAAATAAATCACTATAATCAATGGTTGTAAAAACCAAAAAATCTACATCTATCGGTCTTTACGTCAGCAATTGCAATCTCATGTTTACTAAAAATTCAAATACGACGTAAAGAGATATTTTTAGATCCATTATAGGACGTCGTATAAACCACCGAGTGTGTTTTTTAAAGACGTAAATCCAAGCTAACTTTAAAACTAACGAAGATGGGCATGTTTTGAATATTTAGATTTTTCCATCGCAAAATTTTAAGAATATTTTCTCTTGGTCATTTTTTAGTAACTTCTGAAAGAAAAAAGTTATGATTTTTTTAATAAATAAGAAAACGTTTTTTGGCTCTCCTGAAAAGTACGGTTTTGGTTTATACGACAATTGAACCTGAAGGTATCGATATATTACATCAATAATCATGTAAGAACGATAGAAAAGTAGGTAATGTAAATAATAACAGATTGTATACTCAGTCATTTAATCATATAATCAGCCTTTGGTAATTATGGAACAACAACATCACATACATTTCCCTGTAAATTGGTTGTGTTCCCAAAATGAACAAATGTTTTTTTGCACTCTTTGCACTCCACTTTTTTACCTTCTAAAATGTTGAATAAGTTCCATACTTCCGATTTTTTTTGGAGCCATCCTATCACAGTCACTGACTAAAAACACTTAAACACAACACAAAATTTCACAATTTAACGGATAATCAACAGTTTGACAGATTAAAATTATAATTTTCAAGAAACCGTTAAATCTTTATTAAACTGACCGTTCGGGTAGAAAACATAAACACGTTGAAACCTGCAACGATTCATCAACACATCTCGCGTGAGTCACGCGGCGTGCGTGACTAACTTCACAATGCTCTTTAAAGTGAACGGGGCATTCAAAATCCGACTGTACGCGTCAAGCAGAAGGTTTCTATTAAAGTACACGACTTAGGATTCGAATACCGTATTTTATGTATTCGAGTACGTGAGTACCTGCTAGGTATTCGAGTCAGTACTCGAGTCAGTCTGACTCGGCACATCTCTAGTGTTCTGTGGACATGACTGACTGACTTTAATAAATTAATTTAACATATTTTATTTAACGTAGTGATTACTTGCTCAGTGTTTAACGTTAATGAACATAATTATTATGTCAATTACTAGATCCGAAGTGTTAAGGCTCTACAAGAATTTAATGCAATACTCCAAGACCTTGACATTTACTGATCCTGCATACTTTAAGAAAAGGGTAAGCGGAGAATTCAGAAAGAACAAGAATTTGAATCAAAAAGAAGATATAACGTTTGCCTACCAGGTTAGTGTTATTATTTACAAGAATTATCTTTTAGAAATAAATTAAACATGTTTGTTTTTTTATTGCATAAAATTTATACATGCATTTATTTTATTGCAGAAAGGTGAAGCGCTGTTGAGAAGGGCTTCAGTAGTGTAGAATGTTAAAGTGGGTGACTCGATTACGTCCTTTCCAAGTTTTACACCCTGTGACAGCATCTAAGCATACAATAGATTATTCCAGAGTTCCAAATATAAATGAAAATGACTTAGTAGAACAATTTGTTAGAGGCGGGGGCCCTGGTGGCTCAGCTGTAAATAAAAATGCTAACTGCGTAGTACTTACACACATACCCACAGGTAGATCTTTTTATTATTGTTAGTTTATTAAATAAAAGATAAGGTAACTAACCTTGAATGAAGCATGCTGCAGCAATAACGTAGAAAAAAGCAGGTATGAGTATTAAATTATTACTGACATAGACATCAAACATTTTTGTATAGCTCTATATCAGTGCCACTGGTTGCACTAATAACAATAAAAGTTGATATCTGCCATCGCTTTCAGTGTCATCTGACCTTAATTTAGATTTAGATCATACCATCATCATCATCACAGTCAAACAACCTCTCCTCAATACACATAGGCCTCTTTTTTATTGACGAAAGAATAGTTGTTTATGCATACCTAATACTTGGCAGCAGTAAATTATGTGGGAGTCTCTTGTCAGAGACCAGCATATTAAACCACTTTTTGACTGACAAGCATACCCATTTAAAGACCAGAAATGTATCAAGCAATGTATGTTGACGATGCATGGGGATGTGTATAGGAGGTCTTCCATGCATCATCTATGTACATAATAGCAGACCTAAGTGGTCCCCTAAGGATGTCCATGCCTAAAAGTCCCGCATCTAACGAATGGGATCCTACCCACATATTTCTGTATGGTGTGCAGTTGCCATTCCAGAATGGGTTATTTTAACTATGCGCCCTGCCCATTAGATCAGTAATTATTTAAGCAATGTTAGTCGTCTTAGTCCTACAGATTTCCTCATTTCTGTCTCTGACATAGAAAAGTACCAAGCTTTGCTCTTTCATTGCCCGCTGTGCAACCTTGAACCTTCCCTTGATTTGACATTATTTTAAATCTTAATGATCTATCTATTTAGATCATGAATACAAAAGTGAATGTAAATGTAGTTCCGTCATGCTTTTAAGCATAGGCAGAATCTGAAACTTATCTTTATTTGGAGGTCAATTTTCTGTGACACTAAAAACTGTTGATGCAAACTTGTGAAATATTTGTTTTTTTTTACAGGAACAGTAGTAAAATGTCACCTCAGTAGATGTCAAGATGAAAATAGGAAATTAGCTAGAGAAATGTTAATTGCAAGGCTAGATGAAGAAATTAATGGCTCCAATAGTGTTACAGGGCAAAAGAAAAAAATAGAGGAGAAGAAGATGAAAAGAAATGAATATAAAAAAAAGAAAATAGCACAGCTAAAGAGTGAATTCAAAAAAAGAGAGGGGTTGACATAGTGTGTCCTACTCTAGAAATTTATGACATAACTATTATAGTAAATAGTAATGTCATAAATTTTTTGACAATATCCTAACTAATGGGGACTACGGTTTCTTTGCTCACCAGTTGGCGCCACTGTAGACTGAGGTCTGGAGGTATAGCTGTTAAAGGCTATTGGCGCCGAAACAAAGTGTTATATCTTGAATCTAATTAAGGTTATATTGTTTATAAATTATAACTATCTTGATATCAACAAACTAACTTCTGAAATAGTTGCTCTTGAGGCCGCCTTATTTTGCGCTTTTTCTTAATTCCGCTTTTAAAGCGTTCACATTAATTGCCAAATAATCCATATTTGCTATAATTTACGAAGGAGATCACTTTCCAGCAGGTAAATTAAAGAAATTATAATTTATGCAACAAATTCCGCTAAAACCAGTACAAAGTGAATGATATTGGACCTCACGCGACACTAGCGCCTCTAGTGGCAAATTCACTAGCGATAGCCCCCATTACAATATTTCAATCATTGACAAAGTCACAGATTGAAATATTGTAAATAATGTTAGGATATTGTTGATCTAACGAAATATTGGACAGATGTTTATGCAAGGGGTCTTTGACTTAATTATGTGAAAATGTTTGTAGATTTTTAATACATACTTCTAAGTACTACAGACTCTTTTTTTGCGATCTTATTAATTATCTTAAACCTATATTCAATATTGCAAGTTAAGAAAAGTACGGAAAAACCGTTATGTCACTAAAGATAGCCAAACTTTAGCAATATCGCAATGTACCTACTCTCGGCAGTACTTTCGGAGATAAGCATGTTGTACACACATACACAAGAAGACCTGAACAATATGATCGAAGATCTCGGTAATGTTTCTCAAAGAGTGGGTCTTAGGATGAACATGGACAAGACGAGAATCATGTTAAATGCCCATGTTGCACCCGCTCCAGTTAACGTTGGGAACATTGCACTCGAAGTTGTTGACCACTATGTTTACCTGGGACAGATAGTCCAGTTAGGTAAGTCCAACTTCGAGAAAGAGATCTCTCGTCGAATCCAGCTCGGATGGGCAGCGTTCGGGAAGCTCCGGCATATATTCGCGTCCGAAATACCTCAGTGTCTCAAGACGAAAGTCTTTGACCAGTGTGTGTTGCCAGTAATGAGCTATCGGAGTGAGACGTGGTCGTTTACTATAGGTCTCATAAGAAGGCTCAAGATCACCCAGCGAGCAATGGAGAGAGCGATGCTTGGTATTTCCCTACTCGATCGAATCAGAAATGATGAGATCCGCAGGAGAACTAAAACTACCGACATCGCTCGAAGGATTGCATCGTTAAAGTGGCAGTGGGCGGGACACATAGCACGGAGACCAGATGGCCGTTGGGGCGGAAAAGTTCTCGAATGGCGACCGCGTACCGGATGACGTTCCGTGGGCAGGCCCCCTACAAGGTGGACCGACGATCTGGTCAAGGTCGCGGGAAGCCGCTGGATGCGGATAGCACAGGACCGATCGTTGTGGAGATCCTTGGGGGAGGCCTATGCCCAGCAGTGGGCGTCGTTCGGCTGATATGATGATGATGACATACATACAGACAGACAGAGACTTGTGTTCTGTTACTTTTTTCATATCGCCCACACTCATTTATTGAAAAAAATATTATTTACACACACAGGTACACTACCGACACATGATTTCTATTTATCTATTATACATACATACACGGTGCAATTTCAACCACCTGTAAAACGAAGTCCACGTTACAATACCGGCAAGTAGTCTCACGTAGTGATTACTTGTTCAGTGCAGTCCACTGTTAATTTTTATACCGCCCTAACGGCCGGTCCCAGTAATATTATATCTATCGCCAGTTTTGACATTTCGGAGATGAGAAACAGTTTCTATACTTATCTGATTTTGCCGTCCAGAGAAACAAAGAAAGAAGTGGTTTTCTATCTCCGATATGCCAAAACTAAAGATAGATAGGTTATTAGGACCGGGCGTAAAACAACAACTCATCACCCTTCAAAACCTATTTCCCTCAAGTTCCCTCTAATCGCTAAGGCCTCTTCTTGGACCTACAATGCCCTTTAATTTCGACTTAAATTTCTAGTAAAAACTCTTATTATTTTCCACCTTTCATTTCAATATGAATTTCAAAATATAGGTACATACCTACTATGTAAATTTTCATTTATAAATGCATCGCAAACGAGAAATAATACACTTTGCTCACTTTGCTGTGCTGCAGTAAATAACTGAACTAAATTTGAATCTCTTGGCTGACTCTTTGTCAGTCATTTCCTAAAGGCTAACTTTCAATACGTTAAGTAAGTTGATAAACGATTCTAGTTCAAAACCATCAGCTTAATGATTTAATTGAATGCCGGCGTTTAATGAACGGCCTAGGCGTCAAATTGGCTGGCTAATTTAACTGGACGGCTGCGATATGTAGACAACTCTGCTACGGAGGCGACTAAAGACGAGCTTACCAGACTGCCTTACGACGCTGCCAGAATAATATTGCCCCTCCATTTCGTCAGACGCCAACCCGCCTACCAAGTGTGGCGAATAAAGCAGCATCCTCCTATTATAGAGTGCTATGTCCAGTGGAGTGGCGCGAGCCAATGATGATAATTCTGAGTTTTGATCAGGCGCGGAAATGTAATCTTTGGACCTTGTATTTATTAACCAAGCCCCAAGCCGTTTAAGTTTCTAATTTTACCTGTTGCGTGCTTGGTCTATGTAAATTGGGCAACGCAGATCGTACCGGTCATTTATGTTGGAGTTGTTGTGTTTATCGTGTATCATTCACTAGCTGTTGCCCGCGACTTCGTACGCGTCAATTTCTGTTATTATGATCGCGATTATTTTTGCAACATTTTTCACTGAAGCTTCGGTCCTATTGGTCACAGCGTGATGTAATATAGCCTAAAGCCTTCCTCGATAAATTGACTATCCAACACAAAAATAATTTCTCAATTCGAACCAGTACTTCTTGAGAATAGCGCGTTCAAACAAACAAACAAACTCTTCAGCTTTATAATATTAGTATAGATTACGGCTCAGTGTACCTACTTGAGGGTACAGTCAAAATAGTATTTGTGTATTAAATCTTCTTATCGTGTGATTTTCCTTTAAGGACAGGGGCGCCTATATTTCAAATGCGCCTTGGGTCCTAAGTCCTGATTAGATAGGTATTCCCGATTTACCTGAGTCGTAACGGTCTCCCCTGTCCCCACTATCCCCGCCTTGCCGTCACTTCTTAATGTCATTTAAATTTAATAAGTATAAGTCAATTTCAATACTTGTTACTTTAGTAGACTTATTAAATTCTTTAGGCATATAAATTAAAAAATACCCTTTGGCTCACAAAGCTGAACAAGTTTTTCTCGAATTTGGAGTTAAGTAAGTAGGTTCAGCATGAGGTTGATTTTAATCTTGAATCAGAGTTTTGAAAACTCCTAAGTAATAAATGACAATTTTATGCTCAAAATGGTTTCTTGCCTGCAAACTCCCTCACAATTGGCGCCACACCAATGTATAGTCCCAAAATGACCTACCACATGGACATTGAAGCAAGAATTTCAAAAACTTTTACTTTTGATGCGAGGTCTGACTCTGAGACGTAGTGGATTGTTCCAAACATATACTTTTAGCATTCGCATCTCCTCGCATGACAGGCGCGGGTTCGAGTCCGGCCTGAGACATAATTTTGAAATATTATAATTTTGAGTTGAAATACTGATATTGTAATTGCAATTTAAAATTGCTTAAAATATCATACAGAGTATATAGATCGTTGTTAAGAATTTTCGGTATTTCCTTACTAACAATAATTTCTGAACCTAAGTAGATATACCTACTTATGTAAAGCTTAAGATACGAGTATTAATTGCGTATTCTATGTTTACAAATAAATAGCGCCAAGCTTCCAGTTCGCTATAAAGTTACATGAAAATTTGTAATCATGTTGTTGTAATTTGAAAATAAAGCTTATGTTTTATTTTAAACATGTAAGTAATTTTCGATTAAATTAACTAGTAATGTTGCATTTAAATTGTTTTAATAAAAGTGAAAACCTAAGAGGCCTAAAAGTTTGGCGCAACTTATGATATCTACTTAGTTGCCTAAATTAGTACAGTTAAGTTAAATAAGTAGTGTAATTGCTCACGCTCAATTAGCTACTCGATACGTAAACGCGAAGGTTTAAGAAGCGGACGAATTAAAATTACAATGCAGACGGGATTAGATTGCACAATGAAAAGCGTACTAGCATGTGTTGTTCTGTGTGTTTTAGTGTTCGACAATGGATTCTGTTGTGAGAATGGAAATTACACCTTACAGCCAATACAACGAAAGTTGTGCGAATTCAAGATAGAGCATCCGGTTCGTATTATCAGTTTTTACCTTTAAATTTAAATTTGTTATACTTAGTAGGTTACTCGTAATATTAGGTTCAATAAATTCTTGTTTTTTTGATGGTCATTTACAAATTAATGCCAATGAAAAAGATAAGACATGTTGGAGCCTAGCTACATGTCCACGCAAAGTGCCTCTAAAAATTATTAATCTAAGTATTTGTAATACTTAATCGCTGTACAAATTAATTAGCTCAATACATCCTCTATTATACACTCTTTGTATATGATCAATATACCTATGGATTAATGATAAACTTCTGGTAATCTTTTGATAAGTTAAATGGTTCTAAAACAATTTTCTAGGCAAACCTGGTAACCTACGAGTACTAACAGTACCTATAGGTCACAGTAAGTGTAAGCATTTGTAATTTCTTGCAGAAACCAATAGGTGTTCTCACAACAACTGCAGGAAGGCCCGTTGAGCTTAGAGAAATAATAACACTGAACTCCGATATCATCTCTAATGAGTACCTCCTAGATTCTATGATGCACTTCACCCACGAGAGAGTGCCGGAGCGAACGGTGCACGCGAAAGGGACAGCTGCATTCGGATACTTTGAAGTGACCCACGACATCTCCAAATACACAAAAGCTGATGTTTTCAATGGAATCGGAAAGAAAACCCCACTGGTGGTTCGCTTCTCGACAGCTACTCAGAATTTAGGAGGCCCTGACGTAAGCAGAGAATTGAAAGGCATGGCCATAAAATTTTACACTGTCGAAGGAAACTTAGATATGCTCTGCTTACAAACGCCCGTTTATTTGTACAATGATCCACTATACTTCCAATCTCAAGTACATGCATTCAAAAGGAGTCCGTCTACCAACGTGTTCGATAGGACAATGCAATGGGACTTTTTGACAATGCGCCCGGCAGCACTAAATACCTTTTTTTGGACGCAATCTGATTTTGGTATTCCAAGCTCATATAGGAATATGGATGCTTTTCCAATTCATACTTACGAAATTAATAACAGGAAAGGCGACAAATACTACGTCAGATTCAACTTCAGAACTGAACAGGGAGTGAGTAACCTAACGACAGTAGGAGTAACTAACGCTAGTCAAGATATTGACTATTATACTAGAGATTTGTACAATGCGATTGCTAACAAAAACTACCCATCATGGCGATTAGAAATGGATGTTATGACACGAGATAGCATTAAAAGTTTAGACTTCAATCCGTTTGATGTCACGCGGTTATGGAAAAATGGCACCTATTACACTGTGCAAATAGGACGTTTGATTTTGAATAAGAACCCCGACAATTACTTTAAAGTGGCCGAGTTGAGTGCTTTCAAACCATCAAGTTTGGTGCCAGGTATTCCTGGTCCAGTCGATACATTGTTTAAGGGTCGCAGACTTTTCTATCGCGATACGCAGAACTACCGTTTAGGTATTAACCATCGTAACATTGACGTGAATTTGCCTATTTACGCGAAGACTTATGTACGTGATGGCATTCCACCGGTTGACGATAATATGAAAGACACACCAAATTACTATCCGAACTCGTTTAGCGGGCCCGAGACAGTTGTAGACGAGAGTAAGCCCTGGCGCAGGCTTATGGTGTTTGACAGCAACGCAGTGGACTTGGCGCAGCCTGCGCACTTTTACAACCACGTGCTGTCTGATGATGGGCAGAGGCAACGTCTGGCGGACGTGTTTGCGGCGCAGCTGGCGACGGTGACGCATCCTGTTCAACGTAGAGCCCTCAAAATGCTTAAGCTGATTGATAAGGATCTGGGCAGACGTGTGCGCGCTGGTGTGAGGGCAGCCGTTGCGGCCAATGCATCGCAGCAAGCAACAAAACCTAAATAGACAAACAAATTACTTAAATGTAACTATTCAATGGTTAGAAATGCAGTTTTTTTTATTTTAACACAAAAACAAAGAACAATTTATGGTACTAGCTTTTGCCCGCGCCTTCGCTCGCGATAAATTCGGGGTAACAATAAAATTTTACCCTCTATTTTAAGGAGTTGGTGGCGAATTTCCAAAAGAAATAAATGATATATTAATTTATTGTAAATAGTCCGCATACCAATTTTAGTTTCAGTATTTTATTCCTTTCGAAACTTATGATTATTCCCTTTGAGTTATTACCCCCGTTATGTGGTTGTCCGTTATTAGTCTCAATATAACGGTCGTTCTACACGTGACCATGCATGGACGGAAAAGTTTGCCTAATTTATCAGATCAATTACTATTTATATAATCAATAAAGTTATATCATGTCATACTTGTGTTATAGATATACTTAAGTAAGGCAAACGTTTGCGTACCAATATCCCAGTAAGCCACTATGACCTTTGTTTTAATTTAAGTATGAATAAAGTACCTTTTACGACGCAATTGTGTGTCAACTACGGAATTCTACAATGGACTTGGCTTGACACACACTCGGGCAGTATTATAACATCCTTGACCTAAATATTGTTCCAACTCAAAACATTGTTTAATGTCCCATACGCCTGTATGAATTCTCACTTCTCACTTCCTAGTTTAGTTTTTACCGTATTAAGATTTTAGCAGTCTATGTATCTATGCTATCTTATGTCAAAAAATATAAAGGAGGACACACTTTGAAAAAAAAAAGGATTGCAGTCATAACGAATGGGGTATCAAATGAAAAAGACAAAATTCTGAGCAAAAAAATGTCCAAACAAAACAGCAAATATACGTATACATTAAGCGATAGAAAAATAAAATAAAAAAACTGTGAAGCTGTTTTTTTGTTGTTTTTCTAAGGATCCCTACAGTATTAATCCTATAATAATCTTTAACTGTAACTATTTACAAATATAAGTTAAAATCGGGGGGCACGGCAGTGCCCCCGCGAAGTCGAGCGCGAAGCAAACACTGCCGTACCATCCTTTACTGGAACCATTTCGCCGCATTTTCAGGCCCCTATTTGAGAACTTCTGGATAAGACCAGAACGCAGAAATTTTCGTCATCCAGTAAGCTATAATTACATACTTTAAATCCAAAATTTCAAGTCTGTAGGTCATTTAGTTCTGAAGTTAAGCGAAGGCAAAGTTTCGCATTTATGACACTCACTCACTCACTCATGATCAGCAAAATAGAACTAGTACTTCCCATAAACTCAGAGAGCTGAAATTTGGTACAGAGCTAGAGTTTAATAACCACATAAAGGGAAAACTATAAAAACTAGGATAATCGAAGATCTGGAGTACCTGGTGACCCTGATTAGAAAACACAAGAGCCCAACGAAACTATAAGAGATCGACATACCGCCTTTACAAAAAATATTCAACTTGGTGGGCCGCTTCAAAAGTAGTGAAGTATCTGATGAAGAATCCTCAGCTGGTCAGCTGTATTAGAGATATGGTAATGCCCCCTTCTACTATTGGTACATAAAAAAAAAACGACTGTCAGTGCAAAAATCCAGCGTAGTGGGACACATCTTCTAATTTAATCTAGCGTATAGCGTCCCACTGCTGGACAAATGCCTCCTCTTCTGCTTTTAATACGCATATTAATAAAATTAAAGGAAAACTCCGGATAAGACTAGACTGGCTTTTATACTTATACTTACAAGTTTACAAGAAGAAATAGTCGAACGATTAACTTTATTCTACTCGAACATTACACAAATTGTATATTAGCCGCAATAACAGATTGGTTTTTCTTTCAATAAATAATCTGCTTATGAATGTTTATAAGACACAATTAATACATTTCAGACTTGGTAATCAAGTTACGCCTCTGTGTGTGAGTAATACTATTGACGATCTTGATTTAAGTGAACAAAATAAAGTAAAATTTCTCGGAATTGAATTAGACAATAAGTTAACTTGGGCACAGATAATATAATACTTGGGCATCTCATATACAACAACTTTCACAGAAACTTGGTGCAGCAACATATGCGATTAGGAAAATCAAAGAATTAGGAGGTATAAGAGCAGCAAAAAACGTTTACTTCGCGTATTTCCATTCATTGATGTCGTATGGAGTGATGTTTGATGCTCATAAAATCTTTGTCTTGCAAAAAAGAGCTGATAAATATATTTTAGGATTAAAATTTAATGACACTTGCAGGGATAAATTTAGGCAATTAGGAATTATGACGGTAACTGGTGAATTTATACATATATAAGGTCAAATTTTTTTTGGTAATTTCCTTTTAACGACCGGTTCAGCATAAAAAAGAATAAGGTTTTGCAAAAGAAAAAAATATTTTTATTCACTATTTCCCGAATAAATCACATGAGCACTTTTCAATCGAAGAGTAAAATAAAACATCCCATTTGTTATAATGTACGACCCTGACCTTGTTCGATCGATACACGTGCCGCTTCTACTCACTCTCATCCGCGCCTCTTGCCTCCCCCTTCGCAAACGTCGGCGCGAGCGACGACACAGACATCAATCAAATCAGTCCGCCAGAAAAATTCGTAGCGATAATGTGTGCGCACGCGACGCGTAATTGTTATCGTAATAATGCCGTATGGCTTTTCCGGCCAGGAGTACCTACCTCAAAGCGGGGCAAAACATGGTGCGGTCGCAACAGCTTTACGCCGCGCAGTACGGGAGTACTGTGCGCATACGCACCTTACTTGGCGCTGTGCAGCGGCACCGGGAGTCTGGAAGCTTTCGGCCGCGCCTCGATGTGGGTCGGTAACGACACCCAGTCCGCTTGGAGGAAGACGTGCTGGATAGCACCGCAGACGCTGCCCGCGTATTTGGCGTAAGCCAATATTACGTGTGGCGGCTCGAAGGCCTCCACCCGTATCTACCAGCACGGGCGAGTACCAACCTAGTGTAGGGACATGACGGCCACACAATTCGCACCGTGGAATAGTTACGTGCCCGAATTGTAAACGCGTTCGATTTTAAGTCAAGTGAAGATGTTCTCGTTTCGGTTCGGAGGCATTGTCTGGACCGTGCATGGATGTATTTACAAGTAGAAGGCCGTCAAGTCCAACATTTAACCTAAATAGGTGGTGTAAAAATCTAAATATGTCTTGTGATATCAGTGTAAATATGACTTGTAAATATCAATGAATTATGACTTTTAAACACGCCAGGTTGTTTTGCTAAAGAGTGTTTATGATGTGTTGTTTATTTACCTAATAAATTAAACCTAAACGAAACTGTGTTTTATTGAATCACAATACTAGTATGCATATCCATACTCATAATCTCCAAGTAAGTTCCTGTTAATGCTATCTGTCAGATACTTCATACTCGTTGGGTAGTGCTTACTTGGACACTATCATTTTATCAATCAAATTTTAAGCACTACCTAACGAATTGTTAGAATAAAAAACGTCATTTCGTATTAAATATCTGGCTGGCATTTAGCACTGCCCAGAACTTACTTGATAAAACTGGTCCTTTATAATACTGACCAGCTGTTCAAGCACGATCAATAGATGGCGCTGTGCCCTCTTAAATCGCGCTAGATTTGGTTTTCGGAGTAAATAAGTAAGAGACAGATAAGTAGCTAAATGAACTCCATTCTCTCCCCACCCACGCTTTGCGCACCGCGACACTAGCGCCGAATGCCTATGAATGAAGTGTGGGAAGAGTGGGGCATTGGAATGAGTGAGACGGAGGCGATTACGTAGGGATCGCTGAGAGTTAGACAGGATGCTTTTTAAAATAATTATTTCTTTTGTTAGAAAAAAATAAAATGATAACTAGCCATATTTTGTTTGGAAAAAATTAAAGGGATATTTTTATTTTATATAAACAGCGACTCTGTGTAAGTCTTGTTACCTGAAAAAAAGTGACCTTATATAAAAGCATTTTATACATAAAAGAGAATGTGTAGCGCGGTATGAGGTGGCAACACCGGAAGTACCGATGGCCCCTTTCCGCCAAAGACGTCGGCCAATTAAAAGGCCTTCTCGTTATAAAACGTAAGCGCGCCAAAAATGCCGCGCTCTGATTGGTTCATAGATATGTATATAGTTTAAAGGGAAATTAAATGGCTGCTAACAAAGTTGGTTGTGTTTCACTGAGCTCCCGTAGAAAATAAGAAAACCCTGAGAAGACTGAGTCTGGCCCACGCTAAACTGGCGCCCAACGTGGGGCCAACATTAAAATCAAGAAATTTACTGTTATCTACGGGACACAACTGCAACCAACTCAACGCTCGGTGTGCAAAACTTTACGACGCGCCGCCGCCATCTTTTCACTTCTACTTCAAGATTCAATATTGTTATAAGAAGAAGCAAGATGCCGCGTCCGGTATCGCGCAGTAAGCGTCGTCAGACGGACTTTTACGACGTGGAAGACGCTTGTGATTCAAACGCTGCAACAACGCCAACGACCGAGGCACTCGAAGCGCCCGCCGCCGTTTCGGCCGCCATCTCTGTGAGCGACATCGCCACCATGATGGCTTCCTTGCAGCAGGCGCAGGCCGACCAGCTTGAGCGCCTCATCACAAGGGTACTTGAAACGCGTTCGCCCGCGCCCGCGGAAGCCGCGCAGGCCACGCCCACGCCGTCGCCCGTTTCTGGAACGTTCGCCACCTGCAAAGCCACCTACAGTGGAGCGCCTGCTGAATCACTCGACGGTTTTATAGATGCATTACAAGCATTCAAGGACTGCGCCAACGTCAGTGACAACAACGCCTTGCGTGGCCTATCAATGCTGTTGACACATGAAGCCGCCACGTGGTGGCATGGAGTAAAAGCAGAGATTAATAGCTGGTCACAGGCATTACACCAACTACGCTGTGCGTTTGGAGACCGCCGACCACCGCACAGGATATATTTAGAGCTATTTGCCACCAAGCAACAACTAGAAAAAACAGATCTGTTTGTGAGTAAAGCACGCGCACTATTTGCCCGTCTACCGCGTGGAGATCTGACTGAAAAAGTACAGCTTGATATGGTGTACGGCTTACTGCACACGCGAATAAGAAACCGAATTCGACGAGAGGAACTGCACTCTTTTGCTGACCTGCTGCACCGCGCCCGAGAAGTCGAAGACTGCGAGCCGGACTACAAGTACATGCAACCTACGTTTGCCGCCACCCGTGTCGCCGTCGCGCCCGCGTCACGACCGCCGAGAGCGCAACCTCCGCCGCCGAACGCACCGGCGTCGTCAAGTAGGACGCCCAAGTCGCACGAGTCGTCTTACCCGTCCTCATCGAATCACCCTCGGTTGGGTACGCGTAGTGCCGCGCCCGCGAAACCGTCTAATCGTTCATATTGTGTATATTGTCGAAGAAGTGGACACAGTCGTGAAGAGTGCCGTCGTCTCCCTTCTGTGAAAGACATTACCGAAGTAGCGTGCTACGGATGTGGTGAGAAAGGAGTTATTCGTACGGACTGCATCAAATGCAATGCCCGCTTTAGTGCCGTATCATTTGAATCCGTGTCTACTGCCACCCTCTCCAAGTCCAAGCGTAAGCCAGACATACAAGTAAGTAAAACTACTGGTTGTTTTGTGGCCGTGAAAAACACTACTTCTAAAATCGATCAGTCATATCACTTAAAAACGTTTACTCGTAATAGTCGTAATGTATTAGACAACACCAGTTTACAACGTAACAAGTGTTCCTCACAAAGTCCTCATAAAACTAGCATCGACTTATGTAAATACTTAAATATTATGCCTAACAACTATCACAACAATGTTAATAAGTCTAATCAAGAATCTAACATTTCGTTAACTGATTTTTTTAATGTGCTTCCCTCAGATTTTGTAACTGAAAACAGTTCGTTAAATAATTCATCTGTATATGCAATGTCTACGTATAGTGGTACTAACAACCTGGCTAAGCATAAGCGTAATTTCGACAATAATTGTAATAATAACAATAACACACCGATCATGTTGCCTGAGAGTAGGGTGACCATGGAATTTCAGGACAAATGTTCAGAGTCCTGTTCCTCAAGTAGGGTGACCATGAGTCCGGTGTACGATTGCGGAATTATTTCGCATGTTGACAGAGTGACCGACGAAGACCATATTTTGGACGTTTCCTCGCTGTCTTCATACTCACGTCGCATATCAGAGGCACAGCTAAGGCCTATTTTAAGTATCACTATTTTAGACCTGCAGGGAATAGCACTCATTGATACAGCTGCCAAGAGAAGTGTTGTTGGGAGTTCGCTGTACCAGTTAATACAGGAGCGTGGCCACCCATCTGTGGAGACCATCATGCGAGTAAGACTTGCCGATGGGTCGGCTCAGACGCGCCAAGTTCGTACTACGATGCTACAAGTCGACGCTGGTCGGGGTAAGTGTATCGAATTAGAATTCATTATCCTCCCCGACGCTATAGGTAACGAAACATTATTAGGTATCGACTTTTTAGTAGCAGCTGGAATTATTTTAGATTTTTCGACTTCCACCTGGCGGTTCTCCGGCGAAAACAAAGCTTACACCCTTTATTTCGAGTCACCTAGTCAACCCGTCTCCTGCTGCGCTGCCAAAACATTAAGGCAAGACGAAGGTAAGTTGTTAACCCCTGATCAACGGGAATGCCTTTCTTCCCTTTTGCAGCAGAACGAGGATATCTTCAGTCTTGGGGGAGCTCCGACGCCTTTCGCTGAGCACCGGATTGATACGGGAGATCACTTACCGATCGCCGTCCCTCCGTACCGTCTTACCCCTGTCAAAAAGGAAATAATGAAATCTGAGTTAGACAAAATGCTTCAGGAAGGCATCATAGAAGAATGCGAGTCAGCATGGGCTTCACCAGCTATCCTAGTACCTAAAAAGGACGCGGATAGACAACGCCGCTCAGCGCTTAGTTATCAGGTGGGTGATGAAGTGCTGGTTACCTCCCACTTATTAAGTAATTCTGCAAAAGGACGCTCTAGGAAACTCATGCCTAAGCGTGATGGACCTTATCAAATAAGCAAGGTTGTTAATGCCACTACATATGACGTATCACACCTAACCACTAACGAACACGTAGGCAGGTTTCACACTACTGATCTCACTCCTTTTGTTAGGTCTGGTCAGGTCTCGGCCCCAATACAGCCACGTAGACAGCGCGGACGGCCGCGAATTAACCAAGACCCGCCGCGAACTAGGTCCAATTCGCTAACGGGACGTTCTAGCGACTTGGAGGGGGAGCATGTAGCGCGGTATGAGGTGGCAACACCGGAAGTACCGATGGCCCCTTTCCGCCAAAGACGTCGGCCAATTAAAAGGCCTTCTCGTTATAAAACGTAAGCGCGCCAAAAATGCCGCGCTCTGATTGGTTCATAGATATGTATATAGTTTAAAGGGAAATTAAATGGCTGCTAACAAAGTTGGTTGTGTTTCACTGAGCTCCCGTAGAAAATAAGAAAACCCTGAGAAGACTGAGTCTGGCCCACGCTAAAAATGTTAATAATATGACTGAAAAGGGTATAATATGACTAAAAAGGGTGACTATCACAAATATGCAACACAATACTGGAATCAGATAGCACTTCCCAAACATCGTCTGGTTAAATAAAGAAAGAGTTTTCTGTTTATGGGCATCAAGTTTTTTGATAAAATACCATCTGAAGTAAGTGATCTACAAGGTAATGAATTTTGTAACAAAATTAAAACAATACTTATTCTTAAAAGTTATCATAGTATGAATGAAGCTCTTTCGGATAATTAACTTTTTAATTCTAATTTTTAAATTAATTAATTTTTAAATTTTCATATCTTTTATTATTAGTTTTTTTTTCTAAAATTACTACATTATGGATTGCTGATTCGTATATTCTATTGACATTTTATTATTCTATTTAATAATCATGTTGAATCAGACATAGAATATAAAAGTATAAGTAATTGTGACGATTAAGTATTTTAAGTAGTAATTTTATTTATACTGCTTTTTTTTACTACATAATTTTTAAAATTGACGATGCTCCTAGATTGCTGATATTGTTTTAATTTTTAATTTTGTGATATTTGATACATTAATTAGGTTAAACTTGACATTTAAACTATAAAAAAAATATGTGTGTCTATTTGAAACTGTAAATTGACGTAGACCCAGGTATCTAAGTGTAATGTTTCTACAAAACGAAAGTGAAATCCCACCAAAAACATCTTCGGGACAAGTCTGGGCTAGTGCCCAGAAGAAGCAGCGCAAGAAACTCGGTCACTATTGTCAGCCTATTTTTAAATAAATTTTTACAAGGTAAGGTAATTTTTACAAGGCTTAAGCAAGTACGAGCTAGGACAAATAAATGCCATACATTTCTATCATTTAAATAATCTTTAACAGTGCAATAGCCCTTTTTCATTAAAATAACTTTAACATACGATTTAATCTTATGTACAGGGAGTTCAGCAATATCCTTTGGTAATTTGTTGAAAATACGAATACAATTTCCCATAAACGATTTTCCTACTTTTCGCAGTCTGAAGCCTGGAATGGCGAGTTTATCTTTCTTTCTCGTATTAAAATTGTGTACGTTACTTTTCTTAAGAAATAAATGTATGTTTTTACGAACGTAAATAATATTCTCGAGAATGTATTGAGAAGACACTATAAGTATATTAATCTCTTTGAAGAGCTCTTTCAGCGAGTCACGGGGTCGAAGGCCGTACAGCACGTTTTTGCAATACAAAAATTGACTCAATATCTGCCGCTGAACCCCACAACAGAATTCCGTATGACATTATGCTATGAAAGTAGCTAAAATATACTAATGCTGCCGTTCTAACATCAGTCAATTGCCTTATCTTTCTCACAGCATAAGCAGCAGAACTAAGTCTTCCAGACAGCCCCCTAATATGAGCACCCCATTGCAAATGAGAGTCTACAGTTATACCCAAAAAGGTAGTAAAATCTACAGAGTTTAGTGGTTCATCTTTAACAATTATATGAGGGGCAGCTAACCTTACGTTTGGCATCGTAAATTTAACACATTTTGTTTAATTTGCATTTCGTAAAAGATTATTTGTTGTAAACCAATGCAATAATTTAGAGAGTGGATTGTTAACATCGTCAAACGAAGATTTGCCCCTCTTGGTTTTAAAAATCATTGATGTATCATCTGCAAACAATACCATCTCACAAAGATTATGTAAGTAACAGGGAAGGTCATTTATATAAACTAAAAATAGCAGGGGCCCTAATACTGATCCCTGTGGGACACCCATAACAAGGGCCGACCCTGAAGACTCAGCTCCATTTATGCAAACCTTTTGTATTCTGCCTTTAAGGTAAGAACTTATTAGATCCAAGGAATCATTCGATGCACCATAATGTTTAAGTTTTTTAAGTAATATTTCATGGTCTACACAATCGAAGGCCTTTGAAAGGTCACAAAATACACCTAAATAAATAAATAAATAAAATAAATAAATAAATAAATATTTAAGACATGCCTCACTGGGCCACACTGAGCCATCTAGTCCCAAATTAAGGTACTATTAAGTACCCTGTCGTATGGGGTACTAGACAACCGATAAACTTACTTATATACTTTTTTTTTGGTAAATACATACTTATAATACATAGAAAACACCCAGACCAGTACAAACAGACATGTTCATGCACACAAATATTTGTACTGTGCGGGGATCGAACCCGCGACCAATGGCTCAGAAGCAGCGTTAACTACCGCTGATCCAAATGGTCGTCACACTTAAGGCATCTAGCTTACTCTCCCAAGCGTTAAACACATGTTGTAGGAGAGCAACTCCAGCATCGGTTGTATTTCTACATTTTCTGAAGCCATATTGGTTGCTATTTAATAATTTATTTACACTAAAGTGTGTTATAAGCTTATTAAACATTACTTTCTCGAAAATTTTACTTAGCACTGGCAAGATAGATATAGGTCGAAAATTGGAGGGGTCACATTTTTCGCCAGACTTAAACAAAGGAATGAACTGTCTATCATCAATACATTTTTTTAAAAATAATTGCGTGTTGAGGGGCTAATGAACTTATGATTGAATTGATAATATTGAGAGAAATTCCCCAAAGATCCTCTGTTTTTTTCATATTAAATTCTCAAAAAATTTTTCATTATTTCAGGGTTTATATGTCTAAAATTAAATGAAGAATTGCACTCTTCGACAACAGACTTGAGAAGGGATTCAGCTAGATCAGCAGAAGAAGCTAGCCCTTCAACAGTAGAGGGAGCTATATTCGAAAAAAATGTCTCAAATGTATTTGCAACCTCTGTGTTCGTGTTTATTAGCTTATCCCCTAACTTGAGAGAGTAAGTAGGATTATTTGGTTTTACTCTACATGTCTCTTTATTAATAATATTCCAAGTGGTTTTTGCCTTATTTTTGGAAGCTGAAATTAAATTATAAAGATATATTGTCTTCGCTTTGGCACATAGTGAATGATACGTCGAATTAAGATGTTGCATCTTTGTAAATAGGTGTTTCGAATACTGGTTGAAACGCATGAAATTTGTATAAAGGTGTAGATTACTTACCTACTTTAAAAAGATATAGTAAAAAATATTAAACATTCTTTTCAATTTTCTTTTTAATTGTGCTTTTTTATTCAATTTCTGAGTGCCCACGTATAGTACCTAAACATTAAGGTTTTTGATTAAACTTCTAATGCATAGGTAGTACAATTTGTTTTGGTTACCATAGTAGGGCCCTAGCAGACTGGGTCACGGCCTCACGGGGATCATGACGGATGCGTACGTCACTCACGGGATGTCATCGCGTATCCCGGTCGGTAGTATCCCTTGCAGGTAACTGGTTCCCTGTTGTACTATTCGGGATATGCCACCTTCTCTGATGGAAGGAAAATATAAACGTCCTTTTCCTTAAGATTTTGGTATGATGTTTCTTCCTTTTTAAATAGTTTGTAAGGTATGTATATATATCACTCACTACGGTATGTATATATCGCAGGGAAATGAGGACAAGTTTCACTACATTTAGTTTAGTGAAATGACATATCTCTGAATTTATATTAGTATTTTGTCATATCACTAGATACTTTTAGTAAGAATACGTAATATACAAGAATATTTGACATCTTCCGAGATTTCGTCATATCCCTAGGGATTTCATGAAATCCCTGATATCCTCATTTCTCTGCGACATATACATACTATCATGTAGTACCGTGGTGGTTTCCATAAAATCATTAAACCGATTAAATTCGATCGAGTTCGATCGGGATCAGGATCAGTATATTCGAATCCATCTGTCCCTATCACTCATAATGATGTCTTAAGGTATCTGAAAGGGACAGATATATCCGTAAATGCGAGCTTCGGTTGTAGAGTAAGGCATCAGGATCGGGAGGGCAGTGACTCAAGTTACTACAGCAATAATGAGAACAGCATATTTACGCTTGCAAAATGCGGGTTAGTGATCACAAAGCCAAGCTATCTTTGAAAATTCGAAACTCTCGTTGCCCGACCCAGGGATTGAACCCAGGACCCCGAGATCTTGCCCCGATACTATAACCAACACACAAACGCAATTGGAACGTAAATACTCACGAGAAAAAAGAATTTAAGTAAGTTTATCGGTTGTCTAGTACTCACGTATAAGTTCAGTAGTAGCTCATTTTGGGACTACCTACATGACTATGTGTGGCTCAGTGTGGTCATTTTAATATTAATATTATTTAAATATGAATTTTGGAAATTATTTTGCTAATGATTTCCGCTTGTTAACACCGGCCTAGGTAACTTCAATACACTACCCGCACTAACACTGATTGAGCAAGCACTATTTCATGCAGAAAAACCGCCCGCCCTCCTGCACAATTGCATACAGTAGACAGTTAATCCCTCAACCCCCAGGAGGCACTCGGGTGCCAAGATAACAATTCAGTTCAGAACTCACCAGTTGGCGCCACTGTAGACTGAGGTCCGGAGTTATAGCTGTCAAAGGCGATTGGCGCCGAAACAAAGTGTTATATCTTGAATCTAATTAAGGTTATATTGTTTATAAATAACTATCTTGATATCAACAAACTAACTTCTGAAATAGTTGCTCTTGAGGCCGCCTATTTTTGCGCTTTTTCTTAATTCCACTTTTAAAGCGTTCACATTAATCGCCAAATAATCCATATTTGCTATAATTTACGAAGGAGATCACTTTCCAGCAGGTAAATTAAAGAAATTATAATTTATGCAACAAATTCCGCTAAAACCAGTACAAAGTGAATGATATTGGACCTCACGCGACACTAGCGCCACTAATGGCAAATTCACTAGCGATAGCCCCCATTGTGTCTGGAATAATAACTCACGATCGAGTACGCAATTATTAGTACCCAACACCGATATAAGAAAAACCTCGACGCGTTTCGCCACTTCACGTAGCATCCTCAGGAGATGTCGTCGCCTTTTTAGTTATGGATCTCCGCAAAGTAACGCCTGAGTCTATTAATTTTATTAATATTATTTATTATGTTTTTAATTTTAAAATGCGCAAATATCACAAATAAAGCCAGGTATTAACCCGAGTTCATTCCAACATTGTGAATAAAGCGTTTAAAAATAATCAAATGTCTTTAGGTCCTTATAACTCAGAAAGATCTGATTAACTTCAAAACAATTCTCCGACAGCTCGGAAGTAGCTTTGAGGAATTATAAAGATGTCACTTTGCTGTCTGTCGGTACGTCTGTCTTGTACCTATGTCATTTCCCTTCCTTAAATGGGATTTGGTGAGATTTAGTCGGACCCGTTCCTGTATAATAATTAATGAACCCCAATAGGGTTGCCAGTTCCTAAACGTGAAACCTTATTTGTATTATGTCGGTCAAGAACTCAAGACATTAAGTACCTATTACATAGGTACATATTTACAATCTGGATACATTTTTGAGTGTCGATTTTACGTAAGTATTAAATAAACTATGATTCATCTGGAGATTATTTAATTCATGCCGCCAATAAGTAAAACTGTTAGCGTACGTATTGAAGCTTACGATGTCAAGAATAAATTAATATTTTTTTTTCAGACATGCCACACTGGGCCACGCAGAGCCTAGATCTAGTCCCAAACTAAGCTAC
This sequence comes from Anania crocealis, assembly GCA_949315895.1. Taxonomy (NCBI): domain Eukaryota; kingdom Metazoa; phylum Arthropoda; class Insecta; order Lepidoptera; family Crambidae; genus Anania; species Anania crocealis. The sequence continues at coordinate 20,429,663 of OX438883.1, forward strand.
TACTAAGAAGCTTGTCGTACTGACTACTAGACAACGATAAACTTACAATTAAGTATAATACTTATTATAATACATAGAAAATACCCAGACCAGTACAAACAGACATGTTCATGCACACAAATATTTGTACTGTGCGGGGATCGAACCCAAGAAGAATAAGTATTATTAAACTTCTTAAAAACGTAAGATGGACGAGCAGGTTGAAAGTTTAAATATCCATGTTTACCAGCTACGAAACAAATAAAGCTGACGCTTGGCTGCAATAGAATGTTTTTCTTTTACAGATAAAAAATAAAAAGTAGAGATGTGCCGACTATGGTAGGATTCACATCAACCGACGCGCATCGGCGCGCAACGCAACGTATGCCGCGTATGCGACCGTAGCCGACCACGTCCGTTTGGCCAAAAATGCGGTGGAATGCGCGCGTCTGCGCGCGTATCTGCTGGCATCAGCCCAGTATACTCGTAGTGTCACATCGCAGTCAGTCTAGTGAAGAGTCGTTTACTGCTCACACTGTATTCTGCATCCGAGCGCATGCGACGGTAGCCGAGAGGTGCCGACGGCGGCCGAGCGTAGTCGCTTGTGTTCCGAGGAATACGCTCGGAGCCGACCGGTTCCCGACGCATGCTCGCCATTCGTCCGAATCGAAAATGTATCAGTTGTAAGCAATTAAAATGTTAAGAACTGTTAATAAAATATTATTTTCTTTACGGCCGTGTAAGTGCGCTCCGACGCGCTCCGATGCGCGCCGGTTGATGTGAATCCTCCTACCTTAGGCTTTGGCCGACTAGCCGACTAACCGAGTAGTCGGTAGTCTCGGTAGCAGAATGGCCGATTAGTCTGCCAAGCCGATCACAGTAGGACAAATAATTTACAGCTAATTCGCGTACAAGTCGGCGAGTAGGTATGTTGGAAAATGATTTGTTCACTTAGATTTGACTTAATAGTTACTTACCTGACCCATAAAAAAGCAATAAATTTTTTATTTTGACAGATATAAAATAAAATTTTAAACTTCAAGAACAGAAAAACAAACCCACTTAAATGTTTAGTTAGGAGCTCTTTCAATGTAATACTCGTAGTTTCAATTTTCAGTTTAGGAGTGAAGCAATTAGATAGATCACTTCATCAGTAACCTAATCAAGCATACTGGTACCATCGTTACATATTGCAAAAATTACACGTATAAATTTACATATATTTTCTCGGCGAGCTCAATGTATTAAATTGTCCGCTGCAGCCTACTAAGTAGGTAACAATTAGTATTGTTCACGAATCTTACTTCGTATTTGTGTGGTAAAATAGTGATTAAACAAATCAACAAGTTTTGTTTTTGTCTTTTTTTTTTACTATATGTGATTACTTACTAGATACTTATTTGTGATTTGTGTTCAATGACTAGAAGAGCCCGTGGCTCTTGTACTTTTAGCAAAAATGAAAATGATGATAATTAACTTTGTTTATGGATAGAATATCCTTCCTATTGCAAATTATAAACATTTTAGTTTATAGATCTTTAAAACCTTTCACCGTCCAGTAACATGGCCCTTACAGGGCATTGCAACAGTAAAACAAAAATAAAAATAAAACGTTAAGAATAGTCTAGATGGTTAGTTACACTATTAAAATGTTAAAAAGAGAGGCTATAGGAACATAAACTTAAGTAAAAAACAAAAATATTATTAAAAGAAAACTAACAGTGTATAGTTTTGCTTTATTTGTTTGTACAGGTATTATTAAATCTAGTGAGTGAGTAGGTACAGTCAAGGAAATTAATTATTTATAATATTTTTGGCGCTTTTATTTGGCTGGTTATAAAACTGAGTAACTCATACTATTTTTTCATTTGCTTGTCCTTAGTCAATGATCTTATAGCACACGATTAAATTACAGAGACCTAAATTCTTTAATTAATCCTTTGACGATCGGATATTCCAGACACAATTAAAATCAATTGTTATCGCGACAACCGGTTGTCGCTTGGGGGTTGAGGGATTAAATACCTCAATAAGGTACTTTATTAGACTTTAACCACTGCTTTACCAGTGTTTTCTCCTCTCAGCATTCCTATAAAGGCATCGTACAAATTGTCGAAACCGTGACTAACATGCTCTACAGCTTTTAGTTTTCCACTTTTGATCCATGTAATGAGATCCTTAAACGCGCCATCCCAATGTGACATCCATTCATACACTACGAAACCTTCTACTTTCAATTGATTCTTCAGTATAGATAGCTGTGTAACAGTCGCTTTAGGTAACTCGCTTGTATTCTCATTGTACACGCTGATGCACCCACAAACGCATACTCTTCCCCTAGTATTCATTTGATTCATAACAATGCTGCTGATCTCTCCTCCGACATTATCAAAGTAGCAATCAACACCATTCGGAGCAGCTTCTTTGAGAGCTTTTGCAATATCGTCAGTTTTGTAATTAATCGCTTTTTCGAAACCTAGTTCCTTTTCCAGCCATTGAACTTTGTCATTGGAACCAGCGATACCAATTACTTTGCAACCCTTAATCTTTGCTATCTGACCTACAATGGAGCCCACGGCACCCGCTGCACCACTTACGACCACTGTCTCCCCAGCTTTGGGTTTGCAGATTTCCAAAAATCCTATATACGCCGATGCTCCTGGCATACTTACTGCACCTACTCCCAAGGATGGTGACAGTCCCTGCATGTCAGGAAGTTTGTAGAATATGTCATTAGAAGCTGTGGTCAGGTTGTTAGGATCTATAATAGCGTAATCACACCAGCCTCGTTGAGAAACTACTCTGGTACCGGTTGGGTAGTCAGGATTCTTGGATTCGATGACAACCGCTACTTGAAAGCCGTATTGATCGTATGGTAAGTTATCGAATAACAAGTTGTACACGCGGAAAGTGGGGTCCACGCTGATCCACTCCGCTTTCACGAGAATTTCTCCATTCTTGAGTGACGGCAATGTTTCTTCCACTAGCTCCCAGTCATCTTTTTTGGGAACTCCTTGGAACTTTTTTACTACCACGTATTTTTTTGCCTTGACCATAGCTCCGGAAATTGGCTTTTCTTAGTGTCTGAAAGAAAAAGAAATTTAACGGTTATTTTGGCGTTGCAGCATCAAAATATTAAATAGTGATATCATTACTTAATACTGGTCTGTATGAACTCGTCCGAGGCCGTTAAATTTATACGAAAAGAAAACATCGTATAAATTTTACGGCCTCGGAAGAGTTCATACAGACCCGTATTAAGTACTATTATCACGATTTACTAAAGTGATGATACATAATTACTTTAGTATTATCTTTTCTGTGGTATGAATACTAACGGCCGGTTCCAATAATCTATCTATCTTCGGTTTTGGCATATCGGAGATAGAAAACATCTTCTGTCTCTGATTTTGCCGTCCAGAGAAACAAAGACAGAAGATGTTTTCTATCTCCGATATGCCAAAACTGAAGATAGATAGGTTATTAGGACCGGCCGTAAGCGTATAGACCACCTGACAGCCTGATAATGTTTGTTTATAAGTTTTGCTTAACCGAAGAAATCAAAAATGTTGTATTTTGATCCTTTTCCTTTTGTTGTAATGAGTAAGAAATAATGATGATTGACGGCCGAATAGAGAATGCTAAAATCTAGTCTAGTGCCTAGTTTGACCCTTATTATCAGATATGTGAAAGAGAACAGCAAAATCAACCCTTGCAGTTTCAAACGCTTACGCGGTATGAATGGCGATTATGTTTTTCCTTTAAATAGTCTACATACGTAGCCTATTTAGCAACGATCGGATCAGTAGTGCAATTTTGCGGTACTTCTTGACGAAATTTTAACATGGACTTGCTTATGGGCGGGATTAAAATTTCGACAAAAGCTGGTCACACTAAAGATTAATATCGTTTAAAATGTTATTGAACATTGTTATGCTATTTTTACGCGGCTGAATTGGCTGCCATATTTTTATAATTTTAAACTCAAATAAAATTAGTACATAAACTTGAAAAATTATGTCTCAGGCGGGATGGAACCCGCATCTCCTCGCATACCGGGCGCATGCGAGAAGATCCGATATTATAATTGCAATTAAGTTGCTTAAATATCATAATTATGAAGTTATTCAAATATTTTTTTTTAGAAAATGTATTATTTTTGCATAATAATACTGAAACACAAATGTTTTGTTATCAAAGAAATAGTTAAAAGTAAAATTATTTTATTAGGATATTTCCGAAATCCCACAATCCCGCGAACGTATCCGTACTAATATAATGTTTGAGGTCGTTCACCCTAAATTGCACTACCTAATCCGATCACTATGAGGTACGCTTATTTTCATAACTGGAAACTTGTGTGTTGCATTGAACAAATTTTGCGGTTTATATCAGATCGTTTTCTGACTCGCCTTCCCGCCTTTGTGTGGTTACAGAACTACCGCGCAATAATAAATATCTAACGTACGTTTCTGAATGCCATATACAACGTGTTCCTTTTGATATCCCATAACTAAGGTTATGTTCTACATAGTCAGGTCATAAGTTCTGTCACACAATAAAAACTTTTGAATTTAGAATGCTGGCCACAAAAAAAGTTTATTAAATTCGAATTTCGAATTTTTCATGAAAATAAAAATGTGTACTTTTTAGAATTTTCCTCATTTTTAAATATGGAGTGGAAACTTAAAGAAGACCGTGTTGCGGTTATTGCGTTGTATCGTTGCGGTTATGCGCCAATTCAGATTTTCGACTTACTGAAAAATTTTAATTTAACCAAAAGATTCGTTTATCGTACCATAAAACGATACAATGAAGACTCTAGGACAGGTCTAGAAGTGGTCGCCCTCGCTCTGTTAGGACTCCAGCAGTGATAAAAGCTGTAAAGGCGCGAATTCAAAGAAATCCCATACGTAAGCAGAAACTGTTGGTCCTTCAGATGGGGTTAAGCAGGACCACGGTGAAAAGGGTGTTAAATGAGGACTTAGGGCTTAGGGCATATCGAAGAAAAACAGGATATTGTTTGGACGCTCGTTTAATGGACCTGAGACTGAAGAGATGCTGCGCTTTGTTGAAGCGGTACGCGGGAAAAAAGCATCGGGAAATTCTGTTTTCGGATGAAAAATTTTCACCGTGGAAGAGAGCGTGGTGGTGTACGCACACAGCAGGGAAGAAGCGAGCAACCGTATTCCGCGTGTCCAACGAGGTCATATTCCATCCTCGCTCATGGTTTGGTTGGGAGTCTCATAATGGGGCTTAACTGAGGTACATTTTTGTGAGAAAGGCGTAAAAACGAATGCAGTTGTGTATCAAATTCCTCCTCCTCCTATTGGTCGCAGCGTGATGATATAAAGCCTTCCTCAATAAATGGACTATCCAACACAAAAATATTTTTTCAATTCGAACCATTACTTCCTGGAGATTAGCGCGTTCAAACAAACAAACTCTTCAGCTTTATAATATTAGTATAGATTTAAATTAGCAACGAAATTGGTCAAAGACAGTTAAAAAAAACTCCATCAAAAAACCCTTGTGCTGAAACCCCATTCTATTTAATGATAAAAGCAGCCCTATTAAATTAATCTAAATAACAAACTCAAAATGGTAAACGGTGGGCCTATCTAACAACAAAACAAAACAAAAACCGACCTGCGAGACGGACTCACACAGGAAGGGTTCCGTATCTATTTATTTATGAAGTAAATATGCACCGGTTGCCCTTATTAATAACGGGCAAAAACGTAAATAAAATTACGTTTATTGTAAAAGGAGTAACTTTTTTATTTTCTCTATAACGTAAATGCTCCTATTACCGCCGATTTAAGTTATCTTAGGATTCACTTTGAAAAAATTAATATAAGCTGGTATGTTGGAAATGATGTTATAATCTATATATATAAAAATGAAAACTGATTTAATGACTGACTGACTGACTGACATATCAACGCACAGCCCAAACTACTGGGATTTAAAATCTGAAAATTTTCACCGTGCTTCCTTTTATAGTGTAGGTGAGCACTAAGAAAGGAATTTTGGAAATTCCGCCTCTAAGGGGGTTAAAAGGGCCCCATAAGTTTGTATGAAACTCCCTCAGTTTTGAAGCTATGTCGATGAAAATTGGTATCCAGCTACATGATTAGAAATTAAGAATGACGTCTTTCAGGATTTTTGAAAATTTAATCTTTAAGGGGATAAAAAATGGGGGCAAAGGTTGTTCGGTTCCGCGTCATATCCATACTCTTTACATATTTGTACTCTCAGACTTAGTTAGTTTGTTCTTTACTTAGTTTGTTATGACATTCAATGTGTCAATCAGAAAATAAATAGGTAATTTCTTACAAACAGAATGGTATTATTTTAGAATTTAATAATTGGCGCCGAAATGGATGAATTAACTAAATTAAAACGTGTGGAACTTTAATAAAAGGCTGCATTACAAAATTCTGCATCCAGATACAAATCCAACGAGAAATTTCTGATTATGAATTGAAATAAGTGAGTGACCAGTTGGTGAATTTTGTTGACAAATGAACAAAATTACTAAGAATAATTTGGAAGAGATACGACTACAAATAATATTACTGATGACCCACAGTTGGAATCTGAGATTGAAGAAAAAAATAACCTTCAGGATATTACAACACAGCTTAAACTAAAACTGCAGAGTTTCAATTCGATAGCACGCAACAATTCCATGTATGCAGAAGGTACTGAGGAGCAAAGGTCGGTCACAAACAAATCTAAGGATATCTAAATTGAACTCAGAACCATTAGACAAGGACGAAACATTCAAAAACATCATTAAACGGTTGTATACTTACTTAAAACTGAACAGATGTGATGATATTATCGATACAAGGAAATACACGTTTCTGACATCTTTGAGCCCAGAATTACATCATAAAACGTATTATATTATATTTATGTACTCCACGGGATCCTTGTGAGTTAGAATTTGAGGAGTTAGTTAAAATTCAGTTAGTAAATTATCAACAACTCAAAATTGGACAGATTATGAAGATTTAACAATGGTGTTTGACGGAACTCTTGTTTGCATATCAAACTATAAAGCTCAATTAGTGCTTCAAGAAAATGTGACACCAATTTCCATTTAGCCGCGACGTATTCCATACACTTTTAAAACATGAAAATAAAACGCTGAGAAAAAAAATCACCTCACTTCATAATTCTGTGTTGTTTAACTTAGGATTAGCTACCACCACCTAATGACCAAGCAGCAGTAATTAATGATGTTTTGCTGACATCATTTGAAGTTGAAGAAATATAACAATGTATAGACACAGTGGTCAGTACATACGAATCAGATCTCTATCCTGTCAAGGTTCTGAACACTATTTATCCTACTGATCATCCTTTACCATTCATGCCTCGAACCCACATCCCACATGAAAGTTTTGTGAAACTACGTCAGCTTTTTGGTATAAATTTTGTGAAGTTATAAGGATTTTTTTATAATTTAATATTTGAGGGGGTGAAAGCGGTGGAAAATTGTGTGGTTAATTATTTGTGTTTAACATCATATTGAGGTACTTGAAACTTCGTCTATCGATCATGAAGGGAGAATGACGTAGTACTGCCTTTTCCAGAGCTCTACATCGATGCTGGTACTACACCGTCTAGCGGCCGGTCCTAATAACCTATCTATCTTCAGTTTTGGTATATCGGAGATAGAAAACAACTTCTGTCTTTATTTCTCTGGACGGAAAAATCAGAGATAGAAACTGTTTCCTATCTCCGAAATGTCAAAACTGGCGATAGATGGATTATTGGGACCGGCCGTAAGTCGTCTTCTACCTAGATGTCCGATCTAGGTCTTTTATCCAAACGTAGTATGCAAGCAAATTGTCTTTGTAAAATCGCCTTTTTAACGCTTATGGATCGGGAAAAATGGATTTACCTACTTGTTTGGAAATTAATAATGTGGTATTTTACACAGGACCACTTCTTCCAGGGCTCTACGCCAGTGTTGACCATATTCGAATAAAGCCTTGCAAGCTGCTTTGAATGTTTTGATGTACTACAGCATTGACAGTTTTTAAATTTTCAAATGATAGTGTACTTTAGATTTCATGTAAATGAAAAAACAGATGTGGTGTGAGCTCGCTTGAACCACGGTACGCTAGGAGAACCAACACCGGATAAAACGATAGTTTAAATCGGCCCCTTTCAATCCAACTATTGTATCAACGGGCCCCGAACGACGTATCGGCTCCCACTAAGTGCCTACCACCACCTCGCCCGAGATGGGCACCCTCGGCACCGTGGAAGAAAAGAGTGGAGGAGAGGGGGGTGAGTCGTGACGAAAACTTTGTAACAGATAAAACCCACGCGCGCGAAGCCGCGGGCATCAGCTAGTTTACAAATAATCTTAATGAAGTCTTCTATGAAATTCGGCACTTAAATTCAGTATTCTATGACACACTTAAAGTAACAGCCTATAATCATCCCACTGCAGGGAAAAGGCCTCCATCATTGAATTCAAGTTACCATAGCAATGATGGGTGTACTGGCATACTGACACACTTATTAGTAAATAATTGTTTAATCCAAAAGAGCAGGAAAAATTCTATTTCCGTTTTTTCCGCTTCTATTAACGACCCCTAAGAAATTGCAACTTCTATACAATAAAATAAAATAAAAAACAGTACTTAGTATTCTTTAAGTTTTAATAACAGTTTTGAGATACAATATTTAGTTACAGTTTAACAACAAATAAAAATAATTATGATTATAACACGAGTACAATAATGCTGTTTTCAAGACTGTTATGCGCTTATTTTTTTATTATTCTAATGAGACGAAAAGCGAATCAGTCGCAGCAATCAGTCTTCAAATAATTCAATGTTTACTTTTAATTATCAACATACTAATGAGGTATAAATCAGTGACACATTCATATAGTGTGAGGGGTATTAACTAATTCGCTTTATTTTTTGCATTCTTAAGATCTCTTTATTTTGCTTCTCTGAATGCCACCTTTTTGTTTTTCTTCTTCTTGTGTTTCTTTCTTTTTTATCTGGTATTTTTACTAGATTTAGTCTCAACTTTAGGAAAGAAAAGGGCATTAGGTAAGTTTTAACTTAATTATGAACCGTGTCCATATACTAAATATTAAGGAATTTCAACCTAAATGGTGTATCTAGTAAAGCTGGAATCTTGGAATTTGATATGAATGTAATTTTTATCGGCCACCCCATGGAAAAAATCCATAAATGAAGAATTTTTAGATCTACCTAGAATTTTTAAATTACGGATATGACGTGACCCTACACTTGATAAATTTTAAGAAGATACTTAATTCTTATTATACTGATGCAGAATCAAACAGAATCCTCACTATGCAAGTCCAACTCGTACTTAGCTGGATTTTCCACATACAGTCAATACTAGAGTGAAATTCTTGTGTACTAAAATGTTAGCTTAAATATCTTCTCAGCCATGAGTCGGAAATAGAATAAAGTATGAAGATTACAATAATCTATTACCGACCAATAAAACTTATAATCTACAGTTAAAATATCTATTTTAAGGAAAACTGTTCCATTCGATGTCATTGATGTCCATTATATTTTTAATATCAATTAGTTAAATATTCAGATAAATAAGGTTGTTTAAAATATGTTGTCATATAATAATACAGATAATGGCTAACGTTGCAACGAATTTAATCCCAAATCTCTAATAAAAACGTTTGTCGTTAATTGATCCAACTAAGTAAAATAATCTTATAAATTGAAGACGAAAAAATACAATCAAATTATTTGATTAATTATAGACATTTATTTAGAAATACTAAATATCCTTAAATTTCTTACAACGCCATTGGTCGTTATTAATATCAAGATAATATGTAATTTAGATTCTATTACCGCCTTTGATTAAAATATTATTTTATATCATAAAAATCAATCAAAATAATTTAATTAAGGGTAAGTTTTAAAATAAAATAAATTAATAACAATTTTTATGTGATTGCAAGTATATTTGTTCACTTTAAGTATGTTATTTTCCTTAAGTAAAATTGAGAGGAAGTGGCTGGAGGCGCAACACTATGGAATGTGCATTCATTTCGGACGCATTCCATACACTGTCGATTTATTTCTTTTACTGACTATTTAGACACACAAACGTGAGTCTTTTTAATGACCAGTAAAAATACTTAACTAATTTTTAAGTAATGACTTTACTTAAACCTATATGAAGTCTAACATAAATGATTGAAAAATAGTTCGTTAATAGGACACCTATTTTAGGGGGTCGTTAATGGGCCTTTACGTTAAACTATTTTTATTCACAGAATTTACTTAAAATAGGTACTTTAGTACACCAGCGTTCATTAGGGTATTCCGGCCCACAAAATATTATTGTTCTGCTATAACATTTGCGTTAGAAATCGTAAACTTTTATAAGCCCTTCATCTTTCCTTCCACCTCCCACTTTTGTTATCGTACAGCCCGTGCCCAAACATTTTTATGGAGAACTTTTGAGGTTAGGACAAATAAAGAACATTTTATCCATCTGTATTAACAAAATATCCAAAACAGATTGCAACACAGATATTACATAAAATAATTATGTTTGCTTAGCTCTGCAATACCTACAGTGGTCTAGGCCTTTGAATAAAAGAGTTTAATGTGTAACAAACTTTACTAACCTCAAGATACACCCGGCTGCCACAAGGACTGGTTAAGCAATACGACCGAAACACAATAAAATATACATAACACGTCATTACTCATCAAAATAACCTTGAATTACCGCTATCTCATGACGACGAAGATGATGGTGCGGTTTTTATTTCCTTGTTGAAATCAGTCATTATAGGTTATTTATTTTTTATTGCTTTATTAATAACATATAACAGTTATACGTGATTGTTTTTCTAATAGATCATAAACCCGTGTTAAAACAGTTTGGACTATTTTTATCTGGGACCACGTTACGACGGTATTTAAGTCATTTGTAAGATACTAGAACTGCGTCATTATACTGTAATTTCCCATAAATGACAAAACTTCTATCATCCAAAAATCAGCACTCGCAGGGATGCGTTTGATCGAAACTTTAGTAAAAGAGTTGAGTTATAGTTATTGTGTTCATTGCTATAAAGTGCAGCTTTAGGTCATGAATTGATGCCTCAGCGACGTGGAATATTTTTGTATACGTCATATCACATTCACACATATTCGTTTTTGTATGTATAAAAATTAATAATGATAAATAAAACAAATAAAAATCATTTTATGATATTTAAGAAATTTAATTGCAATTAGGTATAGTATCAGTATTTCAACTTAAAAAAATATATCTCAGATTAAATTTAATTGGATGCCGGCATTTAGTCAACGGCCTAAGCTGTTAACTAAATTTCTGACTAAGCTAGTTGGCTGCGACATATAGGTATCTATATGTATACTGACAGCCAGGCTAAACACTGATGCATCGTATGTAGTATAAATATGTGCGATATTGCAACCAAAATGTATAGTAAGTATGAATGATGTGCACGCCACTGTACAGTCAAGTAGTTCAATTGTAGCAGTCGATTTAAATTCGGCGAGTTTTTTAAATGAGGAGGTTCTCGTGTAATTTGCGTATCATCATTTGTATCTATGACTAGCTGTTGCCCGCGACTTCGTCCGCGTCAATTTCTGTTATTATGAACGCGATTATTTTTGCAACATTTTTCACCGATGCTTCGCTCCTATTGGTCGCAGCGTGATGTTATATAGCCTAAAGCCTTCCTCGATAAATGGACTATCTAACACAAAAAGAATTTTTCAAATCGAGTACTTCTACTACTATCTACTACTACCAGTACTTCCGGAGATTAGCGCGTTCAAACAAACAAACAAACAAACAAACAAACTCTTCAGCTTTATAATATTAGTACAGATTTCATATAATTACATTTTCGTGAATCTGCGTCACTATAACTAAATATGGCTCAAAACTAAAACTATCAAGTTTATTACTCTGCAACCAAGCACAAGTAGTTACGAGTATGTTATTTACCAAATCATATTTATTTTATTTCATTTATTGAGAATTATTTTAAATTAAATTTAAAGTAAGGGTTCATTTCACAACAAAACTTTTATTACGATTACAATGATTCCAACAATGGCTAGAAATTTACTAAAAAAAATATATAAAAAAGTGAATTTCTTCATCTGAAACTGATGGGTATCTGAGGAAGACCAGTGTCGTGGTGGCATCCTTTAGGCCGCGACATATGCTGAGTATACCTATTTAGTACTATGTGTTTTAAGTGTTGATGTTTATTTTAATTTTCGAAAAATTTTGTAATAGTGCTGTGAAGAAGTGTAGGTACCTGTACCTATCGTAACTCGTAACTTCCTTATTTAGAAACAGTTTTTATTGATTTAATTTCTCTTAGATTCGCAGAAAGCAAAAGCATAATACCTACACGAAATTTGTGATTTAAACTTTCATGGTCACTATCACTTTATAGATTATAGAGTTTCCGATATTTCGGCACTGTTGCAAGCGCCATGATCACGGGAGAACACGGGAGTTCTCCCGTTGGCGCTTGCTCTAGAGCTAGACACGAAATTTCGATATACTTATCGAAAGTATACTTTTATTATGACGATATGTTATTATAAGTAATTATTACGTATGTTTCATTGAGCTATTTGAGGATACTTGAAAAAATCTATGACTTTTCTGCTCCACAATATAGCCCGTACACATAATTAAAATACGCATTCGATTTAACTTGATGTTGCAATGTTGATATTACCTTTATTGTAGTCAATTTGTAAAGTTTTATCACTAGTGCTGATATAATGTATCGATTTATCTACAGTACCTACCTATATTAACAGTGTAACCTACTCACAGTGCCGGAACTAGATAAATCTAGGTGTTTTTGCAAGTAATATCAACAAGATAATGGGTAAGGATTTATTTTTGCAAGTAATTAAAGTAGGTACTTACTGATAATGTTTAATTTACGTAAACTAGTTACACAATCGTCTAAAAACCTAAAATAAAACGTAACCAAACAACTCATTAAACGTAACACAGAAACATAGACCAAAATATGTTTTTGTCAAATAGGAAATTAAAATCAAATAGCATTGTCTCACATGATCTAGCTAGTCAGAAAGCAACTTAGCAAATTATACATGTGCCCATCATATAGGTAGGTACAGGATAAAATTATAATCACTTTCAAAATTTTAATACAACAGTCTACGAGATAAAAATCAAATGTCGTATTATTTATTTTAGTATATCCTAGTACAAAAATGTCGAGATAAATGACCTAGAAAAAGTCCGCCAAAAATCTAAAATTTTTGATACCTGAATTTTTGATGGCCTTCGCGCAACACTTTTTTTACGCGATGCGCATCTCATTCATTCATTAAAATACTAAGTATTCATAAGTTGTTGATTTTCCCTTCATACTTTCACAGGAATAGGACCGTAAAAATTAAAACTATGTTGGGAAAAATATTTTCGGATAAACCGGGCTCTAAATACGATACTAATTAACACCTATTAAATTATTGAAGGTGATGAAAAAGTAGTCAAGTCACCTGTATATTTTTTATTTTTTTGTGGTCTTTTTATTTTTGTTTACGCAGGAAGAATGCATTACGCATAGTTGTTGCTTCAAGGGCAGCAGTAGGTTAAGTAAAAGTAAAACTCCCTTGGGAGAAAAAGGAATAGTACACGGTGTGCCGATGTTCCATTCGATACTTTATCGGTGCGCTGTAACATTTGTGCGAGCAATCCCGTTGCGAAAAACCTTACTGCAATTGAACATTAGATCGGTAATTTATTAGTTCGATAGTATGAAGGTTCCATACGCCTACTTTTGACCCTAACATTTAATTAATAACCCTGTTTTGCACTTATTATATTTAGAGAAACTGAAATCTTTAATTAAAATAAAAAAACAACTTATTCCTTTTTTATGAATTTCAAATCACATAGAATTGTAGTTGTTGTTAATATGTTCGATCGCAGCGCCAGCGACTAATCGTATTTAAGAATGCAAGGCAAATAATATCAATCAGATGACAGAGACGATACAAATCAATTACCTGACTGACCATAATCTAATCGGACGTGAAGGGAAAGCTCTCAATAATTTTATTCCAAATTACTACGATTTGAATAAATTATAGGTAGGTACTATAATACATGTGTAGATAGTGTAAATATGAGAATTAAATAAATAAATGTTTGTAACTCGGCTTTGATTTCGTATTTTTTTCTTTGAACTAATATTGTCGAGACTAAAACCAAGGCTAAGTCTGCTCAAAGACTCAACCATATCGACTGTAGTCTATAACCGTAGGAATTCGGTACTACTAAAGATATGTCGCAGCACTCGCAGCTTTTTTTTAATGCGTTACTTCACGGCGCGGCAGTGGCAAAACGTTTTATTTTTTTTAAAGATGCAATTTTTTTATGAAACTAATAACTATTAAGGGTCTAGTGCAAATATGTAATCATTTCCTATTTACATCACACACAGTTTTATTATAAGGTACATAGAAAAAAATGCATACAACTAATTCTACGTATTAAACCACTCTATTATTAGTCCAGTCATTATAGTAAGTTCACCTCGGAATTCGAGATACCCAGCTGTAAGTCTGTAAATACTTGTATATTGACACCCTAAAAGTGGTCTCAAAACCTACATATGGTAGGGTGTACGCAACTATTAATTTTCAAGGTCAAAGGTCACAAAAATTGTTTTTTTGCGCTTCTTTTGTAATGTCTCATTTCCTATGGGTTTTTTGCTATATGTATTTATTATCAATATTATAGAATACAAAATTATCTAAAAAATTTGTTTAAAAAAATTTTTGTACGGTGAACCGTTTTGAAAATATAGGGTGGAGAGTGCGGTCACAGCATCACTTCAGGTCAACTGGTTATAATATATACCATATTATACTTACCTACATTATTTTCTTGAATTTACGACAACACTATAACATTGTGAACCCAATTTACACGTCTCGAACACTTAACAGCGTTCGTGGTCTCGGGAAGACTAAGGTGTACCTAATTCGTGTTATTGTGTACTATTTTATTTTTTCAATAATGTTTTTTTAATCTAGTTTGAAAGCTATTGGTCTCCAGAAAAAATAACTAAAACTTAAAAAGAATGCAGATTTTAATTAAGTGAGTACGGTACATTTACATACAAACGAGTACTGTATAATTTGTGGTTTATGCAATACCTACCTGTAGTGGCCCAAGATTTTGTATAAACGATTTAGTGTTAATATTAACATTAATTAAAATAACCTACGCCCTTAGACAAATGGCTTCCTTATATCGTTTACGCTAGACGAATATATAACAAATGCATGAAAATGACATTAACAAACGATTGAACGATTGTAAGCTATGTCATTTTCATACATTTAACATTTATTCGTCTAGCGTAAACGATCGTGAGTTTTTCCAGACACAATTGAAATCAATTGTTATCGTGGCACGCGCGTGCCTCCTGGGTGTCGAAGTATTAGAAAGCCACTTGTCTAAGGGCGCTGTTTCGTCGAAGAAAAAAGAAAAACGCAGCCGGTTTCCTCGAAGACTAACATGCGTATCAATAAAAGCCTGGCTATCACTTTTATCATGTTCACATGCCACATTACGTATTAAAATCATTAATTACCTCATATTATTATAGGATCAGTGCCATGACGATACTGATTTCAATTACTACAAGTAGTTTTTAGGTATCGACATGCGCTGAGGAGTGCTTTGGTACTGGATTGGAAAATTTGAAGTGATACTGCTTATAAAAAAAGGTTTGAAATTTTCTGAAAAATTAAAAACGCTTGCCACACGAAACCCGTAAGCCTTGAGTAACTACAGATTCTTTCTAAAATCATAAACGTAAAAGTTTTTATATACTTTTGAATGTTAGTTGTTATTACGCGAAAAAAACAGTAAAGTAGCTATGGTACCTATGGGTTAGGTATAATAATTTATTCCAAAATTCCAAGTTACCGCTGGAGCGCGGCACAATACAACCTATTTGTTTTAAATCAATAATGTACCTACCTAATGTGGCTACTAATACTTTTGATACATTAACTATAAGTATTTTGGGTTTTTGACGATTACTTATGTAGTTCGGTAGTATGGGTAGGTACCCAAATTACTTGCAAAAATAAATCCTTATCCATTATCTTTTTGATATTACTTGCAGAAACACTTAACATTTATCTAGTTCCGGGACTGTGGTAGATAAATGGATAAATAATATTATCAGCTCCAGTGAAACAATTTTACAAAATTCACTACAAAAAAAAGGAATATCAACATTGCAACATCAAGTAAAATCGAATGCCACGGACTAGGTACTAAGATCCCTCGATCGTGAGTAATTCCAGACACAATTGAAATCAATTGTTATCGTGGCACCCGAGTGCCTCCTGGGGGTTGAGGGATTGCGTAATTACTTACATGTACGACGGGCTTATTGTAGAGCAGAAAGACATAAAAATTTTCAAGTCTCCATATTTATGAATCGGGACATACTGTAAGAGTCGCCTGTCAAAAAAAAGTTTGTTCTCTAATGAGGGGCACGCGCGCCGCGCTAAGCTGAACTCGAGTTCCGTTAATTTAAAAAACAGTGTAACAAAATTTCCTATTAAAAATTTATAAAACTAAGTTAATTAACTTTAATTACAATAGTATAGTAGTAATAGTAATAGTTTCTTATTACAATAAGGTTTACAATAAGATATTGTAGAAAATTAAAAACCAACATTAAAATTAGCAAATTTTTTTAATCTTAGTGTTATAATTAAAGTTAACGTTCTTACACGGAACAAGGGATAAGTATCATGCCAAGCTGTGGGCAGCGTCTTCGAATGGCGTATTTAAGGCGGTGTAGTTCTAAAAGGCAGCGTTTTTGAGTTTTTAAAACCCATTTTAAAACTAGAAAACAGCGTTTTAAAGTATATGTTTTTAAATATATGTATTAGTTGAGAATCTATTCTAGTCACAGTCGCTAACGATTACAGTTTTTGATTCACTTGGCTCGATAGAAAAAAAATCACAAACCTACCTCTCTTCGAAATGTTTTTTCAATTTCACGACTAAACTACCGCCGCCTAAATTGTACATCTTTTTGTAAACATTGTTTTTTAATTTATCTTGTTTGGTGTGCAATAAAGAATATTCTATCTATCTATCTATCTAAACTACGGACATTTTAAATAAAATTTTTATGCATATTTAAAGCTGTTAAATGTTTATAGACATTTTCGCTGAGTTTTAATTTTAAAATGATATACTTAACTAGCTGTCGCAGACTTCCTACGCATCAATTCCTGTTTTTATGATCGCAATTATTTTTGCAACATTTTTCACTGATTCTTCGCTCCTGTTGGTCGCAGCGTGATGTTACGAGTATATAGACTAAAGCCTTCCTCGATACATGGACTATCCAACACAAAAAGAATTTTTCAATTCGAACCAGTACCTACTTCCAGAGATTAGCGCGTTCAAACAAACAAACAAACTCTTCAGCTTTATAATATTAGTATAGATTACTATGTTTAAATAACTACAAAATATGTGAGCGCGGCGGCTCGTCAGACCCGTACTGTTGCGCACTGGCGCTTACGGTGCGATCGATGGATATCCATTCATAAATCACGAATTACGGGACCTTAATCCCGTTTTTGCACCTCTAATATAAATGTAAACGATGCTCAAGTAACAAACGAGTGAGTAGCGTTGTCTACCAACAGCTAAAATAGTTCTGGCAACGCGAAATTATCTAAATACAAAATTTGGAAATTGGAAATACCTTCAGGGGGCGTCCATAAATTACGTGAGATGTTTAAGGGGGGGAGGGGGTCGAGTCAAATCTCATCTAATCTAACGTTGGAGAGAGGGGGGGTCTCGGCAAATATCACGCAATTTTTTTTCTGAGTATTTTAAATAAATATACTATTTTGGTCCATTTAATCCAGATTGTACATGACTTAAGATTTAATCTTAAACGTAATCGTAATCGTAATACGATTAAGATCATTCACTAATTTGTTCGAAAGAAAATGATTTCATTCAAGTTTACGTAAGAAACCCACATTTTGAAAAATCTTACGTGAGATTGGGGGATGGGGGAGGGGGTTGAATAAAATCTCACGACATCTCACCAGGGGGGGAGGGAGGGACAGAAAATTCAAAAAAACACCTTACGCAATTTATGAACGCCCCCTCAGATTTTCGAACGATCGGTCGTTGACAGCTTGATCGTTTACCTTACCAACTAATGTTTGACGGTAACTCTTTCGTCATTAATAATGACTCTCATCATATAAGTCTACTACTGTTCATAGGCCTTCCCAAAAGGAAGATCTTCATCTTTCTTTTAGCCATAATTGACGGACGGATTAACAATCGCAGCTTGGTTAAAGGTGGAGAGTTAAGTAGTAGAGCTGCTTTGCGTCTTTTTCAGAAGGTTTTCCTTCAGACATCACTTTTTGTTGTTCGTTTTGCCGACGCGATACTGTAAATTTTACATGTAAATGTTTATTTTTCTAATAAATTCTTGTATATGTTGTCACTGAATGTAGAAGGTTATCAATAATAATCAATAAAATAAATTGAATATCTCTTTAGTGGTAATATTTAAAAATATTGATTCGCAAAAATTGCAGATAAGAAATAATTATAAATTGACTGCATAAAACATGGGAAATCAAAATCGCAAATCATTTTATTCGAAACGTCGTTCACACAAGTAAGGCGCATTTTTTATTATTTTTCCATCCTATAATCGTTTTGTACGTGCTTTATTCCAATATAGGTTTTGTTTGGTTTTAGCTAACGTAAAATCAAACAATAAAAGCATCTTTTTGTTTACTCAGGAAAACTTAGTTTAAACATAGGGAAAGAATTTCTTTCCCTATGGTTTAACTCATATTTCTCTTTGTTACGGAGTTTTACAACCGATCACTGAATAGTCATCTCTATCATTGTTATTTTGGAAACGACCATTCATATAATTATAATTATTTGCCTACTCCATGTTTGGTTGTGAGCACTTAGGGCTTACATTGAGTTGTGCCGGTGTAGGGAATACTGATAATATACTGTTTTCTTGAGTTTACGCGAACACTATACCTACATTGAAATGAAAGATATGTTTACGGATTTAGTACGCGTTTGTTTTATATTTATCCCGACGTTTTAACCATTTACAGTGTTCATGCCCGTGACCATAAAGGCTTTATAGATCATTAGGCTTTATAAACGCAAAAATATGTTTCAGGAGAAAAAAATCCCAATAACAGGAAATGTTGCGTTTACGTGAAAATTTATTTGGAAAATACAGAACAAGCTTTAAGTAATATCTATTATGAGATCATTGCTAGATCTAAACGAAGTAATGAATCCTTTTATTTCGAAAATTTTCGGTATATCACTTTTAAATATGCAAAAGCAACATATTATGCATACGAGTATCTATCTAATCTATATTTATTCAGAAAACCAACTTTGTTACAGAAAACTGCCCAAGGATTTCCTACTAAGAACATATACCTACTTAAAAGTAGAAAAATTCTTTATCAGGTTTTCCGTAATAAAACTAACTGTATGTAGCTAACTAAGCGTCAAGGCAATCAAGGCAATTCTACCAAAAATATCTAGTATTTATTATTATTTCGACTAATTATTTAATGTTTCTCAATGTGGTTAAATACTACAACCTCTTTTTTTTTTTTTTTTTTTTTTTGTTGTGACGGACCTATCACTGAAACCCCATATGGGAGGCTTTAATCAGTTAAACCGGGCAGAGTGTGGCGAGCGCTGAAGGCGCTCAGCCTAGGTCCGCCACGCTAGCGGTACTCCGGTGCGGCCGAGGGTGAGGCTTCGCGAAGCGAAGCCTCAGGCTCGCTCGCACCGGGGCCCATACTAGCGGGCGTGATCGGGCCAGTGTGGGGTGCTAAAGGCACCCTACCAAATGGCGAACCCACCAGTGGTGGCGTCGCCGGAACCGGAGATGCCGTGGCATGCCGGATCACGGTCGGGCTCCATTCTGGCGGGCCCGATCTGGGAGGGGGGATCGGACAGCGACCTCAAGGGCGCCTCTGTAGGCTCGGACCTCGGCTTGGGTCGCCGTCCGAGGGGGGGGCAGGTGAGAAGCGGCCAGGCACATGATTGTGTCGGCCTTGACATACTTACTTTATATTTAATGATACAAGTAGCCCTATGCTTTTCGATTTATCTTTTGAACTTGAACGAATCAACAAATAATCCGTGACTGCTTTTATCGCCTAGTCTAAGTAGGTATACTGCTACTTCTACCATGTTTTTGAATTTATAGATCAAAATTTAAAATGTTTAAAGTAAAAGTCTCTTTTCCTAATTTATCAGTCACCTAAACTAGAACACCAAAATAACCGTCAGATTACTTTCTCTTTCAGACAGTAAGAAAAAGCAATAATCGGAAATATGGTGAAGGCGAGAAAATACGTGGTGAAGAAATTGTTCGAAGGAGCTCCTAAGAGGGAAGATTATGAGCTGGTAGAGGAGACATTGCCCCCACTCAAGAATGGAGAGATTCTTGTTAAAGCAGAGTGGATCAGCGTGGACCCCTCCCTCCACATCTTGAACTCTTTCAGAACTGCCCCATACGATCAGTTCAGCTTTCAAGTTGCGAGTGTCATAGAATCCAGAAATCCAGCCTACCCAATAGGTACAAAAGTCGTTTCCCAACAAGGCTGGCGCGATTATGCTATTATAAACCCGAATATAAAGATCGAAGGCATGCTAGGCATATTCTATAAACTACCAGACTTGAAAGGACTTTCGCCATCGTTAGCAGTCGGTGCAATTGGCATGCCAGGGGCTTCTGCATATTTCGGATTATTAGAAATCTGCGCACCTAAAGCCGGAGATATAGTATTCGTGACCGGCGCAGCGGGTGCCGTGGGCTCCCTTGTAGGTCAAATAGCGAAGATTAAGGGTTGCACAGTAATTGGTTCCGCAGGCACCGATGAAAAAGTTCAATGACTAAAAAAAGATTTGGGTTTTGACATAGCGTTTAATTACAAAACTGCCGATATTCCTAAGGCTCTCAAAGAAGCTGCGCCGAATGGTATTGACTGTTACTTCGATAATGTCGGAGGAGATCTCATCACCACTGTTATCAGTCAGATGAAATTTGGGGGAAGGATATGCCTTTGTGGGGGCATCAGCCAGTTCAATGAAGATCCCAACGTAATACCCAAACCAAATATTGCAGTGATATCTTTATTGAGGAAGGCATTGAAAATGGAAGTATTGAAAATTTATGATGATCGCTTGGTTGAAAAATGGGATGTAGCGTTCAAGGATCTCGTTGATTGGATCAAGAGTGGAAAAATAAAAACTAGAGAACATGTTACTGTAGGGTTCGACAAATTGTATGATGCCTTTGTAGGAATGCTTTCTGGAGAAAATACTGGTAAAGCTGTTGTTAAAGTGTAATAAATAGGTATATTTGGAAGCTTATAAGTTGACTAGTTGATCCGATGAACGTCGTACCGAGTCAGAATAGTTAATGATTAGAAATATATATATATTTTTTATATATTTTTTTTAATTTTGACTGCTTAGAGTGGATTTTGAACCCACCAGCTTCCGTTTACCAGGCGAGTGATCCAACTGCTAAGGAGCAACCAAGTCAGTGTTTGTGTCAACGAATTAATTTAAGGCAGTAAATTTTTTTACTGGGTGATTTTTATTTTCTAACTATTAAATAATTTAGGGTGGTAAGTAGTTAACAGGGTGATGTAGTAAAATTATTTTTTATTTTCACTAGCACTTGAAGTGCTGCAAAAACAAATTAACAAATTAAATGATTTGATAATATTGCTGTATTATGTTCACTTTAAAATAAACACCCAATTTTCAAGACGACCAATATTAGTAACCTATACGAGTACAACGTGTTCCTTTTGATATTTCATAACTCTAGGATATTAAAGTATTATACAGACCATGGTAAAGAATAAAATTGCATATGAATTATTTACTGCTACTTTACTACTACACTTTAGTGTAAGTTTGCCAACGGCTCGCAAAACTAAGGATTCGCCATACTGGTTACATTTTTTAACAAATTTAACTAAATAACTAAATTTTTTAACAAATTTAATTAAAATTTATGTTATATTCGAAACCATTGACTTTTGAACCACATGTTCTAGGGCTTTTTATATTATTTTTACCTATAGAACATAACGTTAGAGTTATGGGATATCAAAAGGAACACGTTGTCTACCATTTAGTGCAGATTGCTTTGTGTAAATTAATATAATAATATAGGTAAGTTTTTTTAATCTAAAACGCTGACTCCTCAAAACAATCTTATTTGAAAGTGTCATATTTTTTATTACAATTCGAAAAGGTATTTTTTTATATGAAGTCTAAAAGGTCAAACAAGTAAAGCTAATGTTGTTTATTTTTTATCATCATTAATAAAAAGAAATGTGAATCTGAAGAAGTCCGAAACAATACTTGGCGCGGAAGTGACAAAGCATGACGTTAGCTGGCAAGAAATGGAAACAAACACAATTATCACGGATGATATTGGCTCATATAACAATCCTATTCCTATTTTTGGTTTTACTACTGATTTGTGTTTATAAAAATCACTTTTCGTAATTAATTTACTTCACCTTTCTTTTCTAATAATTAATTATGCCATGTGGACGCGTGTGTGTCTGAAATAAATGATTTGAATTTGAATTTATTACTTTTCTGAAACTTATTTCTTTTGGATTTTTTATTACTACTAACGGAACTCATAACAGATTTTTATTAATACTATCATTACGTACTAAGAGTAACACATGACATTTTGTCAGAACTGGAAGAACATTTTCTTGTCCGGTGTTAACGAGCAGAAAATATTTGCGATATCATTCCCATACTTAATATTCTCTGCTCTTCTACTTTGTTATTTTAACTTATCATAGTACCATATAGTACTAAGACTTATACAGGGTGCGTTTTTTGATATCCCATAACTATAAGGTTTCTATAGGTAAAAATAATATAATATGTCCTAGAAAATGTGTTTCAAAAATCAGTAGTTTCGTATATAACATTAAGAGAGACGAGACAAACTTCTTAGCGTTCCATGGATTCACCGTGCGGGTGCCGGGTCCATCCTGTGGCAAAAAAAGAGAAACTCCAAGTAGCTCCCGGGACTTGTGATACGGGTGTTGGTTTAAGGGGCGCCTTTCCGACGTACATTAACACTCACCTTCGCTACTCCTGTTTCTTTCCCTGCCTAGCTAAATCTGGTACGAACCTGCTAATGCAGCTTTAGACACTCGCTCCAGTATAAAACTTACTGCAGTTCTGGCCAAGTCAAGGTCTTTCAACAGATTATAGAGAGATTTTGCTAGTGTACCTCTCGCTCCTACTTCTACAGCATATAGACTAACTACGGTTATGTAAACCGTTTTTCGTTAATTCATTTAGGAGATCATAATATTTGTTTTCTTTCATTGCGTGGTCTTTAGGTATGTTAGTTTCCGACGGCACGGTAAGCTCTACAAGTACAATCTGTTTAGTAGCTCTAGTAAAAATAAAAATGTCCGGTCTGGATGCTGAAACACACACATCCTCTGGGATTTTATAGTGCTTTTCATACGTGTCCATTAAAATATTCCAGTCAGGTGCTGTACGCAGGATTGAGTAAGGCTTGTTATTAGAATTTGCAGTGGAGCCTTCTTTAATGAAGTTAGTTTGTCTTTTGTTTGTGGTCAATCCTTTAGTATTAGCTAAAAAAAAATATTTACCAGTACGATGATTCCATAGTCTTTTGTTGTTGGCAAACTTACACTAAAGTGTAGAAAAGAAGCGGGAGAGCGTAATTTCATTCTAAAATTCATTTATAACAAGGTAAAGGTGTTTTACATAAACAGTCGTGACTCTTAAGAATTATTTTGTATGAAAAATTAAAACAAAACAAAAAATGATAATTAATTCATATGCAATTTGATTATTTACCATGGTCTGATTAATACCCAAGACTTATAATATGATCCCATATCAATAGGAGCACGTTGTATAAGAATAAATAAAATGGTTTTTTAACTTCGCAGTTTTTTTTAGAAGTTAACCTATTGATCGGGCCATTTTCACACGTGTTGTGCTAATCTTTTACCTCTAAGCAATCTTTCTCTGTCAATCACTCTCTGCTACAGTCTTCTGGGGCTGTCCAAGTCCAGGAAAGTCTTTTTGAAGCCACCGGAATTAATAAATAAAATGTTTTTTACAATAGGAAACCTTCTCTTTTTGGTATTAGACCTTAAATGATTAATTATTGCCTGATTAGACGAAATAAAAATATATTGCTATATTTTTAGTACCCACAAAACCGCAAAATATTGTTTTAAAAGTCCCAATTTCGTACAGCGATGAGAATGCTGTCGGCAATATTGAAATATTTCTAATCTAACATCCATGTTGGCTCGTATCAATAAAAATATAAAGAAATATCAATTACAGTTGGATTAAGGGTTATAAAAAGATGAAGGAAAAGATGAGTTAATCAATCACTGCACTTTCTCAATCATTTTAGAAAAAAAACTTAATGTCAAAGTATAGGCAACATAAAGAAATTTACTCGTAAGATCCGCCATGAAGTTTGCTTAGAGTACTATGACGTCATAACATTTTCATAGTAAAAAAAGACAATTTTTGTATAAAAAAAATAAAAAAAAATTTGCACTTTTACTAACTGAAATCGATATCTATTGTTTTTTTAAGTGAAATACTATAGAAAGTAAACTATTCATCTATTGCGTAAAATTTGATGTGAGTCTAGTAGCCTATTAGAGGAAGCTCAATCCACAAATATCATACCGTATCCTGAATCTTTCTTTGAAGCAATGGAACATAGTTCATGAAGCAAAAGTATTTGATAAATTAGATCATTAGCAAATAAATATAAGTTGGCGTAGCGGAAATAGGATGGCAAACGGTTTACAAGTGAATGAAACAAAACAGGACCTAAGTGTGATCCTTGCGGAACACCTGTTGTAACGTTGTAGATGCTAGACGAAAATTCATTTACCCTGACGAGAACTTTCTGTATCTTCAAATAGGAATGCAACTAGCCTAACCAGGATCAGAATAATACAATATCGATATCAATATATAATACAATTTCACGTAACATGAAACAACAGGTAACACTGAAAATATTTAGAACTGGCCAGTTAGAAACATTGCTAATGAAAACTTTTTTGAATTTTAATTTTTGAACTCTTTGGTAACCTAATGTAGTATATTGCATTCATTTATCATTTGATTTTGTGAATTGGCGGCAAATCTAAAACTCTTGTTACATGTGAAAATGAACCTAACGCGAGAAAATTTTCAGTCAATGATTTATTATGACTTTCGTTGTGGGCTTACTCAACAACAAAGCTATGACAGGCTGCGATTAGCATTTCTTAACGAAGCCCCATCTCGTGCCACTTTTTACAATTGGTTAAACGAGTTTAAGCGTGGACGTAGCAATCTCAATGATGATCCGCGTGAGGGACGTTTTTTAACAGCGACTACTGAAAATAACATCAGTGCTGTGCGACGCATGATAGAGGAAGATAATTGAATGACCTATCAGCAGATACGGGCAAGCCTAGGCATTGGTATGAGTAAAGTTCAAAAAATATTACACGAACAGTTAGGCGTCAGGAAGCTTTGTACCAAATGGATTCCCCATACTTTAACCGACGACCAGAAACATCAACACCTTCGCATAGACTGGTGTCGCCAAATGTTAGATAAGTTCAACGGCGGTGACTCAAATGCTGTATTTGACATCTTCACAGGTGATGAAAGCTGGATATATTGCTACGAACCCGAAACCAAAAGACAATCAGCTCAGAGGTGTTTCCTTTCGAGGATCGGCCAACTAAGGTAAAGAAAGGAAGAAGTCAAGGAAAAAAGATGATTGCCTCATTCTTTGGTCGGAAAGGTCATTTCGCGACAGTTGTGCTAAAAGATGGAAGGATAGATACTGCAGACTGGTATGTCAATCGCTGTTTGGTTATTGTCTTGGAAAAAATTCGACAGCAGCGCCCTCAAAGCAGGATCCTCCTTCATCACGACAATGCTTCAGTGCACTCCGCAAAACGAACTGTTGAATATTTAACTATGGCAGGTGTCGAGATAATTAGTCATCCGCCTTACAGTCCTAACCTGGCGCCCTGCGACTTTCATTTATTCCCAAGAAATAAAAATAAAATTTGAGGTATTCGCTTTACGATCCCTGAAGATGCGGTGAAAGCGTACGAAAATGCCATAGAAGAGACCCCTAAGGAAGAATGGGCCCACTTGACTGCTTTCTCAGTGGTTCCATCAAATGCGACGATGTGTAGAAAGGAACGGAGATTACTTCGAAAAACAATAAAAGTATTGGCAACTTTTTCAAACGTTCATTTTATTCAAGCCGTTTTTCATTTTCTAAACATTTTCAGTGTTACCTAGGTATACACCGTGCATTTTGAACCTCCTGACAAACGAAGCCCTCGTTGTGTATGTAACCACTAAGTATCTGGGCGGTGTCTTCATCATTTTTTTTATTTAATTTATATCTTAGTATATAAAATATTAATTCAGGTATTCATTTTGAAACACGCTGAGACGCACACGGACGTATTTTTGTAAGGTTCATTTATAGACATTAATGGGTTCATTCATCCAGGATCTGGCCTAAGCAAAATAATACGTTCGTGCGCATGACAGCATGATTCAAAATGAGTAGCTTTTTTTAAAAGATTTTTCGAAGACTATTTTCATTAATAGAAAAATAAGAAAAAAACTGACAAGATTTTATACATAATGTTTACCATAGATTTAATATATCTATGATGTTTACATAACGTGGGCTTCGTTTGTCACGTGGTCAAAAATAAACGGTTAATATAAATATTAACTGATTTAAAAAAGGAATAATAAAATCGCAATATCATCGTCAACGTTTTAAGATAGCGATTATCCAAGGTTATCTTGATAAGTAATGTGTTATATGTAGGTACAGTTGTATGGTGCTTGATTCCTATTGCTACACAAAGCCTAGTGGCAGCCGGGTGTGTCCTCAGGTTAGTTTCGTTTGTTACACATTTACGGCCGGTCCCAATAATCTATCTATCGCCAGTTTTGACATTTCGAAACACACAGATAGGAAACAGTTTCTATCTCTGATTTTTTCCGTCCAGAGAAACAAAGACAGAAGTTGTTTTCTATTTCCGATATGCCAAAACTGAAGATAGATAGGTTATTAGGACCGGCCGTTAATCAGATTCATAGATCTGTTTTATTGTTTGTTTATTGAAAAGGATTGGTTATGTAGGATGACTTTTTGGCTCCGGCCGTTATGGTCCCAGTCCGGCACGCCCCCGACCGGTACGCACCCACATTGAAAAATTTGTTATTCCGGTATGCACCCGACCGCGACGCCCCTGTTTTTTCTTTCTTTTGTCATGATATTGGAGTAGTACTCACAGAACAAAATAAATATAATCTTAAATCAAGACACTTTTGTTTTCAACAGTACTTGCTCAAGAGTCTTATCCAAAAATCGGTTGTTATAAAACGGGGGCGTCGCGGCCGGGTGCATACCGGAATAACAACTTTTTCAAAATGGGTGCGTACCGGCCGGGCGGGGGCGTGCCGGACTGAGACCATAACGGCCGAAGCCGACTTTTTCATCATCTTCAAAATTTTTTATAGGCGTTCAGTATTTAGAGCCAATCTACGAAGTAAAAAATATAAATCAAGTTTTCAGACGAAAATATTTTTAGCGACATAGTTTTCAATGTTTACTGCCCTAAGCCTGTTTTAACGTATCGTAATGAATGAATGAGATGCGCATAGCGTAAAAAAAGTGTTCCTAAGCGGCCGTATTAAAATTTTATTAAGTTAGCGAAAATTTTTTAAGTGCTTTATCTTGACATTTTTGTACTGGGTTATACCAAAAGAAAAAATACGTCATTTGCTTTTTGTTGCGTAGATTGTTATATTAAAATTTTGAAGGTGGTTAAAATTTCATTAGTTGAATGCTATGGCACACCACGCAAAAAAGTCGGTATTTATAAAATGATAAATTTTGAATAAATTATGTGAATTAAACCGGTTTATACAGAAAATCAAAAAGTTTTGTTTTAGTCTAATAATAATTTTATCACAATCAGGATTGGATTTATATTAAAAAAAAGATGAAGATACGGTACGTTTATACTTCGCGAATTTGATTTCTGGACCAGTCAAATTGCAATAAAACAAAATTATATTTTATTCATTTTGTGCGAATCATAATGAAGTTATTTTAATTATGAATCGCCCGCCTAACGTCGTGTTTGGGAAGCAAAAGCATGAGTTTGGAGTAAAAAATAAAAATATATGTTTGAGCCATTGACATGAGAAGTAAAAAAAGCATATTATTATGGTTAAAAATTACTATAATTCAATATTAGCCAACATACAAACGGTTAAACTGTCGATACGATTTGAAAGTTTTACTTTAATCATCGCCGCAAGTTGCGCCGTCTTACAGCGAGTTTTGTTACTTTTGTTAGCTTGAGAAAGATATATTAAGTGAATACAGTGTCGATATGGATATTTAATGTTTGGAAAACACTTAATTCTTCATTTATATCTCCGAAATGTTAAGTCAAAGACCAAATGTAAAATTAAATCCGCATTTTAGATTCTTAGTCAGCTGAACTACGAATTAAACCGTTTTATTACTTCTTCTTTCAGACAGAAAGAAACACGGATAATCGCAAATATGGTGAAGGCAAGAAAATACGTGGTGAAGAGATCGTTTCATGGAGTTCCTAAGAGGGAAGATTACGAGCTGGTAGAGGAAACTTTGCCCCCACTCAAGGATGGAGAGATTCTTGTTAAAGCAGAGTGGATCAGCGTGGACCCCTCCCTCCGCATTTTAAACACGTTCAGAACTGCTCCATACGACCAGTTCAGCTTTCAAGTTGCAAATGTCATAGAATCCAAGAATCCAGACTACCCTATAGGTACAAAAGTCGTTTCCCAACGAGGCTGGCGCGATTACGCCATTATTAATCCTAACATTAAGCGTACAGATTTTTATGGGATATTCTACAAACTACCAGAATTGCAAGGACTATCACCATCCTTAGCGGTAGGTTCAATTGGCATGCCAGGAGCGTCTGCGTATTTCGGATTTTTGGAAATTTGCGAACCTAAAGCCGGGGATACAGTACTCGTAAGCGGGGCAGCGGGTGCCGTGGGCCACCTTGTGGGTCAAATAGCGAAGATTAAGGGGTGCAAAGTAATTGGTCTTGCAGGCTCAGAGGAAAAGGTCCAATGGCTGGACAAGGAATTGGGTTTTGATATAGCCATTAATTACAAAACTGCCGATATTTCTAAGGCTCTCAAAGAAGCTGCGCCGAATGGTATTGACTGTTACTTCGATAATGTCGGAGGAGATCTCATCAAGACTGTTATCAGTCAGATGAACTTTGGCGGCAGGATTTGCCTTTGCGGGAACATCAGCGAGTACAATGACGATCCGAGCGTGGCACCTAAATCAAATATTGAACTGATGACTATATTTAAGAAGGCATTAAAACTGCAAGTTTTAAATGTGTATTTGGATCGATTGGTTGATAATTGGGATGAAGCGTTCAAGGATCTCATTAATTGGATCAAGAGTGGAAAAATAAAAACAAGGGAGCATGTTACTGAAGGCTTCGAGAATTTGTACGACGCTTTTACGGGAATGCTGGTTGGAAAAAATATCGGTAAAGCGGTGGTAAAAGTGTAAAAATAATTTGCCTCATTTTTAAATTTACTATATGACCCGGTGAACTTTCTACCGCCTTAAAATAATCAAATGTTTAGAAAATGCAATTCTTCGAATTTTGACTGCCTAAGGTGAACAACGAATTTATTCAATGCAGTCAAATTGAATATTGAATCACTTGTATTTTCTAAATATTTAATTAATTTGAGGTATAAAGAAGTTGACTGGGTCATCTACTAAAAGGGATTTTAATTTCAAGTTCTAGCAATTTAAGTGCGGAAAATTAAAGGTTTTCATAACATTGCTGTATTATGTTTATTTAAGTATCAAGACCTCATTTTCAAAATGATTAACGTATTTTTTCGCATATCCTATGCGGAGATGCACTAAAAAGGAAATGAAATGCTGTAAATTATGTGAATATTCTGTAATTGTAATAAATATAAACACTTAGCTTTAATTTCTTAATAGATATGATAACAATTATTATCGACCCTCGACATTCGCTTGCTACCGTGCCTATCTTATTAATGCCGTTACTCGCCTGCCCAGCCGGTGTTGCCATATCTTATGTCAGAATGTTTATTTTTATTTTTTATTTATACAAAACAGGATGTAATTTTAATCACTTTCCAAAATTTTTATATGCGTTCAGTATCGTAGTTAGAGCCCATTTATGAAGTAAATTTGACTTATTTAGCGAAGGGAACGTTTTATTATTGTCGTTAAGATAAAAGACTAAGTTAGCCGGGTCATCTAGTATGATTTTTTTTATTATGACTGTGTAACTGTTCTCTGTGACGTGAACATTATCTTGTTGACTATTATACTTTATTTGATATTTTAGCAACTTAATTGCACTTATAATATCAGTATATAAACTTGAAAATTTTTGTCTCAGGCGGGACTCGAACCCGCATCTCCTCGCATGCTGGGCGGGCGCCATACCATTAGGCCACCGAGACACTGCGACACGGCGCGAATTTTTCAAGCATATTCTTACGCTGTAAGCCAGCGTTGTTTCATCAAATGTTAGGAGTTTGCACCCTTAACACCCGAAAGAAACATCTGCAAAGATGTTTCTTTCGGGTGGCCTAATGGTATGGCGCCCGCCCGGCATGCGAGGAGATGCGGGTTCGAGTCCCGCCTGAGACAACAATTTTTCAAGTTTATATACTGATATTGTTGACTATTGGCAAATCATTACATTCAAAAATTACTATACCTCTAGTTCCGGCATGGTAAGTAGGTTACAATCTTACTGCACTGTAGATAAATGTTGATAAAAGCAGCACTTGATATAAACGTTTAATACCTAGGTAACACTGAAAATTTTTAGAAATTGAAAAACGGCTTAATGTAGAACGTTGCCAATACTTTTATAGTTTTTCGAAGTAATCTCCGTTCCTCTCTACACATCGTCGCATTCGATGGGACCACTGAGAAAAGCAGTAATGGCATTTTCGTACGCTTTCACCGCATCTTTAGGGCTCGTAAAGCAAATACCTCGAATTTTATCTTTAGTTCTTGGGTATAAATGAAAGTCGCAGGGCGCCAGGTCAGGACTGTATGGCGGATGACTCATTATCTCGACACCTGCCATAGTCAAATATTCAACAGTCCGTTTTGCGGAGTGCGCTGAAGCATTGTCGTGGTGAAGGAGGATCGTGCTTCGAGAGCGCTGCTGTCGAATTTTTTCCAAGACAACAGGCAAACAGCGATTGACATACCAGTCTGCAGTAACTGTTCTTCCATCTTCTAGCACAACTGTCGCGAAATGACCGTTCCGACCAAATAATAAGGCAATCATTATTTTTCCCTGACTTCTTCCTTTCTTTAGTTGGCCGATCCTCGAAAGAAAACACCCACTGAGCTGATTGTCTTTTAGTTTCGGGTTCGTTGCAATATATCAAGCTTTCATCACCTGTGACGATGTCAAATACAGCATTTGAGTTACCGCCGTATCTAACTTATCTAACATTTGGCGGCACCAGTCCATGCGAAGGTGTTTCTGGTCGTCGGTTAAAGTATGGGGAATCCATCTGGTAGAAAGCTTCCTGACGCTTAAATGTTCGTGTAATATTTTTTGAACTTGACTCATACCAATGCCTAGGCTAGGCTTGCCCGTATCTGCTGATAGGTCTTCTTCTTTCTAGGACTTTTTCTTCATTTCTTATCCTTCCTAAATTCCCGGTTTGTTTTCCTTTATAATTCAATTCCCTACCTTTAACCTTGTTGTGGCAATGCACAAAACTAGTACAATAATAATTGTTTATAATGGTGGGGTGTAATGTATATAATAATAATTATAACAAACAAAAATAATTGTTAATTATGATCCAGGGTGGGGCACTTGCCCCACCCTGGATCTAACCTGTAAGATACATAATTAAACCTATAAAAATAAATTATCTAGATACTAACCACAACACTTAATATCCGCAAGAAATTTTACACTAAAAAAAAAACAGAACGACGGTCGACAAAAAAAGCGATTAAAACAAAAAGTTTACCTCTTGCAAAATCCTTTTGTTTTTCGTTTGTGTGTGTGAGTGAGTAGTTGAGTTGAGACGGAAAGCGACCCGTCACCCGTCGCGTCCCCGTCCGCATCCACGCAGAGCAGAGCTTCTTGCTTCTTCTATCGCGGCGCGATTTGCATTGTTTGCTTGTTTACTATTTTATTTTAAAAACATTGTGAAAATGTGGACGATCACAGCGGCAGTTTCATAGCTAAAGCTCAAGTAATAGCTGACGTTCTAAAAGTTGATTTTACAATGCTACGAATCGCGAAAAGACTAACGCACGGTGCAAATTCTCCGGTAGAGAGTTTTGGAAGCGATCGTTGATTGTGACTGATCGGATTTGTAAACTTGAACGTTGTAGGCTAGCTATAGCCAGACGTAATTTTTATTATTTTGCACCTCGAATCTATAACAAAGTTAACCGATTGCTCAGCATATACCCACTTACATCACGCAAATGTAAAATTCGTATAAGAGGCTGGTTCCATACACACACACACACACACACACATACTTTCGCTTTTTTACCTATTCTGTTTTATTAATTCGGAACTGATACCTCCTCTTCTCGGAGGTGGGCGCTAACAGCTGCGACTCAGTTTTAACTAATGTGCCTGTTAACATACACTGCTAAAATTGTACTTTATGTTTTCGAAATAATAAAATTTATTTATTTATTTATTACAAAGATAGGTTATAGACTAGAACTATTATAGCTCTCAGGCTTTTTTATCCCGTAAAAATGATATGGTTCCCGATATTTTCAAACTTTCAAAATTCTACTGTTACTAAGTCGCGGATAACAGCTATTAAGTCAATATAAAGCATGAATTGGTAAAAAGCATATTTTTAATAATGACTTAATTAAAGAGGGAAAATTCAAAATTTCAACATCATCGTCGACGTCTTCATATAGCGATTAGTCAAGACTGTCTTGATAAATAATATGTTCATTGTACAGTATTTATTGCTTGACTCCTATTGCTAAACAAGTCTTCATGGCAGCCGGGTGTGTCCTCAGGTTATTATTATTGCATAAATAAACCTTTTTTTTTAATAATTATAAAGAATTGGTTATAGAATGTTGTGGCATACCACACAAAAATTGGTACTTACAAAATGATGTACAAGATTTGGAAGAGCAATCTCTTCCAGACAAAATAAAAGTGGGAGGTGTAAACGGGTAGAGTTTATTAATAGTTTACAATTTGTATCTCTGTCGTTGTTATAGCATGAGAGTATTATTTTTTGAGCTTGTTTTGCATACCTTATAATATGAATTACTTTAAACTATCAGTATATAAACTTGAAATTTTTTTTTTGTTCCGGTCCCGCCTAAGACAAAAAATTTTCAAGTTTATATACTGATATTATAAGTGCAATTAAGTTGCTAAAATATCAAATAAAGTATACTTTAAACTACTTAAAACTACTACTTAATACAGAAAATTGAAAAGTTGACACTACTATAGCTTGTATTAGGAATGGACAGATTAAAACAAAAAGATGTAGATACGGTACGTTTAAACATCGCGAATTCGATTTCTAGACCAGCAGAAAACGAAATTTTAGTAATCTTCATTTTGCGAATTATAATTAAGTATTTTTTTATTATAAACCGTTCCGCTTTACGTCACGTTGAGAAAGCTTAAAAGTAAGTAACATTAAAAAATATAAGTTAGGCTTAAAAAATAAAGACTTAAGTTTGAGCCATTGTCATAAGAAGCACAATAAATTGGCACAACACAAGCACAACAAGGCTGAGACCAAACCAAGGTAATTTTGTGAGTTGTTCGTCGCGTTTTTAAAAGTTGCTAAATATTAATGTTGTACATAGATTACGACTCACTTTATGTCGCAGTATGAATAAACTGGCCTAATATACCTACTAACTCGAATGCAGCGAGAACGCGACCGACATAATGCGGCTTACCACTCAAAAAATTACACTCGTTTGGCCTAGGCCTTAGCCAACATACAAACAACTAAACTGTCGATACCATAGACATAATATATAATATGTCGCAGCCATCTACTTAAATTGGCCAGCCAATTTGACTCCTAGGCCGTCTATTTAACGCCGGCATTCAATTAAATCACTAAGCTGATTTTTAATTGAACTTGAATCACTCAACGTTTAACAATTTGACGTATTAAAAATTCGCCTTTTGGAAATGACTGACCAAGACTCAGCCAAGTGATTCAAAAGTTCAGTTTATTTCTGTAGCACAGCAAAGTAATATATTGTGAAATTCATATAAAACATGGAGATTACTAGAAATTTAAGTCGAAATTTACGGAATATGAACTTCAACGTCAAGGTTGGTTTACTGATATTATTTATTAAATTATGCGTTTAACATTGCGGTCAATTAATTGGCTGGTTGTTGTTCAGCTTTTTCATTGGATGCGAGCTTTAGTCAACGGCCTAGGCTGTTTACTGAATTCCTGATTAAGCTAGTTGGCTGCGACATATACATTAGGGTTATGTTGGAAACGCTTCGAAAGTTTTACTCTAATCGTCGCCGCAAGTTGCGCTAACATGCAGCGAGTATTGTTATTGTTGCACCAAGATGTCGATATGGTTATTTTTTGTTTGGAAAACACTTCTATAATTTATCTTAGAGATGTTAGGTCAAAGTCCAAATTTAAAATGAAATCTGCATTTAAAGTTCTTAGTCATTTATATTACTATAAAACCGTTTTATTACTTTTTATTTCAGACAGTAGGAAACGCGAATAATTGGAAATATGGTGAAGGCAAGAAAATACGTAGTGAAGAAAGCGTTCCTAAAAGGGAAGATTACGAGCTGGTAGAAGAAACATTGCCTCCACTCAAGGATGGATAGATTCTTGTTAAAGCTGAGTGGATCAGCGTGGACCCCTCCCTCCGCATTTTAAACACGTTCGGAATTGCTCCATACGACCAGTTCAGCTTTCAAGTTGCAAATGTCATAGAATCCAAGAATCCAGACTACCCAATAGGTACAAAAGTCGTTTCCCAACGAGGCTGGCGCGATTACGCTATCATTAATCCTAACATTAAGCGCACATACTTTTGTGGGATATTCTACAAACTACCAGAATTGCAAGGGCTATCACCATCCTTAGCAGTAGGTTCAATTGGCATGCCGGGAGCGTCTGCGTATTTCGGATTTTTGGAAATTCGCGTACCTAAAGCTGGAGATACAGTACTCATAAGCGGGGCAGCGGGTGCCGTGGGCCACCTTGTGGGTCAAATAGCGAAGATTAGGGGTGCAAAGTAATTGGTCTTGCAGGCTCAGAGGAAAAAATCCAATGGTTGGAAAAGGAATTGGGTTTCGACAAAACCATTAATTATAAAACTGCCGATATTCCCAAGGCTCTCAAAGAAGCTGCGTCGAATGGTATTGACTGTTACTTCGATAATGTCGGAGGAGATCTCATCACCACTGTTATCAGTCAGATGAACTTTGGTGGCAGAATTTGCCATTGCGGGAACATCAGCGAGTATAATGACGATGTCAACGTGATACCTGAACCAAATATTGCACTGAAGACTTTATCTAAGAAGACATTGAAATTGCAAGTTTTAAATGTGTATTTAGATCGATTGGTCGATAAATGGGATAAAGCGTTCGAAGATCTCGTTAATTGGATCTAGAGTGGAAAAATAAAAACAAGGGAGCATGTTACTGAAGGCTTCAAGAATTTGTATGATGCTTTTACGGAAATGCTGGCTGGAAAAGCAGTAGTAAAAGTGTGAAAGTGGTTTTATTTATTAATTTACAATCTGACTTGGCGATCTTCATACTGACCTGCCTCAGAAAATTTAAATGGTTCAGTTCACATTGCTGAAATAGGTTAATTTTAAAATAAACACAATTTCTTAAATTTGTCACATATTTATTACTTTCTTAAAGTATATTGCACAAAGTAAAAATAAACGTATTAATTTATGTATTCATAATTTCATATACATATTATGTATAAATCATTACGGGGACTAATAGAGCTAAGTGCTGCTCCAATTTATTTATTGTTATTACTTCTAACGAATTGTTATCACTGTGATTCAATAAATACTAGAGATAATTTGCTAAAATAATACTGTTCTAGTTTTTTAAGAATTGATTTTGTACCCTTAGAGATATAATTTTCGGAAAACTTGAAAAACGAGATTCATAATTTCTAACGAGGTAGCTAGACACAAATTTTCATCCATCAGCTTTAAATATGACGGAGATTCATACAAAATTATGCCCCCGTACCACTTCTCGCTTCGTATTATACAATCGTTTGACGGCTTTCCTTGTAACTTGGCGGTGCAATCAAAATAAAGGGATATATAGTATCGGCTTGTTAGGGTTGTAGACTGTCGGGAAGCTCAGCATTGTCATCTCTTCATAAATGTCCTGCCTCATACCGGCCCTTAGTAAGCAGCCGTGTCATCGTGCTCTCCATTATCTGCGCTAGCTGATCTGGGAGGAAACGAGGATTGCCGTTTTCAAATTTTGTACCAAAAGCTTCTGTTGAAAAGTTACGTTGGAAGTAAATGACAAATCAAAAATAAATTTCAAAAAGGTATATATATATATATATATACCAACAGCATATATAAACATTTTGATCCCATAATCAAATTCTAATATAGAGATACACAACATTGAGTGTAACAACATACATACACTAAGAATTTAGAATTAAATATTAAATACTAGACAATCAACAAGTACAAATATTCAAATGAATAATGTCGAAATAAAATACATTTGGTATTTATTTGGTATTTATTCATAATTTTGCCGATTCCTTTTTTAAATATAAGGAACCGCACTAATTATATCTAAACTTGGCTATGGTATCGTTCAAAATATCAGCAGTTTTATCATTCTCGTTGTTTTCGCTCCAGCATCTCGGCATAGGAGCATGACGTCCCAGATTGGTCTTAGACGCAAAGGATTTCGTGATGAGGTTACGACTGACGACGCAAGTGAGCCGGAACCGAAAACTTTACTTGTGCCAGGAGTTTGTTACTCTTTATTTTGCCATTTAGTAGTCAGTGCAAAACACTTACGAAGGCCGCGCAACGTGTTCGTCTTAAAAAATGATAATCTATACTAATATTATAAAGCTGAAGAGTTTGTTTGTTTGTTTGTTTGTTTGAACGCGCTAATCTCAGGAAGTACTGGTTCGAATTGAAAAATTATTTTTGTGTTGGATAGTATATTTATCCAGGAAGGCTTTAGGCTATATAACATCAGGCTGCAACCATTAGGAGCGAAGCATCAGTGAAAAATAATGCAAAAATTATCGCGATCATAATAATCAGAAATTGACGCGGACGAAGTCGCGGGCAACAGCTAGTCTTTGATAATACGGAGCCCGATGTGAGATACCTGGGGACACATAAGCAAGGTGCCTAGTAAATGCACGCTGGATACTCTCCAGGCGCTGAGAGTGGACGGTATAAACTGGATTCGAGGCCACGCAGGCGTACTCCAGATGACTTCTGACCAGTGCATTATACTCCCTCAACCCCCAGGAGGCACGCGCGTGCCTCTTGGGGGTTGAGGGATATTATAATACATGGTATTCGATCTGTCACAATGTTTTTGTCATAACTCAACCCCCTCTCCACTACTCTTTTTCTCAACGTCCGTTGCTTACGGTGCCTGGGGTGCCCATTTCGGGCAAGATGGTGGTGATCACTTATTACTGGGAGCTGATAACCCAGTAAATTATTGCCGGCTTAGCGGGGCCCGTTACGCTGAAACAAAAGTTGGATGAAAGGGGCCGATTTATACCATCGTTTTTAGGGACCCGGTGTTGGTTCTCCTAGCGTATCGTGGTCCTAGCGGGGCTAGCGGGCTCGCACCACATGTGTTTGCATTTACATTACCTCTAAAGTCCAATATCACTTTAAAAACTGTCAATGCTATACAAGTTTTATGTTGTCGTTATTTATCGCCTGCTTTTAGGGTGCTTGCATCTTTGCGTCAGCGCCATGTAATAATTATTTTGGACTTCTTCATATTGCCACACTCTATTACGAAGTCGAGGGCAACAGCCAGTATTTTAATGTATAAAAATAAATGATGACAAAAAAATTTCGACTAGGTACCTATATAATACCTATATATCACTTTCGAATTAGATTATGGTATGAGAAGTTTTAGAAAAAACAACTTTCACTTTGTTTAATTTTAATTAATATTAATTTGTGAATAACATACTCGCAGTTGTTTACATAACAAATCAATAAATAGTTTTCGATTTATTTTTGAAAAACATTTTGAAATTGTCTGTTCAATAAAAAAACACGAAGAAGCAGATTCACGAAAATATAATATTGCTGGGATATAAGATAATTTTTGACTTATGACAACCAAATGACACAAATGGGTTACATTGTTAAATCAAAATTCATAATGTGTAATAAGTATGTCACCTTGACACCTTTCATATCACTCAAAATTTTAACTACTGACCAATGATGTGGCAAATTGTTGATATTTCAATCTGTTGATTTTATGAACCGTTGAAAGAAATATGTATTGACCTAATGAACTATGAAACATTTGATCTGGTGGTGTTAATGTTGTGAATTTTGACCTTATGAGTTTTGATCTAAAGTATGTACCCGACAAAATATGTCTCATCAGTTTTATAACCTAGTAAATTATAGAGATTAAAAACTGCTAAAAAAATAAATTACTTGACTAGGACAATTGTCTGCGAATCATAAATTTTTGCTGCAACACAGCACGTATATTATATTCATACCACTTAAGATGCCTCATCGTTTAGCCTGTTATGCTGTCGTCGATAAATATATACACATATATTTAATTTATTTTAATGTTAAACAAAGTCAAGCTAGAAGAAATTGTGAACAAATTACTAACGACAAAAATGAAAAAAATATACTTTCTCAAATTTTTTTGACATTTATGACGTCAAAATCAAAACAAAGTATCACACTGCCAAAGTCTGGTCAAAAGAACATTTTAATTAATGCAGTGCAATGTACACTGAAGCGACAATATAATTATGTTGATCGTTTCATTGAAAATTGGGTACTATAAATTATAATAAAATGAACATAATACAGCAAAGTCATAAAAACATTTAATTTTAAACATTTAAATTGCTGATGGTGTTGGGTGCTGGTAAAAATGAAAACCCGGTCAACATCTTCTTACTGCCTAAAATTAATTTTACGTTTAGAAAATACAAGTGATTCAACATAAAATTGACTGCATTGAATAAATTTGTCGATACAAACACTGACTTTGTAGCTCAATTGGTTAGAGCAATCGCCAATTCAATCGGAAAGCGAAATGTTTATTTAAGGAAGTCAAAATGTTAACTCAAGGAATTGCATTTTCTAAACATCACAATCACGGGGCTAACTAATAAATTAAAAAGTTAGCTACTATACTTTTTACACTTTTACTACTGCTTTAACAATATTTTCACCAGCTAGCATTCCCGTAAAAGCATCATACAAATTCTCGAAGCCTTCAGTAACATGCTCCTTTGTTTTTATTTTTCCACTCTTGATCTAATTAACGAGATCCTTGAACGCTACATCCCAGTTATCGACCAATCGATCCAGATACACATTTAAAACCTGCAAGTTTAATGCCTGCTTAGATAAAGTCTTCAGTGCAATATTTGGTTCAGGTATCACGTTGACATCGTCATTGTACTCGCTGATGTTCCCGCAATGGCAAATTCTGCCACCAAAGTTCATCTGACTGATAACAGTGGTGATGAGATCTCCTCCGACATTATCGAAGTAACAGTCAATACCATTCGGCGCAGCTTCTTTGAGAGCATTGGGAATATCGGCAGTTTTATAATTAATGGTTTTGTCGAAACCCAATTCCTTTTCCAACCACTGGATTTTGTCCTCTGAGCCTGCAAGACCGACTACTTTGCAACCCTTAATCTTCGCTATTTGACCCACAAGGTGGCCCACGGCACCCGCTGCCCCTCTTACTAGTACTGTATCACCGGCTTTAGGTTCGCAAATTTCCAAAAATCCGAAATACGCAGACGCTCCTGGCATGCCATTGAACCTACTGCTAAGGATGGTGATAGCCCTTGCAATTCTGGTAGTTTGTTGATATCCCATAAAAGTCTGTGCGCTTAATGTGAGGATTAACGATAGCGTAATCGCGCCAGCCTTGTTGGGAAACGACTTTTGTACCTATTGGGTAGTCTGGATTCTTGGATTCTATGACATTTGCAACTTGAAAGCTGAACTGGTCGTATGGAGCAGTTCTGAACGTGTTTAAAATGCGGAGGGAGGGGTCCACGCTGATCCACTCAGCTTTAACAAGAATCTCTCCATCCTTGAGTGGGGGCAATGTTTCTTCTACCAGCTCGTAATCTTCCCTTTTAGGAACTCCTTGAAATGCTTTCTTCACTACGTATTTTCTTGCCTTCACCATGTTTCCGATTACTAGTGATCTTATTGTCTGAAAGAGAAAAGTAATAAAACGGTTTTATAATGTAGTTTAGGTGACTAAGAACTTTGAAGCTTATTTTTAATTATTTTTTTATCGCCTGTAACATTGTGCCTAAATACTTTATTTGATATTTTAGCAACTTAATTGCACTTATGATATCAGTATATAAACTTGAAAAATTTTT
Source organism: Anania crocealis (assembly GCA_949315895.1). NCBI lineage: Eukaryota > Metazoa > Arthropoda > Insecta > Lepidoptera > Crambidae > Anania > Anania crocealis. The sequence continues at coordinate 20,470,646 of OX438883.1, forward strand.
TTTTTGTCTCAGGCGGGACTCGAACCCGCATCTCCTCGCATGCCGGGCGGGCACCATACCTAATGGTATGGTGCCCGCCCGGCATGCGAGGAGATGCAGGTTCGAGTCTAGGTATGGTGCCCGCCCGGCATGCGAGGAGATGCGGGTTCGAGTCCCGCCTGAGACAAAATTTTTCAAGTTTATATACTGATATCATTGTGCCTAAAGTTTTATTGTGATTTATTTAATGTAAACAAACGCCGGTGAACCTGATAAATAAATAAATAAACATTTCTGAGATATGAATAAATAAGTAGGTATAAGTAGTTCCCAAAAAAAACATATCGACATCTCGGTTCTGTATTAATTTAATATATATTTTTCTGTCAACAACAATACTCGCTGCATGTCACCGCAACTTGCGACGACGATTAGAGTAAAACTTTCAAAGCGTATCCACAGTTTAACCTATGAAAATTATGTCTTAGACGGGAGACATAATTTTTCATGATTAAATACTGATATTTAATTAGGTAACTGTATATTATATCTTGGCTAAAGATGCCACGCACGAAGTTGTACTTACTCACATTGTTTTGTACACCAGCATGCATAAATGTCTTTAAGGTTACTAAGTAATATTCTCATGCTACGAGTATAACAACTGCGAAACAAATTGTTAACTATTAATTAACATCTACTCCTTTCCACTTTTATCACAGTGTAGCCCGTGGCTAAAGATTGCGTGGAAGAGAACATTTTGTAAGTATTTTTTGTGTGGTGTGAAATAAATAGCACTCAATAACCTATCCTTACAATATTAAATCAAAAATATGTCTATACAATGTGTTCCTTTTGATATTAAACAAGGCATTGTAAAAAAACAAATTGCATATAAATTATTTTTCAATTATTTTTTTTCTGTTAAATTTTTTCATACAAAATAATTCTAAAAAGTCACGACTGTATATGTCAAACACCCTTACCTTGTTATGAATGAACTTTTGAATGAAAACTATTTACTCGTACCTACTTATCAATGAAACACCCACACACGTCAATGTTTTTTACAAGTAACGCTCTCCTGCTACTTTACTACTACACTTTAGTGTAAGTTTGCCAAAGTCTCGCAAAACTAAGGATTCGCCGCGTACTGGTTACATTTATTTAATAAATTTAACTAAAATTGATGTTATATTCGAAACTATTGATTTTTGAACCACTATTTTTACCTTAGAGTTATGGGATATCAAAAGGAACACGTTGTATATTATATATTAAAAATCAAATCAAATCAAATCAAACTAAATTATTAAATGTGTAATAAATTAAGCTAACCTGATGACACAAACAGCTGCCACGAAGACTTATTTAACAAATAGGAGTCAAACAATAAATACTGTACATATAACACATTACTCATCAAGATAATCTTGACTAACCGCTATCTCATGACTTCGACGATGATGTAGCGATTTTGATTTTCCTTGTTTAAATTAATCATGATTATAATTATATAGCTTTTTTTACAAATTAGCGTATCATATTGTATTATTTAGTAAACAGTAATCAAACCCGGATAATAAATTTATGTAGGTATGATTTTTCGGATCCATGTTAGGCTGGTTGCATTAATATATAAAAGAGCTAAAAAATTTTCGTCGTGGTAAAAGGCTTCTTTTCTAGCAGCCACAACGTAACAGGAAGTACTCCAAGTTGCTCCGCAAGGATCACACTAAGGATCTGTTTTGTGTAGTTTAAGTAGATACTTGTAAATCGTTTATTTTTGATATTTATTAGCTAATGATATAAAGGTTTCAAATGCTAATGAACCCATGAACGATGTTCCATTTCTTTAATGAGAGATCGACTCTCTTAAAATATGATCGGAATGAAGCTTAATAATAACATAGGGAAAGAAATATATTTCTTTGACCTGATTTTCACGGGAGAAGCACTGTTCCTCACCTCTAGCTTGCGGAAAGGTTCTGAAATGCGATTGTAGACCGAATGACGAATTGACGATCTGTGGGTAAGCTCCCCATCAGGTAGACGATCTGATGAAGGTCGTGGGAAGCTGTCTGATGCGGGTGGCGCGGGACTGATCGTTGTGGAGATCTTTGGGGAAGGCCTATCTAAAGCAGTGGACGTCGTTCAGCTGAGATGATGATAATGATCATGATGATGGCGATGCTTAGTAATATTTAATTAAAAGATAATAGGTTGATCGCTAACGTGCATTGCTGAAATAAGATATAATATGATTCGGTATTTGTGCAAGTAATGTACAGTATGGACGTAATGTACGGTCATCAAAAAAAGTGATCTATCACCCTAAAGTTGAAAATCATTCGCACCTCATAGAACAACAGGGTTGATTATCAAATTTCAAAAATAATCTAACAGCTACCTACTCGTACTAATAATAAAAGTTCATAACTGTGTATATCTGTCATTGTCAAAGACATCTGTTCTACTGCCAAAAAGGTGATAAGTCCCAAGAGTTCAAATCTAATCGCTTTTTTAGTGACTCCTAAATCACTCAGTCACTGAAAGATGTCATGTGTCATATCTATTGTATTAAATAATAAATAATACTAATATTTACGGTTGCGTAAATACCTTTGAAAACGCATATTTGTGAAAATGACGAATGTTTTGAAATGTGATAAATGTAATATAGTGATAGACGAAATGCTAGCCTACATCCAGAATAAAGTTTCGGTGGTGGATGAAATATCATTAGTTCGAATTTGTACTTCATCATTTAGCAGTGCTGAAATCAAAAAATCCAAATCACTTTTATTTGACTCGATATCAACAAAACAGCGTAAAATAGTTCGCAAAAATAAAGGCAAGGAGGAGCGTGACATAGCAGATATCATAAACTTGTTCAAATCTGTGGAATCCGAAGAAATTCCAGTGTTCGTAGCACACCAGCTTGAAAAGCTGCCCCCTATTACCTTCGACCACCTAGATTGCACGAAGTTGCTGAAAGATATTTTAAAGGTGCAATCAGAGATAGCGGAAATAAAATCGACGTATGCTACGCGAGACAGTGTGAAGGATTTGAAAGCTGAATTACTACAAATAAAATGTGATCCGCAGCCTTCAACAAACACTTTTAAATTAAATACAAGGTGTGCGTGGTTGTCTGAGAGCGGCCCGGTGGAACTTTCTCAAAACTCATTAGATTACGAATCGTGCAGCGACAAAGACGTTTCCGAATGTAGAAATAATGGTTTGGGAGATGCAGCAACGGAGTGCAAATGGCCATCAGCTATCAGTGCTTGCCTAACGTCACAGTGTCTGCCGACCATGAGCAAAGGCGACTTAAGTACTCTGAGTGCAAAATCGGTGACGTCAGGGTCCATACTTTCAGCCAAACAGGTGGAGATGAGTCAGCTGACTAAGGCCGAGACTTTTAATACTGAATGCTATAAAGATATGTTAGGCGTGCAATGCGATATTAGACCCTCAGACATAGACAACGGAGAATGGAATATAGTAAAATATCGGAAAAATAGAAATAAATACCGGTACCACGGTAAATCAGGCCTAGCAAAGGATGAAGAATGTAACTTCAAAGCGGCTGATAAACAAATTCCGATATTTATTACGAATATTCACAGTGACACCACCGAAGATAACATCATAAAATATATTTGGGGGAAAACCAATGACTACGTGAGTTTAGAAAAAATTATAATGAAAAAAAGAAAAGTTTACAAGGCCTATAAATTTTTGGTGCCTGAATCGAAACTATCTACTTACTTAGATGAGAATCTATGGCCTAGAGGTATTGTATTTAGACGATTTATTCATTTTAAAAACCGTAACCCGAACAGAGCTGATTCTGTCAACGGCTTGGATAATAATAACAATGAGTAGAAACCTATGTCGATTCGCTAGTTTCAACTGTAAAAACGTGAAACGTTCCGTAGATAGTATTCAGGATTTATGCCGTGAGTGTGATTTAATAGCTTTACAAGAATCGTGGTTACTGCCAGAGGATATACCGTATCTGGGAACCATCGATTGCGGCTTCGGTTACACGGGTACCTCAGCTGTGGAAACGTCGGCAGGCATACTACGCGGGCGACCTTTTGGCGGAGTCGCTTTGCTGTGGAAGAATAGTGTCTTTCAACATGTATCTGTGTTACCGTGCCAAAGTCCTCGAATCTGTGCCATTAAGATAATAACAAGGGATCGTCCGTTGGTGGTGATGAGAGTGTACATGCCTACGAACTCTCAAGAAAATTTACCTGATTTTACTGATTGTCTCAGTACGGTAAACGCTTTAGTAGATGAGTACGGAGTAGAATCGGTATTTGTACTTGGTGATTTTAATGCTGACATACACGCGTTATTTTTCTGCGAGCTGCGACATTTTTGCAATGAATATCGCTTATCATGTATTGATGTTGATCTATTAGGAGAGAACTCGGGTACGTACACATTCATCAGTGAAGCACACGGGTCTTGTAGTTGGTTGGATCACTGTGTAGTGACTCAATCAGCAAAACAAGCGGTTGTTAATGTTAGCGTTAAATACGATACCCTATGGTCTGATCACTTTCCCTTAATAGTTGAATGCAACTTAGACTTGTTAACGGTAAAGTATTCTCAAAAGACTTTATATACTGAGAAGGGTCTGGTGTGGGGGAACAGAAACGATGTACAAATTAAGAAGTATACCTCCGAGAGTCATGACCGTTTAAAATGTATAGATTTTCCTACGGATTTTATAAACTGTGCAGATAAATATTGTGTTGACTCCGGGCACCGGTGTACTCTCGACAAACTATACGCTGATATTGTGGATGCCTTACGCGCCGCTTCTGTGGCAAGTTGGGGATGCCCCTGCTCTAAGTGGAGTGGATCACGGGTTGTGGGTTGGAATAAGCATGTCAGCGAAGCCCACGGGAGGTCCAGAGCCGATTTTAGGGAATGGGTGTCGTGCGGTAAGCCTAGAACTGGCATCATGTACACTCAAATGTGTAAAAGTAGAAAAATATTTAAAGCTCGCCTAAAATGGTGCCAAGATCATCAAGATCAAATAAAAATGGATGAACTAGCTTTAAGACATTCCAAGGATGACCTTCGAGGTTTTTGGAAGGCTACAAATAAGATGAATGTTAAACCTGGACTTCCCGTGAGCATCGATGGAGAGAGTGATCATAAGGTCATTGCTAATGTATTTAGAAATCACTTTTCTGTGCAGTCTGCCTTAGATCCTTCGGGGATGTGCAATACGGAGAGATTTAGTGGAGAAGTTGAGGTTTCATTTAGTGCTAATGACGTTAAGAAAGTAATTAAGAACTTGACTAAAGGCAAATCCCCGGGTTACGACGGCCTGAGTGTGGAACACTTGCAACATGCCGGTCCTCATGCACCTAGAGTGTTGGCAATGTTTTACTCACTATGCGTGAGCCACTCCTACCTACCCACAGATCTCATGAGAACGGTTGTAGTCCCCGTCGTTAAAAACAAAACCGGTGACATTGCTGATAAAGGAAATTATAGACCAATTTCCTTAGCCACGATCACAGCTAAAATATTTGACGGTTTGCTTAACGCTCAGTTAGATAAATACACAAACCTGCATGATAACCAGTTTGGTTTTAGACCAAAACTATGTACTGAAAGTGCAATACTATGCCTTAAGCACACCGTCAAATACTACACGACTCGTAATACACCGGTTTATGCCTGCTTTCTAGACTTGTCTAAGGCATTTGATCTGGTGGTGTATGATATCTTGTGGGAGAAGCTAAGAAGCATTAATTTACCAAAAGAGGTTGTTAAAATATTCCAGTATTGGTATGCACACCAGATCAATGCCGTCAGATGGGCAGGGGCTCTGTCTGATCCGTATCAGATGGAATGTGGGGTAAGACAGGGTGGGCTGACATCTCCAACCTTGTTCAACTTGTACCTAGATGCGCTGGTCGTTGCGCTCAGCAACTTACATGTTGGCTGCCATATTGACGATGTATGTGTTAATAACTTAAGTTACGCAGACGACATGGTGTTGCTGAGCGCTTCTATCTGTGGGTTAAATAAGTTGTTGAGGGTTTGTGAAGAGTATGCCAAAAAGCACGGTCTCAAATACAATGTCGTTAAAAGTCAGTTCATGGTGTTTGAGACCACTGGTGCTAGATGTCCAGAGATTATTCCGACTGTCACGCTAAATGGCGTCGCTATAGAAAAAGTCTCAAAATTCAAATATCTGGGGCATATTGTGACCAGTGATCTCAAGGACCATGCTGATTTGGAAAGGGAGCGAAGGGCGCTGTCACGACATGCGAATATGTTGGCACGTAGGTTTGCGCGGTGTTCAGTGGGGGTTAAAATTAGCTTATTTCAAGCGTACTGCACCTCACTGTACACCTGTGCTCTATGGGCTGATTATTCGCAACGAGTCTACAGCGCCCTTCGTGTCCAGTTTAACAATGCATTCAGGGCGGTGCTGGGGCTACCCCGCTACTGCAGCGCCTCAGGCATGTTCGCGGCGGCGCGCGTAGACTGCTTCAACGCGAGCATGCGCAAGCGTTGCGCGTCGCTGGTGCGCAGAGTACGGGATAGCTCCAACACCGTTCTAGCAATGATAGCTGGCCGGCTAGATTGTCCCTATATGAGACATTGCGGTGATATACATGTCATCGCAGTGCGTAGGGCGTAATTATATATATTTTTTATTCTATGTAGTAATTTAATTCTAATATTAATTTCCTTTTTATTTATTTATTTTTTATTGAGTTAGATGTTTTTATGAATATGGGACTAAGGAATCCTGAAATAAATGATTGATTTGATTTGATTTGATTTAAATCTTTTTATGCCAGACCACTTTCTTGATCGACCTTAAGAACCTTGAGTTATTTGTCAAAAATATTGACGTTTAAATTTCAATACCCGAAATAAAGATAAACTTGCCGTTCCGATTCAGACTGCGAAAAGTGGGTAATTCGTTCATGGGAAATTGTTTTCGTATTTTCAATAAATTACCACTGTCAATTGCTGAACTCCCAGTACATAAACTCAAATCATATATCAAAGTAAGTTTAATCAAATAGGGCTATTATATACTATTAAGGATTATACATATAAATGATAGGAACGTGTGGCTTTAAATTGCCCCAGCTCGCACTGGCATATATTTTATGTAAACATATTTATTTAAAAAGAGGCTGACAATAGTAACTGAGTTTCTTGCGCTGCTTCTTCTCGGCACTAGCCCACATTTGTCCCGAAGCAGTGGTAGGTTTAAATATTGGGACGTGTAAAAGCGCCACTAGGGGCCTATTTGCAAAAATAAAACTTATTTTACTGATTTTAAAGATTTACTGACCGTTTATTTTTAAGTGGTAACTTATGCCAGAAAAAGGAACTTACATCAAATTTTATAAAGAAATAAACATATATATTATATAATAACCAGCTATTCGCCCTCGGCTCTGCCCGCGTGAACTACAATTTATATCGCGCGTGCGGTAACTTGTGCCCAATATTGGGATACCAAATAGCCTATGTTACTTCTACCTCCAAAAAATGTGTAAAAAGTTTCATGATGATCGTTTAAGTAGTTTTCGCGTGAAAGCGTAACAAACAAACTTACATTCTTAATTATAATATTAGTAAGAATTATAATTTGTTGAGTAACAACCATCTAGCCAAAATTACGCAATTTTAATCTTACTAGCATTAGATTACGAGTAGATTTAACTTACTAATAATAGGTTGATAAACAACGCGCCGTGCTGGAATGAGATATAATGTGGTTCGGTAATTTTGCAAGTAATATACCTACAGATAATGTTTACGTGGTAAATATCATATTCACGTTTTTGTAAAATTTAATGAATGACTGGGCGTACACCTGGTACGTTTGAATTGAATTCAAGGGTTTCATCAAACCAAAGGCAGGGTAGTAGCAGCTTAGTGTGAAGCGCAATAATAATATAAGAAACTCGATGCACTTCATGACACCAAATATGAAAGTGTGTTTATACCACGCTGCACCGCGCCGCTCTGCAGTGTGATTCTCTTACGGCCGGTCCTAATAACCTATCTATCTTCAGTTTTGGCATATCGGAAATAGAAAACAACTTCTGTCTTTGTTTCTCTGGACGGCAAAATCAGAGACAGAAGATGTTTTCTATCTCCGATATGCCAAAACTGAAGATAGATAGATTATTGGGACCGGCCGTTACGGGTCCTAATAACCTATCTACCTTCAGTTTTGGCATATCGGAGATAGAAAACAACTTCTGTCTTTGTTACTCTAGACGGCAAAATCAGAGAAAGAAACTGTTTCCTATCACCGAATTGTCAAAACTGGCGATAGATAGATTATTGGGACCGGCCGTTAGTGCAAATGATATAAAAGCTTTGGTTACAGCTGCTGTGTCAGCAATGAGCGCACGATTGGTATTCTCTTTTAATGCTGTTCGACAGTAGCGCAGCATGGCTACCTAACAAAAGGTTGTCAAAAAATCGTGACAACAGCGGCGTTCGAAGAAACGGCTGAGACTAAGAAATCTGTGATCACAGCCACAAGCGCAGTGACGAATCATATTTAAGAGAATGCAAGGGCTGCAACTGGCGACAGACAAACGAGGCGGCGTTTAAGCGGTGAGGCAGCAGGGCAGATACGGCCCTGCTCTTGCACTCTCTTAAATTTGATTATGTGTTACTGCAGTTTTTGGAGTGGTGGTGGGCCGGATCATCGTTTAAAAAATTCTCTCGACCACGTTAAAATTCATGATGACAATAACATATTGTTTTCTTGAGTTTACGCGAACATTATATATATATACATATATTGAAATGAAAGATAATGTTTACGGATAACTTGACGTTTCGAACACTTAACAAAATCCGCAAACCATGGCAACACTGCGAAGACTCCGGACACAGTGAAATAACTTTGAAGATCGCGGTGAAATAGAAAAAACGATTTTATATTTTATTTTATTATTTGAAAGAATTTTAAAGATGTTGAACACTTATTATTATTATTTATTATTATTGATAAAAAAGTCCACAATGGCATATATTTATCTTCTATAAGGACAACCCACAGTAAACATTTTTATCTTATACATATTCCTACTTACAAAAATATTGTGTTATTTACCACTCCATTTTAAACAATAATAAATAATACAATAAATATTCCTTACCTAATCGAACTATTCGGTAAACAGGGAGTTAGTGGTGGTAAAATGTTGTATAATAAATAACAAGTGTTTATGTAAAAAAGAAATTATAATTGTCACAAGTACAATGTTAAAATGTTTTGAGTAAGTATACGCGTACTACTACTACTACTCCGCATACTAACGTAAAAACAATAGCGGCCAATGCAGGCGCATTGAAAAAATAGACGGCGTGTGTCATCAGCCACACGTCATAAACACATTACGAAAACTACCATTAACATCATTAAATCCCTCAACCCCCAGGAGGCACGCGCGTGCCGCGATAACAATTGATTTCAATTGTGTCTGGAATAACTCACGATCGAGGGATTAATTGAAATTAAAATGGATATCTAAGAAGATAACAGAGATTTAAAAAGCGAAGGCACTGTGGCTGGCGGCCATACGTTTCGACGGGTTTGGGGTGATACTATGTTCCTAAGAATCTACATTGCCCCGTGCAAAGAAAGGGCGGGTCACTGGTTTCTAAAAAATAGCTGAATATGCTACAATGCATTACTAGACTTTCACTACTGCTTTACCAGTGTTTTCTCCGGCCAACATTCCTGTAAAAGCATAATACAAATTTTCGAAACCTTCTGTAATATGCTCCCTAGTTTTTATTTTTCCACTCTTAATCCATGTAACGAGATCCTTAAACGCATCATTCCATTTCTCGAGATATTTATCGTAATACACGCCGAAACCTTCTAGTTTTAATGACTTTCTTAATATTGTGATCTGTGCAATATTGGGTGTTGGCAGGTTGGCATCGTCATTGTATTCACTAATACCCCCACAAAGGCAAATCCTGCCCCTAACGTTCATCTGACTGATAATAGTAGTGATGACATCTCCTCCTACATTATCGAAGTAACAGTCAATACCATTTGGCGCAGCTTCTTTAAGGGCCTTAGAAATATCAGCAGTTTTGTAATTAATAGCTTTGTCAAAACCCAGTTCTTTTTCCAGCCATTGAACTTTTTCATCTGTGCCTGCGAAACCAATTACTTTGCAACCCTTAATCTTCGCTATCTGACCTGCAAGGGAGCCCACGGCACCCGCTGCACCACTTACGACCACTGTTTCCCCAGCTTTGGGATCGCAGATGTCCAAAAGTCCGAAATACGCAGACGCACCTGGCATGCCAACTGCGCCTACTGCTAAGGATGGTGAGAGTCCTTTTAGGTCTGGTAGTTTGTAGAATATTCCTAACATGCCTTCAATCTTTACATTTGGGTTTATAATGGCGTAATCACGCCAGCCTTGTTGGGAAACTACTTTTGTACCTATTGGGTAATCAGGGTTTTTGGTCTCTATGACAACCGCAACTTGAAAGCTAAACTGATCATATGGAGCAGTTCTGGACGTGTTTAAAATTCGGAGGGAGGGGTCCACGCTGATCCATTCTGCTTTAACAAGAATCTCTCCATCCTTGAGTGGGGGCAATGTTTCCTCTACCAGCTCGTAATCTTCCTTTTTAGGAACCCCCTGGAACGCTCTCTTTACCACGTACTTTCTCGCCTTGACCATATCTCCGGAAATGTTTGGTTCTAACGGTCTGAAAGAAAAATTGATGAAATGGTTATTTAATGACTTGTAACTTTTAAAATTAGACTTTTACGTGGACGTTTTAATTGGCATCGGTGACTAGTTGAGCTTGTATATACGTTAAAATATTATCAATAAATTGTTGTAAAACTATTCTAAAATAAAATTAAAACACCAATCGTCTGACAAAGGTTTCTTCAACAGATAATATAGGGAGACCCTAATAAATTGGATTGGCTTACTAGTCCTAAATTTAACAGACCGAACTGTGGTGGATTCGCATTTATTCTTTAGGAAAAAGTTTTGGTTATTTTAGTTGGCTAATAACTTTTGTAACGTGGCTTTAATCTTGACATTTAGTCTATAAATATTGATACACGATTTAGTCTATGAATATTGAACGCCCCGTTGGTCTAGTGGTTTAAATACCGGGCCAAGATCTCGGGGTCCTAGGTTCGAATCCCGGGTCGTGCAACAAAAAGTTTCGAATTTTTGAATGTTGCTCGGGTTTGTGATCACCAACCCGCATTTGGCAAGCGTGGTGATTATGCCAGTACACCCATCATTGCTGTGGTAACTTGAATTCAATGATGGAGGCCTTTTCCCTGCAGTGAGATGATTATAGGCTGTTACTTTACTTTACTTTTATTGATATAGCGTGTTTTTTATGATACGGCGTTATACAATATGGCTGCTATAGATACTCGTACACTAGGTTTTTTAAATTACGGAAACGAAAAAAGGCTCTTTTCATTTTGAGATAAGTACACCAGCGTGCATTTAGGTTTTTTAGCCCACAAAAAAGTACTTTCATGCAATTATTACAAATACCCTAGCAATTTTGGAAAACGGGAAAGGGCTTGGTTACCTCTCCCCTTTTCCCAATTCCTTATATTTATTACAGTATAGCTTGTGCCCAATTTTTTTTCTGTCGGAGTACGCTTTAATCGCCCAATTTGGACATATTTTCTGTAAGTGTGTTTGTGTTGGGTGCAATAAAGAGTACCTATTATATTATTTATAATAATTCACAACTGACTTTTCTGAACCAGATTAAAGTTTTTGGTCATTAAAAAAACTAACTACAACTTTATTTAAGTATGCAGATCTATATTAGATAAGTAATTACCGTATACTTGAGCATGAAGCAGGTCAGCCTATGGAAAAAGTATAGGCCTATAACTACCATGTAAGTAAACAAAAAGAGAATTTTCGGGAAAAAAATCCGTTGCAAAGTTATTAAAGGTCAAATAATTATAAATAACATTGTAAAATTACGTCACTTTTAATTTATTAAAAATTAATAAAGGTGTAAGGCATGACGATACGAATCGCTAACCCGACAGAATGTTAGCAAACGTAAACCGTTCTCCATTATTTTATTCCGAATGACTACAATTTCAATAATATTTAGAGTTAAAACGATATCATTAACTACTATAATCCTGTAATGCAGTTGTTCCATGCTCTTGTACAACCTTTATAATAAGCAATTGAGTATTATTATAATAATATCATTTATTAAACTCACCGGAAAACACGACCAGATTCCACCAAGACTGGTCTTACAATACAAACCTATCATTTTATACTGTTCACATAATACATTACGAATCAAGATATCTTAACTAATCGCTATCTCATATAGAATCAGCGCAACGACAAAAAGTGCTGTGTGGCCATGACTAAACATAATTCATTTAATAACAATGTACTCTAAGGCAGTGTTTCCCAAACATGGTTCTGCTATGGCCCGGTAATTTTCACAATGCCCCTTTGTGACCCACTTAATACTTTTTAGACCAAACTGGTTCCTTTAGAATACACATTAATAATAACAAAAAAATGGTTGCCTGTAAAGTCGGTTTTACGGGCGAAGATTTTACGTGACAACGTCTTTTTCTCGGTAGAATATTTATTGATATGAATATAATTAAATTGCACAATAGGAACAAGGAATTGAATGAAAATAAGAATTGCACAAATTTTAAAATGCGCCTAATTCTCTAGTGCTGCGCGCGCGGCAGACCGATCATAGTTGAGTGGGAGAGAGACGCAAGGCATTCGGCGGGCCTCTCTCTCGTTCGGTGACTCATCGTAACGTTACCGAGCGTTACACTTTTTCATAAGTGACTCCCAGCCGCAACCTAATTTAAGACGTTGTCACGTCAAAATGTTTTATTAATACTACTACATATTTAGTAACTAAATTTTAGTGCGAATACTTCGCATGCTGCCTATGCTTTACTAAAGAATTCTAGTTTCCCAAAAAAGTATGCGTTGCTCGATAGTATTATTGTGGTATTATTTTATAAACAAGGCGGGAATTTTGCGACCCGGTATTTTATTTTGATGGCCCGGTGCCGGGTCGCGACCCTGCAAATGGGAAACGCTGCTCTAAGGCATTGACATGCGCGGAAAATTATGTCATGTTTTTGAAGTGAAAACTTCTTTAGCGGCGCTGAGCACTTTTTGTTGGATGGGTAAAAACTTCCAAACTCGCGTCAGGGTCACGTGATGCTGATCGAAAAAGCGTAAGATCGAGGGGAAGGGAGAGGAACTAGTATCTCCCACTCTTTCTACCGTGCCTGAGTGTGCTGTTTTCTATTATTTTTGAAGTGAAACTTCTTTATCGGCGTTGGAAAAAATTTACCGTCACGTTTTGCGTCAAATTTTCGTCACTTTTTTCGGTTACGCGCCATCTTTTTCTTGCCCCTACCACGGTTGGTTCAGACGATAGCAAAAAGGTAAAGTGAAATAATATTTAACCAATTTAACCAACTTAACCAATTTAACCAATTTAACCAATTTAACCAATTTAACCAATTTAACCAATTTAACCAATTTAACCAACTTAACCAACTTAACCAACTTAACCAACTTAACCAACTTAACCAATTTAACCAATTTAACCAATTTAACCAATTTAACCAATTTAACTAATTTAACCAATTTCTGGAAAGTTGCATGTACATCATTTTTCGAAAAATAAGGCCATAAAGAAGTTTCACTTCTTACGTGTGTACACTAGTACACGCACAACTTTTTTTTTTTTTTTAAATGATTGTTAGTAGGTGCTAGTTATGGAAGTTTTTTTTTATGTGGGTTTATAAATAATAATAAATATCATGTAGTTAATTGAGGTTATTTTGTGTCTTAAATCAGGACGAATTCAGCTCAGATTTCTTTAAAATATAGCAATGCACCATGAATCCAAGAATGTTACATTAATTTCTATTTTATTACTCCTAAACTACATTAATTCCCCAAAAACTGGAATAGTGCTATTTTAGCAAATGACCTCTAGTATTTATTAAATGACTGTTACTAACTGATTTTCATTCTGGCATAATTTCGTATTGTACATTATTGCTAAAAGCGGCCACTTTTGGCGTTAGCGAAAAATTCGATTTACCTATAAAAAAACTAAATGAAAAGTTAACTATGATTCAATAAATACTAGAGGTAATTTTCTAAAAATAATACTATTTTAGTTTTTTCACAATTGATTTTGTTTAGAAGTAATAAAATTAAATCAATTGGGGGCAGCACATACGTATAGCTCTAGTAGTCGCCTTAATTTTAATTTTTTAACCATATAAAACCCATTGTTGCTAACGGTCTTATTACTACTTTATATGACATTTTAAGCAATTAAATTGCAATTAAAATATCAGTATATTAACTTGAAAAATTATGTCTCAGGCGGGACTCGAACCCGCATCTCGGCATGCGAGGAGATTCAATTCCCGCCTGAGACATAATTTTTCAAGTTTAAATACGGTCTTATTACTGTTACGACTGCGCTAACGGTAAGTAAAATGGAAATAATTCCTCATCCAGGACATTTATTCTTATTATATTTGCTAAGTGTCTTGGTATCATCTATTTAACAGCTAAATAGAACAATATATTCAAATAATAGCTAAATGGCATCCCACTAAAAAGTTACAAATTGCAAAAGATCACGCTCTCACTAATTAACTTTTAATTTAATACCTTAAATACAAAGCTGATGTTCTTAATGAACTTTATCTTGAAATCCATCTCCACTGACTACGTGAATATCTGGAGGCCTGCTGAACCAACTAGGATTCAGAGCGGAGATCACTCCTTTTTTGGAGTTAGAGCCTCACCACTACCCCCTTACACCCACTAACTCTACCATAAAACTGATTGAGCAAACTTGTAATAGCTTTTCTCTATTAAATATCTAATTATTTAAAGCAAGATAGTGATTATATTACGATTCAATGTAATCGCCTAACAATATGATACTGTCTGTTTTATAAATGAATAAAAATAAGTCATAATTTCAGATTTATCTGTCACTTTCTACGCGTGTAAATAGTGCGGTTGGTTTTGAAAACAATTGGGACTTATGTCGTTATGGTTCTCACTATTTATTGCTAGGGTAAGAGTTTAGTTTTGTTCTCAGAGTGAGGCCTACTATTTAATAAACATATTCAATCATTATAAAGAATTTCAGTGTCTTTAATTTCATTAGCGTTTTGCTCAATAATCGGCTCTATCACACTCCTGCTTATATCACGTGCCCGACTAGAACAATCTCATTATAAGTAAAAAAAATTGAACTGTCTTCAAAAAAATATACTAAAAAGTAACAAAATCTCATTAAAAAGTAAAAATAACACAAGAAAAAGTCATTAAGTAGGTACTTTAAAACCCATTTATTACTAAGAACTGAACAGTTTGAAGTCAGTGAATTTATTATGCAACTACTAAAATTTTTTGGCTTTTTTCACGATTTTGTCGGTTATTTTGTGATAATAAAAAAAATAACGATCTATCTTCAATAATCTACTTCAGATGCGTTTAATTTGATTATAGCGTCAATGTTGATGTGATGTCGTATGATGATTTTGTTAAACAAAAATATTATTATCATTTTAATATTAGCTTAGCAGTATGAACTCTTTGTAATCCAAAATAAATACAAAAATCTTTTTCTATTGAGTTAATCATATTATTTACTTTTGAAAGCGGGCAGTAAGCCAATGATTAAAGTCTTTAGAAGAAGTTTAAAGTTTCCGAAATTCGGATGCATAGAAAGGTAAAGTAAATATAGAGAAACTTCGTATTAAAGACATTTCTAAAGCCTATCAAAGTCTGAAAGGAAGCTGAACATTGGATTCAATTCAGTAAAACTGCACGCGGCAAGCTAGTGGCGTACCTTAGGTACTCTTTTTGTTTCAATCTGAGGGACTTCAAATTATCTATAACTAGTGGACCCCGCGAACTTCGTATCGCCTCAGAATTGATTTTGACATTTTTATATAATTGTCATCAAATATGAATTATAAAAACAGGTACTTATTAGTTATTTTGGCGTTAATTTTCCAATGTTTTCAATGGTTATTATCCTATTCCGACAAAGACAAATCCAAAAACACAAAAATCATAAAAATCTGTTTAGCCGTTCTTGACTTATAAGTGGTGTAACTAACACGACTTTCTTTTAAAAATTATTATATAGATATTATATGACTAATATATTATTATATAACGCAATAAACATCAAAACCTAATGACCTGCCAGTGTTGACAAACTTGTCTTGATTGAACTCCAACACCAATAATAAACTAGTAATCACTACGTTTTACCCAACACGTTCATAACATATTATCTTGCAGTCAATAGTAGATCCGCAATTGACGATTCATTGGATTGTTGATACGAATTTTCGATAAAAATAGTACCGTGTTACCTGCAAGTCGTGGTGATAAGTGATATGACAGAAGTGTGGAATGCGGATCCTCGATACTGTTATTGAGTATTTATGATTTTCATTCACGTATCTTTGAAAAAATCTTACTTTGTAACAGTTTTAACCAGAACGATCGATTGTTCACTTGCTACACGTCTATGTTCTCTGTTGATTTTGAAAACAGCAGGGCAGACTAAGGTTAGACCACAGAACAGATATCTACTTTGTCTGTTCTATGGGTTAGACCACCTGTAATCAAATCAAAGGCTTTCGTAATGGCTTGTTATAAGCGGTTTTCTATGTAACCGGTTGCAACGAAGATACGGTTTATGGTGCAGAAATCTCTACAAACCAGTTTTAAGTCATCAAACCTGCAAGTAAGTACTTAATACTCTCAAAAACAATTTGTAGACACATAAAAGAAATAACACAAAATATACATTTAAACGTAAGGTACAAAACAAGAAAGATTCGTTGTCACACCACAGAAAAGAAAGTTCGCAAAATAAAATAAGATAACACAGTAAATAGGAAATGAAAATAAGTTTCTTATTTTAGTTTTAAACTGAGCATTAAGGTTAATAGACAGAACCCATAATAAACAAGTAATCATAAATATAATAAAAGGGCAGCTTATGGCGAGCTGTTGGGCAGTCGCGAACCCACGAACCTGAGTGCTCCCGGGAGAAGCCCTGTTTCTCACTTTTGGCTTGCCTTCATTGGCTGGCCAGAGTGAAACTGACGAAGAACAGATATCCCATCTCTTGCTTGCTTTCATTGGCCGGCTTGAGTGGAAATTCGCTAAAGCAGAAATGCTCGGAGGGAGGAAGTATTAGTAAGATGCTTGTAGGGACCATAAACGGATTACCGGGATTGTCCTGAGAGCCGTGTTATACCTTTCACTCCTCTAGCACCTCAGGATACGTTGCCCCCTTGTACCTACGTCACTATGTTTGCGGAGGCCCATTAATTAAGTGTGCAAGTCACCCCCTGCCATTTTATTTGTGCGAGTAACATAGGTCAATCAGGACCCATAGTCCTCCCATAGTCCCAGATTTCTACTATACTAGAAACCAAACCCAAAACCCAATATCCTTTCTATCCACTTTCTGCATCAGTGTCTGCACTAACCGGGGGTTATATTTGGGTGTACTTGTATATTGCGCACAGGAACAATCGCCGGCTAGTGTAAATGTTGTCTACCGGGCCTCTTTGAGTTGGCTTCGGCCCCTCGTACGCCTTCCAAAGGTCCGTGACTTCACAGTCCCGTGATTGGAAAATTACCAACATAATAATAAAAGTATTCAAGTTGCGATTGAGAACCTAGTGAGTATTTTAAAACAATCCTGGCAGGTGGACTCCTCTTCCTTGCGACGTATTCTTCAGTGCTGAGGGTCGTGACTGCCCTTCTGGATCACTTTTTCCCTCGTAGTTTTTCTCCACCTGTTTCTGTCTGCGGCGGTGTGAATGGCGTTGTTAACAGTGGAGTCAAGAGTGGTGCGGATTTGGTCGGTCCAACGTATTGGGTCACAGAATGCTCATATTAAACTTCCACCAATCGAGTTACCTTCTTTTGATGGCAAGGCTGAAAATTGGCCTATTTTTTATGAGATTTTCCTTATTAACGTACATTCTAATGCGCAGTTGACGGACTCGCAGCGTGTGCAATATCTAATGAGTAAATTAACGCATAGTGCTCTTAAAATGACCTCAGGTATCGTACCTACTGGCGATACTTATAAAATATTGTGGGAAAGCCTCGTGAAAAAGTATCAAGACAAAAGTACGCTAGGATTTCACTATGTTAATAATATTTTAGATGTAAAGAACTGTGTAGATACTGCCGCGAGTCTAAGTACATTTGTTGAAAAACTTTCCGCTTCGATAGCCGCTCTAAAACAGTTAGATACCGCAAATCTATCTGAATTTCTTATTTTACAATCTAGTCTTCGTAAAATTGACTCTTAAACGCTACAAAGTTTCAAAATCTCTGTAGGTGATACTGAAATACCTACATGTGATCAACTTATTTCATTTATTCAAGACCGTGTAAAAATACTAGAAAGAACACGCAATTCAAGTTCAAACCATGTATTCTCTGAGTCACGTAATAATAATAATATTTATAAAACACCGCAAAATAAAACACATAAATCGTTTATTTCTAGTAACGAGTTAAATACACATTTTCAGTGTGTCATATGCAAAGCTGATCACAAGTTGTATTCTTGTCCACAATTTCGTGACCATTTTAATCCTAAAAAACAATTCGATTTTATTAAAAATGAAGGAGGTTGCATAAACTGTCTTACTTCTAAACTCTTTCGCACACTCTAAGAAAGTATAAATCAAAACATACTTGTAATTACTGTGACAAGCAACATCATTCTTTATTGCATTTCGATGCACCGCTTCCGCGGCGTAATCTAGTTTCATTTCCATCCGCACCCGCTCAGCCGCACTCGGCTGCGAACATCGCACCGCAGAGTAATTTAACAGCAGTAGTATTGCTCAGAATCAAAATAGTAAAAATGCTTCTATTACACTCACTTCTGAGATTAAACCGAGTACTACTATGTATTTTATTATCCGCCACAAGTGTATGCTACGTGCCACGCTAGTAATGATAAAAAAACCGTTCGCTGTTTAATAGGCTGTTGTAATCGATTGAACTTTCCAATTAGTAAATTGCATAATTCTTCTTTACAAGGTGTTGGCATTAATTATATTAAAAGTGTAGCTACTATGAGGGTGGCATGATAATAAGTTTTATCAAACCCTCTATAAATAATTAAAGATTAAAAAAAAAAAAGGTGTTGGCATGACCTCGCAACCAGTACATGGTTATAGGTACTTTTTTTAAATATATAATCCCGCACTAATCCATAAAATAAATATTATATCTATTCACGCTCTTGTGGTCAACTGTATCACAGATCGACTTCCCGCAAACTACATTAAGGTAACAGAACACCTGGGTTATCTTAATAATATTCAGCTCGCAGATTCATCCTGAAACATACCGGCTGAAATTGATGTCGTACTGGGCGCTCAATTGTTTTCCTATCTTTATTAGGAAATAAAGTAGAGTCCGGTTTGCGAGCTCCTCCCGCTATTCTGACAAGTTTTGGTTACATACTGATGTGTGATACAATATCAGTCTAATTTATTGTCACCGCAGTCAGCCGCTTTCTTTACCGCGTTTTCCCATTATGAATTCCCGACATGCTGTTTTCAAACAAGACAAAGACAGTGCTCGTGCTGCTTTGGTCGCCAGTGCTAAAACACAATAGGGTTTGCCGCTTCATTATTGTCTTTCGTGTGGGACCTAACTTGCAGTCTGATTTATTTTAACTTTTAAGCAATAGTCTTTCGAATATTCCCCAATAGCAAATGACAGAATATGTGAAACAAATGTTTCTCCGCGAATACCATCGCAAGTATTTACGAATTTTATTTCGATTTCATTTTAATGAACCTATCCACACTTATTAATTTTATAGGGTTTCCTTTCGGACTTAAACCGAGTCATTTTATAGCTATGCGAACAATACGCAAGTTAGCACATGAGCATATTTTATAGCGACCGCTATCTTGAGACTGCTAAAATGGTAGCTTAATTTTTCATGAATGATTTTGTACATTTAGTTACCGCTGAACAAACCGCTATTAATCTTTCCCGCGATTTGATACAACAATTTAAGTTAGGATCGTTCGATCTAATAAAATTGACGAATAATTTTTCCTGCTTAACTAAAGCACTGACCGGCTCTCATCGCTCGCATGTGAGCTTTTCAGATTCGGACAGTAGACACTAATTAAAAAAAAATAGCTTTATCCTGTAATCCCGCTGATGACAAGTTTCCTTTCACTACTTACAACATTTATAATAATTGTACAATACTATTTCTCTATTTGCTCGCCTATTTGACGTGCTAGGCTTAGTCGCACCGGTCGTATTGCTTGCCAGAATTGTAGTTAAAGAACTTTGGTTAAATAATATTGACTGGGATAAAAGTACCGCCTGAATCTATACGTAAACGTTTCGCTGCTTTCGCTATAGACTTCTCACCGCTTAAAACTTTTAACATTTCCTATCATATAGATGGGCATTGACCTGTCATTGTGGACCATTAGTGCATTTTCCCCATTAGAGTGCGAAAAACTACCTTTCTTACTAAGACAAAAAGTAGCACTCTACTAACCGCTGCTCAGATGTGAGCCCACTTTTAATTAATAAAAGGTTTTAAAACGCATTTGTACAGAGTTGTAGATAAGTAACTTCTAACATTTGAATAACTACTAACAAATTGTATTACTTCAAATCGAGGTACCTACCTATTTTTAATTCTTACTAGACCGCTTATTTAAATATCAGCTGATCCATATCCGGATGTATTGATTCCCGCACATGTTCTAATGTCTACTCCAATACGTTACCTGCCTTCATCTGAATTAAAAGATGAGAGAATAACGTTAACAAACCGCAAAAACTTTTAAACCAGCTTGTTCTATTATATTTGACGACCTCCGTGGCGGAGTGGCGTACACACCGGTTTTCAAGGTGTCGCTTGCTCCGAGGTCCGGGTGTTGTGAAAATGTGTTTTTCTACATTTTCTCGGGTCTGGGTGTTTGTGGTACCTTCGTTGTTTCTGGTATCCAAAATACGAATGCTTTAAATAGTTATTCAAATTGGGATCAGAACAATGTATGTGATGTTGTCCACATTTATTTATTTATTTATTTATTTATTCTATCTTATTGTAATAAATGGCGCCTTGTATATTTGCATACGTTGCATTGCATGCGTCAGAAATGGCGTAATCCGGAACGCTCATTACAGATAGGGAGTGTGGTTCTAGTAGGCAATGTGAATGTACCGCCTTTATACTGGCTACTTGGAGTTAATTGAGTAAAAGTTGGTTACCTTTTAATTTTTTTTTTCGTTCAAAACTCATTATTGCTATTTTAGTCCAATTCATTATGACTATAATTTCTTTATGGATGCACCAATCCAATATTCTTAAGCTATTTCCCTATTATTATTTTTTTAAGTTCTGCAAACTTTAAGGCGGGGAGCATGGTAGAGCTTCGCTCTACCCCACTTTCTATTTTAAGTAATTAGAAGTTCTATTGACTTGCAAAATGATAGCATTGTCAATTAGGATTGCCGACGTACTTGTTCAGCTCTGTGATTGGCTGAAATCTCGTGAAGATGGCACCGGATGCGCTAACAGCCAGTCACACGCGCTCTAGCAATGTTTGAGTTTTCGTTGCCATAGAGACCGCAAATAACCCGCTCATAGACCGCTCATTATAAAATTTGCTGAAAATATTTCTTCTCCAAATTCATCGAAAATACCGCATTTTAAGAAGAATTCACGAAAGAAGACGAGATAGGTACAGAAAGCAGGCAAATCCGGTCTGTTCCGCAGGTTGGTGCCCGGGCTTTCATTACTTGTACTTAATTGATAGTGTCTTGTTTTGGAAGTCAATACTAATTTTCTCGTTTGTATCCAATGATATTTTAAAAGTATAGATAGGTTATGCCCTTACAAAACTATCGAATTATCTGTGCCGCTTGCAAACAACTGCACACATGCGTAATTCTTATTTTGTCCTTGTCATACTCGTGAAAAGAACAATTACTTTCTCTTTCATGGATTTGAAAAGACGTCACAATTGTGACGTTTTAGGGACGCATATTGAGAGTGCATGTAACATATCTATTACTTTTTAAATATCATTGTTTGTATCCTATTTCTCCGACATTAGCTAGTAAATTCTTCTGTCCGCCTCACAACGTATCTTTAGTTGTGATACCGCCGCGCTAGTACATGGTGTAGCTATTTTCACGCCCCACCAAATAGTTTACGAAAAAAATTAAAATTTATTAGATTCTATATGCGATGAAAATTTTCTAATTGATTTTCATGATTGTTCCAATTATTCTGATAATGATTAATGTGACGTAGCAAAGAAACCACTTATTATGATAAAATAAATGTATAAAATTTACTGTTATGAACCTAGTCCATACGACTATTTTTTTACGTTATTTTCCATAACATCATACGATGTTGGCGTACGTGACTCGTGTCCACTCGTCTTCAGAGAATCAATTATTAAAACTTCTTATCATTGCCAAATAGTCCCATAAATTATTAGGATAAGGCGATGACCCCAGGTCAACCCCTTATCATCTTATTTTTCTAGTTAAATTCCGCAAACTCTCATTGCCAAATATTCCTATAAATCATTTGTATAAAGCGATGACCCCAGGTCAACTCTTTATCATCTTATTTTTCAAGTTGAATTCTGCAAACTCCTGATCACGCGGTTAGAGATAAAACACTTGTTTGTTCATTACTATATAATACTCGAATCGCTTAGGATCGAGACATTCTATCTTCAACCATCATCAAGACTCATCAAGTCCAGTAACGTCCGATACGCCACTACATAACGCCTCCGCCTCCAAATAAATAAGTGTATTGTGTCAGCTAGATAAGCAAAGTAAATAAAAGTTCTCAACCATTGTCAACTCTTTATTTCAAACACTAAATCACTTAGAAGTCAACCGGGGCATAACATAAATTTGGTGTCAGAAGTGGGATCCGGTGCACCTGCTCTTCAAGAAGAGGACCTGACAAGAACTTCAAGAAGAACACAAAGCAGGGCGGTCTCTAGACCCTTAGCACGAAGAAATCCAGAACGAACAAGTCCCCAAGGAAGGCAACATCCACGTCAGTGGAACCTCCACGTCAGTGGAACTATCTGAATTCTACGCGACGGTTTTGGCCTTTGCGGCGACGACGGCGCAGAAGAAGATCCGGAGACAAGGCATACCAGTAGCAGCAGTCGGACATCAGCCGGACCAAATCATCCACTCACCGAGGTCAAAGACTTTCAACAGAAGTTACCTCAAATTGTTCTTCATGAACTCCTTAGTTCTGTAAGTAGTTTATAAAACCTTTTACTTTCATTTTTGTGTATTTTATATTTTGAATTGTTCTCTATATTTTTTTTTTAAAAAACAAGTTTTTACCATGGCTCAACCATCATCATCATCGGCTTCGATGCCTATTGAATCCAGAGATGTCGCTGGTAATTACAATCCGGTGACAACGATATCTATCGATACATTATTAAGATTTATTGAATCATATGATGGGGATAGAGATAATTTGAGCCCATGGATCGAAAAGTGTGATAGAGCATTTCAGCTAGCCTCCGACAGTCAGGAGAGAATTCTTTTTGCATTTGTTCAAAACAAATTAACTGACAAAGCTCAATCTACGTGCGCAAACACAGTTTTTAACGGTTGGAATGATTTAAAAGAATTTTTAAAGGCAAGATTCGGTAATAGGAAACATCAGACGCATTTACTTATGGAATTACAAAGTTGCAAACAATTTCACAATGAAACTATAGCACAATATATTTCCAGGTTGGAAAGTTGTTTAAAAAGACTATTAAGTACTATTAAACAATCAAACACCGATAAAAACCTACTACCAGGTCAAATAGAAAACACGAATCAATTAGCCTTACACACATTCTTATTAGGTGTAACTCCAAGAATCTCCCAGGTCCTCAGGGCAAGAGAACCGAGAGATCTAAACGATGCCTTCACCATGGCTTTAGAAGAAGAAAAATTTTCATTATTAGAAACGTCTAGGAACGATAGTAATTCTCGAAACAAAATGCATTGTTCCAAATGTAATAGAACGGGCCACACCGCAAACTTTTGTCGTAGTAATCCTAATAGGAATCATAATAATCCACGATCAAATAATTTTAATCGAAATCAAACCAATTTTAATCGTAATCAAACCAATAGACCATTATTTCATTTAAATGAAATTGGCTTCTGTAGGTGTTGTAACAAACAACATGATTACAGGGAAATACCACAATACCCCATGAGATTTTTGTATAATAACAGAACGAATTATAATAACCCAAACCA
Source organism: Anania crocealis (assembly GCA_949315895.1). Taxonomy (NCBI): domain Eukaryota; kingdom Metazoa; phylum Arthropoda; class Insecta; order Lepidoptera; family Crambidae; genus Anania; species Anania crocealis. Next base: position 20,495,083 of record OX438883.1, read on the forward strand.
AGTAGAAAATAATTTTCAACGATTACCAAACGCAAATCGTAGACCCAGTGTAGAACGACCGAATAACCCACCTAACAGAAACTTTAATAACACCCGACAATATTCACAAAATACACGCCAACCCTATAACACGCGTAGTTTTGCCCAAAGAAATACAGCTAATCTTAATACTCTTGAAACAGAGGATTTCCGGAACGAGCTCTTGGGAAGTGCCGATCCAACGAGCTTGGATTTCATTCCGGCACAGAATCATTAATACTATCAGTACAATCGATTAATATGATTAATATACAATTGCCGATCGATGAATCATTTTACGTCAATCAAAAGCTTCGCTTTCTTATCGATACCGGTGCTAGTATATCCATTATAAAGGGTGAAGCATTACATTCACGTGTACCTGTAAATTTAGAAAGGAAATTAGACATCCACGGTATAACTGAATCCAAAAAACCGTGTAAAACTATGGGATCCGTGGTTATTAGTTTAAACGTAAATAATCAAAAATTTAAACATAATTTTCATTTAGTAGATCAAACGAGAGTGCCTACTTTAAAATATGACGGTATACTAGGTGACGACTTTTTAACTAAATTTAATGCGAAAATTGATTATGAAAGTAAAATTATCTTATTAAACGACTTAGAAATTCCATTCGAAAAAACTTTTTATTCAGATAGAACTTGTGGAAGAATTAATAACACAAAATTAAATAAAAGGGAAACACTCATCCTTGAGCCAAGGACTGAGACCATTTTAAAAGCCCGTATTCTTAATCCAGAAATAAGAGAGGGTATTATTGAGAACAAAAAATTATTAGAAGGAGTTTATTTATCTAATTGCGTCACTCGAGTAGATGACGAAAATGAAGCATTTGTTTCTATACTTAATACTACCGAAAAACGGGTAAGAGTTAATTATTTAAATTTGAAATTACAACCATTGGAAGAAGTACATACTTCCGAGTTTATGAAAAATAAATTATATGAAAATAAAAGAGATGATTTTTCCTCTATTAATAAAGATGTTTATGTTTTAGGAGATGTATTTTCCTCCAGTAAATTATATGAAAATAAAAGAGATGATTTTTCCTCTATTAATAAAAATGCTTATGTTTTAGGAGATGAATTTTCCTCCAATAGATTATATGAAAATAAAAGAGATGATTTTTCCTCTATTAATAAAGATGTTTATGTTTTAGGAGATGTATTTTCCTCCAGTAAATTATATGAAAATAAAAGAGATGATTTTTCCTCTATTAATAAAAATGCTTATGTTTTAGGAGATGAATTTTCCTCCAATAGATTATATGAAAATAAAAGAGATGATTTTTCCTCTATTAATAAAAATGCTTATGATTTAGGAGAAGTATTTTCCTCCAATAAAATGCGTAATAATTGTAGAGATAATAATTTTTCTACTAATATTTTTAATTTTGATAGTTCTAATACTTTACGAAATAATGTTAATAATATGTCTAGATTACAAAGATTACAAAATGAACTTAGGGTATCTCATCTTAACTATGAAGAAAAGCTTTCACTTTTTAAAGTATGTAATAAATATAGTAACATATTTCATCTTGAAGGAGACGTCCTCACGTCTACCAACTCAATCCAACATGAAATAAATACAGAAGTTAACCAGGTACCAATACACACTAAGACATATAGGTATCCTGAGATACACAAAGAAGAAGTGAATAAACAAATTTCTAAGATGCTTAAGGATGGCATCATTCGTCCTTCTACTAGCCCTTGGTCTTCTCCCTTATGGGTAGTTCCTAAGAAGAAGGATGCATCTGGAAAAATTAAATGGAGAGTTGTAATTGATTATAGGAAATTGAACAATGTCACTATAGGCGATGCCTATCCTCTCCCTAATATCAGTGATATATTAGATCAACTTGGTCACTCCAAGTATTTCACCACTTTAGATTTAGCAAGTGGTTTCCATCAAATTAATATGAACCAAAGAGATATACCAAAAACAGCATTCTCAACACCTACCGGACTATACGAGTTTACTCGCATGCCATTCGGATTGAAGAATGCTCCTGCTACTTTTCAAAGATTAATGAACAATGTACTAAGTGGATTACAGGGATTATACTGCTTTGTTTATCTTGATGATATCGTAATATACGCCAATTCTATTCAAGATCATGAAAACAAATTAGAAACAATATTTAAAAAGCTAGAAGAACATAATTTAAAGTTACAACCCGATAAGTGCGAGTTTATGCGACACGAAGTTGCTTATCTTGGACATGTTATCTCAAACAAAGGTGTATCACCTGACCCCGAAAAAACTAAAGTTATCAATCAGTTCCCTATTCCAAAAAATCAAAAAGACATTAAATCATTTTTAGGATTAGTAGGATACTATAGGAAGTTTATAGAAAATTTCTCTCAGTTAACAAAACCTCTTACTAAATTATTAAAAAAGGACGTACCTTTTATTTGGAAGGAAGAGCAGCAAGAAGCCTTTGATAAAATGAGAAAGATATTGATATCTCCTACAATTTTAAAATATCCTGATTTTAATAAAGAATTTATATTAACAACGGATGCGAGCAATTATGCCATAGGCGCGATACTAAGTCAAGGTGAAATAGGCAAGGATCTTCCGATAGCTTATGCATCACGCACACTTAACAGTGCGGAAGGTAATTATAACACAACCGAAAAAGAACTACTCGCTATCAAGTGGGCGATCCAACACTTTAGACCATATCTTTACGGTAGACATTTTAAAATAGTAACAGATCACCGACCACTCACATGGCTTTTTAACGTCAAAGACCCTGGTAGCAAATTAGTGCGATGGAGATTACAGTTAGAAGAATTTGACTACGAAATTATACACAAACCAGGAAGAGTAAATTCTAATGCTGATTGTCTTTCAAGAGTCATTATAAACACTTTAACTACCGATTCAAATCTTGAAACTTATAGCGACTTTCAAAACTTTTTCTCTGAAAAAAATGAGTTCACCATTAAAGATTTTCAAGAAACCGATGAACCATTATTAAGTGATAAACATGATTATGTAGCTCATTTTACAAACGCTCACCTAGACGGTGAAGATAAAATATTGCTAGAGGTATTTTCCAAGTGTGATAATTTAGATGAAATAATTAAATCAAAAGAACTTCACAAAATATATAAAAGTAAAAATAATAAACAAATTATTTACCACTGTATATGTAAATATAATGATTATGATACGTTGACTCCTAAAGATTTATTTTATACATTACGTAATTTACGCAATGAGTTAATTAAAGATAACGTTAAGATAATATACTTACCAAATTTTAAGAATCCATTTGGCACACTTCATCCAGATAAAATAAAACAACTTATATTTTATATCTTTAGAGATTTAGATATTTCTATTCGCATGTGTCACAGTAAAATAATTAATCCAGAACCTAACCAAATACCTATAATATTAAAAGAAAATCATGATAGCCCTTCATCAGGACATAATGGCATGGTTAAAATGTATTCAAGAATAAAACAAAAATATTATTGGCCAAATATGAAAGCAGATGTAATGGATTATGTAAAGGCATGTAAACAATGCCAGGTTAATAAAACAGTCCGAAAGAAAATTAAAGCACCAATGATAATCACGACGACTGCCACACATGCATTTGAAAGAGTTGCTCTTGATATAGTTGGACCCTTACCTGTAACAAAAAAGAACAATAGGTTTATTCTTACGCTACAAGATGATTTAACAAAATTTTCGCAAGCTTTTAGTATTCCGACACATGATGCGGAGACTGTATCTAGTAAATTAATTCTTTTTATGACCTATTTTGGTATTCCTCAAACAATATTAACAGATCAAGGTACTGAATTTATGTCAAATTTATTGAAAGAAATAGCAAAGATCTTTAAAATCAAGAAGCTTACATCAACGGCTTATCACCCGCAAACCAACGGAGCTCTAGAAAGAAGTCATTCAACACTTAAAGATTACTTGAAACAATATGTCTCAGAGGAACGTGACAATTGGGACGACTATGTGCCCTTAGCAATGTTTGCTTATAACACTAGTACACACTGCAGTAGCAAGTATACTCCACATGAATTAGTATTCGGTCAAAAACCAAACCTACCTAGTTCAATCGGGAATAACGCAGACAAACATAGTTACGATGACTACGTTCAAAGTCTCAAATACAAACTCAACAAAACGTTAGCTATTGCACGCGAAAATCTAATAAGTAGTAAAGAAAAATCTAAGGAACGATATGACGAAAAGCACAATGTTCATAAATATAAACCTAATGACGAAGTTTACTTATCCTTCAAAAGCATTAATAAGTTAACTCCGAGCTGGAAAGGTCCCTATGTAATAACGGCTGTCAAATCAAACGCTAATGTAATTATAAAAACGGAAAAAGGAAAACTTATGCGAGTCCATGTAAATAGAATAAAGTTAGCTAATAAGATAAATAATAAAGATAAAACAATAAGCAAAATTAAGGAAAACAAAATTTCCCCTTTTCCAGGTTATTCTTTGCGACCGCGACCGCAATGAAGATTACTTCAATTGAAAAAGGTGCAGGTTTATATTTCGATAGAATAGGAACACTAAAAACGTTGGCCGATCATTGGAAATTAATAACATTCAAAGATTTTTCTTCTATACCACAAGCAATTATATTTCTTCAACAAAACTATCAAGGTACTGTTGATAGATGTCGACTTCTAGATCAAATCCCTATTAAATGCGGTAGTAGACTAAAACCCTTAAGGAAACAAATCGACAAAATAGATACTCTTTACTCATCATTGTCTCATTTAACGAGCTCAAAACGCACTAAACGAGGATGGTTCGACGGAATCGGTTCAGTATTGAAAACCATATTCGGAACAATGGATTCTGAAGACGCGCTCTATTACGATGACGCTATTAATAAAGTTTTAACCGATGATAAAGAAATATATAACTTAATGAAAAATCAAATTCAAGTTACCCAATCTGCTATTCAGAACTTTAACAGCACTATCAGAAAACTCGATCAGAATGAAAAGATAATTCATAAGAACTTTGAAATGATTGATAAATTCATGAACTTAACTACAGCCAACATATCTGTTTTAAATATCAAAACAACTCTTAATACACATTTTGGAGTTTTGAACACTCTGAGCGAAGATGTCTATGATAATTTAGATATGCTCTTGAATTCTATTTTGTTTGCTAAGCAGAATATTCTACATCCATATATCATTACCCCTAGCCAAGTTTTCACAGAACTCTCTAATAACCGTCACTATTTAAAACAAAATAAGGAACTTCCACTTCAACTTAACATGGAAGATATCCATATATTAATTGATATATCAACTCTTGATGTATTCTATATCAACTACAAATTAGTCTTTATTCTAAATGTCCCTTTAGTAAATATCAATGAGTTCGAGCTATTTCATGTACTACCTTTACCAACACCACATAACTATGACACTGAAATATTTGCTTTAGTACAACCAAACAGAAAGTATCTTGGAATGACTGTAAATAAACAATCATACGTCCAATTTGATAATCTCAATGAATGTAAAAAATTGTCCCCTGAACACTTTATTTGTGCCGATCTAAATGAATATTCAACAATATCAAACCCATCCTGTGAAACACAACTATTAACTAAAGTAGTGCGAACCTTACCCTCAGATTGTACTACGAAAATTTTATACGGAAACTTTGAAATATGGCAAAAATTACTCAATAACAAATGGATATACATTTACTCTAAACCTACGAAACTAACTGTCGATTGCGCAGGTCAGGACCAATTACGTGATTATGAATTGATAAATACTGGAATTATTGAACTTGACCGAGGCTGTAAAGCATACGCGAACTTGATCCAATTAACTTCAACAGATAACTTAGCCACAAACTGGTCCGCTCCAATGATAACTTTTGACCTAACGAAAGATGATTGCTGTAGTTCAGACAAAATTAATTACACTAAAACAAATCTTGTTCCTTTACAGTTAAATAACATTCAATTAGACGATCTAAATATCGCATCAGTAAAATTAAAAAATCTAGAATCACAGATTGATACGGGATCAAAAAGAATACTTTCCTTTCTGCCTAGAGAACATATTTCTTGGTTAGTCTATTTATTATGTACAACAATATTGTCATTTTTATTATTTAAATTTTGTAAACTCACCAAGTTGTTTAAATTGTTTAATTGCTTCAATAGAGGAAATGATCCAAATGGAGGAGGTTGTTGCATCCAAATCTATAATCAATGTAACAATAGAAAAGGTGTAGTAGAACCATCTGTTGTAATGTCTGCTCTAGAATCAGAGGAAGAAATTCATGTAAGGCAACCATTAAGGCCAAAATCACCACATAAATATAGTTATAATCTAGATAATTAAGTATCATTATGTAACACTATGAAATTAATATTGTATAAAATAATTCTATATTTGTATACTTACTTGTTTATTTTAAGCAATATCTGTTAAATAAAAAATGTAAAAAGGAAATAAAATAAAATAAAATGATAAAAAATAATAATTTTGTAACAATATTGTAATAAGCACTTTATAATATAGTGTAAGTAGCCGATAAGCGTTTAAAATTGTAAAACATTAGTTGGTAAATGAATTATTGGTTAAGAACATAATAGCATTATATAAATTACAATTTAAGTTTAGCAATGTAAGCCTAGAATCTATATTGTAATTCACCTTTAATCATTTTAGTTACTTACCATTGTTATTCATTAATTGTTAATCACTAATAATTAATTTCTTCTTTATATTGTATAATTTTAGTAAACAATCTTTTGTTACTTACCTTTGTTAAACAATCATGTATCATACCTTAATTGTTAATCACTAATAATTAATTTCTTCTTTATATTGTATAATTTTAGTAAACAATCTTTTGTTACTTACCATTGTTAAACAATCATATATCATACTTTATTGTTAATTACTAATACTTATTAATTAGTTCATTTTTCTTTATTTTGTATAATTTTGTTTTAGTAAACAAATCGTGCCTATTGTTTACTTCTAAAGAGGGAGGTGTTATGAACCTAGTCCATACGACTATTTTTTTACGTTATTTTCCATAACATCATACGATGTTGGCGTACGTGACTCGTGTCCACTCGTCTTCAGAGAATCAATTATTAAAACTTCTTATCATTGCCAAATAGTCCCATAAATTATTAGGATAAGGCGATGACCCCAGGTCAACCCCTTATCATCTTATTTTTCTAGTTAAATTCCGCAAACTCTCATTGCCAAATATTCCTATAAATCATTTGTATAAAGCGATGACCCCAGGTCAACTCTTTATCATCTTATTTTTCAAGTTGAATTCTGCAAACTCCTGATCACGCGGTTAGAGATAAAACACTTGTTTGTTCATTACTATATAATACTCGAATCGCTTAGGATCGAGACATTCTATCTTCAACCATCATCAAGACTCATCAAGTCCAGTAACGTCCGATACGCCACTACATAACGCCTCCGCCTCCAAATAAATAAGTGTATTGTGTCAGCTAGATAAGCAAAGTAAATAAAAGTTCTCAACCATTGTCAACTCTTTATTTCAAACACTAAATCACTTAGAAGTCAACCGGGGCATAACATTACTATTTACAATTTTACAAGGTGATGGCTACCAAACCGAGAGCAAAATCTAAGATATTTTACATACAATCTTGCTGCTAGGCAGAAGTCCCAAATAAAAACCAGAAAGTAAAAATGATCTGTTGCCCACCATCACGATAATGACTTACTGTTAAATCTTAATATATCTGATTTTCGTTTTATTTTATTCTCCATAACTGTTTTTTTTTTTCGATTGATCAGTCGAGTCAGTCCCATCACTAGTCACCTCAGTTTGACAGGTGTCATTCTAATCAAGTTATATTTTATGGATTATAGTTATAGGCTTGGAAGCGTTATTATTCTAAGGTTATAGGTACAATGGTTACTTAATAATATTGAGTTTAATAGAATTAATTCTTGGAGTAATGTGACGAAAAGTGAAAAGGCTTAAAAAGTATTTTTTGTTAGGCGTTTTAGTTTGTTTTTAGAATAGTTGGAGTTTAAATATCTGTTATCTATAATTATTGTAGTTTATTAATAATGGAAACGTTATTCTACAAAATTTAATTATCTAAAATCTTTGGCATAATATTGATTTCAAACCATAACCCCCCGTTATAATGTTGACACTGACATAAAATCAACGTCAATAGAGGACACGGCAATAAGTAAAAATTGATGAGACTGAGGATGATTGAAGACTAAAAAAAAAGGTTTACTTCAGGAAATTTTTATTTAATTACTTACTAGCGGACCCCGCAAACTTCGTATCGCCTCCTCGATCACCTCAGAATACTATTTGATTTTGACATCTTAAATGTACCATTGTGTACCAAAATAAAAAAAAACGTCATTTGTTTTTTGTCTCGTAGATTGTTGTATGTAGATTTGGATGATGATTAAAATTTCATGTTGTTTATATAGATTATACGTGAGATTGTGTGATATAGAATGATAGAGTGGTTAATCGGTATGAACAAGGAAGAAGTGAAATATTAAAAATGTTTAGAAGATTTTAATGAAGATGCAAACATGACCGAAGAACGAGCGATAGTAGGTAGAACGAGTAGAGAATGAAAAGATAAAGAACTAGAAGATGGCGATGAAAGAGTAAGGAGAATTTTATATTATATTTCTTAAGTATCTTTAAAAATTTTAAGGATGTTGAAGACGTGAGATGTGTTAGTTACACCACTTATATCTCGAGAACTACGGGAACTGGACTATATTCATTTCTTCAGTATAAACTTTTATTATTTACATAATCCAAATATGTTGATCCTCACCTAATCAAAAACATTTGGAATAGGTATGATCTTAAAATATGGTTGCGCGTAGTGTTAGAGTTATTAAATTTATAATTATGCATCTGCCCTCCATGGCACGCACTTGGCACTGCCATAGACAGCAACCCCTTCATAGAAAAAAAGAAAACTTTGCTGTCACTTTCTTGTTATCTCTTCTCACCTATTCTTCACCTAATTATTTTATCACCTAAAGAACCTCAAGCTTTTTCATTCATCAAAATCACCGCACGTTCCTGGTTTTCCTGTCATCGCTCCCGTTCTTTTTAAACTTTTTTTACATGTGTGTAAAATTGAAAAAGTATGATCGTCTGGGATACTATGTCCCGAATCTATAAGATGTTTTGCGAAATGAGACTTTTCTGGGTGATTATTTCGATAGGCGGATATGTGTTCTTTATAATCTGTGTTGAAACTACGGCCGGTCTGTCCTATATAAGACGAGTTACACTCCCTACAATCTATCTTATAAACACCAGATTTCTGAAGTTTATCTTACCTATCTTTACCGTTACAGAGTTTTCTTAATGAATTATTTGTGTTAAAGGCCGCGTATATGTCGTGATTTTTTAGTGTTTTAGAAATACGTTCTGAGAACTGACCTAAGTAAATCATGCTAGAACTATACCTATTTTCTTTTTTTGTTGGAAACAGAGTATAATAAATTGGTAATGATTTTGTGGATTTTGTTTTTTATTAAATTGTCAATAATGCATCTCCTGTATCCGTTCGATATGGCGATATGATATAATTTATTTAGTTCTTTTGTATAATTTGTTTTGCTAAGTGGTACTGAAAAAAGTCGATGGATGTATGAGTTAAACGCGGCCATTTTATGTTGCCACGGATGACAGGAGGACGCATGAATGACAGTGTCCGTATGTGTCGGTTTACGATATATGTTGAAGTTATGTGTACCCTCTGCTTTAGTTATGTTCCTTTTCACACAAAATTCTTTCATTTTGTGTGAAAAGGAACATAACTGACGATAAAAATTAGAGGCGGTAGTTAAACATTTTTTCAAATTACCATCTTAATCCCTCGATCGTGAGTTATTCCAGACACAATTGAAATCAATTGTTATCGCGGCAGGCGCCTGCCGCCTGGGCGTTGAGGGATTAAAGACGAATAACACCTTAGTCTACCCGTGACCATGAACGCTGTAAAGGGTTCGAAACGTCGGGTTAAATCAAAAATAAACGCGTTCTAAATCCGTAAACTATCTTTCATTTCAATGTATAGTGTTCGCGTAAACTCAAGAAAACAGTAGATTACATAAACTTTAATAATTTTTCAGTCATATTTTAATAGCCAATTAGACATACTAACCATAACTTATCAAATGAATAATTTATTTGATAGCTTTTGTCATATTTACAACCATCTAAAAATTGTAACAACGTGCCCCCCGCTCCCCTTGTCTGCAAAAAGCACCGGTGTCAAATCACAAAGATTAATTTGAATTTAGTATTATTATCCTAATGTATAATTTAGTAGCATCTAAGCTAATGTTTAGTGGCAACGCATAAGAACGGTACATTCAGGTCAGATAAGTCTCCACAAATGAAATATAGGGATCAGATCGATATATTATACTTATAGCAAACCGTTACACGCCCAGGCGATCACGCCACCATCAGGCCATCACGCCACCAATGGGCGACGCCTAGCCCTCACGCGACGCGATCTCTCCCCGCGACCGCTCCCCTTTCGAATGCGCTCAGCAACGGCCACCGCGCCAGTCTGCGCCCACGCGCCTCTCTATTAACACGCGTCCGAGCTCACGCATCTCTCCATTAACACGCGTCCGCGCTACCCACCTTCCGTACGCCATTCAGCTCCCGCGCTGCTTAACTCTGTGTGAATTGTGTACCTACAACCTGTGTGTGTGATTTGTGAATTTTTGTTGGTCAATAAATTGCTGAACTGGACAAACCGGGGTTTTCTTGTACCTACGACGTGGTAAGGGGCCGTGCGACGGAAGTCCACCGGGCCCGACCATATCTGGCGCCCATCGCATAAAACCCACAAGGGTGGCCATAGCTGGTGGAGAAAGAAGAATTTATCCTCCAAGGCGTCCGCCCAGAGCTAACACACAAGATGCCTATGGTAACTAGATCTAGATCAGCAAGCCTCGGGAGCAGAGATGATGCGGCGCCGCAACCCGCATTCCACACTCCTCTGCCACCCGCGACAACTCCGGCCCACGACGAATAACGCCGCGACGCTGACGCCTTAAATTCACATCATCGTGATGACACCACGACGTTCACTAACGACAACGTCGCATCTATAATTGCAGCACTACAAAGATCTCAAACCGATGCCCTCAGGGATCTAATTGGGTCAGTGACACGCGCCAATTCGTCATTAACACCGATACCCACGAGCACGGAAGGCACCCTGGCCCGCTGCAAATCACAATTCGCCGGCCGAGCACATGAGTCAGTGGAGGCATTCATTGACGCCGTTGAGGCATTTAGCGAATGTGCGCATGTCTCCGACTCAAACATTCTACGCGGCTTCGCTTATCTATTAACGGACGACGCTGCTACCTGGTGGCAGGGCGTGAAGACGACAATAAAGTCGTGGCCACAAGCGAAAGAAAACCTTCTAAGTGCTAACGGCGACCGCCGCCCGCCACATCGCGTCTACGTAGAGCTATTCGCTAGTCCGCAACGCAAAGATGAGAACACGGACATCTTTGTAGCGCGCAGCCGCGCCCTATTATCGAAAATACCGGAGTACGATATCACCGAAAAGGCAAAACTTGATATGATTTACGGGCTGTTACACTACAAAATACGTGGCCGATTGCGACGAGAAGAAGCTACTTCATTCTACGATTTATTACGACGTGCTCGAGACATAGAAGATAGCCAGGGGGAGCCCGACGTTATCCTAAAAACGTCGGCAAGGTCGTCGACTACATCGCACGCGACACCGAGTGCGCACCTCCCACCGCCCGCCAGCCAGCGCGTACCGCGACCGGCACCGCTAGCTGCCGCCGCTCGGTATCCGGCGCCCCCGCCCGCGCCCGCACACGTCACGGTCCACCACAATGCGCCGCAGCCCCGGCCTCCGCCCTCGTCGCACGCGACGCCCGACGCCGCCGCCGCTCCGGCTGCGCGGAAGCAGCGTCCCACCTGCGCTTACTGCAAAAGGTTTGGACACACCCGGGAACAGTGCCGTAAGTTACAGAATCCTATTGATAATTCGGTGCGTGATAAAAGTGAATCGTTCTATAGTGTCAAATCCCGGTCATTTTCGCGTAAAGTCCATGATAAAAACAATCAGTGTTTACCCCCAAAGTACAATGTATATTCGTTAAGCTCTGATGATAAATCTAATAAGCAAAATTCTCGTACATCAAATAATCAGTCAAAATCTCAATCTATTAATAATAATTTTCCAGATAGTGTTCAAAGTCCCTATTTGACTATTTTTACTCAAAACGAATCAAATACTAAATCTACTCATTTCTCCAAGCCGTCTACTCGACGTGATAACACTTTTGATGACGATTCGCATCGTAATATTTTCGACCCCGAGATGTCAAAACGGCGTAACTCGGAAAATCGATTATTTGATGAACGGAATTTTATGTTTGAATCAAAATGTCCTAAAAGTAAAAATAATCAATCCTTGCCAAGTTGTAAGAGTAATACTGTGTATTTCGAATCCTGTAAGCATAATGTTATTTTACCGCAGCGCAATAATAATGAATTTTGTCAATCCTTACATACGTGTTGCAAGTGTAATGTTGAAAAATATAATTTTTCCCAATCCTGTGAACATAATAATAATTCGTCACAGTGCGATAGTGTCCAATGTAATAAAATCCTACTTGACAATAGTAGGCGCAATTTGCAAAAATGTAATTTTTTAAATTCCTGTGATTGCTTTTATCATAATTCATCACAGTGCTCTTTAAATGTAAATTCCTTATGTAAAAATAGTAAGGGCATAATGGGAAAATATATTTTTTCTCATTCCTGTGAAAAGTCACAGAATAGTAATGTTCAAGATTTCAAGTCATTTCAAAATTCTTGTACTTGTAATTTACAAAAATGTTGTTGTGTACAATGTGATAATGAAGGTGATGTAGCGTGCACGCGCGGTGATGATTTTTCGCGTACCCCTGTAGGTCGTGAGATACGTCCGATTTTTAATATCGATATTTTAGGTTTCAATGGCACCGCGCTGAAAGACACAACAGCCAAGCACTGCATTGCGGGTCACACGCTATATGCTCTCCTTCTACGTCTGGGTCATCCTCTCCACTCTTCCTCGCGCGAAGTAAAACTCGCTGACGGCGTAGTCCGAAATATGGAGGTGCTTACCACCACTTTACCGGTGAGATTAGAACAAGCGCTTATCACAATCCCATTTTTGATTTTTCCCGACGCTACAAATAACGAGACGTTATTGGGTATCGACTTTATCACAGCTGCTAAGGTTGTTATTGATTTTCACAAAGAAATATGGTATTTTAGTGACCACTGTTTAATGAAATATAATCTGTCGTTCGAACCTACCTCGCGTACCGTGTCCTGTGCTACAACAGAGGTTCTTCGGGATGATGAAGGCTGTCATCTCAATCCAGCTGAGCGCGACGCTCTAGCTGAAGTCCTCACCAGGCACGCGCATATCTTCAGAGCAGGGGGAGGCCCTACACCGTATACAGAACACTGCATCGAGACAGGTAACCACCCACTGATAGCTGTGCCTCCTTATCGCCTGAACCCGTCGAAGAAGCAGCAAATGAAGGTAGAGATTGACAAAATGTTACAGGATGACATCATTGAAGAATGCGAATCGGCTTGGTGTTCCCCGGCGCTGATGGTGCCGAAGTCCAATGGTGATATTCGCTTCTGCGTCGACTACAGATGTTTGAATGCCGTCACCAAGTCCGATACTTACCCGATGCCACGCATCGACGAGCTGCTGCAGAGCACCAAACGAAACTGCTTCATGAGTACCCTGGACCTCAAATCCTCGTACTGGCAGGTCATGGTACGGGAAGCTGACAGAGACAAAACTGCTTTTATTTGCCCCTTAGGTACCTACCGGTTTAAGCGAATGCCGTTCGGCTTGAAGAATGCACCGGCGACTTTCCAGCGTCTCATAGATCGTCTCCGCTCCTGCTCTGCTTTACAAAATGTAACTATCCTAGCGTATTTGGATGATCTCATGGTGATCACAGAGGGGTCATTTCATACACATCTGCAGGACCTCGAGGCAGTTTTCAAACGACTCGCAGAGTTTAACCTCCACGTCAATAGGGAGAAGTGTACTTTTGCTAGAGAGAGCGTCAAATATCTCGGCCACGTTATAACACAGCAAGGTGTTTCCACCGACCCAGAGAAAGTGAGTGCTGTCCTCGAGATGAAGGAACCAGGTAACCTTAAACACCTGAGGACCTTTTTGCAGACCTGTTCGTGGTTCCGCAAGTTCATCCCAAACTTTTCTAAGGTCGCCGAACCTCTGACTCGGTTGACTAGAAAGAATCAAGTATGGATTTGGGGATCTGAACAAACGCAAGCTTTTAATGAGCTGAAACGTCTATTGACCACAGCTCCAATACTGGTGCAAGCCGATTTTAGTCAGCCCTTCGTTCTGCGCACCGACGCAAGTAACTACGCCTTAGGGGCAGTTCTATTACAGGGTGACGGTAATCAGGAAAGGCCGATTGAATATGCCAGCCGACTTCTCAACGCAGCAGAGCGCAACTACTCGACAACTGAACGGGAGGCACTCGCTGTAGTGTGGGCTGTAGAGCGATTTCGACCTTACCTAGACGGCCAGCCAGTCATCATCGGCAGTGATCATCAACCCCTGCGTTGGCTGCTATCTCTCAAATCGCCAATAGGTTAGTCCGTTGGGCCTTGCGGCTCCAGTCTTTTGACATCCAATTTCAGTATACCCCGGGGAAGGCGAATGTCGTGGCAGATACGCTTAGCAGACCCATCTGTACTAGCGATACTCGCGAAGATTGTGGCCTCTGCTCAGTCATTTGCGATCTGCCATCAAAGTCTCCAGGCCAGCTGCGTCAGGAACAACTCGCCGACCCTGAAATACAAAAGATCATTACGGAGCTCGAAGACGCCGACGATCTCACTGCAAAAAGATGGTTAGAAAGGGGTTACCTCATGGATCAAGGGGACCTGTTCCGCTACAATCCGGACGCTGAGAACGATTTAGTAATTCCTCAATTAGTAATTCCTACCGGTCAAGTTGCTGATATATTGAAGGAGCTTCATGACTCGCCAACAGCCGGCCATCCAGGCATCGACAGAACGTACCAAAAGGTTGCTCAATTGTATTACTTTACAGGGATGCGGAGAATAATCACTGACTATGTCAAAACCTGCATTCACTGCCAACGATATAAAGCCTCCAACTCCAAACCCCAAGTTTTACTTCAGACACCGGTCATGAACCAGCGTAACGAGGTACTAGCTATAGATTTATTTGGCCCGTTACCAGAAGGAGACCAGGGGGAGCGGTGGATCCTACTCGTTGAAGATACAGCAACCAGGTGGACGGAACTGTACGCTCTCAAAGACGCGATAGCAGAAGCCTGTGCACACACCCTCATCGAGGAGTATTTTATGCGATTCGGTCTACCTCGCAGGATTATTTCAGACAACGGCGTCCAGTTTGTATCTGCTGTTATGCGCCAATGCATGCTGGTCCTGGGTATAAAACAAAACTTCGTTCCATTGTACCACCCAGAAGCTAATCCTGCCGAGCGCAAAAATAGGGACCTGAAAGCGATGTTAGCACACCTCGTTGAAGAGGACCACACCTCATGGACCGAGAAATTGCCGGTGATTCGCTTTGCTCTAAATAGTGCCACATGTCGGACCACAGGCAAATCACCAGCATTTTTGACCTTTGGCAGGGAAATACGGTCCCCCACAGAGGTCGTTCACGACCTTCGTGCTATTTTGGACAAAGACAACTTTGTTCCTCAAATAACTCCATATCTTAGGACATTCCTGAAGTCATTGTCAGCTGTGCGAGAACGGGTGGAGATCCAGCAGGATAAGAACAAGCAGTACGCCGATGCCTCTCGTCGAAACTCCGACTCCTACCAGGTTGGTGATTTAGTTCTTCTTAAGTCTCACCTCCTAAGCAAAGGCTCCAAAGACCTCACTTCCAAGTTCTTCCCACGCCGTGATGGACCGTACCAGATTGCAGGGAAGGTAAGCCCTACCACTTATAATATCTCCAGTACAGACCAGCCTGACATTGTTATAGGTAGATATCATAGCCAAGATCTTTTCCGCTACCAAGGCAGCGAAGCCAGCACCCTCCCTAAACCCGTTATCCCAAAAAGGAAACGTGGAAGACCACCTAAGGTTAGGACATAGGATGGGTGATGATGACGCTAGACCAGGAACGAGGGCGTTTTCCAGGTCTAGAGGGGGAGTATATAGCAAACCGTTACACGCCCAGGCGATCACGCCACCATCAGGCCATCACGCCACCCATGGGCGACGCCTAGCCCTCACGCGACGCGATCTCTCCCCGCGACCGCTCCCCTTTCGAATGCGCTCGGCAACGGCCACCGCGCCAGTCTGCGCCCACGCGCCTCTCTATTAACACGCGTCCGAGCTCGCGCATCTCTCCATTAACACGCGTCCGCGCTACCCACCTTCCGTACGCCAGTCAGCTCCCGCGCTGCTTAACTCTGTGTGAATTGTGTACCTACAACCTGTGTGTGTGATTTGTGAATTTTTGTTGGTCAATAAATTGCTGAACTGGACAAACCGGGGTTTTCTTGTACCTACGACGTGGTAAGGGCCCGTGCGACGGAAGTCCACCGGGCCCGACCATATACTTTATTATGGGGACACGAGATTTACCAGAAACCCAATCTTTTTTCAGCAAGATAGAAAAATGTTTTTCATCCCACCATCTCGGAAAGATTTTTGCTCTTCGATATCTGAGTGCAAAAGCGGTTTTTATTCGCTAAAGGATGAAGTAAATTTGAATTTAGAATATCGCGTGCACTAGGTATGTGATTTCAAAACATCATTAAACCTATTTACTTTCATCTCCATGGTGCCGTATTTGGGGCATTCCACGCGAAGCGGACAGCTAAAAAAAGTTGATGTTTCCGATTTTAGTAATATTTGAGTATGTTTTACCTATAAATGTCCTTAATAAGTGTACCAAATATTTTTGTAATATAGTGCCTAGTTAGACAGTTGAGGGACTTTGAAATTTTGACCAACGAGTGGGCATGCAGTACTTCAAAGCCGATTACCAAGTCATAAGATGATAGATATAAATAATTAAACTAATGTATTTATTACTTCATTAAAACACT
Organism: Anania crocealis; assembly: GCA_949315895.1. Lineage (NCBI taxonomy): Eukaryota > Metazoa > Arthropoda > Insecta > Lepidoptera > Crambidae > Anania > Anania crocealis. Next base: position 20,512,347 of record OX438883.1, read on the forward strand.
GTACCGTAACTGGAAGCTTTATATTGAGATAGCATTTCCGTTTCCCGTCATTTGCCTACCTTTTTTAGTACGTAGTTTCCGGCTAAGTGGCGCCACCTGGCGGTCGTGTGCTTTTGAAGTTTCTTAAAATTTGCGGCACACCATTTTGCTCATTGGCGTTTAGTTTACCGTCGTAACAACACCTTCACTGCAAGCCCTGTCTCGGTGATCGTTAAAATTCAGTGATATTATAATTCTCAGAGCAGAATTTTATTATAACCAAGTGAGTTTTTATACAAACTAGTACACAAATCTGGTAAGTCCTACCCTCATTATTTTAAAATGTTATGTATTTTATTTCAAGGAATTTTATTTTCAGTTTCCAATAGCAATTTTATTGCTTAAAACAACATGTTTTTAGTAAAACATGAAATATCTTGCTTAAATATTCGTGTGACTTAAATAATGAATTTAACGGTTTTGCCGTTCGGATTAAAGTCATGATGTAATACGTAAAAGTGTATGGTGTCTTTTCCGTTTAGCATTCAGTGGTTTGTTTGGCTCGGCTGGCAGCTCCTCGAGCTCCTCTTTAGCCGGTTAACGAGGTGAACGGCACCTTGGGTGCCGTCATAAAATAAATACGCTTAATAAATGTATCTTTATTCTAATCAAATTAATGCTAAATTGCTTGACGAAATGGGCGAATTGCCTTTCTTTACATTTAAATTATAAAACAGTGCCTTTAGAATCCCGTGTTAGTGTTAAATTTTATGAAATGGGTAAAATTGGCAAACAAGTGCCTCAAAATAGCATACCTACACATCGCTAATGATCAGTATTGATATAAGATCTCTGAGGTCAGTGGAGCCCCTTTTTGATCAACAGATTACTAAGTATACAGATTTTTTGAATTCACGCAACCTATTCATTAAAATGGAAGAAATTTACCAAAATATTACGTAAGTCCGTATTGATAAACGCGAGTTTCAGTCGTAAATTTATTTCAATTAAACAGACGTTAATTTAACAATTTGTACACGAAGGTAAAATAATTATTCACAAATAAAATCGGATTCTAATAAAGTGCAATTAGTTTGTGGCCACCGGGCAGCATTTACAGAGATTCGACGAAATTTCAGCATAAGTTAGAGATCCACTTATTAAAGCCTGCATAACTTTACAAACCCGTCTTATTTAGTGTAGACCCACATTCCACTCAAATGCATTCTGGAGAAAACAGATGGCATTCGTAAAGCTTTTTGACCTCCAAAGGGCAAAAAATCCACACAGCTAAGAACAATCAATCAAAGCGCTGTCTCTCGTGTGGACGAGGCATAAAAAATTTAGAAGTCTCCTAGCCTATGCTATCAATTATTCAACCTTGCGGGGTGCCTACTTACAATATACATATCGTGCTCTGCATGCAAGCCTATGCCTCTAATTAATCACCCTCGCGGGGTGCCTACCTATTAACAACTACCCTCCAAAGGGTAGTTGATATACAAATCGGGCTCTGCCATGCAAGCATATGCCTCTAATTATCCACCCTCGCGGGGTGCCTACTTATTTATTAATTACCCTCCAAAGGGTAGTTGATATACAAATCGGGCTCTGCCATGCAAGCATATGCCTCTAATTATCGACCCTCGCGGGGTGCCTACTTATTTATTAACTACCCTTCTAAGGGTAGTTGGTATACAAATCGGGCTCTGCCATGCAAGCCTATACCTTTAATTATCCACCCTCGCGGGGTGCCTACTTACTTATCAACTACCCTCCTAAGGTAAGTACTGCCAAAGCAAAAATGAAGGTTAATTCTATAGCCAGGGCTCGAGAAGGTTCAAGCAATGACTTGAAATCGGGCTCTGCCATGCAAGCCTCTAATTATCCACCCTCGCGGGGTGCCTTATTATTTATCAACTATCCTCCTAAGGTAAGTTATGTCAAAGCAAAATTGCTAGAAGTTAATTCTATAACCAGGGCCCTAGCGGCCCGATCAAAGAGTTTCAAGCAATGACTTAAAATCGGGCTCTGCCATGTAAACCTATGCCTTTTAATTATCCACCCTCGCGGGTGCCTACTTAGCACGAACTACCCTCGAAAAGTGATAAACCTGCTATAGCAACATTGCTAGAGGTTCATTTCATAATCAGGGCTCGCGGCTAGATCAAAGAGATTCAAGCAATGACTTAAAATTAGGCTTTTTCATGCAAGCGATACGCCTAAAATTATCCACCCTTGCGGGGCTACCTCGCCTGCTTTGTACCAGCTACCCTCAAAAAGGAATGGACCTGCTTTTGCAACATGGCCAGATGTTCATTTCAAAAAAAAAAGGGGTTCGCGACTCGATTAAAGTACCCGAGGTCGTTTTAATACTCCAAGAGGTATTAAAAAAGTTGACTTGAAAGAATTATAGTATCGCATTCCTTTGTGTCAAAAGTCTCAACTTGTGAACTCGAATGTAGTCATGCAGTTGGTTTTTATCCCTGTATAAGACCAAATCGAATATTTCATGTCAGAACCCTTCTTAGTGTACTTGACACTTACTGTTACATCTAAATGCTCGCGAGCATATAAAAGTTATGGTTCAAACATTGCAGAAGTTGGGATGGCAAGTGAATTTAGAAATATCGGTTTTTTGTCCCCAAAAATTATTAACTATATAATGAAAAATGGAATAATGTGAAAACATGAACGAATAGAAAAACTGCAACAAAGAAATCAATCCAGTAAAATAATAATTACAAAGATGAATTGAATTAATGATATGAACGAATTTCGTCATTTTTGTCGTGCCGCATTGTCACATAAATCATAGATAGTTGATAAGATTCCAGCCCCTAGTGGTGGTTATCGAACAACTGAAGTAGTAGATCGACAGTTGCATTGCCCTTCTCAGGGGCGTTTTTTGACTACGGATGCTTTAGACCAAGCAGGTTTGCGCTTAAACCTAGACTTGATTTCAATAATTATATTTCGAATTTTGAACTTACTAGTTCCATTAAATTCCACATATTCGGCAAATAGGCACTGCCGACTGCAAAGTCCGAACCGACTAGTGCACTGTACAGATCTCGTGATTATAAAACGGGAATGTCCAATAATAGACCTATTTGCCTCCAAAGCTGCTCACATTGTCAGCAATCACTTGACCCTGGATTTGACTTGGACCTGGATCAAGCTCTTTCCAATTCATTTTACCCATTACTTAGGTACCTTGAATTCAATGATTGAGGCCTTTTCCATGCAATAGGATGATTATAGGCCGTAACTAGGAATACAGTTTGACGCAATTGTAGCATTTAAGCATGCCAAATACGTAAGGTTTAGAAATCGAGGATCAAGAGTTAAACTGTTTATTTAACTTAAAAGGTATTGCGATAGCGGGAAGTTAAATTATTTAAGAAAAGTTTGACATTGCATCCGTAAAGAAATGCTACCAATACTAAATGCTCTTCAGAGCCACATTCACTACTACATCACAGTTAGATTCTTAGTGTGACAAAATAATAACAGGTGTACCTATATCTTCGCAAAGGGAAAGTACGAAATCTTTATTTCTAATGAAAATATCATACGTTAGATCGGCATCGAATGCATTTCAGGATACATTGGCGATGTGTTCGGTTCTTCATGGTGCGAAACCATTACTTGGGTCTTCCTACAAACATTTCTAATATCCAGGGTGCTCTCACTCAACTAAATCTTTTAACATGGTTGTTTTTGCCATGATGGGAGAAAGTGTTCTAGCGTGTCAGAGACTGAGCACTTGCAGCACCACTTACCTTAGTAACCTCCAGATACATTTCCTCGATGGAAAAAAGGAAATCTGGGGGTTGGTGAGGCGGTGGAAGGCTAGACCTCTAAAGAAAATCTTTAACTTAAAAGTTCTTGGTGAGTCTATTTTATAAATTTGTCAAGTAACTTAGAATTGTTGTTGTTCAAGGACTATTTCAATAACAATAAAGCTTAAAAGCCTTACTTTTCCGCAATTGGCGCAATTCTCATCAGGCTTACATTTAATATGTGCATTATCACATAATACAATACTTTTACACATAAATTAGCTGTCTGAAAATAATGCGATTCTGAACCATGAACAGTGAAGTACTCACGTTCTAGTAAAACATATTCTTAAATTAATTGCTTTTACAAAAAATAAAAAACCCCAAACCGTATGGGATGTCAGTGTACTTATAAATTTATAACCGACACAAGAATGTTTCAATCATTACATCAAATAGCAATTTTAATACTTATTTGTTCAGGCAGATGCATTCATGACCTGACCTTAGAATATACCCTACCTAAAGTACCTACCTAACCATAATACAAAAACTTTACCGTATGGCCTGAATTTGGTTCTACAACCGATAGCAATACATAGGTACTGACAGACTGTCTACAGATAAATTTTGAATATAAATAATAAAAATGTAAGCCTCCTGTCTCGGTGATTAAAATTATAATATTTACTATTAGTTAAAACATCGCTGAGTGATAGATAAAAAACGATTTTAAATTATTCAATATTTTCATCAGTTGAGGTGCAGTACCTACGTCACGTAGGTACCTTACTGTTATAGCAGGAACTGTAAAAACGTTTTTTGATTACACAGCTACCCCAGATAGCGTAAGATCTGTGTAGCTTCCAAGAACTGGTTTGAAAATCACCCCATCGACGAAGTTCTAGCTCATGGGAATTGGTAATCAGCTAAAACATCACAACAATCCTATATGTGTGAAATTAAATCAAGTATTGATAAACTTTTACACAACGAATGCGATTGCTAGAAGAATTTCCTAGAAAGCTTTTTAGTTTGAATTTTTACCTTTTCATAGTTATAGTACATGTAAATTTTTATTGTTACTCCTGTGTAACACACGGAAAAGAATATTGTCTTACTTAAAATAAAAAGTATTCAATATCATAAATACTTTTTTATTTTTAAATCTGTCACATTGGCGTTACGCTAAGGCGTTATAATATTAAGTGGCGTCACCAGGCGATAACAAACAGATCTCAATATAAAGCTTCCAGTTACGGTACAGTGTTTTAATAGCAGCGTTTTACCCTGAAATAAAACGCATATTAAAATACTTACCTCACTGGAAGCTTTTACTTTATTTCTGCCTGGTGCAATTGAGCCAATGAGCAAAATGGTGTGCCGCAAATTTTAAGAAACTTCAAAAGCACACGACCGCCAGGTGGCGCCACTTAGCCGGAAACTACGTACTAAAAAAGGTAGGCAAATGACGGGAAACGGAAATGCTATCTCAATATAAAGCTTCCAGTGAGGTAAGTATTTTAATATGCGTTTTATTTCAGGGTAAAACGCTGCTATTTAATGAGGTTTTTAACTGAATTTTTGGATACGAAAAAATATTTTTTTTTCATTGAAAAAAATGCGGTTTAATTTTTTAACTTTGACTTTCACGAAGTTAGACCGTTTCGATATATTTTTTTTTTCTAAAAATAGACAATATTTTAAGGAACATTCGTGCTAAGTTTTATAATGGGCGTAAAAGTGGGTAATTGTAAATATCATAATATATCAAACTATTTTAAAGAAAAACTGTAATCTCCAAACTCACGCAGGTGGCAAGCGCCGAGCGCGGCGCGGGGAAGGAGTCAGGGACGCCACGCTTCGACAGTGTTTCTAGTCTAGCTCCTAAACCACTTTCACGCCCAATATAAAACTTAGCACGAATGTTCCTTACAATATTATCTATTTTTAGAAAAAAAATAAAAAATATCGAAACGGTCTAACTTCGTGAAAGTCAAAGTTAAAAAATTAAACCGCATTTTTTTCAATGAAAAAAAAATTATTTTTTCGTATCCAAAAATTGAGTTAAAAACCTCATTAAATGAAGTAATAAATACATTAGTTTAATTATTTATATCTATCATCGTATGACTTGGTAATCGGCTTTGAAGTACTGCATGCCCACTCGTTGGTCAAAATATCAAAGTCCTTCAACTGTCTAACTAGGCACTTTATTACAAAAATGTTTGGTACACGTATTAAGGACATGTATAGGTAAAACATACTCAAATATTACTAAAATCGGAAACATCAACTTTTTTTAACTGTCCGCTTCGCGTGGAATGCCCCATTTATCAAACAACTTTTTTTTTATTTGTTAAAAACTCAGACTCATAACCTCCTTGGTGTACTTTTGTTTTTAATTTGCTTTGCGCTCGCCATTTTGTTTTGAATTCCTATTGTTTTAAATAAGAAACTTGAAAACAAGTAAAAAAACGAAAATGAGTGATTCCAGCGACGAAGAAGTTTATTTTAACACTTACATATTTGAATCATTATTACAATAATATAAATTACAACATTTACAACTATTTAAAAATATATCAATACAAATGTCAAAAAAAAGTCAAAATCTCAAATACAATATTTAAATTAAATGTCAAGAAAGTACAGTATCGTGATAATTGATTACATTTAGCCATTAAAATTAGTCCCTAAGAAATCGTCAACAGAGTAGAAGCACCCCTTCACCAAAAAAGACTTAAGCTCCTTTCTAAAATCACTCATATAAAGAAGTAGTTTCAAAATGACCGGCAATATACTGGAAAATCGTTGAAGCAGTGTAACAAACCCCCATTTAGCGCCCAAAATGAAACCCTCAACACAGTTACTAGAGAGCAACATCGTCGTTAGCACCACCTCCTCTCAATAAAATAAAAGAAGAAGTGGAGCACAAATATAATCCCTTAATAATTAAATAGTTTGGCCTTGTGATCGTCTAGTTTTAAAATGGTAGGACCGTACGTTGTGTATGTAGTAGTAACCCTGATTTTTTTAGAGGTACGTGTATATCTAAATAAGTTCTCATAAGTTTCCTGGGGAATTGCGCCTTTAAGAATTGGGAAAAGGAAGCCCCGAGGGGCGGTGAAGGAGCCCCACACCATCGCCCTCATTCACAGTGATGACCAAAACCAGGAGCTACTTGTCACCTCCATTGGAAAGGAATCTACCTGAATCACGGGTTTAACCGTAAACAGGCGCAAGGAGGTAGACTGGGATAAAGGAATCTAATATAAGTACTAATTACTTATCTAACTAAGACTTCATGAGAAGTCTACCAAAGTTACTAATTTACTAACTAACCCCGAATACTTCCGATAAATACATGACATTAAGTGAGCACTGTACCAGTACCCATCTCCTTATGTATCTAATCATCTAGCCGCCAAAGCTCGATCAACTGATGATCAGGTGAGTGCTTACAACCCGGGACCTGGGCGCATCCTTGGTGCTCCGTACAGCCCTAAGGGGACAGGAGAAATGGTATCCATATAATCAAACACCTGGGCAGCCTCGAGAGTACACATAGATCTTGGATCGATAACAGTTACAATGGTGACTCCGTCTGAACCCATCGGAAGCATATATAACGAATTTCTTTCATAATACAAGGTTAATCCAAAAATACCGATGACTCCTTTATAGGCCTTTAATGAAGGAAGGCAAGGTGGTACGGCCTATGGAACCATCGACATTCCCACATCAACCCCTATTATTTAGATTTCATAGATTGAATAATTTTATGTTTCTTTGGCAGTCCATTCATGATAGCCGGAGATAGCATTGTAACCATTTGCAAATTTATGAAAATGTAATTTAATGTCAAATCGACAATATCTTTACATTAAACTCTTTTCCCTGTCTATAGGATAAGGATGTATTGTAAGTTTTCTAAAGGTAGGATGTCTAAAAATAGTCCAATGTTTCCAAAGGATCTATCTTTAGAGGTTAGGATATAGGATAGGGTTTAAAGGAGTAGGGTAGGATAAGGTTTTGCCTACCTAACAGTACCTCTGTCTATATCTAGGACGAATATTCCATATAGCCTAAATCATAGTAGTTGCGTTTGTGTGATCTATGGTTTCATATTAAACGTAATGTCGTGATGTAGAAGTCATATTATCTTAGAGAATAATAATTATGTCATTCAAGAACCCTTTAAAATAAATGCTTAATTTTAATTTTAAGGTGCTTAAAGGAGGTATATAGATGAAATATAAATGTTAACAGACCTAGCAGGATTCAATAAATTGTTAAAACCTCAATACATCGTGTAAGTTTGTTGGTAGATAAAATCTAACTTAAATTAGGTTTCAAAAGGCGATAATCTTCACAGAAGATCATCATAACTAATAAACTATATTTATTTCAGGTTTAAAGTTTAGCTGGGCATAAAACTCATAACATGTTTTGTATTTAAAAAAAGAATAGATTCCTGTTCACTTTAAATCCGGAATTTGAAAGAAAAATAAATAATATTTCTAATCACTCAATTGAGCATAAAATGCCAACTTATTATGTTTGTTTATCGCAATAAACATGTCTTAAAATGTTTAATAAAATTAAAATAGAACTTCAATTTCCACTCTAAGGGAAATTTAAGGCCGTAAGTAAAGGCATTATAATACAAATACCAATAATTGTTTTGGAATAAATATATCCAATTTCTGAACTTATAAAATGGGTTGTTATTTGAATAGAAACTATTTTTGCAATAGTTAACCTAACTCGTACTTATCAGTGTAAATATTTGTGTTTAAGAAGTAAAATCTGAAAACTAATAAACGTAGATAATCTACAAAACCCTCCGATTCGCTGTTAAGTGAGGACGATCAAACAAAACACATAACATCAGTCCATAACACAAACACAAAATATAAACTTTCAAATTAATTTATCAAGAAAATATTTAGACGTTGCATCGTCAGATCATGAAAATAGGTTTGAGATATTTTAAATCTGGTTGAAACCAAAGTTCATAAATTCAACATAAGAAATGAAGGCACCCTAATTAAATTTGGTTCAAATTTATAAATTAGGATTGATTTCAAATGTGTTAGATAAAAATCAATAAATTGACGGTTAAATCATAAAATTACTAAAATATGAAAATAAATTATCTCTGATCAAACCCTATTATGTTCCTACAAGAAATTTCAAAGTAAAATAAAATCAAAATTAATGTCAAAAATTCTGTTGAAAACAATATGAGTATTTAAAGAAGAATATAATTTATATTTTAATGGCATAAAATGGTATATTAAATTATGACTTTATCATTTTAATTAAAATATCAATCACAAATAAACAATTTAAATTGTAATAATATTGTTGTAAAACAAGGTATAATTTTACCATTATTATTACTAATAAATAGACAATGTCAACAGAAAATCCAACTAAACAAATTTCACATACCAGACACTGCAGCTCTCCGTCCTACCTTTACCCTAAGTCTCAGTCTCAGCCTAGGCCACCCCGGCCAGCACCGCCCTAGTGCATTCAGGAATCTGACGACGCCTAGCCTTTGCGAAGTTTTCTTCGAGCATTCACGCACTAATCTCTTTACCATTGCGATCGGTACAGTAAATTAGTAAGAGGTCTAGAACCCATCTCCCGACGGACTGATCCCGAATCTCAACTCTCAACACTATTTATCTAACCATACAATCACGCCCCGCGCCTCACTTCCCTGTTTAAAAATCCTTGTGTTACGAGTCAAATTACAACTTGGTTTGCTCTTAAGTGTAGAGCTCTTTACTTAACGAGTTACAGAATAAGTCCTCCCCACCAGAGAGATTCCAGCAGTGCGATTCTGTAAGACTTCACTCTGCATTTCACATCTGAATCCGCCGTGAGTTCTTTGATTGGCATTCTAAAAACTCGCATGACTCACTAGCGCTACACTTGCGAGCGTGGCGGCGAGTTGAACTAACTTATACGTGAGTTTCTGACAGATAATGTATGAGATGACGTGTGAAGTGGCATTCTGTAAGGTATTTCCGCCATCACTTCGACGCTCCCTTCGCCCTCGAACACGAATTGAAGTGTCAAATAAAAAGTTAATAATTTGTGAGTGAGAATAGAAGAAATCCTTTCAAATAGTGTTAAAATCACTTTTAAAAGTCACAGTGTTTGTGTTATGAGAATATTTAAGTCTATATTGAATTCTTTATTAGAAGAAGCTCATGCTTTGGATCAACTAGAAATGCGTCGCCAATCTTGCCAAATTCGAAGTTTATCACTACTTACCCGAGATACCGATTATGTAAACGTTTATAGACTCTCTAAGGAACTCCTTGATTAACTAGAGCATGACTTATTGCCCTTAATAAAGACCACAAAACGTCGTGGAAAAGGACTTTCAACTCGCGTTAAGGTAACTATTTTATTCTATTATGTAGGTATACCTAAAGCTCTTAGTTTGTAAATTTCTTTGCTGTGATTAGATTTTAATCAAGCACACAACAACATGCATAATTTATTACATAGATTCTTAAAACTGTCACTTCATACTGTAAAATGCTCTATTCTTGTTATTGTTTATGAAGCTTGAAACATTGATAATTACAATATGATTAAGTAGGTAACCATACCTATTGTATACCATACCAAGTTGCTCAATAAATTTGTCCTGTATGAACACAATACAGCTGTAACTATATTCAAATTAATTGTTGAATTATTGTTACACAGATATTATGCACTTTATCATTTTTGGCAAATGGTAGTTGAAGTTGTAGCTCTAAATAATCCAGCCATAGTAAGAAAATATATAAGATTTCCACAAAATATGCAAGAGAGACAGGTCTTGAAAGAAAAATAAGTGTATTTGTCTACCTTATTAGATTTTTGTGATAGTTGTTAATAGTATTTATGATAAATTGTGGTTGCTTATTTTCATTTACAGATTTTACAGAAAGTTTGGCATTCCATGTGTAATAGGATGCGTTTATGGCACTTTAGTGGCTTTAAAAAAACCAGTGGAGAATGAAGAACGTTTTTATTGCGGCAAAGGCTACCATGCAAGAAATGTGCAATTGGTAAAATGGATTTCAACATTGTTGTCTAACATTCTAATTACTATCACATTAGTTTTGTTTTTATTTATTTGCCATGTTTTTATTTTTTCAGATAACAGATAACAGATGCAGATTTAAATATATTAATTGTGGATCCGACTTATGGTGTAGCTTATTTTTAATTATAGTGTTATCAAAGCACACTTAGAAGCATTAACCAATGCCGGAGAAGTTCTTTTGCTTGGTAAGTTACTTCCCCTGGGCTAAGTTCAGAATGTAAATTACAAATAGTGCACGAGTTGAATGCAGTCCGGGCCTTCAATCTTTAGGTATAAAAATAACATTATTATTTAGTGCTTCTTTATTTTTTCAGGTGATTCAGGATATCCTCAGCGCGCCTACCTTATGACTACGCGAAACAAAACTATGCGAATGCATAAAAAACCACCATATCAAAACCTAAAAATAAAACCACGCTAGTATCTGTTAAAATTGTTTTAATTCAATATTTATTCTAAGTAATCCTATATCCTTAATTAAGTCATGTTTAAAAACAAGCATTCAGACAAATGGGAGACTTTATGACGAGAAGAACCGGCAAGGAACAGCTCGACGCCAAACCACAGGAGAGGACCCTTGGGTACAGCCGCGGCGGGAAGGAAAAGGTGTAGGAGTGTGTGACAGGGTTATGGGTGGTGGGGACAGGCTAGGATGATAGGTTCGAGGATTTGGAGGAGTTTGTTCTAACTGGCAATCCTAAAACAATAATAGATATCATAAGTAAACATTGCCACTTTCAAGGAAAATGATACCATTATGATCACTAATAAATGTCCTGGATTAAAAATACATTTTATAACTGTTATGTCATGTAATCAAAAAAGACTAGATTTGTTGCTACATGGCAAAAGTACAACTGGTGATCTGATTTTAAAAAAATCTACACTAGGCTACATACTTCAATGCTTTGGCTTGCTCCAACAGATGAGCTGGATGAAGTGCCGAACAGCCTTCTGGCAAAAGAATTTGTAGGTTGCTGTTGGCTTTCAATTTGCTCAGAGCCCTGAAAAGTATTGTACATTTTATTACTCTATATCATTGATATGGAATAGAACTAGAACATTTGTTAAATTATCATTTGCATTATAATTACATAGTAATAAATATAATCTACATACATTATTTTGATAGAATAAGTGTTTATGACTAAAGTAAAAAACATTTAATAGTCTTATGACATATTACTTAAAAATTAGTTGTATAAAGATTCTTAAGATTTTTATAAGTAGATTAAATAACTTGCTAAGATTACATTAGCTAATTTATAGTGCTTCTCCGGTATATGTAGGTACATAAAGGTTAAAATGAAATATAAATATCATACATTTTCAGCACCAGCATCTTGTGTATGTGGCCTTTGATGTGGTGGTGATGGAGTATTTAATTATTAACCTAAAACAAAAAAGAATATTTATTTTTTATAGACAGATAGTACTTTATTACCAGGTTGGTTAGGGTTAATAATAAATAGTTAGTCCAGATTTTTTTGAAGTAAAGATAGGAATAATGCGAAAAGGCATGCTGAATGTTTCAATTTCTTACTGGAAAAGGTTCTATGCCTAAATTAACATCTGTGAAAAAGCTTTCACCACCACACAAAGCAAGAATTCTTTCTTCTAGCTCTGTCAGCTCTACCAAATCCTCCACCCCACCACCAGTCCTACGTCTAGCAGCAGAGCACGCAGCTGCCTTCTTTTTAATCGTGCTCTTTTTATCAGACCAATACTACAATAAGAAAAAATAAAGAAAGGATAATAATCATTATTGTCATTTTTTAAACTAAAAAACTACAAGTAGTATACATATAACTACAAGTAGTATACATACAAGTAGTATTTTGACGACCATTTGGATCAGCGGTAGTTAACGCTGCTTCTGAGCCATGGGTCGCGGGTTCGATCCCCGCGCAGTACAAATATTTGTGTGCATGAACATGTTTGTTTGTACTGGTCTGGGTGTTTTCTATGTATTATAAGTATGTATTTACAAAAAAAAAGTATATAAGTAAGTTTATCGGTTGTCTAGTACCCCATACGACAGGGTACTTAATAGTACCTTAATTTGGGACTAGATGGTTCAGTGTGGCCTAGTGAGGCATGTCTTAAATATTTATTTATAAATATTTATATTTCAATAAAAGATGCATTTGTAGCACACTTTACACCAACAAACATTTCTCACACATTTTCAAGTAGTCTGCCTTGAAGAATGTTAAGTGGTTCTAATGAACATTCATGAAAAAAACTCGATACTAACCTTAGTCCACTGTTTATAGTTTTTTTACAGTGCCACCTATATTATTTAGGCGCACAGCTAACTCCTCCCCCTAACGACGGCGACTTCGTTCCCTGGCGTTCTGAGTTCTGAGGAAACCCTTTGCCAAGTCAGGGTTTCCATCCATAAACTCTTCCAGGGTCTCCACTTGAGCCGACGATGGGCGAGAGGACCGTATCTCATTTGAACTGTAACATTTTTGTGGAATTACTTATAGAACTTACGTATCTTAAGTAATATCGATTTAAACTTCACAATGCTATTTAATACTTACATCATGATAATTTATCTTCTCGTTTTCGGTACCGAAAGAAATGTAAACACACAACAAAACAAACTTCAAAACAAAGTTCAGTCACTTTTTTTTTCTTTCTCAACACGCATAGATTATATTCATGTCACGATTTAGAATTTTTTGTTTTTTTTAATAATTTATTACTCAAATCACTAAATTTAAAGAAGTTTTGTTTAAAAATTATAAAATAAGTAATGTACCATGCTGAAAACTCATTAATTGGGGCAAAAAACAATAATCTATAAAACTCGATTGACGATTTGTAGAGTGTGGTACGCACTAGCACATCGATGAACGCTTCGAAGCTCAATTCACTTCGCAAGTGACGAAGTGATGTTTACAGAATACAAAATCAAGGTCATTTGTTGCCTAATGCGAAGTGAGAGTGAACATCGAAGTGAGATGCGAGTTGTTGAACGAATTTTACAGAATCGACGTACAGGACTTTATATATGGCAACTTTACACACAAAATATTGTATTAGACAATAGAAGGGTACACATTAAGGTTATAAAAGAAAGATACAAAAATTACAACTAAATAGTTATGGCATGGCGAGACGTCCAAGTGCGCCGGGGATGCCATTGTTATCCGGCGTCGGGTTACCAACTGTTATGCAATTGTTATCTGATGCCGGGTTACATGTGGTGGCAGTAAATCAGGGTGAAAGCGGTGATTTAGCGATGAGACATCTTTGGATGGTCTTCCGGTTATACATAACACTTGCAAGCAAAGTTTAAGTTACCAGTGGTTCTAAACCTGCTCTAAATAATCAACAAATATTTCAGGCTATGATGGAACTAAAAGGTCTCTAGCATTTCTTCAGTATTTAATTTCCCCTATTTCAATTAAAGTAAACAACTTTATCAATAGTTAACTAGAAGGTTACATGGACCCCTAGCTTTCCCTACTAATTACTCTTTCGTTACTTATTTAACCGGTAAAAATATTTACTAATATCGGAAAAGCCAACTAAAGTTCCTATTCACCATTCAATCACGTTAAAGATTCAAAATTAATTAGCAATATTAATTTTATTTTAAAATCCAAACCAAAGTTCTAACCTAATTATTAGATTACATTCGTTCCAACCTAAGATTGACAACATCTGGCTGGCTACCGACCGATGCTCTCGCGCAAAACATTTACCACTTGAATGCAACACATGGACTAATATTTGACACTTTCTTATGGATAGGTATTATGGATAGGTATTTATTTATACACAATAGGGTAAATTGAATTTATTAAAATATGATAGTATCGCTTACCGTCCTAAACGTAATTTGTTTGATTATAAAGTTACCGATATACGTCGGAAAAAGTCAAAGTGAATATTTTTAATAAGTATGATTTGTAAGGGTTTAGGTTGTTACAGCAGTTAGAAAATCAAGAAAATTAGAAGTTTTAAATTTGACAGACTACATATTAAGTGTCAACATAAGGTTGCCATATTGGGGGTAAATTATTCTATTAACTGCAGTTATAATTTTCTTCTTTTTTGTATTAGGGTGAATTTCAACAAGTGATATTTTTGCATTATTTCCATGGACTTTTTAAGCTATTGCATAGCTTCTATCGCGGGCCTGGAGCGTGGAGACCGAATCCAGAAATTGCGTAACGAAAATAACCTAACCTAACACTCGGGGCGAGGCACGATCGAACAATTTTGAATTTCCGAAATTTAAAAGAATTTAGAAGAAAATAAGGATTTTGACAGTATGGTTGCCTATGGTAACCATATCTGCCAAAATAACAGAAAAATTTAATTACAAAAGTCAAAATTAGAAAATATATAAAATTAAGCTATTGTATAGCTTCTATCGCGGGCCTTAAGCGAGGAGACCGAATCCAGAAATTCCGTAACGAAAATAACCTAACACCCCCCACTCCAACCGGCACAGCGGTGATACTTTTTAGTTTTATAATTGCATAAGTTGATAAAAAATGCTATGCAATAGCTTTACCGCGGCAGTCTCCGAGTGCCACACGTCTTTTTTATTTACAATGCTATGTACTCCTACATACTCGTACATTTAGTAACAAATAAAACTTTTTTCATATTTTATCATATCTTTGGACACTTATCATTTTTGAGAGTCCACAGAAATGATAAGTGTCCAAAGATATGATAAAATTGTCCATAGAAATGATAAACTGTGCACAGGAATGAAATCAGCCCATGGAAATGATACAGCCAAGAACAAATCGTCTGTATATTTAGGGTTCCGTACTTTCTTAGATTCGATATTCACATACTTTGTAAATGTTCTCGTTGGTTATTTCCTGCACTCATTTACTACTACTAATTTTGGGTCCAATGTTCTTTCCTTCATAAGACGAGCCTCATGACATCCGGCAGGGGTACTGGCGTACACTAACGCTGGATCACCATCTGGCAGGAAAGGAGTGGCCGTAGTGCTGTCTAGGGACCTTTAGGATGGACTCCTTGAAGTAAATTGAAACAGCGACCGATTGATACGAGTTAAGGTGTGGATTGAAGGGTTGGTAACAAACCTAATCAGTGGCTATTGCTCCTCAAACTGGTTGCTGTAAGTCTGAAAAGAAGGCCTACTGGGACTAGTTCGAAGACGTATTACTCGCTATTCCGAATTCCTAAGGTGTTTTGGTTGGAGAAGATCTCAACGTTCACGTGAGTCAGTTTTCTAGAGAGCACGGACGTGTTCAGGGTGTTGTAGCTTATGGCCAACTAAATGCAGAGATTTACCTGCCGTTCATTTACCGTCAGATTACCTGCTTATGCGACGGTGCCACATTGACAGGGTTACCAACTGCAAAGTCAAGCGAAAGCCTAACGGCTCAACACTTTGCGTTTGTGCCAAAGAAGAAAGTGATCGAGAAGCGCAAACCCCGCACAAAGTGGTAGTTGCTTAATAATCCCAAAAAGTCGGAAGTTCTTTGCGAAGGTCAAGCACAAGAGATCTGGAGTATGATCCATTCACCAAACCCTCCCAGATCTTGCCCGCCAGAACGAAGCCTGACCGTGATCCGGCACGCCACGGCATCTCCGGTTCCGGCGGCGCCACCACTAGTTTCTCCAATTGGTAGGGTGCACCCCACACTGGCCTGATCACGCCAGCTAGTATGGGCCCCAGCGAGAGCTATTCTGAGCCTTTGCCTAACCCACGGCCGCACTGGGAGACCGCTAGCGCCGCGGACCTCGCCAAACTTCCGCCCGGATTAACTGAATAATACCTTCTATATAAGGTTTCAGTAATAGGTCTGTCCGAAAAAAAAACAATCAGCAATCACCGCTGCGGGTCCCTGGCACTTCTCGTGGTGGCCGCACCATAGAAAAGGATACATGGAGGTGGTATGATGAGGTGCAGGAAGTAACTCGGAAGAAGAAGGATTTATTAAATCCGTGGCAAGGGTCCTACTCTCTGGATGACAAGGAGGCATGTGGAGCGGCTTAGCGCGGTTGCAAAAAAGCTGTAGCTTGAGCCCAAAGCAAAAATCTGTTACTCTTACAATATGACAAGTTGGAAACTGCGGAGAAGCAAAAGCTTATTTTTAAGCTGGCACATGCCCGGGAAAAAGCTACACGGGACATAAGTAAATGTCTCTGTGCAAGAGACACCCAGAGTACTCTGCTCCGTAGAGCGACTATGCCCCCTCTGTTAAGGAGAGATGGTGTACATACTTCGCAAAGCTGTCTAACCAACAGCATCCCCATAACCTTCCTCCCGAACTGCCTTCTAACCTTGGACTTATTTTCCCTATTTCCCCAGACAAAATCCGCATTGTTCTTCGCTACATGAAGAACCGGCAATTAGACTTCTATCCTGACACTGTTCCTGAGGCCTATATTGACATTATCATAGACATGTACCACGATTCGGTGTCCTCTGTCTAGACCGCTGTGAGTGAATCCAATGGCTTTCCTATATCTGTTGGCGTTCACTAAGGCTTGGCTCTTAGTCCGTTCTTATTAAATGTGGTGCTCGATGTAGTTATGGCAAACATCCTAGATCAGCCTCCATGGCTGATGATGTATGCCAATGGCATCGCCCTCATTAATCAGAACAAAACCCATTTTGAGTGCAAAGTCAAGCTTTGGAACGACACGCTAGAAAACGATCACCGTTTTGAGTCTAAATGTAGGGAAGACTAAGTACGTCGTGTCCTGTGACGGCACGGATTCAAACACCATCCGTACTGCACGAGTCTGACAACGTGGACGATGATGTCAAAGCACGTGTAAGCGCGGCTTGGGCAAAGTGGCGCGAGGTAACGGGCGTTGTATGCGACCGCAAAATACCTCCGAAGCTCAAGGGGCAGAGAGATATAAAAAATGCATCATACGACCTGTCCTCCTTTACGGCGGCGAGTATTGGCCAGTACTAAGCAGATATACTCATATATGAAAAGATAATCAAGTTATCTGACTAAATATTTTACCTACTCGTACCTACACATGAAATATACCTAAAGTGTCGAATCTACACTCTTACACTCTAAAAGTAGGGGATTATTGGGCATTCTAAAACAGTTTTTTCACATCATCGATCTCACTATCGTTCGATCAATAATGTTAAAAAAAACTTTTTTAGAATCCCCAATAATCCCTACGCATAAGCGTATTATGGCGATAAATACGTAAATCTCACTGCCGATCAAGACCTCACTCTGTGCGATAGATTGCTCAATAAAACAAATGAAAGTACATCGCGCTTGCAGTAGGTAAATGCATTTGATCATGTTTTGAGCTACACTTTTTAATCATCGACGCTAGAATACTGTAATCAGTTCGTTAAAACCCACTATTCACGACGGTCAAGTTAAAAAATCTGTTATGAAATTTCTAAAACAAAAAGATTCACTTAAATTAGAATGCATCTGTCCTACGACATTGAACGAGGCTAAGCGTCATGGGAATTTATTGCCAAACACTATACGCAGTATTGTGTGTGGTCCATCAAACTGTGGGAAGACCAATTTGGTTATCAGTCTTTTGTTACATAAGGATGGACCACGTTTTCGTAATCTTTATGTTTACTGTAAGTCTTTATACCAACCTAAGTACGTATTCTTAGAAAAAGTATTGGAGAAGGTTGCAGGCACATCATATAACAAGTATAATCATAATACTGAAATTTTATCTCCACATGAAGCGTTGCCTGACTCAATTATCATATTTGACGATGTTGCTTGTGAAAACCAAAACAATATACGTAGTTATTTCGCCATGGGTCGACATAAAAATATTGATTGTTTTTATATGAATCAAACTTATACTAAAATACCCAAGCAACTAGTAAGAGATAATGCTAATCTTATTATATTGTTTAAGCAAGACGATATAAATCTAAGACATGCTTACGATGAACACGTTGGGTCTGATATGACATGGCCACAGTTTCGTGAAATGTGTTCAACTGTATGGAGTAAACCTTACAGTTATGTGGTTATCAATAAGGATTGTGAACGTAACAAAGGCTGTTATCGAATGAACTTTGATACATTCATAGTAATGGACTAACTAAACCCTTTATAAAGCTGATAAGTTACTAACCATTCAGTTTTATTAGACAAGTCAAACAGAGTGGAATTCTCAACAATGGAACGGAACCTCAAAGAACAAATTGTAAAATCTGCTGCAGCTGTAAAAAGAAAGGTAGAAATGATTAAAGACGTAAAAAATACAAATGAAATGACTTTGGATACAATATTTAAACCTATCGTTAACCCACTGACATTGTTGACAAACAAAACTGATAATAAACGTGTTACAAATAAAGAATCGGAACAAAACCCTAAAACTGAACCTAAAAGAACTAAATACGACGAAAGCGAAGCATTAAGTACTTCTACTGAAGATTTTGAAGAATCTGGTGATGATGAAATCAACTCGGATACTAATGTTTACAAAACATCTAACAAAACCCTAACCACGTCGTCCTCGGTGGATCACGATGTCCATGAAAACTCATTTAAATCTCTTCAATCTTCACCAAGTATAAACAACGACTCTTTAACATGGTCGGTCTCATCTGAAGTGATGAAAGATGTACCTTATGGTGTTAGAAATGAACGAGGGAAACTTTGGCTCGGCAAAACCCGTGTTCATGATGATGACCACATCCTGAAAATTGGAAATCGTAGTTTGAAAAAAACTCTAGGCTTAAAAGAATTATTGTATAAAAAGGTACCTAATTTAGATATTATTACAGAAGAAGACTTACAAAATTACGGTTACTTACGGATACTAATGCACATAAACGTAGTTATGATCCATCCAAACCAATAAACAGTAACAAAGGATTTAAATATATGAATATTATTAAACCTTTGTTTAAGTTTACAAGACATCATACAAGTAGCTTAGAAAGTCTTCCAAGAGGAGAAGGTATCGATGTTTTAAAAGAAGTTAAGAAAGATACTGATTTAGTCTACTGGAACGATCCAAACGAGTTAGTGGAACGATTAAAACTACTACTTGGATCCTGGGCAGCTGGTAACACCGGGGTACACAATGAAATTTATGCAATAATCGAAGAAATGCAAGAAGCTGGTATTATAAAAGACAAAAAATATATAAAGCTTCCATCAGGAGGATTAGGCAGTATCATTTCACTACAGAAACAGAGAAGACGGCAATGAATATAGATAAATTTGGGCATCACGTTCATAAGCGTTTACGATTGTCTGAATTCACAGATATTCTTACAAATACATTAGTAAGAACAGATGCAGGCGATTTTGATTTAAAATCATCAAGATTAAAAGGATTACAATCTCCAGAGAAAAACGATGAGGCTGTGAATAAAGAATACGTAGATAAATGTGTTCAAGAACTAAAGAATGAAATGAAAACAATTCAAAGTAATATCAAAAAATACCTCAACAATTTAGAAAAATTAACTACTATCAATCTGAGTACATTGTATTACACTAAAAAGGACATCGATCTCATGATTGCAGCGAAACCTTTCAAAAATGAGTAAACAAGACATCGTAAACGAGCTTCACAAAGCAGCGAGAAGAAATTTCTCTCGTAGGCATACTATTATAAAAGGAATAGATGATTTATGGCAAGCGGACCTAATGGATTTTCAAAAATACTCATCATTTAATAAAGGATATAAATATGTTTTAGTTGTAATTGATGCTTTATCAAAATACTTATGGGTTAGACCATTGAAGTCAAAATCCAAACAGAGTGTCACAAATGCAATGCACAATATATTAATAGAATCAGCACGAAAGCCTAAACATTTGCAAACTGATTTGGGTACAGAGTTTTATAACGATTCTTTTAAACAGTTAACAAACAATTATAACATAAATCATTATTCAACGTACTCGGTTAAAAAAGCAGCTATTGTGGAACGAGTAATAAGAACGATAAAATCTCTGCTCTACAAATTATTTAGTTTATGCGGTCGATATCAATGGTTTAGAAATAATTTAGATACCGCTGTACAGCAGTATAACAACACTTTGCATCGTATTACAAAATTCAAACCAATAAATGTTAATAGTTCTAATGAGACTGTTGTCAAATCTAATATTATTAAAAGCCAAAAGCAAAAAACGCGTCAACGAACAACATTTCAAGTTGACGATTTTGTTCGTATAAGTAAATACAAAGG
Organism: Anania crocealis; assembly: GCA_949315895.1. Taxonomy (NCBI): domain Eukaryota; kingdom Metazoa; phylum Arthropoda; class Insecta; order Lepidoptera; family Crambidae; genus Anania; species Anania crocealis. Next base: position 20,533,420 of record OX438883.1, read on the forward strand.
AGATTTTTATAAGGGTTATACACCCAATTGGTCTACCGAAATTTTCCGTATCATAAAAGTCAATCAAACAATTCCTGAAACGTACCAAATTGAAGATAAACATAATCAAATTATTCTTGGTTCTTTTTACGGATATGAATTACAAAAAACTAAATTGCCAGACCTTTATCTTATTGAGAAAGTTATAAAGAGAAAAGGAAACAAACTTTTTGTAAAATGGTTGGGTTTAAGTGATAAGGAAAACAGTTGGGTTGACAAAAGCAAATTAGTGGTGTAGGTATATAAGTAGCACATTATTAACCTCTAAAACTCACTTTATGATTATCGATGAAGGAAGGCAGTGGTATAATTAATAGCTTGATAGATCATTTACCGTTTGAGTTACATTTACCTGGGTGCCAATTTTGTGGTCCTGGTACAAAACTTCAGAAACGATTACTTCAAGGTGAACGAGGGATAAACAAATTGGATGAAGCTTGTATGCATCACGATATTGCTTACTTGAATAAAGATTCTGGTGCTCGACATAAGGCTGACTTAGAACTGTTAAATATGGCTAAGAGAAGGCTTAAATCAAAAGATGTTGGGAAAGGGGAAAAAATTGCTTCATGGATAGTTAAAAATGCGATGAAAGCGAAAATCAGAGCAGGTCATGGCATAACAACATTTAAGAAAGCGATAAAGAAAATAAAATCAGGACTAAAAAAAATTAAATCCAAAGATAACCACTCTGCTATAAAATATGCCTATGCAGCTGCAAAGAAACTTTTTGGTGATAAAAAGGGAATACGTATACCTCGATTTATTCCTCTTCCAAAATGTGGAGGACTTTTACCACTTATTCCCATTTTTGCGGGGTTATCAGCTTTAGGTTCTCTTGCTGGAGGAGCGGCAGGTATAGCAAAAGCTGTTAATGATTCTAAAGCCGCACAAAAGAGTCTTCAGGAATCTGAAAGACACAACAGAATGATGGAAGCGGTGGCTCTTGGAAAAGGGTTATATATTAAACCTCATAAAAAAGGGACAGGTTTATATCTGAATCCCTCAAAAAACTAATTAAGCGGCTACCTAGACGTGCGCTCACTAATTTGGATATATTAGAACATGCCAGTAACATTCCATTCTTTCGTGGTGTATTCATGAGAGATACATTACCTTCGAAACCTAAAAAGATGGAATGTGCAATCATGAATTTGGACAGTAACAAAAATCCTGGTACGCATTGGGTAGCCTTTGTAAAGCAAAATAATTACGTGGAATATTATGACAGTTTCGGTAATTTAAAACCACCGCTGGAATTAGTCAAGTATTTGCGTAAAATACCTATATACTATAATTATGTACGACATCAAGCCTTTGGTACTGTAAACTGTGGTCATTTGTGTCTAAAATTTTTAAGGAATTATTGGAAAAAGCATTTATAAAATGAAAATAATTAATAAAATTGTCAGTATAATGATGTCTTTCACTGTGTCTATAACCGGGAGAGGAGCCTCCCTAACAACAAATTATTCACCAACGTTAGAACTTCGAGGAGACTATGAATGTGGTCTTCTATATTTTTCAACCTTTAATTCCATTCCTAACATTGATGAAAGAAACAACAAGTTCTATTATGGTGAAAATGAAATCATCGAAATTCCTGAAGGGTCTTATGAGCTTCAGGATATTTGTGACTTTTTAAAAAATAGCATCAAGAACACTGTATTGAAATTAAACTGCAATAATAACACATTGAAAACAAATATTTATTGTTCCAAAGACATTCATTTCGAAAAAAGTGACTCACTTGGTAAAATTTTAGGTTTTGGAATGGAAACAATAAATGCAAATATAAGTACCGAATCGCAGTATCCTGTAAGCATTCTATCTACAACCATAGTGCGGATCGAATGCGATGTAATTAGTGGTTCATTTGTAAACGGGAAGGCAAGCCATATAATTTATGAATTCGTGCCTAATGTACCACCTGGTTATCGAATAATTGAAATACCTAAAAATTTAATTTATTTTCCTGTTAACCAAAGTTCTATAAGCGCTATTAATATAAGGCTGTTGGACGCTGAAAACAAAGAGATAAACTTACGAGGAGAAGAAGTACAACTGTATTTACATTTCAGAAAAATATGATTAATTTCAATAAAAGCCCTTCTTCATCATGTACTCTGCTCAGTTCTAACAGAACATTGAACAAAGACAGATCGCTTCAGCTTAAAAAGAAGCTAACTAAGACCAATAAAGAATTTCTTAAGATAATTGGTTTAATAAAATGAATATTTTAAATATTTCTCAACAAACATCACATGATAACAGCATTGAAAGTTTCGAGTATCATTCATACAAACCATACGTAACAAGTTTTAACAAGAATGATGAAATACGAATACCTATCAACCAACAAGACCTGTACGTGTTACCTTCACTTAGTAGTTTATATATCGAAGGCAAAGTAAATGTGTTTAACAGCACCACTAAAGAAAAAATATCCAATGTACATTTCGTTAATAATCCAGCACTATTTCTTTTTCAAGATATTAGATATGAACTGAATGGAGTAGAAATAGATAAAACTAAGAATGCAGGTATTACTACAACAATGAAATCTTACCTATCCTTAAATGAAAATGAATCCAAATGTGCTCGAGTTTGGGGTTGGTCAACCGCAGGAACAAAGAATGTTAGTGGTGGAACATTTTCCGCGTCCATTCCGTTAAACAAGATATTGGGATTTGCAGAAGATTATGAAAAAATAATTATCAACTGTAAACACGAGCTAGTGTTATTAAGAAGTAATACAAATCTTAATGCAATCAAGTTAAATGCAGGCGAAATCGTAGAGGATATTATAATCAATAAAATCATTTGGCGAGTCCCACACATTAAAGTATCAGATAGAGAAAGAATTAACCTATTAAAACATTTAGAGAAAGATCGAGCTATTCCATTAGCGTTTCGTAATTGGGATCTGTACGAATACCCTTTATTACCTAAAACACGTAAACATACTTGGTCTATAAAAACGTCATCACAAATAGAAAAACCACGATTTGTTGTCATTGGCTTACAAACCAACCGCAAGCATAACGCTGCATTGTCAATGGCAGAGTTTGATCATTGTCACGTACGAGATATAAGAGTCTTTTTAAATTCATCATACTATCCGTATGAAGGACTAAATGTCAGTTTTTCAGAAGACAAATTTACTTTATTATACGAACAGTATGCAAGATTTCAACAGTCGTATCACGGACGTCGACCAGAGCCATTGATGAGTTTAAAAGAATTCAAAGACGTTGCTCCTTTATTTGTTATCGACTGTTCACGACAGCACGAAACTTTAAAGGGATCGATCGATGTTAGAGTTGAAATCGAAACAGATCAAGCAATTCCAGATCAGACAGCTGCTTATTGCTTGATTTTAAACGATTGTATATTTGAGTACAAGCCTTTGAGTAATATTGTAAGGAAACTATCATGAATAAAAATTCAATAATCGTAGATCTGCAAGGATTTAAAAATAGTCTGAATGAATTTATAGTGAAAGAATTTGCTATAGCTACTCAAGAGCATACTCACATATTTTTAATAAAGCCTCCATACCCTTTTACTTCATTGAGTGCTGAAGAAAAGAAACAGGTTTGCTGGATCGAAAAGAACAGAGGCTATCGGTGGAGCGAAGGATACGTCGACTATAGAGAATTTCAAAGAATTATTAAATCCTATTTAAAAGGTAGAAAGATTTTTGTAAAAGGAGATGAAAAAATTAAATGGGTGCATGATCTATGTGATAACGAAAATGATATTTCAGACATAACTTCTTTAGGCGCTCCCAATTTAAATACTCTTTGTAAACTTTATTGTTTAAGCAACCCTATATTATATAACTGTTTTAATCATAAGAAAATATGTGCATTAAAAAATGTAATATGTATAAAGAAATGGTGTGCTGAAAATAAAGTAACTGTTTGATTTTTAAGAAAACTATTATGTTATAAATAATGATACCTAATAAATACATGCCAAATAAAAACTCTTTTATTATGAGGATTCCTTTTAGAAGTAAAACAAAGTGTTCATATAAAGTTTACATTTATTTAGAAAACAAACTTATCTAATACATAAATACAAAAAACAGATTTCTTACTTAATAAAAAATTATGCATAATATTATTTATTTAAATTAAAAAAAAAGACTTTTCGGTAGGTTATGCGTGACTAAATACCTGAGAAAAATTATTTAATTTATAAAATATGACATTTTATTAAAATCCGTAACTGTAACCACATAATTTTTTTGAAATGTTATTTACCACATTTTCTGTTTGATCCAATATTGGATCGATGTCATCGGTCACTATGTACTGTGCACGAAGCCGGTCTCCATCTTCCTCCTGCACACCAGTTGACTCTAAATTAATTATTTCTATTCGAATCAATCGTCGTCCAGTAGCCGGTTTGCTCTTAGCCACAAACGATGTGTTTTTGTTGATTCGATGATGGATGTACGTCTTTTTCTCACTCGTTTTCTTCTTATTGATTGCTCGCCGCACTTTGTGCTGCAACGAGTACATTTGGTCAAACCCTTCCAGAGGGTCTTGCGCATCTTGCAAATACCTTAAAGGTACCTCTTCACTGGAAATGCCGTAGTAAGGAGTGTTGACTTGCTGTGTATTCTAAAAGAAAAAACACATACCTAATTTAGAAAACACATAAATGGATTTAAAGCACTTGTGATAACAACAACAAAAAGACAACGAAAGTATTACAAAACTTGTCTCAGCAACAATCATTTTGCTACACTTTGCCGGAAAAGTGAAGTTGTTGTCATCATAAAAAATTCATACTTTTACTTACCATTTTGCTAGTTGCAGGAAGTTGACAGTTGTCTATAGATCGCTGACTCAAATTGAAACTAGTATAAAATAAACAAATTTTAATAGCTATATATACGTGTTCTAAATGCTGATACAGCAACAAATATTTGGATTTCATCATGTCACAGGTTTCTACAAGTTTTTAAATAAAAATGCTTATTAGTCAGTAAAGTAATTTATTTTCATAAGTATAAATATCTGTCGAGTACATGAAATCTGAGGCTCTTAACCTAATTAAACTAGTACATTATTACTTTAGCCACTCATACAATATTGCTGCCTAATAATATATTTATTTTCACAATCACAAATATGATGAAATATCTGTTATGTACAGGAAATTAGTTATTAAAACCACTGATTAAATAATTTCGTATTTACAAAAAGTGATCAGGTATCTACTGAGTATAGACAATTTAAAATTGTATTCCTACATGTTAGTTATACAAAAGTTGTCTATTAATTCAACCACTATACATCATATTACTACCCATGTTTTATTTTATTAATACCATCACCATTAGTATATAGTATCACAATGACCCCATGACATAGTGGAAATTTTGTTTTTTAAAATAATACGTTTATCATCATTCGCTGACAAAGCTATCTTGTTCTGTTCTTGTGTAAATATTTCATGTTTTAGAGATTTAAATATAACATTTTTCTTTCTTAAGTAAACATTTTCATTTAATATCCTGTAATAATCTTTAAAGTGTACATTTCTTAAAACTTGTTTCTGTATACCTTTTGCTTTTTTATACTCATCCTGAGTTGTTTTGATACAGTACAATTTCGACCTTAATCCGACAAATTCAGAAATTATATTCCCACCTAGCTCATCTTTGAATAGTCCTGGTACCTTTTTATTTAGACGTGGAATATTAAAGATGTTGTTATCAGGATAATTACTAGTGTCAAAATAGGGAAGGAAATGTGACTTTAAATCTTTGTAAAAGTCATTACATTCTATTGAATAAAGAAAACTGTCAGTATCCGTATAACAAAGTTTTAACTTTTCCCCATAAAAAGGTTTCATAATAGAATAGTGAAAATCAAACATATGACTTTTAGATATTTCTAAAACGGTAAAACCAATGTATATAGGTTTATCTAGAGTAATAGTTTCAGGTTTCATTTGAATAGCTACAAAATTTTCTGAAAAAATTGAAGCACTATGGAAATTTGGTCGAGCAATTAATTGCTCAGCACAGTAACTTTTTTTCGTTTTATTTTTATCATCACTCCATTTATTTACCAATTTAATACTAACTCTTTTTTCAACGTCTTCAAGAGTTTTACCAAATATACTATTATTTAAAAGTTTGAAGAAGTCTTGTTCAAATGTAGATTTTGCCTTTTTACGTAATTCAGTATTCATGTCAATGTATTGTTTTAAATATGGACTTTGTTTGAATTGAATCACTCTATGTATTTTCTTTAACAATAATCCATGTTTAAGACATGTTTGCAGGTGAGCAATATGAATGACATAAAAAAATTTATCGTACAAATTTGGAATTAATTTTGAGGTTTTAGAACCTGGTGGAGTAAATTTTTGCACACAAAATGGAAAATCGTTATGAACATTATGCAGATGTTCGGGATACTCTAAGTCTACTTCTAGTATGTAACCAGTATCCCCGTCTATCGAGATATTTTTGAAATCAATTCTAGCGATTTCTAAATTGTTTAATAACTTAAAATTTGAATGAGGTAAATAAGCGCACATTGCATAACCATATAGATTATTACAATCAATATAAATTAAAAAGTTATTAATTTTTTTAGAGTCATGATTCTTTAAGTATTTGTTATTAGCTTTTGAATACCTTGTGGAACACAAACATATACCACCACGTATTCCTTTTTGAATCATTCTTATTATTTCCAAGTCATTTATTAACTCTAAATTAACACCCGTCTTTAATAACATCGCGTCAAAGCTGAGACTTGGAGCAGTAACGTAAAAAGTTGGATCTAATTTATAATTTGCCTTACAAGTTCGACGGAAACTTTCAAAAACGTCTGCTAGTAAAAGTACGTCAGATTTAAGATACAAATCAGTGTATTCGCCAAGGTTCGATAGTTTAAAAGTTTGCCAAACTTTTCTCGCATGTTCATAATCCATGTCTGATATTTGGCAATTGTGTAATTTACTAAAAAAACAATCTTGGGAAGGAAGTTTATCTTCTTCATATGAACTCCAAGCAGTCATGTATTCATAAGGATACACTCCTTTGCGTTTTAATAAATTCAAATGCTCATTAGAAGGAAAAAAATATGGTAGATGTTTGAAATCATCGTTAATAAGGTTTGCTACCAGTTTTTCTAAACTGGTACCTAAAAATTTATAAGAATCGACAAATCGAACAGGTATTATGTCCTTTACATTAACTTGAAAAAATTTTGTAAACGATATATAATTTTCCTTATTTTTCGCGATCACTTGTATTCTACCAGGTAATTCTCCTAACTGACGTATAAAAAGATGACTGTCATAACCAGCTAAATTATGAAAAAAAATCGGTACGAATTTAGGCAAACGGTATTTTATATTGCAATAAGAATGAGCTGCACCGCGATACCGCCCAGTGAGATGGCAATGATCTTTTACTTTATCATCAAATAATATTTTATCACACAGAAAACAATTTTTAGCTTGAGAAAAATTGACAATATCTTCGTCTGTTAAAGATATTGGCACTGTTGACTGCAAAATGTTATGAATATCAGTTAAATCAACTAACAAACTTTCGAAAAACTTATCTACACAGTAAGGACCTCGATAGGATACGTATTTATTCCGCGAGTTATCATAGGAACATACAATATAATAAGCAAATGCAGCGGGTATGTGTTTTTGCAACGATACTGTGCAAGTTGTTCCAGTATTGGATTCAGTTGGCTGTAACAATGACTCAAAGTCTGCGTACAAGACAAAAGGCATATCTTGCATTCGTTCGTAGTGATTAAAACGTATATAAGCCCCTTCATTGGGTAAAATGGTTGCGACACCACTGCAAACATGAGCTTCTAATTTTTTATTGTTATCGAAAAATATCATACAATCCTCGCAAAAATATATTTTTGAGTGATGCCTAGTTAATTGCTTGCGTATTAATTTAGATAAATCTTTAATAAGGCAGTAATGAGTACGATTTCCATGTTCAAGATAAAGCATGTTTATGTGATGTTTTTTTCGCGATTCACTTCGGTATAAAGGGCCAACAACTTTGTTTTTTTTAAGACCGTAAACGTTGATACTTAGACGAGGGTTATTTTTCTCAAAAATTTTAATGTCCGCGAAACCCACTGGGAAGCGCATGTTTTTTACGTTAAGCACACTTTCAAAATGTGGATAAGCTGATGTTCGATGAGCGTTTTTCTTTGCGGGAAAAAGGGCTGCCACTACACACCACAAAAAGCAATAATTATCAGAATTTTGTATGTTTATACACGCGCGTTTATATTTAATAGTGTCAGGTAAATCTACGTAGCCCGAGGCTCTCAAGGGATTGTATTTATTTATATTAACTTCTAGATATAAGCTTCGCAAATAAGCCCAACCGCTATCTCGCTCTTCAAATTCTTCAATTTTTTTACAAAGCAAACGTATAACGTTTGAAAACATATCTTCAAAATTAAAATTTTGATACAAAATAATGTTTTCAGTTGCAAAAGATTTAATTGAAATCATATTATTCTTATGCTGAAAAAATTCAGAAAATAGCTCAAAGTTAACTTTAACATTAGTATAAGTTTCTATTCGTGCTGAAAGTAATAGACGTACGCGTGTGCGCAAGTGCAATAAAAATTGAATGGGTAGGTTCGTGACAGAGTTGTTGTCCTGGCCGACGTCCACGCCTCGAACACGATAAGATGCGATACGACTGCGAAAAGCGCTATGAATCTTTTCAATGCCTTCGCTCTCAACAACCGAACTATTATTCTTGTGTAAAATACTTTTTAAGTGGGCAGAGAAAACTTTGTTATTTACGGATATATCGCAAACTGAACAGAAAGTAGACTTAACCATGATAATAATGTAGATAGTAAAGCGGTTTAAAATTATTAAGTAAGATCTACCTTATTAAAAGATATTTATTAAACTAGCTAAAGCATATTTTAACGAAAAAAAAGGAAATCATTAAAAAATGATTTATTTTTTCTTTTTGTGAGCTAAATAAACCCCGTCTTCGTTAAATTTTGTTTTAGCTAATTTAACAAACTTTTTTAGCGTATTAAATTCTGGTGAGTCCTCTTCGCCCTGCAAGCGGACCCAAACAATCGCCTTCTCACACCTGTCCAGACCTGTTAAGGCTCGTACCTCGTCCGCGTTGTAAAGACGGAGTTCCGCCAACAAACCTCCGTCTAGCTGTGCAGTCCGACGTGTCACTCCACCAGGAACTCTACGAGTCAGGCAACTGGTTGTTGTGATGTTAGCCGTCGTGTGTTGTGGCGGTAACTCGTCGTCAGATTCCGAGTCAAATAACCAATCTGAGCCGTTACTCGTTGATGGTTGATTTTTGACTGTCTTTTGGCGCTTGCTTGATTTTGCAGGCTTACTCGTTTTCTTGGAACTGAAAAGATAAAAACTTACTTCATTAACCTATCTTTAACAGACATATTAAGAATAAGTAATAACTTAACATAAGTTAATTTGTAATAATAATCAATGTAAATTGTAAATTACCTTATAATTTCCTCATCTGAATCAAAGTAAAGATTTTCACTGCTGCTCTTTGCAGACCTTTTAATTTGCTTGCTCTCAGCCCTGCAATAGATAGACACACCAGTACTGTTAGAGTACCAAAAGATAATTTTCACAAGAATATATACATAAATATGTAAAACATACTATAAAATGCAAATAATAAAGACAAAATAAGGTAAGAGTATGTTAGTAAAATAATTAATATGATAAAAAACTTACGAACATTATTTGGGCAGCGTTGAAGTTCCTGGTGATTTACTTGTGAAGATTTACGAGCAGTACCTTACTGCGGAGAACTGATACAATGCCAAGCATTTTTCACGTTTTTATTATAGAAAAACGCAAAACAAGCAATAATTTTTCAGAAGTAGTCAACCTAAAATTATGTTATTATCATCTATAGGAAAGTAATTGAAAAAAAATTCTAAGTAGAATGTGTAAAATTTCAATCAGCCGTTCAATAATGGTGTTAATTTAACTTATAGTTAAATGTATATAATAAATAGGTATTCACCACATAATAAATATAGAATAAATAAAATTTCGTTTTAGTTTCTTTTACTTATCGTTTTTCAGAATAGTATGTGTAAACTTATTTCAAAAAACATTATTTTGTAGAAGAATCAAATGCTATTATTATATAAAACCTCTCAAATATAACTATCATGTTTAAATCATATTAATTGCTAAGGCATTGTAAGTATTTGAATAGCACTTATGTACATTAATAATTAGGTAAGTTAGGATTCAGTTCGTATCTATAATATTAATAGAATAATTCATAATTTCATAAAGTTGACTACTTCTGAATTTTACAAAATTCAGCATAATTATTTGTTTAGTTGTTCATACTTGTGAAACTAACCCCATTTGTAATAATTGTAAGCATTATTTGTATCCGCTGACTTACGCAACGCGAAAAAAACTCGGTTTACACTGAACATGAAAATAATTCCATAAATATTTTAAAATATCAACCGAATAAAAATATATAAGTATTGCATTAAACATACATTTATATTTACAACTACTAGAATCTTTTTTAAATAAACGTAAACTGACTTCAAGACTACATCTACGCACAACTGTTTTGTACTTAAACTATACTAAAATGCGAACTATGTGTTCAAAGATTTTAGATTTTCTCGAAAAGTATTGAATCGATTTCAACAAAGTTCATATGGGACCGCTTCTAAAGTAGTATGTCTTATCCAACGAAAAAAAATCATCAAAATAGTCAGAACAATCGCAGGATACACATTTAAAAAACACACTCACGAATGGAAAACCCTCATTTTTGAAGTCGGTTTAAAATATAAATATGAAAAGACAACAATTAACATGGTTAAAATATTTGCATTACCCCATGGCTAACGGGTAGAGAATTTGTTAAGGCATTAAGTCTGTTATTAGTAGTTTAAAGGCGTAATAAAAATTTAATTCATTTATTTATCCAATAACGATAGGTAATACCGATAACATTTTGTAACTTCTTTCATAACCATATGAACCAACCTTCATGTATTAATGCCTAGTCAGACAACTCGTAACCTAATTAAGATGTATTGCGAATAATATATTGTGCAAACCAAATACAAAATTCAGCAGTATTTATTTAATTTTGACTTGATTTAATTTGATATTATTGATTTGGGGTACATTTAGCTTATATAAAACCTTTAGTAGAATGAGGAAACTATTTTATGATTCAATTAAACATAATGATCTACTATAACGTCAGTTGTTTTTTAAGTATAAAAAAAAATAACTTTCATAATTCACGTTTGATACTAAGTAATACTTAACTATAACTTTCCTATTGTTGCTTCCTAAATTTGCTTAAAATGTATTCGGTTTGTTATTTTATTGTTATACAAACGAGATTAATGATAGGCACTTAGAATATTATATAAAGTTAGATTGATAGTTTCATAAGTAACCAATAAATAAAATTATTACTAACTTCTAATAAAAAGAATAATTTTTTTGTAGAAACTTATAAGTAGATACCTATTTGAACGTTTGAGACATATGGTCTATGTACCTCATTACGTAAGGTAAATATATTTTACAATATAGGTATTTTGCAGGCATTTTTTGTACAGGCGTATTTTTTTTTATTATAATAGTTAGAACAACACACTTACAACACACACAACACACAAGCTTTATTTCCGTGTGTAAATTAACTATGACAAATTTTAGTTGCGTTAAAACATATGGAACTTTAATAAATATTTTTACTTACGAACTTGATGTGTGGCGCGTGACGTAGCTGTCGCATAGCGACAACGGGTATATAATGTTTGAACATTCACATTTAAAATCGGAGAACAATGTGTACCTCTGTATGATGTGCAACTTATTCGGGGATCCAGTCCTGGGAGGCCAGGAAGCCCCATCCAGCTTAAGTTGTATTATCTATAGGCGTATTCTGTTTCCCTACTTTGAAACGAAGTGTTAGCGCAAGTTGTACAGATTTTATTCGGGGATCCAGTCCTGGGAGGCCAGGAAGCCCCAACCAGTTTAAAATCTATATTCATATTTGTGCTGCACAACGTCGAAAAGTTAAAAACGTTTTATGAGTTTCAGTGAAACCGATTTACATCTTTTTGATGTGCAACTTATTCGGGGATCCAGTCCTGGGAGGCCAGGAAGCCCCATCCAGTTTAAGTTGTATTATCTTTTGGGTGTATTCTGTTTTCTTACTTTGAAACGAAGTGTTAGAACAAGTTGTACAGATTTTATTCGGGGATCCAGTCCTGGGAGGCCAGGAAGCCCCAACCAGTTTAAAATTTGTATTCATATTTGTACTGCACAACGTCGAAAAGTCAAATATGTTTTTATGAGTTTTACTGATACGGATTTACATCTTTTTGATGTGTAACTTATTCGGGGATCCAGTCTTGGCAGGCCAAGAAGCCCCATCCAGCTTAAGTTATATCATCTTTTGGGTGTATTCTATTTTCTTACTTTGAAACGAAGTGTAAGAACAAGTTGTACAGATTTTATTCGGGGATCCAGTCCTGGGAGGCCAGGAAGCCCCAACCAGTTTAAAATTTGTATTCACATTTGTACTGCACAACGTTAAAAAGTTAAAAATGTTTTTATGAATTTCAGTGAAACCGATTTACATGTTTTTGATGTGCAACTTATTCGGGGATCCAGTCCTGGGAGGCCAGGAAGCCCCAACCAGCTTAAGTTGTATTATCATAAGAGTGAATAAGGTTTCCTTACTTTGAAACGAAGTGTTAGCGCAAGTTGTAGATACAGATTTTATTCGGGGATACAGTCTTGGGAGGCCAGGAAGCCCCAACCAGTTTCAAATTTGTATTCACATTTGTACTTCACTACGCTAAAAAGTCAAATATGTTTTTATGAGTTTTACTGATACGGATTTTCATCTTTTTGATGTGTAACTTATTCGGGGATCCAGTCTTGGCAGGCCAAGAAGCCCCATCCAGCTTAAGTTATATTATCTTTTGGGTGTATTCTATTCCCCAACCCAACCAGTTTCAAATTTGTATAAATTTTTATGTACTAAACTACGTTAAAAAGTTTAAAACGTTGATTGATCGGCAGTGAGATTTCAACTTTGCGAAGGGATTATTGGGGATTCTAAAAAAGTTTTTTGCATTATTGATCGAACGATAGTGAGATCGATGATGTGAAAAACTGTTTTAGAATGCCCAATAATCCCCTACTTCTAAAGTAGTTGTGATTTCGGAT